>CM028138.1:67665000-68915000 GCA_016271365.2 Neoceratodus forsteri | reverse complement strand
CTGGGTGGGGTGCTACAGTTGGAAACCCTAACACTGTAGGCGTGTAGTGGTAGTTTCACTCCACATTTTCAACATGGGCTGCTTGTCAGGCCACCTCATGAAAAGCCGCACAATCAGTTTGTTAGCTGAAACATTGTTTTGCACAGTGGCTGTGCCATTTAGCGACAGAGGGATGAAGACACAGTTTTGGGCAGGATGTATAGAATGACAACTGTATTGTTCATGAGGAGGCGCAAAAAATGGCAACGTTGAAAATCTGGAGTGGCAATATGAAATATTGGTGAAGCAATGAACATGCATACAAACTGCGCAACAGATGTCTGCAACCCAGTTATTCATGGGCATTTTTTAGGCACATTTTCAACATAGGTATTGTGGGACCACCCCTCATAAACAGTGGAACTGTGATTTTGTTAATGCGTCTCAAAAGGTGGTTTCCCACAGCGAGCACGCCATTGTGTGCCGCAGTTGTGGAAACGCGTTTTGGGCAGGCTGTGAAAAATGGCAGCTGTACTGTTGATAAGGAGGTATGCACAAATGCCAGTGGTGAAAATTTTGCATAGAAATATTGCAAATTGATGAAGTTACAAGGCTGCATGGGAACTGCGCAACACACGCTTGCATCACAGTCATTTTATGGACTTTCGGCACCAAATTTTCAACATAGGCATTTTAGGACCTCTGCTCATGAGCAGTGTCATCATCATTTCCTCAAACTGTCCCGAATACTGGTTTCGCACAGCGACCGTGCAATTCTGCGCCGGACGTGCGAAAACATATTTCAGCCAGGATATGTAAAATGAGAGCTATACTGTTCATAAGCAACTGTGGAAAAATGCCAGTTTTGAATATCTGGACTGAAAATATTACAAATGCACGAAGTCACGAGCGTGCATGCAAACTGTGCAATGCACGCTCGTAAAACACTAATTTTATGGACTTTCGGCCCCATATTTTCAACATAGGCATTTTAGGACATCTACTAATGAACAGTGTCACTGTCATTTTCAGAATGTGTCTCGAGCACAGACTTTCCACAGCGACTGTGAAAACACATTTTGGTCAAGTTGTGAAAAATGACAGCTGTACTGCTCATAAGGAGGTGCAGAACAATGGCAATGTTGAATATCTGGAGTGAAAATATTATAAATTTGCAAACTTATGAGCGTGCATGCAAACTGCACAATGCACGCTCGTAACACAGTCATGTTATGGAGTATCATCACCAAATTTTCAGCATAGGCATTGTAGGACTTCTGCTCATGAGCAGTGTCACTGTCATTTTGTTAATTTGTCCCAAACATTGATTTCCCACATCGACCACGCTTATTCTGGCGCCAGAAGTGTGAAAACACATTTTGGGCAGGATATGAAAAATGACAGCTATACGGTTCACAAGAAAGTATGGAAAAACGCCAATGCTGAACATGTGGCATGAAAATATTGCAAATTGTTAAGTTAACAGCCTGCGAAAAGCCAATGCATCGCTGTAGCCCAGTAATTGTTTGGATGCCCTAATAAATTTGTAACATAGGCTTTTGAGAGCCCCCTCATGAACACTGGCACCGTCGTTTTGTTCTTAGCCCGAAGGTGATTCCGCGCAGTGACTGCGAAATCACCTTTTGGGACCAAATAATGCCAGGACAGTGCAAGAATTCATGAGAAAGTGTCCCAAAAACCCCATGTTGAAAATTTGGTCCCAAAATTCCAAAAAATGCCTGAGATATGCAGCAAAGTTGAACCCCCTCTATTTATTCCATTATACAGCTTACCGGCATTTCCTCAGTTCACAGTCGGCTTTGAAGAGTGCAGACGTGTTCCTGGTCCACCGAAGATCATTCAGCTGGACTCCGGAGGTAAGTATGGGGTGAAGGGGGGTGTGGGGAGGCAGGGTGCGCAGAGGGTGGGTGCGGATTGTGGGAGGGAGATTACGAGGGACCGTTTTTGTGTTACAGGGTTCAAAAAATAAAACATTGCGGGACAGTTTTTTTTCCTCAGGGAATTTGGCATGCTGTGAAGGGCTCCCAGCATGCCACCTAACTGTTTGGGGGGTGCTGCAGCCAATGGGACTGGGCACCCTCATCGGCCCACCACAAAGGGGTTAATTTATGCCGGCGGGGTTGGGCACCCTATTATTAGCACACAAGGCAAGAGGCAAGAGCCAAGGGGATTGGGTACCCCCCTCGGCATATAACAAATGGGGAGGAGTGCTTTATGCTGACAGGGGTGGGCTCCCCCATTGGCACATACACTGGGGCCACGGGAAGCCAGCAGGGGGATTGGGCACCCCCGAAGTTGGCAGTTGGGCAGCCGCCATGCAGAGAATGTGGCCAAGCACGTCGGGAGGTCCGCTGCATCTGATGAGCTTTGCTCGGATTGCAGCAGACCTTTCCTTAGATGTGCTCACCACATTATGTATGCATGGTGTGGTGCCAGCATGCAGGCTGATTGGGGAATGAGGGATGCACCTACTGATGCATGCCCTTCATTCCCCCAACAGCGACCGCGCCTCCAAATCTGCACTACTGGAAGATGTTGACTGTACAAGTGCGCCAACATAAAAAGGAACAATACAGTAGAAGACTAATATAGTACGATATACAGAACATAAATGGGACAGCACAACATGGTTACAAGGTGCTGACAACATCATTATCAACTAATACATCAGCAAGTCCTAACACAGATTTAATTATGAGCAAGAAACATCATATAGGACAGCAAGGGTGGAGCACAGCTAAGAGAAAACACAGGGAAGTAGGGCCGTATGGGAAGGGAGGGAGGGATAAATGAGGAGGGGTGGGTGAAGAGTGCTTGCTATGTGCATGGGGAAGGAGTACTAGTCATTCTGGCAGTGGCATGTGTCCTTTAGTGCTTTGCTGGTCAGGGATTTTAAAAAGTTTACAGAAACTAATTCAGTAAGCCTAAGCGAGGACTGAATTTTTATTCCATGTGGTGGGGATTACGTAACTGATCGCCGCTCTGCCAAAAGGCGTACACAATTTGGGAATGTCAAACAGGATGAAGGCATGTTTTTCTAAGGGAGAAGCAGCTGTGTGACCTGTGAAAGAGGGAAGTGATGTAGGGTGGCAGCTTATTCAGCAGGATTTTCAGAGTCCAGGTACTACTGTGAAGCATCCTTCTTGTATTCAAGGAAGTCCAGCCCACTACCGAATAGAGGGCACAGTAATGCATGCTAAGTGGTGCACTAGTTATGAAGCACAAGGCCTGGTGGTAGAGGATGTCTAGCTTGTGAAGGTTAGATGAAGTACTACTGTTGTAGATGATGTCCGCATAGTCCAGTAGTGGTAGGAAGGAGGCTTAGACCAGCCTCTTCCTAGTATCTATTGGGAATAAAGATTTATTCCTATAAAAGAACCCCAGTCTGATTTTAAGCTGTTTTGTGAGGGATTCTATATGGGCAGGAAAGGATAGTTTGTTATCTAGCCAAATACCTAGGTATTTACATTTTTCCACGGTCTCAAAGCAGTCTCCTAATAGGGTTGTGATTGGCGCTGATGCAGCCTGATTTTGCAGGGACACTGCAGGATGGGTGGGAATACATTACCGTACATTGATTTTCTTAGCATTTAGTAATAATTTGGATTTTATGAGGTTACGTTGTAATTGCTTAAAGTCTAACTGCGGCTCGATGCCCACGTTAATCAGGGAGGGTTCTGATTTAAATAACATGGTATCATCTGCAAAAAAGTGTAGTTTAGAGTTGTGGATGTCACTTGTTAGTGAACTGATGCAGATGCAAAAGAACAAGGGTCCTAATGTAGAGCCTTGGGTACCCTCCTTGTGAGTGGTAGGGGAGTAGAAAGGAGACCATCTGCTTTTATACGCTGGAGCCTTCCCAAAAGATAGCTGGCAAACCAACTGACTGAGCATTCATCCAGGCCATGATCTTTAAGTGTCACAAGAAGGAGCGTGTGGTCGACGGTATCGAAGGCCTTACTTAGATCAGGGAAGATGGCTCCTGTAGGGTGTTTATTGTCAAGGGGTGAGAACCAGTCATCAGTTACTTTTGCCAGTGCTGACACCATGCTATGGTTTTCATGGAAGCCAGATTGTAATGGGTTGAATAGTTATGCTTTCTCCAGGTATTCTTTTAGCTGATTGCTGAGAAGTTTTTCAAGGTCTTTTGACAGAACCAGCAGGATGGAAATGGATCTGTAATTGTTACGGTCACATGGTTTCCCGGATTTAAACAGGGGCAGTATGAAGGCTGTTTTCCAGCATGATGGGACCATTCCAGAGGAGACCGAGAGGTTAAAGATGTGCATTATAGGGGAGGTTAGGTACGGACACCCTAATTTTGGGAACAGAGACTCAATTCCATCTGCCCCAGTACTTTTCTTTAGATCCAGTTTATTCAGCAAGTCCTCGACTTGTTTGTATGTTACTGGGGAGAGGCAGAAGGAATCACTAGTCCTTGGCTCTGAAGGAGCAGCTTTACGAGTGGAGGAGTTGATGAGCCCAGCAGCAGGAGAGGAATCGAATGTGAGTCCCGCTGTCACGAAATGCACATTTCATTTTTCTAGAATGGTGCTTTGGTCTGAGATCATGACACCTTGGGTGGTGATTTTGGCTGGAATTGATGGTTATAATCTGCAACCTTCAACAGTTTTATCAGTCTGCCAGATTTTGGCCAAGTTGCCCATAGCTCCCTCAAGGGCTTCCATATAATATCTAGTTTTGGCTGCTCTGACAAGCTTTGTACATGCACTTCTAGCTCTTCTAAATGACATCCAATCTATTTGGGCTTTAGTCTGTCTTGCTTGTGCCCAGAGTTTCTCTCTATGTATTAACGCTGTTTTCAGCCCAGAGGTAGATCACAGGTAAGAGGCCTTTTATATACAACATTTTATGTGTGGTGCATGTTTGTTTGCAAGGTGTGTAAGGTTGTTCTTAAGAATATAAATGGTCATATCTACAGAGGAGGCTAGGCAGAAGTCTTGCAAGTTAATACTCCTAAGGTCAGCAATGTAATTTCCAGGATTAAATTTACAGAAGCTTCACTTTGATATGAATTTGGAATAGGAGATGCGCTTTTCCCAGGTTCTAATGCAGACGACAATATTAAGGTCACTTAAGTCACTGTGGAAGATTATGGCATGCAAGATTTTATGCAGTTTGTTAGGATTAAGTGTAATGAGGATCCCCAACTCGTCACACATATCCTTTAGAGGATAGCTTTGGGCGTGACCATGTTCAGGTTTTCCAGGATGATAGATTCATTGGGGTTGGTCTCAATATGATTTCTGAGGGTCAGAAGGAGTTCTGCACCCACTGCTGGCGGTCTATAACAGCCGATGATGTTAAAAGCTTCTGATGAGGGCAGTGCGAGCCTTATGGCCAAACATTCAAATTCTCTTGGTTTAGATAACGCTAGGACTTCAGTGGCGGTGTATTTGGTGTTAACACAGATAACTCCCCACCCTGATGGCCTGTCTAGTCTAAAGGTGTTAAATGACAGAAGCGAAATCTGCTCATCAATGGTGGTGCACTTTAGCCATGTTTCCGTAACCACTAGCATGTCTAGGTTTATGTGTAATATCCAGGTCTAACTAGGTCATTTTTTTTCAAGAGGCTGCAGACATTTATAGCATCAATTCTAAGTCAGAAGCTGCCACAAATTCTGTAGAAGATGTAAGGGTAGAGGGGAAACCTGGGTTAGCTTCAATATTTTAAAGTGGTAACTCCTGCTCCTAGATGACTGTCTTGAAACCAACACCAGCAGTGACAGCTCCCAGTCACAGAGGGCTTTTGTCAGTGTTACCACCTGCTGCAGCAACCCCCAAGTCTGACAGTTATCCAAAATGTCCCTTCCTCCTTGAAAATATATGGGGCAGAATTTTCAAAGCAATGGATGTAGTACTTGCATTCATAATTCAGATGTGTGCTGCATTCACACAAATGCATCAGGATGTGTGTATTCTTTTCTTCTTACATCCTAATGCATTTCTGACATTTTCTCTAGTTCACAGCACTTTGGCCACAATTGCTGTACTTGCATCCATTTTCTGGAAGCAAGTGCCCACTTCTGTCACAAAAGTTAGCTTGAAAACAGATCAAAATGTCTTTGACCCCCTCCCCCATGGACTGGTACCAATTGTCAGTACATTTTCCTGACTGGTAAAACACCACCCCTAGAAAGTTACACTGGCAGCAGGAGTAATAAATAGAATGTCAGCAGATGTAGACACATGGGGCCTGACTCACAAAGCATCGGGAATGATGCAAGGTGCTTGTATCAAAGAGAAATGATGCAAGAGGCTTTCTGCACCACACCTTATGTCATTCCTGATTTAACAACGCCATCTGCAGTTGGCCCAGTAGCGTAGAGGACTGAGGCACTTTGTGCCTTACCTCATACCACACCAGCGGGTTTGAGAATGATGGGTGGGATGGGCAGGGGGAGACAGGATTGAGAGTCCAGAGGACAGCTCTAGCTCTCCTCTCCCAGGGTGGGGATGTCTGTTGACTTGGCCCTTGGCTACCTCCAGGTAGAGGCCTGGAGGTAGTGCTGGCAGCTTGAGTGGCATGAAGGGGGAGGCGCAGTTCCATTGCATGTGTACCTTCACATGCACATACTTACGTGTCACTGC
Organism: Neoceratodus forsteri; assembly: GCA_016271365.2. Lineage (NCBI taxonomy): Eukaryota > Metazoa > Chordata > Ceratodontiformes > Ceratodontidae > Neoceratodus > Neoceratodus forsteri. The sequence goes on along the minus strand of CM028138.1, from coordinate 68,908,386 downwards.
AGCTGGGAAGGGACTACGGGAGAAAATGGAAAATTGGCTGGCACAGTCTACATGAAGTCCTGCCCACCTACCTCAGTCCCCGTGCCATCACCTGCATGCCAGCAAGACAATCTAGATAAGAGTCACCTAGTGGGGGGAGGATGGCCTTCCCCTTCCCAGCAGTCTGTGAGGGCTCCAGGGCTCGGTGGACAGGAGAGATAGGTGGCAGGCGAGAGGAGGCAGGGACAGGGCTGAGAGTCCACCCCCAGTGACCAACAGAGAGAAAGCTTCATGGAAAAAAAACAATGCTGCCTGCACTGGGTGGGGGACCACCTGTGCCAGCCAAGCTTGTGCTATCCTTGAAATGGCACAATGGCAGCAGGGGGATTGTGCCAGAGCAGCACTGTAGCATCCCTACTATGGGATTCAGTAATCCCCCCATATGGCACATGGTCCATGACAGTTAGACCAGCCCAGCGCAGGTCTAACAACCCATGTATCACCCCTGGAGCCATCTCTGGGTGACAAAGAACTAGTGCCTCCTGTTGTTGCCACTCATCTGTGGTATCCCGCACCTCCACAGCATCCAGAGACATCAGTGAAGCAGTGCCCTCAGGGTTCCCTCTTTGGTGCCAGGCATTAAGCTGCCCTCCCCACACATGCACCGCACTGTCACTATGGCAGCCATGCATTGTCCCCATCAGGTGTCTGTTGTCACCCGCTCCTCCCATCTCAATCTGCCTGCCCTCCTTGTCCCTTGTTCCAGTCTCCATGACACTGCCAGCCTCCAGGGTGACTGGCTGGCAGGTCTCCATCAATGGCTGCAAATGCTGCCCCAATGCCTTGCAGGTTGTGGCAAGCCCCGCCCATGCACCACGTGTTTGGCGCACGGGGGGTGATTGTGACAACTGTGTGGTGTTTGGTGCCGGGACTCCTCCTGTTTCTGAATTAGGTGCAGGGTCCCTTGCACACTGGGGATCAATGCAAGCTGCTGTTTGGCCAAAGCTTGTGTTGGTCCAAAGACCATTTTCAGAATCCAGCCCATGATGTTCAACTAACATTGAAGGTAGTCAGCACCAATCTGCTGAGTAAAAATGCAGAATAAACAGATCTTACCAGACCAAACTTCCAAAGTGCAGATTTTAGTTAAGCCAGTGGCAGCACTGTACAAACGTTAGAGCCACTGCCCTGAGACAGAATCAACAGGTTGTATCTCAGTGGCAGGTTGACTGGCATCCAGATGGACAGGATTAGGAACACTGTGTGCCAAGCCTGTGGGGCCCAATCCAGCACTATTAGAATCATTGTTGCTGTCTCTCTCTCCTTAGCTTTATGACCACTGTCTGTATGAGTGGGAATGGTGGAAAGGCACACAGGAACCTCCCTGTCCAATCCAGAACTAGGGCATCCTCTGGGACTGTGTTCCTTGCAGATGGCCTATAACAAAACTGTAAGAGTTGACTGTTCTCCCAAGAGGTGAGCAGGTTTGTTTCTGGAGTGCCTCATCTTCTAAAGACTGAGGCCAGCCCTTGCTGGTTCAGGGTCCACTTGTGGTTTCCCTTGCTGATTCTGCTTTGGGAGTCTGCCACGATATTGTCCTTGCCTGGCAGAATGTATTGCAGAAATCTTTGCATCTTTAGTCAGCCTGCTGGCGCAGAGGCATGGCTGCCGTCTGCGGCATAGACAACCCGGGTTCGAGTACAGATACAGGTGTCAGAGGGCCGTCCGGGGGGCAGCGGGATTGAGCATCCATAGGACTGCTCTCCTGCTCTGGGGGGAGGAGGGCTGAATGTCTGGCACAACGTGGACCCCCAGCGGATTTGGCACCTGAACGTAAGGGGGGGTGGGGCAGACGTTGGCTGTCACTTCACATCCCCGCCCCCAGAGAAAACCTAGGAAAAAATGCCAGCTCCCCACTAATGAGCGGCTCTGGCATGACCCTCTGGCCACCTAACTCCACTATTGGTGGCCACATTAAAGAGGTCAGCCCGGTATGGGGTCAGATGTAGAGCCGAGGCGAACCCCGTTAGTGGGGTTAGGGGAAGCCGACAAGAAAAAGAATTAAAAAAAAATCTTTGCATCTAGGAAATAAGCAAGACCCCAGATATTCATGGCCTTTGTGCACAGTTTTAAGGATTTAGTTCCTTCCTGCTTGTTTATATAATACATTGTTGTGGTATTGTCTGTTTAAATCAGAACAAACTGAACTTGTAGCTTTGAGAACTCTAGGCGATTGATGTGTTCCTGAGTCTCCTGTGGACTTCAGATGCCATTCACTGTGAGGTCCTCCAGCTGGGTGCCCCGCCCTGGTAGTGAGGCATCTGTTGTGAGGATACTTGTTGGGGATTGCAGGAGTAAGGGAATGCCCTCTCTGAGGTTGTGCTCATCTTTCCACCATCCAGTGCTGCACAAATGTCTTTGCAGGCTGTCACTAGCTTGGACAGCAAGTCCCATCGTTGAGACCAGTGGTCTCTTAAGTAATACCAACTGTCTTTCATTTGAAACCTGGCCCATGGCACCACTGCTGTGGATAAGGCCATGTGACCCAGTAACTGCAGAAAATCCCTTGCCAGCCTTGGGACCTGGTATTGAAAGATTTTCTACAGTGGCAATCAGATCTGATGCCCTTTCTTGTAGGAGGAAAGCTTGCCCCTGTAAAGTTGCCTGTGAAGTTCAGCACCTGAATAGGTTCTGTTTGGGGCTTCTGCAGATTTATTAAGAACCTCAGGTTTTCTAGGGTGCTTTTTCACCCTCTGGATAGAACATCTTGCCTCTTGTTCTGTGTTTCTACAAACTAACCAATCATTCAGGTAGGGAAAAAACGCCACACCTTGCCTTCTCAAATGTGCTGCCACCATGGCTATGCCCTTTGTGAAGACCCTCAGTGCTAAAGTGAAGCCAAAGTTGAGGGCCACAGACTGGTACAGGCCATTTCCTAGCCTGAAACTGAGGTATTTTCTATGGGTAGGTCTGACTGGAATATACAAATAGGAGTCCTTCAGATCCAGTGACCTAGCCAGTCCCCCAGTTGTAGGGATGGCATCACAGTGCCCAGTGTGACCATCTTGAATCTTTCCCTTTTGATATGCTTGTTCAGACATCTTGGGTCTAAAATGGGTTGCCACTCTCCATTTTTCTAGCGAGTGAGGGAGTATCTTGAGAGTAGGTCCTTGCCCCACTGTGAGGTAAGGACCTTTTCCACTGCTCCTGCCTGCAGCAGTTTCTTTACTTCCAGTTCCAGCAGAATTCTTTCTGTTGATAAATGTGCTGGAAAATGTTTTGGTTTCTGCAGTTTTGGAAACCTCTTGAGCTGCAGGGACAATCCCTGACCAACTACCCCCAGAATCCACTTGTCTGTGGTAATTTTTACCCATTCCTGGAAATAGTGGGGTCGGTCTTTTCCCCATTGGCAATGGCTAGGCTACCTGGGCAGAACTGTCAAGGGTTTTGTTTTGTCTGTTGCTTGGGGGTTGATGCTGTAGCAGCATGTCTGCAGCCCCTCCTTCCTCTGCCCCTGTAATAACTTCTTTGGGGTCGGTACTCATAGACGGCATAGGCTCTTGAGTAGTCATCCTTACCCCTGTCTCCCCTTCTGTAAGGTCTGTAGGAAGTGGACAGCGGAGGCCTTTTCTTTATCAGTGTTATTTTTGTAAGTGGTCTTGTACTTGTCCACTTTTTTCATGAATGCCCCTGTTTTGTTGTTAAATAGTGAATTTCCCCCTCAAAGTGGAAATCCATGACCTTGGTCTGGGTGTCCTGGGAAAGGATGTTTGCCCTTAATCAAGAGAACTTTCTCAATGCCATTGCATGGGCTAAGACCTTTGAAGTAGAGTCACTGGTGTCCACAGACATGTGGAACTGCTACTTAGTGGCATTCAGGGAGGACTTAGCTGTGGCAGCCATGTCCTGTTCCACCTTCCTATCCACCTTGTCATTCAGAACCAGCTATGTATTCCACAGTGCTTTCTGGTACTTGGCTGTATATGCTAAATAAGCTGCCTGCCTAAGGATCAGGGAAGCTGTTTTATACACTTGTTTGGCCATAGTATATGAACACACGAAATTTGCCAGCAAATAAAGGCCGAGGCCCAGATATTCAAAAGGGTTGCACCCTGATGTGGTATTCAAATGGGAAAAGTGCACAGCACAAATCCCGATGTGCCAGAGGGCATCAGTAATGTATGCAGGCGCAGGTGGGGGTGTGTGCCCGTGCATACTCTGCACAGTATGATATTCAGCCTGGGATGTGCGGAGCCATGCATGCACAACCCCTACCTGCGCCAGCACAAAGCTGATCCAAAAAAAAAAGGAACAACGCATGGCCACCCACAGGTGAGCTGCCGCATTGCAGGGTGCTACACAGCAGCTGCCACCTGTGGGTGGCTACCCGAGCTCCAGCTGCACCTCCCTGGTGTTGCCCCCCCCATGCCTGATTGTGAGCATCAGTAGAAAAAGGTTTATCCAAAATTCCTGGTGGTCCAGTGGACCTGCCCACCTGATCGCGGGCTAAGTAAATAAATGAATATTATCATTATCCCTGGTGGTCCAGTGGACCTTCCCACCCGATCGCGGGCTAAGTAAATAAATGAATATTATCATTATCCCTGGTGGTCCAGTGGACCTGCCCAACCGATCGCGAGCTAAGTAAATGAATGAAACTTCTCAATATCCCTGGTGGTCCAGTGGACCTGTCTGCCCAATCATGGGCTGCAGTAGAATAATAGGAAACCTATCATCCCTGGTGGACCAGTGGACCCCCACCCACCCACCCACTGATCTCCACCGCCCTGTTCCCCTGATCAGCAGCGGTGGCCGCACCCACCTGCCTGCTGCCCCGCACCTGCTGACTGACGCCACGTCGGTAGGGCTGTACACCCATTGGTCCACAGCGGGAGCCAATGGGCGTGCAGCCCATACCATACTACACATTCCAGATATGGGACATAGTACATGGCAGATTCATACGTAAGCAATAAAGTACTCCGGGATGTGCGTGGAACAAATTTTACTACACAGCCTGTGGTTAAAGTCACTCGGCCTTCGGCATCATGCCCTATTACGCCCCTGGCTGTGCGGTAAAATGTGTTCCATGCACACCCCATCATGCTTTATTGCTTACGTATAAATCTGCCATGTAATATATCCCATGCCTCAACAAACCAGTTATGATATGTTCTTCATGCCTATTTTCTGTATGTGCTGCTTTTATTCTAGTATGCATTTCAGTTCTGTTGCCTGTATTTTCAACTGTATTGGGATTCTACCACCCTTTGTTATACTATACATAATTCCATTATCTAGTGTGTATTCTGTATATTTTAAACTTTTTGGCTGCCCTAACCAGGACTTCCTTGTAAATGAGCATTGCTTAGTGACACTTTTCCTGGTTAAACAATAACAAAGCAAAAGTACAAAATATGAACAGAAGTATAAATGTGCCTATAGTGTGGTTTGGTATGCTGTTGGAATCCACCATCCAGGGCTTTGGGACTGAGACTAAGCTGCAGGGGGCCTCACGCTAGAAGGGGGGACAGATAGAAACTTTTAAGTACCTCAGTGGAATCAACAATGTCCAAGAGGGCAGCATCATTCAGAAAAAGAGATGTGCAAGAACAAGGGGACACAATTTGAAGATAGAGGGGGGATGGCTCAGGGGCAATGTGAGGAAGTATTTTTTCACAGAGAGGGTGATGGATTCATGGAACAGCCTTCCTGAGGAGGCTGTGGGGTCTAAAACTGTGGGAGAATCCAAGGATGCATGGGACAGACATAAGGCAATTCATGTGGGGGGGGGGGTAGGAAGAAATAGGCTATTGGTTAACTAGGATCTGCAGCCTATCCTGTAGGTAGGGAAATGGGAAGACTAGGTGGGCCAAGTGGTCCTAATCTGCCATCTGTTTCTATGTTTAGTCAAAGTAAATCTGGTCATCTGGCAGTCTGCAGAGGAAGTGTCAAAGGGCATGGTTAGGAGTTAAGGCCTTCGCTCCAGACTGCTTGCAAATTTTCATTTTCTTTTTTTTCAATATATTTGCCTACCAGGAATGTCTTTAAGCAGCATGTGCCCTTGTTCAAAGACGACCTCAGTCTTGGTAACAAACATATAATAATGTCAGCACTAGAGTATGCAATCCCTCTATATGGAGAAGCTTACCTTGGGCTCCATTGTGACATCACCACCAGCTGTTAGCCCTGCTCTGTCCAGTCCCCCAAGAAGCAGCAGGTGGAGGTTTGAAGTCTTTGGCATTGATGGCACCACTGACTTCAGTGGCTCTGCTGCTGCATTTCCCTTACTTCAATGGAGGAGCACACTGGCATGTGAGTGAGGGATTCCCCAGTGAGTTGCCCTAACCACACTGGACACAAGCACAATGCAAACCCAAACAAACACAGCCTGGGGGCAAAGGCCTAATATTTAAGGCAACAACAAACAGAGGGACTGACAAACAGTGCTAAGTTTTGGAAAACCATTAATAGCATGACTGATCCTCGGTTTGAACCAGAGTTTTTTATGAACAAAGATAGAGAAAAGCTAACAGATCCACTGTCAGTTGCAAATGAATTCAATACATTATTTACAAACTTGGATCATTATAAAGTGGATCCTGCACCTAACTTGGTTAGAAGCAGTGTGACAGGTTGTATGGAAAACTCAACATTTTATATAAAGGCAGTGACGCACCTAGAGGTGTATCAACTCTTGAAACAACTTGAAATGGATAAATCTTGAGAATTTGATGGTTTATCACCTAAACTGTTACACTTAGCCTCAGCCGAGATAGCATATCCAGTTAGTTTGATTTTTAATCTGTCTTTCTGCTTGAGAGAGGTGCTAATTTATGGAAACACTCATTTGTGGTACCAATTCACAAAGCAGGTTCAACTAGTGAATTCACAAATAACAGACCAATCTCTATTCTGTCGGCTTTGTCCAAATTCCAAAAGAAAATTGTTTTTGGACAGTTAACTGCTTACATAGAAACATATGGTTTGTTATCACATTGCCAACATGGCTTTATGAGGGGAAGGGGTTGAGAGTGCCTTGGTCGCATTCACAAGCGCAGTCCACAAGGGTATGGAGAGAGGCTGCCCAACTAGGGCCGTGTTCGTGGACTTGATCATTGTGTTTTACTTAGTGGAGCATTCTCTTCTTGTTGAGAGACCCAAGCATATAGGGGTGGGAACACCGGTGTTGGCTTGGGTATCTAACTATCTCTCAAATAGGTTTCAAATGATAAAGATTGTTAGAAGTATATCTGAAAGGGTATTGGTCAAGTGTGGAGTCCCCCAGGGCCCCATACTGGGACCAATTTTATTTTCTATTCTGTCACTTCATCTGTTAACAATGCACACCTAGTTATGTATGCAGGTGATGTTTTCTGTCAGGGAGGAATACTGTTTGAACTTAATTTAACTGTGACTAAGAAACTTAAAGCTATGCAAAAATGGTTGATAAATAAATTATTATTAAATATGCAAAAAACAAAAATTACGTTATTTGTTACCTCAGTTAAGTTGAAATATATTGGTAATAGTCTGCAAGTTGAGTCATTGGATGGTACTGTGTATGAGAATGTTAACAATATTAAGTACTCCAGGGTAGTTTTAAATCCCACATTAATATATGATTTGCATATACAGGTTATTACAGTTAAAACACACTCAAAAATAGCTTTATTATATAGGTTACATAGTTTTTTGATAGATGAGGTGCATTTGGCAATTGCAAATCAGTATTTGTTGCCTATTTTGAACTACGCCTCTGTTGTGGTGGATAATGCTCCTGATAGTACTGTAAGATGGAAATCAGTGTTGTTGCACAAAATTGGAAGATTTGCTCTTTTGGTACCTAACAATGTACATCATTGTACTATATTGGAAAATCTTGGCTGGTTATCAGTTAAACAACATCACAAGTTTGTTATGGCTAAATTTACCTATAAAATACATCATATAGGAGTACCTTTAAAGCTAAAAAAATCAACTTGAAACATCTTGTATAAAACCACAAACAAGATCCTCAGGGGATCTAACTATGTTACAAATTGCATGCATGCACACATTAAGCGGCCAGCGATCTTTTGTATACTCTGCACCAACAGTATGGAATAATAGTCTGGCACAAATCAGAGGCATGAATAACTATGGGTCTTTTACAGTAGCATTAAAAGCATATCTTAGGGATTTGTCTAAGTGTAATTGTTTTTAGACAGAGTTCCTTAATACTTGTTGTACAAATTAGTTAAGAACTACAGTTCTTGTGACTTGAAATGCATAGGAAAGCTTAAACTGAAATAGGGTTTTCTATCTTAGCTTGTCTTTATTGGGGTTTTATTTTATTTAGATGTGGAATATTTTATTTCTATTTAAATATTGTGTATGAAATGTAATCTGTTTGTTGTATTATCTGTATGTATTTTTTATTGACCATGGGTCGTACCTGTAAAATGGATTGTATCCCAGTGTGCTTACAGTACCTGTATACAAATAAAAAATCAAATAAATCAAAAGCACTTCTGTCCTATTATAATAAACAATCTTTGAGACCAGTTCCCGAGAACTACACAGACATAGCCATCTTTGTTCACCCTGTGTGAGATACAGCCTAGAAACAAAGCTGCTACTTGAGTTTGCCAGCTTCTAGAGGCCTGTCTGGGCTACCACAGCCAAGAGCTAGGAGACAAGAGATAGGAGACAACTGCTGAACTTGACCAAGCAAAAGGAGAAGACAGCTGAGAGAAATCCAGAGGGGGAGATTTGCTGACTACACCAAATCCCCAAAGCCTGCAATCTGACTGAAGGCATCTGCCAACCCAGAAGTACAACTCACAGTCTGGAACACCACTGGCAACAGCTACTACAGTTAGGTGACTGGTCCACAGTGCTGTGAAAGTTACGGGGATGCTACACTGGTCAGATGGGTGGGTCCGGCAAATTGATCTGTGAGAGGGTGTCAGAGTGAATGGCAGATGCTGGCCTGCCAGTGCAGGGGTACAGCTACTGCCTGCGATGTCAGTGACCTGAGTTCAGAAACGGACCCAGGATGCTGGAAGGCCAGCTGGGGGAGAAGAGGATCGAGTGCCCACTAGCCGCTCTCCTTCTCCGAGGAGGGTAGGATGCCTGTTCCACTGCTCTACTACCATCACCTGGGTGACCACGAATTGAGGTGCAGTGGGACAGCATGAAACAAGTGGGAGGTCATCGGCCAGGAGCTGGAGTGACTGCACTTTGCAACATGCTGTGCCCCTAGGCTCTCCTAGCATGCCAGTGTCCTATGGAGTGGCACCAGAAAAGTGGGGAAATAAACAGTACCAGATGCCTTAAGATGGAACTCAGCTGCCTGAGACAATCCATAACCAGGCTTCATGAAGGGTCTGGGCAAGACCACCGGATGCACACTTACAGATTGTTGGGGACTTTGGGGGGGGTCTCTCTCCTCCCCACCTGAGGGAAAACCCATGGCAAGATGGGGGTCGGTCTACCAGATCCCAGATGGGGTTACCTGGGGAGGAACTATGGAAGTGCGCACAGCCTAGGGCTCCTTGAGGATAAGGGTCTGGTGCAGTGAATAAGGGAGCATAAAGACTAAATGTAAAAAAAGAGTGCATGGCAAGGGGAGAGAGAGACAGAATGCTGAGAAAAAACAAACGACTGATACGTGATTGTCAGAACGAGATGTCTGGCTGAAGGAAAGAACCTAGAACTGTGCTGATCCACCACAGTCACTGAGAAACCAGCCAACTGGAGAAATGAAACAGGACCAGAGCTGCATAGAAGCCAACACCTGGAAGTCTGCTAGGATAGTGGTGCTGTGAGTGCTTGGGTCCTTCAGGTCCGACAACTCATCTCTATTTTGACAGATGGGGCCACAGTTGAGCTACTGTTATTTGTATGGCTCAGACCACCAGGCCAGGATTATAAATTGAGTTTTTTATTGTTGTTTCAAGTGCAACATCATCCAGTTATGTGCAAAGTGACTGCTGACGGACCTTCAAAGATCCATTGACTAGGTACCCAGTCAAGCACAGGGAGCTCCCAAAATGACATGGGGCAGCTATTCTGGTGCCAGTATGGGTGTGGGGGTAGAGGCCCAAACAGTGCTGTCAGGCAAGGGCACTGTTATGGGAAGGATGATGTCTGCCAGACTGAGCTAGCCATTTCTTCTGAAGCATTGAAATATCTTAAGAAATATCGTCGTAAGTCATATCACAGAAGAACTTGAAGGGAAGGCATGCCTTTTTGCAGATAACACCAAGATCTGTAATAGGGTGGACACTCATAAGGGAGTAGAGAAACTGAGTAGGGACCCTAGAAAACTTGAGGGGCGCTCAAAGGTAGTTAATTCCAAAAGTGTAAAAATCATGCACCTAGGGCACAAAAATCTGGGAGTTGAGTTTAAAATGGAGGGAGTTACAACTGGCCACTAAGCAGGAAAGGGACCTTGGAATTATAATATCTGATGACCTCAAAGTCACAGGCAGTGTGAGAAGGCAGTGGGCAGGGACAGTGGGATCCTAGGATGCACAAGGAGCGGTATCACCAGCAGACAGAGGGAGTTGGTATTACCACTGTATAGATTATTGGTGAGACTGTGCCTGGAATACTGTGTTCAGCTCTGGAGGCTGCAGCTCACAAAAGGCATAGACAGGGTAGAGGCAGTCCAGAGGAGGGTAATTAAAATGGTGTGAGGGTTGCATGAGAAATCATACAAGAAGAGACCAAGGGATGTCAATAACTACACCCTGGAGGAGAAGGGAGATATAAAGAGACCTACAAGTAGCTCACAGGGGCGAACAGGGTACGGGTGGCAAGCCTGTTTCTAATGTGGAAGTGCAACAGAACAAGAGGGCATGCAATGAAGTGGAGGGTGGGAGCTGGGAGGGACATGAGGAATCACTACTTCACTGAATGTGGGGTTGATGGCTGGAATGCCCACAACCAGAGGTAGTAGCAGCAAAACAGTGGAGGAGGGGTTCAAGCATGCATGGGATAGGCATAAGGAAAAAGTGATAAATAAGGGTGGGGGGTAGAGGGCAGTTAGGGTCTGTGGAGAATAGGCAGGGAACATTTGAGTAGACTGGTTGGGCCAAGAGGTCCTTTTCTGCTGACAAATTCTATATTTCTATTATTTTATTTATTTATTTGAAAATTAGTAACCAGGAGAGGCACACGAAGCTGAGGTTGGTTTCCAGGTGAAACCCGAGGGAAGGGTTACATGAGGAAAAATGAAACATAACACAGTACATTGAAAAAAAGTGCAGACACTGTACAATAAGGAATACTTCATTAGTACAAACTTGGAGCAGGTTAAAGTGCAAGTGTGTTGTTCATGTACAAGTGCAGGAGGAAGACTGAAATTTAGCATCAAGGCAGTACAAACGCAATCAATGCAGTGCCCTGGGGACTAGGTAGGTCACGGAGAACCAAAAACCTGAACTACCAAAATCAGTATGGGGGATTTCTTATGGGAAATAGGTGCAGGTGGGTGGCAGGAGGAGATTCATCTGGCACCCAAAGGAGCCTAAGGAGGTGGAATGATGATGGCATAGGGGATCTGGTTCCAGAGTGTTTGCAGGAGATAGAAGTCAGATTGCCCAGCAAAGGAACAGTAGTGAGGAGTTGAGAAGGTTCTGTGGTCCCTAGAGTGGAAGGAGCATGGAGCATGGGGGGTAAGAGAGAGGAGTGAGAAGAGGTAGGAAGGAAAGGAACCAAACCAGCACTTGGAGATGAAGGAAGTGCTGTGTGACTGGTGACATGAAGGTAGGGGGAGGATGGAAAGGGAGGAACAGAGGAAGCAGTGGTATGTGCAAGGAGGTGATTTTGTCACAAAGCGACATGAGGCATTACAGAGGGTGTGCAGTCTGGATAGAGAAGTGGAGGGGGATGTACCACAGCCCACATCTGCATAGTCAAAGACAGGGAGCACCATTTTGGTGACCAGCTCATGACAGACTGGCAGGAGTTGGCAGTCTTTTTTATGGTACATAGCACCAAGCTTAGGGTATAGTTTTGCATGGATAGTGTGTGGGCTGAGAAATCATGGTTGTTGTCAAGTCAGTACTTGTAGGATAGCACTGATTTAAGAGGTGAGCCATTTAGTGTGGTGAAGATGGGATGTCTCGAGAACATGGCCAATTTGTGGCTGATACCAAAGGTCATAGGCACCATTATGGTATTGCATTAACTTTTCCTTCTCCAGCACCTTTGTAAATAAACATCTTACTATCTGTAGTAGTAGCAGTAAACTTTTAGTTGTAGTAAACTTAATTTTTTATACAGGGCTTTGCATATATTCACACCATTGGGCACTGGATACCATATTTACAAGGTTTTCCTGTTTGATCTTACATAAACCTTCACGTTACACATAAAACTAAATATTTATAACAGGCAAAAGGAAAAGACAATAAAAACAACATATCTTAAATATCTGCACATACACATTTAACGCTAATCTTTCACTTATAACACTCACATTTATAGTATAATTCCTGTTGCACAGCAGAGCTGAAAGTTCTAGTTTGGAGTTTTAACACCCATAGTTGTAGTACACTCTCATTCCATGTATCTGCAGCCTTATTATTAAAAATACGTTTCATTTTTCCATATTGGTTTTTCAGGCTGCATTGGTCGGAGCCTGCAGCTGTCTTGCAATGGCCTAAAAAATGAACAACTGGATCTGACCCAACAAAGTTGGAGTCACATCACAATGACTCTGCAAGTTGGAGCACTCTACTCCAGTACATTGTGATGTGTTTAGCCCCCACCCCCCCGGCACAGTATTTCTTTCCATCTTGTCTAGTAAAGTCCACCATACCAAAGATGGTTGCCGGGGCTCAGTGCGCATGCATGAGCAGTGGTGCATGCACTGGCTGCCATCTTGGGCATGGCAGACTGTCCCGCCATGAGCTCAGCGAGTGTTCTTAAAGCATAGCTGCAGCTGTGTCAGCTCTGACCAGAATTTGCTTAGGTTGGGAACTACCGATTCCCCAGCACCTTTTTTCTCAGAGAAAAACTATGATTTAGTTTGGCTAATTTTTTTAGTTAAGCCTGGGGGTGAATTATTTTTTAAGATTCTTTGTACCAAGATTGCCCAAACCCATTTTTGTTAGCATTTCTTACTCATGATCATACTATTTGTAGAAATAGCATGTTATTTGTAAAGTATTATTATTTCTTGTATTCTAACTAAACTATTGTTTGCATTGTGTGGGAAGTGGGTAGGTTTCACCAGGAGGCCACAGTGGGTTGGTATTGCTTCTCAATTGTTTTATTAGATTATCTACTAGGTAACTTTAGTTCCACTGGGTAGAGGCATCACAAAAATTTAAACTAACAAGCCACAGGAGTTATCAACTGATGTCATGAACCTTATCTAAGTGCAACAGATGGTGGTAATGCAAACATAAACTGAAACCTACTACAAGAACATTGTAAAAGCAATTACAGAACAACAGTTCTGTCATTGCAGGCTGGGGATACAGGGTGAGAGAGAGAGAGAGAGAGAGAGAGAGAGAGAGAGAGAGAGAGAGAGAGAGAGAGAGAGAGAGAGAGAGAGAGAGAGAGAGAGAGATCAAGAACTGCTATGCCCTGTACAATTATATCTGCATCCAAAGACATCTGAAAGCAACCTGCCTTGTGTACTGGACACAAATGCTGTAAATAGTTAATACATAGATATGTTTTACCTTTATAAAATTGGTAAGATAAATTATGTAAAGTGACTGGAATAGTCAGTCACATTGTTGTTGCTTACGTGTCATTATTCATGAGCAGTTCATGAATGTTCATCAGTATGTTCATGAATTGTGCATGAACATTAAATGGCACTCCTGTGGTCATGAATATTTATGAGCATAAAGTTTCGTAATGGTTCATGCAAGTTCATGAAACTTCTTTGCAGAACATGTACGGACAACGTTCACCAATATTTTGGTGACCTGAGAAATAACCTGTTTTTACAGTATTTTTAATTCAACAAGCAACATTGTTTAAGCCCTCTTCTCCGAAGACTTGTCCCTGTGTACAAATCAGAGGTAGACCCATTCAATCTGCTCTTGTTTTACACACACACAACCTAAGCAATTAACCATGACAATTTAATTATTTTATCAAACTCAGCATTTTCTAAGGAATGGCTTTTCCTACCATGCAACTTACTTTTTGTGCTTGTTCTTCTAAATGGTACCGCTGCTCACCTTCCCTTCATAAATGGAAATACCCCGTGGCTATTTATATAAGCAGAATCCGAAGCATTTTTAATATCTGGTTGAGTTTACATGTTAATCCTTTTGGGTGCTCAGACAGTTAAATGATGTGCAGAACATATATTTTCAACTCCTAAAATGAAAAAGGTCAGATTGCGTGATGCTTCATAACTCTTATGGGGGGAACAGTGTATTCAAATATGCAAATGAGTCATGCTAATGAACTTTTATCTTGTTTCATGATGGTCTTCTAATGGTTCAGAAACTTTAGGAACATTGTATTGACAAACAGTTCATGCACTTATCTCATGATCTTAGTTGAAGAACAGTGGGTATCCCTAGATGGGTGTTCATGAATCATTCATGAATGTACATCAAAGTACATGAATTGATGAACTTTTCTTCCCCTTGGCAATATCTGAATAAAAGAACTGTGGGTCACCCTGGAAACAGGAAATAGGACAGCCATAAGAACTGGGGTTGTCTACAGGCCCCCAGACCAGAGGGAGGACATAGACACATTACTGTTAGAAGATATACAAAACATGACAGCTAAAGGGGAGGTTCTGATAATGGGAGACTTTAACATGCCAGATACAGATTGGTCAATACCAGCAGGAACATCTGCCAGAACTAGACTCATAGTGGATTCCTGCAGGGGAGGGCCTCAAACAACTGGTACAGCAACCCACAAGAGACAGGGCTATCCTAGATCTAGTACTGACTAACAAAGAAGGGATCACAGATCTCCAGGTAGAAGGTCACCTGGAGCCAGTGACCATCATATGGTATGGTTCAATTTGGCTACTACATCTAAATCATCCCATTCCAAGGCAAAAATATGGGACTTCAGAGGAGCTGACTTTGATAAGATGGCCAACAGAGTTAAGCTAGCCCTGGCAAAAAGAAACACAGGTGAGGGGTACAGGCAGAGTGGGCAAGCATTAAGATGCAATACTTGAAGCAACATCCCATTGTGTTAGACAGAAAAGGAAGTGCAAAGAAGAAGGAAACCACTTGGTTCTCAAATACAGTAGCAGAAAAGGTCAGAGCCAAAAGGCTGGCCTTCAGGAAATATAAGGAACACAGTGGGATGAAGATAGGGAGGCATACCAAACTGCCCTAAGGGAAGCAGGTAAGGCAGTAAGGCAGGCAAAGTCCCAAACTGAGGAAACACTAGCACGAACAGTAAAAGAAGGTGACAAGACTTCTATAGATACATTAGTGAAAGGAGAAAGTCCAGAGGGGTATTGCTAAGCTTAATGGAGAAAAGGGAGCATGTGAGAGGAGGACCCTGTAAAGGCATCTATCCTAAATAGATACTTTTGCTCAGTATTTACTGAAGAGAAGGTAGGGCAGGGTCCACAGCTCCAGCATCATGGACACAGGGGGGAGGGAGGTGAGCACTACTCCCTTCACAAAAGAAAGGGTCCTACAAGAGCTTGCTAAGCTCAGGGTGGATAAGGCAATGGGACCTGATGGCATACATCCCAGGGTACTTGAGGAGCTAAAGGAGGAACTAGCAGAGCCATTAGCAGAATTGTTTAGTGAGTCTCTGAGCACAGGAGAGGTCCCAGAAGACTGGAGAAGGGCTCATGTGATCCCGCTCCACAAGAGTGGTAGCAGGGAGGAGGCGAGAACCACAGACCGGTCAGTCTTCACCTCAGTAGTGGGCAAGATTATGGAGGCACTCAAGGAAAGGATAGTGCAACACCTGGAATCCATAGGGGCACAGGATCCAAGACAGCATGGGTTTACAAAGGAAGGTCCTGTCAAACTAATCTCATAGATTTCTTTGACTGGGTAACCAGAGTGGGACCAAGGGAGCAGTTGATGTCGCCTACCTTGACTTCAGCAAAGCTTTTGACACTGTTCCACATAGAAGATTGATAAATAAGCTGGTAGGCTCGGGTGGGTCAGAAGTTGGTCAACTGGGTGGCAAACTGGTTGATGGGCAGAAAACAGAGAGTGGTGGTAAATGGTATACAGTCAGAAGAGATGCAAGACACAAGTGGGGTACCTCAGGGATCAGTCCTAGGCAGTCCTCTTCAACATCTTCATTAGTGACCTTGCAGATGGACTAGAGGGTAAGGCTTGTCTGTTTGCAGATGACACCAAGATCTGCAACAGAGTATATGATCCAGATGGGGTGGGCAGAATGAGAAGAGATCTGGATAAACTAGCAGAATGGTCAGAAGAGTGGCAACTGGGATTTAATGCAAAGAAGTGCAAAATCATGCACATAGGGAAGAGAAACCCTGAAGCTACCTATAGGCTGGGAGGGGAGTTGCTAGCAGTCACAAAGGAAGAAAGAGACTTGAGCATCATCATCACTGATGACCTAAAATCATCCAAGCAGACCTCCAAAGCAGTAGGTAAGGCTAGGGGGTGTTAGGTGTATTAGTAGGGTATCACAAGTCATAAGAGGGAGGTAATAATCCTCTGTACAAGACACTGGTTATGCCCCATCTGGAGTACTGCGTGCAGTATTGGAGGCCACACCTTCACAAGGACATTAATCCAAATTGAGGCAGTCCAGAGAAGGGCAACCAAAATGGTGCAGGGACTGCATCAGAAGACATATGAGGACAGATTAACGGAGCTCAATATGTATACCCTTGAGCAAAGGAGGGAGAGAGGTGATATGATCGAGGCATTCAAACACCTTAGGGCATAAACAAGGTGAAAGAGTCTAACATGTTTAAATATAAGAAAAATAGCAGGACAAGAGGACACAGCATGAGATTAGAGGGAGGCCGATTAAGGGGGAATGTGAGGAAATTCTTTTTCACAGAAAGGGTGGTGGATGCATGGAATGGCTTACCACAAGAAGTGGTGGCTATGAATACAGTGCAGGGCTTCAAACAGGCATGGGATAGGCATAAGGGAGCAACACAAATGACTATGAATAGATAGGTCACTGACAGAGCAAAGGCCGATGGCACATTTATACGGTAGAAAAAGAAATGGGCAGACTGGATGGGCCTTGCGGTCCTTATCTGCCGTCAACTTCTATGTTTCTATGTTTCTATCTTGTGTGTGCATGCTGAGATTTATTTAGAGTGCCGTGACAACAGCCTCCGAGGAAATGACTACTTGTACCAGTTCGGGACATCCAGTGGAGAGAACTGTGGAAGAGAATTTGGCAGCCTCACCATACAGTGGAGCCCAACAGGATGCATGCCAGTACAGCAGAATCCTGCAGAAGAGATACTGCAGGAAACAAGGCAATTTCAGTGGCAGTTAATCCTTTTTTTATGCAGGAATCTGTGATGCTGCATTGCATCTCTGTGGGCTCCACTGTGCAGTAGTTGACCTGTAAACCAGGTACAGTGGAGCCTTCCAGGATGTAATCCAATACTGCAGAATTCTACAGCAGAGATACTGCAGGATACAAGACAATAACAAAGGCAGCTAATCCCTTTTGTCATGCAAAAATCTGTGACACTACATTGCATCCTGGTGGGTTCCAATGTTAGGTGAGCAAGTAGGAAGCACACAGGTAACCAGCCAGATGGAAAAGCCTGTTATGCCAACTCCTTGATAAAGGTCCCATGGTGGCAGCAAAACTGAGGGCCAAAGGAATTACAGCAAGCATGCATATCTCAGGGCTAAAGTCCCCCCAGTGCACTTGTGCACCAGGGATATGAGAGTATTTTCTCACAAATACCTAGTGAGTATTCATGCTCAGGACTGGTACTCCTTTCCACAAAAATAAGAAGATAGGTATATGAGAGATCCTTTTTTATACACTATATAGGTATTACACCCCCACTTTATTCATCCCTTTAAAACTGACTGTAGATTTGTAGAGGCATTACTCTCTTTGTAGCAAGGCATAAGTAAGGAAAATACAGCAAAGCACTCTGTTGTGTCTATATGATAAATTGGTATTTTTAGTGAATATGGTGTTTATGCACTTTTTTTTTAAAGTTTATTTGTGTTTAAACTTTTTCTTGTTTTCTTAGATGGATGGTGACTGTATTAGCTGTTGGATTCTTAATCTTTTTTTATGGTAAATTTTGTATATATGCTCTTTTTTTGGCATGTTGTATTCAACTTTAGCTTACCTTTAGGTGTGTTGCAATGGTGTGTTTAAATAAACTAAACTAAACAGTATTCATAATTCAGTATTTTGCTGAAAAGTACAGCAACTTAGAAAAAACCTTTCCCTCTCCTCACCCTCTGGCCACTTCTTTGCTGTCCACCCCAACATCTCCGACTGTTTCTGAAATAAAAGTAAAGAAAATATTGGTACAGTACCAGTCCCCATAAGAATCTTTTCTAAAGGTCCCGCTTCTCCTTGTTCCCAAAGGGCTGTTTCTAATGAGTAACCCCTTAATTCCCGATCCATCATCAATGGAGATTAGTAGGAAATAAACCCTCAGTTCTGCAGTTTCTCCCAACTCCAGCGCACTGCTGTTTGTGTGGCATGTGTGCTGTCTGTCAGCTGACAACCTGCAACTAGACTAGGGAAGGGGGGGCAGTATGTGCCTCATTGAGTGATACTAGGAAGCGTGATTGAGCAAAGACTGCCCCCTCCCTTTGGTGTGCAGCAGTCTATCAGATGACAAGCAGCACATGCACACAGATAGCAGCGAGCTGTGCATTAGGGAAGGGAAACTGCTGATCAGCTTATGTGCTGCCTACTCTTACCAACCTGTTAATCATAGACTGAGGGGAAGGACAGTGGCCCATTGCTGGAAATGACTCATTTGTTCAGGGGAAGTTGGGTTTCAGATGACAACCTTTAGAAAAGATGCTACTGGGAATGGAAATATAGCAGAAGATAATAAGATTGCCAAGAGACTAGTCTTGGTCACCTGGAGAGAGAGCTTGAGGGTTTTCATTTTTACGTTTGCTTGCACACATGCACTAGGAATGTCTTGCAACAGTACTACTTTTGGAGGTGTGTGACCTTCCTCACCAATGTAGTGCTCAGTGTAGCAGGCGTGACCTTAGGGGACCAATACATGCCAAGCTGCATATGATAGCAGTTCAGCTGTGTTGGTCTAAACTTTTAACAAAAGGTCCGCTGCAATCAGCGGTTGTAGCGTGTATGCAATTTGCATACCAATCAGCTGAACTGCTGTCATGCACAGCTTGGCATTAAAAATCCTGCCGCTTCCTCCCTCTGCTAATGTCCTCCCCGTGCCTTGTTAGTGTTCTCCCTGCCCCAGCCATGTGTGCTGAGGGGGGTGCCCAATCCCCCTCAGCTCATGCACCCCCCCAGCACACTGTGTGGCTGACGGGGGTGCCCAAACCCCTCCAACTGCAGCCCCCCAAAACAAACAACCAGTTGGCAAGCTGGGAGCCCACCCCAGCATGCTAATGCCTCCTCCCCATGCACACTGTATGGCCAGCGAGGGTGCCCAATCCCTGCCAGCTCCAGCCTCCCCAAACAAGTCAGCACCAGCCCCCCCCAATAAACATGTAGGTGGCATGCTGGGAGCCCACCCCAGTATGCCAAAAGCATCCATTTCTTTTGTTTTTTTAACATGCCCTGTAAAAGAAGAAAACGGTCCCTCGGTGAGTCCCTGCCCCACTGCCAACCTGCACCTTCCCTCTGCACACCACCTCCCACCCCTCACCCCATACTTGCATCTGGAGCCCGACGCGAGCGATCTTCAGTGGACCGGGAACACATCTGCACTCCTTCAAAGCCGACTGCCAACCGAGGGAAATGACGGTAAGCTGTATAATGGCATAAATAGGGTTTTCACAACTTAGGTGGATATCTCAGCCATTTTTTTGACTTTTGACACCAAATTTTCAACATGGGGTTTTTGACACCCCTTCTCATGAATTCAGTCACTGTCATGGTGTTATTTGGTCTTGAAAGGTGATTTCATGGTCACAGCATGGAATCACTTTTCGGGACCGATTAATGAAACAACAGTACTGGTGTTCATGAGGTGGCCTCTCAAAAAGCCTATGTTACAAATTTGGTGAAAAAATTCCAAAACATTACTGTGTTGCGAGTGTGCATTGCGCAGTTTCCACGCACACCCGTATATTTATGATTTTGTAATAGTCTCACTCCAGATTTTTAACATAGGCATATTTCCACACCTCCTTATGAACAGTGCAGCTGTCATGTTTCACATCCTTGTCAAAATGTGTTTTCATGCTTTCAGCACAGAATAGCATGGTCACTGCTGGAAATCAGTGTTCGCTACAGAGTAAGACAATCACAGTCACACTGTTCATGAGCAGAGGTCCTAAAATGCCTATGTTGAAAATCTGGTGACAAAAGTCCATAAAGTGGCTATGTTGTGAGCATGGGTTACGCAGTTTCCACACAGACTCATACCCTTGAGCACAACCAGGGTGTTAGGGTTCCAAGACAGACACTTTAGAAGTATGAGGGTGAAATGTTAATCAGATGCAAGAGGAGTTGCAGGGAGGTACTCTGTTGGGATATGGATGCTAAAGGGACATGGATACAACTGGGGGGGCTGCATAAATGCCAAACACCAATGCACATATCTGCAAGAGAATGTTCGGCATTGACAAATGCTTTTTTTTGTCACTTTATTATTATTTTTTGTATTTTCCAAGTATAAATACTATGACTAGTGGAAATGATCTGATAATCAGTCCTGAGTAATGAAGAAAACTATCTCCAGGAACCATAATGTCAGTGATCTACAACAGGGTTGATACACAAGTGGGGGGGGGGGTGGAAAGGATGAGAAGGGACTTGGCAAGGTTGGAGGAATGATCAGAAGTTTGGCAGCTTGGATTCAATGTAAAGAAGTACACTGTAACGCACCTGGGAAACAAAAACCCAGGGGAAGAGTACACAACGGAAGGAGGGAGGCAGTAACAACAACAAAAATGGAAAGGGACCTGGGGGTAGTCATATCAGATGACCTAAAGGTTAGCAAGCAATGTGAGAAGGTGGTAGGGATGGCTGGGGTGGATACTGGGATGTATAGGGAGAGGCATCACTAGTAGAAAACAAGAAGTTGCTATCCCTTTGTACAGACAGTTGGTGAGACCCCATGAGGAGTACTGCATGCAGTTCTGGAGACCCCATCTCTGCAAGGACATAGACAGGATGGAGGCAGTCCAGAGGAGGGTAACTAAAATGGTGCAGGGTCTGCAACAGAAGCCATATGAAGAGAGAGACTAAAGGAGCCTAATATGTATACCCTTGCGGAAAGGAGGGAGGGGGGGGACATGATAGAAACTTTTAAGAACCTCAAGGGAATCAACAAAGTCCAACAGGGTAGCATCTTTCAGAAAAAGAGATGTGCAAGAACAAGAGGACACAATTTGAAGATAGAGGAGTGACAGCTCAGGGGCAATGCAAGGAAGTATTTTTTCACAGAGAGGCTGGTGGATACATGGAACGGCCTTCCTGAGGAGGTAGTGGGGTCAAAAACAGTGGGGGAATTCAAGAATGCATGGAACAAACATAAGGCAATTCTTGTGGGGGGGGTAGGAAGAAACAGGCTGTTGGTTAACTAGGATGTGCAGCTTATCCAGTAGGTAGGGAAATGGGCAGACTAGGTGGGCCAAGCGGTCCTTATCTGCCATCAAATTCTATGTCTATGTTCCTATGTTCTATCTGCTTGTGTTCTTCAGCAGGATTTCAAGGAAGCCTGCACACAGCAGGGGTAGTGAGGTCCACCAGAGCCCTAAAGGCCAGGACCACAGCACACAGTAACACACAGCCAGGGAAGCCTGCAAACAGCAAGAGTAGTGAGGTCCACCACAGCCCTAAAGGCCAGGACCACAGCCCACAGTAACACACAGCCAGGGAAGCCTGTACACAGCAGGGGTAGTGAGGTCCGCCAGAGCCCTAAAGGTAACTACTCTCCTCCTGCAGCTGAACTTTGTGAGGGGTGTCTGGATATTTCTTTTTTGCCCTCCTATCTCAAATGATTGTTGTTCTCTGAACTGTTACTGCCTGCTGCACATGGGAATCGCTGCTGAATTCATCGGAGCTTAAACAGCTACCAGACAGGACTCTCCAGTACTGCTTATGTCTCTGTTTACATCTGTTTTGCTTGTGTTACTCTGCTAGTACAGATTGTAGCTATTTCTGATCCTTATCAACTAAGCTGGTCAGGAATTCTGTATCACCTCTATTTACTGCTGTATTCTACTAGTTTTTGTGTATTATTAACTGTAATCAGTCCATACCTGGGCCCGGAACACTGCCTGGAATGCACCACATGGTGTGGCATCTCCTGCTGCAGGTCTTACAGAGCACCATCTTGTCTTGGCTTTGTTTCTTCCCCTCGGAACCTCCTATTTTGGCACATGCACAGTACGGAGCAGTGTCTGCGCATGCGCAATACAGCACAGTGTCCAGAATAGCAGTGACTTGGCCTGCAAGCTCCCATTGCATACCAATGAAGGTCTTTGTTCTGTTCCCCTATACAGGCTGGGACCACAGCCCACAGTAACACACAGCCAGGGAAGCCTGCACTCAGCAGGGGTAATGAGGTCTACCAGAGCCCTAAAGGTAACTACTCCACCTGCAGCTGAACTCTGTGAAGGGTGTCTGGATATGTCTTTTTTGCCCTCCTGTCTCGACTGGTTGTTGCTCTCTGAACTGTTTCTGCCTGCTGCACATGGGAATTGCTGCTGAATTCATCAGAGCTTTAAGAGCGACCAGACAGGACTCTCCAGTACTGCTTATGTCTCTGCTTTCATCCGTTTTCCCCATGTTTCTCTGCTAGTACAGATTGCAGCTATTTCTGATCCTTACCAGCTAAGCTAGTCAGGAATTTTGTATCACTGTTATGTACTGCTGTATTCTGCTGTTAATTCTGCTAGTTTTCATGTATAATTAGCTGTGATCAGTTGTTACCTGGGCATAGAACACTGCCTGGAATCCACCATGTGGCGTGGTGTCTCCTGCTGTAGGTCTTACAGGGCACCATCTGGTCTTGGCTTTGTTTCTTCCCCTCGGGACCTCCTATTTTGATGCATATGCAGTACGGAGCAGTGTCCACACATGCGTAATAGAGCACAGTGTCCAGAATAGCAGTGACTAGGCCTGCAAGCTCCCGCTGCATACTAATGAAGGTCTTTGTTCTGTTCCCCTGTAAAGGCCAGGACTACAGCCCGTAGTAACACACACAGCCAGGAAAGTCTGCACACAGCAGGGGTAGTGAGGTCTACCAGAGCCCTATAGGTAACTGCTCCTTCTGCAGCAAAACTCTGTGAGAGGTGTCTAGATATTTCTTTTTTGCCCTCCTGTCTCAACTGATTGTTGTTCTCTGAACTGTTTCTGTCTGCTGCACATGGGAATTGCTGACGAAATCATCGACACTTTAAGAGCGACCAGACAGGACACTCTCCAGTACTGCTTATGTCTCTGTTTACATCCGTTTTGCCTGTGTTACTCTGCTCGTAGAGATTGCAGCTTTTTTTGATCCTTATCAGCAAAGCTAGTCAGGAATTCTGGATCACTGCTGTATTCTGCTGTTAATTCTGCTAGTTTTTGTGTATTATTAACTGTAATCTGTCCTTACCTGGACCTGGAACCCACCACGTGGTGTGGCATCTCCTGCTACAGGTCTTACAGGGCACCATCTTGTCTTGTCTTTGTTTCTTCCCCTTGGGACCTCCTATTTTGGTGCATGCACAGTACAGAGCAGTGTCCGTGCATGCACACTAGAGCACAGTGTCCAGAAAAGCAGTGACTAGGCCTGCACGCTCCCACTGCGTACTAATGACGGTCTTTGTTCTGTTCTCCTATATAGGTTGGGACCACAGTCCACAGTAACACACACAGCCTGGGAAGCCTGCACACAGCAGGGGTAGTGAGGTCCACCAGAGCCCTAACGGTAACTAATTTCCTCCTGCAGCTGAACTCTGTGGCGTGTGAGCCCATTGATGCTATGCATTGACTATCCCACCTGCCCCAGCCACCCCCCCCACCCAAAGCCAGCCCTCCTATTAAGGACAACCCTATTCAAAATGACTTCTTGTTCTTATCCCAGTTGCAGCTTGTACTCGCTGCCCTCTAGAGGGAGCACTCCCCACCTAATACTTCCTATAAAGTTGAGCCACCCTTTTCTCCTGCTGACCTTCATACCCTTGCTGACTCTCTAGTTTCCCCTCTCAATCCACTACCCCTTTCCCACTCTGTTTCCTACCCTGCCTTCTCCAACATGCCTAGCCCTTCTCTACCAAGCAACCAGTGCCTGCCCTGCACACATCCTCCTCCCCCCCCCCAAGCTCTGTATGACACCTCCCCTTGGCCACTAGGAGTCACTGCTGCACACTTACTCTCGGCCTGTCACCCCCTCTGCTCTTCAGCTCCCACACAGCCCCTCGGGCTCTCAGATAAGGCACAAAGCATCCCCAGGATCTGAACCTGCATTCAGGCACCAAAATCCACAGCCCTGCCATTGTAGCATCGAAGCTGACCCACCCATTGGAGACTCTCGGCCAACTTCATCCTTCCCAAGGTGCCAGTCCACATAGCCATGGGTACCTCTTCCCTCCCATACAAGCTGGCCACTCTACTACTACTGGCACTTGCCATCTCCCTTACTGATGACACTCGCCCACAGCAACACACCTCTGCACCTTACCACCCACATCCACTCACGGCCACCCCCACCCTGGTCCTACTCCCACTCCCCTACCCCCTACCAACTCATATCCCCATCCCTTCCCCACCCCTCCTGATCCTCCCCTCCTCGGCCAGCACTCACCCTCCGGAACCTACACATTCCCTGCACACCCTCCTCTAGGTCAACCTCACCATGCATCAAAACTAGAACAAAGCACTATCTTGCACTTGCTAGAATCCCCTCTCTACTCTTCATACTGGTGGGTAACATCCACCCCAATCCCAGCCTCTTGTCCACTGGCCAGTCCAGGCTGCCACCTGTATCAGGGTTGTGCATTGCCTCAATGAACATCTGCAGCCTCCTGAAGAAATCTGCTGCCCTCCAGTGCTGGACCACTCAGCACAATCCCGATATCCTAGCCCTAGTTGAAACCTAGCTCTCAAAGACAACCCCCTGGCTCCTTTATCTCCCTCCCTGGCTACACCCTCTTCAGGGAAGACCGATTTGGTAAGCGTGGTGGTGGCTGTGCCCTCTACATGCCAGATACCCTATCAGGTCATGCCCTCCCATCGCCCAAACTAGACAACGGTGCCCAAGCCCTGTCCCTAAAAATAATCCCGGACCCTGCTAAGGCACCATTTATCCTAACTGTAGCCTATATGCCCCCTTGGAGCCAAACCCCTTCCATCCACTTGCCCACAAACTACCTCTCCAAGCTACCACATAAGCTCAAGCAGATCCTTCAAGGGAACCTGAACTCAAATTGGCTTTGCAGCTCTAACTCACATGTAATTGACTCCTTCGTGACCCTCAACATGACACAACTCATCTCCCAACCTACTAGGTCTAACCCCACCTCTGGCACCAGTACCCTTCTAGACATTATTCTCTCCAACCATCCCCACAAGATCACTGACCTACACGTCCTCCCTAACGCACTTAGCACTGACTCCCCAGTCATATTCTCATGGTCCACCCAGGTTCAGAAACCTGCCCCCAGAACACTCCACAGGTGATGCCTCTTCCCCCGGTTGGCTCAGTAAACTAAGACTTTACCTTGCTCAGTGGGACTGGACCCCCATTACCCATGCCACAACTACAGATCAAGGGCTTGACTATTTCACTAGCTCCTTCAAAAAAGCCTGTGACATCTATGCACCCCTTACCAAGACCTTAACTAAAAAACAAAATGCCACCTGGATCACCCCAGCACTGCTCCAACAAATGAAATTAAGGGACAACCTTTGGCATAAAGTGGTGGATTCAGAAAAACTGGGAGACAGGCAGACCTATAATGCTGAGGGCAACAGGCGCATGTGGGCCATCCAAAAGGCTGAGGCTGAGCACTATAAATCTGCCCTTGTCTCCTCCTGGGGTAATGCCTGGAATTTCTGGGGTGAGTTAAAGGAACTGAATGGGAAGACACAGTCACCCCCCCATCCCAACTCGTCGTCAAGTGGCTCCATTACCACAGACCCACACACCATCGCCGACAACCTCAACAACTCCTTCACCGACCTCAGCTCAGTCCTGCCCAAGAATTTATTCAATCCAGTCCCCCTGTCCCCATAGCCAACCTCCGCCACCCCCTTTCACCTCCATATCATAACCCAGCAAGAAGCCAAGCCATACCTGCACAAAGCCCTCGACAGCACCAGCCCTTGCAATGACGCTCTGGACACTAGGCTACTTCAGCGAGTGCTGGATGTACTACTCATCCACCTGCTAAATCACCCACTTTGCCTAGGTTAGTTCCCTCTTGCCTGGAAGATGGCAATCATCATCTCGATTCACAAAGGCGGAGACTGCACTGCCCCCAGTAATTACCAGCCAATTTCTATCCTGCCCCTGCTTTTCAAGGCACTGGAAAAAACTGTGGCTGACCAGCTGTCTGACTACCTTACCAAGCACAGCATCATGTGCAGGGAGCAACATAACTTCTGTGCAGGGCACAGTACCATCACTGCCCTGCTACAGTTCTCCAATTTCCTCCATACAGCTCTGGATAATGGGCACCTGGCCGGAGCTGTATTTATTGACCTCTCCAAGGCCTTTGATATGGTCTCACACCCTCTTCTTCTTAACTCCCTGCAGAATCTCAGTCTCTCTCAGGGGCCCTTATCCTGGTTTGACAGCTACCAGTCATCCAGGTCCCAGTGCATAAAAAATCAATAGCTCCCTGTCCAACGCCCAACCTGCCTGCTCCTGAGTTACCCAAAGCTCCATATTAGGCCCACTCATCTTCAGCCTCTACCTTAACACACTCCCCACCCTCTGCACTGAAAAATCATTCTCTATGCGGATGATACTGTCCTTCTCATATAGCACCCACACCCCACCACCCTCCAAAATACCCTCCAGCACTCCTTCACCAAGGCCGAACAATGGTTCATTGATCACAGGCTGGTCATCAACCTCAAAAAAACTAAATCTATGCTATTTGCCCACCATCAGAATAAAACCAGAAGCACCCCCTCCAGATCCTCCCCAGCACCCAAGTCCCTCTTGAACAAGTGACTAAATACAAATACCTGGGTGTCACCTTTTACCCTGCCCTCACCTTCCACCACCATATTGCATCTCTCTTGTTGGCCATAAACATATGAATCAGTCTCCTCTACTGCCACAGGGACTGCCTGCCCCCTCCAAGGCCCTTCGCACGGCAGTCACCTCATCAGTCCTATCCCTGGTAGACTATGGCCTTCCTATCTATGCTGCTGCTGACAAAACTTCCCTCAGTAGAGTACAACTATCCATTAATAAGGCCTGCAGGCTCTTGTCAGGTGCTGAAAGACGCACCCACACCTGCTTTCTCTACTTGCTCTCCAACATTCTCAATTTTGAAGAGAGGCTCCTTAACCAATCCTATCTGTTGGCAAAGAAAATACTCCTGGGCCTCTCCCTTCCTGGGGTGACTGCCTCCTTCAGTGTCGCCTCCCCCATAGTATTGACCCGCAGTACTTGCAAACCAACCCTCATGGTACCCAGAGTCAAGACCTCGCTCACACAATGGTCTTTCCCTTATAGGGCCCCACTCTGGTACAACTCCATCCCTGCATCTATTGCCAGCCTCCCTAGAATAGGCCCCTTCAAAGTTGCAGTCAGAAACCACCTCTTTGCCTCACACTGCTGCAACTGCTGATTGACCCATGCCCCCCCCCAGCTCAACTCTCCAGCCACCCACTGCCCCCCTGACAATGTCCATGGGACAGCTATGAAGTTATTTCATGTTATATCTCTATATCTACTAGATGGAAATCATTCTATGCCATACCTCTGTTATACTGTTATACCAACTCATGTACCTATAATACTGTATGAAACTCTGTTATTATGTTATTCTGTTACTGTGTCATGCTTTTGTTTATTGCAATCTGTATGTGTCTGATAAGGAGCGTTTGGAAATGAGTCCATGACTCAAAGGATTGTAATTCCAATTTGTACAATAAATAAAGATATTGAACAAAGCAAAACCACCAAAACTAAGCTCATCACTTGCTTAGGCTTCCAGCAACCCTCTGGTTTAAATGACTGGCTTATTTTTTTCTGCTAACCTGCTGTTATGGTCTACCACATCCTTATTCCTCTCTGATGTTTTGTTGTCACACCTGCGTGGCTATTTGTGTGTGTTAGCAGGATTAGGAACACATCGATTCAGGGCATGTGTGAGAATGCTCACATGGGTATTGTGCTTTGTGTGCATATCCTTTGCATTTCTTCTGGGTTTCTCTGTCTCCTTTCATCACACACCACTGACCATGGCACCCACCTCCATCAGATCACTGATCCCCTGAGAAGGGGATCTGCTGGAAAGGTTTGGGGGACACACCTGAAGGCCCCAGCCATGGGGGATAAGCCTTGAGGGATAAAAGATGGGGTAAGTATCTTGAGAAGGTTGGCAATGGCTTGGAGGGGGGCAGAGCAGCTGGGGAATGATCAAAGAAAGGAATATAAAAACATAAATTAAATGGCTCTACTGACATTGTTTGCACTGATCTCAGCATTGATCCAAGTGCACTGAACCCATGCACTGATTACCAGGGCATCAGCTGTCTCTTGATATGCAGACAGGATCGGAGCAGGAACCAACCCCAAGTGTATGCTCTGTTAATATGTACCCACATGCAGGATAAAATCAATTACACAGTAATCAGTTATTTTGTAACTGAATATTGCCCTCCATATAAACCCATTCTCTTCTTGGTGCACTGAATACTGTACTTCATGTAAATGTAAACGGACTTGGTGATCAAGCACCTAGAATCAAAGACAAGGTAATCAATCGCCAACTCATGTAAACCTAATAATTGTGCAGTGGTGGGTGCAGAAAGGACAAAGAATGGTAAACCCACTGTGCATGTGGCATTCAAGGGGAACAAGCTTGGAGCAGGCTGATTTGGGGGCAGTAGAGAAAACAATATCACCATAGTCCAAACCTGGAAAGATTATTCATTTAATTAAACATATTCTGGTACTAATAAGAGGCAGCCTTTTACCCTGTACAGTCTACCTAGATTGCAATGGCATTTTAAAATCAACAAATCAGATGTATACATCATTAAATAAGGTGCAGCATACCCTGTCATATTTGTGAGGATGTGTTATGGGCTCTTCACTGTTAACAATTCCTATTTCAAAAATTTGAACTGCACTGTTCAGCCCAAAAGTGGAAGTAGAGAATGTCATGAAATACACACCCTCTGTAAATCTTGGGAAATTCCTACACGCTTTGTGTAAAAAACCTGCAAACCTAAATATTAACCTGTGCATGCTCCATTTCCTAATCCTATCAACTTACTAGCTTATAACTGTAGAAGAATATAAGGATGGCTGTGGAATCCAATCACACAAGGGCGAGGGTTCTGGATGTCCGGAGGGCAGATTATATTAAGATGAGTGAATGCCTCAGGGATGACATGGTGGGGATGGATAGCCTGAGTGGGGTAGAGGAACAGAGGGTTAAGGTAAAAGGGAGGACAGTAATGGCAACAAGCCTCAGCGTTGAACAAGTGAGCAAAAGCAAGAGGAAAAAGAGACTGCTGTGGTTCTCAAAAGAGGTGGCTGAAAAGGTAAAGACAAAAAGGATGGCATGCAGATGGTTTAAGGAGATGCAGAGAGAGGAGGATAGGGAGGTGTATCGAGTGGAAGACAGGGATTAAGGGAAAGCAGTAAGTAGCACAAAGGCACAAACTGAAGAGAGGATAGCCCAGGAGGCAACTAAGGGGACAAGACATTTTTTTAGGTATATAAGTGAAAAGAGAAGACTGGGTGGGATTGTAAGGTTAAAAAGGGACGGAGGGGCTGTGCAGAAGGGGACCAGGAAAAAGTAGACATCCTGAACAAATACTTTTGTTCAGTGTTCACAGATGAAGGAGAAGAGAGGGGCCACACAAATGTAACAAAAGCTGTGGAGGAAGGGAGGTGAACACCATTCCTTTTTTGGAGGAACAAGTCCTGAAGGGACTCCCTAATCTAAAGGTGGACAATGCAATGGGACCAGATAAGGTGCATCCAAGGGTACTGAAGAAGTTCGGGGAAATAATAGCTGCACCTCTGACAGTCCTATTTAACAGCGCATTGGAAACAGGAGTTGTTCAGGGGGACTGGAGGAGAGCAAATGTAGTCCCACTACACAAAAGTGGTAGCAGAGAGGAGGCTGGCAATTATAGACCAGTCAGCCTGACACTGGTGGTGAAAACATTAATGGAATCACTGCTGAAGGAAATGATTGTGGAATATCTTGAATCTATTGGATTACAAGATCTGAGGCAGCATGGTATCATAGGGGGAAGGTCATGTCAAACAACTCTGATAGAATTCTTTGACTGCGTGACAAAGGAGTCAGATCAGAGTGGAGTGGTGGATGTGGCCTACCTTGATTTCTGTAAGAGCTTCAATACCGATCCATATAGCAAACTAATAAGCAAGCTGTGTATCTCAGGAGTGGGTCCAAAGGTGGCAAACTGGGTAAGAAATTAGTTAAAGCATATGCGACAGAGGGTGGTGGCAAACAGAGTTCACTCTGAGGAAAGGAGGGTGACCAGTGGGGTGCCTCATGGATCAGTGCCTTTACAAGTAACATTGCAGGGGAACTGAAAGAAAAAGGTCTGCTTCTTTGTGGATGAAACCAAAATCTGTAATAGGGTGGACACTCCAGGAGGCATGGACAGCATGTGCAGAGACCTGAGAGAACTAGAGTGGTCAAGAGTATGGCAGCTGTATTTCAATGTAAAAAAGTACAAAATAATGCACTTATGGCACAGAAAACCCAGGGACAGAATACAACATGGGCAGAGTGGTATTGGCAACCACCAAGCAGGAAAGAGATCTGGGGGTAATCATATTAGATGACCCAAAGGTAGCCAGACACTGCGACAAGGCAGTTGGGAGAGCTAGTGGGATGCTGGGGTGCATAGGAAGGGGGTAGCACCAGCAGAAAAAGGGAGTTACCTCTGTACAGATCTCTGGTAAGACCCCACCTAGAGTATTGTGTCCAGTTCTGGAGGCCACAACTTCAGAAGGACATAGACAGAATGGAAGCTGTCCAGAAGAGGGCAACTAAAATGGTGCAGGGTCTGCATCAAAAGCCCTATGAGGAGAGACTAAAGGACCTCAATCTGTACACCCCAGAAAAGAGGAATGAGGGGGTATATGATAGAGACCTTTAAATACCTCATGGGGTAAATAAGGTAGAGGATGGGATGTATTTTTGAGAAGGAAAGGTGCTCAAGAACAAGGTGACATAGTATGAATCTGGAGTGGGGTAGACTCAGGAGAGATGTAAGGACGTATTTCTTCACAGAAAGAGTACTGAATTCCTGGAACAACCTTCCAGTGGAGGTGGAGGTGGTAGGGCCTAAGACAGTGTTGGGGTTCCAGAATGCATGGGATAGGCACAAGGGAATCATAGTGGGGGGGGAGAGAAAGAGCTGTAGATTAAATATGGTCTACAGTAATAATGTACAGTAGGTAGGGGAAAAAAGGACAGACTGTGTGGGCTAAGCAGTCCTTATCTGCCATCCAATTCTATGTTTATATGTTTCTAAGAACTAGATATTTATTTATTTATTTGAATTTTGATGACCGGGTGGGACAACTGAGACAGTCATGTCCCCTTTTTAGGGGCGACCTGGGAAATGGGACATTCCATGAGTAGAGAAGTGATACATTGCACAAGTGGTGAAAAGAGACAAGTATATACAGTATAGTACAATCTGAGGCAAGAAACAAATACATAAGTACAGAGGTATAATAGTAAAGACAATAAATCAATTTATGCAATAGGTGTGAGACCAAAAGCCATTGAATAAATCCATTTATTTCCACATATGTGGAATAAATCTAACCACCCTAGATTTATCCCACATATGTGGAATAAATGCAAACTGTCAATCAAAGCTTTTTTTGTTCACTTTTTTGACAAACAAATGTGAATAACTTTAAAACGAAAAATGATAGCATAGTACTGTGAGCACGAAAAATGTTCTGGACAAAAATATCTACAAAATGAGTGGGGTTTCATTTATAGATACCTTTTAGTTTTTTTTATAATTAGCAAAAAACAGCAAAAAATCCTATTTTCTTTTCACTTTTCATACAAACAAATATAAATAACTTTAAAATGAAAAATGATAACATGGTACTGTGAGCACGAAAAATGTTCAGCATAAAATATCTACAAAATGAGTGGTGTTTTATTCAGAGATACCTTTTAGTTTTTCATAATTAGCAAAAACAGCATAAAATTCAATTTTCTTTTCACTTTTGACAAACAAATGTGAATCACTTTAAAACTAAAATGATAGCATGGTACTATGAGCACAAAAATGTTCAGCATGAAAATATCTACAAAATGAGTGGTGTTTCATTAATAAATACCTTTTAGTTTTTTATAATTAGCAAAAAACAGCATAAAATTAAATTTTGTTTCACTTTTCATCAAACAAATGCGAATAACTTTAAAACAAAAAGGTAGCATGATACTGTCACCATGACATTTGTTCAGCAAGAAGTTCTCTACAAAATGAGTGGTGTTTCATTTAATAGCAACCACCCTAGGCGGACATACACCAGGAAAGTTAACCAAAAGTCCCAGAAAGCACCAGAAATTATCATTTAAAAAAAGAAGATAAACAGTCAAAACCAGATGTTCCCGCACTGATAAGAAGCATCCCTATTGCATAAATGAAATATACAATGGTGAGCTGTCAGATAAATGATTTATCTACACTTGTACTGTTTGACCTCGGACACCTCACTCGTGGCTTACGCCACTCGTGAAGTTACCCGAGGTCAAACAGCACTTGTGTAGATAAATCATTTATCTGACAGCTCACCATTGTATATCCCATATGTATTTGGTAGCAGATTGTTGACTCCCATTCTGATCCTTAGAGGGCCAAAGTTGACAATTCTTCGCTGGTTTGAGGACCAAGGTACAAGAGCGTGACTAGCCTAGCCAAGTAGAAATTACAGCATATACAGTCACATAATACAAAATTTTACATATGTATAAGAGCGGAGAAAGGTGTGGACAGGAGAGGGAGGGACGTAGGAGAAGTTAAGAAGGATCCCCTCAATACTCAAAGACAACACAGTGTGCCAAATATACCTGATTTTCTGTCGAGGATCAAAGTTCAAGGTTCTTTATTTGATCAGTCCTTCAACTTCTACAATAAAATATAGCTACTGTACATAAATCAAAATGTCAAAGAAATAGAATACCTAATACACTACTTTATGTAAGCAATAATACCCAACAGGGTGGGCAGTCCTGAGCAATACTGGACTGCCCAGCTGCATAATGAGGCCCAACGCCACAGGCGGGGGACCTTATAACCCCTAGAAGTTCGCATATTGCCCAATACTACCCATTCTAGAGGATATTACTGCACTTAGAAAATGGCCCATAGGTAATATTTCACCAACAGAATTAGAACGTACAAGAATTTGGACTGCAAGGGTTAGATAATATAAAATAAAATATTAAAAATAACTGCAAAAACTGATGAAAAAAGAATAAAAAAAGCAGTTTTCTTGTAAAGTAGTCCCTGTATTGTGCTATATTTGCCAGTAGAGGGTGCTGCAGATTAGGACCCTCCAGTCTGACTGAGATGCAGGAGGCAGTATGGTGCAGTGGTTTAAGGCTCTGAGCTACAAATCTGGAGACCTGGGTTTGAATCCCACAGCTCCCACTTGCATACTGTGTGACCTTGAGCAAGTCGCTTAACTTCCTCATGCTCCCAGGTTGCACCTGTAAACAAGATTAGTGTGTCTCACCTGGTTAAATAATTGGGAAAGAAAAAAAAAAGATGCATAGGTGCCCCATGGTCTCACAGGAATTGTCATCCTCTGTGACATATATGAGCTAGTCCCTAGTAGGGAGTGTGATCATCATTTCTGGTCCATTTATTTCTTTTCTTTTTTTTGGTTAAAAAGAGGAAGAGGAACAGTGAATCAGTTCTCTGGTTTTGCCTGCCATTGTAAGTCTTTTTACAGCTCTTTATTAGTTGTATGTTTGTTCTGGACTTTGGGGGAGGAGTGGGACTTGTCTGTAATGGGTGCTCAGAGATGGAGCCATGCTGCCGGGCAGCAGCGCATGTGAAAGCAGCCAGGGGACCAGAGGTCAACAGTGGTTGGAGTGGCTGAGTAGGTGGTTTAAAAAGTGTGCACGAGAAAAAAACGGCTGTGACTGTGCTGCTGATTTGGTTTACAAGATACAAATGAACAATTTATTTGTTGAGAGTCATTTTACTGATTTGTGTTTATTGGAGCAGTTTGGGTCATGCCTACAGTGACTAGCATGTCAATCTTACTAAATGAAAGACAAAAAAATGGCCGCTAGTGAGTTTGAAAATTCGGGATGACCAAGGATACCCTAAGTAAGGCCTTTGACACTGTGCCACATAGAAGGCTATTGCACAAACTAGGGAATATGGGTGTGGGCAGGACAGTAGTGTGGTGGGTAGGCAACTGGCTGGGCGGCAGGACACAGAGGGTGGTGGTAAATGGCTGTCACTCCACAGAGGGAAGAGTGACTAGAGGGGTACCACAGGGATCAGTGCTGGGACCCGGTCCTATTCAACATCTTCAACAGTGACATTGCGCAGGACCTAGAAGGTAGAATTTCCCTGTTTGCTGATGACACAAAGCTCTGTAACAGAGTGGAAATGCCAGAGAGTGTAGACAGAATGAGGAGGGACCTGCAGAAACTTGAAGAATGGTCAGGGGTTTGGCAGTTGAAATTCAATGCAAAGAAGTGCAAGATAATGCATATGGGGCACAAAAACCCTGGCACAATATATCAGTTGGGGGTGAGGATATAGCATGCACCAAGCAGGAAGGGGATCTTGGGGTTATCATCTCTGATGTCCTCAAGGTAGGGAAACAGTGTGACAAGGCAGCAGGTAAAGCAAATATGATGTTGGGATGCATAGGCAGGGGCATCGCCAGCAGGAAAAAGGGAGGTCATAATTCCACTATACAAGACATTAGTGAGGCCCTACCTGGAGTACAGTGTACAGTTCTGGAGACCTTACCTACGTAAGGACATAGACAGGGTAGAGAAGGTTCAGAGGAGGCCAACAAAGATGGTACATGGATTGCATCACAAGTCCTATGAGAACAGGTTGAAGGAATTGAGTATGTACATAGAAACATAGATAGTGTCGACAGATAAGGGCCTATGACCCACCCAGTCTGCCCATTTGAGCTTGTAAGTTCAGTTTATGTTTTCCTAGAAGTCTGTTGCCCCTTACCCCTGACCTCCAGAATTCCTTTATGTCTATCCCATGCATTCTTAAATCCCGTGATTGTTTCAGCCCCCACCACTTCCTCTGGCAGGGTGTTCCACTTGTCCACCACCCGTTCTGTGAAGAAATTCTTCCTCACGTTTCCTCTGAATTGTCCTCCCTCCAACTTCATCCTATGCCCTCTAGTCCTGGAACATCTTTTTCACTTAAAAATAGTGTATTCCTGCACCCTGTTCCTCCCTGTAAGATATTTGTATTTCTCTATCATATCCCCTCTCTCCCTCCTCTCCTCCAGGGAGTGGGAACAAAGAGGAAGCGGGGAACTACAGACCAGTCAGCCTCACCTCAGTAGTGGGGAAGATCATGGAAGCACTATCACAGAACGAGTGGTGGACAAGTGGAACACCCTGCCAGAGGAAGTAATGGGGGCTGAAACAATCACGGGATTTAAGAATGCATGGGATAGACACAAAGGAATTCTGGAAGTCAGGGTAAGGGGCAAAAGAGTTTTAGGAAAACATAAACTGAAGTTACAAACTCAAATGGGCAGACTAGGTGGGCCATAGCCCTTATCTGCCGACACTGTCTATGTATCTATGTGTCTAAGTAATGGGGCACCCCAAACTGATACTCATTTTTTACTGGGCTCTATTACAAAATATCTGCACACCTCTGGAGTATTGTGAACCAATCAGGTGACAGGGATTTTCTTTGCCATTTTCTAATTAGAACCAACACAAAATGTATTCGGAAATCAGTCTCAGATTTAACAAACTCTAGCCAAAGCTGACAGGGTTGCAGCTAAGGAATTTGGGGTAAAAATATTATAAATTACAAAAGTTGAAAGCATGCATTTTCGAAATGTAACATAGGCTCATAAATGACTTTTATTCTAATATTTTTACACTCAATTTTCAACAAAGCCTTGTTATGACCCTACCTTACGAAGACAGGCAGACAATGAGGCAGTATAGCGCAGTGGTCTAAGGCTCTGAACTGCAAATCTGGTGACATCCAGCAGACCAGACCTGGGTTTGAATCCCACAGCTTCCACTTGCATACTGTGTGACCCTAAGCAAGTCACTCAACCTCCTTGTGCTCTCAGATCGCTCCTGTAAAAAAGCTTAGAGTGCTATACCCGGTTAAACAACTAAATAAATAAAAAATGTTCAGCTCCTGGCTTAAAGGTGTTCTTGTGCAAGGACTGTGAAATCAACCTGTGGAATGCAAAAACACATTTTTGGCAGGAGTTGGAAAATGATAGATGTCACATTCATGAGGTGCTGTATAGAAATGGCTATGGTGAAAATTTGGGGTAAAAATATTGTACATTACAGAATTTACGAGTCTGTGTTTGCAAAAATCGATGTATGCTCATAACGTTTTGGTTTTTTTAAGTTTTTACACCAAATTTCCAACATAGGCTTCTTATGACCCCACCTCATTAACAAGGGCAGAGCAAATTTTCAACTGCTGGCTGAAATGTGATTTCATGCAGGGACTGCAAAATCACCTTTCAGAATATAAAAAAACATACTGACAAGGATTTGAAAAATGACAGCTGCCACATTCATGAGTCACTGTATAGATGTGGCTATGTTGTAAATTTGGAGTAATAACATTGAAAATTACCAAAGTTATGAGCCTGCATTCACAAAATTCTATTATGGGCTCATAACTTGGATTTGTTTAACATTTTGCACTAAAATTTCAACATAGCCCTCCTATGACCCCACCTCACGAACAAATGCAGATACAATTTTCAACTGGCAGAAAGGTGATTTTGCGTAGGGACCACGCAATCACCTTTTGAGATATAAAAAAACATTTTGCACAGGATTTGGAAAATGATAGCTATCATAGTCATGAGGTGCTGTAAAGATATAGTTATGTTGCACATTTGGGGTAAAAGTATTGAAAAGTGCCAAAGTTATGAGCCTGCATTAGCAAACTTCAATGTAGACTCATAACTTGGTTGTTTCTCAATATTTTTACATCAGATTTTCAACATAGCCTTCTTATGACCCACTTCATTAACAAAGGCAGAGAAAATGTTCAATTTCTGCCCAAAAGGTGATTTCGCACAGGGACTGTGAAATCACCTTTTGTGACAGATCTGCCTGGCAACAGTGACAATGTTCATGAGGTGGGGTGGCAATGAAAGCATGTTGAAAATTTAGGCCAAAAATATGTTACAATGCCCATGTTGTGGCATTAAGTTCAAAACTCCATTGAAATACACTGAACTGCATACCTGTGTCTTCAGTTTGCAGTCTGGCTTTGAGGGGTGAAGAAGTGTCTGCAGTCCAGAGAGGATTACAGCATTGGACCCCGATGGGTAAGTAAGGGCTTGGGGAAGTGAGGCGGTTGATGGTTAATGGGAGGGTCAGGTGGGGGGGGAGGAACAGCCACAAAAGACATAGATAGACCATTTTTGTTTTTTATTTTACAGGTAAAAAAAAAACTAACAGCAGATTGGGACATATTTTGTCAGTCAAACTGTGACTTCATTGGAAGTGATTTTGGAATCGTTACTGATTTCAGTGTAAGGCTAATGAAGGGTGCTTTATGCAAAAATATAGTTACAAAACTTGAATAACTGCAGCCTAACCACTGCATGGGACATGTTTTAAAACAGTGCTGTGTAGATGCTGAAACAACCCTTTTCACGCAATATTTACTGGAAGCACGTGCTATACATTTTAAAGCCAAAAGAAAGTGAACTAATGCGTATAGTGAAGGCAGCGTGATCTATGCAGAGCTGTGAAACAGAAGTCCATCCCCATAAGAATGGCACCACAAGCACTTAACTTACAGTAGTCACTGTGTAAACTTAAGTGCATTGCTTACCCTTCCCAAGCTTCAGTCACTCAGTTACAGCTAGACCCCACTGTGCATAAGATGTTACCTCTGTTTAGTTAAAGTGTCCTATATAAATATATTTTGAAACAGTATAATTCATTTGTCACTGTTAATCTTGATAAAACAGAGTACAACATCCTTTGAGTTTGCAAACCTTCATGGAACTGAAGAATAAAATAATAGTTTGCTCACATATAACTCACTCAAAGGTCAGGCCTTTAAAGCTTTCTCTACCCATTTATGTGCAGTACTTAATTGGACAAAAACAATAGGCAGTACTTGATTGAAAAAAAAAATTAAAAGCTGTAGTGACTACTTCTCTGCGGCTTCTGGAGTACCATTACCTAAAACATAAGACACCATGGGCCAGACATTCAAAACTTTGCACTGGGCACAACCCATTTGTGCAGGTTTAGCACGGGATTAGTGCAGGTCTGCTATATTCAAAAGGCCAAATACTGTGTGCAAACTGCATTAGCGCCGGGCAACATCATAGTGCATGCAAGGAGCAAACTGAGGGTGTGTGTACATGAATACAGGCACATGCTATATTCAGCAATTAGCGCTGCACAGAGTGGTTTTGTGTGGCTTAGCGCAACACTTTGCATGGTACAAATTACCACCCAGGAAAAGGTAGTCATAATCCTGGGCAATCCAGCTTTGCGTGACATTGTGACTTTGCACGGTGAAGCCAGACAGGGAGGAAACGTGCTGCTCACTAATGGCATCACAATGATGCCATCATCTGCCACCAGTCCCAGCCATGCCAGGCAGTAAGTGGTGACCCAGCCCCCAGTGGACACAATGGCAGTGTGGTCAGACAGCACACATCTGCAGACCACCCTTCTGTGGACACCAACAGATGCCAGCACACACATGCAGCACTGTGGGCATGGAGGGTGTTGAGGGGAGGGTGTACAGGTGGCCAGGCTGTGCCACAGACCGGGTGCAGCCACAAGGCTGGGGCACATCATGCAGTGCACATGAGCCAGTACTGCATATACCCCAACACCAGTGTGTCTGTCTGATCATATGTGCCCCTCCAGCCACATACCGCACAGCTGTACATACACAGCAGCACACACAGCCGGCCATGTATATGCCACTGTTAGCATCCCATACCAGAAGTGAAGCACCTGTGGGTCACACAACAGCGTAATAGTAATGTCCACTGTCAGTAAACACCTGCAATTTGGGCCTGTCACTATGTACAGTGCGGTGGTCAGCACTGCCCTACACATCACAGGCATTGCTGTGTCCCTCACACTATTGACCCCCTTGCTACTGTAGTGTCTGCTGTGCACTCTAGCATGACCTACAGTGTGACAGTTGTATGCGGCACCACCACCACCTGTGCCTATGCTGTGTTGTCCATGGGACACAATTTGCTATGCTGCACTGTATACATGTAGCCTGCAGCTACCATTATGCACTGCCAGACTGACCTACAGGTGGAGCTATGGGCAGACCCGGCCAGCCTCTGTACTTCCAGACTGACCTACAGGTAGAGCTGTGGGACCCTGCAGTAATGCTGGGCAAACTGCATGCAAATCAGGGCATAACGAGATGCTAATCTGGATGTTTGCCCAAAGACTACCTAAGTAGGCTCATTTGCATGTCAGTTTTGAATATGGCAAAGTTTAGCACTGGGCAAATGGCTTAGCTCCATGCTAAACCCATGCAAATGTGTTAGCACCGCGCAAATGGTTCGGGGAATATTATACAGTTTTGCACACTGTACTTTCACATGCGCTGCTGCCTGCAGCAATACTGGGTCCATGCATTTGCTGGCTCACACGTTGGCCACATAGTTCACCTCCACCTACCTTCATGTCGCTGTGCACTGTGTTGCTGTTGTGGTTTGCCCTTCCTGGTTGCTATATACAGAGCTGTATTATTACAGGGTTAAGTTTGCTCTGCACTCCCAGCCTAGTTTGCCCGATTTCATTCGTATGCTATATTCAGAAGCTGTTTGCCTCGGGTTGTTCATTTTGAAGATAGCAGGCTTTTGTATCCACGCTATGTTTGCCCGCTGGGCAGGGCTAATTTTGCACTCTGGCAAAGTTTTGAATATCTAGCCCTTTATCACAATGAACATACAGGCACTTATTTGTACCATGCATTTGATTATTCTTAATTGAAGAATAATAATTTTATTTATACTACACATTAGTGATTAAAAAATGGCTACTCCAAATGCCAAGCTTTCATCAGGAAAAGTTAAGGGTTCTTTATCATTTACAGTCTTCCCCTCGTAGTTGCATCCTAGAGTTCTGAAAGCTGAGTCAGTTTTGTCCTGCCCCAAAACAGAGGCATCTATAAAAAGTTAACAGCAGTAAAGAAAGTATGCTGTCTAAATGTGAGTATTCTAAATCCCTCCAGCGAGTTTCATTAACTTTCTGTTTACAGCATGTATAATAGACCTTTGGAGCAATATGTAACTGGCTTTTCATACAGGAACCCCTCTCCCCATAGAAGGCAATTTGCCCTTTCCTGAACAAATAAATAGTCATTGATTACAGAAACACGTAATCGAACCCCTTGTGTTTCACAACATAATGCAGCGAATATTGTGGCTGCAATGGTCGGCAACATCCAGAAATCACGTTCGGAGAAATTTTGGGTATTTTTCATTGGCTATCTTCCACTCGTGAAATCCATGGTCATGTGTTCCACATTAAACAAAACATAATTATTGCATGCTGTACTGTAGCGTGCTAAATAGCAAGACAACCAGGCAAAACCCTGTCAGTGCTCCAAATTACCAGCCTCATAAAATCACAGTATAGTACAGTACAGTATGTGTAGCCCATCAAAGACACTCACAGGGCATGTGGTGAAACTAAAGATAACTAATGGTACGTGTCCATCAAAGCAACAATTTGCAAACCACTAAAGAGGAGCGCAAGGCATGTAATTCAAATATACCCAACCTGTACTTTGCAGAGCTCAAAATGCTTCTTCTCACTGGCTCTTGTGCTTTGGAAACTTCCTATCCTATCAGTGTCAGTGCATTAAATTCTCCATCTTTACTCCATCCTTAGAAGTGCTAGACTCCCCAAAGTAACCCAAGTAGTCAAGTACCATGTGTGTGCCTGTGATTATATAGATGTTTCTACAATACTGCAATACTGTTATTATACAAGCGTGCTGCCAGTCAATGTGATTGACAACCAACTAGACCAACCAAGTGCTCCATATCACTACATCTCCCTTCCCAAGGGTTGGGGGTGGGGTAATCCTTCACTGTGGAAAAGAAATTTCAGGGAGTCAAACTCGGGTGCATCTTAAGTAAGTGAAGACCTAGCTCTGGCAAGGGAACTACCATAACAGCAGCCTGAGACTGGCATGAGGCTGCAGGCATATCACAACACTGTTGTGCCAAGAAAGCAGTTAAAAGAATCAGCATCTGGACTGAACCTGAAGGTAATAACCCCAGTCTCTCCATCTGCCCACTGTCAGCCAGCACAGCTCCCTGCATTTCAAACTAAAAGCCATGTCTAACTTTTCTGTAGGGTCATCCTGTGTTTTTGAGCCAGTTTTACAGATGTGAGGGACTGAAGCACAGGGGGATCAACCGCCGGCTCTGTGAAATAGTGTGGTGCTGTAGTCAGTAGGGACAACATGGATGGACTGCTTCACGGACGTGGAGGTGACTGTGATGGAATCCAGCATGGTGTTCATTCAGAAGGAATGCGGAGTCCTTTTTAGATAAGCATAAAAGGACTGCAGGGCTCCACCCACTGCAGCCCTAAAAAGACACTTAAACTTTACTAAGAAAATGCATGCATGTCAGGCACTGAGTTAACCATCCTTTCCAAATTTACAACTTTTGTATTTATAAATGTATTTACCAAGAAGAGTTGTGTCTATTATAAAAGAACCTTTAAGAAACATGGAGAAAAGGAGGCCTTGGCACTTGCCAAAGGCATGAAACCCCAGAGGGATTCAGGTTTTGGTCTGCTTGCCTGCACCACTGATCCATGAAGTAA
Source organism: Neoceratodus forsteri (assembly GCA_016271365.2). NCBI lineage: Eukaryota > Metazoa > Chordata > Ceratodontiformes > Ceratodontidae > Neoceratodus > Neoceratodus forsteri. Next base: position 68,866,054 of record CM028138.1, on the reverse strand, counting down.
TCTCTTTATGCAATGAAGCATTTATTATGCAGAAAAGGGTTAATTATTCCTATATCTACATCACAACAAAGTCAAAGACTAAATATTTAACCACAATCCATAGAATACGGTTGTCATGTGAGTTAAACAGTATAGTAACTGGGAGAGAAATATAAACAGAATTAAGAAATAAATTCTAATTTTTCCCCTTAGAATGTATAATTTTCTGTCTGTGTGGTAAAACTACTAACTGAATATTCATACTTTGGTGCCTCTCAGTACTAAATGTTTTATAGAAACAAAGAAACAGAAAATGATGTCAGAAAAAGACCACTGGTCCATTCAGTCTGCCCATAAGATCCTAACAAACCTAGGACCTATTGTCCATACAGGGTTCTAACCCATACTATCCACCTCCATGCTCCCTGTCCTACTGCTACCAACCTGAGAAACCACTAAGCCATTCCCTCTGTCCCAGCCATGTTTGAAGACATTAATAGTTTTGGCACCCACAACATCAGCTGGCAGTTTTCCATGGTTTCACCACCCTTTCTGTAAAATAAAACGTTCTCACTTCCCTCTTGAACCTCCCCCGTCACTTTCCAGTCATGCCCCCGTGTTGTTGATCCACTACGTATGCTAAATAGTTACTTGCAATTTACCTTGTTCGTTCCATTTAGGAACTTGAAGGTCTCTATCATTTCTCCCCTCTCTCATCTGCCCTCCAGTGAATACAAGTTCAGTGCCTTGAGTCAATCCTCATAAGATCTGCCCTGCTAACCCTGAATCATTTTGGTTTCCCTACACTGCACTGTCTCCAGCCTGTCGTTATCATTTCTAAGGTGAGGACTCCAGAACTAGGCACAGTTCTCCAGGTGGGGCCTCACCAGTGATCTATAGAGAGGTTGTAATAGTTTCTTCCTTCTGCTGTCAATACTCCTTCCCACAGTATGCACCCCAGAATCTTGCCTGCCTTACTGTAGGCCTTGTTATACTGGCTCGATTGTTTTAGGGGAGTCACCCATGACCACCCCAGGTCTCTTTCCTCACGGGTCATGCACAGCTTTACCCCCCCCCCCAATCCAGTGCTCTGTCCTCAGGTTCCTGTTCCCTATGTGCATCACTTTGCAACCAATTTCTCACCCATCTAATCACATTATTCACTGCACCAAGCTCTTCTAGCTGATTCAGCTAACTTCTATGAGGCACTGAGTCAAACGCCTTGCTGAAATCACAGTAGAATAAATCCACAGTGTGACCCTTATCCACTACCTTTGTTATCCTAAAATATCTCTGGTTGCTACCTGACTTGGTACTCTTGTACCTATATTATGACTATTGTGATCTACCTATTACCAAGTGTGTACTACCAGTGAATGCCTGTAACACTGGTTGCTTTTTTTAATCTAAGCATTATGTACTGTACTGTTTTGTTTGCTGTGATGTATTGCTCTCTTGACAAGGTGCCTTGTAAATGAGTCTACGACTCAAAGGTCTGTAAATCGATGATCTAATAAATAAATAAATAAATATCCAGTCAAAGAATACGATCAGGTCGGTCTAACAAGCTCTCCCTTCCATGAACCATGCTGTTTACTAAGCCAGAGTCTACACACTTCCTCTGCTCGTAAACTACTGAGTGTCAGGAACAAGAAACAGTCAGCAAACTGCATATTTTAACATGATGAAGAAATGTGACTGTTAAACTGTAGAAGCTTCTTCATTAAAGTCCATCTGCAGTATTCTGAAATGACCCAGATACCTTAAAAAATTCTTATCTGAAACAATACCAGTAGCACTTTTTATGAGCTATTTGCTTTACTGTAGACTTGGAACCAGATTAGCATAACATTTCTATATGAAACTTGGTTGTGCCTCCAAATTTTGAAACTTTTTTTTTGCCAGAAAACTGTCTATCCAGAATATCAAGGGACATTGCCAGACTTTTTTTAACCCTCAGAAAGTCTGAAGACATCGTTAGATATTCTGCACAATATTCTGTTAAGATAAGTGCTTTTAAATTCATTGAAGCAAGCAAATTGCACATGTAAATAGTCTGAAAATCTAGCCCAGAAAATTAGAACAGTCAGTTAAATGTTCTCTTCCATGGTCTGCTACTGATATAACTATTTCGTAACCAAAAAGAAAAAAAACAGACATGTAAAGGTAGCACTGGACTCACCATGAATAGAAATAGCCAGGAGGAATGGTTCTTACTCCAGAAATTGAATTATCTTCACCTTTTCCCCTCTGGCTTTAGACAGCAAGATTTTGATTATATCTACATGTGGGTGAAGCACTACAGGAACTGCTTCATTTCAGTTTCAGTTATGCTGTGGTCTCACACATCACAAAAACCCAATTTCATGCTGAGAATGGCAATGCTTAGGGGATTGTAAGAATATTTGTATATGCATTACAGCAGGAGTGCATGCTATTGGTGAAAAAATTGAGCTACACTTTTTTTCTGTTTTGAATTGCCTCTTACTTTTTGTCAGTTACAACACCCTCCTTTCCAAAATTTCAGTCTGCTTTAGCATCCTTTTATGGTGTAGTGGCACCTGTCCACTGGATCCTAGGTCGGTCACGGTGGGACCTCCTGCCAAAACCTGCTTGTCCCTGCTCTATGTTATGTACCCCATGCACTGACTGAGTTTTACCTCATATTAACTTGGCATGACATCTAATCTAATGTAATTTGTGCTAAACTGATCTGCTGTTGTATTTGACCTGTCCTCTCTTTTATGATGCTTCCAATGTGTTATGAAGTGTTCCTGTACTGTAATGATGAGCTGTGTGTTTTACTGTACCTCTCTGTTCCCATTGTTGTATTCTCCCGGGTCCTTCCTGAAAATAGGCATATTACTTGTCTAGTGTACTGACCTGGTTACCAAAAGCTAAATAAATAAATAAACTACTTAAAGCAGCGCTCCTTTTAGCATGGTTTGTACCAGGTTTTCATCAGTATTCTTGAATGTTTTTGCACAGCTATTGTCTCATAAGGTCACAAAGGACTGCCTACTGCATGTTAGTTAACTGTAGTCGCAAAAGAAGTGTTACGCAATGGATGTTCAAACACGAAGGAGAATACAGATGAAAATCTGAAGCAACCCATGTTAAAAGGAGTGCTCCTTTTTATTATTTCATCTACAGAATGTGATAAAGCTGACTTGGAATGGCGGGGGGAGGTAAAAGGTATTGTACAATATAGGAGATAAGGGGCAGTTTTTTTTTTTAAACTGAGGTGTTTATTAGAAGTTTTTCCATGGTGCAAGTACATTTACAGCACATCTCTTATTCTTTAAGCAACCAAAGAATCCAGTCCCCAAGGGTTATAGGATAAAGTACAAAATATCTTATTCAAATAACTCATAGGTAGTAGTAAATAGCAGTGAAGAGGACAACGTGGGTGTATAGATCCCTCTTAGTATTACAAACCATATAAAGGAAATAAATAACCCCATGGGGGAGCTGGGGGAAACCACCAGAGCAACTTAGGGCCCACAGGCCTTTCATCTCAGTTGTACGACTACACGAGGGCTGGCCGGTGCGTGATCTGGCTCTGCTTTCCCTGTGACCTATCATGGTATCTGTTCTGGTCTGCAGGTAGCTGCATACATGAACCAAACCATCCATCTATTTAAAATAACTTGTATTTTGCCTTGTAACTTGGCTGGCATACTCTCCATCTGATATATGTCATATAAAAGGGCAAGCTAAAATAATACGTAAAAGTGTTGTTCAAAATTTTCACCACTAACATGCACTGCTGCTTTACAGCAGCAGTACATCACAGTGACCATTTTGCAGCTGTACCTTCTCAATTTTTTGATTGCCCATTTTTCTTCTGTCTTATAAGACAGTAATTTACCCTTCCCCATTTTGAGCCTGCTTTAGGATTTATTTTACATTTGAAATTAAGGAAAGTACGGTTACGTAAGAACTTACAGTAACAGTAGATCTTCGAGAGGAGCTCTTGAAGCAGGCTACACCATAAGCACTATGCCACCAGGCACTAAGACCCCATGGAAACGTTCTTAGCAGTTCCCAGCAGGGACTGCCCCCGACGTCGGACCACCTACGACATCCGCCAATGGTATAAAAGGGGTGGTCCCCAGCCATTCCCCAGTTGTCCCGCTGGAGACCCGGCTGACAAATCATAGAGAACTGAGGTAAGGGTAAGGAAAGAAAGGAGAAAAGGACCAGGGGGAAGGAGGGTGGGAAAAAACGCCTGCTGCAAAAGCTGCTCTCGAAGATCTACTGTTACTGAAAATTCTTATGTAATTGTACTATCTTACTTCTAGTGGGGGCTCTTGCATCAGGCTATACCGTAAGGACTGAGTACCAAGCAGTACTAAAATGATCCAGAGTGGGCTGGGAGGTGGAAAACTGAGAAACAGGATAAGCTTCAAGACAATAGGCTTTGAAGCACCGCCAATTCAAATCCAGCTCTCCGACGGGAAGCAATGTCCAGGTAGTAGTGCTTCACAAAGTGTGCACTGAGCTCCAAGTAGCTGCTGTGCAGATATCTGCTGCAGAAACGCTCCACAAAGGAGGCAACAACACCCCTGGTGGAATGACCCTTAACCAAACCCGGTAAGGGTCTGTTGTACTTATTGTAGCAGAAGATGATACAATGGACAAGCCATCTGGAAAGAGTCTGCTTTGCTACTGGTGCTCCCAGAGTTCTCGGGGCAAAGGAAACAAAAAGTTGATCAGATTTTCTCAAAGTCTGAGTACAGCTGATGTAGTACCTAAGCACTCTATGAACATCCAGAGTATGAAGTAGGGCCTCCCCTCCATTAGTATGCTCCAGGTAATACACCGGAAGGTTGAATGTCCTGATTAAGGGTAAACTAAGACACCTTCTTAGGTAGGAACTCAGGATCAGTCCTCAGGGACACCCTGTCCCTGTGGAAAATTAAGTATGGCTCTTTAGTCATCAGAGCCTGAAGCTCAGAAATCCTTCAAGCAGAAGTAACGGCAACTAAAAACAATGCTTCCACAACAGAAAACGTAGCTCACAATCTGCGGCTGGTTAGAAGGGAAGCAACGTAAGTTCTTCTAACAAAAACAAAAGATCCCAAAGAGGGATGGGGTCCCTAATGGGAGGTTTAAGATGAAGCATTCCTCTCAAAAATGTTCCGGCCAGATCCATCTGGGCAACATATTTGCCATCCACTGGCACATGATAGGCAGAGATTGCTGATAGGTGTACCTTGATGGAAGAATATCGGAGGCCTGAATCTGACAGGGAGAGGAGCTACTCAAGGACAGCATTCAGAGGGCATAAGAGGGGATCCAGACCCTTATTGGAGGCCCACAAGCAAAAGCACTTCCACTTCATGGAATAGGTAGCCCTAGTGGAAGGTTTTCTAACTGCAACCAAGACCTCAGCCACTCTGGGAGATACTCCAAAATGTGCTGTGGCTCTGTCTGCAGGTGCCAAGCATGCAGGTGTAGGAACCAGAGGTCTGGGTGAACCAACCAGCCCTGCTCTTGTGACAGTAATCGGGAGGACAAGGGCAGGGGAATTGGAGGTTCCGCTGCCAGCTGCTGCAGTAAAGGGAACAATATCTGACAAGGCCAAAACGGAGCTACAAGAATCATCTCCACTCCTGCTTGGAGTTTGAGCAGAACTCTCTGTAGAAGAGGAAAGGGAGGGAAGGCAAACAGAAACCTCCCTGTCCAACAGAGGTACAACGCGTCTTGCCAGAAAACACCATGTCCGAGGTTGAGCGAGCAGAAACTGGGCAGTTTTGCATTGCACAGGGACGTGAAGAGGTCCAGCTCTGGACAACCTCATCTTTGGAAGAGGCTGTCTACTACAGACTGCAAGAGTTCCCATTCGTGAGTCTTTGATTGAAACCAGCTTAGGGCATTGGCCAAGATGTTTTGGGCCCCTGGAATATGCACTGCAGTGAGCAACAGGCCATGATCTACAGCCCAGAATCACACCCTCATAGCCTCCCAACTAAGAGGGTAAGAGTGAGTTCCTCCCTGCTTGTTGATATAATAAGCAACTGACATGTTGTCTGTCTGTACCAACAGGGGGCCTGGACGAAGATCCAGGTGAAATACTTGTAGAGCATACAGAATCACCCTCATCTCCCAAATATTGATGTGGAGGGTCAGTTTTACCATGCACCTTGAGTCTGATGGTTCTGAAAATGAGCTCCCCAACCCAAGCCCGAGACATCGGTTGTGAGAATCTGTAATGGGGCCTCTCTGAAAAGAGACCCTGAACTCTAGATTCTGTGGAGACAGCCACCAAGCGAGAGTCTGTACCACTGCACTGGAGATTGAGACTGGATGGTCATGGTCATCCTCTCTCTGTTCCCACTGCACTCTGAGTGTCCACTGAAGAACTCTCATAAAGAGGCGTGCTGAGGGAACTGTCACTATGGCTGTGGCTATATGGCCTAGCAGCTGGAGCATGGTTCAAGCTAGGACCTAGAGAGCAGGTGAGACTTCGTGGGCCAAAGAGTGCCAGCATATTGCCCTGTTTGGTGGGAAGAAGGCCTTCCCTTCCTCTGTATCCAAGATTGCCCCTATGTACTGAAGCCTCTGACATGGTGTCAGGAATGATTTGGCTATGTTTAGGGTGATTCCCAGGGAGCTGAACAGGCTGAAGGTGTCCTCTAAGGTTGCAGAAGCCGATCTCTCATTGCAGTGGTCAGAATTCAATCATCAAGGTTGGGATAAACAAAGTGTCCCTGTCTCCTTAAAGCTGCTCCTACTACCACTAGGCACTTTGTGAACATGTGCAGTGCTAAGGAAAGGCCCAAGGGCAAGGCCTGAAATTGGAAGTGCTTTCCCTGAAAGGAGAACCTCAGGAACCTCCTGTGAGCTGGAAGCGCCAGAATATGGAGGTAGGCATCTTGCATGTTCAGGGAGCAAAGCCAGTTCCCTTGATGCAACATTGGAAGAATGCCCAGCAAGTTGACCATTCTGAACCTCTTGTGCTCTATGTAATTGTTATCAGTTATCAGTGTTATCAGTGTCAGTGGCTCAGTAGGTAGCACACTCGCCTCTGAGGCCGGGAAATCAGAGGGCTATGGGTTCAGTTCCCACATCTGGCACTTGGGTTAATATCCCAGTACTGACACTGTAGTGCAGCACGAGAGGGGTGCCGTCTTTCGGATGAGATGTTAAACCGAGGTCCCATCTGCCTGGATTGGTGGTAGTTCAGGTGGATGTTAAAGATCCCATGGCACTTATCAAAAAGAGTAGGGGAATTTCCCTGGTGTCCTGGCCAAATTTCCCTCATTCACTAAAAATACCACCACCAGCTTAATCTGGTTCAAGGTCACTTGGCATTCATTTGTATCCCCTTCCCCCGGGTCGTGCCTGAAAATAGGCAGGATTTGTCTAGTGCACTTACCTGGTCAACAATAAATAAATAATTATTCAAGAGACTCAGGTCCAGAATCGGGTGAAGATCCCCTGTCTTCTTGGGAACCAGAAAGAAATGGGAGTAGAACCATTTCCCCCACTGTGGGGCTGGCATGGGTTCTATTACCTTCTTGTCTAGAAGGGATTGTACCTCCTCCCACATGAGCGTGGCATGGGAAAGGGAGTAAGTCATTTAGACTGGGGGATTATCCAGGGGCATCTGAAGAAATTCCAGTGCATGACCCTGCTCTATCAACTGGAGGACCCACGCATCATTGGTGATTGAGGTCCATCCATTGAGATAAAGTGAGAACCGACCCCCTACTGCCTCAGCCCTGGACTCAGCAAGTAGCATGGAGTCAGGCGTGTGCACCCAGGGTGGGCAGGGAGACCTTGGAGGGTTTGATGTTCCTAGGTCCCTGTGCTCCACCAGGTTGAAAGGGCGCTTTACATTAAAAGTTGCCTCTCTGTTACTGTCTTTTAGGCATCTGCCCTCCCTGGCAATGAAACTGACGACATTTGCCAGGGGTCTGTGCAGATCTGTACAACTGATGTACAGACTGAACAGCCTTACTCAAGTCCTGGAGGCTCGAGATCATTTTTTCAATGTTTGGACCCAAAAGCATGGACCCATGGAATGGGGCATCAATAATGGTGTCCTGGAGGTCCTGCTTAAATCCAGAAACTTGGAGCCAAGAGTATCTCCACATACAAATCCCTGTGGCTGCTGCCCTGGCTGCTGTGTCCACCGAATCATAAGATGATCTCAAGGCATGTTTTCCCACGTCCAGACCGGACTGGAGTACGTCCAAGAGCTCCATTTTGTGCTGAGAATTGTGCTGCCTTTTGGTGAGCTCGATTGCCTTGTTCCAGAGGGATTTCTGGTACTGCACTATGTGCACCAAAAAACTGAGTGAACGAATGGTGCAGGTAGCCAAGGAGTAGACCTTCCTGCCGAACTGGTCCAGGCATTTGGATTCCTTGTCTGGAGGCTGGGCGCTCATGTGCCGGGGCTGTTTGGTGCTGCCATTGGCAGCTGTCAGTATGACTGAGTCGGCCTTGAGCTGTTCACCGAGGAACAAGGGAGGAAAAACTAAGGGTTTGGGCTCATTCATACCCAGGAAGTGAGCCAGTCTCTTTCCCTCTGGATCAAGATCCTCAGTTTCCCATTTATTTAAAAACTGAATGTGATGCATCACATCCAGTGGGATCATCTGGGGGCAGCGGGGGGAGTCCCCTGGAGGATTAGGGTGGCAGGGGGAGAGGAAAACTCTCCCGAGGATATGGAGGAGGCAGAGGACCTTGAGTTGGATGACCCTGAAGAAGATCTGGAGCGGGAATGCTGTGCCTCCTCCTGTAATGCTTGAAGGATGACCTGGAATGGCGACTACTCCGTTCTGAAGACCTGTCGTCTGATGGAGCAGGTGATTTGCCCCCGGTGGGAAGGTGATAACTATGGTGCCCATGGTGGCTGTGGGAATTCTACCGGGAGAGGTTGAGGTAGGGAAGCCTGTGGTTCCTTAAGGAGGATGTCCTTCCTGACAGTATCCCACCAGGTACTGAAAAGGTCCTGTACTTCAGCTAGGGAGACCACAGAAGGAGCAGATGGACCAGGCATCTCTGATCTGTCTTCAGGCTCCTCGGGCAGTGGACCTGACAGCTTGTCAGGGACTGGCATACATTATGGAGATTTTGATTTCTCCGGCATCTGGTCCTGAGGTGGTGTCAGAGCTGATGGCAGGTCTACTGGTGTCTGCTCATCCATCGGCAACAGGTCGGGCGTCGGGGACAGCCTCTCCTCGGCTGGCAGCTGTGCCCCTTCCAACAACCATTTAGGAGGTGCAAGTGGCGTGGAGGACCCCGAAGTCGAACAGGCTGAAGTCGTCGGGGTGGTGCACTGGGAGTCTGATGCCAATGCTTCAGAGAGCAGGCATCGGGGTGGGACACTGTTTCCAGACTTCGCTTCCTGTCGTTGGGTCCAGCCAGACAATCTGATGAGGTAGAGAAAGCCTTCACTAGAAGGTGGGCAGCAGACTGGGTTTCGCCCACTTCTTTAACAGTGGAATCCTTGGCCTTAGACCTGGAGGCTTGGCTGTAGGGCCTAAGACTAAGGAAGGGGGCCAAAGGCCCTTGCCCCGAGGAAACACCACCTGACATCTGCACCGATGCCAGGGGTTTCAAGACTGACAACCTAGAGGGAGCTTGTGTTAACGGGGGGGGGACAGAAGTCCGACCTTGGCTGGCTGTCTTCTGATGTGGAGACCTGGATCAGGAGCCCAAGTGTTCCTTATCATGGTGATGGTGCTTTCCACTGGACTTTTTCTCCTACTTGTGAGAAGTCCCTGACCCCAAAGAAGAAGAAGAAGAAGAGGATCCTAGGCCTGATGGGTATTTTACATGGTGACCAGCTACTGTTCCAGAAAGTAAGTCTTCAGATGATGGATGCGAGTTCAACAATTGAACTTCTTGCAGTGCAGGCAGGAGTCGGTGCCATGACCGGGCCCCAAGTAGCTGAGGCAGGAAGAGTGACTGTCTCGGGCCAGAATTTGCTTCCCACACATGCACTTAGATTTCAGGCACTGGTTAGATGACGATGGCGAAGACATGCACTGAAATTTGCAGTAAACAATTAACTTTAAATCACTATAACTCTTTTCAAAAATGGCAATCGACTGTTAGAATGCAGGTGTCCATAGAGCCGATGTGAATGGCTTGATGGTGGGAAAAGAACTGGGAAGTGGCTGGGAACCGCCCCCTTTATACCACTGGTGGACATCAGAGGAGGTCCAACATCAGGGGGGTGGTCACCACTGGGAACTGCTAGCGAAGAATTTTTCCATGGGGTCCTAGTGCCTAGCAGCATAGTCCTTATGGTGTAGCCTGCTGCAAGAGCTCCCACTCAAAGTAAGATTACTCCTTTAAGTAAGGCAGTCCCCAGGTTTTCTTCAGTATTCCAAGCTGTTTTTGACTACCCAGGTTCTCAGTCACAAGGGACTGGCTCAGAATTTCCTGCATGACAACTGTGTATCAATCCTTTGCCTGCAACCCCCTGAGCTATACTCATAGGGTGTTACAGACCTTTCCTATGTGGTTACTAACTGCATTGCGACTGTACAGATAAGGGGGCTAGAGGTCACCATGTAAATGACCCACAAGGCTAATCTCAAAGCATGGAAACCTACCCAAGCCTGCTCACTAACTTTACTATTTATTTGAAAATTGGTAACCAGGACAGGTACACCGAGTCAAGGCTTGTTTCCAGGTATGACCCAGGGGAGGGGGAGCAGTGGAAGAACAGTGGCAAAATACATAGTAGCAAAACATATGAACAAGATATGGTAAAACAATCAGTACAAAACTAGAATAGGTACAAAAAAGTTGTATTTGCAGAGAATAAAGTGTGGTACGACTCAGTAAGAATGCCTAGCAAGTGCACATTGAGGAGTGGCAGCGATATTTGGTAAGCAAGAATGAGACTGACAACAGGTGACTGATCTGAATGGTGAATTATTGCCCGATCTTGTAATGGAAGAAGAAACTGGTGTGGAAGTCAACCCAAGGCAGGAGCAGGGACCCAGCCAGCTGCTGAACGGGATAGTTAAGGGCTCAGTCACAGAGGTATTAGGAGGAAGGGTAACAGGAACTGGGGGGGGGTTGAAGTTTCAACTGGTGCCTGAGGGAGCCAGGAGATGGGGAGAGATGGAGGGGAGTTGGTTCCAGAATGAGGGTAGTCGATAGGAGAAGGCAGATGTCCCAGATGAGGGGCAGGGGTGAGGAGTGGTAAAAAGGTGATGGTTGCAGAAGCAGAGAGAACAGAAAGTGTGTGGGGGGGGGCTGGGAGAGGAGATGTAAGAGGGAAGGAACCCATTATAAAATGGGTTTAAAAATGACGAAACCTGATTGTTTGATGACCGACTTTATCTGAGCTGTTATCTAAATACAGCAGCACTGGATAAAGATCCAGCACCCTCTTCACAATAAAATCAGTACCAACTGCACATCCCTGACTGCCATGACAAACAAGGGAGCAACCAGCCTTAAAATAAGTGTACGCACAACAAATATAAACTATAGGCTGGGGGGGGGGTCTGGGGGCTGCCTAGGCCTCCAGAAAAGTTTAGTTTTTTGGTGCATTCTAGGGGTCATTTGAAACAGAATTTGCTACCCTGTTACCCCTCTCCATGCCCAGTAAGTTGCAATCTAGCCTTCCCCAGAGTCCCGACAGTCCAGTATGTTGCCCAAACCTTCCTCCCCATACCCCAGCCACCTGCTCCAGTTCATGGCCACTAGTCCTCCCAAAGCCCAGCAAATTTCACCCTATCTCCCTTCCCTAGAATCCTTAACCCTTTCCCAGCACAGAAAGTTGCATCTTACTCTCCTATCTAGAGTCTCTATCCCTCCCTGTAGCCCAGCATGTTGCCCTTTCTCCCAGTCCAAAAGCTGCCCCCATCCCAACTCCCCAGATTCCCTGGCCCTTCCAAGTCCACCATGTTGCCTTTTCCTCCTGCCCACCCAGCATGCTGTATCCAACTTCCAAGCCCAACCTAGCCCAGCAGATTGCATCATAGCCCCCTCAACCAGACCCCGCACAGAGTGCAATTAACTAAACAAAAACCGGTATTGAACTCATGAACTGAATACCTCCCCACAGAAACTTAAACACACTTTTTATGCAACTTAAGTCACTCTAGTCTAGCATAATGGTGACATTTCATTGAAAACTATGCAGTTTCTTTAACACCACCAGTTCACGTCTTATTAGCAGCCTCTGCTGATTTGGATGCAGAACAAATTAAAGCTACAGTGTTGTTTTCTATTAAACAACCTAATGTATTGAGATGCATGAACAAAGTTAAGCAAGATGATGAAAGTTGGCAAAATATAATAACAAATTTCCTGGAAATTGTTTCACGAATAGTCAGGTGGGTAAAATAAAAAACTTCTATTGTCCTGAAAACTTTTTCATGGATAGTGAGGTAAAATGAAAACTCTTATTGCAAAGAAAACTGTTTCATGAATAGTGAGGTAAAAGAAGACTCTTAGGGCCACATACTGGAATGGTTAGTGCCCTGCAAACAGGGTTTTGCTCAAGTTTTCCATGCACTACTTTCAGGAATCTCATGTAGGGACTGCCTGTACAAGGGGCTGGATGAAATGTTAAGACAGCCAGTCTAATGCACTGAGATAGTCCAAAGGGAATGCCAGTACAAGAGATGGATGAAATGTTAGAACACCTAGCGTGTGTACCTACCGGGTCAATATGTCGTACGCGTAATAGTGTATGACATTAGCGCTAACCTGAAATAGTGCTGTAGAGATGAGCAAGAGGTGCAATACCACAAATACTGCTGTACGTGGTATTGTACCTTCTCACTATTACAGGAAGAGGATAAGACCTCTGCTGGGATAGGGTTCTACTGAGCAGCTGCCATGGCTTAATGGAGTAAGTCACTAGCAGCAAGGAACCCAAGCACTGCATTTGGGACTGGGTTTGATTCCCAGACACAAGAGAATTTTTTTATTTTTCACCCTTTTGTGCAATTTTAATGTCCCTCCCCCCGAGCTGAGAATCCTTATGGGGGGGTCGGGGGCGGGTGTGCAGCAAAAAGGACTTATGCCACATGCAAGAAATCACGCTGTACTGACTGCACGATTTTTGCATGTGGCATAATGTCTTGCAACATTATGACCCCGTGCTCCTAGTGTGATGTGCAGGCATGATCCATAGGGACTGCCCTGTAAAGCACTGGAGGGAATGTTGGGACAACCAGTAACATGTGCTATGATGGTCCATAGGGAATGCCATTAAAAGGGGATGGATGAAATGTTAGGACAGCCAATGTACTGTGCTGGGATGGTCTGTAGGGACTGCCAGTATAAGAGTGGAAGGAATGTTGGGACAGGCAGTGTGATGGTCTGGGATGGTTCATAGGGCCGATCTGTGTGAGGGTCAGGAAGGGATGTTGGGGCAGACAGTGTGATGGGCTGGGATGGTTCATAGGGCCGATCTGTGTGAGGGTCAAGAAGGGATGTTGGGGCAGACAGTGTGATGGGCTGGGATGGTTCATAGGGCCAATCAGTGTGAGGGTCTGGAAGGGATGTTGGGGACAGGCAGTGTAATGTGCAACATTACACTGGATGGATGGAATGTTACACATGTAATATTGGGCAGCCAGGCTAATGCACTGGGATGGTGTGTAGTGGCTGCCAGTGTGAGCAGCTGGAAGGAATATTGGGACAACCAGTGAAATGTGCTGATATGGTCCATAGGGAGTCAGGATTGCCAGTGTGAGGGACTGGATGGAATGTCGGGACCACCAGTGTAATGCACAGGGATGTTATGTAGGGCTTGCCAGTTTAAGAGGATGAATGAAAAAAGTGCATACTAATGGCTACAAATCTTAGATAAGTTAAGTATCTAGTTTTTGTAAACGCAAGTGAAGAGTTTCTGAGTTTGTGGAGTTTGCATCCTGCAGCTCAAAAATGAGTCATAGCATCTGTGACATCTCTGCACCATTTGTAAGTAATTTCAAATGAGTTACAAATGGTGCAGACATGTTGTGGATGATATGGTTCTGCCTCTAGTAAGTGAGGGCTCACACACTTTGTTCTGTAGCTCCCCCCCCTCCCCGAGCAAGCAATGACTGGAACTTGGCAGGGTCTTTGTCGAAGACCACCCCTCGTGCAACTCAAAACTGAGGTAGAATACTATAACATGCTCTATAGGGAATACCATGAGAAATTGGGGGGGGGGGGGGTTGTTGTCAGGCCCCAGCAAAACCAATAAAATGTCCTCTATGTGAGATCTGTTGACTGTTATGTTGCCTCTGGACGTTGTTGTAAACCCACCCATGTAAACTAATATTCAGAAATGCCACCACAGCCCTGCAGGCTGACTTTGTAAGTGCCACCCTGCTGTTTCGCTATACCATAAAAATCCAGCACACGTGTCCTGCAGTTATCACCAAGTAACCGCAGACAAACCAAAGCTCTGCTGATTCAGCTGCCGCAGGGTCACAAACTAACTTGCTTTCTTCTCTTCTTCTATTTAATTTTATTTCACTGTATTTGTTCTACTGGAAACCCACAGTGAGCTGATTCATGATTTAATGAATTTTCATTATTTATGATAAATCTGCTTGGCTAGCTGGAAGGATATAAATGGGATGCCACATCAGAAACAAGCTTTGGTATAGCACCTAATGGTTATTGAGTTAGACCATATAATTGCAGGAAAATGGAACCAGTTTATGTTTAGTTTAGTTTAGTTTATTAGTCTAGGAAGTAATACCTTTGAGCCAGAGCTCTTTTACAAAGATTCCACGTCACAAAGAACATTTAACAAAGCACAATACACATTACAGGTAAAACCAGACGGAAAAGTTACATAATAAATTTGCTATTAACAGTTTAAGGCAGTAACGTTTTTTTAGAAGTTTCATAGTAAAACAAGCTATAACAGTTTCAAGGGAGTAGACAATTTGGAGGAAAAAGAAACTTCCAGGGAGAGGGCGATCATTAGGAGCCAAAGGGAGGCAAGAGAGGAGGGAAAGGTGGTGAGCAGGAGAGTAAGTGAGAGGGGACAGAAAAAAGGGGGGAGAGTGAGTTTGGGTGGGAGACAGGAAATAGTAGTGTAGAATATGTAGAATATAGACAGTAATCTGGTTTTCAATAACCAGTGTTTTGGAGATTATAATCATTCAGTTCTCCCAAACTGAACCAGAAAAGTCATTTCCTGTTGCCACCTGCAGTGCTGGGGACCAGGGTTTAGGAACAAGCCCCAAGTCATCTGAGGGCCAGCATGGCAGGAAGGATTGAGGTGCTGCTACTCTACCATTTCCATCTGGGAGACTGTATGTGGTAATGCAAAGGCTCTCACAAGTCGGGAGAGAGGATACAATATGCACTCTACCCAGTAGCATACATCCGTGTGTACAGATATAGATCAGTGTATCATATCCTGAGGGAAGAGAAACAGTAGTGCAATACTGAAAGGAACATTAGCAGTGGCCCATCGTACCACTCGAGGATGGTCTCCTCTTGACCTTTCTGAATATGACCGACCCCAAAAAATGTTTATACCTGACCTCCAGGCAGACTCCTCACTCAGAGGGTAATTGTTTTCTTCTGCTGTGTCTGCTCTCTCGAGTCACACATTATTTTGCTGCATTGGGACTCTGCTTAGTGTTGTGGTACAGTGGCGACGGTGGTGGACACTGTCTAGTGGCTCAGCAGGCGCAGGTGGGGGTGGCAGCTCAAACGGAGGGGCAAATAGGATAGCAGGGCACATACAGCACCTCTGATTCTTCCCAACAGCTCTCGAGTCACCAGTCTCCACTCCTTAACAGTCCTACTCATTGCAGTGGTCACAGGAAAATTGCAGGACCTGGTTGGCGGAGCCTGGACAGTAACTGTCCAATCAGCATTGAGCTGCTTCATGGTGGTGCCTGCTAACTGGGAGCTGCAGGAGAAGTGTAAGAGACCCCCCCCCCCACTGCATTAGCCCACAGTGCCAGCAGTTAGCTAGCCCAACAGTGATTCTTGTTTTTTTTTTTTTTTTGTAACTACTCAAAATTAAAAAAATCACTGCTGTCGCTGATATTTTTCTGTATGTATGTGCATACGGGAAGTATACTTGGCTACATCACTGAACACAAATATAACTGCCACCTTTACTCACTTAAAACCTTCAACTAGGCCCTAAAAATAAAACTGCATGAAATAAAAAAAAAAAAAGTGAAATGTTATTTGTCTTCATAATCCTCTTCTTACCCTTACATACATAAATTTAAAAACGAAGTACCACAGTACTTACAGTTTTAATTTCTGGTGTTTCCCAAAGCATAAAACATCTGTCTCCTATGCTTACCTGCCTACTAGGGAAATCTCTGCTGTTTAGCCTGCTATAGATACAGCAGAAGCCCTGGTTCCATCTGAGGCCTGTTGTGTAAGTGAGCATTCTGCCAGTAAAACTGAACAGGGATTTGAATTCTTGTGTTCCATCCATAGTAAACACTTGGCGGCTGCCATCTCAGCCACCTGTGATGTCACTGTCAGTGAGGTCACAATGCTGATGACGCTGTGGGTGGGACAGAGACACACATGTCAGCTGCCAAACTAAGACCTGTTCCACATATCCAGCCCAATATTACTACATGGAAGACTTTCTAATGAACGAAAGGAAAAATAAAAATACTTCAGAAATTTAAAGTTACAACTGACTACTACTTAAAATGTGTATTATTTTCTTGTCTGTTTTGACTCCACTAGCACTTTTAGGGCTAATTTGAAAAAACGTATTGAGCTGTGTATTATATTTGAAACTAAGATAGCATGCTAAATATTGGGATGTGCTAGGATTAATTTATTGGGGTGGATGAATGTTTAAAAAAAATCATTAAAATGTTTAATGTTATTTCATTGTTGTGTATTTTTTCACCCCTCGAAAAAACAATCTTCGACCAATTTTATAACTCCAATTAGATATTCCAGGGTGTGGTTTGCAGTGGGATAATGGCACTTCTCGGGTGGTTGAAGGCCCTTGGCAATGCCTTATGCCTCACAAAACACCCAAGGTGTGTCATTATCACATCACAATGCACAGCCCGTCATGTCTTATTGCTTAGGTGTCTCCACCTTCCTGAGAAACTGTTACGAGCAGGCAGTAGGGGTATCGCTAAAGTGCAACTGGGAATTAAACAACCAGGGTGGGGGTTGAGATCATTGTATGATCAAGTCAGCCTGATGGCTGAGCAGTGGAAAAGAGATAGGATGAAGGGTTTCCACTGAACACTTTAGACCACAGCGTGATCAGGGTGCAGATGGTGGGAGAGTGAATCACCAGAAGGGCCCAAAGGAGTAATGCTACAAAACATGAACACTGGCCAAGAAGCAGGCCTAAACTAAAGGTTGGCTGGGCATGGGAAAGACAATGGCAGAAACATTGGTGCCACAATAGTCTGTGTATTGCAGAGCACCATGCAACAGGTGCTTATGTCATACACAGACCTGTGAGTGCTGGAACCGAGGCATTAGTGTGACTAAACCCCATTTGCACAGACTAACATCTGGCAAAACTACCATACAGTTGCAACGTTCAGTGTGTTCTATTCTGCCATGCAACAGGGAATGGCAGAATGCAGCAAGTCGCTGCACAGCACTGTAAGGAAAACGTTAGCCAAACAAGACGTGATAGATCTTGTTGCAGCTCAGAACTGCAGAATGGAATGTAATGCATGTAAGGACTACCAGTATTTTGACTTCCACAGTTGCAGCAACAGATATGGTCAGACAGTTCCAGATATTTTGCAACATTTCTAAAGACATTCTCTCTGGTCACCCTATAGCGGTACTGCAGGCAGCAGTAAATTTCTCTAAAGACAGCAAAATAATTTCGGGAAATATCTGCTATGTTGATTGCTGCAACTGTATGGGCAGACTCCTTCCTCTGGTGTCTAAAACAGGATTTTGCACATTGCAGCAAAGTGTGCTAATGCTTCAGGGGGGCTGTTTGCACCCTGTTTTGAGCCTCTATAATTTGTGACTCAGAACTGGGCCCCAATTGTCTCATAAAGTCGGGGAGTACAGACCCTACCAGCAGAGCTTATACCAGGCCGCCAGAGGACTGTCAAAGAACCTGTGAGAGCCTGGAGGCAACAGACAGCAGTGAAGGGTGAGTCCAATGGGCGGCTGGTGTCACCATCAGAAAGCAAAGGAGTTGTGTTCTTGGGGGGCACTGGAAAAGCGTGATGTACAATACAGCACTGTACCTGGAAGCAGATATATATCCAGTACATCCTCTCCATACCTCATTAATATTGTAACGTCTCTGGCAGAAGGTGAGTGGCACTTGCTCGTCAACCACGTCATGCTCAGTGAAGTCACACTGCTGATCAGTTATGAAGGGAAACAGATCTACAGCAGTTATGCTAGCCCTCTATGTACAGTACTGTTTCAGAAGTTGTAATGGCTGTGTCGAGGCGGTGCCCAATTAATACATTTATTTGCATGAAAGATGATTTAGGGGAGAACAATCAACCTCACTGCCTGTTACCAGGGATGTTTATTAAATGTACCTATTGACGAGGGTAGTTCAAGCTGTAAATGTTTTTGTTATTCTTGATCTAGTTCTGAGTTATAATGGGACAATGTTTTGTATTTCACAGAAACATAGAACTTGACAGCAGATAAGGACCACAAGGCCCATCCAGTCTGCCCATTTCTTTTTCTACACTATAAATGTGCCATCGGCCTTTGCTCTACCTATTCACACTCATCTGTGTTGCCCCCTTATGCCTATCCCATGGCTGTTTGAAGCCCTGCACTGTATTCATATCCACCACTTCTGAGGTAGGCTGTTCCATGCATCCACGGCTCTTTCTGTGAAAAAGAACTTCCTCACATTACCCTTTAATCAACCTCCCTCTAATCTCATGCTGTGTCCTCTTGTCCTGCTATTTTTCTTATATTGAACCATATTAGACTCTTTTCTCCTTGTTAATGTCCTTAAGGTGTTTGAATGTTTCAATCATATCACCTCCCTCCTTTGCTCTAGGATATACATATTGAGCTCCGTTAATCTGTCCTCAGGTGTTTTCTGATGCAGTCCCCTCACCATTTTGGTTACCCTTCTCTGGACTGCCTCCATTTTGTTAATGTCCTTGTGAAGGTGTGACCTCCAGTACTGCATGCTGTACTCCAGATGGGGCCTAAACAGTGTCTTGCAAAGAGGGATTATTATCTCCCTCTTACAACTTGTGATACCCCTACTAATACACCCTAACATCCCCCTAGCCTTACCTGCTGCTTTAGTAGTCTGCTTGGATGATTTCAGGTCATCTGTGATGATGATGCCCAAGTCTCTTTCTTCCCTTGTGATTGCCAGCAACTCCCTTCCCAACCTATAGGTGGCTTCAGGGTTTCTCTTCCCTATGCGCATGATCTTGCACTTCTTTGCGTTAAACCCCAGTTGCCACTCTTCTGATCATTTTGCCTGTTTATCCAGATCTCTTCTCATTCTGCCCACCCCATCTGAATCATCTACTCTGTTGCATAACTTAATTTCTGGACTACAGATAGGAGACACGAGGGAAAAAAATGTCCAAACCAAAATCAGAATCAAAGTTGTTTTTGATTTCTTAAACATAAAATGTATCATCAAATAAAGACACAGCAGATACACTGTGAAATAACTGTAAATGAACACATTTATAGTTCATGACTAGAGTCACAGTCAGTAAGGTACTTTTATTTTCAGTGTTACAATGATAAATGTAATGTAAAACTGAAATAGTTTAACTCAAAATAATGAAGAAAAACACACACATCTCTCCCCTAAAGAATCCATATCAGCAATGATTTAAGCATATACCTCCGAGTTTCCTGCGAAGTTGTAGTGTGATCCCAACCCCTAAGCAGAAGAGTAGCTAGGAAAATAAAGTTTCCACACCATTCTGCATACCATGACCATGTTTGCTGCTTCTCAACAACCCTGTTTCTTGGCCCAGTCATACACATAACTCTGCTTTTTGCTGTGAAATTGTGTATCCCAATGCCTCATACAGCAGGGGAGAAAACACAACCAACACTCAGTTGTATACATTTTCATAATGGCTTGCATACATAGGGCACAACAACGGGTTACTCACCTGTAACAATAATTCTAGGAGTGGTATATGTTGTTCATCCACACTCTTTGGCATGTCCCCTTCCACTTTAAGATCAACCGGAAGTCTTCAAGCTGGCTCCTCCCACCCACCCAGGTGGTATATCCCTTGGCTCCACCCCATGACGCCAGATCTTAGCCCGCTAGAAGCCAGGTGTTGTGCATCCACAACCAGGGAGGTCGGGTGGGTCCGTGTGGATGAACAACACATACCACTCCTAGAACTACTGTTACAGGTGAGTAACCTGTTCTTCTAGGAGCCTGGATATGCTGTTCATCCACACTCTTTGGCAGACTCCTAGCAGTTCTCTAGGAGGAGGGAGGCAAGGTGCACACCCCCCTACTTAGGGAACAGAGACTGGAGAACTGAGGCCCCAAAACCAGCATCCCGGTGAGACTCAAGGTTGATGTGGTAATGGGTGATGAAGGTATTCACTAACTTCCAGGTAGCAGCTCGGCAGAGTTCCTGGATAGGGATGTACCCGGAAGCACCCACCGATGCAGCAGTATGGCAGGTAGAATGAGCTCTTATCCCTCTGGTAGGCTCTTTGCCCGCCAACTGGTAGCACAGACCTATGCATGATGTAATCCACCTTGCAGTGGTCCGCTTTGCTGCAGGTCTGCCAGAAGCGGCTTCAGCGTAGGTGACAAACAGCTGGTGAACCTCTCCCCAAATTTCCACCATCCTCTCCTTATAGTAGGAGAGGGCACGTCTCAGGTCCAAAGTATGGAGCCTGTACTTGGCCTCCGAGGAGTAATTAGGGTGGTAAACTGGCAGGGTTAGCACCTGGTTAAGGTGAAACTCTGACACCACCTTCGGAAGGAATTTTGGGTGGGGGAGCAGGACAACCTTGTCCCTGTGGAAGACCAGATAAAGGAAGTCAACCGAAAGCACCTGAAGCTCCCTGTCCTTCTGGCAGACGTCCTAGCCACCAGGAAGGCCGTCTTCCATGACAAGTGTGAGAGCTCACACTTGTGTATTGGTTTGAATGGCCTACCCATGAGCTTTGCCAGTACCAGCAGTAGATCCCACGGAGGTGGAGGTTCACGCACTGGAGGGGATATGTGATCCAGGCCTTTGAAAGTGTGCCCGACCACTGTCTCCTGTGCCAACGTCAGCTGACTGGCCCGTGCCCGGTAAGCAGAGATGGCTGCCAGGTGCACCCTAAGGGTCGATGACCGCAGAACCCCTTTGGACTGAGACCAAAGGTAGTCAAGAATGTTAGCCACTGTGCAGGACAGAGGGCCTAGGCCCTTGCCCTGACACCAAGTAGAAAACCTTTTCCATTTGAAGGCATAACATTTCCTGGTCGATTCCTTTCTGGATGCCTCCATCACAGTGAAGACATCTTCGGAAAGACCCAAAGCCTGGAACTCTAGCCGCTCAGGTAACAGGCTGTGAGGTGCAGGAATTGAAGGTCCAGATGGAAAACCTTCCCGATTGAGAAAAATAAAGTCTGGGTATGTGCAAAGCCGCTCTGGGGGCCTACAGCTGAGGCTGAGGAGATCTGGATACCAGGATCACCTTCGCCTTGTCCCTCCTCACCTTGAGGAGCACCTTGTGGATCAAGGAAAATGGACAGATGGCATAGAGGAGGCCTGGGGTCCACGGCCTTGAGAAGGCATCCCCCTGCAGTGAGCCCTGCTGAGGGGGGCTGGCATGAAACAACCTCAGCTTGGTGTTTTCCCTGGAGGCAAACAGGTCAACCATTGGTTTGCCCCAAAGGGAGAACAGGCTGTAATCTACCTCTGGATGGAGAGACCACTTGTGGGATGTCTGGCCTAAGCGGCTGAGAGCATCCACCAGATGGTTTGAGGCTCCTGCCACATGGATGGCTAGGAGATCTGCCTCCAATCAGCTCATGAGGGTCCAGATGCGGGGTGCCTCCCTGCACAACAGACGGGAGTGCCTGCCGCCATTTGTTGAGGTAGTACATGGTCGTGGTATTGCCCATCTGGACTTGAACCACTTGACCCCAGAGCTGAGTAGTGAAAGCTGACAAAGCCAGTCTGACTGCTCTGAGCTCCAACAGGTTGATGTGGCATTGGGACTCCTCAGGGGTCCAGAGCCCGTAGGCCCTTCTGTCCCCCATGTGGGCTCCCCAGCCAATGAGAGAGGCATCGGTCGTGAGGACAACCGTTGGCTTGGTGCAGACAAATGGGATCCCTTCCTGCAACTGGTCTGGGGTGGTCCACCAAAGGAGAGCGTCCCACATCTTCTGGGTTATGGTGATCAGCTGTTCAAAATGACTGTGGTGCTGAGACCACTGGACGGCCAGCTCCCACTGAAGAGGCCGCATGTGCAACCGTTCCACTGAAGGGGCCGCATGTGCAACCAGGCCCAACAGACCACTGAGGTGCATGCCGCCATGTAACCCAGAAGGTGCAGAAAGTCCCAGGCAGGGCATAACTGCCCATCCAGAAATGATTGGGCAAAGGAGGAAAGAACCTCCGCCCTGTCTGCTGGGAGCTGAGCTCTGGCTTGACAAGAGTCGAGCTCTGCCCTGATGAAGCCCATCACCTGGGAAGGCATGAGTTCAGACCTGGCCTCGTTGATCACGAGGCCGAGCTGAGAGCAGGTCTGGAGGGCCAGGTCCCTGGACCTCTCCACCTTCTGTAAGGTGGAACCTGCTAGGAGCCAATCGTCGAGGTAAGGATAAATCCTGACCCCCCCTCCCAATGCCAGAGATGGGCCACCACTACTCCAATGCATTTGGTGAAACCCATGGGGCCAATGACAGACCGAACGGCATGGCTCGGAACTTGTAGGGTCCCTTTGACCATGAAGCAGAGGAACTGCTGATGGAAAGGACAGATTGGGATGTGAAAGAACGCATCCTGCAGATCCAGTGAACAGAACCACATGTTTTTCTCCAAGGATGGTATGATCTGAGACAGAGTGACCATCCGAAAGGTGCGTGACCAAAGATATTGATTCAGGTCTTGGAGATCTAGGATGAGGCACCAGCCCCCCGTCCGCTTGGGCACCAGGAAGTACCTGGAGACAAATCCTGGATCTGCTGGAGGATCTGCCACTGGAGCTACTGCCTCCTTGAGGAGGAGCTGAGCGATGTCATCTCTGAGAGCCGACTGTGTCTGAGCGGATACTCTTTCCTCCCGAGGGACATGGGCTCAGCTTGGAGGATACTGCTCAAATTCCAGAGGCAGTCCCTGACCGACCACTTCGAGAACCCACCTGTCCAAAGTGATAACAGATTAGGCAGAAAGGAAGTGGTGGAGGTGACCCCCCCCCAAGGGAGGACCCAGAGCTGAGGTGATGGGGAAGGGGTTGGCAGCCCCTGTCCCATTACTGGGCAGGCTTAGAGGAGCAGAAGGCTCCAGGACCTGAGCCTCGGCCTCCTTTACGGGCCTGTTGGGGTCCGGGCTTGGTCCGGGGCACCAAGCTTGAGCCTGCTGCTGATGCTGCAGTCCACCCTGAGCAGATGACTGCTGAGCCACAGGGGAAGAATGCCGAAAAGGCTTCTTCTTTTTCCTCTGCTGATTCTTGCCTGAAGAATCCTTGGCAGAGATAGTATCCAAGGTGGCACTGGTTTGCTCGATGCGCTGAAGGGGACCCGCCACTCCTGGGCCAAACAAGTCGGTCCCAAGGAAGGGCACATCAGCTAGTTTGTGCTGGGTATCCACTGGGAAGGAGGAGAGTCTGAGCCAAACCCTGCGATGAGAGGCAACTGCGGCAGCCATCGAGCAGGTACAAGAATCCCCAATGTCCAGGGCCGTCTGAAGCTGCTGTTTGGCGACAGCGTGGCCCTGATCCCAGACCTGCTTGACTGTGGTCTGCATATCCACAGGGAGATGTGGGAGGACTTCATCTACTGACCCGAGAAGGGCATTAGAGAAGTATGCCATGATGACGGCTGAACTTGCCCGACGAAGGCCCAAGGAGGAAGCCGCGCAGACCTTTCTCGCTGAACAGTCCAAGAACTTGGACTCTTTATCAGGTGGTGGGTCTGTATCAGGAGAACTACCAGTATGCCTGAACGCAGAGGTTGTCACCAGGCTCTTGGCCAAAGGGTGCTCTGTGAACCCCGCTAGGGACCCCATGGGCACCGTGTACTTGCGGGCCACGCAGGCAGATGAGCTGGGCAAGAGGCAGGGCACTGCCAGAGTTCTAGGGGTCAGGCCAACAACAGCCTCGGCCACTGGAAAGGCTTCCGTTGGGGTATTCCTTCTCTTAAGGATGTCCATGAGACGGTACTTCGCCTTTTTCTGGATAAGCTCCAGGGGCATCCCTGTAGATTCAGGAATGAGGTGAAGGATCCCTTGAAAAGATGAGGGACCTTCCTCTGTCTCTAAGCCAGTGGTCGATTCATCATTACCTGGATGTAAATGCAAACCGGTGACGTCCAAATCTGAGAAATCTGGATACAATGGCCTACCGCCCAGGTCACCTTTGACTCGCAAGGGGCGGTCCGGGGTGACCATGACCAACGATCGCTGGGGGAGTCCGGTGTCTGGTCTATCTGCTTAGAAGGAGCCCCTCCCACAGGCTGTTTAGGTGGTGGTTCTACCACAATCAGTAGAGAGATCGTTTTAGGCCGAACAGGTGGTTTTGCCGGCCCTGCGGGCAGAGGAACAAATATTATCGACTCCGAAGGGGTCGGCTTTGGCCTGGGAGGTGAAAGCCAAGTAATGGCTGGTGTAGAAGCCGGAGAGGGCTTGTGCCCAGTCAAAATTAGCTGTTGCCACATGAGGTCCTCGTAGCGCCGATGCAGTTCCTGCCGGATCCTCTCCTCATCTGAGGGGAACGCAGATAACCGATGGGGTCGCCTCTTTTTAGAGCGCTTATGGCTCTTCCTCGGCCTGTCAGTCGAAGGGGTCCTAGATCTCGATCGAGATTGGCCAGGCCGACTCAGTCACTCAGGAGACACCGGTGGGGCCAATGACTTCCCAGGGTCCAGGACCATTTCCTCAGTGGGGACTCCAGCAGGCTGGGTCTCCTCATCAGGAAAAACAAGGACCAGAGTCCTCTCCAAGGAGTCGGCGACCAGAGTCGGTGACAGAGGGTCGATAGGGTCGAGGATGATTTCCACATCGCCAGCCAAACCCTGGGTCAGCTGGTCAGACAGTAAGTCTGAAAACCCAGTGGCTGAAGAAGCGATCTCGACCGAAGTCGAGGCCACATGCTCCTGGGACCGAGATCTCTCCCACTCCCAGGAACATCTCCATCGAGACGAAGATGCACCCAGATACTTCTCCCACTTACGGGATCAAGAGGAGTGCGAGCCCGCAAGTGCCTCTCCCTTGGTAGAGAGAGAGACTGGCACAACTCCCGGAAGGAGTCTGAGAAGGTGGAGTCCAGGTTGATCGGAACGAAGAAGCTCCAAGAAGTCTCTGCAGCACGAGCCGCTTCCTCCACAAACTCTTGCATGTGTTCCAATTGCTTGGCAGATCCCGCAGCCACAGAAACCACCCACCGGGCCGCCTTGGATTTCACCGGAAGGTTCCTCTTCTCTGGCCTCCCCAGTTTCAGGCATGCGAGACGATCATCAAGGATGTTGGGATGAAAAGCCAAGCATAAATTGCAAGTCAAGGTCGACACCGAGGCAATAGATGCACGCTGTACGGGGATCTGCACACAACATTTTCTGCCCGCATGGGCACTGATGAAATCCGGAGGAAGATTTATTGTCCATGATCGAGGCTGCAAATTTGCGATCGCTAACGCAAACAACACGAAGTTTTGATAAAACTGAAGATTTGAAAGCCAGGGCTACAAAATGCTTGCGCACGAGGGAGGCAACCTGATTCTTCCAGCAAAAAGGAAGATCTGGCATCATGGGGCGCCGCCAAGGGATATACCACCGGGTGGGTGGGTGGGAGGAGTTAGCTGAAGACTTCCAGTGGATCTTAACGTGGAAGGGGACGTGTCAAAGAGTGTGGCTGAACAACATATCCATGCTTCTAGAAAAATCATACTGTATGATCAGAATGTTTGGCAAATAATGACCTTGTGGTGGGGTAAACTGTTGGTCCTTCAAAACAAATTTGTGGTCATGACTTTCCTCTTTTTGGCATTAAATTCTATGATGACCTTGTGGTGGGGTAAACTGTTGGTCCTCTAAAACAAATTTGTGCTCATGACCTTGCTCTTTTTGGCACTGAAGCCCACTTGCCAGATCCTGGCCCACCTCTCCACCCTCTCTACGTCCTCTCTTATGCCTTGGTTCTCATCCACACTGTCAACTGTGCTTCACAGCTTGTTACTGTCCATAAAAAGGCAGACTGTACCCTTGATGTTGGCTGTGATAGGACTCATGAAAATGTTAAAAAGTATCGAACTGAAAACCAATCCATGTGGGAAACCAGTAGTGACCTCTCTCATACCTGAGTATTCTCCATTAACTACCATGATTAAAAACAGGACCTGGGAAGGGTAAATATAAATATCCTGCCAAGAACTGTTTTCTATTTTCAGGCCCTTCCCATTAAGGTGAATCCTCAATTCTTTGTGACCTTTAAAAAAAATTAAGGTAATTCATGTCATTGGAGAAAAGACTCTTTGGATAAATTACACTGCTCTCTAGCCCAGGGTGGGCTTAGTCTACCTAATCTATATTGGTACTGTTTGGCCATTCAAATTGAACTAGTCTATTTCTGGCTTAAGAACTCAACCTCTCCTCCATCATGGCTGCCTATGGAAGCCCATCTCCTCCCTTGCAAGAGGCTAATTGAATCTTTGGAGTTAGACTTTCACACAAAATGTGTACATTAAAATGGCTCATATTTCAAGAAAACTACTGCTTTTGCTTGGAAATGAGCAAATGCACTACTGCGGGCTAAAAGCCCTCTCTCTTGCCTTTTTCCAGTCTTTTTCAATCCACATTTGCCTGTCTTCCTCCATTCCTAAGACATGAATGAAAAAGAGTTTTATGCTCCTTAAAGATTTCTGTATAGATGAAAAATGTATCTCCTCCAAGCACTTCTCTAACGTGTTCACCCTTCTGGCTGGCAGTTTCATGAGACAGCTTCATCTCAGAGAATTTATTAGAAGTGTGTAGGAAACCAGGATATTCCACTACAGACAACTCTCAAGCAATTTTTTTTTGGAAATAATAAACTTTATTGAAAAATATAGACAATACACACATTACAAAACTATAACTCCTATACACAGAGACAAACTACAAATAATGCACTGACACACATCATTGTCTCGTATGGAGAGTCCTGTCAACATTCGTGGACTGCCCTGTGTTATGCTTTGCTGTACTGTGAGTTAGACCATATGTCCACCTGTGAACCCAGACCTGGGGCCTAGGGCAGGAGGGGCAAATCGTGTGTGTGTGTGGGGGGGGAGTACCCTGCAGCAGGAGTGCATCCAGCATTCCCCATTTTGTTATGTAGTGCTCGGGCAAGTGCCTGATCATCTTCTCCAGTCAGAGGGCTTCTAGGATGGCACTGTGCCACTCTGAGAAGGTTTGGATACAGTCGTCTATCCAGTGCCTAAGAATTAACGTCTTAACTATGGCTGAGATGTGATCTATAGTATTTCCTACTGCCCATTAGTCTTCTCATTCTGAGCCCCAGGATGCGAGTTTGCAGGGTGAAGGCTTCTTCCAGGCCCAGTAGCAGGTCCAGACTTGTCCTTACTGTGTCCCATAAAGGTTTGGCTTTGGAGAAGTCCCATAAGATATGTTTGAGGGAGCCCTTGTCTGTCTGGCATCTGCTGCAGCGGTCTGATGTGAGCTTTCCCTTCAGGAAAAGCTTGACTGGCGTGAGGTATAAGTTGTGGTTGATTTTGAACTGCATGAGTCTGAGGCCATCAAATCTGAGATACTTGTAGGTCCCCTTCCATATGGCTGTCCTAAGTTCAGGGTCCTTGCATTCCAGAAATTCCATTTTCCAATAGGTGCACATTGAGTTCCCCAAGTCAGTGGTTATGGAAATAAGTTTTTTGTATAGTAAGGAGATGGCATGGTGCTGCGATGAGAGTGTTTATAGCTTGTCCCATTTCCTGAAGTTGCTAGTGTTCCATGGTTTGGGGCCTAGAGCAGTGGCCAACAGATGTTGCAGTTGCATGAAGGGAAAGACTGGGATCTGGGCCTGGAATACTTTCCGTTGGAATGTTTGAAAAGTGATGACTGCATTGTCACCCATCAGAGAGCTTAATTCCACTTCTCCTAGAAAGTTGGGTGGGATTGTTTGGTTTTGTATCTGGAAGTTCGAGTTCATGCTTAGGGGTTGTGATGGGTTCAGTTGGATGATGGTTGCTAGACATTGTGCAGCTGCTTGGCCACTAGAACTGAGCTCCTGATGGGTGCCTGAGGTGTTGTGGGAGGGCCTTGAATGGTATGCTAGTGAGTGCTCTTCTATCATTTTTGGCTCCCTGACACAGGTACATTTTCATTATCTTCCATTGTGGAGTGTACAACACCCTCCTTCCCTACTTGTTGTTCTGTGGGGGTTCTCCACCAGAGAAATTGGCTGGTGTGACTGGCCAGGTAGTACAGGTGAAGGTCCGGTAGTTGAAGGCCTCCCTATTCCTTAAGTGGAGTAAGCTTTCGGAATGCCCTCCTTGGGGGTTTGCCATTCCATAAGAACATTGATAGGCTGGATTGGAGTTATGTGAACCACTGATTGGTAAATTCTCAAGCAATTATTGGAAGAAATTAACTTCCCACAAAACTTACAGGAAAAATGTATTCCTTGTTAAGAGATGGCATTTCCATAGATTTATCCTCCCTATAAAATGTGTGTGGGGGGGGGAGAGATTTAGGGCTCTTTTTTTAATGAGCAATAATGAGTCTCCATTCTTTCAGTAGTTATTTCTGTTTCTCAGAATGACAAACTAAAACATATTCAATTTAATATTTTATATAGACCCTACTACACTCCTGAAAGGTTAAATAAGTTCAATCAGTCTGTTCCAGATTCCAGTCCAAGATGCCTAACTGTGAAAGGCTTTATAATACATATGTTTGCAACTCTCTCAATACTGGGAGAAAATACTCAAGTTCATTTCTAAAGTAACATAACACAGTTTCCCATTAAACCCAGACATGATTATGCTGGGATTCTCAAACACTCTGGATCTCCCTGAACAGCTACTCAGTTTCGTTCACCTGCTATTTATTAATGCAAAGAAATTAATCCTTCAACATTGCAAGGATCAAGATCTCCCAGTTTTTGAAAAATTCCTAAATATGATGATTGAATCATTCAAAATGGAGCGAGCTCACTGATGCATGATTGGTCAGTGACAAGTTTGAAACTATGTGATATCTATTCCTAACTATTTTGCATTCTGTCGATCTCTGTTTATTTTCCCTTGTTTTTCTCTTTTCTTTCTCGCTTTGCTTTTTACTCTTCTGTTTTCTTTCATTTCTCTCTCTCTGTTTACACCTTGGTTGTACTTGTCTTGGCTTCCTGCACAAACCTCTTTCTGCGTTGTGATGATTGTGTGCACATAAACTGACAGGATTTGATAGACATCGGGGAAAGTGCACTTTCCATCTGTATAATTCTGCCCTGTGATGGTATAAACCACTGCCCCGCAAAAAAAAAAAAAAAAACCAACTAGGAGGTCTGGTCTGACCAGATGGACAGGCACAACGTGCACAATATGGCCTTACCAGTCTGTCCTGTTTTTACCATTTAGGTCCACAGAGTATTGAAAAATGAACTTCTAACTAAATAAAACAACAAATGTAAGAGCTATTAGAAACTGTCGACCAGATGTCTGGAGCAGTATTTCAGGGTGGCTGCTCTCTTCAGGTGAAGAAACAAATCTATTTGCTCTTTCTACATGGCCTGAGGATTGAGGATGGTATGAGATATGGAATTTCTGATTGACTCTAAGCACTTGGATTGTCTCCTTCATCAGCTCAGCTGTAAAACTGGTTCCCTGATCTGAGTCTACCTTAAGGGGTAGGCCCCACCTGGAGAACAATTGATCCACCAGGATCTTGGCAGTTGTCTTTGCCATGTTATTTTTAATGGGGAATGCCTCAACCCACTTAGAAAACCAATCTGTGACAACAAGTACATACCTGTTGTTCTTGCTGGAGTTAGTGGACCAATGAAATCGATTTGTATCACACTCCATGGTCCAGACTGCCTTTGTGGCAATAGTTTGGTGTTTCTTTTCACTGAAATAGGATTGTTCTGGGCACACACTATGCAGTTGTCCACATAGTGCTCTATGTCTTTGGTCATACCAGGCCACCAGACAACAGTTTTAAGTCTCTGGATAGTATTATCTGCCCCCTGGTGTCCACAAGTGGGGGGTGTCATGAACCATATGGATGAACTCATTTCATAAGGATTGTGGTACAACCCACAGTTTGTGGCCTGTATCGTCCTTCCTATACCAGACCAGTTTCTGATCATGAGATAGGTGTATGTTGTTAGACTGTCTTTTGTACAGGCTACCAGTATGTCGTTCCTGTTCAATTCCTTTGTCAAGGTATTTGAACACATCTTTTAGTTCTGGATTGGATTTCTGTGCAGCAGAAAGGTCCAGTGGAGGTTCTGGCTGCGGTTTCTGCCTGGTGCTGGCAGCTAAGAAGATGGCTGCCAAAGATACTGGGTGAATCATTGACCACATCTCCCCTCCTCCAGCGACTGCTTTGGCTAGCGAGTCCACTTGATTGTTGAATTCATGGTAAGGGTTGATTTTGCAGTGAGCCTTTACCTTGTGAATGTACAGTTTATGAGTAAACTGTTGTGTCAGTGTGTGTATATACACACAAACAGATCAATGTATTTGACAGGTGTGCCATCAACCTTTCAGCAGAAGTGGTGGGTGTGAAAAAAATACGGGGGTTCAAGAGTGCATGGGATAGACATAAGGGTACCCTGGAGATGTGCAGAGCAGGACAGCCGCAGATCAAATAGGATCTGGGGCTACAGCAATGAGTAGGGAAATGGGCTGACTAGATGGTCCATATGGTCCTTATCTGCCAACAGAGTCTATGTTTCTACCTAAACCCTCTTTCTTAAAGGGGCAATGTCCTTTTATATCTGGTCACTGTGCTATAACCAGCCTGAGAATGCAAAATTACAATAAAACAAGCACAAAAGTGCTTAAAATCTGTGCAAAAACCAAAACGTGCATACAGTGAAATAAATAAGAACATATAGTCAAAAATACAAAACACATACATTAGAAGCCTTTGTTACTTTATATTGCCTTGTATGCACTTGCATTTATTATTATTATTTAAATGTTAAATTAAACTAACATTGTGAAAACTTTAGACATCCTAATGGGTATTGTGCTATACGCAACTCAGCTTCTGGACCCCTCTTTTTCCCCTAGGTCAGAGTCCAGGTTCTTCTCTATGGAGGAAACAGAAAAAGGAGAAGGCATATTATTCATCAGGATTATTTTTGTCTGTATAATACCTCAACAATGGGGCCAAATCAAACACACTATTCAGACTTTGTTCCTTTGCGGCCCCCAGACTAAAAATCCCCAAACCTTCCCTTTTCTGAATTAAAGCATCATAATCCCCAACTCTGGGACTGGGGGTAGGTAGCAAAGTAATTTCTCCAGGTAACAGTTTCCAAAGCCTACATTACACATTGGAATTTCCAGGGTAGGAAGGTTTCCAGCTCCAGTGCTGCAGCGAACTCTCGCAGTGCACTAGGAAGCTTGTTCCTCCATGAAGAGTGGCATCAGCCCAGCACATGCTGTGGTTACATGAGGCCAACAGATGTTTTGCCGATGCAGTGGGAGGAGACAGAACATATATGGGTTGTAAAACCCTAGTGCCATCAGGTTGATGGTCTGTGATCCTCTGGCCCCCGAACCATGAATCACCTGCCCGCCACTGGATCCTGTCACATCATGGGGGATGACTGCTCTCCCCTCGAGGCCCTGCCAGTGGGGGCAAGCAGCAGGTAACAGTGAGTGGAAGACTAGCAGACCTGTTTAACCCTTAGGCTACCAACAGAATTAGAAAGTACAGGAATTCTGGACTGATACATCAGTCAACAACACAGCAAGGGTTAAACTGTCCCAAGCAGAAAAAAAAAGCTGGTTGTAGGACATACCCCTCCCCCGGCATTCCACAGGCTCATCTGTTTCTCTAATGAGACCAGAGAGAAAGAGACACGCACACACACACACGCACACACACATGCTGCATTCCAATACAATACATTTCTGTTCAGTTAAGTCAGGAAATTAATAATACTTAATCCTTAAAAGCCTGGAAACTAAATTAACACTGGATCCTACAAAAAGTTATTTCTCTAGCAGTGCCCATGTTCCGCATTAGTTTCAAGTAAGTAAATGAAGAGAAATGATAACAGAAATATGCAGAGCATTTGCCAGTGTTTTCTTACTGTGCCATTTGGCAGTATGCAACTGAATTTGACATTTAAAAAGCATAAACTAAAGGTAATTTACATATTTACAGTACTACATCATGTGATGTATATATCATGTGATGGCACAGCACCACGCAGAATAAAATATGGTGTCCTTGATTTTGTTTTTTTTGTCCCTGATTTTAACGGGAAGTGTCCCCGATTTTGGTCCTAGCAGGTTGAGAGGTATGGGTGGAGTTTAGTGTTGTCCTGGGCCTGACCAGGGTGCCACTCTAAACATTGTACATCACTGAGACAGCACTGGCCAGGAAAATAACTATATATCAAAAAAGTGTGGAACTAACATGTAATTTCCACATTTTCTATCAGTGTTCTAGCCTATTTTTCCACCCTTTTTAAAGAAATTCTCTTCAAAAATGTTTTTTAATGAGTACAAATACTCATCCCCACACCTGACAATGTTCCATATCCAGACAAAGAGTGCTTCATAACACTATTGTTGAGATCTATGTGATAAGACCGACAGAGGAATCGCGACCACTGAATGGGTGCAGCGGGGACGGCGCATACCGGGAGGTCGACGGGGAAGGAGGACAGCCACCGAAAGGCTAAGATCTACCCCACAGAGGAGGGTGACAGCAAATGGGGAGCCAGGAGATGGCATGCGGGGACATGCATGCCTCTCAAAATGGAGAAATATAGTGGGGAAAAAAAAAAACGCTACCACCACCACCAGGGAATGCAACAGGAAGCGGGGGAGATGGAAAAATGAGGATGGGGAGGGAACACCAGTGCCGGGAACACCGACAGTGTGGACTGCACCAGCAGCTGTAGGGGAGGTAGCGGGCGGCGTCAACAACACCGTGTAGGAATGGACAGCACATGGTAGCACACAGTGCAGCGACAGCATGCCATGCCAGTGGGACAACTACGACAGTGTGCCACGGGATCCTGCTGCCACGGGGCCGACAATGCCGAGGGCACACTGTTGAGCAGCGATAGCATGCCACCAAAGAGCACACCGGCTGCACATGCATCTGGAAATTGTAGGCCAAGCCCCGTAGGTAGTCGGGTGTGCTCCGGTTGCCGTAGTCCACCAGGATAACCTCAATGCAGCGGGTGAGGTCCAAGTACTGGCGCTTCCGTGCCACCGCTTCTGTGCCAGACATAAGCTGCTCTGTGCGGATGATGGTGAGCCGTTCCTCCTCCATTAGGCAACTGAGGAAGCACCACAAGCTAGGGCTGCTGGCACCCAGTCTGGTGCAGAAGCCCTGGTGCCAGCCCTCAACCACGTTGTTGGTACGGGTGAGACCAGCAATGGTGGGCTGGTACATGTTCCATTGTGGGACCGGGAACAGTGGATGCCTACGAGCAGATCTGCCCACTGCCCTGCCAACCCATGTCTGCTGCATGTAGTCCAGTAGGGGCCTGAGTGGCTCTGCATTTGCCTGGTAGTAGGAAAGTCCAAGGAGGTCACTGTAGGCACCCTCCATAGCGTCCATGGGCATGAATGCGAGTGTGAGGAGTATGCAGATGTTCAGGGTAAACTCCACATCACTGGTATGCCGGGCGTGCAGATTGGGTAGTTGCTGTATCCTGGACCACACCACCTGGCAGTAGTGGAAAAAGCATCCGTGCACCACAATGCCCTCAAAGGTGGCAGTGCTGTCGTACGGCAGACGTCGCTAACGACCCGCTGCAGCTCCCCAAAGACGGCCATATACACCCACTCTTTCCGGCATCAAGACATAGACTGCTGGCACCATGATGCCCATCTGCAGCCAGTGAATCATGTACAACTGCACAAACAGTGGTGGTGCACAGCGGAAGGTGCCATCCAGGAACCAGTCACTGCAGCTGGCAAGGTACTGCAGTGCTGTCTGGGTGGCAAACATGAACATGCGGTCATCCCAAGGACCGCTGTCACGCAACAGGAACGTGTCAGCCCCCAGCATGATGGCATACTCTGGTGGCACCGCCAGGTCCTGCAGCGAGGTGGGTGTCGCAGGTCCCCCCTGCGTGCCAGCCTGACACACTGCATGGTGCACTTTAAGAGCAGCAGTGCTGGCAGTCGCCCAGCCATGGCATCCAGAACCCCTATATTGCACTGCAAAAGCACCTGTGTGGTGCTCTCCATGCTGCTGAAGGCAGGGTCACAGACACTGCTGAGCACCTCCCGGACACCAGTATCCCCTGCATTGGGTGCATGGTTATGTGGCTGCCCGGAGTATATGACGGCGTTCACCTCAGTGTGCACCCTGGCAGGGCAGCTGTGGCGATGGTCTTCAATGCATCTCCAGTAAATCTTTTGTTTGACCTCCTTGTCCTGCTGGTAGATGTATCCATGGTGGGAAAGGAGGGTCTTCCCTTTCTGTCTGGTAATAAATCTGCAGTCTGACATCCTGCATTCATTCCCAAGTAGGGTGGCCTCCA
Organism: Neoceratodus forsteri; assembly: GCA_016271365.2. Taxonomy (NCBI): domain Eukaryota; kingdom Metazoa; phylum Chordata; order Ceratodontiformes; family Ceratodontidae; genus Neoceratodus; species Neoceratodus forsteri. The sequence continues at coordinate 68,831,286 of CM028138.1, read as the reverse complement.
GATCCATTTTGGACCCTTAAATGGGCATGGGTGGTCTAGGTGGATGCTCACCTGTGCTTGTGCCACACACTCCATGTCCCTGATGCATTCAAAAAGGATATGCATGGCTGTCGGGCATGCTATGTGGAACTGGTAAGGCGGGTGATGGTCCCGGTGGTGTGCCCTGGCAGCTGTGGTTGACAGCGAGGCAGCAGCCCATGCAGATCTGGTGCTTTCCCATCATGTATGTCATGTTCCACTGCCTAGCTCTGTGTACCTGGTTGTCTACCCTGCTTACTGTGGTCAGCGATTGCAGTGCTGCGGGCTGCTATGAGGTTCAAACCCACAGATCGGCAGCCCACAGCCCGCATCGGCGGCAAGTGTACAGCACCTGAGGCACCATGGTGGTTTGGCAGCAGCTCCCACAGCCCTGTGTGTGGAGCTTGTCCTGCTGCGGCCTGCCGACTGTCTGAGTGCCTAGTTGAGGGGGGTGCTGTGATAGTTCTCTCTGTGGCTGTGAGGGGTGCACTGTGTGGCAAGTTTCGGCATTATGGGGGTGTTGGCTGCCGCTGGGTGCTACCCATGGGGTGTGGGTGGGTCCTCTGATGGCCTGCCGGGCAATTGCCATATGCGTGTACGCTGTACTCACACATTCCGATGCTGGCTTTTTTGCCCCTTCGCCCTTATCCCAGTTGCCCTAATCCCATTCAACCTTTTCCAGTTCACCCTTATTGCTGCACAGACAGGTCATCCACATCATAATCGCCATGTCTGGGACTTGTGCTACTGATGGTCTCCCATCGGGCAACCCACCCATGTGCCGTGCACCATGCAGGGCTGTGCACTTCTTACGGTCTCTCCCAGGGGACGACACACATCTTCAATTCTCCATAGTATGGTCAACCCATATCACAGGATACCCTATAGCTGGCATACTGCTTCAAAAGGAGCATTTATCTTCAAGATGTGAAGCACAGAAAACAAAAAATGGCCACCAAATGAAATATGCCAAGCTCCAAATGTATCACTTCAATCAAAAAACTAAAAAAGAAGACCACACTAAGGCAAACACTGGAGTAAAACCACGATTGGTTGTCTGATTCTCAAATTATTATTAAAACAAGGGTACATTAAAAAGCATTCAGACTCCCATTATATGCCAAATGTTTTCAAGCTTCTTGTGCTCTTTCTATTTTGGTTTTATATAAAAGTTGTTAACTGGGAAAGGCACACTGAGCCGAAGCTTGTTTCCAGGTGAGACCAAGGGGGTGGCTACACATACAGGAAGAGAGAACACATTAGGTACAATATCCAACTAAAACATACACTGTTAGGTTTTTTAGACCAGAGAGGTACAGTGACAAAAATATAGAAAGTTTGGAATTTACAGCAGCATCAATTTTATACAAAGTAATACAATATTTACATGATAAGTACAATACAATACAGAGAGAAAACATTAGATACCTAGCTACATACAAATGAATTAGAGAATGTACAGATCAATAATGGAGTGGGATTTTTCAAGGCATGGAAAACAGCACGAGGGGCTCAAAAACATCTGCCTGCTTTTTAACATGCATTTGTTTTAATAAATAATTTGAGAATCAGACAAACATGGTTTTACTCCAGTGTTTGCCTTAGCACAGTCTCCTTTTTTTATTTTTTGATTCAAGATGTGAAGTACTTTTGCTCATCAAAATTTCATTTTACTCACCTAATTTAAAAAATGGGGAGTAAATTACTCTTGCCTGCCAAAATTATCTGCAGCACTGTTTCTGCAGTGTAACTACACACACATGCATGCGCACACTCACACAGTATTTTTAAAAAAAACATTACGTTAATGCTGACAGTAGGGCTGAGGATCAGAAAACGCACAAAATAAGGAAATATAAACATTAGGGTTTGGAGTATCAGGAGTCTTGGCAAATCAAGGTGTGGTGTTCTTTGGGGTTTTCAACTAGAATACTCACCTTCCCCAGCTCCTAGCCTGATTTTATTTTTTTTTTGTAGTTTTTGTTGAGTGGGAAAGGAGGGCTAGTTACGATTTTGTCTCAGGGAGTGGGGATACAGAACAACTGAAATTGAACCATAATAAACTGTTGGTGTTATAACCCAAGGACAAGCTACAGGTCCAAGCAGGTACCCAACAGGTCAACTGTTTGGAGGTGAAAACATGCAGCTGCTCTGAGTATAGTTGGGTCACAGAAAATAGTAATTATGTAAACTATACATGCAAAAAGAAGAGGTGACTACTAGAACTAAAAGCTGGAGCTGTGATAAAATGTAAGTACTACAAGTCAGGAAATATTGGGCTAACATCACTAATCAAAAAGAGACACTTCCTTATGAAGTCAGATAAAAATCATAAAAGTTTATTAGTTAAAAACATATATCCATAAGCAGCACACACCCTACTGTACTGCACCATACTGTGATATGGTAGGGTGAGTGTTGCTCATTGGTACATATGTTTTTAAGTAATAAATGTTTATGTTTTTTATCTGACTTCATAAGGAAGCATCTCTTCTTAGTTATGTAAAATACAAGTATGGGCTCGCACCACTAACACCACTTTACAAACAGTGACCAAGTGTTATGCAGCGTGAACATTTTGGCTGTTTTTTCACCTGTGAGTGCTCTATGTGAGTACCTCCAAATACTGTGCATGTTTAAACAAAAAATTTTGATGCACAAGCATTTGTATTTGGCTATTTGTAAGGTGTTGTTAGTGCAGCGAGTCCAGATTTGTTTGGAGATAGACAACTGTGGCTCCACAAATGGGGCCCACAGAATCAGTCATAACTTTCTTCTCACAGGGCATCATATATAACTTTCAGTGTACAGGACCCAGAGGACCCTGTGCAAATCAAGAGATAATTCATTACTTTCTGTGTAGAAGGTCCTGTGTGCCATGCATGAAGCAGGAAATCAAGATCACCAATAACTTTCTTCAGACAGTAGCCATGTGCCCAGTGTGATGCAGACAGCCAGTTCTGAGTGCTTTATCATTTTTTTTTGTACATATAAAAATGGGTTATAGACGGTCTGTCATGAAAGGTGCTGAAACAGCATATGAAACTGAAACATCAAACCCCCCCAGGGATAAGTTCAAAGGACAGGAGGTAGTTTTAAACTGCAGATTTTTAAAAATGCAATTACCTTGTCAATTTGCTTTGATCCCAGGAAATAAAATTAGCCATTCATGACATCCTCAGGGAAATCCTTTGATCTGCACTAGATGTCCTGAGAAAAGGGACACTGGCCAGTGTTATGAATAACCTCCAAGGAAGCCAGCTCATTTCATCAAAGAGACCTTTGATGTGTAGATACCAAAGCCCAGATGGAATTAAGGAATCAAATACACTTTTGCTTTGAATATGCAGTGACTTATATCAAAGAGACTTTTGATGTCTAGGGGAAAGCAGATCACAGACTGGTTTCAACTAGTTACATAAAGAGGCAATTTATTATGTCATCTCTTATTTTTTTTTTTTATATAACTTAGTAGGCCATCATGTGTTATAAAATACAGATTTTGTTACGCCAAGGTGGAGTTTGGTGACCTCAGAGAGAAGGTCGGCTCAGGACTGTTTTTTTTAAACCTGCTGAGCAAACCTTGAGACACACACTTTCATATTTCTGACTGAGAGTGGAGGAACATCAAAGCGCTGAAAGATTAAGAAGTAAGGACCTTAGGCAAGACTAGTCTGAGTGTTATTATTTGTAGAAATCTGCACTTTTAAGCCTGTTTGTTTTAAGACTGTATGTGAGGGGATATTTTGTTCTGTATTTTACTGTTTTCATATTTTACCTATTTTAAAGTAAAGATATATATTTTAAAATGGAAACTGCCTGGTGTGCCTTGACATTTTTTTTTCTTTAAGTGAAGCTTTTAAAGGTTATAGTTGACACTCTGTATGAGCTTATTGTTACACTAAACTGGGAAATGGATAGAGTTCTCTAAGGTCTTGCATAGAGTTCTAACAGTTCATTTTGTAGACCTGGTTAGGTGCCCATAGGCAAAGATATCTGGCCCCCCGAAGACAGAATTATCTGAGCCTGATAACTGGGTATGCTAACAAAAGGTTAACAATTTGAATCCTTCCAGAACTTGAGACTAAGGTGACTTGAACCCACAAAACAGACAAGAGGGTTACCTTGTACTGTTAACTGTCCACAAATCCTACGCTCAGAGGTTGGCACTTTGGGAGTAAAGGGCTGATCGGTTGAGTGAATTTGTGACAGACTGGTTGGCAGTGGTGGCATAAAAAGTTTGGTGGTATAAGCTTCATTGTTCAGTGTGTCAACATGATACCATTCAGCTCACTTGGAAAAAGAAAGGTAGTGTTTTATTTCAAAAGGAAACAGAATGATATCCCTTGGCTTACAGTCAAGTTCCCACCCATTTTTTTTTCTAAAGTGCCAGTCAGATAAGCAGTACTCAGGAAAGATGGCGTCCAACTACAGCAGGCACACTGTACCACACTTAAAATAGTTGTGCGAGGACAGAGGAGTCCTGTTCGAGGTTACAGTCAAAAAGCAGAACCTCACAGAGGCCCTGATGGTAGCAGATACCCAGAGCAGGGAGTCACAGACCATGACTGAAAGGGACCAGACCTTGAGTGTGGCAGGACTAGAGGCCAGTGAGGGTTCCCGAGCCGAGGAGGAGGACAGTAGGGCCACTGTCAGAGAAGGGCCACAGCAGCAGGGGAAGGTCACCAGTATCCTGAATCCAGAGGCACTCAAGCTGCAAACTGAGTTGTGCAGGATGGAACTGGAGGCAGAGTGAGAACAGAGGGAGGCGGACCATGAGGCAGAGCGACAACAGAGGGAGGCGGACCATGAGGCAGAGCGACAACAAAGGGAGGCAGACCGTGAGAAGCGTGAGCACCAGTGAGCTGCAGAGGAGAAGAGACAGCATGAACGTAGAGAGGCATAGCAAGAACGCAGAGCTGCAGAGGACAAGAGCGAGGAGAACCAGTGGCAACACGAACTGGAGAAGCTACGAGCGGGTAAGTGGCTTGGGTTTAACTGGGACTGCAGGACTGGGTTACAAATTGAACTCCAAATTAATAGCTGAGTTTAAGGAAGGAGAGGACATGGATGCCTTTTTAAATTCTTTGGAAAAAGTTTGCATTCAGGCTAAAATTCCTAGAGAGTCCTGGAGCTTCCAGCTATCCCTGCTACTTACCGGGAAAGCTCAGGATGCATTGGGTCAAATGAACAATGAGGACAGTGACGATTACAGCAAGTTAAAAGCTGCACTGTTAAAAAAGTTTGAATTAACTGCTGAATCATACAGAGCTAAATTCCGTAAGCTCAGGAGAAGCCCTGTTATGAGCTATGAGGAGCTAGCCACGAAACAACATCAGTTTTTAAAATGTTGGTGGGAAGGAATTGAGGCAAACTCTGTTGATAAAATTGAAAATGTGATTTTATTAGAACAGTTTTATTGGGCTTGCCCAGCAGAGCTAAAAACCTGGCTAGAGAACCAAGATTCAAAAACAGTGCAAGAGGCTGCTGAACTCTAGACCGCTATGCCAAGAGCAGACTTGCTCTGAGAATGAATGGGGCAGATGTGGCAGCACAGAAAGGGAAAAGGGCGCCTTCAGGGCAGCTAAAACCCTCCCTGCCTCCACCAAAACCAGTTAGCCCCAGGTTTCAATGAAAAGACTTATCTGAAGTAAGAAATGCATGTTGACAGTGTAAGGAAACTGGGCATACTGCCAGACAGTGCCCCAAAAGGCAAGCCATAATACACAATAGGGTGCTAGAAAAGAAGTGGGTTGTTTGTGTGTCCCTGAGAGCATGCCAGTGAACATGAGGGAACACATGCACCCAGTCATAGTAAATGGTGTACAGACTCAGGGTTTAAGGGACACAGGTGCATCCCTGACATTGGTAAAGGGGGATCTGGTACAGCCTGGTCAGCTTATACCCAATAAATACGTAACTGTACAAGGGTTTACTGGTGAAGAGAAAACATTGCCACTCGCTAGTGTTCTCCTGGACTGGGGTGAAACAAGGGGAAGTGTGCAACAGGTGGCTGTAGCCAACACATTAGCAGTGGATGTGATCCTGGGTAACAATCTCCAGCAGGAGGTGGTATGTGCAGTTACCTGTAGCCAAACAGCAAGGGAAAATAGTAGTTCTCTGAACCCCACAGAAACCAGTGTGGAAACCATTGAGAGGCTGGTTCCCCAGCCTGTGTCTCCAGATTGGGAGACTGATAAAAAGGGGGTAGAAATTTCCCCAGTAGCAAGTAACCACACAGCTACAGAGGGTTACTCTGAAGAGGGAGGGGTGACCCCTTGTTAGAGGGTTGGGATTGACAGTGATCCTAAGGGCCCTGATTCTAGTGCTAATGACCCTATTTTGGCAACTGAAGGGGACCTGTCCCATGGCTTGGGACTGTGTGAGGGGTTTGCAGCTGCTCAGAGGAGTGACCCTAGTCTAGAGAAGCTGAGGGCTTGGTCAGACTCAGAGAGCACACAGGGAGATGATGGCAGACATAAGGTTTATTGGGAAAATGGACTTATGTATACACAGACAGTACAGACAGAGGGAGGGATGCTAGGCAGGCAGCTTGTTGTTCCCCAGGGATATCGTGAACAGTTACTCAAGGTTGCCCATGATATTCCCTTGTCTGGTCATCTAGGAATCATGTGCACTACACAGTGGTTAGCCCAGAATTTCTACTGGCCTAACTTCACCCAGCAGGTGAAGGAGTATTGCAGGTCTTGTCACCGGTACCAAGAAATAGGGAAGGCGGGCAAGAAAACCCAAGCCGCCCTGATCCCCTTGCCCATAGTGGAGGAGCCATTCCAGAGGGTGGGAATGGATATTGTGGGGCCTTTAAATAACCCCAGCTCCTCAGGGAAGAGATTCATCCCGATTGTGGTGGATTATGCCACCCGGCACCCAGAGGCAGTCACCCTATCGTCTCTGAGGACAGACAAAGTGGCAGATGCCTTACTTGGGATTTTCTCCTGTGTTGGGTTTCCACAGGAGGTAATCACCCATCGAGGGGGTTCCTTCATGTCAGACCTGATGAAATGTTTATGGGAGAAGTGTGGGGTGGTGCAGAGATGTACACTGTATCACCCACAAGCCAGTGGACTTGTGGAACGATTCAATGGTACCCTAAAGTCAATGCTCCGGGCATTTGATGAACAGCATGGGAGGGACTCGGAGAAATACCTTCCCCACTTCTTGTTTGCATATAGGGAGGTGCCCCAAGAGTCAACAGGATTTTCCCCATTCTAACTCTTGTATGGACACTGGGTATGCGGGCCCCTAGACTTGATCCGGGAAGGCAAGCATGCCACCCAGGGAACTCCCCTTGTGGATTACATCCTTAGGTTTAGGGAAAAGCTGAAGGAGGTTATGGGGACAGCTCAGAGCAACCTGGCAGCTGCCCAACAGAAACAAAAGGTATGGTAAGACCGCAGAGCCAGAGCTCGCTTGTACATGGTGGGTCAGGAAGTCATGGTCCTTATTCCGATCAGGAAAGACAAGCTGCAAGCTGAGTGGGCAGGATTGTACAAAGTGGTTAGGAAGGTAAGTGACGTGAACTACATTGTGGAGTTACCTGACCATAGACAAACAGAAAGGATGTACCATGTCAACATGATGAAGCCATATGCATATAGGGCTGACATGGTGTTCGCAGTGTGTAGTCATGGGAAGGGGACGGATGAAGGAGACCCCCTTCTGGACTTGCTGGAAGAGAGTATGCGGGAGTCCTCTGTGGAGGCAGTAAAATTGTCCCCGAGCTGACCCCAGGCCAGATCCAGAAAGTAAGGGAGGTTTTAGCAGACTTTCCCCCTTGTTTTTTGTGCCAAGCCTGGACTAACCCCATTAGCGACACACGATGTGGAGACAGGGACACAGACGCCCATACGGCAGACAGCATATCGGGTGTCAGAGGCTGTCCAAAAGGACATTAGGAGGGAAGTGGAGGAGATGCTGGATTTCGGGGTAATCCAGAGAGCCCACATTCCCTGGGCCTCATCCGTAGTCCTTGTACCCAAGCCAGATGGCTCAACTCATTTTTGTGTAGACGTTCGTGGACTGAATGCAGTCACGAGGTCAGACGCCCACCCGATGCCTTGGACGGATGAACTCCTGGACAAGTTGGGAGGGGCGACCTACTTTACAACCAATACAACCACTGACCTGACAAAGGGGTATTGGCAGGTAGGGTTGATGGATGGAGCTAGGGGGAGGTCGGCCTTCATCACTCTGATAAGCTTATCTGAGTTCAAAGTAATGCCTTTCGGAATGAAGAACGCCCTGGCCGCTTTCCAAAGGTTGGTGAACCAGGTGTTAAATGTTGCTGAGGAGTACGCCATGGCATACCTGGATGACACTGCCATCTTTAGTACCAGCTGGGAAGAACACCTTTCACACCTTAGGGAAGTGCTGGACAGGATACAGAGGGCTGGGCTCACTGTCAAAGCCAAGAAGTGCCAGGTGGCATTAGAGAGGTGGCATACCTCAGGCATGTGGTAGGCCAAGAACAGCTCCGTCCTAACCAAATAAAGATAGAGGTAATCCAGGCATGGCCCAGACCAGAAACTCAGAAGCAGGTCAGGAGTTTTCTCGGGACAGCAGGGTATTACAGAAAGTTTGTACCCAATTACAGTGCCCTGGCTGCTCCCCTATCTGACCTGACAAAGAAACAGATGCCCAAGAAAGTTACCTGGGGCCTAGCCTGTGAGGAAGTCTTTTCCAAGCTAAAGGAGGCACTGTGCAGTGCTCCTGTTTTTACAAGTCCTGACTATAGTAAAACCTTTATAGTTCAGACTGATGCCTCAGACGTTGGTATTGGGGCAGTACTGAGCCAGACATCCAGTGAAGGCAGGGATCACCCAACAGCCTACCTGAATAAAAAGTTACTTCCCTGGGAGCAGTCATATTCCATGGTGGAAAAGGAGTGTCTTGCCATAGTGTGGGCCCTAAAGAAATTGGAGCCATACTTGTATGGGCAGCATTTTGTGGTGCAGACTGACCACAACCCCCTAGTTTGGCTGATGCAGATGGGGAAAAACAATGGTCGATTACTAAGATGGAGTCTTACTTTGCAAGGATATGATATGACCATTCTACATAGTGCTGGAGCAACCAATCACAACTCAGATGGGCTGTCTAGGGTCTATGAGGAGTGAACTGATTTGGGAAGCTCATCCCATGTAGGGGATAGATCCCCCAAATTCAGTCTAGGTGGGGAGGAATTGTGATGCAGACAGCCAGTTCTGAGTGCTGTATCATTTTTTTTTGCACATATAAAAATGGGTTATGGATGGTCTGTCATGAGAGGTGCTGAAACATCATGTGAAACTGAAGCATCAAAACTCTCCAGGGATAAGTTCAAAGGACAGGAGGTAGTTTTAAACTGCAGATTTCTAAAAATGCAATTACTGTGTCAATTTGCTTTGATCCCAGGAAATGAAATTAGCCATTCATGACGTCATCAGGGAAATCCTTTGATCTGCACTAGATGTCCTGAGACAAGGGACACTGGCCAGTGTTATGAATAACCTCCAAGGAAGCCAGCTCATTTCATCAAAGAGACCTTTGATGTGTAGATACCAAGGCCCAGACAGAATTAAGGAATCAAATACACTTTTGCTTTGAATATACAATGACTTATATCAAAGAGACTTTTGATGTCTAAGGGGAAGGCAGATCACAGACTGGTTTCGACTAGTTACATAGAGAGGCGATTTATTATGTCATCTCTTATTTTTTTTTAAGCAACTTAGTAGGCCATGTGTTATAAAATATAGATTTTGCTACACCAAGGCAGAGTTTGGTGACCTCAGAAAGAAGACCGGCTGTTTTTTTAAACCTGCTGAGCAAACCTTGAGACACATACTTTCATATTTCTGACAGAGAGCAGAGGAACATCAAAGTGCTGAAAGACTAAGAAGTAAGGACCTTAGGCAAGACTAGTCTGAGTGTTATTATTTGTAGAAATCTGCACTTTTAAACCTGTTTGTTTTAAGACTGTATGTGTGGGGATATTTTGTTCTGTATTTTACTGTTTTCATATTTTACCTATTTTAAAGTAAAGCTATATATTGTAAAATGGAAACTGCCTGGTGTGCCTTGACATTTTTTATTTAAGTGAAGCTTTTTAAGGTTATAGTTAACACTGTGTATGAGCTTACTGTTATACCAAACTGGGAAACGGATAGAGTTCTCTAAGGTCTTGCACAGAGTTCTAAAGGTTCATTTCGTAGACCTGGTTAGGTGCCCGTAGGCAAAGATATCTGGTCCTCCGAAGACAGAATTATCTGAGTCTGATAATTGGGTATGCTACCAAGTGGTTATCAGTTTGAATCCCTCCAGAACTTGAGACTAAGGTGACTTGAACCCACAAAACAGACAAGAGGGTTACCTTGTACTGTTAACTGTCCACAAATCCTACGCTCAGAGGTTGGCACTTTGGGAGTAGAGGGCTGACCAGCTGAGTGAATTTGTGACACCAAGGGCCTCTAGTTTACCCTTGGGCCATGAGGCCAGGGGTTGGGGGTGTGGACACAAGGGTTGAAAACCCCCAGGAATACCACATTTCCAATTTTCCAAGATTCCTCAAACTCTGAATCATAATTGTTTCATGTCCTTACTTTGTGAGCTTTGCATTCTTCAACTGTAATGTCTGCATTTATGTACTTTTTTTGAAATTAATTGTCTTTCTTTTTGTGAGTATGGGATCATATTCTCATTAACACAGCTCCCTTCTAGAACTGTGTGAAACAGAATATGTGATATATTTCAAGCCCTGTTTCACCAATCACTTTCATGCGAGGACAAGAAGGGCCCTTTGGGTCATGTGCCAACAACAAGTACTATGTGGATGCATGCTGCACCCAGCCAGACACCATCTGCATGCCAAGATGTGCAGTGCTCTCTAGACTCTGAGCTTGCAGCATACTATGTCTGGATGTGTGCAGTGCTGTCAGACACTAATAAACTGCATGCCAGGACACACACGGCCCTTTGGGCCATGGACCAGCAGCACAGTCTATCTTGCTGTGTGCAGGCATACACTAACCACCATCATACTAGACTGCACAGGCCCCTTTGAGCCCTGTAATAGCACCATGGTGTGTCTGGCTGCTGCATGGCCCTGCAGGCCCTGTGCTCAGCCAGAACATCAATCATCATCATCGTGCTACAACGTTTCTGTCAATGTTTCTACATAGAGCCCAATGGGCACTACATAAAAACAAAAAAATCTATACAACCAAACCACAACACACATATTTTAGTGACCCAATTAAAAAATGTCCCTAATTTCCTTTTATAAACACTCAAGAAACAAAAAGAACCACTCATGAACCCAATTATATATGTTGCAAACCCTATCTCAGGGAATCCTAAATCTGTTTTTGGTTTTTGTCACTCATGACTCAGCAACTTTTCATTTTTAATTAAAATGATGCCCTTTTTTTTTTTTTTACAAAACCCATCAAAAGAATCCCCCACACAATTCTGACTGTCAAACACACAGTTACTGCCCTGAAATCAAAATATTTCTCACAATTTCTGTCAAAAACACTCATAAAAGCAAACAAAAAATCTTTACAAGACCATTTCCATATGTCAAGAAACCAATCTCGCAAAATCATAAATCTGTATTTGGTTTTGTCACTAGTGCCCCAGCAACTTTTCCTTTTTAGTTAAAATAAAGGCAGTTTCCAAAAAAACACATCAGAAAGATTCCCCCACACAGCTAGAACTGTCACACACACGCACACAAGTTACAGGTGAGAAATCCTATTGGTTTTCCAACTGTTACCGTGCAGTCATCTAGTTGTGTTTCAAAGTGTCTCAAAATCAAAAATAAGTGACAAAACCACAAATGTCAGTGATGAACCCATACTTTGTTCTCACAAAAGCATAATACAATGATTTTGCTAAAGCTTGCATATCCTTAGAATGTTATTTTTCACTACTGTGCATGTGCAAAAATAAAACACATTTCAGGCTGGAGACTCAGCAGATACTGTACTATGGCAGGCAGAAGGGCTTGAGCAGCTGTAAGGAAGACCTGGAAGCTGGTAAGGAAAAAACATGATCTAAACAGAAAGTATAAAAAGTAGGTAAAAGCAGGACCAAACAGAAAATGAGATGTTGCATTGCACCTGGGCTACCTTAGGTGAATATACTTTAAAATATGGACCCCACTAAAAACAAGATGTGAGATACTGCATCACAGCTGAGCTATCTTGGGTACATATGCTGTTTTAAAGTCATGGTCAGAAAATGGAGTTCCTAGTTTGGTAGAGTTGAAAAAAAAAGTTAATGGAAATGTTGTGGTTTGAAAGACTGCCATTATTCAGATCTAATATGCAGGTTCGACAACACTTTTGTTGAACGGCATCTCAGCGACGGGATTTATGTCACCCGCAAGTTGCAGTAGACATAAATCCCGAATGTCTCACGGTCCTGTTTTTTTCAGCGGGGGCTTTGCCCCCTGAACCCCAATGTGGGGGGCAGACCCCAGTACTAAAGATTCTCAACTCTGAGTTGGAGTTGATTCAGGGAGGGGGTGCAGGACTGGGAGACAGTGTGCCCCTGTCTTAGGCGCACCAACACAGCGACCTGTCGATAAACTGTTGATTTTGTCAACAGCCACATAGGTCGCTGGGTTGGTGTCGCTGTCAGGGGGGCATACCCCATTATTCGTGAAGGTGCAAGGTAAAGATTTTGATGCTAGACAAGGTTCTGTACACTAACTTTTGTCTCATTAAGACAGACCTGTAACTGCTGACATACATTGCTCATGGATAACCATCAATAACAAGGAAAGGATATTCCCTAATGGGTCTATTCCCCTCACAGAAATCCTGCTTTCATAACAAATTACTGTCTAAGAAATTAATACTTTTACTTATAGACTTTGATCTGCAATATTAACCTTATCCTTTTGCTCTGAAATTTTGGAAATTTTTATCAACTCATTTCATCTGTTTCTTTCTTTCTTTTTCTGCTCTTATCTATCTCCTACTCATATCGTAGCTTGAAAATAGACGCTGTTTAGTGCTAAAATACATAGTTTTACTATATGTTATAGATCTGTATATTTTAGGAATAGTAGTTTAAGAATGTCAATTGGTCACTACATGCTCAACAGGGACTGCCATATGTATACTATTGATGTTATTTTCAATAAAGCTATTTTTAATTAAAAAAAGAGTAACACGAAGATCCCACTGGAAAAGAGTTTCTGTACTGTGTCTCAGCTGGACTGTCCCTTCTTAAATACAGTATAAACAAGCATTTGTCAATGTCGAATGTTGCTTGCTTCTATGTGCTGTTTAGGTATTTGGAAGTCATTGGAGTGCAAATATTGAAAATTTGCGAAATTACAAGCGTGCGTAGGAACTGCGCAACGTACGTTCGTAAAACAGTCATTGTTAGGAAATTTTTCACCAAATTTTCAACATAGCCATTTAAGACCTCTGCTCATGAACAGTGTCACTGTGATTTTGTTAATGTGTCCCATACATTGAGTTTGCACACGACTGCGCCATTGCCGCTACATGGTGAACACGTTTTGGGCAGGATGTGAAATGACAGCTGTACTGCTCATAAGGAGGTGTGGTAAAATGGCAATGTTGAAAATCTGGAGTGGAAATATTGAAAATTCGCAAACCTACGAGCGTGCGTGGGAACTGTGCAACGCACACTCGTAAAACAGTCATTTTTAGGAATTCTTTTACCAAATTTTCAACATTGCCATTTTAAGATCTCTGCTCATGGACAGTGACACTGTGATTTTCTTAATGTGTCCCATACACTGAGTTCGCACACCGACTGCGCCATTGTGCGCTACATGGGCGGAAACATGTTTTGGGCAGGATGTGAAAAATGAAAGCTGTACTGCTCATAAGGAGGTGTGGTAAAATGGCAATGTTGAAAATCTGGAGTGAAAAATATTGAAAATGTGTAAACTTACGAGCCTGCGTAGGAACTGCGCAACGCACGCTCGTAAAACAGTCATTTTTAGGAATTTTTTCACCAAATTTTCAACATAGCCATTTTAAGACCTCTGCTCATGAACAGTGCCACTGTGATTTTCTTAATTTGTCCTGTACATTGATTTCGCACACCGACTGCGCCATTCTGCGCTACATGGGCGGAAACACATTTTGGGTGAGATGTGAAAAATGACAGCTGTACTACTCATAAGAAGGTGTGGTAAAATGGCAATGTTGAAAATCTGGAGTGAAAATATTGAAATTTACAGAAACTTACGAGCCTGCGTAAGAACTCGCATAGCATACGGCTAAGTAAAACAGATTTTTGGAATTTTGGCACCAAATTTTCAACATGGGGTTTTTGGGACCCCTTCTCATGAATGATGTCACTGTCATGGTGGTATTTGGGCCCGAAGGGTGATTTCGCAGTCACTGCGCAGTCACTGCATGAAATCACCCTTCGGCCCGGAATAGCATACCATGATGGTGACATCGTCATGAAGGTCTAAAATGTCATGATGATGATTCAAATCCCAAAATGCCTGAGATATGCAATAAAGTTGAACCCCCCTATCTGGCCCATTATACAGCTTACTGGCATTTCCTCAGTTTGCGATCGGCTTTGAAAAGTGCAGACGCATTCCTGTCCACGAAGATACATCGCCGGAGTCCGAGGTAAGTATAGGGGTGAGGGGTGGTGTGGGAGGCTGGGTGCACAGTGGTGGGTCAGGTTGTGGGAGGGTAGGGAGGCAGCGCCACGGGACCGTTTTTGTTTTATAGGTTTAAAAAAAAAGAGCGTGGGACATTTGCCATGCTGGGTGGGCTCCCAGCGTGCACAAGGATCGGGAATATTCCAGCCAACGGGGATTGGGCACCCCTGTCGGCAAAGGACTGCTTGCCATGCTGGGATGGACTCCAGCGTGGCACCAACTACTGGGGGACGGCGCAGCTCCAGCCGACGGGGATTGGGCACCCCGTCAGCTATACAGTGCATGCGGGGGCACGCACGCCTGCGTGTGGGGGGGGAGCTACGATTCTTATCGCTGCTCACTGAAGTGTAGCTCCCCCTTTCAACTGTATGCCACTGCATTTTAGAGCGTCATAGACAGCTCCAAAATGCATTGGCTTACAGGGGCCGCGCCTGCCAGCTCACTAACTGAATTGGAGGAGGAGGTGACACACCTCCGAAATCTCCGATGATGGCACTATGTTTCTTGCACATGCGTGCAAGCAACATAAAAATGGGTAAAAGTAGGACCCCTTTGGAAGATGAGATTCTACAGCTCAGCAGGGTTATTCTGTGCACCTTCAGCGTGAAACAATTAGTAAATATAGGACCACTCTGAGCATGAGATACTGTGGCCTAGCTGGGCTATCCTGTGCACTTTCAGTGTAAAAATGGGTACAGGCAGGACAGCAGTAAATATGAGACAAGACATCTATCTCAGAATACTTCTTAACCTCCTCCTCACAAGGGACAAGGCTTAAAAAAATCAGGGACAAAGGGACAAAATCAGGGACACATCTTAAAACATTGGTGATATCCTTCAGGAAGCTGACAGAAAGGAGATTTAGTGTAATTTTTTTTTTCTGAGCAAGAACAAGTCTGTAACTATAATGTGTAGCATTATTTTGTGCTTGCAATCCCCACTGTTCAGTTACAGAGACACCAGTTTTTGAGGGGACAGCAAAATATTTTGAGGCAAAATCAGGGACATCCCTGAGAATTAGGGATAGTTGAGAGGTATGCATCTCAGCTTAGCTACTCATAAAATGTACTATAAGATGGGAGAAAGCAGGACCCCAGTAAAACAGGGGTAGCCGGTCAATACCGTGAAGCAATATGAGCGTGGTAAAAACTGTGCAGTAAAATGAACGTAGGTGAAAAGTGCTACCGGGGAATTATGGCATTTTCATAACAGTGCTATACTGGTAGCTACTGTCTCTCAGGCTAAGCACTCTAACACTGCGGTTCAGCGATAAGGGAGCAAGCCGATCCTGGGGCTTAGTGGTTAGACAGACGAGCAGTGAGTGCAGAAGTGGACTTGTGTTCAAATCTGCCTTCATCTGGTATTTTTATTTTTCATGGTGTTGGTGTGACTCAGAGGATGAAAAATTAGAAACTGGTGGGTGCGTGGTTTAGGGGAGAAGCCCTCAATTAAACATGTTTAACACTTATCCCCCCAACTTATATTTCCCATGCAGACCCCCCCCCGACATTGACCCACCACCGATTTCAGTGCTGTCTCTGTGGTCGCTGTTTTTTAGCAGCGCCGTTATGATCTTCGCTATATTTCCTGCACGGATATTGACCGCTCTATTTAGTGGTTTTTGACCTGAACCTAAAACATCTGGCATCTCAATTATTCTATTCTAGGCAAATACATTATAAAATGCATGACAGTAGGACAACACTAACAATGAGACATTACATTTTATCTGGGCCTGGCTAACCTGTGCAAATACAGTATGCAAATGGATTGAAGTAGGACCCTCCTAAAACTAGGCTTTTCATCTCTGCTGGGCTACCTAGAGCAAACAGTGTGCAAAAGGGTGAAGGAAGGAATGCACTGAAAATGACACATTGCATATGAGCTGGACCCAGGGTAAATCCGTTGTAAAAAATTGGTGAAACCAGGATCCCACTGAAAATGAGATGTTGCATCTGAGCTTGGCTATCATGAATAAATTCATTTTTAAAAATGGATAAAAGCAGGATCTCACTGAGATTAAGACAATTCAAAAAAAGCCATTGTTAGCTGTTGCCAACTCTTGTATAAATACTGGTGACACCCTTTATCACATGGTTAACAACCCTGTTTCAAATGCCATAATAACTGGAAAACCAGTTATTACAGTGTCCTCTCAACTTTCTCAGCATTGTCCTCGAGCAGAGCTCATGCTCTTGTTCTAAGCAAGAGGCTCGGGAAAGCTGAGTTACCTGAAAGTGCTGTTAGAAATATTTATTTTTGGAGTCAGACTTTTGTTAGTTTAGTTATTTTCTTAATACAAGTATGGATTGTTTTTCCCTTCATTTTTAAAATTTGGGAACTGAACAGCCTAGTGGAGTGTCGGGCAAGTGGGAGCAGTGGTGAGCTGGTGGTGTGGAGAAAAAGCACTGGAAAGAATCCAAAAAAAAAGGCTACAAAAAGTTAAAACGTTTCTGTCAAAATTACTTTTTTTTATTTTATGAGGGTTTTGAGTGGTGATAACAGTAGAGTGGCTGCAGTTCCTCTCTGATGTGGAGGGGAAGGGAAGTGGGGGTTATGAGCAGCAGTGCATTGGCAGTAACGAAACAGAATGAGATTTTTTTTCTCACTTTTAGGCAGAAGTACAGTATTATGGTCAGTTGTTTTGATCAGTTTATTGAAATGGTTTTGGCTGTTTTCCACTTTTTTTTTTCAGAAGTACAGTACTGTGATTTATGTATGTTGGGGGATGGGATCAAGTCAGCTCATGCAGGTGTGTGTGTGTGTGTGTGTGCGCGCTCGCGCATGTGTGTTACAGAACTGCTTGCTAGCTTTGGCATTCGCTCCCTTACACCAGTAATTATAAAAATAAAGGATAGGCAACTGTGTCCTCGTGGATTTATTTACTCACCCTCAGTGTGTGATGACCTCATAAACCTCTCAAACTTCACTCTCAAGGTTTATGGGCCATTGCACACCTCTGGTGTATAAAACAAAAATCCATAACACACAGTTGCCTATCCAGTATTCTTTATTTAATCACTTGGCAGTACCAGAACATGGTAATATCAGTTCGGTGGAAACCCTGTATGAAAAGTTTTACTCTAGGCCTCCGCTCAACTGATGTCACTGGCTTTCAGCATTCTTAAGTGATTAAAAAATTAATATTGGATGGGGAAAAAGACAGCTTTAACAAAAGACCCCAAATTCACTTTGTGCAATGTGCTTTACAAACCCTGGATAGTGCAACAGCAATCCAGCATGCACAAAGAGGAAATGAGATTGAAAATTAAGAAGCAGAGGGAGGGAGGTACTGTAGAGGAAGTTATGCAGAAGGTGGTTAACCGACACCCTAGCATCTCCTCAGAAAGTTGGCAAAAACATCATTTGTAGAGATGTTTCATCAGCTTATATTTATTTTCCATATCTGATATGCCCTGTTTTCATTTTTTGCTAGGCATAGTAAGAGGAAAACAGGATCACTGTCCCCAAGATTTTATCTTCTCCGACTGCTTGTCGACACCTGACATCACAGTCAGTTTATTTATTTATTTAGATTTTGATAACCGGGTAAGCTCACTGAGACCAGAGGTCCACTTTTCAGGAGCGACCCAGATTAGTTACCGACAATAATTACATATATTAGCAGGAGTACACAGTAGTACATACATTGGTAGGAGTACACACTAGCTGGAGCATATATTGGATAGGATATAGAGTACATTACAGAGCATGTCAGTTACGTACACATAACAACATAGCAAATTGAATCAGACATATGACATCTTAACCTAAAATGCTTTAGGGGAGAGGTGGTAACAGCAATATGCAGGATATATTGCCACCCCGTAGACTGACTGCCGTGAGACAAGCAACTTTCAGCCACCAAGACTAAGTTCTGGGCTAGCGGTTGTAGCCACAGAGACTGAGCTCTAGCAGGTATACTTTCTGGCCTGACTTAAAACCCTGACTAGTACAACAATTAGCTAAGTCAACAGGGAGAAAGTTCCGTAAATGTGGGTTAGCGTACCTAAAGAAGCGCTTGCCATAGTTAGTTCAGACATGAGGGATGTCTAGGGAATGGCCAGTGGATCTCAGGCCCTGGCCCCGGACTTGGGATTTAGCAGCCCATGCAGGTGAGGAGGAGGGCCAACAGTGGTAAATTTGAAGGTCAGGCTCAAAGAGGAGTAGGCTAGTTTTTGTCACATAGAAGGCCAGTGGAGATCAGCGAGGACCTCGCAGTGGTTCCTTCTTTGGGGGGAGTTGGTGGCGAAATGAACCACCCTGTGGTAGAGCACAGTAAGCTTTCTTTGTTTGCCCTCCCTTACGGAATGCAGCAGGGGAGCCCCATAAAGGAGGGAGGAGAGTAGGGTGCAGTTAGATATGGCACAACGAGCCTCGAGAGAAAGAGAGTCACCCAGCCTATAGAGAAGTCCTAACTTCTGGTGGGTGGACTTAACAACAGAGTCAATATGAGGCTGGAAGGTCATCGCCTGATCAAGCAGGACTCTGAGGTACTTGATCTTGTCTGTGACCTCTATTCACTTCCCTAAGATGCCACAACAGTCTGACCTGGACCCAAACAGTTAATATAGAAGTGGTTATCATGTTATAAACAGAGGATTATAATGTCACATATATACAAGCAGCCCATGCAGATGAAATCTAGGGGACAGCATCCCTGTTGTCAGCCTCTTGAAAAAGCGTGCAGGCACAGAACGCTGAGGCAGCTTTTCCTGATCATCTTTCACTGCTACGTGCTTTTCTGATTTTTCTTCATCACAAAATAAATACTGAACACAGTTAAAGTATATATTCTGTTTGGTGGTATCTAGACGGATCCATAAGTTCCAGCGTGAGTGCACATGGTTTTCTTTTCTTTGCACTGTCACTGCGGCACCGCTGGCACCACAACTTGGGTTTGAGTGATTCTGTGTGTTATCCCTGTTGTCATATTAATGTGTATAGTTATAAAAACCTGGAGTGAGCTAAACATACTGAATATGGGAAATAAGGTTGAAATGTGTCTAGAAAATCCAGTTTTCTGTGATGTTCACCATGATGGCAGGAAAGTTGTTCATGGTCTGAGTAAGTGGGTGCTGCCTCGTTTGTGTAGCTGCCTCATCCTTGTAGTGGCAGCGCTACTGCTCGTGACACTGGTGATCCAGATTCAGGAGCAAGTCGGGGCTATGCGGCCAGCCAGGGGGAAAGATGCGCATCCCAGAGGATGCGCTCCTCTTCCTCTAACTCTGGGTGAGAGGTTAGTGAACTCCACTACACTACCGCCACATCTGTGACCACAGGTGGTGGTGCAGCTGAAGCCACAATAGGTAGGCAGATGCCTCCTGATGGCTGCATGTTCACAGCACTGCCGTCAAAGCCCTCGAGACATCTGGGGGGCTTCAGAGACAAAAAAACCCAAAAATGCTGCCCAGATTGAGCAGGATAAAGTGATGACCCCTCCCACAGGCCCTAGACCACCCACTAGACACACGCCTCTAACCAATCATGACAGCCTGAAGGGCTTGGGCAACCCATATGGCCCTGCCACAGGGGTATTTTATGATTACTGCTTATAGAAATAGACATTAGCCTGATTCAGAATACGCAATTTATTCTCACGAGTGGGAGGGTATGACCATAACTCATGAGTGGCAAAACCACAAGTCAGTTATGAAAGCCCTGCCCTCCACATGAGTTGTGGTAAATGACAAATACTGAGTTAGGTCACTGTGTGTCCAGCTTATACCACACATTTTCAAGTGCAAAGGTTTCAAATTAATTGTTATGGGGTACTTTAACTCTCTATGGCATGTTAGATTTCACTGAGTTTACAAGTGTGCATAAAAATATTATCACACTACACATGAATTCAAATAATAAACTGGTAAATCAAAATTAGAACAAAAATGTGTTCAAACTATCACCTAATTCACAAATTAAATTTGGAGTACTAACACCATACATGCCATGTTAATGAGTACCAGTTCCTCAAAAATATATAAACTAATGGAGTGTGTTGAATTAGGTAACGTTGTTATATGTGAGAGATACCAGTACAGGATTTCATTTCGTTTCAAAGCCCACCAAATTATTGTTTAAACTTTTACCAGTTTATGTAAGCAATAAACCATAACACGGTGTGCATTACAGGATTTTAATGCATGCTCCAGGGATGGAGTAAAGCACGGGGTCGAAGGCAGTGCTGAAGAATTGCTCATAGTCTGGTGGCAGCGAGCATGAGGTCCTGCTGCAGAATTTTGGTCCTGCTGCATGCATACAGACCCTGCTCATGGGTTATAAAACTATTGTCCAACCAGCGCTTAAAGAGCTGGTGACACAGTCAGAAGAACTTTAACAAAACGTAATATTTAGGCACTGTTCAGCTAGTATTTCCCATTAGTTCTGTATTCCTCCTCCCCATTATTTAATAGTGATGTCCTCTGCATGAAAACAAGATCTTTGCTCCTGTTCATCTATTCCTGATGCTTTCTCCCTACTTGAAGTCATAGAGCACTGCTTGTGACCTCACAGTTGCTCGCATGGTAACAGATTGTGTTGTCACAACAGAGGATTATGACTTGAAGTAAGGAGTAAGCCACAGAGGCAGATGAACTCACAATGAACTGTAAGGGACAACAATCATATATTTGTACACATTTCTTTAGTAATAAATTATGGGAAGGAAAAATATATAAAATATAAATGGAATGCAAGCAGAATTGTACCTAATTATTAGTTTTTTTAAGTTTTCTATGGGTTGTCAGTAGCTCTTTAACAATCATTGCAAACATATGTGCGATCAGGCAATTGAATGAACGAACAATGAATGAGAAGCAAAGTGGCAAGAGTAATCTAATCAGCTGTTTGCAATAAGGGTTAGATAGCAACTGGCCAAGGTGAGTGGAGGGCTGTGCTGGTTGTGGGGTAGGGGGAAATCGGATGGGTGGGACAGGGGTTGCATAATAAATGGATGCTTGCCATGGATGTGGGGGAGAGTACCTGCAACCTGGTATGATGTCAACGTCTTACCCGATAGTTTCCGAGAAAGTCTCTTTTATCAATCCTTTGTGATGTCATGCCAGGTTGATACAGAGAAAGTCACAGATGATCAATCAATCACGTGGAAAGCCATTACACTGCCACACACTAAGTGGAAACCAGTGTGACAGCGTCTGCCGGCTTACTCATGCTCTTTTTCATTTTTTTTTTTTTTTTGTAGAAGTTCACTAGCTCTAGTTGTTCTTGGTTGACATCAGACCCTAACAGATATTAAGAGGCTGATGCATTACACATCAGGAGGTGGATTTCGGCCCTGTGAAGGAAATTGTGCTGGCAGGTTAGCTGAAGTAGATAGCATCAGAAGAGTGGAGGAAAGATGGGGGGTTATGAAAGTAGCCACTCTCAAGACAAAAAAAAAACATGAATGAGAACAGTTATCAAGCGAAACAAGTATAAGAGACCAATTTGGTTCTCTGAAAAGGTCAGGGAGGCAGCAAGGACTAAAAAGAGGGCCTTTATAAAGTACAAAGAAAGGAAGAGGAAGAATCGGACGAGTGCTAGGAGAAAACAAGAGAGGCCAAGAGGGCAGGCATGATCACAAAGGCAGACAGAGAGCTACATAATGTGAGTGTGTGTGTGGGGGGGGGGGCAAGGAAGGAAAACAACAGTTCTTTAGATATATAAGAGAAATAAGAAAAGCAGGAAGGGAGACTGTAAGGGTAATGGAGTAGAACAGGGTAATAAAGGTGGATGAGCAGTAAGCAACTGTGTTCAATGACTACTTCTGCTCAGTATCCACTAGGGAGAATAGCAGGTCCTTCTGGAGGGCAGCATAAAGGCTGCTGACAGGAGGGTCCTGAAAAATGAGAGCCCTGATTAGGGCACTCCCTCCCCCTGAACCTGGCCCCGGGCTGTGGCACTCTCCAAGCCACTGCCTGAATCTCCAGTGACCGCTATAACTTTCAGGTGGAGGCCCCTGACTACGGTACTCCCTCCCCATCGAACCTGGCCCCAGGCTGTAGTACTCTCCAAGCTGCCGCCTGAATCTCCAACACCCGCTACAACTTTCAGGTTCAGGCCCCTGACTAGGGCGCTCCCTCCCCAATGAATCTGGCCCTGGGCTACGGCACTCTGCAAGCTGCTGCCCGACTCTCCAGTGCCCGCTACAACCTTCAGGTGGAGGTCCCTGACTAGGGCACTCCCTCCCGGCCAAACCCAGCCCTGGGCTGCGGCGCTCTCCAAGCCACCGCCTGAATCTCCAGCGCCTGCTACAACTTTCAGGTGGAGGCCCCTGACTAGGGCGCTCCCTCCCCACTGAACCTGGCCATGGGCTGCAGCGCTCTCCAAGCTGCCGCCTGAATCTCCAGCACCCGCTACAACTTTCAGGTATGACCCTTTGCTGCAGTTCTCATCCAGCTGGTCCACCGACTCTTACTGCATCCCTGCCATTGGTCAACTGTCTCGCTTCTGTGCCCTCATTGGTCAGGCTCTGAAGCTGGCTGCTGCCCTGAAGCTTTGGACTGTTTTCTACTCCTGCTAAACCTCTGTATCTCTGCTTTATTTGAAATTTTGTAGAAACCAACCTGGTGCTGTTTTAGCTCTCATACTCAAACTTAATGTGCAGTTTTAACTGGCTGCATACTTAACTAAATGTACTGTTTTTACTGATTGAACTACTGTGTAACTGCAACTGTATCTGTTCTTCCTGAATTTGTTTAGCTGAATCCTTTCCTCCTTTTCTTTGTTCTTCATTTCTATCTGCTGCCCACACTCCCCCTTCCCTCTCCTCTCTGGGACCTCTCTCCTGGCTCCCCTCCCCTCTCTGATGCCTGTCTGCCTTCCCTCGATACCCCCAAACCACATTTCTTTTTGTTCTCCCTGCACCTCTGTCTACCTCCCTGTCTGCTCATGCCCCTCGCTTCCCTCGTAAATAACTCCCCATCTTCTCCTCTCTCCCTCTTAGATGGAGGCCCCTAACTAGGATGCTCCTTCCCCGCTGAACCTGGCCCAGGCTGCGGCGCTCTCCAAGCCGCCGCCTGAATCTCCAGTGCCTGCTACAACTTTCAGGTATGACCCTTTGCTGCGGCTCTCATCTGGTTAGTCCACCGGCTCCTACCGCATCCCTTCCATTGGTCAACCACCTCGTTTCTGTGCCTCATTGGTCGGGCTCTGAGGCCGGCTACTGCCCTGAAGCTTTGGACCATTTTCTACTCCTGCTATGCCTCTGTATCTCTGCTTTATTTGAATTGTCTCCTGGCCTCCCACCCCCACCACTCTTTAAATACACTGCGATCCACCTCCCTACACTTCCTTCCCTCCCACTAGCTATTTACTTTTCAGTAACCCTCCCTTTTAAAGTGTCACTCCCTTGCTACACTATCCTCATTATCTCACTATCCCATACTTCCACACCTGCTTTCCATTCTCACTGTGTGCCTGCCTCCCTCCACTATTTCCAAATCATTTTCCTACCTCCTCTTCTCTATTCTGAACTCCTGGGCATTCCCACATCATCTTTATCCCCCAAGTAATTTTCCTGCCATTATTACTGGGGTCTCCCCTGGTCTACTCGGGTAGGCACCCTGTGTTTTGGTTACTTCACCTGCCTTAATCCGACACTATGAAGCTATTAGCACTTCCACTTATGTTTGCCTCACTGGTAGGCACCCTCCTGTTAGTCAATCTCTCCACCATCATACTTTCCTTCGACCAGGCGGTCCTTCACCATTTCTCCATAGTTTATCACCCTACCAATCCCCTCCTCCTTCTAGTTAGGTGGGAGTTAACCCCTCGCACTCGGCTTTCTAACTAACTTTCAGCGCTGCGAGCTAGGTGTATTGCTACTCTCCCCCTCCTTACACCCCCGCCTGTTGTGCACCTACTGCTCCTTCTCTCCTTCCTACTACTGGCTGGGGACATTGAGTCCAACCCCGGTCCTGTGCAATCCACCATTACCTCCAATGACGCCACCTGGGCAAACCACCATGGATTAAAAATTGCTTATATGAATGTCTGCAGTCTCCCCACTAAATACTCAGATGTCAAAGCTTGGATCTCCCTTTATATCCCATGTACTTTGCCTCCCTGAAACCTGGCTGAAGCCTCATCACACCGATTCCATGATCCAGCTGTCTGGGTACTCCATGTTACACAAAGATAGGCCTGGCAAGAGAAAGGGAGGTGGCACTGCCACATTTGTCAGGGAACCCCTCACTGCCTCCATCACCCTATGTTCTGATAATGTCTCCTGAAGCGACTGGCTCATTTTTTTTTAAACTTAAGTTTATTGACTGTTTGTACATGCACAGATAGGTTCAACTGTTTACAAACTGATTTACCAGATAACATACTGTAGTATGAGACCAAGACATAATATTATTAATACCCTTGATTTACTCCCTTGTCTCCCGCTTCCTTAGGTATCAGTCCACTGCTTGATCTCTTTCCTCCAGAAGATGGCACCACTGTCCTATAGTTCTTTGATTCTCTGTACACTGTACCTTATGTTACCTCCAAATGACAGGAATAAAAATAAAACAAATAAACGTATAACATTAAATCGATACAACTGTTGGCTGGTTGTCTGTCCATCTGTATAGTCTTGAATGCATATTTCTTAAAGAAGAGAACAATTTATTGTTATGGCTATAGGTTTCTGAGCATTTAAGTACAACATTTAAGATGTGAATGCTTGCTGGGATAACACTGATGTACTCTCTAATTCTTCTATTAGGAGCATAAACGGCAGCCAGGTTCCATTAAACCTGTCTCTTTGCAGACGTAGCTCCACAGTGATCCTTTCAACCTTAGCTATTCTTTTAATTAAATGTCGATCCACTCTGTTAAAGCTGGGGGATTGGGGTTCCGCCATCTTCTAGTGATCGCTTTGCCTGCATCAGCCAATAGGACACCCATAAAAGATTTCTGGCTATTTGATAGTTTCTTTTTCAGGAATTTCCCTAGAGTCATATGTTCAAATTTCAATTACATCTGCCCAAAAGGGGCATATTACTGGGCATTCACAAAATATATGATAATGGGTACCCATAATCCCACAATTTCTCCAACAGGTTGCAGAGTAGGCCGGGTTATAATGTTTATTCCTAGTCGGCGTGTTGAAGAATCTGCCCACTAGCTTCCAGCAGGAATTCTTTCCAAACATTGGAGGCTGAGGTTCTAAAGACACCCTCCCAAACAGATTGCCATGCCTGGGAATCAAGTTGTATCCTGGCTTCTTGTACCCATGCTGTTTGACATTTTAAAGGGTCGGTTATAGTTGAGTGCGAATAGACGTGGACCATTTTGGAAATCAGACGGGACTCACCTGGGATACAGGCTGCTTTGATAATTAAGTCTTTCATGGGGTGTGGGGTTTGTTGAACTCTATAGAGATTAGTGTCTTATTTAAGAAAAGAGGTTACCTGCAGGTAGCGAAAGAAGTGGGTAGCAGAAAACTGAAATTCTTGCTGAATTTCTTGAAAAGATTTAACCTGATCCTGTCTTACAAACTGTCTAAAATGAGTCAGACCATGGTGTCGCCATCTGGTGAGCGAGTGGCCTAACCGAGGGGGAGAAAAAAGGGAACAGGCTACAATTTCCGTGTTACTAGTTAATAAATTATTTAGGCCTACATCTGCTTTAACCCTTCCCCATGTTCTACACAGCTGTTCCTGCCATGGATTTTTCAGTTTACTTTTCATCAGTTTGACTGGTGTCTCTGTGGAGTCAATGAGTGGGCGAGTTCTGGGTTCACTCCTCAGTTCCATCCCTGTCCATACATTCTGGGGGTCCTGTGCGTGATAGGCAACCCATGGAACTAATTGTGCCATTAAATAATTTTTTAGATTGGGTAAGCCGAGGCCTCCTTGTGTTTTAGGATGAAGTAAGGTATTCCAGGCTATCCTAGCCCTATGTCCTGCCCACAGAAAGTGGCGCAGGGCTGTATGGATCTTCTTCCATTCTGGGGGGGGGGGGCCTCTGGACTAGGAGGGAACTGAACAAGAATAAAAAATGTGGGAGTACATTCATGCGGATCATTTCGATCCGGCCCATTAAGGTCAGTGGTAGTGGTAGTGGTAGGAGTTCCCACCGTTTTAAGTCTGTGAACACTTCTTTCAGATGTTTCCCATAGTTCACCTGGTAAAGGTGTTTCAGATTTATGGGACTGTAAATACCTAAGTATCAGATAGTCATACAGACCAATTTAAAAGGAAGCATTTGTATAAGATCTGGGGTCCGAGCCCCACTTATCAGGATTTTGATTTCATCATTGTTAATTTTAAAACATGACAGTTGACCATAGGTAGTCAAAATCTGGGCCAATACCAGGTAAGACCTCAATGGGTTTTTTAAGTATACCATGGTGTCATCCACGTAGAGGGAAATTCTATTTTCCTCACCCCCCCACCCCTATTCCTTCTAATTTTGGATGTGTTCTAATTAGTTCAGCCAGCGGTTCAATACTGAGGGCAAATAAAAGGGGAGATGGGGGCAGCCCTGCAGAGTACCTCTCTATATATTCAGGGGACTAGAAATGGTTCCATTCACTCTAACTTTCACTTGAGGCTGGAAGCCAAGTGCCTTGATCCAAGTCAGAAATTGTATCCCAAACCAGAATTTGTATAAAACTTGCAATAAATAGTTCCACTGCAAATGATCAAACACTTTTTCAGCGTCAATAGCGATTGCAATCTGCTGTTCTTTAGTTTGTTGTCCCAGATGTAGGATACTTAGGCAGCATCTGATATTATCCTGAAAGTGCCGGTTGGGCACAAAACCAGCCTCATCTGGGTGTATCAAATCTGGGAGGAACCTATTCACCCTATTTGCTAAAATCTTAGTAAAAATCTTGAGTCCACATTCAGCAGTGATATCGGATGATAGGGTTAACAAAACTCGGGGAGGTTACCGTCTTTTGGAATCACAGTAATGAGAGCCTCCCTCCACGAATGAGGAAAATCTTCCTCACCGTCACAAGAATTAAAGAGGCCCACCAGTATTGGACTCAGCAGAGTAGAACATTTTTGAATAAACTCTGCGTTAAAGCCATCAGGGCCCGGGGATTTAATAAACTTCAAGTTTTCAGTAGTCTGAGTTATTTCTGACAGAGTGATCGGGGCTTCTAGAGAGTTCTTATTATCCTCTGACAGCTTCAGGAGGGATATTTTTCCCAGAAAATCTTTATGTAAATTTTGTTTCTCCTTTCCCTGCACCTCCACTGAGTATAAAGTTGCATAACAGACGTTAAAAGCTTCTGCTATTTGTTTAGGGGTATAATGGGTAGACATCTGATGCCCCTTTTTAATTTGTATCTTTTTAACATATCTGTCCATCTGGGATTTTTGCAATCTGAAAGTAAGGAGCCTACCCGCTTTATTGCCATGTTCATAGTATTTTTGGTTAGTAAATCTGAGTTTACCTTCCACCTGTTTGTCTAACAGGCCTTGAAGCTCTTGTCTGACCCCTACCAGCTTCCTCCAGATGTCCTGTGATCGTTATTCTTATGTTCTTTTTCTAACTGGTTTATTTTTTTCTCTAATGTTTCCTGCAGCTCTCTACACTGTTTCTTGATCTGGGATGAGTAAGCTATCATTTGGCCTCTAAGTACAGCTTTAAGTCCATCCCAATACCGTTTTACTCCTGTATCTTGTATCTTATTATGATTTTGGTATTCCTCTATCACTGTGGCCATTAATGTTCTAAAATCTTTCCTCCCCAAAAGAGACGCATTCATCCTCCACACAGTATTCCTTTCCCAATCTCCCAATTCCAGGTCCAGTGAGACCGCTGAATGATCTGATACCAATTTGGGGTGTATCGAGCAGTCAGTGATCTTATAAAGATCCAAGCTGCTACACAGGAAGTAATCAATATACCCAGGACCACCCTGAAAATGAGCTTGCTCAATGGTGTTTATGCCTGGTTAAATAAAGTGATTGACTGATTGATTGATTGATCAATATGAGAATAGGACCTGTTAGGGATTGAATAAAAAGTGTAGTCTCTTGAAGTGGGGTTAAATTCCTGCCAAACATCAGACAACGTTAGCTCTTGCATCCCCCATCACCACCCTTCCCATCTATTTATTGGCTGATGAGGTGTCTGGAGACCGGTCCGTAGCTGGATCCATCACACAACTGAAATCTCCCCCCAACAATATCATACCTTCTCCCAACCCAGACATTTTTTGGAAAACCAAGTTGTAAAAATGTGGTCTGTCCTCACCGGGATCGGTTCCACGTCATATCAGCAAAGTTTTTACAGTGCTGACAATGACGGCGAGTGCAAGTCCCCGAAAACCACAACGGTGACTTGCACAACAGCGAGCAGCACAACAGTGACACTTGGACCCATTTACAGGACCTAACACAGACAAGATTTTAAAGGTGGGGGCTGTGCCCCCACACCCCGCATAATTAAGATTCTCAACTCCGAGGTGGGCTTGACATTAGCGTAAAGTGCAAAAATTACATGCGGCAAAATGCATCGCACACTGCAAGCGCCATTATTTACATAATATATGCAGAACTGCATTGATGTAATTTAAAACCCAGTTGATTAAAGTATTTAAGATGACACCACATAGGATAGATCTCGACAGCATCCCACATTTGTTCTCCCTTAGTTATGATTTACGTACAACATTGTAGCCTGATGAGTCTGAACACAGAGCCTTCTGCAGTAGGGGCATACATTATCTACTTTATTAAGCAGCATGAAATATAGTGCATACATTATGTCAAATTAATTTTACAGGCCAGCCCGGTGGCGCTGAGGGTTGAGGCGCTGGACACCACACCTCGCGTCACGCCAGCGACCCGGGTTCGGGGACGAGCCGGGGGCTGGGGTCGGTGGGAGGGAGTAGGATCGGCGTCCGTAAAGACAGCTCTCCTCTCCTGGGGAATCCAGTGGCATTCGTGCAGGAGGGACCCCGGTGGAGACGGAGTACCTCAGCTGCTGGGATCACAAGCGTGGCGGGCGGATGCCTGGCCAGAGCGTGGGCGGATATGCACACGCTCGGGGCCACTGGCATCAGTGCATGCCTGCCAACATGGGGGCGGCAAAAAAAAAAGGTGGAAAAAGGAGGGCACTGGTTGCGGTGGCATGATGGCCGTCCCCGCGCTGGACTCTCCCGGTACTTGGGCGCGCAACAATGCTGGATCTGGACTGGGTGGGTTGAGCTCCGGAGGGAGTGCTCCCCACCCCCCCCGCCGTGGGGGGTAAGCCGTGGGGGTAGTCACGGGGCCTAATTAGGTGGCCGGAGGAAGTTCCAGGGGGTCAGTGGACGGACAGACCTGCGGGTGATGCCAGGACACGCAGGTAAGCAGATCAGTGGCCCGGGGAGATAAAAATAAGAACAAAAAAAAAAATAATAATTTTACATAATACATGCAGAACTACACTGAAGTAATTTAAAACCCAGTTGACGAAAGTATTTAAGATGACACCACATAGGATAGATCGCGACAGCATCCCACATTTGTTCTCCCTTAGTTACGATTTACGTACAACATTGTTGCCTGATGGGTCCGAACACAGAGCCTTCTGCAGTAGGGGTGTACACCCTACCACTACACAAGATGGCCAGCTTTCCTGCAATATCCTGTTACCACTCTCCCCGTCCCACATGCAGCCCATTCTTACACTCACTGTTGTTGTTGTAGTACTGCCTCGCTATTCCCCTACTCGCTATTGTTCCAGAGTCGCGTTTCCAACGGGCAGTGAAACTGAGTAGCTATTATTGAGTCACTCAATTTGACCATGCCAATATCACTGGATACTGTTCATTTACCAAATGTATTTTTTGGAAGAATATCTTGTCTGTAATGGATACAAATTTGCCGTCAAGTGTGTAACTTTCAGATTCAACCTCCAAGGGAAGATTTTTTTTGAAGGAGAATAGTGGTACCCCTTCTTTTATTTGTGGGGTGTTCTGATCCCATTACCATGCCAACCCACGAACGACATAATTTTTGATGTTCTTGTCTTGGATAGCCTAGTCTCTTGTAGAAAACAAATGTCTGCTCCCAGTTTTTTAAGGTAATGGAGTATTTTTGTTTTCTCTTTATAGGGGAGTTAAAACCTTGTGCATTTAGTGAGATTACTTTAAGAGTACCCATTAGACTGGTTAAGAAGGAAAAACTGGACAGTATTATGATAGCTGGGTTCATGTCCTGTCCCCTTCCTTCTGCTACCAGAGCTCCCCCATGTAAAACCAATTTTAACATTATTCGCCAAACCACAGCCCTAGCTTTTTGTGCGTAGCAAACTTTCCAGCCAATAAACTGACATAACTGGCACAACAGGTGCTTTTAAACATGAATAAACAACAATGAAACATCTCATTTCAAAAAACATAGAAAGAAAAAAGGTGTATTTTCCCTTAATTGCTTCCTAGGTAGGTAGATGGTGATCCGTTGATACGCGGATGTTCTGGTAGCTGTGGCTACTTTGCCTGTTAGCAGAACCGGCCTGACCCTTAAGGTGTCAGTCAGATATGTGAGTCACCGAGCAGTGCTCACGGGTCACTGTACACTGTGAGGAAAAGTAACAAAAATAGTGAGGCCGCTACCAATGGCTCCCTTATCATGTGGCCAATATTGAGGGCCCAGGAACCACCACGTAGAGTTTGCCCTGTTGCCATCAATAACCACTTTATTACTGCAATTTCAAGGTCTATATATTGTCCCCTTCTTTACAAACTTGTGCCACAAGAAAAATAAAAAAGGGGAGGGAGGAGAAAGGAAAAATTGTTTTTTTGCTGTAGAATATAAGACTCAAGAGGGAAGACCTTCCCTTCTCAACATAAATATTTCCCTGTAACCTCCAGCTTCTTAACCCCTTCTCAAGTAATTCAGAACACAGAAAAACATTTAAATGGGGATAAAGTAATTCAGCAAGTTACTCTTTACAGTCAGAATGTCCCATAATGTCAAACTTGCTGTCTGTTAATCTTTGCAGGATGGGAAATCCGGGACTATGATGTATTTGAAATTTCATATAAGTTTTAATTATGAAAAGTAATCGAATGCAGTCTTAAATAGTTGTTAAGTTCAGTGGAGACCGCTTCCCGGTTAAACCTACTCATTAAGTTGCACTATCAAGGGTTCTATTAAATGTACCTTGGACCCGGATCAGTCAGGTTGGAGATCCTGCAGGTCAGTCAGATTCATTCTCCATCATTACTCTGTTCTCTCTAGCAAGCAGCTCCTTTAAATCTACACCCAGGTGTGAAGGCCAGGACACTGCTGTAGGGTGGGAGTGCCGTGGTCAACCCGCTCTGCGCCAAGCAACCCGGGTAATTTCCTGCTCCAGAGCCACTGAATGAAGATCTGGCACTCAGATCCCAGCTTATGCAAGGTCAGGGAAGCATCACAAAATGAGTCAAACAGCTGCGATCCCTTTTCTGTGAAGATGCGCAGACGGGCTGTGTACTGTAGTTGGATTTTTTAATTTTTTTCCTTAGCCGCCCTTATGATTTCTTTAATCTGCTTCCTCTTGGTGTTCAGGAAATTGGAGACATCTTGGTCAAAAGATAGCCATTGACCTTCTAATGCAGTGTCCTTCTGTTTCCAAGCCATTCATAAAATAAGTTGTCAGTCCTTATATTAAGCATTTTGACGATTATGGAGCGGGGTCTGGCATTTTGCTCCTTTGGTTTCTGGACTAGACAGCGGTGAGCTCTTTCGATAATCAAAGGACAATCTGTTGTAAGCTTTAGAACTGATGCTATTATATGTGAAATGAAGTCCTCCATATTTGGAAAAGAGTCCTCTAACCCCTCTGACAGTCCAAATATGTGAAAATTATTTCATCTGGAGCGGTTCTCCTGATTGTCTAGTTTTAGTTGTAGCTCTCTCTCTCTCTCTCTCGTGAGTAAATAAAGTATGGCACTGGTCGTGCTGGCTTGTGGAGTCAGCCAAAGCTCCCAAGGCCTGTTTAGTTGCGGTGGTGCGCTTATCTATACTTCAAAGGTCAGCTCTAACATCCACAACTGACGATTTAACACAATGGAGGGTTTTAATAATTACATCTAGCTTAGATATTATTGTTTGTTGATCCATAGACTCTATACCCTCCTCACAGTCTGCAATACTCGACATTGGGGATATAGGTCGAGAATTACCCACTGGGCCTTGTTTTTTATCTTCAGCCATCAAAGCCCTAATTTTTGCAACCTATATGTGTTGTACTTTGATTTCGGCCGTCGCCATCTCCACTGTCTTGATCTGTAGATTTTGGGATATCGGGTGGCAATATTAGTCGGTTATTTTTAGAAATTTTGTTGCGGTGGTTCCCGGAGCTAAGCGGCCATATGCTCGGTGACGTCACTGGAAGTCCCCCAATGGCCATTTCAAAACAAAATGGAGTTGTGGTCTCTGTTTCCTAGTAGTCACACAACTCTCATAGCTCCTACAACCTATGATTTGGTGAGAAGCATATCGAGAATAACAAACTACATGGTGTATTCCTTAATTAGCGGTACCATTGTCTCTTATGGTAATAAGAGTTTCTTCTCAAGTCCTCTGTGTGCCAGAACTGCTCAGATGCACTTCACAATTCTCTCACCCAAAGAACTCAAGAATGCACTCATAACATAACAGACACAGTAAGTGTACATGTAAACATATAAAAAATGTATATAAAATGTTGTTTCTCAGTTGTACATGTGAAGTGCTTCTCATTGAGAGAACGTATTTACATGTACTATCAATGCTGTTAAATAGTTATGGTTATTGTTGGTTAGCCAAATTAGATTCCATGTCAAGCTCTGTCTGAAACTTGGTGCTCTTTATCGTTACAAAGACTACCCATTTCCACATGTCTGCAGAAAGTTGATTACCAAAATGGTGCTCCCTGTCTTTGCTTATGTGGATGTAGTCTATGGCTCTGCTCCCTCCACTTCCCTCACCAGACTGGATATCCTCAACTCCTTCTGCTGTTTCGCATCTTACTGTGCTCCATGCACACATCACTGCTTGCTTTACTCCTCCCTCTCCATCCTTCCTCTTCCATCTCACCGACAGGCTCACTGTGTTACGTTCATCTCCAAATATTATTTCAACGCCATTCCCTCCTACTTCTCTTCACTTCTATCCCAACCCTGCCCCCCCACAGCTCGATCCTCCCACTCTAGGTACCATCATACTTGACATTCCTCACCCATGCTCCTCTGCTGGACAATCTGCATTCTCCTATAGGCTTCCCTCTCTCTGAAACAAAGTTCCCCATCCTTTAACTCCTTCAAATGCCTGCTGAAACTTCAACCCCCCACCACTTGCTCCTGCTATCCTTCTTCTGGTTACCCTTGAAGTCTTGATTTCAACCCATACAAGTTTTGGGCTGTGATTCTGAGCACTGCTAAAGTTCACTGCACCTTGTTTAATTGTGGTACATGAAAATTCTCTTTATCCTATTATTGCAACACAGTGCTCATCTGTCTGTGCAGATGTTGTTTTGCTACTGTCTACTGCCATTTTGCCCGTCTCCCCCTTCCCCGAGTTGCACCAAGAAATTAATCTCAGCTCAGTGTGCCTTTCCCGGTTAACACATTTTTAAATAAATATAACAAAAATAAAAATAAATTAAATCTGAACATACAGCTTGATAAAAAGGGCATACATAATTCCTTCTGTGCATAATATATAGGCAAGGAAAAGAGACAAGCTGTTATCATTCCAAAATGTGAAAGCAGCCCT
Organism: Neoceratodus forsteri; assembly: GCA_016271365.2. NCBI lineage: Eukaryota > Metazoa > Chordata > Ceratodontiformes > Ceratodontidae > Neoceratodus > Neoceratodus forsteri. The sequence goes on along the minus strand of CM028138.1, from coordinate 68,796,918 downwards.
CGAAAAGATGGAGATGTTTTTCACCTGGACACACAGTAACGTTTTGTGCATCTACAGTACTATGATGGATTTAGAAAGAGTGAAAGTTGTCTATCTACAGTTAGTTCAGGGAAATCATAATAGATATTGCTCTGTTATCTACTTTATTAAGCAGCATGAAATATAGCGTATATATTATGTTAAATTAATTTCACATAATATATGCAGAACTGCACTGATGTAATTTAAAACCCAGTTGATGAAAGTATTTAAGATGACACCACATAGGATAGATCTCAACAGCATCCCACATTTGTTCTCCCTTAGTTATGATTTATGTACAACATTGTTGCCTGATGGGTTAACGATTTCATCCTGGGCTGTGAACACAACGCCATCATTTTCCCCCTACCATGTGACACCAAATCACATCCATGACTTTTCAAACTGTGCAATGGATTCCCGACTTCGACAATACTTCTGGGAGAGTTCATTGAACATGTGATAATGAACACCATGACCACGTAGGACACAGACTGTTAACTCACATGACTGATGACGTCAGCAGAAATATTACTGTCACAGTAACCTGAGAGCAGCAGATTATATCTTGGGCCCCAATGATAGATGATATAACCTGTCATGTTCACCCAGCAATGTGCCACCCCTTCTCTGAAACATTATCACAGGGATTGCTCATTGTCTGCAGTGCCATCAGGCCTCATCACAAACACTGGCAGTCCGGAACATCCCACTATTGCCCACCTTGTTGGGTATTACTGCTTACATGTAACATAGATTAATGTATGACTGTTCAGAATGTTGTCGACCAACTGGATGGCAGCATTTCTGAAACATTTATGAATTATTCATTGTGTTTCAACACAATTGCCTCGATGTTAGCTATTAATAATTATTAGGAAGGTAGGAGGGAGATTGTACTGCCACTGTATAGGGCACTTGTCCACTCCCACTTGGAGTACTGTGTTCAATTCTGGAGACCACATCTTAGAAGGGACAGTGACAGAATAGAGACAGTATGAAGGAAGGCAACAAAAATGATACATGGAATACACACAATTCCATATGAGGACAGGTTGAAGGAATTAAGCGTACTTTCTGGAACAGAGGTGGGAGAGGGGGGACATGATCGAGACCTTCAAGTACACTAAGGGGACAAATAAGAACCAGGAACTTTTCAGGGCCTATGACAGAAGAACACGGGGTCATGATTTTAAACTAAAAGGGGGAAAATTCAGGACCAACATTAGAAAACTCTTCTTCATGGAGAAGGTAGAGGACACCTGGAACAGCCTACCATTGGAGGTTGTGGGGGCCAAAACAGTGGTAGGGTTCAAGAACACATGGGATAAGCAGAAAGGTATAATACAAATGAGGGGGTAGCAGGGATGAGGTAGTAAGTAAACAAACACCATGGGCAGACTAGATGGACCTCGAGGTCCCCTTCTGCTGTCACATTCTATGTCTCTGTGTTTATTACTTTAAATAAATATGTTTCCGTTTTCCTTTGTATTGATATACCTTCTGTCACAAAGTCTAAAACTCATATGCAATGGAGTTGAAGGGGTTGAAAAGAAGTATTGAATCATTACAAGAAGCAGGCGTTAATACTGCTAGTATTACAACTGACCACCATTAATCAGTAGAAAAAAATAAACATACATCTACAGTACGTGAGAATGGACCACAAGTCAAACAGTGGTTTGACGTACAGTATGGCAAATAACCAAAGGTATGTGAAATTAATTGGTCTTGATAAATACAGTAACTATGTATATAAGTTGTATTCGGTATAGTCAACAGAAGACAGATAGTATAAAATGATGAATAACTGTTATGAATTTTTGCATTGTATATATAATCATCAAATGTTAAGAATGAAAGTGAAATTAGACTTGAAGGGCAAATGGAGAGATTGTGCAATACTGAAACAGTGGCTGAAGACTGTGAGAAACCACTTATACTGGTGCACTTCAACAAGCAGTGAAGTTGGACAGATTGTTCTTGCAAAATGGTGTTCTATCCATAATCATGAGTCAAATATGCATATTGGACATGGTGAAGCTTATATCGAGTATGAACAGGACATATTAGATAACTGACCTTGGATAGCAATGGGTTTGTAATATTATTTCAACATATATATTATTTTTATATAAATAATTATTTAAATAGAGAATAATGGATAGGCAAGTGCGTATTATGGATTTTTTGTTTGCACACCTGAGGTGTGTATGACCCATAAACCTCGAGGCGAAGCTTGAGAGGTTTATGTGGTCATCACACAGGTGTCAAAAATCCATAAATCACAATTGCCTATTCTTTTTTTTTTATAATTGCTGGTGCCTATTTTTCCTCGATGCTCAGCGATTCATGGGTGTCTGGGCTCGTAAACAGTAATGTTGAATTTATTCAAAACACCAGTGCTGAGTATAAAACATGTCAGGTTTAGTGGCTTACTTCACTTTTCTGAGTTTTCGAGAAAGAAAAGCCACCGCATGTAAAGACAGCAGAGCGAGTCACCGGCAGCTTGCAAAGACTCAACGAAGTGTTAGCTTAATGTTGCTATGGGTACATCGCTAACGTTGTGTCAAAGCCGCCGAAAGTGACTCGCCTCGTTGTCTCTCAAAGGCGCGGCTTTTTCTCGAAAACTCAGAAAAGCCGGCAAGCTCACTAAACCAGACATGTTTTTTACACTCAGCACTGGTGTTTTTGAATAAACTCAGCATTATTGTTTACGACCCCAGACGCCACTCGGTCATGCTACAGGCATCGGGGGGAGGTGAAAGTACTTTGGAACGCTATAATAATCAGATTTGGGGTTACTACGGCTTCTTGGAGCATAATAACCCGAAATCCAGTTATTACAGCATTTGATCAGTACCGTAATCCAGTTGATATTTAGGGTCACCAATAATTATAGAATATTACAATATATATTATGACGTTAATTTCATTTTGATTGTATGTTTTAGGAATTAAACCTCAAAAAGAAATGACTTTGGCAGTAAAGAATAAACTGCTTTGCACAGATATAAAAACAACTGTCACCTGCAGAACAAATATCGTCTCTCAATTTTTTTTTAAAATTGCTCCAAAAAGCATGCATTATTTTTATAAAATTATGGAGGCAAGGTATGGAAACGGTATAAAACATAGATCTGTAGTGAATAACATTTAGAAAATACCAATTAGCTATGTCAGTTGACACTAATGCACTCTCAGTGATTGGATTAACTGTTTGTTAATCACATACCAGGGTTTTAATGTGTTGTGAGGATCACATGAGCTCTGAAACTACCATGATTAGAATAAAATTAGAATAACTAACTTAGGAGTTGTCTCTCCTAAGACATATTTACTTTTTTCACTTAAGTGTTTATTTTGCAGCCATGTGTTTCAATAACCAAAAAAAAATGTGAGCCAGCCCACTAGCGAGGAGAGCTGAGGCACCAGCGTCTTACCTGCTTGCATGCCAGCAATCCAGGTTCAGAAACAGACACAGGCTGATGGGAGTTGGCCAGAGGTTGGAGATGACTGAATGTCAGATAGACATCTTTTCTCTCCTGGGGTGAGGAGGTATGTTTTCCCAGCATTAGACTGCTACTAGGTGGAGACCTGGTGGTAGTTCAATATGGGCAACAAGAAAGGGGGGGGGGGGTAATGTGGGGAGTGTTAAACGAGTTCACCTCTACTAACGAGTCTGATGCTTTGCAGTGAGGGGCAATGAGAGAAAAGAAAAAGGAACATTGGTGCTTATTGAAACCCTGCTCCCCTGACCCCAGGCTCATACCACCATCTGGAGTTCACCATTTGTCTGCTTTGGATTTCTGTATGAGGGGGCAGTCCTCCCTACTCCAGCCCTGCCACAAGGGAGAGTTCATGGGGATGAGCTGACTGGAGTGAGAACTAGGGAGGTGGGTGCCAGCTTGGGGAAGTGAGGACAGGGCTGATTAGCTGCCCCAGACAAAGGAGGAACAAAACATACAGTATATGGAAAAAAAGAGTTTTAATACTAAATATGTAATAATAAAAAAGCTTGAATGTTACTCATAACACAAAAAGGAAAAAAACAACTACAGTATATGGGCCAATAAGTAATATTTCATTATTAATTTTTAAGACATGTATCAGTACTAAATGTTGTCATGCAATTGGTTGTACTCATTTTTGCCTTATATTTTAATGAAAATTCATCAAGACTGCAGTCAATGACTAGGGCTGGCAAAAGAGAAAGGGGTGTGTCTGGTGCTATGTTAAGACCATGTGGTGAAAAACGTGGTCAATACAAAACCGCGAGGTCACAAATCATGCTAGATTAGCTACACTAACTCTGAAACTGTGCGGTGCTGTTATGACCTCGCGGTTTTTGACTATGCATATCTTGTATGTCTTTCCCAAAATTAAGGTCTGGCACACCAGTTGTTAAAAAGGTTCAAGGTGTCAGTCATACACGGTAATGTAATTTGATAACCATTTTGAAATACTAAACATTGTTTTATGACAATTAAAAAAATTATATTTTAATGACTCTCTGCTTTAGTTATGAAACAAAACAATTTGAAATAAATTGGAATTAACGTAATATTCAGATCAGCAGTCATGTTCCAATTCCCCCCCTCCCCAATGAAAAATTTTAAAATCTCTTGTGGTAGTAAATTTACTAGATGAACTAGAGTTCCCAAACTGACACATGGTAATCCAAGATATTTTTAAAGAGGGGTTGTATTCCACATCCTGTTTGGCTTATGATATAGTAAACCATCCTGTACATTTTATTTTTCAAGTGCTATCATCTCTATTACACTGTTGATAGCATATGTACGATGAAGGACATATGTTTCAATATGTAAGAAATACACATTACTTTAGAATTCTTTGTATATACTATAAGCATTTCAAAATTTGAATTGCAAGTGTTTTAGTTTGCTTCAAACCAATATCAAAAAATGCACTTACAGTATGTGTATATGGTTTGCAGAGTACATAACAGAACTAGTGAATGAGGTAATATCACAAAGGACAAAGTACCCTAGCTATAAGAAAGCATCAGGAAGAAAATTTGAGGATTCCATCTCATATTTCAGCTGCCTTTTTGAAACCTGACAAGGACCTACTGACTGTCATGCACAGGAGTCGATTTAATAAACCATCATTGAGTGAAAGGTACATAATATACAGAATTCAGCAGTGACTGTACTCTTTCATCATTTACATCAACATTAGGAAAGGTGTATCATAATGCTTTGTGTATTTCCAAATGTTGTGGTTCTTAACTTTTTTAAATATGTATTTTTTAGATATGCATATGGCCTATTTTATAACCACAAGAAGAAACTCTGAAGCACTGCATGACCCCAGACTGTTCATTGTGTTACTAGGTCTACAGTAAGGCAAACAGGATGATGGGGTGTATAGGAGGAGGTGTTGACACAAAAAGAAATTATGTATTACAGTACTAGCATTATATAGATCAATGGTAATGCACCACATGTTTCACTGTGCCAAGATCTGGAGACATTACCTGAGAAAAGAGACAGGCAGGTTGGACACAGTGCAATGTATGGAGACAAAAACTGTTCCAGGCCAGTAGGTCAGATCTGATGAGTATTGGTGCAAAGCACTGCACGTGTATTCGCTGGAGGTCAGATGATAGAAGAGAGATATGATAGATACCTTCAAGTTAATGAAAAGAATGAACTAGATAAATTGTGACCATGAGCAGGATTTTCAAAAGCTTTAGATCGCCACAAGCCTTTGGTGCACCGATGATACGGCGCATGGGGCTTGCAGTGATCTAACGGGATTTTTTATCCCATGCAGCAATTGCCACAGGTTACACCAACTTTTTCTGGTTTAACTTGTGGCAATCCTGCGGACCTTTTTACAGAGCTTGCACCAGATATTTGGCACAATCTGCCGTAAATCATGAAAACTATCACAACTGCACCCCAAACTGTAAAACTGGGTGCAGCTGCGGTGAAGGGTTTGGCACACCACTAGAACGTAAGTGTGGCGCAGGGCTGGATGCAAGCCCTGCGCCACAATTTGAAAATCCTGCCTTATACATTTAGCATTAGTAGCAGAGCAAAAATATGGGTGCACAGGTGGAAACTCACTGTTCAGAGATTCAAGAGAGAAGTGAAAAAGTTACAGTTTTACACAACTCAACAGAAATGGTGACCGAGTCATTGAACAATATGCCAGCTGATGTGGTGGGTGACCAGTCTATCAATGGTTTCAAACATAGCTGTGACAGAGTGAAGTGCTTAACGGTTGCTCTGACTGGAAGTGAGAGCACAGGGAGCATGAGGGGTGGATAGTATCAGCTCCAGTTACACAAATCAACAATAAAGCATGAACTTAACATACATATATACAGATTACTTAGCCTTAAAAAAAAAACATACAGGGCCACATATTTAAAAGACTACCCACTTGCAAATCCGAGCTTGCCAGCGCAAACTGGGTTTTGCATGGGCAAACAGGGGTTGTGCCTGGGCAATATTCGGGGGTGGGCATGATGTGGTTGTGCCCGGGCAATATTCGGAGGGGGCATGATGTAAATGAAGGGGCGAGGATCTGAATATCGGCGCAGTCCGATATTCAGAGTATCTGCCATGCAAAGGTGTTTTGCGCAGCCCCCTTGCATGGTGCAAATACCGACGAACAAAACCCCAACTTACTCTGGGAAACCCTAGCAGCTGCCAAAGGTAATGTAGCCACTGAGCTGGTTGGCCATTGGGGGAGCACACCCGCCCCCCTGTGCTCCCTGGCACACCTCCTCTGCTGATCACCACCCTGTTTCGACATAGCTTGAATCCCTGGTGCTAGTGATAACCTCCTCTGCCAATCACTGGCCAGTAGGCTGCATCCCTGGTGCTAGTGGGACCCTCCCCCCACTGATCGCTGACTTGATTTGACACAGAATGCATCCTTGACACTAGTAGTTACACCCCCCCCCGTGGCCAGCCCGATGTTCAATATTAAAGTTTGCCTGGTGTCCAGTGGTCCTTCCCCCTACCCACACCCATGTCCGATGTTATCGGTATGATACCTTGGTGTCTGGTAGTCCCTCCCTCCACCTGATCACCCGCCTGACACACAGACACTGTTTTCCTGGTGTTCAGTGTATCCCGGCCCTCATCCCAATCCCCAGTATATGAAAAAAAAAAGATAACCCATTCCTTGGTGTCTAGTGGACCCCCCTCCCTATCCCTGACCTCCTGTATAATACTGTAATGGCATTTCCTGGTGTCTAGTGGATCCACCCCACCCTGGAAGGTAGTGCTCCACCACCTCACTCCCCACCATCCCGACCACGAGCAGGTGACCAGCACATTCCACTCTCTTTCATGGCTGGCTGCTGACTGAGCTGTCAATGAGCACGTACTGTACAGCACTCACTCACTGACAGCTCAGGGCTGTGCCAGTCGCTGGCTCAGGGTCCTGATGGGGGGGAGCAGGGTGGTGGGGTACTACCTGCCAAGGTGGGGGTGGTGGGTTCTTTTAGACACTAAGGAATGACGTTACAATATTATATAGCGGATCGGGGATGAGGGGGTCCACTAGACACCAGGGAATTTTTTTTTATATACACTAGGGATTGGGATGGGCAGGGACACACTGGACACCAGAGAAAACAGTGTGAGTTGGTGGGTGATCAGGTGGTGTGGGGAGGGACCACTGGACACCAGGAATCATACTGATGATATCGGGCATGGGTGCGGGTGGGGAGGGACCACTGGAGACCAGGAATCACACTGATGACATCGGGCATGGGTGCGGGTGGGGGAGGGACCACTGGAGACCAGGGAATCACACTGATGACATCGGGCATGGGTGCGAGTTAGGGAAGGACAACTGGACACCAGAAACTTTAATATTGAACATCGGGTGGGCGATCGGTGGGGGTGGGGGTGGGGCCACTGCACTAGGAGATACTATTTCTCTATCACTGGGGCGATAGGTAAGCGGTGAGGGACCACTAACACCAGGAGTGACTTTTCCTTATCATCGGGCCAGCGATAGGGGGAACAATAGAACCAGGAAGAGAATGGGAAGAAAAAATCTAGTAATTCCATTGATCGAGAGATGTTAGCTCACCATTCATTAAATCTCTATTAACACACGATAGGCTGCCAAATCTAATTTTCTTCCCCAAAAAACCTACTTACCGAACAATATCACTAAGTCCTAAAAACAGAATACTGTGGCCACCACATTGAAAATATTAGCCTTTACTACCATTATGTTTAAAGTCATTTTTAATAAACTGTTCACAATCTTTAGCCAAAACACCTAAACTGCCAGCACCAAAACACATTCTAAAGCATTTCCATACAAGTTACACAGAGCATTTCACATCTGGAGACTTGAAATTAAACTCTTTGATTTTTGCTATAAAGAACACGGTTTTAACATGATCAGCTGCTAACCATCAGTTCCAACATCCTTTGGCAGCAATCGGTAAATGTGAAAAAACAAACTGCCTTCAATCATACATAGAAATCAGGGGGATGGGGAGGTCCAATTGACCAAATGTCCTCTTGGCCATCTGACTTTGCCACTTGCCTCTTCAGGTCCCTACTCTGCTCCTGTAGCTGGGTGAGTGGGTGCGAAGCAGGGTGAGCAGGGCGCGAATGGACGACTTTGCATGTGGCTCCAACCATGAGGAAAACAGGCTGCTGATCTTAATCAGCTTCCTGGCCCCATCTGTAGACTCTGTGGGGCCGGGATTCAGGAAAGAAACTGATTGTACATGTCTGATCCTGCTTTTCTGGGGCGGGTAGTGGGAACACGGCTGCTTCTCTCTTAGTCAGTGCCCTGGCCCCGTCCTCAGGCAGTGATTGAGCTCCATGGGCCAGGAGAACAAGTGAGCTCAATTCTATATGCTGGGGTGGGGGACTTGTGCTCACACTGGACTAAAAAAACAAAATATTTTTTTCTCCAATGTGCTCCCCTAGCCCGAGTGCAAACTCCCAGTGGGGCCAGGACAGCAAAAAGACTTGCACTCCCTAACCAACATTAGAAACTCTGGGAGAGGGCAGCACACTGTATTGAATGAAAAAATAATTCAGTAGCGCCACCTGCTGCTTAGTTTGCATAACTGGAACTATTTTTTGATGTTTAAAGAATTACAAATCATTGTAAGAACAAAAAAAAAAAAAAGCGCTGTATTTTAAATTATACATTATTTTCATAACATGGGTTGCTTAAAACGTTAGATCCCATTGGCTGAGTCTCTATGCGTGGCTGTTGATTAACCCCCAATACTGTATATGCACAATTGGTACGAAGGGGCGGCAGCAGTATCAGTGGGCAGACCAGCTCTTGTTATATTCTTCAGTTCTCAAAATGTGAACGGCAGCCATTACTGCAGCGAGAGCAGTGCCAGAGACAGAGTGCACAACGAAGTCCAGCACACGTTAACTGTGTCCCCTATGTTTTCTGTGAAAAGCAGCCCCCTTCCCACCACCTGGAGTCTGTGTGTTTGTCTGGCAAGGTGTCTTGTGTTCCCCACCCAGCCGTCCTGCCGATCTCCGGGTATCACACAGTCACTGGGGAGAGGGAGTGCAGTGGTACATTGTTCAGTAAGCAACTTGCCGTACATCAATGTGTCCCAGTCCTGGATTGCTACCCGTTACCGTTTCCCACTCCCCACACATGCTGCTCTGTACTCCCTGACACCATTTAACTTCAAGCGTCTCCATGTGCTCTCTTCCCCTTCCCTGTTACTGAGACACAGTGTGACCACGAGCAACCAGCCAACCCGTCCCGATGCTCGCCGGTTCCTCTCCTGTGGTCACCGCCAGCATGTAAAGATCATCTGTACTGCCCAACAGAATGTCACTGAAACTGGATGCCCTGTGTTGGGTGTGTCGCTCAGTCTGTCAGCTACCCATCCACCCGCCTCGCGGATCTCTGGGGTGCGATCGCACACTCCATCAGGACAGACAGTGGTTATGTTGAATGTCTCTTTCTGTTTCTCCTGGCAACAGAAACCACAGGCGATCGCCAAGTCCAGTGCACAGTACTGCTCATTGTCCCCTTTCCACCCACCCGCCCCGCAGATCTCTGGGGGACCACCCGCACATTTCAGTGTGAGAGAGCCAGTGCCAACTTCCCCATGTATGTCTGTATCTTCACTGTATGTAATTCACACTTGCATCAATGTTTTGTGTCAGTGTGTTTCTCTGTTTCACTCTGTCGGCCCCCTAAGCCTCTGCCCTAGTGGCAGTCCCTGTTAAGCACAGTAGTGAACTGTGACACTGAAAACAGCAGTTCCTTGAGAGACACCGAGCAACGAACCTTGCAGTGTCCTTTCTGTCAGTGTCCAGCTTGATTTGCACAGTGGCAGCAACAGAGCAAGAGCAGTACGTTTGTCATTTCCCTAGCCACACAGCTGCCCGGTCGCTGAGAGAGAGAGAGGGAGAGGAGAGAGAGGTCTGGAGTGGTAGAGATAGAGGGAGTGACACACATACACAGCAAGTGACAGCGGTGAAATCGGGGCACTGTCTGTCTCTCTCAACGTGTTTCTCTGCATCTGTGTGGCAGCGAGTGCTAAAAATCGGACCTGGTATCCCTGAAGTGTGCACTTTAAAATGGAAAACAGCCCAGAACTAGCAGGATTAACGAGATGTGTAAATCAATAATACATGAAGTGGTTTGGGGGGGGTGGCATGACGTTTCGGTCATGGAGATGGCAGGCCACAGCAGTGGATGAGCTAACATGCTGTTGTGTCCTGTACTTAGTGGAGAGCAACTCAGTGTTTCAGGGCAGTTTCACAAACAGAGACGGCACACAAGAGTGAGCAAGACAATGAATTCCTGTGTTGTACAATTGTAGCCCCATGCCACTGTATCCCTGCTGCTTCAATGTGGTTTCTGGCCCCCTGAGAAAGCAGAGGAGAGGATGAATTAATATGCACAACTTTTATCCTTTCTCTTATTTCAGCCCCCAGCTCTAAAGATGCCAGATGCCATGGTGCTTGGAAATCTATTCACCTAGTAAGAGGAGGCCTGAGATCTGTATACGATCTGCCAGGTAAGGCCTATTTTTTATTCCAATCATTGTGAAGGTGCCAGGAAGGAGTTCAGGTTTGTGCCCTCCCACCCTTGCTATACCATCAGGACTCCTAGACAGAAGATAAGGACGGGGGGGGGAGGGGTTACACATTTCTTTAGCTGTTTGTAAGTCTTTCAGAAGTGCTTTTGTTTTAAAATACTCACAGTCCAGCTATTTTTGCTAGTCCTTTTCATCAATACCTGGCTGAGCTGACCACAGTGCTCAAAACCAATTGCTGCTCTCACTCCAGCGGTCCCGAACTGTGGTAACCGATCAGTTATGCAACCCCCAGAAATGAATGGAACGATTGCCCACGCTTCAGGGTTCACTCGTTTCCTGCTCCGGCTGAGTTTTAAAAGTCCCAAAATTCAAACTTTTGAAGCAACGGCACACAGGCCCATCTCCTGCTTGCTGTTCCATCATGAGCTGCAGTCTCCACAACACTTTGCACCCGGCCCCTGTCACACACACACAGCATAGTCCAAGGGAGCGGGGCTTACCGGACTGAGACAATCACTCGATGCCATGCAAATTAGGGCAGGGGCACAATCTCTCTCCTTTCAAGCTCACTGTAGCTCTCGGGAAAGGATGTTAAACTGCAAACTTTTTTTTCTTCGCTGCTCACGCCACGGCTTGAAAATCACTTTGCCCTTACAGTTTGCACTTGCTCTGGTGGACACACCACCTCCAAACTTGTCACCCAGGCCATTTCTTGAGGCAAATAAACCCCGAAATCCCGGATGGACCCCCATCTTGTGAAACCCCCCCTTCCCTCAGGGTAACACACAGTGACACATTAGTACCACTGCCAAAAGTCTATTCACTTCACTGGCAGTTATTGTTCTGCCTTGGTCTTTGGGGGGGGGGGGTACTCAAGCAACATTCATATTTTAATGGGTTCTGGGGCAGGCCATAGCGCTGGGGACACCAGAAACGGACAGTTCACTCACACAAGCTGTCCACAACACAAAATAAAGTCAAGCAGTAGGTTTTATTTGGACACAAAACTTCTTTTTGCCCTCTGGGGCTGCAGGTGCAGTGACAACAGGTACACAGTACACATTTTTCCACAGCAGTTACTTGTGCATTACAGGTATGAAATGTACCCCCTTTTCCACTAGGGGAGCAAACTACTTTCCAGTCCAACCCTCTTCTGGGCTACAGACGCAACACACAGCTGACTGGCCTTTCCTGGGGTGGACAATGTCCTGACTACCCCTATTGCCACTGGTCAAACTGCATGGACCTCACGCCCACTGAGACCTTGTTTTTAAAACTGTAGGGAAGCAGCTACAGTGGCGTTTATCCAAATTCACAAGTAGATCTGTGCCTCCTACACCAGATAGGGTGCTTGGAGTTCATCCCTGGCTGAAGGGGGCATCTGCTTTTCAAGTTCCAGATCCATACTGAGGAGGCACTCCCTATATCTGGGGCAGTCCTCCCTCAGTGTCTGAAACAATCCCAAGGAATTTCCTGTGTACAGACAGCAATTCCACTTTTCCCACATAGGGCAACATTTCACATCCTTTCTCAAAGGTGGAGGAACACATCCCCTTTACTCATAATTTGAAGAATTCCAAATGCTATTGTCATTCTTCACCCTTCAAGAAGGCACGGGCATAAATGGCCGTCACCACCACTCACATTAACCGAACTTGGGGATGGCAAGGCCAGGTGGGGAAGGGCAACCTCCCCCAGCCAGCTCCACACTCCTCCTCTCACAGCAGTCAGAAGGCAACTCCAAAAACACTGTCCAATGCAGAAAACGCTCCCTAGCAGCATTCCAAACCAACATTCTATTGTGGCCCATGCTGCTGCGAGAGTTCCATCCCCTTGGAGCCTCTGCTAGGCAGACTGACAGAAGTTGCCATGGGAACCAAAGCAGGTCTATGGTCCTGGGCTGCCCAGTAAACCTACCTAGCAACCTAATCTAACCGAGTTCTAGCAGCTCAGGGGTACCTGGGGTGTTACAAGTGTATGAACATTTTTACATAACAACTTGTCAGTTCACAGTATAGTGCAAACAACAAAACTGTTACTCTACACATGCAAAGCAATGTAGTTCTGTCAAGGTCAGAGCATACATATCACTGCGTATGGGCACACTGTACAGATAAAGTGTTAAACTGGGCAGCGTATCTATTCTCAGTAGGCAGCGTATTCCAACACGGTATCAGAAACAATCTTGGATCAGCGCCGTTGGTATGCACTGACACTGCACTGCAGAAGTAACTTACCCAAAGCAAGCAGACTGCTGTGAACAGTTAGTGTGCAAGTTGTTTTAAAAAATAAGAAGTCCTACACTGGGACAGCAATTTTGGACCAACTACTGCACACAACCTGTACAACCTGTCAGTAGATCTTTTACAGAACTGCTGTCATTGTGCACACTGCGCTGTTGTGAATCATTTTTTGACAGTGTATTCTGGCTGTTTTAAACAGAGATAGTTCTCTTGGATTAAATATAATGTTATTTTTTTATTTGCATATTCATGTATTTTACATGGCATTCACAACTGAAAATCCTAAACTATGTAAGCCGTCATAATTTCACTTACATATGACCTGCCAGTGTGCATTCTGTGTCAGAGAGTGTGAACTGAATCTCCCTCTCTTATGTTCAACGCCAGCAAGCTACTGTATTAGTCTAACAGCTTAATCTGGTTCAAGGTCAGTTGGCATTCATCTGTATCCCCTTCCCCCGGGTCGTGCCTGAAAATAGGCAGGATTTGTCTAGTGCACTTACCCGGTCAACAAAAGCTAAATAAATAAAAAAAATAAAAGTGTATCTCTTAGAGATTGAGCACCATAATCATTTCTCAACTTAAAACATGCCTGCCATCAGTAGTAGACGGCCATAAGACAAAGTGTCATAAATTCTCTTAGGAAAGTGCTGTCACAATGTGCTCCATTTCACTTACACTGTTATTCAGTCCCAGACTGTGATCAATAAAAGATTTTTTTTTCACAACTGAAAGAACAAAATACTTGACAGAAATTCAATAAAAGTATACCAACTGGGAGACTTTTCTGTTTTAGCACTGCCCGTAAACAGCAAACAAGCAAAAAGTAGCAGGTTTTAAAAAGTCACTTGAGCGGCAGTCAACAGACAAGAAAGAATGACTCACGTTTTAAATAATATATTTATTAATCTTTGATTTGTGAAAGTAGGCGGTTATTGCTAAGTTTGCTTATTAACAGCAACAACAGAAAAAAGCAGGATATGCTTTTGTTTTCCCCAGGGATAACTGATGCTTCTGTCTCAAGACAAACCTTACTGACGGCTGTAATGAACTGCCCATGCATCAGCTATTGATGTCAGTGAGTGAATGACTTCAGTGGCTCTTAGTTACAGGAAGGCATCTCAAGAACAAATGAACAACTCCAGCATTCGTACGAGAGATTTTAAATGTGATAATATGAACGTGACTGAGAAAAAAAAGACAAAACACCACATTCCGATTTTTAAAACATTTTTATTATGTTCACATAAAACAGAATCATTATCTAAAAAAAATAAAAAAGCATTGCCACTGATCAAACCAGCCAATGTTACAAGGCCTTCAGCCAGGCTAACTGGAAGCAGGGGTGAACTGGGACAGTGTTTGACAGTAGAAGGCAGGAGGTACTGTTACCAGTGGAGTAACCAGCCTTTTAAAAAGTATATGCACAAGTTTCCAAAATGTAGACGACAGCCCAGGGGTCTCTTTTACTTTGCCGGTGAAGTTTTGGCAAAGGCTTAATCCGTCCTTGTGAAAAACTTCACAAATAGCTCACTTCGTCATATTGCAACATTACAATGAGTTTTCCTGGAGAAGTGACACTCATTCAAGCAAAGTCAGGTGAAGTTGTGGCAGAGTTGCGAGACTTGAAAAAGTTGACACTTTGAGAATTTGGCAAACTTCCACAAATTATTCTGCAAAGCGAAGTTTGCCAATTTCACAATTCTCCAGTCTGGGGGCTGCCTAGGCCCCAGAAACGTTTGGGGTTTTGATGCTTTGCGGTGCATTCTGTGGGTGTTTTGCACAGGATTTACTACCCTACTATCACATTCCCCCCAGCACAGCAAGTTATACCCAGCCACCCCTCCCAAAAGTCAGTGGCCCTCCCCTAGCCTAGCATGTTGCCCCCTTCCCCAGCTCAGTAAGTTGTCCCAAGTCCCCCTCTGAAAGCCCAGCAAGTTGCACCTGAACCCAGGGACAGCACTAGATAGGGCAAAAAGAAAAAAATTTGCAACTTGAGCAGAAATGACCCACTTTCCGCGTGACAGTGGATCCAAAGTGGTGCACCTGTCTGTAACAACAGCCGAAAGGTAGAAAAGTAAATGTAACCCCTTCTCTGCTATATGCTGACTCAGATGGCTAAACAATTCTTTTGTTCTCTAAAAACTGTCACTTTCCTGCCTTTGGAGGGTGGTAAGGCACTAACCACAGTTCGTGAAGGCAGAGCAGGCTGACTCTCAAACTCACAGATGTATTTTCCAGTGGCTACCTCCTTCCCTCTCTTCCCCCTCTATGGGATGATAGCATTGTCTCGGAGGAGGGAAGGGCACCAATGTTCAGTTTGAACAGTCGTAAAATATTTATAGCAGGGAGCACAGTACCTTAGTCCTCAGAACCAGCAGGATTCCTGGTGATGGCCGGGTTTTCATCTTTCGAGTTGATGACTCTTCACATCCCCACACACTTCTGGCAAAGCTGGCTGAGATCAAAAGAGCTGTAAAACACTTAGCAGGAACACAACATCTCACAACAGTTCATTTCTGTATAGAATTCAGTCCAAATGAGCTTGCGATGCAACCAGCAGCATTTTATTACATTACTTTAAAAGGCTCAAGCCACACACACTTGCAGGGAGATCTCCAGTTATTTACAGTTCATTTTCACTTACAGAAACAAGGGCAAGCCGCTGTGGTGCCACACTTTGTTTGGGGACCTGGGATTCGAACCAGAACCAGTTATCTCTCTCTTTCACCCAGTAAGCCGAAACGGGCTCCTATGCTTTAACCATGCTTCTCCCTTTACATTTCTTTGGCAGTCCCACACATAACTACTCCCCGCCACTGAGAGTGGGGCACTTTATCTCAACTTTAGGCCTTTCTCCCTTGTCTCAGGGCTCCAATGACATTTTTGAGTGCAGACCACACCCCTAAGACCGCCTGGGCCTGGCGCTCCTCGGGCAGGGTTCACACAGGCTGAAGGGTCACCATCCCTCCTACCTCCTCCACACAGCTCCCAGGGGTGGACGCAGCAACGTGATAGGACCAGTCACCACACCAATCTTCCGGTCAGCATCTCTGCCTCTCCACTTCCCAGGCCCGCCATGGCAGTCACCCTTCCAGGCTCCTTCTCCTCACAGAGGAATCTGGACTCCATATCTCAGGGCTCTCCTTCCTTTTCTGCCTTCAACTGCTGCTGCCATCCCACCAGTGGGTTGCTGGGATCCATGACTCGACATGGGTTCGGGTGGCAACCTCCCCACCCTGACCCCGGCTCCGCCAACCTGACTGGCAGCCTACCCCGGCCTGACTTCACACAGGCCTCAGCCCGCTCCCTCTCGCACCGCACCACTCCTCCTCAATGACTGCCAACTCTCTTCCTCACGCTGGTTGGCGCCTCTCCCTCGTGATGCCCAGGCCATGCCTTCCAGTAAGCCTGACATCGCACACACCTCCCGATACCAAAAGGGCATCAATTTAATAACCCCTCAAAACAGCAGGGGGGTTACAATCCCCCCCCCCACAGAGATGCTTCACTTCCTGGGGAAGCTAGGAAACTCACCTGTTTCCAAGGAGCACCAGATTATCCAAGCTAGGACCGGACCAATGATGCCAGTACAACTCATAATCATGGCTGCTGTGCTCCGTGGGGTAATGTACACTCTCACACAGGCCACCACATTCTGGGTCCACCAGCTTGGCTGCATAACAGCAGCCAAATGCAAACTAGGTGGGGTACACCCACCTACCTGAAATGTCCTGGCTCCACTAAGGGGAATGGCAACCCGACCTGATTTCTCGAGACAGATTGCTGGTTCATCAGGCCGGTGTCCCACCCAAACCCACCCCAAAAGGACACCCTCTATACTTTTCCCCATTCTGGACCCAGAACTACTCACCAGGGACAATTTTGGTCATTCCCTAAACATTTCCAAAGCACATTTTCCAAAACTTTTCTTTAACACAACATTCCTAACTATATACTGCCAAACACTACTACTTTTTCCTCCACCAGGGGGCGGTGGAGTAATATTGTCAACTGTTTGCAACTGCAGCTGCCTCACTAAAAACTCTGACACTGCTACTGTTTCCCCCCAGAGATTCCTTGCTACTACCTGGCATAAACATTTTCTAACCAAAATCATTATACCCAAAATATGTCAACATGGCTGGCTAAGTAACCTACCATCTAGGCTACTTAAATTAACAATGGGAAGGGGGACGGTACAAGGTTAAACACATACTCTTTTTTTTTTTTTACTTTTTATTTATTGAGTATGTCCAAGTACATATACAATATATTAAACTTGGTTCCACGCACTAGAAAGTTACAAGGTATAAGTCCTCTATTAAGGATAGTAAGCATATCACCCTTTGTTACATCATTGGAGGGTTATCAAATAGAGATCTGTATTTTACATTTGTAAACACACATGTTCTAAATATATCTCTTAAATGGCTACTTCACCATGACCACGGACTTTTTACTAAGTATCTGTACCCGAAAATTCCCTGAGTGAAACATTCTTGATGTTGCCTTATCGGCGTATCATAAGTCCAAGTAAAAACGGAAATTAATCCCAATAATACTGGAGATGTCTAAACATACATTTGCTCCATACAGAGTAGTTCTCAAGTATAACTTCCTACTTTTTCTCAGTAAGTGATTATAGGCTGAAGGTTTAGAAATTAAGCAGAGGGTTACAAAATAAGTTACCCTACTTTATAAAATAGTTAACAATTAACCTTTAAATTCAGCAATTTTCCATCAACTGTGAAGGCATCACACAAGTAAATGGCCCATATTTTTAAACAGATTAGGCCCTCTCAGTCCCCCCTCAGTCTCTGAATCATCAGAATCCTCTCGACTGGCAAAGTCCAATTTAAATTTCTCAAGTCTCTTCCCTGCTTCTATCGGATCATTGAATATAAAAGTTTTACCTGCATATTGGATATGCAGTTTTGCAGGGTATAACAGTGCATTCACGATCCCCAATTGACGCAGTCCAGATCTCATCGCATCGAATGCCTTCCTTCTCTGGCATGTAGCATAAGAAAGGCCGGGGAAGAAATAAATCCCTGAGCCATCTGGTAGGTGAAGTTGTCCCTTCTTTTTAGCCACCTGTAGGATTCTTTAATGGTCGGACCAGCAATGACCATCAGGATAGTTTGTGGTGTCCCTTCTTCCAGAGGTCTGTGCCGTGGGGTAATCCGGTATGCCTGTGTGATCGCTCCATCCACCGAAATGGCCAGAGTAGTTTGGACCAGAGTGGTCATATATTCCAGCAGATTTTGACCCTTGGAATTCTCTGGTATTCCTAGTATCCGTACATTAGCTAGGCAGGCACCATTCTCCAGGTTTTCTAGGCATTGACACAGTAGACGATTTTCGCTCACCAGACCTGCAGTAGCTGTAATAGCCTTTTCAGCCATCGTGTGTGACAAGTTGCTTTGTGTTGCCACTCCTTCCAGTTTGGTTTCCACCACTGTAACTCGCGAGGTAAAACCATCAACTTTCTTATCTAGTTCTTTGATGAATGCTTCCAAATCCTTAACTGCTTTTAGAACTGCTGCGTTACAGGGTTTGGTGTCCGAGCCATTCATTAGGCCCCGTTGTTGCTGCTGGTTCTTAGGCCTCCCCATGTTACCTCCGATAAAGTTGGCAAATTTACTGTTTTTTGCACTCTAACTGGATTTTTAGATTGCAGGTTACTTTGAGAGGCGAAATCAGACCTGTACGATGCCTAAAGTTGAATTTTTTAGTTGCTAATTTAAAAATATTGAACCTGTAGACTGGAGCTCCTGTAAAAGACATCTTTGTCAGTCGGCAGCTAGCCACACACCCCCCTTTTTTTTGTTTTCAAAGTGATCACAAGTAACCTGGTAAGTCCATAGGTAACAGTCTCTTTTATTTTAATAATAATAATTTTTTATTTTTATGGCACCTTTCTACAACCAAGGCACATAACAAACAGTTAAAACAGAATGAATCATAAAATCCACACATTATAAATAATATAAAATAGAGATAATACAGATAAAACCCTAATTTAAGTCAGCTGTCAAATGCTTTTTCCACAAATATGTTTTACACGCCTGTTTAAACCCCTCCATGGTAGTGCACTCCCATAGCCGATGGGGTAAAGAATTCCAAAGGGTAGGGGCCGCATGCATAAATGCCCGGGCTCCCGAAGATTTTAAGCAAACCCTTGGAATCTCTAGCAACCCCTCATCGGCCAAGCGGAGCGATCGTACAGGGCAGTAAGGAACCAGAAGCTCTTTCAGGTAGTCCAGGCCCAGTCCGTGTAGGGCTTTATAAGTCAGAAGTCTGACTCTAAAGGTGATCCGCCACTGTACCGGCAGACAGTGCAGTTCGCGCAGCACCAGGGAAATATGACAGGACTGACAGGTTCCCGTCAGTAACTGGGCTGCTGTGTTCTGCGCCAGCTGCAAGTGGCAGATATCCACCCCAGGTAGCCCTAGGTAGAGGGAATTGCAATAATCCAGGCACGAGGACACAAAGGCGTGGATCAATGTGGGGAGATCGCCAGATGGAACAAGATGCGTAACCCTGGAGATATTCCTCAGATGGTAAAAAAAGGATTTGATGACAGCCGACATCTGCGAATGCAGAGTCAGCCCTTCGACAAAAATTACCCCCAGGTTTCGCACCTGTTCAGAGGTCGGGAGCAATAAGCCCCCAAGGAAGAGTCCCAAGGGCAAACCTAACACTGCCCCCCCATCCTGCACCCGGGTCCACAACCAGCACCTCAGTCTTTTTCCGAGTTCAACCTCAACCAGCTCGAATTCATCCAATCTTGGATTTCAGCGAGGCAGTTATTAAATACTGAGAAAGCTCTGTCCTGGTCAGGTACAAAAGAAAGGTTGAGCTGGGTATCATCAGCTCAGCAGTGAAACCTCAGCCCATACCTTCTTACAATATCTCCGAGGGTAACATATACACTGCAAACAACATGGAGGACAACACCGATCCCTGAGGCACCAAATATGACAGAGGAACTGGGTCAGAGGAATAAATCCCAGACACCATCCTCTGAGTTCTTCCGGTGAGGAAAGATGTAAACCACCTGAGGACTGTACCTGACAGGCCACAGATGAACCTCAGGTGACCAAGCAAAACCCCATGGTCCACAGTGTCAAATGTTGATGAGAGATCAAGAAGAACCAAGATGGAGCAGTTCTTCCAATCTCTTGCCATCAGGAGATCACTGAGCACCCGAACCAGCGCCATCTCAGTGCTGTGCCTCTTTTGAAAACTGGACTGGAGAGGTTCATAGATGTCATGGATGGTCAAACAGTTCTCCAGTTGTACAGTCACTTCTTTCTCAATCACCTTCCCTATAAAAGGAAGGTTTGAGATTGGTCTGTAGTTCGCATGGCAGTCTGGGTCCAAAGAAGCTTTCTTCAGGAGGGGTGTCACCACCGCCTCCTTCAGAGAGCTAGGAAACTCACCTGTTTCCAAGGAGCACCAGACTATCCATGCTAGGACCGGACCAATGATGTCAGTACAACCCATAATCAGGGTAGTTGGTCCTGGGTCCAAACTACAGCACGTAGGGTGCATACCCTGGACAATCCGCATGGCATCCATGAACTCCTGGTGGTCAAAGGAACTCCAGGAAAAAAGAGGGGCAGCGACCAAGCGCTGGTCCAAAGCAACACCCATAGAGTGTGCTGGTTGGAGCTCAGCCCTGATGTCAGCCACTTTAGTTGCAAAAAATTGAGCAAGCTCATCGCATCGCTCATCGCATTGCCCCGCCTCTTACTACAGCATTCTACTTGCAGATCTCTCCTCTCTCCCTTAGCACAGACAGGCTTCTGAGGGTCGCAAGGGTCGGAGGAAGCTGCCCACCCTCCCCACAACCAGGATCCCAGCGGGACTCACCGCCGCCCTTCCCCCCGGACTTCAGGTACGCGGCTGCTGCAGGAGCAAGCAGGACATTTGCAGGCGCGTTGTTTTGACCCCACCGGCACTGTGTGCCGGCTCCCCACCGTCCCCACCACCACCCTTGGTCGGCTCTTTCTTTTATAGGCAGTGCCACGTGAGGCTGCAGAACCAATCAGCCCACTTTTCCACCTGCAGGTTATCCATTGAACACTAGGGATCCTGCTTGCCTAAACCATCCCCTCATCTATCTCATATAGCAATACAGCAATATGTCTCCTTTAGGTCTTGGAATACTCACATTGCTCCTTATTATCCCACCCCTCAAAATCTCCCAAAACTCTCTCTAACACCCCTTTATATGTACATATGCCAGCATCTCATCCCCCAACTGCCCCAAACCCCCATCTACCCTCTGCTCTCCATCAGCACTCCACACATACTGGATCACCCAACCGCCCATCTCACCCCTCCAGTGCCCATACCCCCACAGCCCACAGTGGCAGGTGGTATCCCTCTCTGTCCTAGCTCTACCCATCCATAACTCTCTACCCATCCCCTGCACTGCCCCCCCAAATCCTCGCATCTGCCCAGGCATCCCTACCACTACCACCGTAGTCCCTTTCTCCGGCTCATCATCCTACTCCTCCTGCTCTCTGGGAATGTCCACCCCAACCCTGGACCAGGACCTGCTACGTCGGCCCCCACAGGACATGGACTCCGCATTGCCTCCATGAATATCTGCAGTCTCCCAAGGAAGACTGCTGCACTCCAATGTCGGGTCTCCCAACATAAGCCCAACATTCTTGCAATAGTGGAGACCTGGCTCTCACCTTCGACCCCAGACTCGACTGTCTCCCTCCCTGGCTTCACCCTCTTTAGAGAAGATCGCATGGGTAAGCATGGCGGTGGATGCACTGTCTACCTAACTAACTCCCTCCTGGCTCATGCCCTACCCGCTCCCAAGCTCGACCATGGGGCACAAGCCATCACCTTAAAAATTACACCTGACCCAGGCCGTGGCCCTATTTACCTCACAACAGCCTATGTACCCCCATGAGAACAAAACCAAGCTATCCGCTCCCCCACCGACTATCTCACTACCCTGCCACACAAGGCTGAACAGCTCGTCCTAGGAGACCTCAACATCAACTGGCTTGGCTCCACCTCAACACAAATTAAGGACAACTTCACAGCTCTTGACCTATCCCAACTAGTAACTCGACCCACCAGATTTAACCAATCAAGTGGGACTAGCTCACTACTTGACATCGTGCTCTCCAACCGCCCGCACAAACTAAAGGATGTTAATGTCCTAGCCAACTCCCTCAGTGACCACTCACCTATTCTCTGCTTCTGGTCCTCCCCCATGCTCAAACCTGCGCACCAAGCCACCCCTCGTCGACGTTTCCGCCCCGGTGGGCTAAGCAAGCTTAAGCGGCACCTTGCCCAGCTCGATTGGTCCCCGATCTCCCTTGCAATGGATATAGACGTCGCCCTAGCCTTTCTCACCAGTGCCTTCTGCAAGGCCAGCGACGTCTTCGCCCCTGTCACCAACACCCGTACTAAGAGACACACTGCTGCCTGGATTTCCCCCTCCCTGATCCAACAACTGAAGCAGTGTGATAACCTTTGGCACACTGCTGTCAAGACTGGCAGGCTAGCAGACAGGCAAGCTTATAATACAGCTCGCAACCAGTGCACCTGGGCCATAAGGCAAGCCAAAGCCAACTACTACCAATCCACCTTGACCTCCTCCTGGGGCATTGCCAGAACCTTCTGGGATAACATGAAGGAGTTAAACGGGATGACCCGCTCCCCTCCTCCCTCTCAGATGGTCATAAACGGCACTATTAATACAGACCCACCCCGTGTTGCCGACTGCCTTAACACAACTTTTTCTGATCTAAGTACAATCCTTCCAGCCCACTTCTTTCACCCCATCCCGGTAACCAACAACCCAGCTATTTCTCGCCCCCCTTTTCTCTTTAGGACTATCTCCCCACAGGATGCAAAACCGATCCTCCTAAAAGCTCTCTCCTCCCACAACCCGAGCTGTGACCCCCTCGACTCCAGGATGCTCCGCCTAACAATGGATGTCATGCTAGCCCCCCTCACGGACCTTCTTAATCGTTCCCTGTGCCTCGGCCAATTCCCGAGTGCATGGAAGCAGGCTGAAATCACCCCTATACATAAAAATTGACACCGCACTGTACCAAGCAACTACAGACCTATCTCCATCCTCCCCCCCCCCAAGGCTCTGGAGAAAATAGTATCCACGCAACTCGTGTATTATCTATCCAGCTACAACATTCTGTGCCCAGAACAGCATGGCTTCCGCCCTGGTCACAGCACCACCACAGCTCTGCTGGAATTTTCCCACCATATACACTCGGCACTAGACGCCAGGGAGATGGCTGGGGTAGTGTTCATTGACCTATCCAAGGCCTTCGACACTGTGAGTCACCCGTTAATGCTTGACACCCTCTGTAAGCTGGGATTCTTATCCGGCCCTTTGGCCTGGTTCTCCAGCTACCTCTGTGATAGATCCCAACATGTCAAATTAAATGGTAACCTATCTACTGCACTGCCTGTACACTCTGGAGTCCCACAAGGCTCCATTCTGGGCCCCACATTGTTCAATCTCTTCTTAAACACCCTTCCCAGCTCTTGCTCAGGCAAGCTGCTACTATATGCCGATGATGCAGTCCTAGTCGCCTCACACCCCGACCCACTCATTCTCCAGAGCTCCCTGCAACTCTCCTTCAGCCAAGCTGAAAAATGGTTCCTCGACCATCTCCTGGTTCTGAACCTCAAGAAAACAAAATCTATAATCTTTGCACACCGACAAAGTAACTCCAAAAATGCTCCCCTTTGCATCCTTCCCAGTACCCTCCACCCCCTTGAGCAGGTATCAACATACAAATACCTGGGTATCACCTTCGACTCGGTTTTCTCCTTCCATGCCCATGTCAATGCTTTATTCTCTTCCATGAATGCCCGGATTGGACTCCTCTATCATCACAAAGACTGCCTCCCCGAATTCGCCCTACCGCTGGCTATCACTTCCTCCATCCTGTCATTGGTTGACTATGGACTCCCCACCTATGCAGTCGCTGACCCCACTGCCCTCACCAAAATCCAGACCTCTATCAACAAAGCCTGCAGGCTCCTGACCGGTGCCCCAAGCAGAACTCACACGTGCCAACTCTACTGCACCTCTAACATACTCAGTCTTGAAGAACGTCTGCACTATCATACCTGCATACTGACTAAAAAGGCTCTACTTGGACTATGTCCCCCAGGTGTCACTGCACCGCTTCTACGGGCCTCCCACTCGGTCGCCACCCGTAACACTACCAAAGCCACCTTCCAGGTGCCTAGATCCAGGACCTCACTCGCCCAAACATCCTTTCATCACAGAGCACCGTCCTGGTATAACTTCCTCCCCACGCACATCGCAAACACCTCTAAAACTGGCCAATTCAAAACCGCCCCTCATAAACACCTCATTAGCACTTTCGGAGATGTATGTGCCTATTACAGGGCTTACTGTGAGTGCCTTTCAAACCAACCAGCTCCTACAGGATTACGTATACAACAGTTCTCTCGACTAGCCTGTTTTCAGTCTGTATACCACATGCTGTATCCTGCATGACCCTCTGGGACCCCCAATGACTTATTGTTGTGTGCTCGTCTGCAAACTGCCTATGTTTATTTGCTCTTTGAAAATTGTTACATATGCTGCATGTTTCTCACCTGTACTGTTCCCCACTGTCTTGTCACACAAATTGATTGTTCCCCTCCCTGCGACGAGGTGCCTTTGTAAATGAGTCTTTGGCTCAAAGGTTGCAAATCTGATACATGAATTAAAATTAAAAAAAAAAATAAAAATAAAATTTTGCTTGTGAAAAGGCTTTTCGAACCTGTAGACAAACTGGGTTGCACAGTCTGTCCACGGTTCTAAAAAGCTGAGCTGGTCGATTCTGAGCAGCCAGAATTTTCTTTTGAGTCCAAACCTAGCTTTTATACCACAGGGTGTGGGTGAGTGCAATCCTAGAAAAGAAAGGGGGGGGGCCCTGCTTAACAGTCCTACTCACCTATCTTTATCTAGTAGGTACAAGCATACCCTACTAAACCTAATCTAGCTGACTAACATTTCACATATATAGCCGTTTCACGTACATAACCGGTGGATTACCTCAGTTTATTGAAAGCCAAAGGAAACTCAATCAGAACTGGGAACAATTGGTGGTCGGTGATTTCAATACAAACTGGCTATCAAAAGATACAGCTACTTCAAAGGACCAAATCGCGGGCCTTTACCTCACCCAAATGGTAACACAAGCCACAAGATATAATTATAAAATGGGCACCAGCACACTGATAGACTGGCTGCTCACCAACCGCCCAGAGCACATCACTGAGGTGTCAGTCCTCCCTGACTCCCTCAGTGACCACTCCCGGTGACGTTCACCTGGTCGAACAAGTTTGTGAAGCCTGGGCCACGAGTCTCAAAGAACCGCTGTCTCAGAAAAAGTCATTTGGAGGCATTTAAGCATTATCTAAGCAAGCTTGACTGGTCTGCGTTAGATAAGGCTGGACGTAAATCAAGCCTTGGACCATTTCTGCTCCCTCTTCACCAGTGCTTGTGACATATTCGCTCCACTCAGAACTAACAAAATGAAAGAAAGCTCAACTCCATGGCTCAGTGGTTCCCTCCTGGAGCTTATGCAAAGCCGAGACAACTTGTGGCATATAGCCCAAGTCACTGCTAAACAATCCGACCTCACAGCCTACAAGATCACTAGAAACCAATACACAAAACTCATCAGAAAAGCCAAAGCCGACTAGTACACAAAACTACTAGGCAATACTTGGAACAATGGTAAGGAATTCTGGAATGCAGTGAAATCCCTCACAGGAAATGTATCTAAATCTCCACCAGACCTAATTATTATGACATCTGAAATTTTACATGAACCAAGAGACATCACTAATGCTTTCAACTCGGCACACACTGACCTAAGCTCTGTACTACCGAGCAACTATCTAAATTACCCCCCACACCCGAAATTCCACCCAATCCAAGTCAGCCCATTCGGACAGACAAATACACCACCGTTCTGCTTCAGACTCGTCAGCAGAACTGACACCACTAGATATATCTCTAGGGTATTACGCAAGACTAGGATGGGAAGCGATCAAGTAGACATGAAGCTGCTAGCCCTAACACTGGAAGAGGTTTCTCTACCACTCGCAAAAATATTTAACAAATCACTCTGCACTGGAGTCTTCCCTACCAAATGGAAATTGGCACTTGTGATCCCAGTTTTCAAAAATGGCGACAAAACTAGGCTATCTAATTACCGGCCAATATCCATCCTTCCACCCCTATCGAAAGCATTAGAGAGGATCGTCTCGGACCAATTAAATGACTATCTGGATAAGCACAATCTACTCTGTCCTCAGCGACATGGCTTCTGTAAGCAGCATAGTACGCTAACCGCACTGGTAGATTACACTAGCCTGCTCCAGGCACTGAACACAGGATTGCCAGTGGGATCTATATTTATAGATCTCACAAAGGTGTTTGATACCATCAATCATAGACTCCTCCTCAACAATTTGCTTTCCATGGGCCTATCCCCAGATACTGTTGCTTGGTTTGAGAGTTATCTCTCAGGCAGAATGCAATGCATGAGTATAGGCAGTCAACTCTAAGAACCAAAGGATGTTACACTTGGCGTACCACAAGGATCCATACTTGGACCATTACTGTTTAGCCTGTTCATAAACTCCCTTCCATCTGCCTGCCTGGCTCATATGATACTCTATGCGGATGATGCCGTAATCTTGCTAACTGGTAAGGAAATGTCTAAAATAACCTCAGATCTCCAATCCAATTTCCAAATGCTGGAATTGTGGTTTGAGCAGAGCAGGCTTTTGCTGAACTATAAAAAAAATAAGGTCATGATTTTCACCTTCCCACAAAATAAGAAAAAATATGGGCCTCTAATAATCAAGGCCGCAAAGGTGAAACAATTTAACAGGTCCCCACCTTCAAGTATCAGGGAATATACTTAGATGATGCACTAACTTTCAACTCGCATATTGAGCATGTTATAAAATCAGCGAACACCAAACTAGGAGTGCTGTCCCACCATAGACAGTCGATGACACCAAAAGCTCTGAAACTCGAAACCTGCAGTTCCATACTATCAACCATAGATTATGGTTTGGTGATTTATGGGGCAGGCACAGAAACTGGTCTAAAGAGGGTAAGGACCTGCCTAAGCAAGGCTTGCAGGCTAGCTTTGGAAGCAGACTACTTGACACGTTCGTGTTCACTTTACAAACACCGACTGGCTTCCACTCCAGCAAAGATTAAAATATCAGCGCTGTCTACTAGGGAAGAAAATGCTGCCTGGCCACCAGCAAGCTCTTCAAACCTACTATGACTGTCAGGAACACCAGGGGGTCGGCAAGGGGGGTGCTGCAGGTACCACGCATGCGTACCTCTTTTGCGCAAAGGTCCCTGGTGTACTGAGGTCCCAAGTGGCTAAAAGACCTCCTGGAGCACCTCCTGGTAATAAACAAGCTAAGCCTATCCAAAAAGGCTCTCCACTCCTGGCTCTCATTCAAAAATGACTGTAACTGCTCGCATCCACCTTAGGCAGCCAGTGGCATACCATATCCTTGGCTTACTCCTCCCCACAATACCTCTCTCACCCTGACACTACTATGCCATACCCTAATTATCCTGTCCACCACTGAAGCAACACTGACAAAGCCCCCTCTGGCTGCAAATTCTACCCACGCCTTCCCCTAGTAATCCTCCCATACTTCTGTATCCCAACTTGCTCTTAATAAACTGCATACACCTGCCTTAAGAATTGGCACCACTCTAGTGCCACTTCTTTTCAAATCTGCACTTAGCAACTGTAACCTGAAATGCCTAATAGTTGCTTTCAATGTCAACATATTGTTTCTTCCCTCAACTGATGTATCTGTTTGTACCGAACCCTCCCCATCACGCAATCATATGTAACACACGTGCTTTTGTCATGCTTTGTAATGTTACCTAGTGTATCAACTGTGTAATGTCATGTCTTTTTTGTTTGACTTGGAGCCCTTGAAAAGGAGCCTTTCCGGCTCAAAGGTTGCAATCCGAAACTTCAATAAATAAATAAATATTACAAAATAAGCATTTAGATTTTTTTAAAACCTTAAATCATTGTTTGACTGCAATACTACTGTCCATGCTAAATTTTGAATGAATTTTTTTTTTTTTTTTGGAACAAATTGGAACAATCTCGCCAGGTATACCTCAAAGTCTCTCTGGGCAGAGTCTCTCAGCACCAGTGGGTACTGACTTCTTACTTCTTTTTCCACTGCTGTGCCTTGGATCTTGTGGAGGGATCATCACGGGTGTAATACAGACAAGGATCAGGCCTGATGCATTCCCTCCTACGGCTATCATGGCTGACCACATAGTACTTCAGACAATGTCCAATTTTATCTTGCACCATGGCAAAACTTTTAAACAAGGTGGTTCCTTCCCACACTGATGACACATACATGGATCTGGTCAAAGAAAGTACTTTCTGCCAGTCATAAGCAGGATCTTGGGGGTCCACTCTCTTCCTCAAATGTACCTTCTCCACTGCTCCATGGAAAACCCAGTCAGATCTCCGGCATTCAATCAAGTCCCAGGTACGCTCACTAACATAGGGACAGTTCTCCCCTGGGCACTCCAAATGTATGTAGCACCTCACCCGACTTGCAGCCTGGCTCCAATTTGGGATGGATCGCACACTGGACTGTGGGGCTAGTCTCTTTCATAATCAAATTCCATATCTGTAGTTAACCACACTTAAGTCCAGGTGATGCTTAGCATCCATATCTACCACATGACATCAGCACAGGTTTGGAAGCATAGGGGTCATCTCCAGCACCCCAAGATGGGCATCGCATTTGACTTAGGTATGGCTCTTTCTATTACTAAGTCCTCAAACATGCGGGTGAGGCCCTCTTTTGGCTGAGAATAAACAGAAGGTCCCTTTCCACAGCTTCGATGATAACATCTGAGTCCTTAGCACTTTGGGGTACTTCTAGTGCCATGGTGATTGAGGTATCCTTAACGGCTTGGCTTCCTCCAATTTCTTTTGAAGCATTTTTGGTTTAACTACTGGCACTTGTACTCTGGCTTCTTTTGCAGGTGATAACTTATTTTCCTCCAGGTCAAGCACCACATGCTTAGGGGACCTCAACTGCTCAGGTCTGTCCCTCACATACCCTGGAGCAGTACACTTAATGTTCAAGGCTATCCCACAGCCCCTCCCTCTGCCATAGGGAAGTTCTTGGGCACTGGCTGGTGGTGCAGGGCTGGGCAGACGGCTGGGCCCTGCTACCACCTCCAACTGCACTTCACTTAATGCGGCAGTCACGTTCTCCCACCGTTCTGTCAGCTCCATGGCGGAGACCTCGCTGGCAGCAGGAGACACCTCCTTTTCTTCTTGTGGTTGAAGCCAGTACAGTGCAGATGGTGGCACAGGGGCCACATAACTCCCCCCAGGCACAGACATAATTGGACACTACTCCATGGGGCACCCCCACACGAACAGGAGAAACACACAGGCTACCACATAACCCCACTCCCTTTAAGTCCACAATAAATGCAGGACTCACCTGAGCCACCTCTCTCCAGTTTTACTATTGCGTGGTGACATCTACTACACCGACATCCCCGACAGCGACAAACACAATGCCGAGTGTCGGCACTGTACTGTCGGGGATGTTGCTGTGTTTTCTTCAGGGGCTCCACCCCCCCACACACACACCCTGGCCTCTAATTATACAACTCCAAGTCGGAGTTGTCTCGAGGAGGGGGTAAAACACTGGGAGATACACTGCCGGTGTCATCGGGGACCATCACAGTGACCCAACACTTTCAGGCAAACTCTGTTGCTGTGATGGTCTTCGCTGTGGTGGTGTCGCTCTCCGGTCAGTACACCCTTCTCTCCACCATGCTCCACAGCCAATTTAGCAATCCCTCAGGTACAGTCACCGTCCAATCCGTTGGGGACCCTGGAGCAAAAGCCATTCTGGATGATTGACTGAGGTTGGGTGTGGCCGTATTTTATACCTTTATCTGCTCCTTGATTGCAG
The DNA here is from genome assembly GCA_016271365.2 of Neoceratodus forsteri. Classification (NCBI taxonomy): domain Eukaryota; kingdom Metazoa; phylum Chordata; order Ceratodontiformes; family Ceratodontidae; genus Neoceratodus; species Neoceratodus forsteri. The sequence goes on along the minus strand of CM028138.1, from coordinate 68,766,555 downwards.
CCTCAAACTTGTCTCTCTCAATTAAACAGTCCTTAACTAGTACTGCACTACCTTTGAGTAAAATTCCCCTGATGTTATTTCTTCACTAACTGCAGTTACATCTACACACCAATGGGAAAGTGTGCTCTAATCAATCAGTCAATCAAGTCTTTATTTATCCAGGCGAACACCATTGAGCAGGCTCATTTACAAGGCTGACCTGCGTTACACAAGGTCAAGAATAACACTTTTATGTACAGATATTAAATAGACATAATTACACAGAAATAGAAAAAAAACACACAGAGCAATAGCAAGTATTCCAGGTATAGGGTTAATAAGGTTAGAGAGAATGGTATGAGAAAGGGAATTAAAACATTCTGAAACAGCAGCATATTAAAACATTTTCAAACAGCATGACATATCATTGGTCAGGATATATAAAACTTAAGGGGCAGATATGGATAGGAGGGGTACAGGACTGCAGCTGTTCTAGGAGGGGCGCTACGGTAGACAGGCTGGGGACATATATGTTAGGAGTCTGAGGGTAAGAAAGGTAGTGGATTAGCAGAAAAAAGGGGGGTATAGGTGGAGACAATCAAGGGGCTGGGTTAGGTGGAGATGTAGTGGGCATCTCCCACTTCTCTTCCACGCCTATCTCTCAGCAGTTTCTCAGAGCTCACATGGTCTCCTTCTTTAGTACTCGCTTCTCATTAAATCCATCCTCCAATAGAATCATACAAAGCTTTTATTAATTATGCATTCATCACATTTTCACACATGCACTTCAGGCGCCATCTTGTTCCCTCGCGAAGCACTGAACTCTGTCTCCAAACTGTGATACAGGCCTTGGGCCCACCAACACTCCATCTCCTCATGATGTGCCAGGTATACGTTTTTTCTTTTTTCCACCTCTTTGAATCCCAGACGAACCCCCATTTTTGTAACCCCTTCTCTGCTATACGCTGACTCAGATGGCTAAGCAATTCTTTTGTTCTCTAAAAATTGTCACTTTCCTGCTTTTAGGTGGGGGTTAGGCACTAATCACAGTTCGTGAAGGCAGGGCAGGCTGACTCTCAAACTCACGGATGTATTTTACAGTGGCTACCTCCGTCCCTTCCCCTTCTGGGGGATGATGGCATTGTCTCGGAGAAAGGGGGGCACCAACATTCAGTTTGAGCAGTCGTAAAATATTTATAGCAGGGAGCACAGTACTTTAGTCCTCAGAACCAGCAGGATTCCTGGTGACGGCTGGGTTTCTGTCTGATGGATTCATGACTCCTCACATCCCCACACACTTCTGGCAAAGCTGGTTAAGATCCCAAGAGCTGTAAAACACTTAGCAGGAACACAACATCTCACAACAGTTCATTTCTGTATAGAATTCAGTCCAAACAAGCTTACGATGTAACCAGTAGCATTTTATTATATTACTTTAAAAGGCTCAAGCCACACACACTTGCAGGGAGATCTCCACAGTTATTTACAGTAAATTTTTACTTGCAGAAACAAAGGTAAGCTGCTGTGGTGCCACACTTTGTTTGGGGACCTGGGATTTGAACCCAGAGCCAGTTATCTCTTTCTCCCAGTGAGCCGAAACGGGCTCCTGTGCTTCAACCATGCTCCTCCTTTTACATTTCTTTGGCAATCCCACACAAAACTACTCCCCGCCAGTGACAGCGGGGCACTTCATCTCAACTTTGGGCCTTTCTCCCTTGTCTCGGGGCTCTGATGACATTTTGGTCACAGACCACACTCCTAAGACCGTCTGGGAATGGCGATCCTCAGGCAGGGTTCACACAAGCCGGTGGTCACCATCCCTCCACACTGGCAGTTCCTCTACGTCCTCCACACAGCCTCCAGGGGTGGACAAAGCAAAGCGATAGGACCAGTCACCACTCCAGTCCTCTGGTTACTCCAGTCCTCCGGTCAGCATCTCTGCCACTCCACTTCCCAGGCCTGCCTTGGCAGTCACCCTTCCAGGCCCCTTCTCCTCACAGAGCCATCCGGGCTCCATACTGTATCTCAGGGCTCTCCTTCCTTTCCTTTCCTTTCCTGCCTTCAACTGCTGCTGCCATCCCACCAACGGGTTGATGGGATCCATGACTCGACATAGGTTCAGATGGCAATCTCCCCACCCTGATCTTGGCTCCTCCGGCCCGACTTTGCGCAGTCCTCAGCTTGCTCCCTCTTGCACCGCACCACTCCTCCTCGACGACTGCCAACTCTCAACTCTCCCCCTCACACCGGCTGGCGCCTCTCCCACGCAATGTCCAGGCCACGCCGTCCGGCCAGCCTGGCATCGCGCACACCTCCCGATGTCAACAGGGCATCAATTTAGTAACCCCAAAATGGCAAGGGATTACATAAACAATAGAAAAACATTTTCACATGACAAATTTAAGCTTCTGTACTGGCAAAATTTGTACTTGTAATTAGGTTCTGACCCAGTTGCTTCTCATTTTGACCTTTATTTGGGTTTTTGATGCTTTGTGGTTCATTCTGTGGGTGTTTTGCAATTTACTACACTACTACCACATTCCCACCAGCTTAACAAGTTACACCTGACCCACCTTCCCAAAGGTCAGTGGCCTACACCCAGACTAGCATGTTGCTCCCTTCCTCAACTCAGTAAGTTGCCCCAAGTCCCTCTCTGAAAGTCTAGCAAGTTGCACCTGAACACTGTTCCCAGCACAGAAGGCTGCTCCTAGCTCCCCCAACCAACTTGCTGTATTTCAGATAGGATTCTACTGAAAAGTCAGCCTATGCCAGGAAGAGTGCAGTTCCCTACTCCAGGTCCCAGCAGGTTGCTGCTTAGTCCCATCCCTCGTCACAGCCCAGGTAGTTCCTTCTAAGCCTTACAACAATCACTTCCCCGTATAACTACAGTATCAACAGCACCACAACAGCAGCATTATTTACTTCAGGATAGCAGCAAAGCACTTGACTTACTACATGTCTAGCAAAATGTAACGTAGACAGCATACCTGGCGTCAATTAGGGTGAGAATGGCTTGGATGGTCAGCAAGGTTGAGAATGGCTTGAATGGTCAGCAAAGCTGAGAATGGTTTGGACGCTCAACTACAACAAATATAATGATAGGGGCTGGCTCAGTTAAGAAAACAGCACAAGTACATGATGCAGAGCTCAATCAATCAATTAATCAAAATCTTTATTTATCCAGGCGAACATCATTGAGCAGAGCTCTTTTACAAGATGGACCTGGTTAGAACAGGGTCGGGTAACATCCATCATAAAAACATATAAATACATGTAAATAAGTATCTAAACACAAACACAATGGTGCAGTAATAGGGGAGTCAAATGATAAAAGGAAGACAAGGCAAGCCATAACAGAGGAGGATTCAAATACAAGGGGGCAGGTCCACCATTGAACCATGCAACTGTATATAAACCATGTTCTCTGTATAGAAGTACCAGTTATTTCATTTACCAGTGGCAGTCACTAGTACTAGCCATGAAAATGGCTTGGAGAACCACCAACTAATGGCAGATGGGGATATAATATGTAAGCGAAGGATAAACATTGTGAGAAGTGAAGTCCCAAGGATAGGTCGGTAGAACTGAGGCGGCGGTGGGCGCCTACGGGGAGAGGGAAAGGGGTGTTAGGACTTTTATAGTATGATTGTGTGTAGATTGTGGATGAGTGCAGTATAGAGTTGTGAAAAGAAGGCTGGAGAAAGTGGGAAGATAGACCAGTATCAAAGGGAGAACAGAGGCATCAAGGTGTTACATGAAAGCATGATGACAGACCAGGGCCAAGGAGGAGACAAGCACTAGAAGTAATTAGTTCGTGGTTAAATGGTACAGGTTAGCATGATGACAATTCATGGTCATGGGAAACAATTGCACTGATCATTTCTGAGATGTGAATATAAGAGCTTGAAAGATGAGATACCGATGGGTGACCTCAGTTTCAGTTTTTTTGCAATTTATTCCACAAGGAGGACAGTGTATAGCTTATAGCAGCCCTGCCAAAGCGAGAGTTAACTTTGGGAACCATCAGTAGGAGAGATTTGCAACTTCTCAGGGTGTAATTGCCTATTGGTTTTAAAGGAAGACAGTCTGTAATGTATTGGGGCAGTTTTTTGGAGATGGCTCTCAGGGTCCATAAGGCTGCATTTTTATCATGCCTGAATTGAAGAGAGCTCCACCCCACTGATTGATACAGGGAGCAGTGGTGAGTGGAATAAGGCAGGCCTGTGATGAACCTCAAAGCTCTATGATATAATGTGTCAAATTTGGTGAGGTAGGAAATGGGATAGTGACTGTAGAGGATGTCAGCATAATCTATCAAGGATAGAAAGGTTGATTGTACCAGCTGTAGTTTGGCATCTCTAGTTAAGAAGCGGGCTATCCTAAAGAACAGGCCAAGTCTCTGTCGTAATTTTTTGAGTAATTCTTCAACGTGCTCTATAAAGTAGAGCCTATGGTCCAGCCATACTCCCAGATATTTGAATTTAGGGACAAATTCCAACTTCTCGCCAAGAATTGTAGTAATCTGCAGCACAGGACCTGATAGGGCTAAATTTACCATTTGGGCAGAGGGAGAAAAGAGCATTGCTTTTGTTTTCTTGGCGTTGAGTAATAGTTTTTTGTTTAGGAGTTGGTGCTGCAGCAGGTTGAACTCAGATTGAAGGTCATTACATGCAGATTGTAATGACGGGCGACTTACATAAAGAACTGTATCATCTGCAAACAGATGAATGTTGGCCTTAGTTATGCTTTCATCAATATTGTTGATGTATATTGCAAATAAGATCGGTCCTAAGATAGAACCCTGGGGAACATCTCTAAGGAGAGATCTGAGAGTTGAGAGAGCTCCTTCCGCTTTCACCTGCTGGAAACGATCAGAGAGGTAGTTGTTGAACCACTGTAAAGATAATGGGTCTGCACCTAGTGAGGTCAGGGAAGAGAGTAACAGAGAATGGTCGACAGTGTCGAAGGCCTTGCTCAGGTCCAAGAATATGACGCAGGTGTAATTCCTGTTGTCTAGCTCTCTTCGCCAGTCATTAGTCACTTTGGCAAGTGCTGTGATGGTGCTATGTTTAGCTCTAAACCCTGATTGGACTGGATTGAGCAGGTTATTAGCTTCTAGATACTGCCTCAGCTGGTTACTGACGACTTTTGCCAGTAACTTTGACAAGACCGGGAGAATCTAAATTGGTCTGTAATTATTTAGATCACAGGGATTTCCGGACTTGAACAGGGGTATGATGTGCGCTGTTTTCCATATTGAAGGAATGGATCCTTGAGCTAATGATAGGTTAAATAAATGGGTTATGGGCACGTCTAACACATGGATGGCCACCTTCAAGAAATATGGGTGGGGTATCCTTTCAGCACTTTTACATCCAGTTTTAGCAATAGGTCTTCAACTTCTTTCAGAGTAGTAGGACGCAAGGAGAAGATTGAATCGGTGATGCTAGGATCTGCACCTTGATTATCCACCTGAGAGCGTATCAAATTCACAGGGAAATTGTCGAAGGCTAAGCCTGTAGTCGCAAAGTGATTACTGAAGGCATCCAGAACTTCCATTCTGTCACTAATGGTGTTATTGTTTAAGGAGATTTCATCAGGTAGTGAGCCACCGGACGTGTGACCAGACAAGTCCTTGATGGTTTTCCAAAATTTTGCAGGATTTCTGGAGGCAGAGAAATTCAGAATGATAGTATGCAGCTTTTGTATCTCAATCATTCTAATGCAGTTCGTCCCTTTTGAACTTCTGATCGCAGTCCAGTCCGCAGCATAACTAGGTTTTGCGTGCTTTTTCCATAGGTTATCTCTTTCAGTCAATGCAGATTTTAATAATGGTGTGAACCATCTACATGCATTTTTTGCTATTCGCACCTTAACTATAGAGGGAATATTTATTTAGGGTGTCTAGGATAATTTTGCTGAATATGTCGAATGCTGATTGCGTGTTTTTTGCCAAATAGAACTCCTGCCAATACAAGGAGTGTTTCAGTTCATTTATGTAGGCAGTGAGATTAAAGTTCCGTCTAGATCTCTTGGCAGCAAACTTCGGCGAAGTAGTAGGTTTGTTGCTTGATCTTATGCAAGCAATAAATGAGTGATCACTGATATCACTGAAGAAGGTGCCGGCAAAGAAGAAGAGATGTGGTTTATTCACTAGGATAACATCTAGCAGGGAGCTCTTATCCAGGGAGCTAAACACCCTATGCACACCTGGACATGGCACACGATGGGTCAGTTTCACAGACCCAGACCCCAAATTAAGCACAGCAAAATGGGCCTAACAATGAAAACCTGGCCAAGTTCATGTATCTGGGGTGGGTGCAAATATTTGATTTTATAAAAATAGTCCGACCTTTGGAAGGTAGCCACAAATCTCATCTCCCTCACTGGCATTGCTGCAGTTGTTTTTTTATGAATCAGTAAAGGTGCAATGAAGTCACAGCCACAATATGAGCCGTCCATGCTAGCTAGCCAAACTAAGCCTCACTTGTACATGCCTGAGTGTGAAGATAAGCCTGTCTGGTGTGTACAAAAGAGGAAGCAGCAGAGGCTGTTGCACGTGTCCTTGCTCACTGATTAGAAAGGCAGCAGCTGACTAGCAGGCAGTGGCACCATACTAGCTCTCATTTGTGTGAGTGAATGCTGTGCTACAACTTCTCTGGTCCCCTTTCCTCTCCAGTGCTCCAGCTGGGCACTTGCAATGCAACAAAAAAAAATAATTAAATGGGGACACCAGAGACCTGACAGGATGTGTTTCACATAGTCTCTTGCTAATCTTCTCCATTTAAACAGGCTAACTTAATTAAAAAAATACTTTTCTCAGCATAAAATTTCTAGAGCTATCTTCCTCGTTGGGAGTGAAGCACTTTGAGCCCAAATTTGCTGCGAGATGTCCTAAGGGAGTGACTGGAGGAGAATCAAAACAGTAGCAGATTCCATTGATGAGTTCAGGGAGCTTGGGAGGCTGTGGGTGCGGAGCCGCCATGGCACATGGTACTGGAGGCTGTAAAAGCCATGGAACACAAAACTGAACATACCCTACAGTGGCTGGAGTCCCACAATATCCAGAAGAAGGCACTGAGAAGCCACAGTAATGGATGTGGACACTCGTTCTACTTTGACTCTGGCATCTGTAGCAAAACTGACGACGGAGAACACCCAGCTATGCAGCAGAATTGAGGCCTTTGATCATGAAGCCAGGGCCCCAAACATCAGACTGCTAGGCATTTTGGAGGGAACAAAGGAGAGGATCTCCTGCAGTATGTGGGGAATGGGTTAAGACAGTGCTGCAATTGTCGGGGGATTTTGTAGAGTGCTCCTTTCTGAAAGCATATAGAATCAATATGAGAAAGGCTCAAGCTTCTCCTAATACGCCACGGACTGTTTTGCTTAAACCTGTGAATTCAGATGTAAAAGACCAGTAACTGTTGGTGACTTAGAGAACTTACCTATTAACAATTGAGGGTAAGGATATTAAACTTTATCTGGACCTATCCTTTGCCACAAGGAACAAGCACAAACAGTTTGCTGCAATACGAGCTAAACATTGATCCTTGGGGATTGTTAATTCCTACTCTTTCCAGCATGACTGTGTATTGTGTATGGTGGGAAATAATTTCAATTTTCTGATGCTCGGGATGCTGGTTGCTGGACTGAGAAAATTGCCCCAGAGTTTAATTTCTGCACAGAAGCTGCTACTGCCTTAGGAGAAGAGAATGAGGAAATCTAAGCCAATTTACTAATGTCCCTACGAAGATCTACCTCATTATTAACCCTAAGGACATAATCTTCCTTTGGCAATAAGACTTTTGAAACTTTTGATATGTAAAACTAGTGCTATGTTGGGGTTATGTTTTACTGCCTTCCCATTTTTATTTCATGCCTAAATCAGAATGCATGTACAGGATTTTAAATAGCTAGTATAGCATAGCAAAACAGCCAGTAATGCTAACCATTTCCAAAAATGCATAGCAGTAGACTGCTAACCATTTTTTCAGTGAGTCTATGGCACACTAGATAAATTTACTAAAATTACATATATTTTTAAAGTTTGCTAACCATTCTGTATCAAGTGCTATGCATTTTTACAATTGATTAACATTTTCACGTGTAAAACTGCTAATCAATTTTTTCATCTTATTTAATACCCTGATGTATCTCAACGGGATAAGACAGCGCCGATCACATGGAGACCATAGGGTACAGAGGGATGCAATATTCAAATTTACTGGCATATTTTTCTAGTCATTTGTTTTGTAACTACATTCTCCCACTGTTATTTCCTGCCTTAGTCCTGTTTTATGGCAAACATTTTGTTCTGTATTAGTTAACGGGGGTTCCTCACTTTGGGGGAGTGCCTCTAACAATTTATAGTTAATTCTGTTTGAAAGTTTAATTAGCAATTATCAACTGGGCGGCCATTTTGGGTCAGGTTAAGCAATGGATGGTTTGAACTTCGTATGGAGCTACTGGAAGTAATGCATTAATGGACTCAGATAGCAGACTGTGTTTTTACATGAATTTGATGCCTTTTTGTATGTGGGTTTAATAGTTTAAACAGCAACCGAGGGTTGCAGTAAAAAAAATACCTTCTGTAATAGCTACCTGTACTACGACAGTCATTGTCTTGGCTGACATTTTGTATGACGTATCCTACTGTAATGTTTTACTGTATTTCCCAACTTCCTTGGTGTAAAAAGTATGGCGTAATGCTTACCGCATGTGACATTTTTTCTATGGAGTTTTCTCTGTAACACTCCAATATCTCATATGACTGTTCACTGTACCTACTGGTTCAGCTGAAATCAATAAAAATAAAATAAAATAAAAAAAGTTTCTTTTATGTGCATGTGCGTATAAGAAGTTTGCATAGTTACTCCCCTGCATGTTACCATTGTATAGGTTGCTGGTGAAGTCACACCTGGAGGACCGCTTGAGGAGGCGGGGGGTGGAGATAAAGATGCAGGTGGCTCCTGGGCTGCCAAGGAAGGAGTTTGGTGGGAAGCTGATGCTGGAGTTGATGGTGTTGGGCTTCAGGCAGGGGCCAGAGTTAAGCTTCTAATTTGGGGGGGTACATTACATTTCAAGTGCACTGCTGCAAAAACCCATTATATATACCTCTCTCAGATAGCAGTGCAGCTGAAGTGCACATCTCGAGGTGTTCACCTCATTTGAACCCTAGCTACTCACAGGGGTTAAACTGAGCAGGAGTCCACAGGAACTCAGTTTGACCATCTCTTAAAAAAAAAATTGTATGACAGTTCCACTACCTCTGTCATCTTTCTCCACTGACCACTACAGGAGAGTTCCACCACCTAAAATTGACAGTCTCCCCACCTAGAAATCTACGTATATATATATATATATATATATATATATATATATATGTATATCTTACATAAATATCTATGTAACCCCCCTGCAAATGGGGTTCCCAAAAGACTTCCAGGAGCTTGCTTGAATGCTCCAAGCCTGAATGGTGTTTGGCGTTTAAGCCATTTATCTGTGAGTGTTTTTAGAGCCTCTGGTACTGTCTCTTTAAGAGCTGTCTGCTTGCAGACATAATTAGTTTATATGGGGGGACTGTGTGTTTCTCTGCTTGAGTACCACTCGAACTGCTGCCAATTCACTCCATTTTTGCAGTCACTAGGAGTGCAAAGGGAACCTATCTGAAAGATGTAACTGTTTGCCAGAAATCATTTAGAGCAATAATGAAAATACAGTTTGTCTAACCTGCTTTCTTTGCAGTCAGAACTGTGTTTGCCTAGTTCCCATTCTAGTTTTGAACTGCTGAACTGGACCAATCAGTGTGGGTTAAGGTAGCTCTAAAATGGTGCCTTGGATGAATCAGAACTTGGACTCGTAATCTGAGCCAGCCACAAGAGGATTGTAAGGGCAGTGACTCTGGGAGATGTAGTTTGGACTTCGGCGCCTTTTTGGACCAATAGGGGCAGTCTATTGTGAGTGACAGCCAATCCAGCCAAGAACTGGGAGGAACTCAAAGGAAGTGCCCGGTTTTGTCTGCTGGAGTTTCAGTTGAGCTCTGGCAGTGAAGAGGGAAGGAGCCCTGTGCTTTTTCGGTGTGCAGTTTTAGTCGGGAAACGTGTGTAAGGCCCCTGAGTTCTGGTCTGCAGCTTGTGTAACTGCTTGTTAGACTGAATCCGTCCTGTGAAGAGAATCAAAGGATATCTGAAGAGTAGAAACCAGGATCACCCTGTAGAAGACTGGAGAAATTGCTGAATTGCACTCGGTCTGTCAGGAACTGAATCTGCTGTGTGTTCTCCCGGGTATTGTGCAGTAATTGCGATCGGGATAGAGAAGCAGCCTGCCTGGTATAGTACTTTCTGTTTACCATATAAATGTGTGAAGAGGCTTGTGTACCTCAAGTGAATCCTGCTGCCATTAAAGGACTTTTGCCTGTTACTGTTTACCATATAAATGTGTGAAGAGGCTTGTGTAGCTCAAGTGAATTCTGCTGCCATTAAAGGACTTTTGCCTGTTGCAGTTTGTCATATAAATGTGTGAGGAGTCTCGTGGAGCTCAAGAGTAGCCCTGCTGGATTGAAGGACCCTATCTTGTTTGGAGGTCGTGAGTACTAATTCAGAATTAGCTCCCTGTTGAATTGCCACATTAAATCCCAATGGAATTACTGTACTGCTGACTGTTTAACTAATTTTCTTTTCTCTGTGTGAAGGGCCCTACCAGCTGCCACGGTTTGGACTAGCCACTAGGGCTTGGGTACTGGGACCGCAGTAACTGGTAGGGATAGGCCTTGCACAGAGCCATAGGTAGATGAGTAAAGTGATAAGCTAATTAACCTGATTTCCCCCTGTCCTTGTTATATTCCCCTAAATAAATCAGAGCTGCTTGTTTCAGCAAAGTTATACTGCCTGAGGTATTTGTCTATGATAAAGTATTGTACTGTGATTGTTGCACTGTATCTTATTTTACAGGAGGTCCCAGTGCCTGAACCAGTCCTGGGGGTAAGTGTATACTGTGAAGGTAATTCTGATATATTGTGTGGGCCACTAGTGGGAAGAAAGGGGGTTGCAGTGTCCCAGAGGGCTGTGACCAAGTTAGTTTAACTATTGCAAACCCTGACCTCTGGGTGGCGGCACCATCATCGGATCAGAGCCCCTCAACCTGTTAGTGGCAAATCAGGCAGGGGTAGTAGCCCCTGGGATAGCGCCATCTAGGGGTTACATCTTGGAGGCTCACCGCTGGGATTGTGTGTCCTCTAGTGGCCATATTACAAACCACTGTTAAGAAAAAAAATGGGTACCCGACAGAAGTGGCTGTGCACCGGCTGGTGGAGTGGTGTACTGGGGAGGAGATTGACCCCAAAAATGCTATGCTTATCCTGGACATCCCCCTGGGTATCAATACGGACACTGTACAGGGAGTACTTTCCAAGGTGGAAGGTTTACAAAACCCTGTGGTGGTGGGTCGGCATGCTAATCTGCTCACCCACACTTTCCTGGCCCTAGTAGAGTTTGAGGATCCCATAGATAGCTCCAAAGTGCCACAGACCATTACCCCAGAGGGAGCCCTCACTGCCTGGAGAGTGATAACTACGTACAGTAAAGACCCGGGGGGGAATGAGCCCCCACCACTGTCTGAAACTTTTGAGGAGAAATTTGCTAAATGGTTGCTGGGGGAAGGGAAAACTGTGGAGGACTTGAAGAAACTATTCTTGCCACCTGGAGTGTTCCTCCCCCAACACCCTCTCCGCTCCAGTACCGTAATGGTGGCTGAACCAATGCAGACTCCTATTTCTGCACCTGCCATTAGTCACAACTCTTACGAAGGTTGAGGATCTTCTCTGGCACCTCCCCACCCCCAAGGGAGGATGACTGGGAGACCTGGATAGACTATGTTGCCCCAGTGCTAGAATTGCAATGCTCGGAAGCTGAAAAGCGAAAGAGGGTTAGTGAGAGCCTCCGAGGTCCTGCCCTGGCTACCATCCGTGCTAAACGGGCCAGTAACCCTGAAGTGACTGCACAGGCCTATCTTGAGGCCTTGGAGAATATGTATGGGAGCCCAGATTCTGATGAGGATCGATGGTGGAGAGTAAGAAATGCACAACAGTACCAAGGGGAGTTGTTGTCTGTGTATGTATCTCGGCTGGAAAAATTGTTGCAAGAATGCCTCAGAAAGGGTAGTTTGCCAGCGACTGAACTGGACGAACCAGGCTGGACAGGATCCTTAAGTCTGCCCCTTCTCAGAACTGCTGTTGCTTCAGTTCGCCTGGCAAATCGACTGGAATCCCACCCTCTATGATGAGTTAATGAGAGAAATTCGAGGAGTTGAGAAAAGCGACCTCGGGAGGACCTGCACCAATAGCTGCTGACTCGACCGAGTGACTGAGGTAGCCCATCAAGTGAAGTTCAGGGCAGGGTTGGCAGTCAATGAGTGCTCTGACAAGGAAAAGATATGCCACAATGGGGCGAACTGTTGAGAGAGATCCGAGAATTCAAAACAGTCCCTTTATGAAGGCCACGCCTGCAAGTGCAGACCCTGACCTATATCCGACTGCATCTGCTATGGGGTGGGGTACCACCCATGTATCTCCTGCTGATAACAGCTCCAAACTCAATTCCTTGACCATGGAAGTGGAGAAACTGATGAGATGTCTCCAAATGCTTATCACGTCCGCAGACAGAGATGGCACCAAGTTTCCAGTTAGTAGTACCCCGCCCTGGCTCCCAGTGTGGCGCCTCGGCCAGCTCAAACTCCAAAAGTATGTTTTGCTATAATTGCGGAAGGATGGGCACATGAAGAGGAATGCGGTCCCCAAAGACACTGACATAGTTGCATATAGGCTACAAGGAGAGCTTCGGAGAACAAATCAGTGGTTAAGAGGTGCACAAAATGATCCCAGTGAGGGCACCAAAAATGCTAACTCACGTCTTTTTGTTGCAAGTTCAGTTGCCCAGGCCCCCACTACCGCCTCTCCAGACTGGTCCAGAATAGTGGGTCCCTCCATGGAGACCACTGTAAAGGTGAATGGAGTGTCTACAAGAGCTGTATTAGACAGTGGCTCCCAAGTGACAATTATGTTCCAGGATTGGTATCAGAAGCATTTGTCAGATGTACCCTTACAACCATTAGAAGGACTGCATGTATGGGGTTAAGTGAGAAGGCCTACCCCTATTCCGGGTATATCCAATTTGGCTGTCTTTCCCCACCTCCGTGGCTGGAGTAGCAGAACAAGTAGAGACCCTAGCCTTAGTGTGTCCCCCACTGGACTGTATGATGGTGTCCCTTTGTTGATTGGAACAAATGCTCATATGTTAGGAAGGCTGGCACAGTTGTGTTATGAAAAACAGGGGTCAAAGACTAGTAGAGCTTTAAGAGTTCCGGCTTTAATTAAGAAGGCCTATGAGGCACGAGAGATGCTGAAAAAATAGAACCAGAGGAACCGTCGAATTGTATGGAAGAAGGATCCTGAGTCTCTGATCCTGGTGCCAAATGCCCAGTGTACCTTACAGGGAGAGGTCCGTATCAGAAAGGATGTTAAGAATAAAATATTAATGTTGGATGCACCAGGCGATGGAAAATTGCCAGAGGGACTGCTGGTCAAGCCTAGTATTTTGCCCGCTAGAGCCCATGCTTATGCCAGAAGGGTAATGGTCCAAGTTCATAATGTGTCTGAAAGAGACATTCGAGTAAATAGAGGTTGCATCCTAGCTAATGTGCATTGTGAAGACACTGCAGTGCTACCCAGCAGCAAGAGTTCGAGGAAGAATGACAGAGTAACGCCTGCCTTGTTTGATTTCGGCGACTCCCCGTTGCCAGCTGAATGGAAAGTGAGGATCAGTGAGAAGCTTGCCCAGAGAGACCAGGTGTTTTCTTTAAAGGAATGGGACGTAGGATGTGCAAGGAGCTGACAATATCTGGCTGCATACGAAAGACCATTTGTGAGAGGTCTCGACGCCTGGCACCTGCTGATATAGATGATGTGAGGCGGCATCTGCAAGAGATGTTAGCTGCTGGTGTAATACAAGAATCCAGAAGCCCTTATGCTTCCCCATTGTGGTAGTGAGGAAAAGAATGGGACAGTAAGGATGTGCGTGGATTATCAGCACCTTAAACCGGCGGACTATCCCTGATCAGTACACAATGCCCCGCATTCAGGATGCTTTGGACTGCCTAAAAGGGAGCAAGTGGTTCTCTGTGCTGGATCTCCGCAGTGGGTACTACCAGATCCCGATGGCCCCAGAGGACCGTGAGAAGACAGCCTTTATCTGTCCGCTTGGCTTCTATGAATTCATGAGGATGCCTCAAGGGATTTCAGGTGCCCCAGCCACTTTTCAACGATTGATGGGCGTGCAGTGGGGACATGAACTTACTAGAGTGCCTGGTATACCTAGATGATGTTATTGTGTTTGGCAGCTCACTGGAGGAACATGAGAGCAGATTATTTAAGGTATTGGACCGACTGGAGGACTTTGGCCTTAAATTGTCCATTGATAAGTGTCAATTCTTTCAAACATCAGTAAAGTATGTGGGACACATAGTATCCACAGAGGGAATAGAGACCGACCCAAGTAAAGTTGAGGCCTTGACCACCTGGCCACAGCCCAAAATCTAAAAGAACTGCAAAGATTCCTGGGATTCTGTGGTTATTATCGGCGTTTCATCAAGGACTATTCAAGAGTGATCCGCCCTTTGCTTAACCTTACTCAATGGTATCCCCAAACCCACAAAAAATACCAAAAGTCAGCGTCCCTCAAGACTGAAAGAGTGTATTTTCGTCCGAGTGAAGTATTTGAGCCGCCGACCTGATTAATGAGACTGCTTTTCATGAGATCATATATCAACTTACCCATGCTCAGTGCTGGCCTATGCCGATCCAAGAAAACCTTACGTCCTGCACACTGATGCTAGCTTGCAAGGGTTGGGGGCTGTGTTGTACCAAGAAGAACAAGAATGGCCTGAGACCAGTGGCCTTTGCCAGTAGAAGCCTGACCCCATCCGAAAGAACTATCCTGTACATAAGTTAGAGTTCCTAGCTTTGAAGTGGCTATTGTTGACCAATTCCATGAGTACTTGTATGGGGCTAAAATACTAGTAAAACTGACAATAATCCTTTGACCTATGTGCAGACCTCAGCTAAGTTGGATGCCACTGGCCATAGGTGGCTTTCTGCATTATCTACATATGACTATGCTCTCGAATACCGAGCAGGTCTGAACCACATAGATGCTGATGCTCTCTCCCAGAGGCCTGTTCCCCAGAATGATTGGGTCCGATTGGCAGAACCTGACATTGGGCACTCTGCGAAGTTTGACAGGGAGGAACAAATGTCACGGGACGCAGTGGACTGCATGGTGGATTGCTTGGGACCCTCTGAGAATTGCATACCTGCTGCTTATTGCCACTTTTCTGCAATAGACATTTGGTGCACTGCCTCAGCTGGACAATGACAGTATTCATGGGCTCAATCCCGATCCCATGATCAAAGCAGCTTTAGAAGCCCTCTATGCAGGAAAAGATGTGTCCAAATTACGCTCCACTGATTTGAGAACTGCACTGTTATACAAAGAAGGTCCTAAGTTGAAACTGATCAATAAACTGTTATACAGAGAAACAGTAGACAGAGAGGGACAAGTAGACAAACAACAACTAGTGCTGCCCACTGCCATTCGACACTCAGTACTGATGTCCTTGCACAACCACATGGGGCACCTCGGTATAGACAGAACACCTGCCTTGGTGAGATCCAGATTCTATTGGCCTAAGATGGGGGCTGATGTGGAGCAACACATTCGAACTTGTAGTCGCTGCTTACAGGGGAAAGCTTTGCCCCAGAGTGCTGCCCCCCCTTGTTAACATCACCACCAGTGTACCCATGGAGCTGGTCTGTATTGATTTTCTGAGTTTGGAGTCAGATCAAAGAAATATCAGTAATGTGCTGGTGGTCACTGACCATTTCACGAGATATGCCCAAGCTTTCCCCACCAAAGACCAGAAAGCATCCACTGTGGCCAAAGTACTTGTAGAAAACTTTTTTGTTCACTATGGGGCTCCACAAAGAATCCATTCTAATCAAGGGAGAGATTTTGAGAGTCGTCTCATCAAAGTGATGCTTTCTCTGTGGGAGTCGAAAGTCCAGAACCACTCCTTACCACCCCAGGGGACCCACAGCCTGAACGTTTCAACCGCACTTTGCTAGATATGCTAGCACCCTGCACCCAAAGGACAAGCCTAGATGGAGCCAACAAATTAGCACCCTGGTACATGCTTATAACTGCACCAAAAGTGATGCCACTGGGTTCTCCCCTACCACCTGATGTTTGGAAGAGAACTCGACTACCGGTAGATGTGTGTTTTGGGGTCTCTCTGATGGGGTTCAAGCTGACAACTATTTACAATATGTGCAAAAGTTAAAGCCCAGCTAACTCCTGCGTACCAACTGGCTCAAACCATGGCTGCCAAAGAAATCTGGCCAACAAAGAAAGGTATGATAAAAGGTGAAGCACAGGAACTCCAGGAGGAGATCGGGTATTGCTAAGAAATCTGGGACTGCATGGCAAACACAAGATTGCTGACAGATGGCACCATCTCCCTCACATTGTAGTGGGCAAACTAGATGATCTGCCAGTGTACAAAGTAAGGCCTGAGAATAATTCAAAAGATGTAAAAACAATGCATAGAAATCATTTACTGCCCATTGGACAAATCTTGATTAGTCTGAGCCCCCAGAAGATGCCCCTCTGGACCAGTGACTAGAGCTGCTGCTAAGAAAAGATCAAGAAAGTCTGCACCTACAGAAGCAGAGTTAAAGTGTTCCCTGCACAAGTCCCAGTTGAGCATGACTGTCAGTCCATATCAGAAGAAGGTGAGAGTGACTTTGAATACTATCCTTCTTACGAACTGAGTCAATTGTTTGAGGCAATCCCTAGTCAATACTGGAGCAAGCTGGGCCTTCTGGACTATCTAAGCCCCCAGCTTCGTCCCTGGAGCTAATGCTCCCAGAAAGTGAAGTGCAAAGCATCAGATCAGATGAAATGGAATCATTGTGCATGGTTGAACTGTTTGAGCTTTCAGAGGAGGAAAATGATGGATTGGGGCAGACTGGTGATACACCAGAACAAGAAGAGTATTTTGAGTGCCCTGACAGTCCACTGCCAGTGTCCGAAAGCTCTCCATGTGAGCCAAATGTTGTGGACTCAGAAACTGTAACTCCTGGAGCTGAAAGTGCCCCAAGTACTAGCCTCTCTACCCCCATGGAGACCCCCTGACAAGTGAGGACAATGCTGAAAATGAGGCTCAGAGTGCAGAGACTGTAACAGTTCCCCTAGAAAGACTGGTCGAGCTGTAAAGCCTGTGGTGCACCTTAGTTATGATTCCTTGGGAGGCCTGTGGACTTGCCTCTCAATGTTGTCCATAAAGGAATGTATGTGTCCCAGCTCATTGCCCAAACTGGCGTCAGTGCTAACTCAAGTTACTTGTGTTGCCCTCTAAGTATGGTGCCCTTGCCCCGTCTAGCCCCAAGGTAACTGATAGGGAAGGGCCCCTCTCTTCAGGTTTCATGTACAAGAGGTAATAACTTGAGTTATGGTACAATGTGTGTTAATACTGTGTAAAGTAGACGTACTGCAATGTTTCAGAAATGTGTTCTTGGTAAAATGATATATTGACTGATGATTACATGTGTGAGCCTAATGCAAATGTATATGGTTGCAGTTGAAACTTATGGGGGTACTTGCTTGACGCGGACGTCAAGCTTTCCCAAGCCAGGAAGGGTGTAACCCCCCTGTAAATGGGGGTTCCCAAAAGACTTCCAGGAGCTTGCTTGAATGCTCCAAGCCTGAATGGTGTTTGGCGTTTAAGCAGACATAATTAGTTTATATGGGGGGACTGTGTGTTTCTCTGCTTGAGTACCACTCGAACTGCTGCCAATTCACTCCATTTTTGCAGTCACTAGGAGTGCAAAGGGAACCTATCTGAAAGATGTAACTGTTTGCCAGAAATCATTTAGCGTAATAATGAAAATACAGTTTGTCTAACCTGCTTTCTTTGCAGTCAGAACTGTGTTTGCCTTGTTCCCCATTCTAGTTTTGAACTGCTGAACTGGACCAATCAGTGTGGGTTAAGGTAGCTCTAAAATGGTGCCTTGGACGAATCAGAACTTGGACTCGTAATCTGAGCCAGCCACAAGAGGATTGTAAGGGCAGTGACTCTGGGAGATGTAGTTTGGACTTCGGCGCCTTTTTGGACCAATAGGGGCAGTCTATTGTGAGTGACAGCCAATCCAGCCAAGAACTGGGAGGAACTCAAAGGAAGTGCCCGTTTTGTCTGCTGGAGTTTCAGTTGAGCTCTGGCAGTTATGAGGAAGGACCCTGTGCTTTTTCGGTGTGCAGTTTTAGTCGGAAAGCGTGTGTAAGGCCCTGAGTTCGGTCTGCAGCTTGTGTAACTGCTTGTTAGGACTGAATCCGTCCTGTAGAGAGAATCAAAGGATATCTGAAGAGTAGAAACCAGGCTCACCCTGTAGAAGACTGGAGAAATTGTTGAATTGCACTCGGTCTGTGAGGAACTGAATCTGCTGTGTGTTCTCCCGGGTATTGTGCAGTAATTGCGATCGGGATAGAGAAGCAGCCTGCCTGGTATAGTACTTTCTGTTTACCATATAAATGTGTGAAGAGGCTTGTGTACCTCAAGTGAATCCTGCTGCCATTAAAGGACTTTTGCCTGTTACTGTTTACCATATAAATGTGTGAAGAGGCTTGTGTAGCTCAAGTGAATCCTGCTGCCATTAAAGGACTTTTGCCTGTTGCAGTTTGTCATATAAATGTGTGAGGTCTGTGGAGCTCAAGAGTAGCCCTACTGACGCTGAAGGACCCTATCTTGTTTGGAGGTCGTGAGTACTAATTCAGGGTCGCTCCCTGTTGAATTGCCACATTAAATCCCAATGGAATTACTGTACTGCTGATTGTTTAACTAATTTTCTTTTCTCTGTGAGAAAGGGCCCTACCAGCTGCCACGGTTTGGACTAGCCACTAGGGCTTGGGTACCCAGGGACAGTAACTGGTAGGGATAAAGGCCTGCTGCAGAGCCATAAATAGATGAGTAAAGTGATAAGCTAATTAACCTGATTTCCCCTGTCCTTGTTATATTCCCCTAAATAAATCAGAGCTGCTTGTTTCAGCAAAGTTATACTGCCTGAGGTATTTGTCTATGATAAAGTATTGTACTGTGATTGTTGCACTGTATCTTATTTTACAAGGAGGTCCCAGTACCTGAACCAGTCCTGGGGTAAGTGTATACTGTGAAGGTAATTCTGATATATTGTGTGGGCCACTAGTGGGAAGAAAGGGGGTTGCAGTGTCCCAGAGGGCTGTGACCAAGTTAGTTTAACTATTGCAAACCCTGACCTCTGGGTGGAGGCACCTGCCATCGGATCCAGGCCCCTCAACCTGTTAGTGGCAAATCAGGCAGGGGTAGTAGCCCCTGGGATAGCGCCATCTAGGGGTTACATCTAGATAGATGGGTGCAGATCACAAAGGCATCGGGCAGAAAACTATGGCGGGGGGTGATGTACTGACCACCAGTGTAAAGAGAAGTGGGTAACAATGAGCTAAGAGTGCAAGCAAAAAGAGGGGTGAGGAAGAGGGTAGTGGTGGTGGTTGGGGATTTAAACCTATCAGACACAGACTGGGGTGTTCCAGTAGCAAAGAGTTCTAGAAGTCAGTGCCTTTCAAGACTGTCTACTGGTCCAGCTGGTAAAGGCATCTACCAGACAAGGATCCATTCTGGATGTGGTTCTCACAAATTCAGAAGCTGTAGGGGCATAAGAGTAGGGGAACTACTAGCAAACAGTGACCATAATTCCGTTTGGTCTGATTCGACCCTAGGGGATGGAAAACCCCACTCAAAAACGGAGGTCCTGGACTTTAAGGGGACGAGTTTCAAAAAAACTGAAAATGCCGGTATGGGACAAATTAACCAGGGTGAGTGATACAGTGGGTGTGGAAGTGATGAAGGGGCTAATAAAAACAACTATCCAGGAAGCAACACAAATCCGTATGAGGACAGTAGTAAAAATATATAAGTTTAAGGTCCTATATGGTTCTCGGTGAAGGTAAGGGAAGGAATCAGAGCCAAAAGAAAAGCCTTCTGTAGTTTTAAGAAGAAACAGGGGAAGGAAAAATTGGAGAAATACAATCAGAAAAATAGGAAGGCAAAGAGGGAAGTTAGGGAGGCAAAAGCAGACACAGAGCTGCAGACTGCCGAAGGTTTAAATCTGGAGAAAAATATTTCTTCCACAACTTCAGGGAAAAAAGGAAAAGGAGAGGAGAATCATTAGGTTGTCAGAGGGGGAAAGGGTAATTGAAGATGATGAGCAAAAGGCTGCCTTCCTAAATTACTACTTTTGCTCTGTTTTCACCAGGGAGGATACTGGCCCCCTACCTGAAAGTGGCATCCAATCAGCCACTAGAGGGATTCCAGAGATGGAAACACTGGTATTCACTAGAGATAGGGTCTAGGAAGGGCTGGCAGCCCCAAGATAGACAGTACCCCAGGTCCGGACAAGCTGCATCTGAGAGTGCTAAGGGAACTGGCAGAAGAACTAACTGATCCTCTGGCAAAACTATTTAACAGCTCACTACAGACACGAGTGGCTGCTAGAGACTGGAGAATAGCTGACGTGGTTCCACTACATAGGGGGGGGGGGGTAAGAAACAGGTAGGGAACTACCGGCAGGTTAGCCTCAAATCTATTGTAAGAAAGCTGATGGAAACTCTAATCAAGCAGGATCTCTTAGACTACCTGGAGACAAACAGTATAGTATATGGTGTGGTCAGTAATGAAATCCTCAGCTCCGCACACGCGTGTCAATAAGTGTCCAAAAACTAAAGCAAAAAAAATGGCACCACAGGTAATTGTTGTTTATATTTATTAAAGGCAGTAAAATTGCAAGGCCACCCTGCAGTACAGAATCCCAAACCTCGACCGGTTTCACACTACTCGTGCATCATCAGGAGGATGGTACACCACATATCCACTCCACACATCTAAAATAGCATCAAATTAAAGTGATAGTACCACTATAAACCAACTCAGTGTATATACAAATATATGAACAATTAAAACATACTGTAATTCGTTGCCACTACATATTCATTCAAGGCAGCACATAAAAGGCCATTAGCCTAATTATAAACACTAGAAAGCTAAAAGATGAGTTATAAGCATATTTCAGTTCATCTTTCAAATCGTGCCTTACATAGACAGTCAGCATTAGAACAAATATATGAATACAATCATTATTTATTTCCTAATAGTCAGTCTTTAGATAAAACTATACACAGAGATTATGCAGAACCACTGTATCTATTCCAAAAGCATGAATAAACATATATCCATGCCATTACCTGGTCTATTTGTCCATTAACTTTACTTTTAACTGTTAAGACCAAGTAATTATTTTAACTTACTAGCTGAAATCCATTGCCTTGTATTATGTAGTTTTAACCTATTCAAAGACTGGACATTATGTGAAACCAGCGCCATCAAGTGGAAAAAAAAGAGAGACAGAAATATAATTTAACTTAAATACCACACTTTAGTAATATAAACTATTAGAATTCCAATATCAATAGCCACTTCTAACATCTCCATTCATCTGCAGGATTTAGCATTTATTCTTCTTTCGCATATTAATCAAAAGCATTACATCAAATTTGTCATTTAATCCAGGTTGCTGTAAGTCACCCAGGGTATAAATCCAATACGCCTCCCTATTTAATAGGAGATCACTGATGTTTCCCCCTCGAGGTCCCAACCTCACTAATTCAATTCCACAGAATTTGAAATTGTGTTTCATATTGTCAGCCTTACATTTAGCGCAATAAGCTGCAAGAGCATTCCTGTCATCTTCTTTTAGCATGCTACGCATATGTTCATCAATTCTAACCTTGAGCTGACGTGTAGTTTTACCATCATAGAAAGCACCACATACACATGTTGCCAAATACACCAAATTCTCAGTAGTGCAATTAAAAAAAGATCCCATTGTATACACTCTGGGGGCATTAACTGATGTAAATCTGGTGCTTTTAAGAATTGTGGCACAGTATTTACAGTTCCCACGTGAAAAAGTGCCATTAGGCCTACATGGTAACTATGTACCCTTATTCCTCTCTGCTCTTGGAATGGGCTAACTTTTGGTGATCATGTCACCAATGTTTCTGCCACGACGGTATACAATACGTGACAGACTCTTCCCTACTTCTTTTAATCAAGGGTTCCAGACATAGAAGTGGCCAATGTGTTTTAATAATCTCTCCCAAGGCACCGGACTGTCTGCAGAATGTGGTGACAAAGTGTATCTTATTATTGTCCCACTCCTGTTTAGTTTTAGGGATCATAACTTCATCTCGACTGAGACCAGAAACCTCATGCATGGCATCTTCCACCAGTTCTATTGGGTAATCCCTATCCAAAAACCTGGTACACATTTCTCCACCATGTTTCATGAAATCATACGAACATACAAAATTTGCCAGCAGATAAAGGCCTAGAGGTCTATCAAGTCTGCTCGAATGTGCAGCTAGCACCCCTTATTCTGCAGCTGCCCCTCCCTTCCACCCTTCCCCTTCATTAACCTTCCCCCTTGTCCTGTCCCATCCTCGTTTGAAGCAGTCCACTGTTCTACTGCATACCACTTCAGCAGGTAACGCATTCCACCCAGCCACAACCTTCTCTGTAAAAAAGTGTCTCCTCATCTCTCTCCTGAACCTTCCTCGCTCCAGTCTCATATCATGGCCCCTGGTGGCCCTCCCCTCCCTTACTTTGAACAGCCCCTCTGTACCCGTCTTGTTTATTCCTTTCATGTATTTAAAGGTTTCAATCATGTCACCCCTGTCTCTCCTCTCCTACAGTGAGTACATGTTCAACTCCTTCAACCTCCTCTCGTGATGATAAGTCCCCCAGCCCCTTGATCATCTTTTTTGGCTCAGGCTGCACCCTCCAGTAACTTAATGTCCCTCTTCAGATACGGACGCCAGTACTGCACGCAGTACTCCAGGTGTGGTCTAACTAATGACTTATACAGTGGCAGAATCACCTCCTCCCTCCTCGAGGATATACCCCTTGCAATACAACCCAGCATTTTGTTGGCCTTTGCAGCTGCCTTCCTACATTGTGCCGAGTTGTTCATTGACCCTGTAATGAGCACACCCAGATCCTTCTCCTCCTCTCTTTGGGCTAGCTGCACTCCCCCTAGCTGGTAACTCCTCCTTGGGTTCTTCATCCCAAAGTGCAGCACCTTGCACTTTTTGGCATTAAAGCCCAGTTGCCAGGTGTCTGACCAGGTTTCAAGCTTTGCCAGATCATCCTGCAACCCCTGCCATCCCCCTAGGTCATCCACCACCGCACCTGCCTTGGTATCATCAGCAAACAGACTGATCTTGCTCTTGATGTCCCATGATATGTCTGCAATGAATATTCCAAACAACACTGGTCCCATCACTGAGCCCTGTGGAACACCGCTCGTCACTGCCCTTGGGTGTGAGAGCTCTCCACCCACCACCACCCTCTGTTGCCTTCCCTGCAGCCAGTTTCCTACCCATCTCACCAGCTTTGCACCCGCCCTGTGCTACTAACTTCCTTCCCAGCCTTACATGTGGCACTGAGTGAATGCCTTACTAAAGACCAGATACAGGACATCCACTGCATGGCCCCTGTCCAGTTGCCTAATGCCCAGTCATAGAAACTCGACCAGGTTGGTTTGGCAGGATCTGCCACATATGAAGCCATGCTGTCTGCTGTCCTGTAGTCCTTTGGCCTCTAGGAGGCCACCAGCCTCTCCTTCAGGATAGTCTCCATTAGCTTACCCACGATGGATGTGAGGCTCACTGGTCTGTAGTTTCCGGTTCATCCTTGGGGCCACTCTTGTGGAGGGGCACCACATGAGCCATCCTCCAGTCTGGGAATACACCCGAATGTAGTGAGGCATTAAATAAGTCTGCCAAGGTCCTGCAGGACCTCTGCCAGCTCCTTCAGTACCCTGGGGTGGATGCCATCTGGGCCTGGCGCCTTGTCCACCCTTAGTGCCTTCAAACCCTCTCGAACTCTGCTCTCCATGATTTCCCCATCTGTCACCACTTCCCCCTCCTTCTGCCATTTCTCCACATGGGTGTCACCCCCTCTTCTCTTTAGTAAATACTGAGCAGAAGTACTCATTTAGTACTTCCATATATACACACCCTGCTTCCACCCAACCCCCCTCCTTCCTAATCCTTACTATGTGGTCCTTACAGCTCCTTTTCTCCCTGATGTACTTAAAGAAGTCCTTCTCCCCCTTCTTAATGCCTTGTGCCAGCCTGAGTTCCGTAGATGCTTTGGCTCCCCTTACTGCCCTTGTCACCTCCTTCGATTCTGTCAAGTACTCCTCCCTGTCCTCCCCCTCCCTGTTTTCTTGTACTTCCTAAAGGCAGCTCTTTTCCTCCTTACCTTTTCCAAGACCTCCTTGCTCATGGATCGGTTTCTTAGCCCTAGCCTTCTTGCTCTGGGCTTTGCAGCAGGTTTTGGTTGCCTCCTATACCCAACTATGAGCTCCACCTCTGGTTAGTGTCCATACTAGATTGAATTCTGTCCAGGTACCCTTTTACCACTTCCTCCATCCTCCCAAAGTTGGCCCTCCTGAAGTCAGCACTATTGTGCCAGATTCCACTCCTTCCTTGCCCATATCCAATGTGAGCCATACTGGCGGTGGTCACTCTGACAGCCGTTCCTCCACTGTAAGTTCTCTCACAAAGTCCCCATTTGCCAGCACAAGGTCAAGGTGTTCCTAACCTGGTTGGTTCACTGACCATTTGCAGCAGGAAGCTGTCCTGGAAGGCATCCAGCAGTACCTGCTCCCTTCTGTTCCTGGTTGTTGGGTGCTCAGTCCACTCCTGGCATGTTGAAGTCCCCACAATCACCACACTACCCTTCTGCCTGAGTCCTCCTGATCTGTCCCGCTAGTTCCCTGTCTAACTCCTCCGTCTGAGATGGTGGCCTGTACACTCCCATTCTAAGAATCCTATTCTTGGAATCCTGGATTTGCATCAAAGTGACTCTGTACTACCCTCCTCCCTTCCTCCTTACACACTTCAGTCCTTCCTTCACATATAGTGCCACCCCCCTTCCCAATCACTCTGTCCCTACGAAATAATCTGTACCCTGGTACAGACAGGTCCCAGTCATTGTATTGGGTGGCCCATGTTTCCGTGATGACTGCAATGTCCACGTCTCCCTCTGCCATGAGAACCTGTAACTCTGCAATTTTCCTCCCAAGGCTCCTAGCATTAAGGGTAACCACCTTCCACCATTCCCCCCCCTCCCATCCTGCCCTCCTTTCCTAGCATCACCAACAGTACTTGCCATTTGTCCTTTGTCACTGTTATGGGGGGTAAGCTCATATGGTTTCCCAACCTGTGGTCTCTGCATATCTCTTCCCCAACTGCCACCCCCCACTCCTAGTTTAAATTCCCAACTTCCTCTATGTACTCCTCCATCCTCTGTTTCAACACTTTCTTTCCCTCCTCACTCAAGTGTAGTCTGTCCTTGGCATAGAGACTACTGTCCTCCCAGGTCCCTCCCAACCCCCCAACAGCCCATACCCTTTAGCACAACACCAGGTTCTTAGCCATCCGATAAATTCCTCTATTCTTAGCCTTTGGCACAGGAAGTATCTCTGAAAAAGTTACTGATCTTCCTGCCCCCTCACATAATTGTGCTAGTTCCTCAAACCTCCTCTGGACTGTATCTACTGTTGTCAGCCAGGTCGTTTGTCCCAAGATGTATAATTAAATGAGGCTTGTCCCTACCCCTTCTAGCATATTTCAGAACAGACTGTCCCATCCTTTCCGCTGTCATTCCTGGCATGGCCTCCACCCAAATGCGACTATGCCTCTCCCCCTTGCTACCCCACCTAACTCCTCTTAGTATTGAGTCCCCCAGCACTAAGATTCCACCCCTCTTACTCCCTGCTTGCTTCCATTCATCTCCCTCTCTCATTTCCAGCTCCTCTTCTTCCTCCTGCTCATTATTTCCCCTTTTACCCCTGTTGCAATTCTCCCAGCAGAACTTCCCCCGCTCCAGTTTGGTCCAGGCATTCATCAATTACTCCTCTAATTTCATCATTTCCCTCCTCCACCGTCTTCCTCTCTAGCAGTGCACAACTATTTTCTGAAGGCCCTTCACAAATGCCCGCTCCCTCTCTCTTCATAGTAACCTGTTCTCTCCTTTCCACTCCATGACTTTTGCCACTTCTTCGCCTCCCCTCACAAGTCCCTATCTCCTCCTTCCATTTGTCTTTTGTCTCCTGACCTGGTTTCTCCAGCAATTGTTCTTCCTGGCCTGGGCCCCTTTGTCTCTGCTTCCCTTCTTCTGACCCTCTCCTCACCACTGTTGGCTTAAATCACCCTCCCTCATCTCCCTTCTTCCTCCCTCCAGTATTGGGCTAAACCCAACCCCAATCTGCCTTGCCTGTCTTAGTTCCTCCTGCAGACCCTCAATCTCCTTTCTAAGTTTTCTATGTGGTTGCACACTAAAGATCCTCCCACACTCCAGGCAATTTTTAGAAAGATTGGTGCACCGCAGTTGTTGCAGCCTACCACCCTACCCATTGCTGTCGTTGCCCACCAGCGACCCCCCACCCTTCCAGATGCAGGATACCAAACACTCCCCCAAGTCTCCCCTCTCCCTCCTCTATCAGTACAAAACATTTTCTTTATTTCCCTTACCTCCTTTGTTGTACACGTTTAGATATATTGAGCAACTGCTTTTTATATTCCTATCCTTCCTATCCACACTCAAAAAAGACTTTAAGTAGCCATTGCACAACCTTCTTCAAACTCCTACTCCTCCTTTCCCCAATGCAATATCAATGCGAAGAAGTAATAATGAAAGCTCCTAGATTTGCATTTACTTCCCTTCCACTGAGCGAGCAGTCACCTCTTCACTTGCTGCTGTTCCTTTCCTGGATGTCTGCTTTTGCTATGACAGGTGCATATCCTTTGCCTGTTTGAGGAAGTGATGTCAGAACCCCTGGTATAAAGGAAATAATGGACCAAGGGTGGGACCAGCCCAAGTCATCCAGAAACAATCAGGTAGCTGAGGCCTCTGGTCAGACCATTAGCACCCTTCCCCCACTCTGCACTCAAACTTTGCAGCTAGTGAAGCCAGCAACAATAAATCACAATTCTACTTAAAGCCCCCAAAATAAGTTTGCTACCCAAAGAAACAGGACTCCAATTCAAACAGCTTCACCAACAACACATCAAAATAGGCTTGGAATTAGAAGATATATGTCTCCAATTCAAAGAAACAGACCCAGTTAAATCACACCAATTATGTCTTAAAATAGAAGAAATAGGTCTCTACAAATGCAGCCTGCCACACAGTGAATCAAACAAATGAGCCCACTTATAGCTACCAAAACAGGTTTCAAAATTCCAACAGCCCCAAACAATACCCTGCTAGCCCCTTAGTAGTAAGAAAGAAAAGAAATAACCTTCTACCAAGTAGAATCCACAAGAAACAATGTAAAACAACAAAGCTACTGTACTGTAGATCTGATCTTGTCCCCCTTCTAGTTCCTTCTGAGAAGCCAAAGCACTGAGTGCCAAACTCTGTGATTTCCCTTGTGCTGCTTTCAAAATCAGACGGTTCCAAACTCTGTGATTTCCCTTGTGCTGCTTTCAAAATCAGACATTTCCAAACTCTATGATTTCCCTTGTGCTGCTTTCAAAATCAGACAGTTCCAAACTCTGTGACTTCCCTTGTGCTGCTTTCAAAATCAGACAGTTCCAAACTCTGTGACTTCCCTTGTGCTGCTTTCAAAAACAGACAGTTCCAAACTCTGTGACTTCCCTTGTGCTGCTTTCAAAATCAGACAGTTCCAAACTCTGTGACTTCCCTTGTGCTGCTTTCAAAATCAAACAGTTCCAAACTCTGTGACTTCCCTTGTGCTACTTTCAAAATCAGACAGTTCCAAAATCACTACCCATGCTGCAATTCCTATGTGCCCTGAATAATTGGACTCCGGGGTTATTGTTAATAATGTGTCTAGGATGGCAACCGGGAGCACATAAGAGAGAATTCCTGTCTGTTTCTTTTTTAAAGAAAGATGTTTGTATCCCATCATTAGTATCCCTCTTAATTTCAACATCCAGAAAGGTGACCATATTACTGTCACTCATAACACTAAATTTCAAATTAGGATTACTATTTTCCAGCTATGAGACAAATTCTCTCAATTCGTCTACTGTGCCTTTCAAGATTAAAAAGATGTCGTCAATAAGACGTCGCCACAGGTCAATCCTATGGTAGAAAGGGTTGACCTGTGCGTCATAGACCAGTAATTTCTCCCAGAGTCCCAAATAAAGGTTAGCATAATTAGGTGCAAATGTGACACACATTGCTGTCCCTTTTGTTTGGAGGTAATAATTCCCCTGGAACAGAAACACATTTTTCACAAGTACAGTCTCAGCACACTCCAAAATGAACTTCTTTCTACACTCATCAAGTGTTAAATCTAGGTTCAGTCAATGGCCAAGTGCCAATAACCCCAGGTGATGAGGTATATTGGTATATAGTGACCCTATATCCATAGAGACAAGAAGAGAATCTGGATCTAACTGCACCTCTCCCAGTAATCCCAGTATGTCAGCTGAATCTCTGACATAAGAAATTAAAGTAGGTACATATTGTTTGATGTGCAATTGAGACAATGGTTCTGTAATTGAACCAATTCCCGCCACTATAGGTCGACCAGGGGGATCCTCCAAGTTCTTATGTATTTTACGAAGTATATAGATAATAGACCTTATAGGATGCGTCACTATCATAAAGGAATGTTCCTTTTGATCTATGATTCCCTCTAAAAGGGCTGAATCAAGCATTTGATCAATCTCAGATTTAAATACATTAGTAGGATCGCCTTGGAGTTTCCTATAGAAATTCTGGTCTCCCAATTGTCTTTGAATTTCATTCACATACTTGTCCACATCCATAACTACTATGGCCCCTCCCTTATCTGCAGGCTGAATAACTAACAGTGTTTTTTTCTGCAATGCCTGTAGAGCTGTCCTCTCGCTATTAGATAAATCCACAAAGCTTGGCCTGTCATTATTACTACACATAGCCTCCACATCACTGAAACATGCTCTTTCAAAGATTTTTACCACATCAGAATATGCTGGATTAAAAGTAGAAGGTGGTCCCAAAGAGGAACGAATCCCAGAGGTTGGTAAATCCACACCTACTGAGTCTATGATATTATCATTTTTTGAAGGCAAACTAAAAGCCGTGTTATAGCCCATTTCTGTAGTGTGAAAAAAAAACTTCTAAATTCAAAGTCCTTGATAAACGTTAAATGTCCAAATAAACCTCGAAGGGATTAATATTAACAGTTTGGTACAAATGTCAGGCCTTTCTGCAAAACTTGAACCTCAGTATCAGTTAGAGTCACCTGCGATATATTTACCACTATGTTTTCTGGTGTGCGTTCTATCTGCCCCTCTGGTTGCCTCTGCGATTTCCTCTTCCTGGCTTGATATTGTAAGAAAGCTGATGGAAACTCTAATCAAGCAGGATCTCTTAGACTGCCTGGAGACAAACAGTATAGCATATGGTGTGGTGAGGTTCAGCATGGATTTCCATGCCCTGCAAACACTTGTTCTGCTGTACTACTGATGTTTGTACTGCAGCAGAACAACTTTCATTCTGCTGCAGCAGCGATGTCAGACAACAATGCTCCTGAGTTGTTTGCCAGTCACGCTACCACCGCTGGCACTCTACTGAAGCCAGCCATTAGTGATGCTTTAAAAAAAAAAAGTCAATGAAAGTGGAGGTAGTCATGGAAGGATACAGCGCAGCTGCAATGGAAAGCAATCAGGCACCTGTGTTTGGGGGGGGATGAGAAGGCGGAGTTCATAGGCCAGAGAGCAGTGGAGACCAGAAAACCTCAAGTGGCAGTAAGTGAATGAGATCAGTGTGAATACCTGATGTTTATGTCTGACGCAAAAAAGCCATGTTGGGTTGCTCCTTCACCACATAATCTATATTAGAGCCCAAATACAAGCCTTGATTACTTTGTTTATCCTTTATTCCCTGTCGCTGCTCAATACACTAAAATGATTTATTGCAAACACCAGTTACCCTGCCTTGTACTGCTGGCATGCTACCCTGAAGTGCTTACACACTATGTACCGTATGTCTTCTCACTGTCTATTGTCTTCCGATGTTGTATCCTTTTATGTAATATCCTGCTTGTTCTAAGTGTACACCTTGAATACATGTTATACCATTGTTCTATCAAGTATTATATTTTATGTAATGTTCATCAGTGTACATGTCTCAGGACCTCATTGTGAATGAGCTTGCTCAATGGAGTTTTCCTGCAGTCAACTTGAACTTGAAACAGATGCTATTCTTCCACCTCGTGGTTACCATGACAACAGATGAACTTCTTGGGCTTCACTCTCCATGTCCTAATCATCATGATAACTACTCAGTGGAAGAACAGCCTTGTTATGTATGGGCTCCCATACACTATTCCATATATTCAGGATAGTACACAGCATGGATTCATGGCAGGAAGATCCTGTCAGACCAACCTAATTGTGTTCTTTAACTGGGTAATAAGAGACTTACACAGGGACATGAAGTGGATCTACTAAACTTTGACTTCAGCAAGGCCTTTGACTCACTGCTTCACAGACGCTTGCTGAGGTAAATGGAGGATCTTGGGGCAGCAGGGAACACAGTCAGAAGGGTGGGAAGCTGGCTCAAGGGTAGGCGGCAGCAGCAGGTTGTTATCAACAGGGTTAAATCAGCGGAGGGGGAGGTCACAAGTAGGGTACCACGGAGATCTGTCTTAGGACCTGTCTTTTTAATGTTCTTTAGCAACATTACTGAAGGAATCAAGGGGTGAAACTGGCCTCTTTGCAGATGATACTAAACTCTGTGGAAGGGTGGACAGTGTTGAGGGAGTTACAGAATTACAAAATGACCTTTAAAGGCTGGAAAGATGGTCAAATGCGTGGCAACTGAAATCCAGTGCCAAGAAGTGTAAGGTAATGCACCCGAGGAAAAAGAACCACAGGATAGACTACTGGCTAAATGGGGTTATGCTTAGTACAACAATAGAGGAGCGTGACATGGGAATCATTATCAACGACACCCTGAAGCAGTGAAGCCAGTGCAAGAAAAACTACAGCACTGGAAACAGAATGCTGGGGTGTATAGGGAGGGGTATAGATACTAGAAGGAAAAGAAGTAATACTCCCCTTTTATAGATCCTTGGTGAGACCCACACCTGATGTACTGTGTCCAGTTCTGGAGCCCTCACCTCAGAAAGGATAAGGGCAGGCTGGAGGCAGTACAGTGTAGGGTGACAAAGATGATGCAGGGCCTACAGGGGGAATCCTACAAGAAACCTCTGAGGGGAATTAAACATGCACTTGGTGGAGGCCAGGATGGAAGAGGTGAGATATGATAAGAAACCATACATTTTCTAAAAGGGATTAATGAAGTGAACTGTGCAGAATTATTGAATAGGAATACCAGCTCATTGACACAAGGGCATGAATGAAATCTGGAAGGGGGCAGCTTTAGGAGGGACTTGAGAAAGTGTTCTTTCGCCACAAAAACGGCGGTGGAGCCAAGGAATAGCCTGCCTGCCGAAGTGGTGGGTGCCAGAACTGTGGAAAGCTTCAAGCACAGGTGGGACATAGTAAAGGAATTAACAGAAAGCTAAAACTTATGTTGGGGGGGAGATAAGTCCCCGGCTAGACACCAGGGGCTCGATTCTGAAAGATCCCTTGGAGTGATGCAAGTTGCAACGCTCAAGGGATGTGGTAAATTCTGGGTGCACCAGGGACCCTGCACCAGATTCTTTAAAAAAATCAGGGCCCCAGCACCAAAATCCCCAGGTTTGCACAGGTGTACAACAGCACCAAACCATCAGCACAGCTGTGGCAAATGCCGCAGGGATCTGGCTCTCAACCCCCCCCCCCCAAGCAACACAAGAAGGGCCAGCATTGGTGGTGGTGGTGCGGCATCCGCTTGCCAGGACGGGGTCGGGACATAGGGTGAGTTGGAGAGACAGCAGGAATGAGTATTGCTTTAGAGCCTGGTGGGGTGCAATACAGAGCATATGCACCCCTCCAGGGGCCAAAGCAATCGCCACTTCCTGCAGTTTCCCATTTCAGCTATGCCCCACCCCACCCCACCCCACATGTAGCTCACCCACCCCACCCCCGCAACAAAGGGCTTAGACCACCTTCTGGCTGGTCTAAACTGTGTCCCTTTTTAAGGCCACTGGGAAGCTTCTACAATCCCCCAAAAGGGGATTTTGCAGCACCCACAGGGCAAGCCCCCTTGCGACCTGTCATACCCTAAGTGATGGTGGTCGCAAGGCTGCCGCAGTGCCTCTTTACGGCAGCTGCTTCCCATTCCGACAAACTGCGTTTTTGACTTCGGATTGCTGCAATTTATTACGCAGTGGTGCATACTGCATTAATGTTTGCGGAAATTGCGGCAAGCATCTTGCGTCAGCTTACTTGCTTCACCAGTTTAGCGTCAAATGGTCTACTATTTGCTGCTCAGTAATTGCGCGTTAAAATGCGACTGCGGTTTCGCAACATCTAGACTACAATTCCCAGAAGGCCAGTCGACACACAGACGCATTTCCGTTGAGGTCATCACGCCTGGCCGGCAGTTTTCTTTTCGGCTCTCCGTGGGGCAAAGAATGGAGGAGATCGGAATCATTGTGGAGAAATGTCTGGTGAGTCTGCGGGCGGAGGAGGGGAGCAGCTCCGGGGAGGTGTACCGCACGGTTACTGCTGGGGCACGGGGGGTCTGCGAGATTGGGATCCCGGCTGGTCACCCTCGGGTGGCCGTGGTGTTAGTGCTGCTCTAAATGCAGAGTCACTGCAGGGCCCTGTTGCTGTTACTTCTCGAGCAAGGGGGAGGTAAATAACAACTGCCCTGTTGGTGCCAGGGTACGGTGTTCTTGTGAGGGGAGTAGTTAGTGATGGGATAAGGATTTCCTACTATGCGGGATAGGTACTGCAGGTCACAGTGTATGGAGTAAAGTATTTCTGGGTGTATCTGAGAGTGTATGGAACCTAAGAGGAGGGGGTCTGTTTGGTGTGAAAAGATATCACTATGCGGGTTCATCTGAGGGAATAGTTAGCAGTGAGATACAGATTGGGGGTCAGAGATTGTGGAATAAGTCTTTCCTGTGAGAGGATATAGTGTCACTAGTGGTGGGGTAAGGTGTTTCTGTGGAGGTATTTAAAAGGGTACGGGATTGTTTTTGGTGATATAATATATTCTGTGAGGGGCTGTTTGGGACTGCTGGTAGTTCGGTAAGGTGTTCCGTGGGTATGGTTTACAGATCACAGTTCTGGTGCCCCCCAGCGAAAAAGGACTGGGAGTCTACTCAGTTTATTTCGTGCTTTGAGACCAGTTCTGGATCTGAAGCACCTAAACAAGTCTGTACTTCACACTATTTTCAAGATGGAGTTCCTGTGTTCAATCATAAGGCTGTCCAGCCAGGGAACTATCCAGCATCCATAGACCTCAAGGAAGCAAATCTCCACTCCACTTTGGGTTTGGCAGCAGCACCCCTGGGTGTTCATGAAGGTCCTCACAGTTTTTGTGTTGCAGTTGAGGAGGGATGTATTTCTCTACCTGGATGACTTACTCATTTGAGCATCATCTGCTCAGATGGAAGAACTCCCTCACCTGGTAAGAGTTTGGAGCACTTGGGCACGATGTTCAGGACAGACGAGGGGAAAGTCTTCCTCTCTTCAGCTACAAAAGACAAGAAATTCAGTAGTTTTGTAGCCAGTCGTCAGCCTCTGCTCACAGACTGCTACAGATTCTGGGACTGATGGCAGCGATAGACTTCATGCCATAGATATGCTTACACATGCAGCTCCTTCAAAAATGGAGTGCTAGCAACCTGGAATCTGGCCTTTGAAAACTGCGATGCCCGGATCGCACTGCCATGATCATTCCAACAGTCACTGACTTGATGGGAGAGTCCCAAGAACCTAAGCAAGGAGTCCCTCTTAGAAGCCCTATCAGAGCTGATTTTGATGACCACTGCCATTCCATTGCATCAGGCTGAGGTGCAGTCCTTGACCAGGTTCTGTTCCAGGGCATTTGGACTCCACAGTTAGGAGCAACAACTACTGATAAATGTGCTGGAGATGAGGGATGAGGGCAGCACTGCTTGCCCTTGTTCATTTTTGCAATATTGTATGGTCAGAAGCCATAAAAGTAAAGTTGGACAACACAACTATTGTACAGTGATGTACATAAACAATCAAGGAGGCACAAGAAGCAAGGAGATGCTAGTAGAAGCAATTAAAGTGCTGCTGTGGGCAGAGAGAACCTCCTGTCTGTCTGTCTCCCTCTCTGTCTCTAATGTATAAGCAGTAACTTTATAATGTAATCTGATCCAATTTTGAACGGTTTGTTTCGCTCTGCAGTTGATCTAGTAGGAGACTTGGATGTCCAGGCTGACTAGCTGAATCAAGAGACCGTTCATCAAGGGGAATTTATTGTATTTATTGAAAAGTTTCACCAGGAAAGGCACAATGAACAGTCGAGTTGTTTGTCTTCTGGTGTGTCCTGGGGGTAGGGTATTGGGGTACAGTCATACAAATACATGCAACAGGAATTGTGAGAAGAATCGATGTTGAACCCAGCGACATTTGACCTTCTGAGCAGAAGATTCAGTCGTCCTCAGGTTAATCTGTTCATGTAAAGACAAAATGCTGAGGTACCGAGGTTCCCTCTGTCGGTACCGGTGTCCAGAGGCGGAAGTGATGGATGCTCTGTGCTAGACTTGGAATTTCTTCAGAGCGTATTTGTTTCCTCCTCTGCTGCTCCTCTACAAGGTCATTCACAAAATAAGGCGCTCAAAAGGAGATTTTCTTCTGATAGTGCCAGAGTGGCCGGGTAGACCATGGTTCTCGAACCTGCTGAATCTAGCATGGCACGCGCCTTTCAGACTTCCACTCCAGTAGGGGGCCCATTCTGTATCTGAACCCGGGAGCGATGCAGCTGGCGGCCTGACTCCTGAGAGGAAGAAATTGTTAAAACGGATTTTCCAGAAAAGTTAGTGAATACCTTTATGGCCACTAGGAAGGTATCTATGTCTGCAGCTTATGACCTACCATGGAACACCTTCTTGGCTTGGGCCAGAGAGAGAGTTATCGGGCCTTCTAAAGATATGATTCCACAGATTTTGGATTTTTTGCAGGTGGGGTGGTCAAAGGGCTTGTGTCCAGTGCCACAACTCTCAGTGCCACGGGGCTGGCTACATCCCCTTCTAATTTACGGATGATTTATATATTTATGAGTATCTGAGGACTGTTGATACCTATAGGTAAGTCCACTACTTTGTTTGAATGATCTTTTTATGGGCTGTCAAAATTTGAAGGACCCGGAACACTTAATCTTTGGGCTGCCGACCAAATTAGAACGTATTCTGGACAGATATATCAGTGTACTGCTCAGCAAAAGTTAACCTTCTGTTTTAAATGGGAGGTAAATACTGTATTGCGGGGGTCACTTAAATTCTGGCAACCCATGAGAAGATCTTTCAGACAAAGTATTGGGCTACCTTTAGTGGCAAGAATCCAGAGATATAAATATCTAAATTGTCTGTGAAGTAAATCAAGGCAGCAGGCATTTCGTAGAATTTTCAGATGGAAAGTGTGGTCTTGGCCGATCAGATGTGAGGATGGTTAACATCTATTAAGTTTCATGTAAACATATGTTACCAGAATATGTCTAATTTCTGAATTTTGTTTTACTCTGTATTCTTTTTCTCTTACAAGCCGTATTATTTCCTTAACTGACGTGGAGCCTTTGCAAACGAGTCTATGACTCAAAGGATTGTAATTCTGATTCTATACAATACATAAATAATAAGAGTTAATTACAGCTTGCACCTCACAGGCATTCATCTGGGGTGATATTTTAATACGTATTCAGAGTCTGAAACTAGGTCATCATGATATCTGTCAACAAAATCATTATAAAATATTTTTACAACAGTTTTATTCCATTAATGCAACAATTGGATCAGTTTCATAATTGCAGTAATACACTTCAAGGTTTCCTGATGGGATTGATCCCTTCTCAGCTGGTTGATGTCACTCAGCCTATGGCTTCTTGCCTAACAACACACTTGAGGTGGGATGATATGTCATATCATCACACACCTTGTTGTATATTCTTGCTTAATTAACTCTTAAGAGTTAATTAATGAGTTGGCTATCTGTCATACTAGGAACAGGGTCACTGAATTACAGTGTTTAACAAGTCAAGAATCTTTCTGGAGCTGTCCGCGTTGTCAGTGGTAAGTCATAGCTACAGGGCATTGTGCACCCCTACCAGGGGAAATGGCACAGCCCAAAGCTTTACAATGCTGGGCATATGAGGATTCCAAGCAGCAGCAACTCCCTAGCTCAGCTGTACCATTTGCAGGGGACAGACCTCTTTCAACCTTCTCTGAAGAGAATTCACGGTTTTCAGTTTTGGGGTACCAATTCTGCACAGCAGGTTGGGGCTACCTAATAAGAGGGAGCACCCGTAAATTAAAATCGTGCTTGTTAAGCTGCGCTTTCAAATTGACTAACCTGCTCTCCCCATTTCCACTGCTTCAGCTTTGACTGGGGTCCATATCTGCCTTGCATTAGGGTGCTTTGTTTTTCTATGGTCTCTGATTATTTAAAAAAAAAAAAAAAATCAAAGGGGCCACAGGTAAGTGTAGTTTATTTTACTATTCTGGGGGTAGTATAGGGCTTCTGGTGGGGTTCCCTCGGCTTCTGTGTCAATACCTTGACGCCCCCCCCCCTTGTCTTCAGGTTACCATTAGTCTAACTCATTCTGCTGCTCGTTATTTTGAAGTTTGATTGTTTTGGGGTGTTGCCATTTTAGGTGGCATTTCCCCATTAAGAATGCCTGCAGGTCGGGTTTCTGTTTAGCAGCGTTCCCTCTAGGTTTGGGCTGCTGGGGACAGTCATTTTCCTAGGGTGGAGTTAAGTGCTTGGTGATTTTCTTAAATTGTGTTTAGAGGGCCTTTGGAGCATTTTTTTTTTTTACCTCAGCCCTTTGAACGCTCAGTGCTTCGCTTCCTGCCATTCAGACTTTGACAACAGTTGGGCGATCGCCCTCCCTTTGAATCATTTTTCTCTACACGTACTCGGTTCTTCGTGCACCTGGAGGTGGGCGCACCTGTCTGCCTAGCATGTCGATGTCATTAGGACATTTTGATGTCATGCACATGCCCGGCATAGAGAGTGAGCGTGTCTAGGCTTCTGCCATAGTGGATATGTGTGGCTGTGTGCTTCACATATCCTTCTGACTGCGTTTAGTCACTCTTGACAGCAGGAAGTGCATGCAAGCAAGCTCTGTTTATCTAGGTGTTATTCAGTCTACAGCAATCTGCTGGTCTGATTAGCGACTGCATCGCATTATTCTGCCAGCAGGGAGTGAATGCAGGAAAACTCTGATTTAGCTAGCTATTTATTACATATTCCACAGAAGTCAGTTGATCTATTTAGATATTGATTTCGTTTTTTGCTTGGCACCATAGCTTATCAGAGACCATTAATTCTAAAAAGATGTAAGACCTGCAAAAGGGTGACGAGACCCTCCTCCATGGATTCCTATTGCCCTCATTGTTTTGCCCAGCATAATATTTCTCTAATGGTTCCCCCCAGCTGGTCCTCCGAGCTGGGGAGGGGCGGCACCTGGTTCTTCAGTTGGCAGTGGCAAAGCAGAATTGCAGAAATCATTCCTGTTGCTCCATGGCGAGCATTTGGGCCCCGATGTTCAACAGGACATCCCAGCAGGCACACCCAACTCCAAACTGGGCCCCTCTGGTAAGGGGGGACCACACACAAGCATGTCTTGGTTCATCAGAACAAGACAAGGCTGTGGAGACAGATGTGCAGGCAGACCCTGACTACTTAGAGGGTCAAGATGATGATTTTGTGGATTTTAGGGAAACTCCTGACCTTCAAAAAACTACTCTGTGATAAAGGGGACGTCCCCATGGAGGAGGAGGAGGAGGAGAAAGGGGAGTGGATGGAGCTCAGGTCAAAGATTCCTATACCTCCCTTGTTTGACAACAGGTCCTTATCTTTTTTGATAGCTGAGGCATGTAGGTCCTTATTGCTCAAGGAGGAACAGTCCGTGGAGACAGTGGACGTCAATCCGATGCTGTCTGTGCCTTCCACTGCTCCAAAGTGTTTTCTGAGTTTTATTCACTGTGACCAAATTATTGAGCAAGAATGGGCAGGTATGGATCAGAGAA
The DNA here is from genome assembly GCA_016271365.2 of Neoceratodus forsteri. Lineage (NCBI taxonomy): Eukaryota > Metazoa > Chordata > Ceratodontiformes > Ceratodontidae > Neoceratodus > Neoceratodus forsteri. The sequence goes on along the minus strand of CM028138.1, from coordinate 68,728,232 downwards.
AGTATCTACCAAAACCGAAGACAAGGTCCTTTCCCTTTTTAGAGGAAATATTTTGCAGGTGGGAAGCCACTCCGCTGGCGGAAAAGGCTGTGTATAATTCGATCATACATACCAGTATCCCTATTGAAGGGTCACTGGTCTTATCAGCTTCCCATGACAAATAAGTGGATGCCACATGTAGGAGGGCTTTCACCTCTGACAGCACAAACCTGCACACCTCCTGCGCCTCTTTTAATGTTGCAAGAGCCTTAAACTTGTGGGTTACTACACTGGGCAGCTTCATTCTCCTCAAATCGGAAGACGTGAGCATCTTACAGTTGGTTGCCATGGCCTCCACCTTCTTAGATGATTCTACGGTGGAGAATTTGTGCATGTCACCCTGCTCTGCTTTACCACATTGTCTGCCATGTGATGTGTATGGCTCGGGCATTGGATTCCTGATCAAGCTTCAAAGTCTAAGCCGTTTAACCTTCCCTTTGAGGGAGGTCTGTTGTTCAGTTCTGACCTGAATTATACTTTGAAGGATCTCCAGAATATGAAGGGCCACCTTCAGTGTCAGAGCAACAGCAAAAGGCCGCCCCAGTCCCAGAAGGTCAAGGTACCGGCAAGTGCAGACAGTGGTGGAGGTTTTTGTTCCTTTCGGAACTTCGGTAAGCAGAGAAATAGAGGAGCCTATTCAGGTAACAAGGGCTACAATAACAGAGGGGCAATTGCCAGACCTGCTGGAGGTCCAGGGCAAAGGCCTGGTACCTCACAGTGAGGTACGTGGGAGCATCCGTGCCCCCCCCCCCCCGGTGGAAGGCTACACGATTTCTCTGCAAGATGGGCTCAGACAATGTCACACCCATGCGTATTGGAAATTCTGGCTTTGGACTATGCAATATAGTTTTCAACAATCCCCTCAAGGGGATGTTTTCTGCCATCCCCAGTTTTCAAGGGCTCTGTAAAGAGATAGAAAGTGTCAGGGACCCTGAACCACCTAATTCAAATTGGGGCAGTTGTGCCATTTCCTTTAAGCGAGCAGGGTCAGGGATTCTACTCTATTTCATAGTTTTTCAAAAATCAGGGGGGGTTTGAGGCCCATCCTGGATCTGAAGCATCTGAACAAGTTCGTGCACCACATGACCTTCAAGACGGAGTCCCTGTAGTCAGTCATCTGAGCTGTCCAGCCAGTGGATTTCCTAGCTTCCATAGATCTAATGAATGCGTGCCTTCACATTCCCATCCATCAGTCTCACCAGAAGCATCTCGGGTTCTCTATACGGGTCAACATTTCCAGTACAGGGCACTTCCCTTCTGCCTTGCAACAGCCCCCAGGGTTTTCTCGAAAGTGCTGATAGTCCAGGTGGCTCAACTCAAGAGGGACATCATATCTGTCCTTAACTTAACATCCTGCTGATTTGAGCACCAACAATATCCTTGGCAAGGAAGTCTGTGCTCAGGACTCTGGAGATCCTACAGTCCCATGGCTGGGTGGTGAACTGAGACAAAAGCTCTCTCGAACTATCTCAGACCCTGAAACACCTGTGAACAGTCTTCATCATGGTCAAAGGGAAGGTTTTCTTTTCACAATCCCGAAAGGAGACTCTGTTGAAGGAAGTTCAGTGGCTCAGGGCGCAGTCATTGGCCTCAGCCTTTAGCCTGCTGCGAATCCTGAGCTTCGTGGTAGTGATAGACCTAGTCTGGTGGGCTCGTTTCCACATGTGGCCCCTACAGATGGGGCTGCTGTCAGACTGGGATCTAATGTCGGAGGATTATCAAGCCAGGATTTCCCTCTCTCCTCAGCTGTGGAGCTTACTGAGTTGGTGGGTGAGTTCGCAGAACCTTGAGCAAAGGGTTTCCCTTGTAGCTTCCACCAGAGTTGATCCTGACAACAGATGCCAGCATACATGGTTGGGGGGCAGTTCTGAACCAGCTACCCACTCAGGGAACTTGGTCAGTACTGGAACAGCACCTGCACATAAACATTCTGGAGATGAGGGTGGTTTGCCTAGCTCTTCTTCGATTTCAAAGTCTACTGCAGACAAAGGTGGTAAAAATAAGGTCAGACAATGCTGTCACAGTGGCATACATAAACAAGGCATTACATAGAACAGGGAGATACTAAAAGAAGCCTCCACTCTCCTGTGGGCAGAGGAGAATCTTCTCTCTCTGTGAGCAGTACACTTGACAGGGGAGTTCAACATCCGGGCAGACTGGCTAAGCTGCAAAAATGTTCACCCAGAATTGTTCGACCTTCTTTGTCAAAAGTTTGGTTGGCCTCAGATTGATCTGTTTGCCTCCAGCTACAGTGCTCAGACTCCAGGGTTTTTCAGCCATTATCAGCGTCCACAGGCAGAAGCAGTGGACGCTTTGACTCAGGAGTGGACCTTCAGCAGAGCTTATGCTTTTCTTCCACTGTGTCTTCTCCCCCGAGATCATGCAAAAAAATAAGACACTCGAGGAAGCTTCCTCCTGATAGCTGCAGAGTGGCCCAAAAGACAGTGGTTCTCGGACTTGGTGAATGTAGCTCAGCGAGCACCATTTCGTCTTCCAGTTCAAGGAGACTTTCCATCTCAGGGCCCCACTCTGCACCCATATCCAGGGGTGGTGCAGCTAGCGGCCTGGCTCCTGAATGGAGGAGGCTCCTAAAATTAGGTTTCTCTAAGAAAATAGTAAATGCTACTTGTGTAGCTTATGCTTGTGTATGGACCACCTTCTCTGCTTGGTCCAGGGAGAAGGATCTCCAGCCTTCCAAGGCCTCAGTTCTGCAGGTTTTGGATTTCTTGCAGGAAGATGTGGAGAAGGGTTTGGCTGTGAGCACTCTGAGAGGTCAGGTTTCGGCCCTTGAAGCATGTTCTTTGGGAATAATAGAGAGATTATTCATTTTCTGCATGCTGTTATAAGGAGTCATTCTGTGTTCCGGACTCCGATTCCACCATGGGATCTAAATCTGGTTCTAAATTTTCTTTGTAAGGAGCCTTTCAAACTGCTGTCATCCATCCTGCTGGATGTGTTATCTTACAAGGTAGGTTTTCTGATTGCTATGTGCTTAGCCAGGAGGGTTGGGGAGCTCCAGGCTTTGTCCCACAAGGAGCTGTACCTCATCATGCATAAGGACAAGGTGGTATTCCGAACAGTTCCGGCTTTCATTGAGAAAGTGCTACGGCTTTCCATGTGAACCAGGAACTATGTCTTCCATCTTTTTGCCTGCAACCATTTCACCCAAGGGAGACGGAGTTGCACAAGTTGGACTTGCGATGGACTGTTAGGATATATCTTAAATGGACAGCTGAGTTTCAGAAATCAGATTGCCTGTTTGTTCCTTTTTGGAACGGCCAAGCAGGGTCAAAAAGCTTCTAAGGCCACCCTAGCTAGGTGGGTGTTGGCCTGTGTTGCCAAGGCTTATGTTGCAGAAAAGAAGAGGCCTTGGTCATGTCCTGAGCAGAGAGAGGTGAAGCATCTGTTTTTATAGTTATGCAAGGCAGCTTCGTGGTCTTCTGTCCACACTTTCACAAAACACTGCAAAATGGATATCCAGAGTTTTGCTGATGCAGCTTTTGTTCGCAGTGTGTTGCAAGCAGCAGTTTGCAAGCAATCTTTTTGCAATACTTCTGTTTGACGTATAGAATAACATTCTTCCCCTCCCGGTTGTTTTGGGTACTGCTTTTTAGAACCCAGCAGCTGTGACTTCCCATTGACAATGTGGAGCACTACAGAAAGAAGTTTCTTCATACATACCGTAATTTCCTTTTCTTACCCTTGTACACTTGTTCAAGTACCTTGGGGTCATCACTGATGACTCACTCACTTATACACACCACATAGACCCCCTTCTAAGAGCGGTGAGCACAAAGATCAGGGTCCTATACAGGCATAAAAATCCTCACCCCGGAAGCACTCCGAACCTCTGTCTCCAGCTCCATACTCTCCACAATCGGCTACGGGCTAGTGGTTTATGGTGCCGCCACAGAAACAGTGCTCAAAAGGGTCCAAATCGCACTGAATAAGTCATGCCGCCTCACCCTGTGCGAGGATCAATACACTCACACCTGTACTCTATATGAGTGTACAGACTTGCTCAACCTAAAAGACAGGATCAAATTCCAGACTTGCCTCCTGGCAAAGAAGGCACTCCTAGGGAAAACGCCACCCTGTGTAGATAAACTGCTTGAGGCTTCTCCCACATCTCACATCCCACGGGGGAAGAAGAATGGAACACTGTCTATCCCATTCTGCCGAACCTCACTCGGGCAGCGTGCTTTCGCTTACCGGGCCCCCCTCTGGATCAATGAACTCCCTAAGAAACTACACACAGACAGCATATCGCAGTTCAAAGCAGGCCTCAGACAGCATCTCATGTCATGTGCAAAATGCACCTGCTGCTCAGGCTCCTTCTGAAAGTTTTAGAGCATCAACCTAGGTACTACCCAATGCGGGGCTACCTAGAGAACCCCTGCCTTCTCTCGCCATCCCTGCAAATAGAGCATAAGTAAACCTACTTGATCCACTCTAACCCCGTACCCTCCCCATTTCCCCAACCCCCTTCCCCAACTTGACAACGCCCTTTTTGGGTTGCCCACCCCCAGCGACCTGGCCCACTACCCCCACCACCACCTCTCGCCCCCTGCAGATAAGTTCAAACCTCTTGTCCTCCTGTTTTTTATGTCACCTGGCCAGATGCAATCTTAAGTTAACGTAAACCTCTATGCAGTCTTTAGGCTAACTATGGATTCTGATGGGTGGTTTTACTTGTTAACTGATGCTATCAATCGTTTTTTTTTCTGAATTAGCTTCTACTCTGTTATAAATGCTCTTTCTCTCCAATTTGTGCAACTCTATTGTAAATGCTCTTATAAGCCAATTGAGCTGGCATCTGTAACCACTGTATATGTGTCTTTGTCTTATTTGTCCACCCCGGCATGAAGAGCTCACACTCAAAGGTCTATTCCGATATATTAAATAAATAAATAAATACCCCAGGAGTCCTTTAGCATAAGTAACTTTTTTTGCACTTAGCTGGCTAGATGCAGCTGCCCTGGAGGCGTGTCTTTAAGAGATATTTAAATGAGCTTGGGGACAAGCCAGTCAGAAGACAGGAAGGGGTGTGAGCTGAGGGAGAGCTGTTGAAGGCTTCAGAATTTTTTCTCTGCTGGACTGAGCAACATTGCCTCTGAGGTGTCTCCCAACTTTCCTTGTTGACAGCCTCCTAATGCTTATCTGTGTAAAGTTTTCCTCATAAATTACTTCCATTAGTGTGCTAAGTAAAACTTTTACTTTTTAATTAGCGCCACACACATTTTTTATTTTTAGCACAATTGCGCTATTTTGACTTTTTTTTCAAATTTAGTATACATTATTCAGGTTTTAAGAATTACAAAGTGAACATACATTGATATACAGGAGCACAGCAACTTACACAATAAGCTTTAATGTACAGCTATTATTGGCTGTCAGTGTTACATACTCTGTATCTAAAGTTTACTACTGAAGTAGCCATTGGGTAAGAGCAGGCATAAACATACAACCCCCCCCCCCCCAATTCATCCCTTCTCCCTCACCCCACCCTACACCACTAATAGCAGTATGAGAAAACAGGAAGCTGCTAACACAAGTTGAAGTTGTAGCAATCATTGAGCCTCATGGGAGTAGGGTTAGAATAAGGAATTGACTAGAAAATGACAATCTCACCTTTACGTTAAAGAGTCAGTAATGTGTGTAGAGGAGCCCACACTTTTTGGTAATGACTTATTCTTTTTGAAAGGCTGGTCAAAAGATTTTCCACATGTAGGGCAAAGAACTTCATGTAGCCATTCCATGAGTGTAGGAATGCGCTGATCTAGCCAGTGGCGTAGTGTCACTTTTGTGGCACATAATGACACTATAGCCATGAGTTTGTGCTGGTTGCCAATTAAGGCATCACCGTAATCTCCCAGTATACATATATCGGGTTGGAGGGCTTCAGTTAGACCTAGGATGGGGTCCAGTTTGGATTTAATGGCTGACAAGAGCGGGGAGGCCTTATTGCAATCCCATAATAATGTGGAGAAGTGTGCCAAGTTGTTCACCACATTGGGAACAAAGATTAGTTGAAAGCCTTCCCATTTTGTGAAGCTTGACGGGTGTAATAAAGATCATGGATCACTTGGAACTGAAGCCAATGATAACGGTCCCATTTAACATCCTTGTATTGATGGGTCCAAATCTGGGACCAGGAATGAGTAGTGGAAGGGGCAGGAGGTAAATTTTGATCCCACATGTAGTGGGGTTGGCCTTCTGTGTCTGCCAGAAGGTCACACAGATGATAGAAGAAGGAGGTGAGATGGGAGGAGGGAGAAGCCAAGATAACTGGGATGATGGGGCCAGCCAAGTTATGGTCCCAGGGCCCTAAACCAAAGTGGTGAAGAAGCATGTGTGAAAGTTGGATGTATTTAAAGCAATAGGAGGTGGGGAGGTCAAATTTCAGTTGGGCTTCCTGGAAGGACAATAATTTGTGATCTTTTAGTAAGTCGCTGACAGTTATTCTCATATCATGTGGCCAGAAGGATGAGCCAAGGATCTGACCCCCAATCTTAAAGTTAGGGTTGTGTGGTATAGGTTGCGAAACATCCAATATAAGAGAGGTATGGGTGAGGGCATAGAGCTGTAGATGTGCCCGGAGTGCTGCCATGATAGGGGTGTCTCGTAGCTGCTTGAAGACATACTTGAGGGGAACATACAACAGGGCTCCTAAATCTATATTGTGTTGAGCACATATGTTTTTTTCTATTTGTAACCATAGTGAGGAGTAGACTGTCTGGCGTGTCTTTGCCCGTGGTCTTAACCAGTGGAGAAGAACAGAACAATTAATGGAAAGGTAATAGAGAAAGAAGTTAGGTAGTTGGCCACCTCTTGCCTTTGCATGCTGTAACTTGGAAAGAGCTCTGCTAGGGGATTTGCCCAGCCAAATAAAGTTGGAAATGGCACTGTGCACTTGGGTAAACCAGGTTTTTGGAAGGGAATAATTATACATCTGCAGGGAATATAAGAGGTGAGGAGAACATTCATTTTCACAACATTAATCCATCCCCAGAGGGAGATAGGGAGCAGGGCCCAATGATTTAGATCAATTTTGGTTTGGGTGAGGAACCTATCCAAATTACATTGCTTCATTTTGGAGCTAGATCGGGAAAGATAAATTCCTAGATATTTCATTTTATTGCTGACCCATGTGAGTCCCAAATGTTGAATATCTGCATATAGAGTAAAAACATTGAGGGGCATAACTTCTGTTTTAGAGAGGTTGAACCTGTAGTTGGAGAACCCTCCAAATTCCTCAGTAATTGCTAAAGTGGTGTGAAGAGAGAGAGAGGGTGGTTGCGTTATAAGGAGGAGTATGTCATCAGCATAAACAGAGTTTATACTGATTGAGTCCAATAGCTATCCCAGAGACTAGTGGAGAGCTATTGATTCATCAGATAAGAGGTTCCAGGTACAGATTGAATAAAAAGGGAGATAGTGTGCATCCTTGCCTTGTACCCTGTTGGAGGGTGATAGAGCGGGAGAGTACCCCGTTGCAGAGTATACGGGCAGTGGGATGAGTATATATAGAACCTTGATCCTTCGGATAAATTGAGGGGGAATTCTGTATTTAGGCAGCAGATTAGAGAGAATCCCAGGATAACCCTGTCAAAAGCTTTCTCTGCGTTCAAGGACACCAGTGCAGAGGGAATGCAGGAGTCCCTGGATGCAGAGATCAGGTGGGTTAGTTTTCACAAGTGGAACAAAGAGAGTCTGCCGTCCACAAAGCCGACTTGTTCCGGACTTATAAGTGCATGGCAGACCGTAGCTAATCTATTAGCCAGAACCTTTGCAAGAATTTTGAGGTCCGCATTGATCAGAGATATGGGACGGTAGTTAGAAACAAGGAGTGGGTCTCTGCCCAGTTTGGGGAAGACTACTATTGTGGCCTCAGTGAGGGAGAGATCTGACAAGCCTAGATTATTTTTATATATATATGTGTGTGTGTATATATATATATATATATATATATATATATATATATATATATATATCCAACACCAGAAGTGGGATTCTAAAGTGTGGCTTTTAATTCACATCCAAACAGAATAAACAAAGCATAGATGGACCCCCACGGGGCTACACTCCTGGTAATGCAGATTAAGAGTCTAGAACACTTCCTCAACACTTTAGCCCTCAGGCTCTAAACCCACTGGGCACACAGCCTGGACTTTCATGCTGCTTTGGGTTACATAGCCCAAATTTGTACACTGTTCTGGGTTTTCCCTGGCTCGGCTCCCTTGCCAGCCACTTGGACACCTTCCATATTTCATGGAAACATTTTCTGGTGGCTCTCTAAACCACCTAAGATCACCTCGGCTCCATCAGGGAATTCTTCCTTTCAGTCCCACGTCTGGGTACTTTCCTCAGGCACTGGCCAAGTACCTGAGAGAAGGTAAAAGGTGTCTCAGAGCAAATCCATAGAGGTGAAGTTGGTTACTACTGATGGGGGTTCTACCACCTCTCGCCCCCACAATTCATACCCAGCCATTTCTCTGGACAGTAAACACCTCATCCTGTAAAGCCTTGCAATGTAGATTCTTGCTAAATGTATTTCACATTCCATCTACTTGTCTTGGTTCCCATTTATGCTTTACTTGAACATACTTATAAGTGGCATTGTCCATTACATTAGACCCCCCCCCCCCCAACTGAGTTAAGCAGTCCAATCCCAAATTTCCTTCACTCTTTGTGCTGGACTTGAACATACTTGAATTAAGTGGCAATGTTCATTACTCTAGACCTCCCACAGATTAAGCAGTCCAATCCCCACTTTCCGACTGTACTTGGCTGTCTTTTTCCTGACCCCACAGTAACAGTCCCTTTAATTTCCTTCTGTTCAGGTGAAAAACACTGCTCTTTTTCAGAGCGAACTCACCCTTTGGTTGCAGGTGCCTCACAGGTGTTTCTTGCACAAGGGATTTTTCTGTCAGAGCTTCTGGTGCCTCAGCACAACTTGAACAGGCAGCTTCTTTCCCTTAGCTGGACCCACCCTGGAAAACAGGCAAAAACCTTCCCCCCATCCCCCAGGGATGGGGCTCTTGAACCATTGAAAGTGGTCTCCATCACTTCAATTACCAGTTCCTGTGTTCCTCTTCAGGTGGAAACACACACCTTCCCAAAGTAGCTCTAAAACAGAACTTAAAGCTCTGAGAGCCTGCATACACTCAGCTGTACTACTGTCTCTCACTCGGACTGCCCACAGACTGAATTCAAAACCCCCAGCGTTCTACACTAACCTCCAACTGCTACATTCCAGTGTGGCTTATGCAACTGCGAAAGTTCTATAATGATGTCATCCCTCAGTCTCAGCTGAGACTGAGAACAGAGTGAGACAGTGTGAAATCCAATGAACTGGAGTTTTACAAGTTGCCTTCCCTGCCTACCACTAGGTCTTACTGGGATTCTAGTAACCCCAGGTAACGGGGGTTACATATGTATTATAGGTGTTTAGGAGAATGGGAGCTAACTGGTACTTAAAAGCTTCTATAAAAGTATGTAGTGTAGCTGTCAGGGCCTGGTGCTTTGTCTGCTGGAAGCGCATCTATGGCTAGTTTAATTTCTGTTGGAGTCAGAGGGGCTTGTAGGGTGACAACCTGTTGCTGCTCTAAGTGCGGGAGCTGGATATCTTGTATGAATTGGTCCATTAGGTCTTGGTTAAAGGCGCTGGAAGGCTGGGAGTATAATAATTGGTAGTACTCCCGAAAGCAGGAAACTATCTCTCTGGGAGAAGTGACTATACTGCCAGTAGAATTACAAAGGGAGGATACAGTTTTGTCCACGGTTTGGGCATGGAGGCGTAACGCTAGTAATTTCCTGGCCTTGTCAGCTTGGTTGAAGTAGATGACCTTAGACCATAAAATAAGGCTTTATGCTTGAATAGGGGTGTTGTAGCAAGAGTGTAAATTTTCTAATTGGTTGAGTTCAGAGGGTGTCTGTTGTGAGGAGAGGGACAGCTCCATCTGCCGGATTTGTTGCAGGAGAGTGGAGGAGACCTGGGTGGCAATTTTTTTTTTCCCGAATACATAGAAGCGAGGCAGATAATTTCCCCTCTTGTAGTGCATTTCACTGCCCCCCAGAGGAGATCATGTTTGGGCATAGTCTGAGAGTTATTATTGAGGAAGTTGGAGATGAAGGTGTGGAGGTGGGAAACAAAATGGTCCTATTTTAGTAGTTGAGCATTCAACTTCCAGGCCTTGTCCCCTGTCTGTGGAAGGACCCAAGTTCCAGTGAAGTATCGTGGGATGATGGTCTGAGATTACTTTGGATAGGTAGTTGCAAGATAAAATAGCAGGAAGGTGCCCAATCCCCACAAGAAATAGTTGATTCTGGAGAATGAATTATGAGGTAACGAGTGAAAGGAGTAGTCTCTTTGAGAGGGGAAGAGCACCCTCCATGGATCTATAAGCCCCACTGAGTCCATCATTTCTCTGAAGGCAAACTGTGCTGGTGTGAGGGAGTGTTAAATGGACCCAGATCTGTCCAAAGCATTACAGTACACCATATTCCAGTTGCCCATACCTCTCAACCTCTTGCTTTATGAATTGGGGACAAGGCCCCGAATTGGGGACACATCTTAAAGATTGGTTCTATTCACTCGCAAAGCTGATAGAATAAAGGGATTTGTGTTAAGATGCATTTTCTGAAAAAGGACAAGTCTGTAACTTTAATGTTTGACATATTTTTTTTGTTTTTAATCCCCGCTGTTCTGTTTCAAAAAAACACAAATTTTATGAGGGACAAAGGAAATCTTTAGGCAAGATTAGGGACAGTTGAGAGGTATGCAGTCGCCGCCTAGTAGAGCAGGAAGGGCAGACCAGGGAGCTAAATGAGTCATTAGAGAAGTGGAAAAAATTGGGGGTCCTCAGTGGTTGGACCACATATTGAGCCAAGCACCCCTTCAGAGTGGCCTAAAAGTGCTTTTAAGAGAATGTACTTCCCCTGGGGGTCCATGATGATTTTTTGACTTTATTTTTACCGCGATTATTTATTTTAAAGCCTAATTTTATCGTGGGTGCTTATTTTCTATGGTTTCCTTCATTTTTGGTCAAATTCTTGTGGGAACCATCAAATTAGGTACGTGTGCTTTTTTTTTTTTTTTTTAACATCAGCTCTCGCTGGGTTTACTGTGAGGCACTTGCAGTGCATTTCAGATTTAAACAGTGTCTGGGGGTTTCTCTCTAGAATGGCAATTACGAGGAAACCTTTTTTATTGTATTACTGGACCTTGGTATCATCTGTGTCAGGACTGTCCATAGGGTCCAACAGTCACCTATGCACAGTCGAGTATTACTGGGTTTCTATTAAGATTGGCACTGGTATAGATCCCAATTCTACAACCCAAAAAAAAAAAAAAAAAAAAAGAGGCGCACTAGTAATAGACGGAATTTATTAACTGAGGCAGGAGTGGCTGGTGGCATTTTCATAGAAACCTGCACTCGGTTCGTAGGTCCAGAACTGGTTTGCTTTGCTTAAATTGGCAAACATAGCAGACAAACATTTCATTATTATGGCTGAGGATAAATCAAAGGCTTCTGATGAGGGGCCATTCAAAAGCACTAATACTAGAAGCAGAGGTGCTGGGGAACCCTCCAGATCCCAGCCAAAAAATAAAGCTTCCAAAGATGAAGTTCCTCACAAATTAAAAAATAAGAGTGACGGAAAAAGGAAGCTTGATCAAGCCTCTGATGAAGTGGCTAAAAAGAAATGGTCAAGACAAAAATGCTCCCATTGCTCCTGCGAAAGCTAATAGCGAGACAACAGGCAGCTTAATGCATACAGAAAAAACAAAACACAAACCAAGTCTGTGCAGGTTTTTCCGTCAGTGCAAGATATGGAAAAAGCATGGCAACTGCTTCAGACCCTTCAAAAGATGGGTCCTCTATTTACTGGGGCTAGCAAGCACTCTTCCACAGTTCTGTCTTCTGTAGACTGTGAGGGTGATGCGGATGATGATCAGTTTTATGATGCCCCTGACATGGATTTTGAGGACCTTGAGCCCCAGGAGTCCCTGGACCCTCATCTTGGGGATTCTCTGAGTGACCACGAGGATCCTTCTTCTATGTTTACATTTATACAAAATATGCTGGACACCCTGGGCCTCCCTACCCAGGAGCCCAACTAGGATGTTGAAGACGACAACGATTATAGGGTGATGAAACGTCTTTCATCCTCAAAGACCCTGGTCGTCCCTATGTATAATGCATTTAGGAAAAAATACCTTGAAGGTGCTTCAACACCTCACTTCAGTATCAGGGATTAAGCGGCTTGAGAGAAAATATAAATTTTCTAAAAATGGTACAGAGTTCCTGTCTGCACACCCTAGCCACGAGAGTATAGTGCAGCAGGCAGCTTGTGAGAAAGCTGGAGTCTCCTTGTCCCCCTCTTCCCCCGACAAGGATTCCAAGAGAAGTGACTTTATAACAAAGAAAATGTATGCCACAGCTTCCCTACTTCTCAGACTTTCTTCTTACATGGCATTCACAGCCAAATATCAGAGAGCCTTTGGAAATCTGTCCAGGCTGTTGCCCACAACGGATCAGATTCTATGGTGCAGGACCTGGTGGATACGTCAAAAACTGCCCTGGAAGCATGTACCAGTTTCACATGGCAGACCACAATGATGCAGCCTCTAGGGCAATGGCCCATGCCATCTCTCTGAGATGCTTCACCTGGCTTAGAACAACCAGTCTGACCACAGACACTCAGAACAAGGCCATGGATTTTCCCTGTGATTAAAATATGTTGTTTGATTACAGAACCACTGACTACATGAAAAAAGTCGATGAGTACAAGGCTTCCTGGCAGAGTCACTCATCCAAGCCTAAGCCCACTACACTCAGAGATGCCATTCTAGGGGCGTAAGGGCATACCTTTTGTTCCCAGGCCTTAACAAACCCTACCCCCAATCAGACTTAGGCCAGTACAGGGGATCTTTCAGAGGCAGGGGCAGAAGGGGCCAAAGAACAGTCACCTCTACCCAGTCATCTGCCTCTCAGTCTAAGTCCTGATGTGAGTGTCCAGGTCATTTCCCCGCTTCCGGTTGGAGGCAGACTGTCCCACTATTTTCAGCACTGGGCCCTTATCACGTCGGACAAGTGGGTGCTGGAGATAGTGGAGAAGGGTCTGTCGTTACAGATCAAGCAGCTGCCAGACCTCAAGCATACCCAGGTGTCAAGACCTCTGTCTCCAACACAGATACTGCTGTTGGAATTGGAGGTACAAAACCTTCTGGCTTTACGAGCAGTGGAAAGGGTTTCTGCCCGTGAGAAGGGCAAGGGCCTCTACTCCAGGTATTTTCTGACACGAAAACTGAGGAGTGGTGACCTATCTTAGATATTTAAACAAACATCTGAAAAAAAAATTCAGAATGGTCAGTGTGTCACTGGTCGTACAGTCCTTAACAGCAGAGAGACTGGCTAACCTCCCTAGACTTCAAGGGTGCTTACTTCCACATACCCATAAGGAGATCTCACAGGAAGTTTCTCTTCAAACTTCCTTTGAGTCACTATCAGGTCACTGCAATGCCTTTTGGTTTGTCGTCTGCCTCAAGAGTCTTTACCAAGTGTCTCGCAGTGGTAGTTGCACATCTCAGGAGATCGGGTGTCTCTCTCTACCCCATCTGGATGACTGGCTCATAGTAGCAAAGTCTCCTTGCCAGGTCAAAGAATCTCTCTCACAGAACACACTCTGGCCTCTCTGAGCTTCCAGGTAAATCTAAAGAAATCTCACGCAGAACCCACCCAGCTGCTAACCTTCCAAGGGGCCCAGCTGGACACTCAGAAGGGATATGCTTTCCTTCCGCAGGAAAGAATTCAGAGTTTACTTTCAGTGGCAGATTCTTTCGCCCAGGGACAGCCAAGACCAGTCAAACTTTTCCTCAAACTTCTGGGACATATGGCCTCTATGACTGCATTAGTGCCAGGGGTAAGGTACAGGATGCAACTCCTGCAAGCCTACCTCAGAGCTCGCCGGTCTCAGAGAAGCAACACATTCTCAAAGTTGATACCTGTGTCGGAGCAGTTCCTCCAAAACTTGATGTGGTGGAAAAACCCGGCAAATTTGCAGGCAGGGGTTCCCTTTCAAGCTCCTTTTTCCACAAAGGTGATCACCACAGATGCCTCCCTTTTGGGCTGGGGAACTCATTTGGACAGTGCCTCAGTAAGCGGCAGCTGGACTCTCGAAGAGTCACGGTTGCACATAAATCTTTTGGAACCCAGTGCAGTCTTCCTAGCTCTCAAATCTTTCGCTCCCAGCATAGAAGGGCAGGCAGTTCAAATTCGAACAGACAACACCACTGCAGTGTTCTACATAAACAAACAGGGTGGTGCCAGATCAGGAATACTCTGTTCGGAAGCTCTGGTCTCTAGTATTCTCCCTGGGAGTCATCCTCTCAGCTATTCACCTCCCAGGCAAACTCAGTACTCTGTCGGATGCTCTGTCACATCAGTCAAGACCAGAGTGAATGGACACTGAACAAGCAAGTACTAGCCACAGTGTTCAGGCGGTGAGCAACAGCAGACGTGTATCTGTTTGCCTCTTCCTCAATTTTCTGCTTCCTCAGTACTGTTGCAGGCCCCCAGTTCCAAGAACACTTCCTCTGGATGCCCTGATCCTGGACTGGTCGGGGAGGTTCCTATACTCATTTCCCCCCTTTCCCCTGATATTCAGGGTTTTGCTGAAACTCAGACAGCAGCCTGCATCCATGATCCTAGTGGCTCCGGACTGGCCCAGGCAAGCCTGGTACCCTCTCCTTCTGTCAGTGTCCTGCAACAGGCCCATTCGTCTGCCTCCAACTCGCTCCCTGCTGACCCTTCCTCAGACGGGAGTGCAATACCCAGACATACACTCTCTTCACCTGAAAGCCTGGTTTTTGAGGAGTTAGTTTCCATCCTCACAGTACTCTGAACAGGTCCTTAAGATACTGAGGATGGCTAAAAACCGAACACTAAGAAGACTTATGCAGCCAAATGGAAAAAGGTTTTCCTTCTGGTGCAAAAGCGAAAAGGTCGAACCCCTATCAGCTTCAGACCCTCGGCTGCTAGACTACCTGGTACACTTACAGGCATCAGGCTTGAAACCATCTTCCCTCAAGGTACACCTGGCGGCAGTTTCGGCCTACCTTTCGGTGGTAAAGAAAAAATCTTTTTTTTTCTCCACAACATCTTTTAACAGTTTTTCAAAGGCCTCTTGCACCTCCATCCTCCAACCAGGGAGCCCGTTCCTCCTTGGAGCCTGAACCTTTGCATAGACGGGCTCATGAATCCACCCTTCGAGTCTATGTCCATGGCCCACATCAAGTTTGTAACTTGGAAGACAGTCTTTCTGGTAGCCATTATGGCTGCCAGGAGGATTTCTGAGCTACAGGCCTTGTGCACTGAGCCGAATTACATTATCCCTCACAACGATAAAGTTGAGCTCAGGACAAATAGGAAGTTTCTGCCAAAGGTGGTTTCAGAGGTTCACTTGAACCAGTCCATTACTCTGCCTGTCTTCTTTACTGAGCAGTCCTCTCCTGGCGAGCAAAAGCTCCACAGCTTGGATGTCAGAAGAGCCAGCTTTCACTATCTAGAGCATGCTAGACAGTCCAGAGGCTCTTCTACTTAGTTGTTCCTCACCTACAGGGATGTAGACAGATGAAGACCAGCTACCAAGAGAACTATTTCTTGTTGGTTGGTCTCTTACATTAGATGCTGCTATGAGAAAGCTGGTCACCAACCTCCAGTAGGGCTCAGGGCCCACTCCTTCAGCGGCACTGCAGCCTCGCTCGCAGCAGCAAGGGACATTCCCCTACTGGATGTGTGCAAAACTGCTACCTGGAAATCTGTGCACACCTTTGTGAAACACTACAGTTTGGATATGCAGACCAGATCTGATGCCAAATTTGGCAGGGCAGTTCTGCAGAGCCTCTTTCCTAAGTAGGTTCTCTGCCCATCTCCCACTTGGTACTGCTCGGTAGTCTGCAAAATACTTACTGATGCTAAAGGATTCTTGGGGTAAGAAGAAAAAATTACTCACTGCAGTAATCTTTTTTCCAAGGGGTCCTTTAGCATTGGTAAGCTCCCACCCTTCCTCCCCAGTTCACCTGTCCGAGAAGGGCTCTCTATGTCACCTTTTACCAAATTTTGGAGTTTCTTATTGAGTTTTTAGCTCGTGTTGCTGTTGTTTCTGTTTCCACTTTTGTGGACATTTGCATGTTTTTTGGATCCTGTTGATTCTTTTTTTGGGGCAATTGCCCTCGTTTTTTTCTTGAAAAAATTCTAAAGCCTTCAACAGCTCTCACTCAGTTCGCACCCCTTCCTGTCTTCTGATTGGCTTGTCCGTAAGTCATTTAAATATCTCTTAAAGACACATCTCCGGGGCAGTTGCACCTAGCCAGCTAAGTGCAAAAAAGTTGCTGATGCTGAAGGACCCCTTGGAAGAAAAGATTACTGCGGTGAGTAATATTTTCTTCTGTGAGCTCCAACATTATCAATGGGACCCACCCAGGAGTCGTGCTATAGTCTGGGAGAACATTATCCGGTATGCCAGTGGGGGGTGTCTATTGTTTTGATTAAAAAAAAAAAAACCCTATTGTGAGTTTGCTTGGGCTTCGGTTTGGCTGCAATCATGCAATTTACCAGATTCAGTTGAAAATAGCTAAGGGTGTTTCCTTGTTGCAGGTGGTGTTTCCACGACATACAGTATTGCTTGCCAACATTAATTATTATGTTTGTTTAAGCTGAAAATTGCAGACTAATCTGCTACGGTAAGACAGTTCTTCATTGGCTGTTATCTTCAGAAATGGGGAATCAACTTGAACTGAGGTTCGTGACAGATAGGAGGGGAGGTAAGGTAAGACAGTTATCCTGTGTACCGTTTAGAAGGAAGATAATGTACATGTAATTAACTAATTGTGTGTTTATCAAATAGACAATGGTAGCTGAGTTTTATTTTGAGGCACTGCAAGGATGGTAGTGACTGGAGAGTTGCTGCTGCTCAGAATCCTTATGCCCAACATTTTAAAGCTTTGGGCTGTGCCATTTCCCCTGGTACGGGTGCACAATACCCAGTAGTTCTGATTTCCCATTGACAATGTTGGAGCCAACAGAAAAAGAAATTACGGTAAGTATGAAGAAATTTCTTCTGTTTTGAAAACCTGAGATTTGGTAGTTGTTCCCAAGTGTCTATATTCCCAGGTGTAAGGAACCATGTGGGTTCCACGATTTTAGTGATTGGGGTCAGTTTCTTTCTATGAATTCCATTAATGTTATTGAGGAAACACCAGTAAAACGGTGTCCTTGATAAGTTGCTGTAATGTGGTGCTTCCAGTTGGGATCTTGCTGATCTAACTGCATTACTGGAATAGTGTGTTAGTTACTCTTGTGTGCTGTACCTGTTTACAGGATGAAATTCCTGTGCTGTCCAACTCCAGGCCACAAACTGGACTCTCCTTCCTGAACCCTGAGCCAGAAGATCTAGAGGACCTCTACAGTCGCTACAAAGTGAGTGTCACCTTTTTGCCTATAGAGATCTCAGAGGTTGGGGAAAAGACTAGAATTCACAGAACTTAACAAATAATGGTTCTGGTAGCATAGCGCTGAACATTGTGGTTTTTAAGTTTCAGGTTTCCTTTCTCACAGTGCAATCAAAAATCTAAATGGCTAAAACAGAATTCCTGTTAACCCAAAGTACAGTATAATCAGTATTTTTCAATAGAAACGTTATCATTTTTACAGGATTGTTTTCCCCTTTTTTTTTTTTTTTTTAAAAGACTGCCAAATTAACCTTTTTCTGGTATGTAAAGCAGCAATTCATGTTAAAAGAAACATTTTATGGGCACTGCTCTGGCATGCTAAAGAGCTGAGTTCATGCCACGAACCCAGGACATGAGGAGCAGAGTCCAACACGGAGGGTTGTGAGCACCCTCAGAATGGGCTCTTCCTAGGCGTGTGGGTGTTGCTTCCCTGGTCACTAGTGGCTCCGGACGGTAGCTGGATGATGGTAACATTGGTGGTGTGGGTGACCACATGTTGCCTGATGTCCCAACCCCTAGGACGCTACTGCGTGGGCAGGTGGGACCAGAAAAGCAGAAAGCTCGTAATGAGCAGTAGCATGATACCAGGCACTGTGGAACCCTGCCAGACCCAACGGCCTGCCTCTTTGCTGGGCAAGACTTCCTATAGAGAAATGCTGACACCCCTGGCTCTGCCAAATGGAAAATAGTATGGAGGACTGGGGAGAGAGTAAGTGACAGAGAAGGAAATGGATGGAGCTGGCCGCAGGCAGAGGTGGGCTATGCCACAGACAAGTGGATAAATGAAATAAAAATGTTCATGTACTTTTTTGTGTTGTCCCCCCCCCCCATTTCTTTTTCTTCCCTGCCAGGGTGGGCTGCTCCTTCTACTGACACCCCCCGGCCCTGGCATCCCAGGGACTTGGTTAAGTCCCGGTCTTCCCCCATGGCTTGCCCCCTGTTGCAGGAGTCGGCGTCTCCCACCTGCCAATGGAATGGACTCGGTTTCCAGGAGAGAGCCCTGTAGCCTGGGTGTGGAGCCTGCGAGGGGTCGGTACCATCCTGCCGTGCTCTCAGCCATTTATTTATTTAAATCAGAGGAGTGAACGTGCAGTGCCATCCAGACATGCCTACACATGTTCCCCTGTGTAGAACGTCAGTGGCCCACCACTCCTCTGTTTCCCACGTTGCAGTCTCGGCTACCTGTACCCCCATCCACCGCTAGTGGGCAAGTGAATGCCGGAGCGGGGAGCTGTCCTCCAGACGTTTGATCCTCCTCTCCCCGGCTGCCCCCAACACCCCGAGATTGCTCCTGACCCCAGGTCGCCTTGTGCTCTCCTTTTCAACCCTCACTGTCAAACACTGTAGCTGTTCACTTTTGTTTCCAAATTCTTTCCTTTGGTGCTGCTATCCCTTTATGTTCATGTGGTTAAAGCTTATGTGTCCTGGATTTAGCCCTGATATCGCCTGTGTCCATAAAGTCAGAGAGCAGTGTCTGTTGCATGCTAGTTCATCGTTGTCACAGGAAAAGTGATGGGGCAAATAAAAATATAAGGTGCCAAACTTTTTTTTTTTTTCCAGTAACTTTTTTCTCCCCTCTGAGTCCTGTGCTACCCCTCTGATGTTCCCCCTGCACGGGGACTGGATAGGAGGCCCCCTCCCTTGAACCCCACGGCTTACCCTTTGTGGCACGGGGTGGGGAGCGACTCGACCCACCAGACCAGGTAAGTATTTAGGGAGGTGCCTTCCCAGGCAGTTGCGGTGGGGGACAGTCATCATCCTGCAGAGGACTCCCCTTTTCGCTTTTTTCCTGACTTCCTCCAAGGACTGCGGTGTGCAGCGGCAACAGCGCACATGCACCCATGCACACCCCAGCCAAGCGCCTGCCTTAGTCACTCACCCTCAGTCTTTAGCGCTGGTGTGCCACCTCCCATCCTCAGCTAGAAGTCAGGCAGTCACTGAGTGCTGCTAACCTTCGAAAAGGAGAGCAGTCCTGGGATGTTAAGTCTTCTCCCGCCAACCCCCCGCGGCCCATGCTTGTTCCCGAACACAGGTCGCCGGCGTGACGCGAGGTAAGGTGCCCAGCGCCACCGGGCCGGTGTCAGGTGCCAAACTTTTGGTGAATGTCCCAGTGAAAGGCATATCTGAGAACAGGGCTCCCCAGTTAAGAATTAGCATTGGTGGTAGTGGAAAGAGAGTTTGGACAGATCAGCCCTAGAAGCAAAAAGTATGTCAAAAATAAATTTTTGCAGTATACAACTGAGAGTAGCTGATAAAGTGGATTATCTTTTGTAAACTGGAAAAAATATAATTTTTTTTTTGTGTGTTGGTGAACCTTCCTTTTTAATTTCCCATATTAGATCTGACTTGCTGTTGTAATTTTCCAGTATTTCTGCCCACCCTATATTTGTCTCCTATAGAAACTGGAACAGGAGCTAGAGTTCCTTGAGGTGCAGGAAGAGTATATAAAAGATGAACAGAAGAATCTCAAAAAGGAGTTCCTTCATGCCCAGGAAGAGGTGAAGCGTATCCAAAGTATCCCCCTTGTAATTGGCCAGTTCTTGGAGGCAGTGGATCAGAACACGGCCATTGTTGGGTCCACTACAGGTACGAGGTGGGGGGCAGTATAGGATTTGAACATGCTCTTTTAGACAGGGCCCCCCCCCCCCCAAATGTGGCCACCTAGATGGTTGTACAGAGCCATGGATGGGGTTTTAATTTTGTAACATCCGCATGAGTGACATAGCGGAGGGGCTGCAGAGGAAGGTCTGCCTTTTTGCACATGATATGAAGATCTGCAACAGGATGGACACCCCAGAGTGGGTGGAGGCTATGAGGGAAGATCTGAGGTTGCTGGAGGAGTGGTCGGAAACATAGTAGCTAAAATTCAGTGTCAAAAATTGCACAGTGATGCACATGGGGCGAAATAATCCACATGCAAACTATACACGGGGGGGGGGGGGATGAAAGCAGCTAAGCAGGAGAAGGACCTAGGAATCATAATCACAAACAACCTTAAGGTAGAGACCCAGTGCAGCAAGGCGGTGGGCAAAGCGAATAGAATGCTGGCGTGCATAGGGAGAGGGATAACTAGTAGAAGGCGGGAGGTGCTGATTCCACTCTACAAATCCATGGTGAGGCCACACCTGGAGTGCAGGGTTCAGTTCTGGAGACCTCCCCTACACAAGGATATATACATGGCATGGAAAGAGTACAGAGAAGGGTCACCAAGATGGTGCATGGGCTAAGTGGGAAGCCATATGAAGAAAGGTTGAGGGTGTTGGATCTGTACCAGCTGGAGACCAGGAAGGAGCGGGGGAACATAATAGAGACATTCAGGTATGTGAAGGGTAATAATGAAGTTGGGTAGAGCTGATTCACAAGGAAAGTAGGCACTAGAACTAGAGAGCACGGACTGAGGGTGGAGGGGGTAGGTTTAAGGGTAACGTGAGTGGGGCATTACTTCACTGAGAGTGTGGTGGTGCCCTGGAACAGTCTGCCGGAGGAAGTAGTGGAGGCCAGAACTGTGGAGGGATTAAAGAGGGCATGGGACAAACACAAGGGATTGTCTGTGGAGTGAAGGGTGGAATATATGGAATCTATGGGTAAGGGGGTAAGTAAAGAGGCAGACTCGATGGGCCAAGAAGGCCCTTTTCTACCATCAGATATCTGTGAATCTGTGTAATTTGTCAACCAGAACTGGTCAAATGAAATGCAGCATCTCCTTTTTGGTGTGGTGCTGGTTCTACTGCTGGGCAGACTGCAGAACAGGGAGGTTAAGGGATTTTGTCAGTGTCATTCAGATGGTACTATAACCACTGGGCCCCCTCTCACTTGGTATGTGATTAATATGTAAAGGAACTAGCTATGCTGTACTTAAAATGCAGAGTGGTGATCAGCACCACGTTCTGTTGGTGACAGTTTGCAGTCTCTGTAATGGTTTTACTGAAGGCCACCTGCAGTAGTGAGATTTGCAGTTCACTGGGTAGCAAACTGCTGCCAAATATCAATGGTTTCCAAGTAAGTAACTGTCTTGATAAAGTACAAGGTGGAGATGTTGTATGACCCTTGAGTCACAATACTGTATTATAACAACACAGTACATTTTCAGGTGATATTTTAATTTGGGCGATTGCCTTTTTCCACAGGTTCAAACTATTACGTGCGCATCCTGAGCACGATCGACAGAGAGCTGCTAAAGCCCAATGCCTCGGTGGCGCTACACAAGCACAGCAATGCCTTGGTGGACGTGCTGCCCCCTGAGGCGGATAGTAGCATCATGATGCTGACATCAGGTGAGCGAGGAAACATTGATTCCTTTGAGCCAGTCACCTGGTAAGGAGCTCTTGCTGACAGTTCTAAAATTCTGAAGTTGTTCAGTTAACACAGTCCATTCCCACACAGAGGATTCTCTGATTATCTGCAAAGCAGAATAGTGATTTTAAATTTTACTTTACTTTTTTAAATGGTTTATAATATGTTTATATGTACAGTTTCTCTCTCTCTCTCGCGGGTTATGAGTGTCTTTTCAGGTCCTTCGTTCTCTTCAGCTCTGTCATCCAAAGAACTCGCGAAGGCAGTTTTGTGACGACAAGAGACACAGTAACTGTACATGCAAAATATAATGTGGAATTTTGTTGTCTTCTACATCACCCAACAATTTGGTGTTGCTAGCAGATTGTTTAATCAGTTATCAGCACGGTGAACAGAACATGTTGTGTGATACCACATGCAGATTAGAAAAGAGAGGGGGAATGGGTCACCCCATTGGTCCTGCAGGCAACCTATGTTTGGGAAGGAACTTGGATTACTCATGTTGGGTTGATCTGGGCTGAGGCAGCTGTTAAATACAGTTCGTCCTTGGCTGGAGGCCCTTGGGCTGGCGGTAAGTTCTGACATCACAAGTCACCCCTGCGGGGGTGATCAAGGAACTTGCTTCCCCTGCAGGGATATGCTGTGCATGCTCAAGGCCAACGGTTGCTGTCCTCATGCTATGGGAGGTAGGTGGACTTCGGGGGACAGGGGGACGGAATAAAAATCCCAGTTTATATCTGGATGAAGGCTGCTGGTACACCTGGGCTGCACACCCTGTAGCATGCCGGTCACTACTAGATTCTGGTTAGGCAGCTGGTGATGATCCTCCTCTGGACCTCCATGACACGGAGAGGAAGCCATGGTGGACTGCAGCAACAGTGTAGTCACAGGTTAAAGGGGCTGGGCCACTGCCGGTTACAGGCCAGAAGGGACCCGAGGCTAGCAGGGAGAAAAAGCTCTCTAGAGGTTAAGAAAAGGGGAACCTTTCTTGGCTTAGAGGTGCTATGTAGCTTTGGCATTGCAAACTGGTTTGTGAGTTGCAGCAAAAATGGGGAGAGAGGAAACTTTAATTCCCCTAACTATACCGCTCAATATTTCACTACCAAGAAAAATAGGACAAAGAGTTCAGATCTATGACAGAAATAATTCTAATCCTAAGAATTTATCTTAATTTAAATAACAAGAAAAACAATGGTTTTACATTTTTGTGTGCTGTACTTGAGTATTAGGTGGTAAATGAAAGTTGGTGGAGCTCTTGAACCTCACAGCTAGGGGTAATTTCCCTTTAGCTGAATGGTCAGAGTTACTGCTTTTGGGGCTGTAGGTCCCCAGTTTACATACCAGCAAAGACTGGAGATGTAGCTGCCTGAAAAATAGTTACACTTGTATGCTTTGCAGGAGTATTTTACTAGATTTGTGCGCAAGAGATAGATGAGTGGAGAGGTCAGTTGTAGAGCTTGTGAACAAAAGCTGGATATCGATATTGTTAATTAAAAAAATGCTATAAGTAGATTTTGTTATTAAAATAAACACATTTGAGCTCGTAAAAGACAGGAAAAATGCCACCGCAGGAGAATGCTATAGAAACTGCAAGAATGATCATATTTATTGTTCCAGGCTGAAATGTATGAGACATCCTCGTACTGTGGAAAGAGGAGCTTATAACACTGTGGCAGTTGGTGCTAAGTTTGCTGTTCCTTGAGCAGCAGAGAGTAATGGTTAGTTTATTTATACAGAAATGTAAAATGTTTTCGTAGAGAAGGGCTGGTACATCCATCTGGGCTTTCATATATTCCTACCTGTTACTACACACTGGGTCCTATCTGGCTAAAAGTGATACTTCCTCCTCTCGTCCCTCTACCTTTTATGTCCCTGTGCCTATCCAACACATGCTGGAAGCTCCCCACTGTCTTTGCCCCAACCACCTCCTTTGGTAGGCCGCTCCATGCATTCACCGCCACTTCCGTGAAGAAGTATTTCCTTACATCTCTCTTAACCCCCCCCCCCACTTCATAACATGTCTTATGTTCTGGTGCTCATCCTCTGAAAGAGAGACCTTTCCTGCACCGTGAGGTACTTATAGATCTCGGCCATATCCCTTCTTGCCCTCCTCTCCTCCAGGGAGTACATGCTGAGCTCCTGCAGCTTCCCCTTGTATGGTTCTTCATGCAACTGCTGCACCATTTTGGAGGCCCTCCTCTGGACCACTTCCATCCTGTCGGTGTTCTTGCAGAGGTACATCCTTCAGTCCAGAACTGGACACAGTGCTCCAGGTGGGGTCTCACTAGTGACCAGTGAAGTGGCAACATCACCTCCCTTTTTTTCCCTCCTTTATTTGTGAAAAAGGCGCTACTCCAAAAGATCATGGCACCTTAACAATTAAAACAATAAAAGCATTAAAATAATATTCCCAGCCACATAGCATCATTAAACTGTGGCACGGAAAGCTAGTTGAAACAGGTATGTTTTCAGAGCAGCTTTAAAGCTCTTCACAGTCAAGCACTCTCGTATCCGACAAGGTAGAGAGTTCCACATGGCGGGGGCTGCAAACATAAAAGCCTGGGACCCAGATGTCTTCAAACGAACCCAGGGAGCCTCTAGCAATCCCTCATCGGCAGAGTGGAGTGGTCGGGGGGGGCGCAGTATGGAGACAGAAACTCTTGCAGGTAGCCTGGTCCCTAACCACGTAGGACCTTATAGGTCAGCAAACCGACCTTGAAGGTGATCCGCCACTGAAATGGCAGCCAGTGCATTTTGTGCAGCACAGGAGTAATATGACTGGATCGAGATGACCCAGTTAGCAACCTGGCCGCAGCATTCTGCACCAGCTGCAGGCGACTGATATCAACCCCTGGAAACCCTAGGTAAAGGGAGTTACAGTAGTCAAGCTGGGAGGTCACAAAGGCGAGAATCTGTGTTGGAAGGTCATCGAATGGAACAAGGTGCTTAATCCAGGCAGTATTCCTCAGATGGTAAAAACAGGATTTGACAACAGCTGACACCTGTGAAGAAGTGTCAGCACATTGTCAAATATTACACCCAGATTTCGCACCCGTTCAGAGGTCGGCAGCTGGCTACCCCCAAGCCAAAGCCCAGAGGCACTGCCAGCCGCCAATCCCCCATTCCGATGACCCGGATCCACTGCCAACACTTCAGGGTTCAACTTCATCCAACTGTCATTCATCCAGTCCTGTATCTTGGCAAGGCAGTTGTTAACATTGAAACCGCACTGTCCTGCTGCTTCAGGGAGTCAGGAAACTCACCTATCTCTAACGAACACCAGACTATCTCTGCAAGGACTAGGCCGATGACATCAAGACACTCCATTAAGAGATGAGTTGGGCCCAGGATCAAACTACAGCAGGTCGGCCGCATACTCTGGACAGTCCGCATGATTTCCACAATCTCCAGCTGGTCAAAGCTGACCCAGCAGAACTGAGGAGGAGCAGCCTCACACCGACCGCCACTACCCCCATAGATCGAGCCAATCAAATCTTGAACCTGATTTCGGCCACCTGATCAGCAAAGAAGCAAGCAAACTCATCACACTTGTCCTGTGAAAACGCCCTTTGAACTTGCAGACATGCTGGACTGCACAGTCTCTCCACTGTTCAGAAGAGCAGAGCTGGTTGATTTTGAGCTGCAGCAATCTTCCCAGACAGGAACTTTGCTTTCTTACGAGAGAGAGCCGATTTGGTAGACCATTATAGAGACCATCAATCTAAGTTTGTCGGCATCAAGGCCCGATTTCTGCCAGCATCATTCTATCCTTCGACCCAGTCACCCTAACTCCCTCAGGGTCCCATCAAACCTAGGGCAAAGCGTGAGAGGGCAAACACTGACAGGAGCAATAGCATCTAGAGCCCTCGTTACAGCCCTGTTATAGGCCATTAACAGGTTGTCTGGACCCATGCTTGCACTCGGTAATCCCGATGGGTACAGCACCGCTAGTAGGCTATCTGGGTCACACCCCCTCAAAGGGCGGTACTGGACCATCTCCACAGGGGCGGGCCTATGGGGGGTCAAGGCAGTTGAACCTTACAGTGTGATGGTCTGATCATCTGACAGGTTCCATCACCAAATCGGAGGCCTCCATCCCCAGCAGGAACACCAGATCCAATGAGTGACCAAAATTATGGGTCGCAGAGGCAACTGCCTATGTGAAGCCCAACAAGGTCATAAGTTTGAGGAAGTCCTGGCCAAACTGCGAGAGTTCGTCATCGACTCAGACGTTGAAGTTGCCCAACACCATGAACCTGGGAGACTCCCAACACCATGTTGACAACGAAGTCCGGGATTTCCTGCAGGAACTGCTTCTCGCCCCCGGGTGGATGGTAGACAAGAAGAATCCTGCACTCCACACCTGTAACTACCGTACACTCAAAGGATCTGGTCTCCCCAACTGGCACCACTGCAGGTCACAATTCCGATCTAAAACAAATTGCTATGCCCCCGCCCTTGTGATCCAGCCTCGAACGTGTATCACAGAGAACCTGTACGGAATCGCAGATTCCAGAATGGGACCAGCATTTTCATCCAGCCAGGTCTCAGTGATGCAAGCCAGGTCCAGTGACCCAACAGAATCAGCTGTTATAGCTGTCTTGTTTTTAATGGACTTGGCATTGCACAACACTGCTTGAACTGGATGAGATACTGAAGTCGACCGGCCTGCTAACCGTAGAGCCCTTGGGTATGGGTACCAGACAAGGCAGACCTTGGTCTGGGACCTGTTTCGCCCCAGAATGTCTCCTGGTTCTCACTACCCCAATCCGGTCACCCCACTGTTCTCCGCCTCCAGGTCCAGCGCCCCCACACGCTTTCTACCAGCTATCTCCAAAGCCCTACAGAGTCTGTAAACCACTGTGGACAGTGGAGGACAGTTGAAAGGGCAGAGGTCCCAGAGCTCGGAGGGGAAGTAGCGCCTGACCGGGAGAGCAACCTGCCAGCACATACTAACAAAACCAGAAACGGACCCCAAGTAGCCCAAAACAAAACCCAAATTAATCAAATAAACACAATTAAAAAGGAAAACAAATCCTACCACCATCACAACTTAAATAACCCTTTACACTAGTAAACTAGCAATAGACATCCTTTTCAAATTGATAATACTAAAATAGCCAGTAGTCCAAGTGCAGTCAGTAGTCCAAGTGCAGTTATGCTCAGTTGAGGCTCTTGCCCCCAGCCAGCAATAAAACGTTTTTTGATGTCCAAAGAAAACACCAGTCTCTCACTTCAGCATTTCATCCAGTTCACAAAACAATGTAATAAAAATAACAGGAGGACCTCTCACCACTTCCAACCAGAATAAACTTTGTGGCAGTCACAGTCAGTCTATCCTCTAATCGGTCCTAGGAACAGAGCTTTCCTCACAAACCAGGAGTCAGGATAACAAAGCAACAATTACCAGTAATGGGACCCCCCCCGATAACCACAGCAGTGAAGCACAACCCCTCCTCCCAAGAAAACCAAGGCCCCCCAAGATGAGGACCCTATGATGCTCACCTGGGGAACACCCAAGGGCAACCAGGGTCCTTTCACCCTCTGGCCACAGTTCCCCCGGACCCTACCAGAGAGGCAGCCCAATCCCCACTCCAGCTTCCAGGCAAGTCCCACAGGTTGTCCTCTGTGTGCACCTCTGAAGGCTATTAAAAACGCTACTCCACAGCTGGTTGAAATAACCTTGTAAAGGCCTTCGGATATGGGGAGGCTGAAATAACTCCCCAGTGACTAGGGTTCGGTGTCCCAGCCGTCCTCAGACAGCCGAACAATAACTCAACCCAAAAGCTGCCAAAAAAACCCACCCTACAGCAGAATGCTCCCGCAGCTGCAGCCCCAGTCACCTGAGGCCACAAATAGCCCCCCACCCAAACTGTAGACCGCAGTGACCAAAAGCAGTTCCAGTGTGAAAAATCTTCAAGTCCCTCAAGTTCAGCTTTGGGAAAATAGAGCAGTATCAGACTGCCAGCATTTATGCCTGACAATCTTCTCACAGCTCTTCCAGGAACCTTTCTGTCCTTAGCAAAGTTCTTCCCTCCCAGTTTGCAATAGACACGGGCCACAAAACGCTTGTCTGCTCCAATAACTGCCACAATAATGGAGTGCTTGCAGTTAAGTTACTGCAAGTAACAGCCAAAGGATAGCGCTCTCTGAGATAGTGTATTTGTAAACCCCCCCCAACAAATGAGGGTTCCTAAAAAGCCTCCGTGGAGCTTGCTTAGGTGTTCCCCTGCCTGCTGGCGTTCGGCGATTAAGCCGTTAAGAATGGCACTGTGAGTGCTGGTAGAGCCTCCACATACTGTCTCTTTAAGAGCTGTCTGCTTGTAGACATGATTACTGTTTTCTGGGGGGAGGCTGGTGTTTCTCTGCTCGAATCCCGCCTAAACTGCAGGGAAATTGCTCCGCTTCTGCAGTCACTAAGAGCACAAAGGGAGCCTAAATGAAAGATCTAACTGTTTGCCTGAAACCAGTTAGAGTGTTAGTAAAAATGCAGTTTGTCTAACCTGCCTTTCTTGCAGCTGGGACTCTGTGTTTTGCCCCTCCATTTTGGATCTGAACTGCCAAATGGGTCCAATCAGTGTGGGGGGGGGGGCTTTAAAATGGAGTCTGTTTGGACCAACCAGAATTCAGACTCTCCTGGGAGCTGGCTTACAATGAGAAAGTATAGCTAGTAATTCTGGGAAGTGAAGTTCTGGACCTTGGTGCCTATTTGCGCCAGCGGAGAGAGTTTCTGAGTGATTGACAGCTGAGTCCACCAACTGGACCGGGTGGCACCCGAAGAGAATGCTCTGCCTTGTGACTGGGGAGTCAGATTCATTGTGACCTTGAGGAGAGAAGGAGCTCTGTGCTTCTGCGTTGTATAGTTTCGCGCGGGAAGTGCATGAGAGGCTTAAAGTCGGGCTGTTGCAACTCGAATCGGACTGAATCCGAGAGTACCAAAAGGAAGGAAGGCTGAAAGAGTGGAAACCAGGCTCACCCTGTAGAAGACTGGAAAAATTGCTGAATCTCGGGTCTGTCAGGAATTAAAGCTGCTGTGTGAACTCCCTGGTATTTGCAGTAAGTGTGTTGGGACCTGACAGCAGCTGCTTGGTATAGTAATTTCCTTTACATATAATTGTGTTGAATGCTCGTGAGGAACAGCTATTCCAGTTCTCTTGTTACTGCGCAGTGTAAGCTGAATGTTGAGCTGAATGTATTTGGATTGAATCCGTCTGCCGATCAAGGCAGTGTGGCCTGGGCGGTAGAATCTCGTCTCCCTGCTTGTGTGTCTGGCAATCCAGAATCACCATCTGCGCCAGGTTTAATCAGCATGGGGTAGCGTGAGTACAAATCAGGGCATCCCCTGCAACCTGTTAACAATCACCAGTGTTTCATCTGATTTTCTTTCTTTCATTTCCTCAAGAACTGAGCCATCTGGCTCTGGATTACAATTGGGTATTGTGCATATCTCTCTTACAGGGCCCTTTTCATCTGCACCTGCCGGTTAACCCCGGGCAACGGACCTGGCTAGCCCCTCAACCTGGGTACCCAGTGTGTGACTTTTATGACTTTGTATGAGTGCACAATACTGTGGTTTATTTCTGCCAATCAGTTTGATCTCCCCCTCCCTGTGTTTCACCCCACTAAATAAACCAGATTGGATGTTATTGACTTTAACCTGTTTAGAGTGTCAGTACCTACATAGCAGGCATTGCATTATTTTGTGTAAATTGACCAACCTTATTTCTCAGGGGGTCCTCCGAGACTAACTGCAGAATCTGTCTCGAGGGTAAGTGGTACCTTACGATTGGATACAGTGTACATGTGGGGTATTGGCATTGCAATTCTTGTATACCGTGTGGACCATTAGAGGGAACAAAAGGGGGTCTCAGTGTCCCAGAGGGCTGTGACCAAACTCTACCAGCCAGTACCAACCCTGACCTCTGGGTGGAGGCACCCGCCATAGAACGTAGGCCCCTCAACTTGTTGGTGGTCCAGCAGGCAGGGGTAGTAGCCCTTGGGATAGCGCCACCCAGGGGTTACATATTTTTTCTTGGAAGAGCTTACACTGTCGATAAAAGTAATTTGTGTAAAACCACAAAAGTGTGCTTTGAGATGTCGAAATACAAAATCTTGATCAAATCCAACTACACAGCCTGCCACACTGCAGTCAGAAAAAATATTGAGGCAACTGATAAAAAAACAACTAAACGCCAGAAGCACAACAAACAACTCAAAGAAATGCTTCTTATTAAAACTAGTATACCTCACGTCTTCAACCCTAGCTAGCCTACTTGATTAAATCAAAAACAAAATACTAACAGATAAACAGAAACTCTAACAAAAAGATAAAATAAGTAAAACTAAACGGAGCTGGTGTTCTAGCTAGCTGAGATAATCTGCCATCTTGGGTTAGGTTGGGTTAGCTACAGGTCCAGTGCTGTGCCCCAGGGTTCTATATCTAGCAGGAGTAACCTTGCTTGAAATCCCTTCCCCCCGGTGCAACCTAGCATCCAGCTAGCCTTGCCTACTACATTGTTGCACTGCCCTGCCACCTTGAGCTCATTAGATATGACTACTCCAAGGTCTCTGTCTTGCTTGATAACTAAAATCCTCCCCCATCTTATACACAGTCCCCAGGTTTCCCCACCCCAGCTGCACGACTTTGCCCTTTTTGGCACTGAAATTTAGCTGCCACCCCCTAGACCACTCCTCTAGTTTCCCCAGATCCTGGTGCATTCTCTCCAGCCCCTCCTGGGTGTCAACTCTGTTGCAGATTTTTGTGTTCTCTGCAGAGATACACTTTTCCCCTCCAGTGCCTCAGCAATGTCACTTATGAAGACATTGAAGAGGACAGGTACCAGTACCGAACCCTGTGGTACTCCATTGATCACCCTCCCATCCTCTGAGTGACTGCCGTTTACCACCATCCTCTGTCTCCTATCCTTCAACCAGTTAGATACCCAGTTTACCAGCTTCACCCCACCCTGTCTTCCGAAAATGGACTGTTCTCCCCCGGTGCCAGCTGATGCACGTCGGTCTCCCTCCTTCCTCAACTGTCAAGATTTAGCAGAAGTAGTTGTGTAAAATTTCAGCTTTTTCTTGATCTCCTTCTGCACAGGCCTACCCCCCACTCTCCTGATCCTCACAACCCCTCCCCCTTGCCTTCCTCTTTTCACTCACGTATCTGAAGAAAGTATTTTCCCCTTTTTTTGACCTTCTGGGTGATCCTTTCCTCTGTGGGAGCTTTTGCTGCTGCTCCCCTCACCCTCCTCTCAGCCTTCCTTTGTTTATCTGTATATACCACCCTGTCCCCATCCGTTTTGGTGTCCTTGTATTTCCTTAAAGCTGCTTTTCTTTTTCTCCCTTGCTGTTTTAGCCACCTTTTTTGAGAATCATAGTGGCCGCCTCTTCTTACCCTTACTTATTTCCTTCAAACAGCTTGCTGTTGCCTTAGTTATTCCCTCCTTTATTCTTTTCCATTATGCCTCCACTCTCCACTGATCGCCTTCCCCCCTTCAAGGTATTACTAATACAGTCTTCCATTTCTTTACAATGTGCTCTTCTGAAGTTCAGGACTTTTGTCTTAGTGTGTTGTTTCTCCTGCCCGATCCGCATGCCAAATCACACTGTACGATCGATGATTGCTTGTATCCAAGGGCTACCCACTGTAATGTCTGCATTGCTTTCCTTGTTTATAAGTACCAGATCCAGCACTGCCCCATTTCTGTTGGGTTCTGCAGCCAGCTGCCTAAGAAATGCCCGTTGTAGGGAGTCTAGGATGGCCCTGCTTCTAACTGTAGCTGTGATTTTAAACTGTCCTAGTCTCAATCTGACAGATTAAACTCCCCGTGTTCAGTATGTCCCCCTTGTCATTTTGCCAGTGGCTTCCTTCAAAACCTTGTCCAACTCCTCCCCCGTGTTGGTGGTCTAAACACCACCCCCACTCGGATAAATGCCCTGTATCCAGTCTCCAAGCCAGCCCAAAGAATCTCCAGCCCTTTCTCATCCCTGTAACTTCTTTGCATCTCCATGGCCTTTTTTACGCTCCCTAACACACAAAACGACGCCTCCCCCTCTCTTCCCTACCCTATCCTTTTGAAACATGGTGTATCCTGGAATGTCCACATTCCAGCTGTGGTAATTGGTGCACAGTGATTCTGTTATGGCCACTAGATGCAAGTTAGCCTCTGCAGTGGTTGCCTCAAGGTCAGGAATTTTATTGCCTAGGCTTCTTGCATTGGCGTATATGGCTCTCCATTTCTGTTGTCCCTCTCCACCCCTACTCCACTGTCCCTTTCTCAGTCTATCCTTCCTATGTTTTTCTATTTATTTGCAAGTTTGGTAACTGAGAAAAGCACTCTGAGCCGAGGCTCGTTTCCAGGTGTGACCGGAGATATGGGGGAGGGGGGAGGAGACAAGTTACAAAAAATATTATCAGGCTGGTTTCAGATAGCCTGGGAAGGTACAAAGTTACAAGCATTGTCAGATTGGTTACAGATAGCCTGGGACGAGTACAATTAATACATATATTACAAGGGTACAAATAGCATATGAGGTTTACAAATTATTAGTACAGTTATAACAATACGTTTTATATAGCAAGAGTAATTTGTTGGGCTAGGTTAGAGAAGAAACCAATTTAGACGGCATGTTTTTATCAGCCTGAGTAGATAGCATGGGACTTAGCCTGACTGACAGCAAGAACAGGGGGCAGTAGAGATTGGGAGAGGGTAACATACGGAGTGTCACAGGAAGGGAGTTCCAATTATGAGGGAAATGGTAGGAGAAGGGAGCCTTCTTGGAGTTTGAGTGGGGACGGGGAAGGGAGAAAGTGCAAGGGTCTCTAGAGCAGAGGTGATCGGATGTGAGGGAGGCAAGGTAGAGTGTGAGTGAACCAAATTAGTATTTGGCAGTGATGATGGAGATGTGGTGGTGGTGGGAGTGGGTGGATGGAGGGGAGTGGTCCTGGCACTTCTCTCCCATTTTTTTTTTTTTTTTTTTCACTATTCCCTATCCACCCTTCTTAATTCTTCTCTCAGCATTTGACTCCCCTCCTGACTGTTCCCTGTGCTTGTCCTTATGCCCCTCTACCCCAGGGGAGTTTATGTCCCCTGAGCTTCTTGCTAATGCTCCACTTACTTGGTGGTGGGGATTCACTGCCTCCCTCATCGTTTCTGCCCACCCAAGCTAGTTTAATTGGCTGTTGAAGTAGCATTTAAATCTTCTACCCAGGACAGCCATTCCCCACCTAGATGGATAGAGGTCATCTTTTTTATAGAGGCCTCTGTCCCCCCATTTAGGACCCCAGTCCCCGATGTAGCCAAGTCCATCCTCCCTTCCTCACACCTCTAATCGGTCATTGAAGGCACAGGTGTGATGTCTGCCTCCGTCCTTGTACAGGTAGCACCTCAGTAAAGGCCACCGTATGAGCTACCTGCTTCAGGCCCCTACCCAGCTCCCTACACCTATCCTTCACCACCCCTACTGCATCTCTAGCCAGGTTTTGTCCCCAGATGGACAATGACATCTAGCACCCCTTGCTGTCCCACCGCCCTAATAATCATAAGGGTCTGCTCCATCCCTCAGTACTGAGGCACCTGATAGGCACCTTACTTCCCTCTTCCTCTCCCGCACTGTTCCCAGAACTACCTCCCTAGCAACTGAGTACCCCACCAGAAGTTGCTTTCTCTTCTGCTGGTGGTCTCTGCCTCCCACCATGGGGCCTCCTTTCTGGAGGACCCTCACATCCTCCCTTGCCAGTACCGTCAGTGCCACCTGTTGGCAATCTTGTCCCACCACAGCAGTGAAAAAGTTGTGTAGTGGCACCAGCAAAGGAATATGTTCCTAACTCCCTTAGCCTCCGAAAGCCCAGTGCAGTCCAGTTGGCCTTTCTTCTTGGCACCCTGTGAGGCAACAGTGGTGGACCTGGCCCTTGAGTGGGTGAGGAGGTCCCCGAATCTTGGCCAACTTGACCTGGAGTCTAGTGACCTCCTCCCTCAGCCCAGAGAGGTGCACACAGATGGGGCAGCACCTCAGTCTCCAGAAGGTCTCTCTGAAGACTGCTGCCCTACAGCCAATGCAATGCACTACCCCTGTTGTTTCCAGTACTACTCTCTGTGTGCCCTTAAAAAGAACTTTTAAATCCTTACCCCAGATAAATTTCCCTTTTTCAAATTTGTTTACCCCTTGCAGCTATGCTCAGCATAGGGTTCTATTTAACTTTCTCTTACATTTTAATAAGGTTTACTAGCTTTCCCCTTTTTAGTTTGTTTTGTTTTTGATTACTGGGTAGGTGTGCTAGACATAGAAATGCCCATTTCCAGGCATGACCCGGGAGGGTACAAGGCAAAAACAGTCATAAAATGTTGGTACAAGGAGAATGCACACAGTTTACAATAGAAATTTGACCAAGTGGCAGGGAAACAACATGACATAGCAATAATTGTTACACAGTAACATACAATGTACAATTAGCAGAGATAACAAATGATCTAGAGATAAATATTACACAGCAGCAGTGTACAATAAACAAAAAAATAAATATACAGTCTCAGTAAGAACAGCAGCAGGACACATAGGATAACATTTCTTTGATGGCCAAACACAAAACATTGGCAGTTGCTACATAGTGAAAAGAAAAGTTCAGCTGTGTAGAGATAGGGAGAGAAATAAAATAATTCCAGCCATAGCGGAGGAGTTCTTGGTGAAGACGGACTAAAGCAGTAAGATGGAAGTGCAGGGGGAGTAAGGCTTTGTGAACTAGCGATGCGAGAGTTCAAGGTGGAAGTAAGCAAGTGCAGGGGTCAGTAGCTAAAAGGTGGCTATGCAGTTTCTGCTTCAAACTAGTGTAAGTAAGGGAGAGACTGACAGCAACAGGTAAAGAGTTCCAGTAGAGAGATGCGAAGTAGGAAAAAGCCTGCGCTTCCATTGCTGTTTTACTTTTGGGGACTTGTAGAAGGATCTGATCTCCCTGAGCAGGAGGGCTAGGTTGATTCAGCATCTGTGCTAGAGTTGAGGGAATGCCAGAGCGAATGATTCTATCAGTCAAGGTGCCAGGAGAAAAGAGATGTTAGCAGTAGGTTAGAGCCAGTTAAGGCCACTGTATAGCTGGCAGTGATGAGTAAGGCAACAAGGCAAAGGCAAAATGACAGATACTATTATATGTGGTATCCCACTTGTGGAGACTAACGTTGGTAGCACCAACATATGTGACAGATCCATAAGTGAGAGGAGGAAGAAAAAATGCCCTGGGCAATGGCTATTCTGGCAGAGAGTATTGGTGTGTAGCTAGTTTTGTAGGCCAGACCAATTTTGGAGTTGATGGCCCTGCAGGTGATGGAGATGTGGTGGTTGAAGTCAAGTGAAGGATCAAGGGTAATGCCCAGATATTTGAAAGTGTTGACATTTTTGGGGAAGGAGCCATCAGAGCAGGAGATTAATAGCTGTCTTGGACATTTCTTTAATGTAGGAGCAGACTCAAAGAACATTAAGAGTGAGTTTTACCGGTATTGAGTACTAATTTGTTGTTAGTGTGCCAGGCCTGAATGCAGCGAAAATCAGAAGAGAGTAGAGTTAAGGTCAGTGATATCCTTGGAACTGTAATCGAGAACAAGGTCATCAGCATAGAGCAGAGATGAGCAAGTAGTGGCATTGAGAGAGATGTCAATGATGAAGACAGTAAAAAGAAGGGGGCCAAGTATGGAGCCTTGCAGTACCCCGATGTTTATAGTCAAGGCCTCTGGAATTCTGCGGTTGTGGAATTTGCTGCAGAATTTGTTTCATGCCGCAGAATATATATAGTGTCGCAGAATTCATTGTTTTTGGTGAATTTTCATATAAATATACTTTTTTTCTATAGTGTCAGGCTTTCTTTCCCGCCTCGTTTATCCTGAAGCCCCTCCTCTATACTCAGCATATGATGTCATCAATGACATCACATCATATTTAGCCAATGACAGAACTGCATTCCGCCAGAGAAACGAATAAATCATGCCGCAGAAATCAGAAAATTCTGCCGCAGAACACCAGGGGCCCTGTTTATAGTGTAGAGATCAAAGACAGCAGAGTTATATTTGACGAATTGTTGCCTGTCAGTTAAATAGCATCAGGTGAGAAACAAATGGAGAGCATTTTGGGCTTGAATAGAGGATGATCAACAAGATCAAAAGCCTTAGTTAGGTCAATGAAGGCAGCACCAGTTAGTAAGCCGTTGTTAATTGCAACTTTAGTGTCGTTGGTAAACTTGAGGAATGCAGTGGTGGTGCTATGTATGACGTTTTCTAAAGCCATGCTGAGTGGCCAAGAGAAGGTTCTGGTCCTGTAGGAAAGCAACAGTTTGAAGGGAGACAAGTTTTTCTAAGAGCTTATTTGAGATATAGAGGATGGCAGTAGGTTGATTAATTTGTGATGGACTTGGGATCGCCTTTCTTAAAAAAGGGACAATCCTGACAATCTTCTGGATATTAGGAACAACTCCAGTGCAAAGAGACAGATTGTAAATTCTGGCCACAGGAGAAGTGAGAGATGCAGTCAGTTCAAGGAGTCAGTGCTCAAGAAAGAACTGGAAGGGGACAGGATCAGTTGTGTTCCAGGACAGTAGCTGCTGCTGTTGTTTTCACAGGGTTCTTGTGGATTTTACTTGGTAGGTTAGTTCTTTTCTTCCTTACTTCTAAGGGGCTAGCAGGGTATTGTTTTGGGGGATGCTGGATGTTTGTAAACTGATTTGGTGGCTGTAAGTGGGGCTCTTTTTGTGGATGTTTCACTGTGTAACAGGCTGCGCTGGTAGAGGCCTATTTCTTCTGATTTAAAACCGTTTGGTGGGATTTGCTTGGGCTGGTTCTTTAGCTGCAGGGCTTGGAGGGAGACACAGGGCTGATACACTCTCTCTTGTCAGGTGTCTGCCCACATCCGCCTCCCCACCCCTTCCTCCCAGAAGTCTGCAAATTTATAGGGAACACCTGCCCTGCAATTGAGGAAAAGGCTGCTGGTGCAGCTCATGTAGTTCTAGCCACTGGGGTTGACTTGAAGGCTGGAGAGAGAGCTAGAGTTGTTCATTTCCTTATAAGTTTAATGTGTTGTACTGCACCTAGTAACAGAGTTACTGGTGTACAGTGGACTGTCTCTAAGATTAGTGGGTGACCAGATTAGTCAGTAGGATATCTTGGACTAGGGGAACCTGGTGGCTCACCCAAGGAAACCTATTTGGAAGGGGATGGAACCACACATCATTAGGGCCGCATCTTTGGGAGGGTGGTGGGTGCACAGGGTGTGGAGCAGCCATGATTGGACTGGGCTTGGAAGTTTGGTGGTTGCCCAGTGTGCTACCACAGTTCTGCTTGGAAAGGAGGTTGCGGGATGAGGAGAAAGCTGGGGGAAGGGTGGTAATGGTTGGGGAAGGGGCTGGAAATCTCCCACAGGGTTGCACCAAGCACTGGGGTGGGGGTATAGGGAAAGGAGTGCAGGAGAATACCTAGGGGTCATATAGGACGCTAAGCAGAGGGGGTCCAAAAGGACACTACCAAGGAAGCAGGAAGAACTGGGGACCCTGCTGCAAAGGGGGATGGAGGGACAACATTCTCAGGAAGTAGGCAGATGGTCAGTGCTGGACAGAAGGAAGCAAGGGGAGGTGGATCAGACCTTATGCTCAGTAACCGCTTTAATTCTCTTCTTCTACTCAAGGATGAGGGGGTGATGTAGCCATGACAGAGGTGGTTAGAGACAGAAAGGTGTGGAGTGGGAGGCAGGAGGCAGGGGCCGGATGGGAAGAACAGGGGGACCTGGAATGCAGGAGAATGGGGAGCAGTGAATCAGAGCAGAGGGGCAGGGGAAGAGGGAGGAAAGCTATGAGAAGACCAGTTGGGAGGAAAGGTAAAGGAGAAGGACCAGAAGTACAAGGAGGATTCAATAAAGGGAGCTGAGGGTTTAGGCCAGGGGACACTGACGAGCAAGGAGGAACTAAATGGAGACAGGAAGGAAGGGAGGATGAGCCAGGCTAGTTTAGCAGATGGGGAGAAGGACTATTATGGAGCAGTGAGGGGGGAATTAGCAAGGTACAGAAGGATACTCAGGAGGAGGAGAGGCATAGGATTGGAGGGGAGGGAGGCCATGGTAAATAAGGAGGGGTATGTGGCACCAGATAGGGGAGGAACAAGGAGCCAGCTGGGTGGGGCGCAGGAAAGGATGAGGACATGGAAGGGGGGAATGGGGGCAAGAGTGGTCAGAGTGCTCCTGCTGGGGATTCTGTGATCAGGGTATCAAATGGGATAGGGAGGAGAAGCCTGGCCAGTTAGAACAAGATGCTTCCTGGACTAACGGTACAGGGCAAGCACAGGTATATCAGCTGGCAAAGGACTGTGGGGGTTCCCAGACATACTGGTCCACCTGGGTACAAATGACATTGAGGGAATACAAGCTAGATGACAGGCAAGATTCAGGAGCTCACAGGTCTGTCATGACAGGATGCACACTCTCAGAAACTCTGCCAGTGCCAAGGGCTAGTGGGGAACACAAAAGGAAAATTAGGGAGATAAACCAGTGGCTCAGGGAGGGTGTGAGGCCAGAGGGTAGGGTTGATGGGCGATTGGGGAGACCTGGAGGATAAGGAGCTGTATGCTAGGGAGATAGACTACATCTCAATTTGGAGGAGGGGAACTTTTAAGTTGAAAATAGAGGAGTTCATTATGAAAAGTGGGGTTTAAACTTGGTTGGGGGTGGGATGGGAGAAAAGGCTGTCAAGGGGGTGCCGATAAAGGAAGGACTCTGTCTCCAGCCCCCTGGGGACCAGGAGGATTGCAGGAAAAGGCCAACTGGCAAAGTGCAGACCAGGAGAAAACAGAATCTCCATGGGAACACTAGCAGGGGAAATGGAACTATAGGGAAAGGGTGGAAGGTAGTCCTGCTAAATGCCAGGAGCTTGGGCAATAAAATGCCTGAGCTCCAGGTGATGTTAACTGAGGGAGCAGTGGATGGCAGCGGTCACTGAGACTTGGGCCACTGCAAGACATGACTGGGACCTGAACCTGGAGGGTTACACTATGTTCAGGAAGGACAGGGGGAGGGAAGGGAGGAGGGCAATGATAGTCAAAACTGCATTGCATAGGGGAGTAGAGGAGGCGGAGGGAACCGTGGAGGCGATTTAGGTCACCTTGATAACAAGGGGGGGCAAGAGAGTAAAAATAGGAGTGTATAGACCCCTGCTCTCATGGAGGAGCTGGAGGACAGTCTGGTGGCAGATGTTAGGAGAAACTGCAGACTGGGCAGAGGAAAGGTGGTGGTGTTAGGGACTTAAACATGCCAGGAACAGACTGGGAGACTTATGACATCCTCTGTGACCAGGGAACAGAGGTTGTTGGATGTCTTTCAAGACGCGTTCCTAACTCAGCAGGTGAGGGAACCAACCAGGGAGGCACGGGTACTGGATGTGGTCCTGGCAGACAGTGACCAGATTGGGGGCCTGGAGGTAAGGGACCCATTGGCGGGGAGTGACCATGCCACGGTCTGGTTCTGCCTGGACCTAGGAGGGGTAGAAGGCTGCACAAAGACGGAAGTAACAGACTTCAGGGGGCGGATTTTAGAAATGGAAGGATTCTTAAGGAGCATTTGATGGGATGGATCAGACATGGACGCCTGGATAGTAGGTGGAAATCATCAGGAGAGGGGTGCAGGATGCTACCAGCACCTGTGCAAGAGTAAGACTTAAATGCGGTAGGTCCAAAACCCTGTTGGTGGACCAGGGAGGTCCAGGAGGTGGTGCGGGAAAGAAAGCAGCCTATAAGAAATTCAAGTGCTCAAGGAGTGAAAGGACTGGGGAGTACGAGCTGATGGCTAGAAGGGCCACCTAGAGTGGTGAGGCGGCAAGGCAAGGAAGGAGCAGAACCTGGCCAGGGAAATTAGGAGAGGAAAGGGGTTCTTTAGATACATTGGGGAAAGCGATGGGTGAAGGGGCAGATTAGCAGGATTAAATCAGGGAGAGATGGGCACAGGACCCGGGAGCAGGCTGAGGTACTAAATGAGTACTTCACCTCAGTTTTCACCAGGGAAAATGGGGATGCTGCATCATACATGGGAGGAGACAGAGATAATGAGGAGGGGGGGACCCTTACCAATCGGCAGGTCTGGGGGGGGCTAAGCAGGGAGAAGAGGTACTCGAAGTGGAAATCACAGCAGAGAGAGAGTGAGGAAGCCCTCGGCTCTTTAAGACTGAGAAAGCACTGGGGTCGATAAATTACATCCTAGAGTGCTGAAGGAACTTGCAGATGTCCTGGCGAAACCCTGGCAGAGCTTTTCACCATCTCTCGAGGACAGGGTGGGTGCCCAAGACTGGAAGGTGGCGCATGTAGTGCCTATCCACAAGGGGGGATCAAAGGAGCTGGCAGGGAACTACAGGCCTGTCAGCCTGACACGGTGGTGGGCAAGGTGATGGAGGCATTGTCAAGGAGAGGCTGGGGGGACCTGGATCAGTCAGTGCCTGACGATAGCATGGATTCATCCCGGGAAATCGTGGTCAGACAAACCTGGTGGAGTTCTATGACTGGGTGACAAGTGCCTTGGACCTGGTAGACCAGTGATGTCCTTTCTAGACTTCAGCAAGGCATTTGACTCTGTTCCTCACGTGGGCCTGTTGGATAAGCTAAGAGAAATGGGGTGGGAAACCAGATGATCAGATGGATAGGCAGTTGGCTCCAGGACCGGACCCAGAGGGTCGAAGTTGGTGGGATAGTCTCATCCCAAAGGAGGGTCATTAGTGGGGTCCCACAGGATCAGTCCTGGGCCCTTCTGTTCAACGCCCACGTGATCTGACATAAGGACAGGAATCAGAGGAGATGAGTCTCTTTGCAGATGACTCAAAACTGGGGCGGTGGTGGATGGGAGGAGGGAGGGTGGCCCCAGGGGACCTGGAGGCTCTGGAAAGATGGTCTAGAAAGTGGAAGCTGAGGTTCAATGCAGGAAATGCAAGGTACTCCACCTGGGAGCCAGAAACCCAGGCCAAGTGTACAACCGGGGAATACTACAAGTCTCAATGGCTGAGAGGACCTGGGGTGGTGGTGGTGGATGTCAAGATGAACAACTCTGAGACTTGTAGGAGGGCAGCAGCCAAGGCCAACAGGATGCTGGGATGCATCGCTAGGGGGATCACCTCCAGAAGGAGGGAAGTGATACTCCCTCTGTATAACTGCTTGGTGAGGCCGCACCTGGAGTACTGCGTGCAGTTTTGGAGGCCACACTTAAAGAGGGACATTAACCTCCTGGAGAGGGTCCAGAGGAGGGCAACCAAAATGATTTGGGGCTTGGGGGACAGGATCTATGAGGAGAGGCTCGAAGAGCTAAATATGTACACATTGGAGAGAGAAGGGACCGGGGACATGATAGAGGTCTTCAGGTACATGAAGAGAGGTAAATAGGGAGGAACAGTCAGGGTGCTTTGAAGGAAGGAGGAAGGGCCACTAGAGGGCATGGGTGGAAGCTGGAGGGGAAGATTCAGGGAGAAAGGAGGAGGTGCTACTACTGAGAGGGTGGTGGAGCCATGGAATGCACTCACCTGGGGGGCTGGTGGAGGCAGAGACAGTGGAGGGTTCAAGAGGGGTGGGACAGGTACAGGGGAAGGGTTCAGGAAACAAAATCCAATGCAGCAAGAATATCTGGAACTGGGAAGGGAGAAGCCAGAGAAGGCGAGGGGGACAGCAAGGTCAGCACCCAGGGTGGGGGCTGACCAAACGAGCAGACACGAAAGACCGTTAGGCCTATTCTGCTGGCATTTTAGTATGTTAGTATGTAAGATTATCAACACCAACGCTGCTACACTCAGAGATGGATCTGAGCAGCTTACAAACCTCCTGTTTAGTTGCAGCATGGGATCGAGGAGACGTGCTGTGGCAGTCATTTGTGGAGTCAGGGATGGAGGCAGAAGGGGAAGGGAGGGAACAGGTATACTTGGATAAATCAGTGAAATGTAAATTGAAGGAGTTGGCAATGGTAACGGGGTTGTTGGAGTGCAAGCCTTCAAGCACCATGTCATTAGTGGACTGGGTATGCTAAGCTACCATAAAAATTTTTATGTGAGCCCAGAACTTTTTTGAGTCACTGGCAGCATTGTGTAGCAGGTTCTTGCAGTGATAGCTCTTGGCAAGTCGTATAGCCCTCTTACAGGCATTTCTCTTGGCACAGTATTCATGTAGGTCGAACAGTAGGCCAGAGGTCTCCAGCTGTTTTCCATGGACTTTAGTTGAGCAAGGGGGTCCTTGCCTAGTCATCTTGTAGGGGTCCCATGGATCCTGCGTGACATTGTAGGGGAATGCTGATTCTGAAAAGCACAGAATTGGGCTGGGAAGTAATCAAGCGTATCATTAACATTGTGGTAGAGAGCATGGACCAGTCAATCCTTGAGAGATCAGAGCAAGTAGCGGGGTTGAGATGAGAAAAGTCACGAAAGATATGACTTTGGGTGGGGGTGGGAGGGTTGAACACTCCATAAACAATAAACGGGGGAGTGGTTGGCAGTTGCATCTGAGAGGATGCCAGAGCCCGCAGTCCCATCAGTCCTACTGGTCAGGGCCCAGTCAGTTAGGGTATGTGATCCTGTGTTTATAGAAATTCTAGTGGGGTCAGCAATAAGTTGGAGAAGGCTGTGTTCTTGAACTATAGTGTCAAAGGTTTTGTTAGATTTACCTAACCAGTCAAGATTTATGTCACCGTGAAGGAGCAGAATAATTTCGTTACGGCCAGCAGCAGAGGTAGCATAGGAGAGGAGTTCTGACAGACAAGTTGTGCCTCCTGCTGGAGGGTTATGGGCACATATGATGTGGAGTTTTTTTGTGCCGCTTTGGAGGAGGAGGAGGAGGAGGGAGTGTAGCGCCTCACAGTGAGAAAGGGGAGGGGCAGAGAGAGCAGAGGGGTTAAGGTGCATCTTAAGGTATATTGCTGCCCCACCTCCTCTTTTAGAGGAGAGGCGTTCCCGGCGAATAAGATTTTAATTTGGTAAGGAGCAGGTTGAGTCGGGGATGGGGGGTTTTAGTCAAGTTTCTGAACATAAGATATCTGGATTATACAAGGCAGCCCAAGCCTTAAGGTCAGGAAGATTGCTTAGAAGAAGGCTATGTATATTTAGGTGGACAATTCATAAGCCCTTTGCCCCACCCAGCCCAGTGTGGATCTGTATGGGAGCGGGGGCAGCAAAACCTGGATAGGGTTTGATATCACCAGCCAGGATCAGGGTAAGGGGGCTGAGGTATCATTGAATGTGAGGGGGAGGTGAATACATTGAGCTAAAAAGTTAGCAGTGGCTATGTTTTGATAAAAACTCTACAATCTGGTAAAACTGGCCAGAGGACAGAAGCAGGGTTAGATTAAGACAGCAAGTCTCAGAGACAAGTAGATTTGAGTAAAAGAAATCAAGGTTAGAGTAATAAAAATCATGGTAATTCTGCTGGGCTAATTTCAGGGTGTACCCTTATCACCTGAACCTAGTGGGTTTTAATTTTTTTAACATTTTCCCTCTTTCACCCCTTCTTACACTTAGTTTAGATAAAGTTACAAAGTTTCCTTTCTGTCTCCCCACTTATCACCTTAGACTTTTTACGTTTCCCTTTGTCACCCCCTTCTAACCTTTACCCTAGATAGGGTTTATAAAATTTCCTGTTTGTATCTCCCCTTGATTGAGTTCTTTCAATACCCCCTTTAACAGGTGCTTAGATTCCTGTCATAGGTGGCAACAAGTCCACAGGTAGTCCACTTTACCTTACTGGAGTGGCAGAGTTCCCTACGTGCCTACTGATACCTGCCAACACCCAAGATACCAGTTATGTGTTCCTCTCCTTTGCTGTTCTGGTCACATGATGGGACATGAACCAGTCATTGTTGGAATATATCTCTGAGGTACTCCAGCTCCTTGCAGACTGGGATTATGTCCACCTGATAGGCGGCTGATTCGCATGTTACTTCAGAGGTGAAATCTGACCCACCTTGTGCTCTGCCTCATCCCAGAATACTCTGTTAGACTTGTTCCAAAGCTGAGATCATATAATTGACATAGACCTAGCTTTAAAATAATAATACTAATAATAATAATAAAACTTTATTTATTAAACGCCTTTCCGGCACCAAGGCGCTGTAAAAATTGAACAATAAAGTCCCAAGAAATAAATTAAAGATAAAGATTAAAGTCATAATAATACACACATCAACTCATGAATGCTTTTCTCCACAAGTGAGTCTTAAATTCCCGCTTGAAGCTCCCCACAGTCGTGCATTCCCGGAGCTGACTGGGCAGAGAATTCCAGAGGGTTGGGGCCATAAACGAAAAAGCACGGGCCCCAGAAGATTTTAAAGTACCCCCTGGAACCTCCAGCAGCCCCTCGTCAGCCGAATGGAGCTGTCGCACAGGGCTGTAAGGAATCAGAAGCTCTTTCAAGTATTCGGGACCAAGTTTGTGCAGGGCTTTGTAGGTCAAAAGACCTACTTTAAAGCTGATCCGCCACTGTATTGGCAGCCAGTGCAGATCGCTCAATACAGGGGTAATGTGTGACCTTCTTGACACCCCTGTCAGTAACCAAGCAGCAGCGTTCTGCACTAGCTGCAAGCGGCTGATATCAACCCCAGGAAGCCCTAAGTACAGGGAGTTGCAATAGTCAAGGCGAGAGGTCACGATGGCGTGGACCAACACAGGTAAATTGGTGGACGGAACAAGGTATTTCACCCTGGCAATGTTCTTCAGATGGTAAAATGCTGACTTTACGACTGCCGACACCTGATAACGAAGGGTCAGCCCGTCAAGTACCACTCCCAGGTTACGCACCCACTCTGAGGTAAGGATCTGATCACCCCCCAGAAATAACCCAGAGGGCTGATCAGTCCTCAGCCCCTCTAACCTGTGACCTGGGTCCACTACCATAACCTCGGTCTTTTCTACGTTCGACTTTAACCAGCTCGAATTCATCCAGTCATAGATTTCAGCGAGGCAGTTATTAAATACCAAGAGAGCACTAGCCTGGTCGGAAGCAAAAGAC
This sequence comes from Neoceratodus forsteri, assembly GCA_016271365.2. NCBI lineage: Eukaryota > Metazoa > Chordata > Ceratodontiformes > Ceratodontidae > Neoceratodus > Neoceratodus forsteri. The sequence goes on along the minus strand of CM028138.1, from coordinate 68,683,403 downwards.
AGGTAGAGCTGGGTATCATCAGCATAGCAGTGAAATCTCAGCCCATACCGTCTTACAGTGTCTCCGAGAGGTAACATATACACTGCAAACAACATGGGGGAGAGCACTGAGCCCTGAGGAACCGCACAAGGCAGAGAGAGAAGGGGTCGGAAGAAAAAATCCCGACAACTCTCTGTGTTCTCCCAGATAGGAATGATATAAACCATCTGAGTACTGTACTTGACAAGCCACAGATTTACCTTAGGCACTCGAGCAAAACCCCATGGTCTATAGTGTCGAAAGCGGAAGAGAGATCAAGGAGTACCAGAATAGCGCGGTTTCTCCGATCTCTCGCCATCAGGAGATCATTGAGCACATGAACCAGAGCAGTCTCAGTACTATGCCTCTTACGAAAACCAGACTGGAGAGGTTTGTAGATATTATGAATGGTCAAATGGTTCTCCAGCTGGTTTGCCACTACTTTCTCAATAACCTTTCCAATAAAGGAAAGGTTTGAGATAGGTCTATAGTTAGCAAAGATATCTGGGTCCAATGAAGCTTTCTTCAGAAGAGGTGTCACCACCGCCTCCTTCAGGGAACTTGGGAACTCACCCGATTCTAAGCTTTGTGACCAGTAACACAGAGTAGCCCAGTAGAAGTATGGTTCTAAACTTTATTTCTCACAACACAGACACCACATGCTGGTAGTCATCATATTATGTTATAGCAGAGTCCCAGTCATTACCTGTCTCCCTGTCTGGATGGGCCGTGGAGGGCCTTGGAGATATACGTCCACAATCACCTTTACCAGTTGAGAAACTACCATTGTGGGTCAGAATATCTGAAGCCCCCAACTCCATACAGACGGAGTACTAAAAAGCAGTACAAATTAAGAACAGGGTGGGGGAAGAGACTGGTCAGGAGTAGAGTGGCAACATCTGTAGCATTGAACACTAATTGGCTAAAATTAGCCTTCGGGGCCAAGAAAACTTCCAGTCTGTAGTGCCTCATGAAAGTGTGGATAAAGAACCATGTATGTAGCAGCTGGGCAGATTTCCTCCGCAGAAGTGAAGTTTCTTTCTGGCCAGGATGTAGCTGCAGTCCTGGTAGAGTGGGCCTTAATATCCTTAGGAGGAGTCATTAATGCCTCTTGTATTCTTCCTGTATGGTCCTTTTTAGCCAGTTAGAAATTGTGCATTTGGACGCTGGAGCTTCTTTCTTGTTTCCTTGTACTATAGCAAGGAGTCTCTCTGATCTTTAGAAATCCTTTGTGCTGTGTATATATGTACATAGGGTCTTCTTTACATCTGGTGTGTAGTTTCTTCTCTTCTGGGTCTCTGGGGTCTGGTAGTAGTGCTGGCAGTTCTGTCGTCTGGTTTGTATGGAACTTGGATATGATTTTGGGAGTGAATGAGGGAATGGCCCATAGTGTCCATGGTGTAATTAGCTGGATTAGGGAGGAGCATTGGACGTGGCTCACCTGGATTTCAGCAAAGCTTCCATCACTGCTCCACACAGGAGATTAGTAAACAAGTTGTGTAACTTGGGGGTAGATAATAAGGTGGTAACCTGGATAAGGAACTGGTTAGCAGAAAGGACATAGAGGGTAGTGGTGAATGGAGTATACGCCAAGCAAGGGAGGGTGACCGGTGGGTGCCTCGAGGATCAGTATTGGGACTGGTTTTGTGAAAGTCTGGGTATACCCCCCCACCCCCGACATCCAGATTTTGCCCTGGACAAACTGATTCGGGCTACAAAAGGTAGCACATGCAAGGTCTGCAGACCTCGCAGTGGCTGGTGCAGGTTGGAGACGTTCTCCCATTTCAGACCCTCCAGGACTCTCTGGCTCTCTCGAACTCCAATCTATTCTGATAATTTTTTTTAAATTTTATTTTAATTTTTTTTATTATGTATACTGGATGAAAATACTATATTTATAAAGGAATCAATATTTTACAATATTCTGTTTCTATATAAGGTGCGTCAAGAGCAAACATATATTGGAGTGGGGGGGTATTATTACATCATAATACATTCCCCACGGTTACAACAGCAACAAAAAAATGTTTCCACTACTTGGCGCAAAAAAAAAAACCTCTCTGCATATAAAAGCCCCTCCAAGGTCGTTAAGCTTCTACCCCAGTTCCCCCGGAGAACTTCTCCTTTAACCCACCGTTATCCGCTATTCTGGTATTTTCAAACAGGAGTCTACCTCTCTCGCTTCAGTGGTGATTCCCCTTTCCTCCTCAGGCCATACTCTTCTATCCCTAATTACTGATGATCTAAAAAAACACCAAGGGGGTGCACCTTATCTTGAAACTGTATCTTTATCTACAGACCAGTTGCCCATCGGTGCAACTTTGAGATCTACAAAGCTGGAATCTGGAGTTCACCAGCCCAGTAATCCCTGAGCAGTGGCAGCAGATATGCCTCTCCATACAGAAAGCCACCAGCTCCATGGCTTGGAGAGAATTCAACTTCAGATGCCTTATCGGGTACTTCCTCACACCTGTACAGCAGGTACACAGAGGCACTGCGTTCAGCCCTGCATGCGGGCAACACATTACCACATGATGTTGGCATGCCCTGCATTCCAACTTCCAACAAGATCTGGGCACGGCTTTAAAGGACATTTTTTTTTCTCCGCACTTGCACCATTCAGACTGCCTTTTCTTATTCTTCTATTGGCTTTACAAAAAAATACCTGATGCCAAAAGATACTTGATGGCAGTACAAATGGTGGCAGTGAAAAAATGTGTTACTGAAAGATGGCTGAACCGGGACCTACCTACCCTGGCAGAATGGCATCAGGTGATAAAGGGCATTTATGCCCTAGAACAGTTGACCTTCTCCATTAGGCAGCATGTAGACAAATGCACCACTAGGTGGGCAAGGTGGGGGATACATGTTGGTGTCAGATCCAATATTTGTTCCAATGGCTGGGAATGGTATGGGGGAGCAAGATAGAGGAGCCCCCATTGATGAGCACATGAGGACAAGATTGTGAGGGCAGTAGAGAAAAACTGCAGGTATGGCACTTCCTCTCCTTCACCATACTGCCTGACAGAGAGAGAGACAAAATAGGAGTAGGAGTGGTAAGGTTAGTGGTGTGCCACTAAGCCATAAGTAATCAAAATACACCACCATTCTGATTTTTTTCATTCTTTTTTTTATTTTTTTGGCCATGCAAGTACCTAAGAAGTGCAAAGCCATTTGGGGTAGAAAATGGCCACCGGATGTCACCACTCCTGGATCTCTGGTAGCAGCTTGGTTTGTCTTACCATGATGGGTGACGGAAGTGACGTGATTTGAGTCGCTTCCAGAACTTCAGCCATTGTCGCTATGATCAGGCTAGCCAGCAGCAGTGACGCAAATTGGGTCACTTCTGTGGCCGTTACCCTTCCAGGGTCTGGTAGCTGAATACAACAGAGTTAGGCAGAGTCCTTTCCATTATTGCTGGCTACCTTCTGTCTGTGCCCAGAGTGTATCACCTCACGTAGAGGTTTGGCTAGCAAATAAATGAGATGCAGTCAGAGTAATATGCATGGAGAATCTTCGCGGGACAAGAGTGGAGCACTTCACCAAGATGACTTAGTTTGTGGCGCCATTACTGATGCTGCAGCATCCAGACGTCATGTACATCGATGTCTAGCAAGGTGCACATGTGCTTGAAGTAAATGACCAGGATTCTGGCAACCAGTGGCCAAGGTAACATGGTGGGTTGGGCGTGCACTACAATATGGCACTGGCCATTAATCTCAGATCCATAGCCCCACCTTGGATTGGTCTGGATCCACTGCCATAAGGTGCTTGTCCCTGCTTTCATGCTCAAAACTATCACAAGGAAGAGATGCGGCCAATATCTGGATCCTCTGGCTCTAGCAGGACCTTCAGAAAGCCATTGAGCTCATCCTGACATGGGTTCCAAGCGTGCCTCACTACTTAGTGGACCACTCTGTAACTTGCAGCCACACAGTGCTGCATATTACTGCTGCAACAAGAGTCACAAATGTGCATTAGCTACACACAGCTCTGCTAGCAGGGGCCGTGTGAAGTGGAGGACCAGAAGATATTGATCAGGCTCCAAGTTTGGAAAGCTGTTTGGCTCATGGAGGCAGTGTAGCGCAGTGGGTTAAGGCTCTGAGCTGGAGACCTGAGTTTGAATCCCACAGCCGCCTAGGTGCCTGCTGTGTGATCCTGAGCAAGTCACTTAATTTCGTTGTGCTCCCAGGTTGCATCTGGAAACAAGCTTCGACTTAGTGTGCTACTCCTGGTTAAACACTGTTCCCATTCATGAAGAGCTGTACATTTAAAGAAATGGTGCAGTTTAAACCTGCTGGAAGTTAAACAGCATTATGGATCCCATGTGCTGCTGGCTCCAAGGTAGAGGTGGAGATCAGTGGAAGAGAACAGATGTGTGTAAGTGCTACAAAAACATTGTTAAAAATGAACAGAAGCTTGGTAACTGTTACAGAGCTTAAATTAAGGTAATTTACCTTGAATTTCTGATAATTTTTAGTTTTAAAAATGCTGAAAGGTGGCGTTTCAGTGACTGTGCTTTAACCTACTTTGATGCACAAGTATGATGGGTCAGATTTCTCCTTTGCAGTCGCATGTACACATCATCAGCCTATCGGGTGGGCATATCCCTAGTCTATAAGGAGTTGGAGTGCCTCAAAGATTATGACCCACAATATGAACTGCACCTGTAAAGGGGGTCCCTGGTCGGCAGAAAATAGAAATCCCAGGTGGTATTAACAGAAATCATTTATACAACGGCTCTAAAATGTTTGCATTTCAAGTAGTAGTAATATTTTTCTTAAAATAAAATACAAAATCACACATGCCCACACAATGCAAAGCATCATGGGCTGCATATGCAAATCACTACAGAATGTTATGCTGGTCCAGCTTTAAGTAGAATTGCATGGTTCCGAAAGGCCTCTCACACAGTTTGCAAAGGGTGCTAACAGAAGACATAGACACGTGTTTCGTCCTACCAGGACTCATCAGTATGCCTCGTCTGTTTGACACCCCAGTGGAATGGACCAGCTACCCTAAGACAGTGTGTCTTGGATATGTTGTGGCTTGGGTTGGGGAATCCTGCTGACCTCATTGGGGGTGGGGGTGGAAGTGAGCTGTGGAGGAAGATTTGGCCGGTAAGTCATGGGGAAAGTCACGGTGGTATGGCTGGGTTGACTGATGGATGGGAGTTGCTTGGAACATGACTGAGGATAAACAGAATAATTATTCAGGAAATCATTTTCCAGACCTGATAGGATTGCCAACATTCAGACTGTTCACAGAAGAAAGAGTGGGACCCATGAAGGGAAGCACGTAACTCTGTGCTAGATCCCGGGAGAGAAGCTTTCTCCAAAACCTAAAAAAGCACTTTAACATAAGATTGTTTGAACGTTTTGAGGAAGAAAGTGTGCAGGTTTAGTATAATAGTTCTAGACGCTGCTGCCTTGAAGAAGCCCGGTTCGCCTGGCGAAATGTTGCTGGTCCTAGCAGATCTGGAAAATACATAAATAACTATATATATGTAAAACATTCTTTTGCTTGAGTGTGGCTTCTTTTCCTACTGTTAGACGTACTGACTGGATACATACGAACATAACAAAATTGCCAGGAGAAACAGGCAATAATGGTCTATCTAGTCTGCTCGAGTGTGCAGCTCCGTTTAGGTCCCTGGAGCTCGCCCTTCCCGCTCCTCCTGGAGTTATCTGTTCCTCCCCTCCGAATTGATTCCTCTCATTCTGATTTTCCTTTTCGCCCTGACTCTCCCCGAAGCTGTCTACTGTATTCACCACTACCACCTCCGCAACTCATTCCACCCCTTTACCACCCTTTCTGTGAAAAGTGTCTCTCATTTCCTTCTTAAATCTAGCCCCCCCACCAGCTTCAGGCTATGCTCTCTTGTAGTGTCCTCCTTTCTCAGATTGATTATATCCTCCGATCAAACCCTGTTTATGCCTTTGAGGTACTTAAAGGTTTCTATCAAGTCCCCCTGCCCTCCAGGAGTACATGTTGAGCTGTCTGACACCTCATGTGCCCTGGATCATCTTGGTTGCCCTCCGCTGGACCCCGTCCAGTAGACTGACATTCTTCATTAGATACGGACACCAGAACTGTACACAGTACTCCAGGTGGGGTCTCACCAGAGACCTGTACAGTGGCAGAATAACGTCTTCCTTCTTATAGGTGATTCCTCTGGTGATGCAGCCCAGCATTTTATTAGCTTTGGCTACTGCCTTATGGCATGTCACAGAGTGCTTCATGTCACCCCTGACCAACACTTCTATGTCCTTTTCTGCCTCCGAGATTTTCATCTGAACCCCCGGCCCCGCCAGTAGCTTGCCCCTGGGTTCCCGACTCCCAGGTGCATGACCTTGCACTTCTTTGGCATTGAATCCTAAATGCCAGATGCCCGACCATTTCTCCTGCCCAGCCAGATCTTTCTTTAATTCTTGTCTCCCCTCCGCTGTGTCCACCCTCCTGCAGAACCTGGTATCATCTGCAAAAAGGCAGAGCTCACTTTTGATACCCTATGCTGTGTCCTCAATAAAGATATTAAACAGTACAGTTCCGACTACTGAGTCCTCTGGGATCCCACTGGTTACAGGCCTAGGTTTGGACAGCCCCCCACCACTCTCTGGTTGCTGTCCCGCAGCCAGCTCTCGACCCCCCAGCAGTTTGTCTCCTATACCCAGGTCTCTCGGCTTGCCATGAGGCACTGAATCGAATGCCTTGCTGAAGTCCAGGTACAGGATGTCCACCATCTGCTCCATGTCCAGTGACGTTGTAACCCAATTAAACAAGTCTATCATGTTTGTTTGAGAGGATCTCCCCCTGACAAACCCATGCTGCCTGTTGTCCTGGAGACCATTGACCTCAAGGAAGGACACCTGCCTTTCTTTAAGAATGGTATCCATCAACTTCCCCACTATAGAGGTTAGGCTGACCAGTTTGTAGTTACCTGGCTCGTCCCTGGGACCACTCTTATGGAGTGGTACCACATCTGCTGTTCTCCAGTCCTGCAGTACACTCCCCTTTTTCAGCAAGGTGTTAAACAGGTTCATCAAGGGTACTGCTAGCACCTCTGCCATCTCTCTCAGGACCCTTGGGAGTATACCATCTCGGCCAGGAGCCTTGTCCATCCTTGATTCCCTCAGTCCTCTTAAGACCCTGTCAACCCCAGTCACTCCATTATATTCCTCCCCGCCCCCAGGGCAACCCCCAACCATCCCCTGTGGAATGGGCCCATACTGTTCCCTGGTGAAGACAGAGAAGAAGGACTTATTTAGTGCCTCCGCCTGTTCCTCCCCTTTTCTGTCCACCTCTCCCCAAATCCTAAGTCCCGGCCCCTTCTGGATCTCCCTACTTAATGTAACTGAAGAAGTCATTTTCCCTGTCCTTAATCTTCTGTGCCAGTCTCAGTTCTTTCGAAGCCTTGGCTGCCCAGACCTCTTTCTCTGCCTCCCTAGCTTTCTCTACATTAAACCTCTCTGTCTTTCTCCCTCAAGATCCGCTTGTACCGCAGGAAGGCAACCCTCTTTTCCTTCACTTTACCTACCACCTTCCTGCTAAACCAGCAAGGTCTCTTGGCCTTAGGAGTTCTTTTTACAAGCCTTTGTGCACATGTTTGTGGCCTTAGTCCCCTCCTGATGACTATTTCTGATCCGCATCCATCTCCGGTTTGAGCATGGCCAGGTGCCCCTCTAGTATGTGTTCTATTTTATTGAAGTCCGCCTTCCTAAAGTCCACTACTCTAGTTTGGGTGTTGTCTATTTCCTTCCTCATGCTGATGTAAAACCACACTGTGCGGTGGTCACTTCCTGCAAGGGGATCTGGCACTTCTGCTTCCTGGACTTGTGCCCTGCACCATCTGATAAAACTAGATCTAGAATGGCCCCTTCCCTAGTTGACTCTGTAACGCCCTGTGTTGGGAAACACTCCTGGATAGCATCCAGGAGGAGCTGCTGTCTTTGACAAGAGGTAGCTGGGATGCTCCAGTCTGTTCCAGGTAGATTGAAGTCTCCAACTATTACAGTGTTCCTCTTCCCTCCTACCTTCCTGATCTGATCCGCTCTGCTAGCTCCCTGTCCAATTCTATGCCCTGTGTTGGTGGTCTGTACACCACCCCAAATGAATCCTACCCCCACTGGAGCTTTGTAGCATTACCCATAGGGTTTCTGCCAAGCACTCCTCGCCTTCCTCCCTGGTACACAGTATCCCTTCCCTTATGTACAATGCAACTCCACCCCTTCCCTCTTTCCTCTGTCCTTCCTTAGCAATTGGTATCCCAGGATCTCGAGGTCCTTTGTTAGCTGTAGGGCTTCACCAATGCAATTATTGATAAAATGGGCATTTTTAGTAACTAGTACTGCTATAACCAGATTTATTTATTTATTGGGTTAATGCCTGATAATGCTGCAGTTACTCCTATTATAGTTTCTGAATTGAAAAAAAAAATACTGTTCATGCTTTTCTGTCAAAAACACAAGTCATAATTGAGCTCTCTGGTACTCTGTGATGACTGCTTGGTGTTTGTGTAAAGGCTGACGCTGGGGATTACATCATCAATGTACTGTAATATATTTTTGTTGCCTTGCCTGCACTGTGCAGATATGTTGTAGCACAGAATATATTCCCAGTCTCTATGTTTCCTCTCATTATTAAAAGGAGGCCTGATTTATGTTTCTCACAGATCAGAAACCAGATGTGCTGTACTCTGATATCGGTGGAATGGACATCCAGAAGCAGGAAGTCAGGGAGGCTGTGGAGCTGCCTCTCACACACTTCGAACTATATAAACAGGTCTGATGTCCACAGGGGGCACATGGCATGGAATAGTGGTGTTGGGTTTCATTGGTCTGTTGTGATCTACATAAGTATCATTGTGTTGCATGTCTTGTGAGAGCCCAGTAGTGCTCAAACTGTTTTAACTTGTTAACCCAGAAGCATATGAGAGGGTAAAAATCCCACAGAATCACTAGCCAGTTAACAATTTTCTTTCCTAAATCTCTCGTCTCTTATTATGTTGATTGCGTGCATGCGCAAGTAGGTTGTCGTCAGTGCCCCCACAGCCTTTAAAGGCTTGTCCATCGTCCCCCAATGCCATGGCACGCTGCTGCTGACACTAGTTCAGCCAACGTGCCACCAGCTTGTAAAAAATCAGCCGCTGCAATCATGGGCCTCTGCGTAAGCACTTCGCTGCAATGAGGGAGCAATCCGTCATTGCAGGGCGGGATCTTGACACAGTGATATTGTTTGTGAACATGGTGGTTTGCCACCGTGTTCACAAACAATATTAACCCCCCCCACCATCGTGTTTATTTGCCGACGGGGGCCCCAATCCCCGTTGGCTTCAGTGCCCCCATGCCGATGGGGGAGCCCACTCCTCGTCGGCATTATGTAACCCCCATCACTTATAATCTCTGCCGACGGGTGCCCAATCTCTGCTGGTATAATGTCACCCCACCCTTTTTGTTATGTGCCACGGGGTCGCCTAATCCCTGCTGGCTACAGCTTGCCCTCCCCCAAAAAGGAAGACTCCAGTGGCATGCTGGGAGCCGACCCAGCGCGCTACATGCCCCTGTAAAATAAAAACAGTACTGCCATGTTTTCTTTTTTTTTTTTTTCTCACCTGTAAAAAAGGAAACTGTCCCTCTGAGGTCTCCCTGCCCCCCTTCCGCAACCTGCGCCCACCCACTGTGCACCCTGCCTCCCCACACTCCCCTCAGCCCATACTTACTTCCGGAGCACGGCGCGACTATCTTCGGTGGACCGGGAACATGTCTGCACTCTTCAAAGCCGACCGCGAACTGAGGAAATGCCGGTAAGCTGTATAATGGAATAAATGTGTTTTTTTTTTTTCCAACTTTAATGCAGATCTCAGTAATTTTTTGGAATTTTGGCACCAAATTTTCAACGTGGGGGTTTTTGGGCCCCCTTCTCATGAATTCTGGAACTGTCATGGCTTTAATCGGCCCCGAAGGTGATTTCCGAATAACAAAGAAATCATCTTCGTGCCGATAACAAAACGACAGTGCCAGTGTTCATGAGGTGGGCTCTCAAAAAGCCTATGTTGCAAATTTGGTGGAAAAAAATTCAAAAATTGTTTTACGAGCGTGCGTTGCGCAGTTGCTACACACACTTGTAACTTCGCAAATTTGCAATATTTTCACTCTAGATTTTCAACATTGGCATTTTTTCACACCTCCTTGTAAACAGCACAGCTGTCATTGTTCACATCCTGGCCAAAATGTGTGTTCGCACTTCCAGCGCAGAATAGCACAGTCGCTGTCGGAAATTAGTGTTCGGGACAGATTAAGAAAATGACAGTGACACTGTTCATGAGTAGAGGTCCTAAAATGCCTATATTGAAAATGTGATGACGATACTCTGTAAAATGACTGTGTTACAAGCGTGCGTTGCGCAGTTTGCAGGCATTCTCATAACTTCGCGAATTTTTAATATTTTCACTTCAGATTTTCAACATTGCCATTTTCCCACAGCTACTTATGAATAGTACAGCTGTCATTTTTCCCATCCTGGCCGAAATGTGTTTTCGTACTTCCAGCGCAGGATAGAGCGGTCGCTGTGGGAAATCAGTGTTCGGGACAGATTAAGAAAATGACAGTGACACTGTTCATGAGTAGAGGTCCTAAAATGCCTATGTTGAAAATTTGGTGATGATAGCCCATCAAATCACTGTGCTGTTGTGCACTTTCCATGCACCCTTGTAACTTCGCAGATTTGTAATATTGTCACGCAAGATTTTCAGCACTGGCATTTTTTCACACCTCCTTCGAGCAGTACAGCTATCATTTTTCACATCCTGACCGAAATGCGTTTTCACAGTTCCGGCACAGAATAACGCGGTCGCTGTGGGAAATCAGTGTTCGGGACAGATTAAGAAAATGACAGTGGCACTTTTCATGAGCAGAGGTCCTAAAATCCCAATGTTGAAAATTTGGTGATGAAACTCCATAACATGACTGTGCTACAAGCGTGCGTTGAACTGTTTCCACGCACCCTTGTAACTTTGCAAATTTATAATATTTTCACGCCACATTTTCAACAGTGGCATTTTTTCACACCTCCTTATGAACAGTACAGCTGTCATTTTTCACATCCTGGCTAAAATATGTTTTTGCACTCCTGCCAGGGAATAGCACGGTCACTGTGGGAAATCAGTGTTTGGGACAGATTAAGATCGAGCCAGTGAGAGGGGGGAGTGACCGAGCTCAACTGAGTGCTGTCGGGACTGCTGCAGATTTGTTTGTGGGCAGAAAAAGGCCCCAGTGCAAGAGCACAATACAAAAGGGCAGCCTGCAGCACTGGGAGAAATGGAACGAGACAGCGAGTGAGGGAGGGGGGAGTGAGCAAACTCACTGGAGCGCTGTCAAGACTGCTGCAGATTTCTTTGTGGGCAGAAAAAGGCGTCGGTGCAGGCAGGGGCCCAGTACAAAAGGCCAGCCTGCAGCGGTGGGAGAAACCGTACTACCGAGTGAGACGGGGACTGAGTGAGCTCAACAGAGCTCCATCAGGACTGCTGCGGATTTCTTTGTGGGCAGAAAAAGGCGCCAATACAGGCAGAAGCCCCATACAAAAGGACAGCTTGCAGTGCCAGGACAAACTGAATGAGCACGTGAGAGAGAGAGAGAGAGAGAGCGAGAGAGAGAGACTGAGCGACCTTAACGGAGCTCTGTCAGGACAGCTGCAGATTTCTTTGTGGACAGACAAAGGTGCCCCGTACAAAAGTGCAGCCTGCAGCGCCAAGAGAAACAGAACAAACAAGTGACGGAGCAGTAGTGAGTGAGCTCAACGGAGGTCTATTGTGACTGCTGCGGATTTCTTTGTGGACAGAAAAAGGCAGCAACGCACTCAGGAGCCCAGTACAAAAGGCCAGCTTGTAGTGCTGGCAGAAACAGAATGAGTGAGTGAGAGAGGGGGAGTGAGCGAGCTCAGTGGAGCTGTGTTGGGACTGCTTCAGATTTCTTTGTGGCCAGAAAAAGCTGCCAACACAGGCAAGAGCCCAGTGCAAAAGGGCAGCCTTCAGCGGCGGGAGACGCAGAACGAGTGAGGGAGGGGAAGTGAGTGAGTTCAGTGGAGCTCTGTGGGGACTGCTTCGGATTTGTTTGTGGGCAGAAAAGGGCAGCAGTGCACGCAGGGGCCCAGTACAAAAGACAGCCTGCAGTGGCGAGAGAACCAGAATGAGTGAGTGAGAGAGGGGGAAGTGAGCGAGCTCAGTGGAGCTGTATAGTAACTGCTACAAATTTCTTTGTGGGCAGAAGAAGGCGGCAACACAGGCAGAAGCCCAGTAGAAAAGGGCAGCCTGCAGTGCCGGCAGAAACTGAATGAGCAAGCTGAACGGTACTTTGTCGGGACTGCTGCAGATTTCTTTGTGGGCAGAAAAAGGTGCCAACAGAGGCAGGAGCCCAGTACAAAAGGGCAGTCGGCAGTGCCACGAGAAACAGAATGAGTGAGTGAGACCGGGGGACTGAGCCACCTCAACAGAGCTCTGTCGGGACAGCTGCCAGCACAGGCAGGAGCCCCATACAAAAGAACAGCCTGCAGCACTGGGAGAAACAGACTGAGTGAGTGACAGAGGGGCAGTGAGCGAGCTCAACAGACCAACGCAATCAACATTCGGCATGGACAAATGCTTGTTCTTGGAGAGCAGGATTTAAAACACTTGCTGTCTTATTTTACTTAAGACGTACTACAGTCAAAATTTATGAAAATAAATGTTGTGCAGAGTGTATTAATTTGTATAAGTAGTCCTGATGTGTCCTTCCCTTTGTTTGCTAATAAAGATTTTTTTCTAAATTAGTCTGCTAGTTTTATGGCCTCTGGAGATCTCCATGTTAGCATGGGTTATTGCTCTTCTGTTCCATACAGTGCATCCTGTCTCTTGTGACAGTGATGCATCTGGGGCCACTGATTCATCAAGTACTAGAGATAGGAGCCTGATATTCCGGCCTCCACTAAATAACTCTTAATTCACTATTTTTGTGTTCTGTGTGTGTCAGATCTAGCCAGCAGGAGTAAATGTTTTGCTTTTAAAACGTTTCATTTCATCAAACTTATACATAGCCATAAAAAGCACACACATTTTTTTTACTTAGTTTTTGTTGACCAGGTAAGTGCACTAAACAAATCCTGCCTATTTTCAGGCACGACCCGGGGGAGGGGGATAGAGATGAATGCCAACTGTCCTTGAACCAAACTAAGCTGCAGTTGGTATTTTTTAGTGAATGAGGGAAATTTGGCAAGGACATCAGGGAAATTACCCTACTCTTTTTTGATGAGTGCCATGGGATCTTTAACATCCACCTGAACTACCACCAGTCCAGGTAGATGGGACTTCGATTTAGCATCTCCTCCGAAAGACGGCACCTCAGAAGTGCAGCACCCCTCTCATGCTGCACTACAGTGTCAGTACTGGTATATTAATCCAAGTGCCAGATGTGGGAACTGAACCCACAGCCCTCTGATCTCCCAGCTTCAGAGGCGAGAGTGTGACCTACTGAGCCACTGACAACTGACATGTCACCCCAGATCACCAATGCTGTAATTTGTAAAGACTCTAGCTGTTTTCTTACTGAATAACCCACTCGGTTAGCCCTCAAGTATTTGCCAAACTGTAAGTGTAGCCTTTAGTGCTCACTGGATAAGGGCATTTACTTAAAACATAGCTGTACTGTTGTAAAATTGACTCGAAACCAGTACTTGCTGAATCTATGGTCCTGAATACAGCACTGTGACATGGGACAAGAGGCATTGTAGGAAAAAGAAGAGCAATAAAGCTTGCTAAGATGAAGATCCCCTGGGGCCATGAAACAAGCAGGCTAATTTAGGGGAGAAAAGCTCCTAATGGCTGGGCTGGCAGTATAGCCTAGAGGTTAGAGTGACAAGCTGTGAGCGAGCTTGGTACATCCAGCAGACCAGACCTGGGTTTGATTCTCACAACCTTCACTTGCATACCGTGCGACTCTGAGCAAGTCACTTAACCGCCCAGTGCTCCCAGGTCACCCCTGAAAACAGGCACTTGTGCCTAGTGGGCCTTACCCAGTTACCAAATACTAAAATAAATAAAAATAAATAGCAGACAGAGGGAAGGACACACTAGGACTACACACAAATTGAAATGGTACACAACATATATTTTTGTAAATTCTGACACTAGTGCTCTTTTAATTGTGCTTTCTTGCACACTGGAATAGTGCCATTGAGAGGTCCATCAGTTTAAAAAAAAAATGGTAGCATTTTGAAAACAAAAGCTATTTCCTTTTGCATTTTCTTAGTTTAATGTGAGTCACACAACGTTATTACCTCCGTTGGGAAGTGCCTTGTATGTAAAAGTGTTTTGTTGCATAAATTTGAGCAGCCAGAACTCATCTTCAGACTCTCAACGTATGTGCTTTTATATCTTGAGACATCTCCCACAGGTCGTATCAGTTTTTACCAACAAAGGTAGTAGTGGTTATATGTTTTAGGGTACCAATAAGCTAATGAGCAGAATGCCTCTGACTAGCTTGATGAGCCATTTTCAAGTGATAATGCTTTTAGTTCCCAAGGTATGCCAGTCTCATTCTCTTGCTTTAAAGAGCCTTGGGGGGGCTCAAACTTTTAGTTGTATTTCCTATATTTTCTGTCTTTAATGTCCCCTTATTTTTTTATTAAAAAGAAAATTAGTATGGAAACAGGATCCAATCCCATTGATCATAATCATCAACCGGTACTTGCCTAAATGTACGTCTTGTCTACATGTAATCTCCTTATGGCATCTTATAAAATGGGTAGAAATTTTCCTGCATTTTGATTGGCCAAGAGGTACCATTTGCCATGTCCTTATCAGGACATATACTGGCAACTGGTACTACTGAGCCAAGCAAACCACATCACCTTGACATATCAATGCATGAAATTACTCTCTCCCACTGCAGCTCAACATGTATTTGTACAGTAGCATGTCATGAAACCGCAACAGCTTTACGGGGAGAGCACTGTCACCAACAAAAAAAAAACAAGCAATTTTTGCAAGCTGTCAACCTCTCCCCAAGTAAAAAGTTTCAACTTTTGGTCCATATTCTGTATTTTCCACTGACCATTCTTCTGTACCACCTTCACAGCCCTTGCGCCCCACTGTTTAAACCGCGCTACTGCTCTTGAAACTGCACTGAGAACCAGTTAAAAAACAAGATTGAGCCATCTCGATGTGCAGTCCTCCCTCAATTTCACCCTCCTACTAGCCAGTGAACTGAGAAGCTCCTCAAGATGGGACAATATTTAATTTATTTACTATTTAAGAGAAATCGCAAACTACAGTGGTCAGCCGAGGGACACGCCGCTTGAAGTCAAGCGTCGCTGGCTGCAAATTAAATGTTTTGTAGATTAAAACAAAACTGCTTTAAATAATATCAAGCTAAAGAAACAAAAATGTTTATTTCTCCGTGCTGGAAAAAGAGTCACTCTCCCAACTCGAGGCTTTCGTTGAAACCTGCACTTCCCAAACAGACACATCGCCATCGCGAATACAGAAGTACGGCTAAAAAGCATAAGGCAAGATCTTAACAAAATTTAAAAATGAAGCCTGGGTGTGGAGGGAGAAACAGAATGTGTGTGGGTGTGGAGATTGTGGGGGGATGAGATAGACAACACAAATCACCTCAGTGAAAACAGCAGCTCTGCCAGCTCGTGGCTTGCCTTTGAAAGTCGCGCTTCTCGAGCAGACGTCATCGCTGGCATCTCAGAGAGGCTGCTAAAAAGCATAAAACAAAGATCTAATCAAAATGTAAAATTAAAAAAAACTAAGCCTGGATGTGAAGAAAGAAACAAAGTGAGAGAGTGTGTGTGTGTGTGTGTGTGTGTGTGTGTGTGTGTGTGTGTGTGTGTGTGTGGGGGGGTGATAGACAACTCAAATGCCCTCTAGTAGGTGAATTGTATATATGGTCTGAATATGCAAGGACTATTTTTCTATGTTTATACCTTAATTAACCTAGATTTTAAGACCTATGTGTATCAGACTTCTTTTAAATATTTAATTTGTTATGGGGGACCCATTTTATAAGCGGAATAAGACACTCCGAGGTGTGATTTATGGGCTGATAAGAGCACTTCCCAGCTGCTAAAGGCACTCGGCGCGAGCGCCTCGTGCCTCATTACGCACCTGGGGCGTGCTCTTATCAGGCCATAAACCACACCTCGTCGTGTCTTATTCCTTACATAATGCATTCCATGGTAACCAATTGTGGCTCATAAACCAAGGATTGACATCACATGTAGACCAGCATCAGAGGCATATGTAGTCTGAGGGACAAGGAACCTATTTTCCAGCAGCATTCCTTGGTAATAGAGAGTGGAAGATAAACACAGAATATGTGTGCTAGATAAGTAGCATTGCATATAAATCTTGTGTTTTTCCAAAGTTTTCCCAGTGATGTCATGGGCTCTTAAAATCAATGCATAAATTCTTCCAAACCATGTTATAAAATGGCAAAATGAAATCCAGAAACTTAATTGACTAAAACCAGTCACATGACCATGCAGTGTGTTTGCTTACCACATGGTCATCCTGTTCAGCCTGTTCATATATCCCCATGCTACTAAAGTTTAAAGCAAATGATGCAGCAGCCATGTTTTCCCCTTAGCTAACCGCACTGTGCAGTGAACACTTAAGTAGTGTTCAGAGGTCAGTCCCACACCCCCAACCAGGAAACCAAAGTTGCTGTATGAAGAAAATGTCTGTGTTTTTGTGCTATGAGGCAAAATAGCACCATTTTACTTTTCTACATTTGAAAGGCACAAACACGAAAACATTTTCATCTTTACCCATACTGCTGATCTGTATTGCACTCCTCCCAGTACGCAATCACACAGGGTTGTAGATATATTAAAAAAAAAAACTCCACTGGTGAATATGGTGTTTGTTTGTTTTTTGTACTACACAAATTGGGGGGGAGGGCAGGGCAGTGGCTGTCCAGCACTATATAAGCTACAGGAACTACAAGTATGCCAGCCTCATGACGTCAAATGCAAAGGCATAAAACCAGTGTAGTAGGAGGAGGGATATTACATGTAACATTTTGAATTTTTGCATATTTAAGCATGATTATTGTAATTACTAAAGTCTTTTTTTTTTGTTTGTTTTTAAAGTAATTTTATAAGTGCAGTAACACACTTCAGGGTGTGCAGTATAGTAGATCACCACACTTCACAGGTGGTTGAAGGCTCTCGGCCTTTGACCTTGTAATGCACCTGGGGTATGCGGTGATCTACCATAATGCACACCCTGTTGTGTGTTATTGATAGCCACAGGGTTAGCAGGATAAGATTAGCTACAAATCTGGATAGTAGTACAAATGTTGTTTTTTTTTCTCCCCTCTCCTCTTCATTTGGGAGCTTAACTGTATTAAAAAATCCACTGGGACTTACCCTATTCTTAAATTTTTTTAATTTTTTTTTTGCCCCATAACCCCCCTCTCTCTCTGGCCCTGACAATCAGTGGCTGTTCACGTCTTCTGACTGGGAGGGTGTGTGTGTAGCTACTTTATAATGCCAGTGCTGCTGTTGGCCAGCAGGACAGAAGCTGTGACAGTTGGCGTCATTCCCGCCCCTGGATTAGAGCATCTCTTTGATGTATTTGGGCTTCAACTGGCCTCAAAGTGGGCTTCCACAGACCTCATGCAACGTGTGACCTCTGTACCACTAGGCAAGCTTCTTCTCTCATTCTTAAAGTGATTCTCTTTTAAAACTAATATTCAGATACAATTCATTGTATACTTCATCTCCTGTATTTATTTTATTTAGTTTTTGTTGACTGTGTAGGGTGCACTAGGCAGACATTTGCCTGTTTTCAGGCACGACCGGGGGGGGGGGGGTTACAAGGCAGGGTTACACTCTTAACAATGGAAAACATTGACATGGTGCTTCATTTGGTACAGTACAACGCGCTGCAAGGAAAAATCCGGTTACTTAGGGTTCAGGAGTGCATACAGTAAGATGATATATCCAACGGGCACAGGTTACATAGGGTGCAGGGTAACAAATGCAACAAGAAAACAAATACAGTAGAGTGGTGCTGGTTACATACAATAAGCATATTCAGCATAGTCAAATTTGCACATCCTAGACCCATGACCTGGAAGAATATAAGGACAAACGTTCTGTTTGGGCGTGAGTTAGTTAGCACGCCAGAATTATGTTTGGGGGAGTCATGTGGTAAGGGGACATGGTTGTACTGAAGAAGTGCATTGGAAGCTACTTGGATCAGGAAGGGTGGAGGTGGTTTCGAAGGGATGGGGCTTCACACTGTCGTACATTTAGGGAAGCTGTTCAAAAGCTTGGGGGCAGCGCTAGTGAAGGCCATAGAGCCATATTTGGACCTAGACCTTGGGATGGTCAGCTGGTCACTGTTCGAGGATCTGAGGGAGTAGAGGCTATTATGTGGTACGAGAAGGGAAGCTGGGGAGAGAGGTATCTGGTTAGGGAAAGTTCTGTGGATAATTCTTCCCAAAGAAAGGTCCATGAAGGCTGAGGAGGGGAGCCAACCTAGATTGTTACAAAGTGCAGTGGTGGGTGAGGCGATCCCATGCAAGGACAAAGCGACATATTTTTTTTTATAGCCCACTTACCATTTGTGCATCAGGGTACTAGAGGTGCATCAAAATATTGGCAAGGCCATAAGTGAGCTTGAGAAGGCGTAAACTACTTGCAGTGATTTTTTTTTTTTTTTTTTTGCGCACAGACAGGGAGAGGTTAGGGCTAGCACGGTATGCTGTCTGAAGGCTGGAATTAACTGCATTGCAGGTGGACCATCTTCCGTTCTTTTCTATTATTGTGGAAAATTTGCTTGCAAGTGGGATCTTTGTGTCTCAGACTTTATCACATCTATTTTGTCCTTTCCTGGTGCTAGAATTTTGTTTGTGACATTGTGATTCTGTTGCTCCAGAATACTGCGCTTACAGAGGATTATGACTTGTGCCAACAGAAAAATCAGGAGATGGAGAGGGAGTTTTGAGACTCTCAAAGAAACTTTTTGTTCATGCAGATGTCCTCGGGAAGGATTTAAGTTTGTCAATGATATCTTTTCTTTTTAAAAAAAGAAATGTCATAAATTTCACTATTTTCATGAAGTTGTAGTAAGATTCCTTGACCAATCCATGACTTAAAGGAAAGCAGCACAAAACAGTGGGGGCAAACACCAGGGCTGCAAAAACGCCTGTTTAAAACAACCTATATGGTTTAAACTAAATTCAGTTAACCTTTCTCCAGCTATGTACCTTTTTATCTTGCTCCTTGAGGCGCCATGTCAAAAGTGCCGCCGCACCGGAAGACTGAGTGTGCCCCTGCCATTCTGTCCTGTGCCGGAAGGCTCGTAAAAATGACGAGCGAGGCACATCTACCCGGGAGGAAAAATAAACACTGTGGCATGTAGAGATATAACTACACCTCTACATCCAATTCTCGATGTAAGTGGTGCTACTGCGCATGACTGAACTGGGCTGCAACTTTCATAATGATATAAAGTACATTACAGCTCTGTTTTCGCCGGGAATTGGATGTGGGGTGCAGCAAAAGAGTAGCAGACAAGGTCAGCACCAAAAGGCTGTCCTTCAGGAAATATAAGGGAATGCAGTGGACGAAGATAGGAAGACATACCAAACTTCCCTAAGGGAAGCAGGGAAGGCAGTAAGGCAGGCAAAGGCCCAAACAGAGGAAACACTAACACAAACAGTAAAAGAAGGGGACAAGACTTTCTATAGATACATTAGTGAAAGGAGAAAGTCCAGAGGGGGTATTGCTAAGATCAAAGGGGATAGGAGGAGTGTGAGGGAGGACCAAGGTAAAGCATCTATCTTAAATAGATACTTCTGCTCAGTATTTACTGAGGAGAAGGTAGGGCAGGGACCACAGCTCAGCACCATGGACATGGGGAGAGGGAGGTGTGCACTAGTCCCTTCACAAAAGAAAGGGTCCTACAAGAGCTCGCTAAGCTCAGGGTGGACAAGATAATGGGACCTAATGGCATTCACCCAGGGTGCTAAAGAAGCTAAGGGTGGAACTAGCAGAGCCATTACCAGAACTGTTTAGTGAGTCTCTCAGCATAGTAGAGGTCCCAGAAGTCTGGAGAAGGGCTTATGTGATCCTGCTCTACAACAGTGGTAGCAAGGAGGAGGAGGCAGGGAACTACAGACCAGTCAGCCTTACCTCAGTAATGGGCAAGATTATGGAGGCACTCATTAAGGAAAGGATAGTGCAACACCTGGAATCCATAGGAGCACAGGATCCAAGACAGCATGGGTTTACAACAGGAAGGTCCTGTCAAACTAATCTCATAGATTTCTTTGACTGGGTAACCAGAGTGGTGGACCAAGTTGATGTCACCTACCTTGACTTCAGCAAAGCTTTTGATACTGTTCCACGTAGAAGATTGATTAATAAGTTGGGTAGGCTCAAGTGGGTCAGAAGTTGGTCAACTGGGTGGCAAACTGGTTGGCAGGCAGAAACAGAGAGTGGTGGTAAACAGTAAGCAGTCAAAAGAGATGCAAGTCACAAGTGGGTACCTCAGGAATGAGTCCTGGGGCCAGTCCTTTTCAATATCTTTATCAGTGATATTGCAGATAGACTGGAGGGTATAGTTTGTCTGTTTGCAGATGACACCAAGATCTGCAACAGAGTAGATGAGCCAGATGGGGTGGGCAGAATGAGAAGAAATCTGGATAAACTGTCAAAATGGTCAGAAGAGTGGCAACTGGGGTTTAACGCAAAGAAGTGCAAGATCATACACATAGGGAAGAGAAACCCTCAAGCCACCTATAGGCTGGGAGGGGAGTTGCTGGCAATCACAAGGGAAGAAAGAGACTTGGGCATTATCATCACAGATGACCTGCACAATGAATAAGATTAATCATCCCACTGAAGCCCCACATGAGCTGAGCAGTCTGTGAAGCAGACATAGCAAGGCAGGTTGCAAAGCTGTAGCCCAAGTTAAACTGCAGAATTTATCGCGAGTTTGAGAAAACAAGATTTTCCACAGTACAGAGCAGGGACACTGAACAGTTTTGCCAAGTGTCTAAATGGTTTTAAATTATGCTGCTTACCAGCCAAGTTGCCTTTGTTATCCCATGTAGGACCTCCACAAACCAGCACTGTCTGGAGCTCTGAAGAGATAGAGAGAGTGGGGTATCAACTTCTGGGCAGGAGTTGAATATTTTCCCTTTATTCATGAGGTGAGGTCGTAAGAAGGCTATGTTGAAAATCTTGTAAAATATTAAAAACAATGAAACATATGAGCCTACATTGAAATTTGCAAATGCAGGCTCTAATTTTGGTAATTTTCAATATTCTGACCCCAAATTTTCAACATGACCATTTCTTCACAGCACCTTATGAATGTGACAGCTTCACTTTTCAGATCCTGGCTGAAATGTGTTTTTATCCCAAAAGTGATTTTGCAGTTGCTGGGCAAAATCACCTTTCGGGCAGGAGTTGAAAATTTTCTCTGCACTTGTTCATGAGGTGGGGTTATAAGAAGGCTATGTTGAAAATTGTGGCCAAAAATATTAACAAACAATAAAGTTATGAGCTTACATTGAAATGTATGAATGCAGGCTTGTAACTTTGGTAACTTTCAATATTTTGACCCCAAAATTTCATCATAGCCATTTCTTCACAGCGACGCATGAATGTATCAGCTGTCATTTTTCAGATCCTGGCCAAAATGTGTTTTTGCATCCTGAAAGGTGATTTCACAGTCGCTGCACAAAATCACCTTTCAGCCAGGAGTTGAACATTTTCTCCACTCCTGTTCATGAGGTGGGGTCACAAGAAGGGTATTTGAAAATCTGGGCCACAAATATTAACAAACAAGAAAGTAAACTGCCCGGCTTCATCTCATCTACTTTATATTCTTAAATGTTAATAAAATGATTCCTTCACTGAAGCAAGTTTCAATGACATTTTCACTGGTATCAGCACCACACACACCCCCTATGACACCAGTGCAAATGGTGAACATTCGGCATTGACAGATGCTTGTTTATTTTACACAGTACTTACATCAAATTTGGGGGTGTCAGTTACCACCACCCCCAGAACTACATAACTGGGTACCTGTAATTTTCACCCATAATGTGTTTTCTGGGGCAAACTAATTCCACCTTTTATAGCGTGGAAAAGGAATTAGGGTAGAGGTTTGAAGCATACCTTTGGAGGATTTAAACTAGCAAGGGGGGGAAGGCTGGGGCTACAGACATCCACAAGAAGAACTTAGATGAGGGAGACCTGGCTAGCACTCCTTCAATCAGTGAGAAACAGATAATGTAGATAAGGATGGTGAATGTATCAAAGCCTTGGGACCACATCAGGGGGAGGGGTCTGGTCAATGGAAAGGGTAAGGGTAGGAGATAAAGGGTCCTATAGGGAGTTGA
The DNA here is from genome assembly GCA_016271365.2 of Neoceratodus forsteri. Lineage (NCBI taxonomy): Eukaryota > Metazoa > Chordata > Ceratodontiformes > Ceratodontidae > Neoceratodus > Neoceratodus forsteri. Next base: position 68,660,982 of record CM028138.1, on the reverse strand, counting down.
CTGCCTAAATGCCAGAAGCCTTGGGAACACAATGAGTAAACTCCAGGCACTGGCAGCAGAGGCAAAGATGGACCTGCTGACCAAGACAGAAACATGGGCAATAGGAAATCACAACTGGGACCTTACAGTACAAGGTTACACAGTCTACAGGAGGAGCAGACAAAAAAAAATTGGGAGAAGGGGATTGGCACTGAACATTAAGGAAGGTATAGAGGTCACGGAACATACTACTTTAGAGGTGAGAACGGAATAGAAGCAACCTGCATGCAACTGACAATAAAAGGGATGCACAGATCATTGAACCAGAAGGAGGATGGAGACAGGGAATAAGGAAAGGAGAGGAAATCAGGAAAGCATCAGCTGAAAGGGAGGTAGTTCTCCTGGGTGACTTAAATATGCTGGATGTAGACTGGAAACTCCCAGCAGCCAGTAGTGCAAGAAGTTAGGGGCTGGTGGATGTGATGCAAGACTGCTTACTCATGCAGAGGGTTAGGAAACCAAATAGAGAGAGGGCCACAATTGATCTGGTTCTGTCAAATGCTAAGAAAGTCTGAGAAGTAGAGGTGAGAGATCCACTGATGTCCAGTGACTATGATGCAGTCAGTAGACTCCAGTGGGTCCAGTGACTACAATGCAGTGTTGTTCAACAAAACCACAGGAACCCATCACCCAGTTTAAAACTATGGTCTTTGACATCAGAAGAGGAGAACTTGGCAAGATGGGAGAAATGCTGAAACATAAATTGGTAGGGGTAGAGGAAGTGAAAGGGGCAGAAGTCAAGTGGGATGTTATAAAGAGGAGGTAACAGAGGTGATGGCAACATGCATGAGACAGGTCAGAAAAACAAAACAGCAATCCGTTTTGCAAAGGGTGGATAGGCAGTGAAGGTAAAGGTAACATTCCAAAATATAAGGGGAAACAGATAAAAAGTGGCAAGAATTGTGGTAAGAAAAGTAAAACAGAGGTAGAGTTGAAAATAGCAGAGGAAGTTGGGGGTGGGGTGGGCTTCTTTAGGTGCATTAGGAAAAGAAGGAAAAACTAAGGAGAGTATTATCAGATTAAAGAAGGAAGGGACATTGGCAGAGGAGGGTGGGAAAAAGGCTAATTCACTGAATAATTGTTTTTGTTCAGTGTTCACCATGGGGGGGCACTACTAGCTTGCAAAGTGCAGGCTAAAGAGATGAGGGATCGGAGAACTAGCATCAGGATCGGTCTTGGAAGAAATTGTGCTCAAATGTCTAAAGCCCTTGAAGGTGGACAAATCACCCTAGAGTGTTGTGTATTGCTGTATTTTGCTTCATCCTGAGCTTGACGTCATGTATTCTAGTTTGACTATGGTTTCCTTATTTGTACTGTGTTATTTTCTATGCTACCATGTGCCATCTTGATGGTCTGGCTTGTGCCTGGAAATGGTCCCTGGGGTCAGTATACCCACCCGGTTATCAAATACATACAGTACATGCATACATATATGCATACATACATACATACATACATCAGTCAGTCAATCAATCAATAAATGAGTTGGGCAAATACTGGCAGCCCTATTGACAAATCTCTTTATTTCCCAGAGATGGGGTGCTTTCAGTAGACTGGACTGTAACTAAAATGATGCTGCCTAACAGGAGTGAAGACAGGAATGACCCAGAAAATTACAGACTGGTCACTCTAACCTTGACTGCTGCCAAACTGCTGGAAGCCATCATCAAGGGGCAAGTTGTGGAATTCTTGGAAGAAGATGTGTTGCACAGCAGGGGTCAGCATGGGTTTGTAACACAGAGATCTTGCCAAGCAAACCTGATCATCTTCTTTCATTGGCTTACAAAGGCAGTAAACAGGGACTGAGCAGTGGATGTGTTGCACCTTGCTTTTAGCAAGGCCTTTCATTCCATTCCACGCAGAATGCTAATAAAAAAACTGGGTGACCTGTGGGTGGGGGACAAACTGACCTAACTGACAGGGAACTGGCCAGTGGTGGCATGATGCAGAGGGAAGTCATCAATGGGGGTACTCAGAGACCAGGGAGTCATAAGTGGGGTACCACTGAATCAATTCATGGATCAATGCTGTTAAATACAGTATATTCATTTGTCATATAAGAGAAACAATCAAGAACAAGGTGTGTTGCTTTGCTGACGACCCTGAGCTCTTCGGCAGAGTGGACACTGAAGAGGGAGTTAGAGAAATGAAAAAATTGCAACAGTGGTCCCAACTATGGAAACTAAAGTTCAATGCAAAATAATATCAAGTGTTGCACATTGGTACAAAGTACCCTAAAACAAATTATTAGAATGGGAGAAGTAAGGGTGATGTGGACAACTGAGGAGAGAGACCTGGGGTCATCATTAGTGATAGACTCAAGTCTACCACACAGTGCAACAAAGCATATGGGAAGGCAAATGTGGTACTTGGATGTATAAGAAAGAGGATTTGCACGTTAGAGGAAGGAGGCAATACAGTGCCTGTACAGGTCCCTGGTAAGACCGCACCTGGAGTACGGCATGCAGTTCTGGAGATCACATCTCAAAAAAGACAGGGACCACAGAGACCATACAAATGAGTGCCACAAAGATGACCAGGGCAGCAGGGGAGGTGATATGAGGAAAGGTTGGCAGACATTAACATGTAAAGATTGGAGGTCAGGAGGGAATGGGGGTATTATTGAGGCACACAGGTTCTTGCAAGGAATCAGCATGGTAGATAGTGAGACTTGTTCATGAGGACCAAGGCCCAGTAACTAGAGGACACTGGTGGAGACCAGTTTGGGAGGGATTCAGGAAGATATGAGGAAATTCTTTACAGAACAGGTGGTGGATGAATGGATTAGACTGGCCAGTGGGATGGCTGAAGTCAAGACTGTGACAGGGCTTAAATCTGGATTTGACAGATATAAGGGAACAGTGGGACCCACAAGCAGAAGAGGAGAATGGATATCCAGAGAAGGAAGCAATGATCAGCCAGTTTTTGATAGACAGAAATTCAAAAAATGCACATTTATGATGCCAGTAGTAATGGCTATTTAAATGTTTTTGTTACACCCAATGCCTCCTGAAAAAAATGGTGTGCAGAAAGGCACCTATAAGGTACTGTATGGCAATGGAACAGACGTACTGTACAAGAAATGCAAAATGTTTAGATTTGCTGACTGTGATAGGAAATGTATTATGCTATGCATGGTGCTAGCACAAACCCCACTGTTCATGGGGTCTTGTTTGCAACTAGCAACTAGCTAGCATCAGCTAAATTGATAAAACATTTTTAATAACTAAACAGCTTTTAAATATACATGTCCAGTCTTTAATATGTTTAATGTAAGAAAATAAGGTTAATTACCGGAATAAAAAAATCAGTCCCAGCTGGCCTGGTGGTGCTGAAGGTTGAGGCGTTGGATGCCACACCTTGCCACGCCGCAACCTGGTTCGGAATGGACCTGATTGCTCGGGTTGGCCGGGAGGTAAGGATTGAATGTCCAGAGGACTACTCTCCTTCTTCAGGGAGGGGGGTTTGTGCTGCATGCGCCAGCACAACATGAAGGGTTTGGCCTGTGCCCAGGGTGCTTGGCTGCCTCTGTGGAAGTGGAAACAGCTGCTGCACCCATTGCAGGGGTGTGGGTGTGGGAGAAAACAAGAGGAACAATACCGGGACTTGGCAGGACCCATGATGGCCCCGATGAGCCAGATCACATGCCCCATCCTGGGGATCATAGCCCTGCCAGGTCCATGGAGATGGCAAAATACTGTCATGATAAAAATCAGTCCCTCCTGCTTAACTCACCTATAGTTTTAATTATTACCAATTTACTAGGAGAAAGGTAAGTTTTGGGGCAAGATAGTCATTGTGCTGTCCTCGCTGCACAGTTTTTTGCTCCTCTGTTGTTGAATATGTAAAGCTCTGTTAAGTTTTATGGATGAAACATATGTTATTTTAACTAACAACCTGTGGATATACGGTCTTTTGTAGTCTAAGGGCTTCAAAGTGGTTTTTACCTCCAGATGGTCGTGCTGACCGCTTGTTAGTTTTCAGAGTTCTTTTGCACTATCTGCTGAACTGGACTGAGAGAAGAATAGTTAAAATGAGTGACACTGCCATGGCTGGAGATTTTGGGGGTGTTCCACCACCTAACCATGCATTAATTCCTGGTAAATACCTCCTGTTGAGGGATTATGCAATTTGTAACATGGCTTTTAATATGGTTATATGGCTAGTACTTGTGTTATAGTGATTCTGCAAATAAAACAATAGTACTTATTTTTGTGTGTTTTGTATATGAATCTGTTCCTATTTCACTATCAGGAACTTTGTTTTGCAACCATACTTATTTATATATTTATTGATACACTGACATTTTTTTTCACACACACTGGTTTTATTCTTTACACTCTTAATAACCTAGAGATCATTTTTGAACTCTTTTACAGGTGGTGCATATGTTTGTACTTCACTCATTTTAAACTGTAGTACATTCAGTATGTATTGTGGGACATATTATACATTTATAGTACATGGTTAGGGTTTGTTGTAGATGGAAAACGATGGTTTTCCAAATCCTGTTGTAGGACAGTTCAAAGGTCAAAAAAGTTGTTGTACTATTGTTCTGACGTCACATCGATAGTACAACAACTTTTGCCCCTTGAGCTCTTACCTGATTGGTGGAAACAGGCACTGATTTAAAAATACGTCTCTAAAATGGCGATTCACTTAGCGAGTGGTCGGGTGAGCAGACAGTTTGGACACGGACTGTCATAATTGGCCCTGTATCCAAACTCTCAATTTGCATTTTTTTTAATCTCTGGCACAGGTACGCGAAAGCAGAGCGGACCATGGCCCGGGACGGATCAGAACAGCATAACTGCAGTGAAGAGGACCAGTATCCTGGGGAACCCGAGCGAGGACCAGTGCAGGAGTGTCAACGAAGGTATGAACCTTGTCCGCTTTGGGAGAAACCATATACTATAGGAATAGGATAGCTGACTATCCACAATTGTTCGTATTTCCATCTTGGGGAGTTGAAGATGCCATGAAGACCTCTCGAGCTTCGCTTTCGAGGTCTCTATGACATGATCAACTCCCTCGATGGAAACACAGCCTTATTGTGGATAGTCAGCTATCCACTATTCTATATGCATACATCTCCACAAAAAGTGTTGCAACTATTACCTTTAACGACAGATTTCTTCTTTGGTAACACTGTTGTTCATTAATTCTAGGTTTCTGCCGATATTAATTTTTATTTCCTACATTCCCATATTTGCTAGCTCTACTACGCATGTCTCTGTTGAAAACTGCAAGCAGGAAATTTTGTCTTGAGAATTCATTGTTTCGGGGTGCACGCTAATGTACATTTATGGCTCTGTTCCTGGTTCAGCTACAGAGATGGAAACGGTTGCTACTATACTTTTGGTTATATTCATGTACTGCTGTCCTACTTGGATTCCCTGGCTACTCTGATTTTTATTCCGTGTCCTAACGTGTGCAGTGCTCCAGGACTTGGAGCTTGTAGGGGTGGTGAGTAAGTCCCCATGACATGTGTTCTAACCTTCTACAGTTGCTGACTTTACTTGTGGATGTGCTACTGTGTGGTGCTTAACTTACTGAAAGAAATGTCGTTATTAAATTCTACATGTTTTTTTTTTCGGTATTTCACTTCCAACGTTGCACAACCTACTGTGTCCACTGGGTGGGTGAGTGGGTGGAGGGTCAGAGACTTTTTCATGTCTTTTCTGTCTTCTGGTCAATTTTAGTACTACACAACCGTATATATCTAGAGAATTATTGCACGGTTGAAAACCTGTCATGTGATCTGTTTCCACCAATTACTTTTCTTCCTCACTGTGCTTTTGTTAATGCCATGTTACAATTGAGCATAATAGAGGTCTGAGCTTCAGGAGAGCAGGAAGTAAAAGATGAGAAGTTTTGTTTTGAGAGGCAGAAGGCTTGGAAAACTTGAGTATATACTCTTCTAGAGACTGAGATTGCCACAAGGAGTTTCCTGAAATGTAGGTACTGTTTGTTTTTATGGATGGTCATGTATGGCCACGCTAGAAGACATTGATGTGGACTGCTTATTGAATGCTTAGTAAACGTGGCTGCATTCCCATACTGAGTGAAATATAAAATTGGTTTAAATTCCCTTAAAAAGTGGCTTACACAGATGGAGTGAGCGTGGTGATGATCATGAACCTAGGTGTAAGACAACCATTTTGTAACACAGAATGATTAAGAGTTTGGTTACTGGGTGAAGCCCTTGTGGGAGACTGGGTTCTTGTGTTCCCAGAGAGAGACAGAAAGAAGGAAAAGCCTGTTGATGTTTCAGTCATGGTAACTCCCTGTTGGCTTATGCAGGGATGCTGCTTTAAGTGAAGATAGAAGCCAACTTTGGGATTACTCTGCCTTTAAGAGGTACTTTATTTATCTCTCCAGGTGGGATTTAGATCTCCCAGTCTAATCAAGGGAAAGGATAGCAGGGTCCCTCGGTATGGTTTTTGGGAATTGGTATTCTGGAGTCAGAACTCTTCTCTTAGAATTTGAACCCCTGAAACAAGTATTTACATCTTTGAATGCCTAGGTCCCCTTCGCAGAGACTATCCTACAATTATATATAGACGCTGCAATAGCCAACTGTATGAGGTGTACTTTCTTTTACTGAATAGGTTTTGGAATTGATGTCTATGTCTATGTTATTGTTTCTGCATTTAAAGAATTGTATTTGTTTTCCAGTTTATTGATATTTTATTCTGATCTAAGTACTTAATGAACGTGTTTGTTTCCTTTGCAAATATCACCGCTGATTATTTGTGATTTGAATTTACAGTTCATGCAGGAAACTTAAAAGGGACTGCACATGGTTGATGGAGTGTTGTGAGCCGGGTGGGCCCAGAGGGAGTTTTACTGGTGATTTTACCATTACATTCCTGCAGGGAGCTGCTGTGGTTCTTCACTGAAGCTTGAATCGATAACCACAGTTGGGCTCAGTGAGGAGGTTGATGGGTCTGAAAGGGCAAAGTGGAGTGAAATGCGGGCTTATGAAAGTAAGTTTGGTCTATAGAGACTCATAACTGATTACAAATTGTGGTCACCATATAATTCCCATCATATTGAGGGACAATAGGGCATGGAACTTTATGAATAGTAGGATACCTTTGGCAGTTCACCAAAAGGACAGGTATTGCTGGCAACTTAGCATAACCTAATGTGAGTCTGGTGATTGGGCTTGTTTTAATTTTGTTGTGACCTAGTACTCTGAGAGTTGACCCTCTGCCTAAAACAGGGCCCAAACATAGTGGTTCAGTTACATTCTTGGTGGAGGCTTGGGGATGGTTGGCTGTGTAAGGACACTAGTGGACAGTACAGTCAGGTACTCCTTGGAGAATTCAATGGGCTCTTCTGACTGGCAGTATTTTTATTAAAATGTGCCCTAATAATTATTATTATCTTCTCTCATCCCATCTTCTCTTATCTTGTGTTATACTCTGTATCTGAGGCTTACTTATTTCCAGTTATCACTTTTAGTATTCTCTGCTTTTTGATATTTAATAAAGGAATGTTCTAAATGAATTTTATACCATTAATGGCTCAGGACACTGTTTTATGGTAACGGATTGTTTGTACAGATTTGCCTTTAATATTCATGCCATATGTTTGCACAGACTGACTTTCCTTTAATGTATTGTAAAGGCATTTGCCAAACAATAAAATCAAAATCACATTACTAGGAGAAAAAGCAGGGTATGTTTAATTTATAAATGACTTCCAAATCATTCAAGAGTTGCAACATTTAGGAAGCCCTATTTCAAATAAAACCTATTTCAAATAAAAAAAAAATTCAAGATATCTTCAAATACAAAGCTGTAGTTGTCACTATTATTATTATTTTTAATTAGAGGATCATATGGAGGGATCTAACCTGATACAATATCATAAATAAACATAATTTACCTAGGGAAGCTGTACGCCTGTGTACATATAATGTAATCTGAGTACAGCGTCAGACTGTAAAAGCTGGTTTGTGTTTTTCAATTAAAACAGCATATTCCTTCTAATTTATTTACTGGGGCTGGAACACAGATGGATGCAGTGGGGTCTAATGGTTCAGAAAACAGCCTGGAAACCAGGAAATCACAGGTTTAAACTGCACCAGAGCATAAACACCAGAGTCCAACAAAGGTCTGTGTGACCTTGAGCAAGCCACTTAAATTATCAGTGTTCCAGTCCACCATGTCCCAGCTCCGATATGGGTGGAACTCAGAAGCAGGACCCTGCTGCAAATGAGATTTTGGGTTATCATATGTGACTAAATTATCAAATAAATAAATAAATATGACATTTGAAAATGTAAATGAATGAAGCACAGTGGTGTCTAGTGGCCCTCTAGAGTCTTACTGAGAGCCACTGGCTATGATAGGAATTCGAACTGGCCATCGGTACTTGGTTCAGAAACAGCATTTTGTATCTGGTGGTAATTGTATTACACAAAGCCATTTGCAGCCAACCAAGCGTTAAAGATTTAACAGGAGAAGACTAGAAGGAATATGGGACAGCCACTGCAAACCTGTTCACGGAACAACACTGAGCACAGAATCCTAGAACTATTCCCAATCTCACATTCCAAAAGCAGAAACGTTTAATTCGATGACATTGTGCGTGCAGTTTTTAACTGTTTTTGTTCAGTCTGATGCTTAAAACCTGTGTTTATTTTACACAGGATCCCACCTGTGTAGTGGTGATAAATTACAGGGTAAAACTCAGCACAGCCATCAACTAACTACAGGGGACAGCAGTGCTTGGGGATTGTATACAAAACTGAAATTCCTGACTACTCCCCTGTGTTGAGTAAATTACTTAACCATAGAATGCACCAGCAGCAACAAACCACAGAAATGAATGTATGCGACAAGGCCATACTTCTTACTATGCAAGGAGACACGGCTGAGGAAAAAACATAAGTAGTTTTGTTACTTAAACCTGTGACTTCCTGGTTTCCAGGATATTTTCCAAACCATTAGACCCCATTTTATTGACCTCACCAAGGCCTTTGACCTTGTTAACCACCAACTTTTAATCAAGGGCCTAGGTGACTTTGGCTGCTTGAAGGAAGTGCTGTTCTGGTGTCAGAGTTACTTCAGGGAGCGTACACAGAAAACAAAGATCACTAACTGTTCTTCCCCTGTACTGCCAGTCTCCATTGAGTTCCATGGGGGTCCATTCTGGGCCCTCTGTTCTTCAGTTTATTTCTGAATACACTCCTACTGGCGTGGAGAAAGACCACATTTCTACTTTATGCAGACGATGCACTGATTTTTACTGGGAAGGCTAACATTCAGGATTTCCAGAGTGCCATCCAATTCGACTTCGACTCAGTGCAACAGCAGTTATTGGATCACAAGCTTGTGCCGAACACCACTAAAACTAAATACATGATAGTCCTCAACTCCAAGAAAATAAATTGCCCGAATGTGTCAGCAGCACTATCAGGTACCCTAAATGTACTATCAAGTACCCTAAATGGAACCAGCATTGAAAAAGTCTCTGTCTTCAAATACTTGGGCCTCCACATTGACCCCAATCTAAATTTTAGAAGTCACATTATGTACCTGATGAAAACAACACACCAGAGACTAAGCACACTGTACCTGATCAACCCATTCCTGTTACCCTCAACATGACACCTACTGCCCAAACCTTCATGCTCCTACACATTGACCATGGCTTAATTCTCTACTCCATGACATATGTGCACCTCACCAATGTGATTGAAAATGAAGTAATTATTTGTGCAGAACCAGGCTGTGCATTAGAGAAAGAGCAATGTGTGCTCTGGGACAGCCCAGATTCAAGTTGCCTTGGTGGTCAGCTGGGTAGCATGACCAGAATGGTATTCCGGGTGGCCTGGGTTCAAGTCCCAGCTGAGGCACTTACTTCTTTCTCTCCATTCCTGTTACCTTCAACATGACACCTATTGGCCCGAGCCTTCCTGCTCCCACTCATTGACTATGGTTTAGTTCTTTACTCTGTGACAGCCAAGTCTGAATTCCTCAGGGCCAAAACTCTATACAGCCAAACTGCCACATTTCCTATGCAACTCCCTGCCCGGACCCACCACTTTGCCCTCCTAAAAAAGGCTAGTTTGCTTTCCCTGATCATTAGAGTCAAGCTACGCATTGGCATCATGGCGCAAAAAATCATCATGAATAAAGCATCATCCATATCCAATTTATTCTTTCAACTAGAGCCCCGCTGACTCACACCAGAGCATTGGCTTCCAGCTGCTTCAAAATCCGCACACTTAGAACATGCACTAGCCAAAGGACTTTACTGTTTCTACTGCCCAATCTCTATAACTCGCTACCTCAGCATGTTACTAATTCGACACTGGCCTTCAAATCTAACTTGGGCAACTGCTTATTTAACTCAGATTTATGTATATAACAGCTATGTGTTTACTCTCTTAATGCACTTTTACTGACAATTTGTATTTTTCTGTTTGAATGCACCCTACGTCTGTACCTATGTCTGGTTGCCCATGAAAATGGAAAGATTCTTGCTCATGGTTACACCAGATGTTAATAAATAAACAATTACAATAAAAAAAAACAATTTAAAGCAGGGGAGTAGTCAGGAATTTCAGTTTTGTATACAATTCTTGATCACTGCTATCCCCGGTAGTTGTTTGATGGCGAGTTCCTAAATATGGCTAATACCAAGTTTAGAAACATGACAAATTGGAAGGTGGTATAGGACAAAGGGCATCTGTTATTTGTTTTATTTGCAGCTAATGAAATGAAAGTGTTTGAGGTTGTTAAACAAACATTGAGTTAGATTTATTTTTGATTATTTAAATACACAAACATTTATTTTCGCACAGTGACAGAAATGCACAATCAGGAACAGAAACGTAGTAAGCAAGAACATTGCCCTTATAACACTCCTAAGTGAAATATGATGGACACTGTGAAATATCTAAATTATTGATGTTTGAAATATAATCTGATTTATACACAGGTGTGCGTAAGCTAAATAGCCATTAGGTATGCATCTTTTTTTTTTTCTGAGCACATTTGGCTGTGTGGAAAATGTTAGTATATAAAATATAAGAATACTTATGCAAAAACTGTTTGATTTACATTTAGAAATGCATTCCATCCTGAAGAAGGGGTATTGGACACCTCAAAGCACTGTTTCGCTTTAGGGTGTCTTTATGTTGTACATAAACAGTTTATGCCTAAAATCATTTTTTGGTGAGTGGTCACTAGTTCCTATGTGCCTTATAATATGTGTGTGACCTTCGTGGAAACAGACGACTCCCTCATTTGCGCTTCTGTGTGCCTAGGGAGGATCTGGAGGCCGAGGCTCCTTTACTGTTTCAAATTGATATACTCAGACTTTATAGAAAAAATCACCTCAAGTGTATTTTTGAGTCAAATCACAGAAACGTTTAACCTGAGCAATGAACTGTTAGAACAAAGAAGCCTGAAGCCGTTATGCCCTGATCTTGATTTACCAAACTCGGCAAGTGGCTTTGTTGCTCCTGACATTTCACCAGATCAGTACAGGAACTTTGGCAATTAAACTGACAGATAACAAGAGTACTGCTGTTTAAATTGATTCAAAACAGAACGATCCCCAAAATCTTTTTAAACTTTAGTCATATTCTATTTTGATCCCATCTCTTGCAAGAATACTGTTATGAAACATGAAGCTATTAAGTTCCAACACTATCTTAGACATTTCCAATAGGAATTTTTTCCTTTTCATAAATGAGCGTTGGGTCCATGCTAAGAAAATAATTAAGAGCCTCAAGTCCTCCCTTATGAAGGGTAATAGTATACAAAGACTCCATGCCTAATGTCATTAACAACCAGTCAGGCTCAGTTTGCATTTTACTCACCATCTGTAACAGCTAGGTTGTGTCTTTGATGTAAGATCTCAGTTGTTGTACCAGATCTTGGATATGGGTATCTGCATATCTGGACAGTGGCTCTGTGATGAAGCCGATTCCTGATGTTATTGGCCTCCATCAGGGGTTCCAATGGTCTTTATGGACCTTGGGAGGGTGCAGGTGGTAGCTATGACTGGGTGTGCAGTATACAACAATTGATACTCCTGTAAGGAGATAACATTCTTACTTAGAGCATTTGTCAAACATCAATTCTGCATCTAAAGATCTCAACTGGATTGCAATCCAATTTTCTATAGAATCATCTAGTTGGCGTTGAATCTCCTTAATGTAATGTTCAGCGTCCAGGACAATTATACTTTGCCCTTTATCTGCCTAACTGTTATGGTAGAATTATATTTCAGTTTGTCCAGGGCAGTTCACCCCTTGTTCATAAGGTTACAGTACCTTGTTTCAAATGTCTTTGGAAAATACCTCTTGTAGATCCCACTCACAGGCCTTGACAAAAGTTTCAGTTGGTATCATCCAAGGAGGGCAAAACACGAACTTATGTCTAAAGCCTCTTGGTAGTTCATTGCTTAATCCACCAGTCTCTGTTCTTTGTACCACAGATTATGTACCTCAAGGTTCATCACTGTCTCCCTCAGTTTCCAAAACAGCACTTGTACTTCCAGCTCCCCTTGAATTCAGGTGTCAAGTTTTCAAATCCCTGGTTCCCAATTATCTCAACATCCTGATTATCAATAACATTATTATCAGCAGTTTGGATATTAAAATGTTTCTTTTTTGCATAATGAACTTTTAAACTCAAGTTATGTGCAAACATCTGAATGTTCACTATAGTTTAAAAATTTCTCTACATTTGATAGCAAGTATTATTACCAAAACAGGGGTATGGCCATTAGCATTTCAATCGTGCCTTCATATGCCAACTTTGCTTTTGTGTGGGTGGAAAATGCAATCCATTTTTTTAACCATTTATTACATTGGTATCATTATATGGACAATAATCTGGTTATTTGACAAGGTACAACAGAAACAGCCATCAGTTTCATGTTTTGGCTAAATAATTGCAGGCGGTACATTTATAATATTCTGTGGATGCGAGCTGTCCTGTGTGACTACCAAAAGCAGTGTGAGAAGACTTGGTTTGCTGGCCAAGGCACCTAGCTTCACCTGAGCTCTTTCCTTCTAAGACTGCTTGAAAGGCAGAGTAGAGAAACTTACCAGAGCAAGGGAGAAGGATTAAGACTTAATTTGGCTAAGCAGATTTACTGTGTGGTGGTGTTTTTATTTTTTACTCACAGGGATTGCTACTGTTTGTTGCTAACATTTCATTGCTTATTTTTCTATGATTCAAATTGTTGTTGCTGGTATACCTTCTTCTGTATTATTACAAGGTGTGCTTACAGGTGTGTGCTAACAGATTACTGCTGTAATCTTCTGATTCAAATTGTCTTTGCAAGGTATATCTTCTGTTACTGCTTTATTTTTCTCTGAGCAAAGTGTTTCACAGGGTATATCTTCTCTGAAATTATTACAGGTGGTGCTTTACAGGTTTTACAGTTTTATCTAACATTAGGATAAGCTTTCAGGGTTACTGCATTTGTTGTTGACTGATTGTTTCTGCTCTTACCTCCTTGTTCTTTTCGTCCGTGGTTCTTCTTCTTTTTAGGCAGGGAAGCCCAGCACCCACCCCATCCCCAACCACCCACGCTTCCTCCTTTTATAGGGTACCACAGTTGTGACATTTCCTGTGGCAGAGCAGGAAGGGGCGGATCAGTGGGGCCTCCACAAGGTGATCTCATTTACAGGGCACTAGTAATTTAACTTGTTATAACAAGTTAAACAAAGCACAATTAAACCATTACTTGCATTTTTTTCCTTCTAATTACTCTGACTAGGTTACAAACCCAGCAACTTATTTGGAATGGATTTCATTAACTGCAGGTACTGTGGAACAATTTTCAGAAGGACAGTCTTACAGGATTTAGGACACTGTCCTACATGCTGGGCCTTTGGAGATCTTAGGTCTCAGCTCCGGGCAGCATGGGCAGAGATTGCACGCCTCAAATTTCATATTGAAGAGGAAATACATTATAAGAACCACCCGCCATTTCCCCAGCATCCAACAGAAAAACCTCAACCGCAGAGGGTAGTTGGTCCAGGAGGTTGGCAGGTGGTTAGGAGGAGCAAATCAGGTGCCCCATCACTCTCTGCTCTCCAACACATTACTCCGAAACCATATAAACACTACAAACAGGTATCTGCCTCTATCTCTGAAATCAAATAAAGAGGCAGAAGACACTGCAGAGCAGGACACTGCGGCACAGGAGCTAGCACAACAATACTCACCCAAATCAGGAACCAAAGCTAAAGAAGCACAAAGGAAATCCAAAAACTACTGATCATAGGAGACTCCATGATTCGGGAGTTGATACCCATCTCCAGCCAGGGTGATGGTCAGATGTCTCCCAGGTACATCAGCATGGAGAGACACTGACCGCATTGCTAAAATTGTTCACAAAGCAGGAGAAACATTGATGTCCTAGTACACATAGGGACTATGATCTCGCCAGCCGGTCAGTTGTGGAGACCAAGGAACACCTGACTAGGCTGGGTGACAAACTATCATCTATTTCGTCTGCATCTCCTTCTGAGATCCTGCCAGTCTGGGAGAAGGGAGCAGATGGACGGAAGGTCAGAGAAGGGAGATAGGGAGCTAAACATGTGGCTCAAGGACTGGTGCCAGGAAAAGGACACGGATTTGTAGGAACTGGCAACAGTTCTGGGAGCGAAAGTTCTTTAAATTTGATGGACTGCATCTGACTAAAGAGGGAGTCAGTGCATTGGGGCAGAAGTTTGACGTCTTTGCAGAATATTTAAACTAGCAAATGGGGAGAGGGGTGCAGCACCTCATACATCGAATGGGAAGAACACCCCCCCTCAGCTAGTGGTCAAACAGAATTCAGCGTGTTTGCCGTTCATTTGCATCACCAGGTAAGAAAAAGGTTTGTCTCCCATACGATGCACAGGTAATGCCAAACTCACCCAACAACTAACACACCAAAATCTGGCCAATGGAAAATCATGTACACAAATGCTCACAGCCTGGGAAATAAGATCCCAGACCTGCAGGCAATAATGTCAGAGGCTAAACTGGACATAGTAGCAATTAGTGAGACGTGGTTTACCAGTAATCACACTTGGGAGACTTCAGTACCTGGCTATGTATTGTTCAGAAGAGACCGAGGTGCAAAAAGGGGGGGAGGAGTGGCCCTGTATGTTAATGAAAATATCAAAGCTACAGAAATTCAGAATACACATAAGGAGCCAGAAGAACTGTGGGTCACCCTGGAAACAGGAAATGGGACAGCCATAAGAACTGGGGTTGTCTACAGGCCCCAGACCAGAGGGAGGACATAGACACATTACTGTTAGAAGATATACAAAACATGACAGCTAAAGGGGAGGTTCTGATAATGGGAGACTTCAACATGCCAGATACAGATTGGTCAATACCAGCAGGAACATCTGCCAGAACTAGACTCATAGTGGATTCCCTGCAGGGGAGGGCCTCAAACAACTGGTACAGCAACCCACAAGAGACAGGGCTATCCTAGATCTAGTACTGACTAACAAAGAAGGGATCACAGATCTCCAGGTAGAAGGTCACCTGGGGGCCAGTGACCATCACATGGTATGGTTCAATTGGCTACTACATCTAAATCATCCCATTCCAAGGCAAAATATGGGACTTCAGAGGAGCTGACTTTGATAAGATGGCCAACAGAGTTAAGCTAGCCCTGGCAAAAAGAAACACAGGTGAGGGGTACAGGCAAAGTGGGCAAGCATTAAGGATACAATACTTGAAGCAACATCCCATTGTGTTAGACAGAAAAGGAAGTGCAAAAGAAGAAGGAAACCACTTTGGTTCTCAAATACAGTAGCAGAAAAGGTCAGAGCCAAAAGGCTGGTCTTCAGAAAATATAAGGGAACACAGCGGGATGAAGATAGGGAGGCATACCAAACTGCCCTAAGGGAAGCAGGTAAGGCAGTAAGGCAGGCAAAGTCCCAAACTGAGGAAACACTAGCACAAACAGTAAAAGAAGGTGACAAGACTTTCTATAGATACATTAGTGAAAGGAGAAAGTCCAGAGGGGTATTGCTAGCTTAATGGAGAAAAGGGAGCATGTGAGGAGGAGGACCTGTAAAGGCATCTATCCTAAATAGATACTTTTGCTCAGTATTTACTGAAGAGAAGGTAGGGCAGGGCCCACAGCTCAGCATCATGGACACAGGGGGGAGGGAGGTGAGCACTACTCCCTTCACAAAAGAAAGGGTCCTACAAGAGCTTGCTAAGCTCAGGGTGGATAAGGCAATGGGACCTGATGGCATACATCCCAGGGTACTCAAGGAGCTAAAGGAGGAACTAGCAGAGCCATTAGCAGAATTGTTTAGTGAGTCTCTGAGCACAGGAGAGGTCCCAGAGACTGGAGAAGGGCTCATGTGATTCCACTCCACAAGAGTGGTAGCAGGGAGGAGGCGGGGAACTACAGACCAGTCAGTCTTACCTCAGTAGGGGCAAGATTATGGAGGCACTCCTTAAGGAAAGGATAGTGCAACACCTGGAATCCATAGGGCACAGGATCCAAGACAGCATGGGTTTACAAAAGGAAGGTCCTGTCAGACTAATCTCATAGATTTCTTTGACTGGGTAACCAGAGTGGTGGACCAAGGGGAGAGCTGATGTCGCCTACCTTGACTTCAGCAAAGCTTTTGACACTGTTCCACATAGAAGATTGATAAATAAGCTAGGTAGGCTCGGGTGGGTCAGAAGTTGGTCAACTGGGTGGCAAACTGGTTGACTGGCAGAAAACAGAGAGTGTGGTAAATGGTATACAGTCAGAAGAGATGCAAGTCACAAGTGGGCACCTCAGGGATCAGTCCTGGGCCAGTCCTATTCAACATCTTCATTAGTGACCTGCAGATGGACTAGAGGTAAGGCTTGTCTGTTTGCAGATGACACCAAGATCTGCAACAGAGTAGATGATCCAGATGGGTGGGCAGAATGAGAAGAGATCTGGATAAACTAGCAGAATGGTCAGAAGAGTGGCAACTGGGATTTAATGCAAAGAAGTGCAAAATCATGCACATAGGGAAGAGAAACCCTGAAGCCACTTATAGGCTGGGAGGGAGTTGCTAGCAGTCACAAAGGAAGAAAGAGACTTGGGCATCATCATCACTGATGACCTAAAATCATCCAAGCAGACCTAAAGCAGTAGGTAAGGCTAGGGGGTGTTAGGGTGTATTAGTAGGGTATCACAAGTCGTAAGAGGGAGGTAATAATCCCTCTGTACAAGACATTGGTTAGGCCCCATCTGAGTACTCATGCAGTATTGAGGCCACACCTTCACAAGGACATTAACCAAATTGAGGCAGTCCAGAGAAGGGCAACCAAAATGGTGCAGGGACTGCATCAGAAGACATATGAGGACAGATTAACGGAGCTCAATATGTATACCCTTGAGCAAAGGAGGGAGAGAGGTGATATGATCGAGACATTTAAACACCTTAAGGGCATAAACAAGGTGAAAGTCTAACATGTTTAAATATAAGAAAAATAGCAGGACAAGAGGACACAGCATGAGATTAGAGGGAGGCCGATTAAGGGGGAATGTGAGGAAATTCTTTTTCACAGAAAGGGTGGTAGATGCATGGAATGGCTTACCACAAGAAGTGGTAGCTATGAATACAGTGCAGGGCTTCAAACAGGCATGGGATAGGCATAAGGGAGCAATACAAATGACTATGAATAGATAGGTCACTGACAGAGCAAAGGCTGATGGCACATTTATAAGGTAGAAAAAGAAATGGGCAGACTGGATGGGCCTTGCGGTCCTTATCTGCCGTCAACTTCTATGTTTCTATGTTTCTATGTTTCTATGACAGGCTCCAGTTTGTTACTGTGTTACTTTCTTTTATTGCTGTTTTATTTCATTTTACAACAGAGCTGTGTTGCAAGAGTAATGGAGGGAACCAAGTGCATGTGACACTCAACAGCACAATAGGAAAGAAGGGAATTGTAGTTTGTTGGGTCAGTCCCCCAAAACTACAGCCATTAAAGAACAGAAACATCTGCAACTACAAAGTGCCAGACCAGGTTTCTAACCCGTATAGCAGGGGTAGAGGCACAGATGAAAAGATTGTATTTTCATTTATATTAAAATAAAACTCAATGCTATAAGGTCGACATGGAGAAGTCACATGACAACATTGTGACTTCTGGGAGGAGTAACTATAAAACTCACCCCGAGCAAGTGAGATGAGCATGAGAGGAGCACACACATGCATGGCCTCACACCAAGACAGGCACATTAGCACGTGTTTGGCATGTCTGGCAGGGAAGGGAGGACTGAGGCCAGAGAGGAAACAAGCCAGTCAAAAAAAGGTAAAGAAATTAAACTCCAATTAGACAGATAAAGAACACAGGTCTGTAAAGACAGCTCAGTACCTGTATCTGGGATCTGTATTCCCACAGACACACTGTAAGGTTGTAATATAAACTAAAACAACCTAGAGACATATAGCTCTCGTGTATATTAACAAAATAATTCACAAGAACAATGGTCTCTAGCTTCTTATTCGTTCAGTGAAACCTTCATTCACACTGTTATTGTAGAAGTGGGGTAAGGTAGGTGGCAATCCTTTGAGGATAAATTGTCATATTTAACACTTCAATTACTTACAGAATAGTGTAAGAAGCAATGGTAGAAGGCATGGCGGAATCTATAAACACGTGTGAATCATGTAAAATGTTTGTAAAAGGGAAATTTATAGACAAATTTGTATGTGACAAATGCATGCTGGTTGAAACTTTGCAAATAGAAACATAAGCACTACAGGAAAGGTTACTGGTGCAGAGTGAAATAAGTAGCTTGGAGAAATGTATTGATCATGCAGAGCAGGATGAAGTAGCAGCAGCTAGTACAGGCATTTTTTAATTAGAAAGAAGGATAATGTGAATGCAGGAAATGATAAAAGAAAAAGGAACAGTAATGGTGGACAACTTGATAGTAGAGAAGAGAAAGCAGAAGAATGGACCAAAGTGAGGGGGTAACAAAAAGAAGAAAGAGACATAACTATGACTTAAATCTAACTGACATCCAAAACAGATTTGGGGTTCTTGCTACGGAAGAAGAACACACTACGGAGGTAGCTGCAAGCACTTCTGTAGAAGCACATGGAACTCTGGTACAAAATAATGAAAACAAGGACTTAAACACAAGTTAAAAGCCAGGAGGAGCACATGGAAACAAATACAAGTAATAATGAAAGACAGGTTATACAGAGAAAGTATAATAAGCAAAGGAACATACTAGTAATGGGAGACTCAATGTTAAGGCATACTGATAACATTATAATTAAGGGACAGAAAAGTACAATGATAGTAAGCATCCTGCCAGGAGTGAAGATAAGTGATGTTAAAGGGATGTTGAATGGATTCATGGAAAATATAGAGGAACCAATAGTAATTATTCACTTTGGAGTAAATGATATTGGAAGAAGGAAAATATAAGACATCCAAAGAGATTTCAAGGAGTGGACACATATTAGTGAACAAAAATGCAACATCATAGTCTCGGGAGTGCTACCAGTCCCAAGAGCAGGAACAGCAAGAATGAGAGAAATAGAATTACTAAATGGATGGATGCGCAGATGGTGTAGGAGGGAGGGATTTTGATTTTTGGACAACTGGGGCACATTCATGGACTATATTTATTTTGGAACTGATGGATTAGACATCGGTGTAGGTAACTGGCATACAGCATAAATAGTGCAATTTCTCATTATTTAAACTGATGAATAGGGGAACAGAGGGATGGCCATATATAAATGAGGGATCTAGGAGGGTGCATCTACATGGAAAAGTCGAGGGAACCGAAGAAACCACTGGAAATGTATGTTGATTAATGCAAGGAGTCTAAGTAACAAAAAAGCAGAACTACAGCACATAATGAATAGTGAATCAGTTAAGATTTGTGCTATCATAGAGACCTGGTGGGTCACAGAGGACAGTTGGAACAGAGACATTCCAGGATATACTATCTATAGTAAAGACAGATCAAACAGGAAAGTTGGGGTTGGGGGGTTGCAGTCTACAGTATGTGACAGACACAATTAGATCAGAGTTAATGGAGGTTACCCTAGATAATTTAGAGCAAGTCTGGATTAAACTTTGTTCTAGAAATTCTAAGACAATTATACTAGGTGCCATTTACAGGCCTCTATCACAGTCAAAAGAGAATGACAAGTTATTAGTCCATCAGATGGGTAATATAAGCCCCAATTAAAATATTTATTGATTTATTTGCTTTTGGTAACCGGGTGAGTGCACCAGACATACAGATGCCTATTTTCAGGCACGACCTAGGAGTATACAAGTGAAAATACATGAGCAGTACAATGTTACGCAGCACAAGGGAGAGGTAGACAATAGGACAATAGCAATACAAACAGTATTAGACAAGTAGATTGTTTTAAAGCATTCAACAAATATTGCCAGTTGCAGCTAGAACAGTACAGCTACCCAGAACATATATACAATGTTAGCGCTAACGGGTTCAAAGTAAATAGCAAGTGCCATCAAGTGACGTGAGGTTTTAAGAGAGGAGAGAGGAGGTAGAAGACAGGGGGAGAGAGGGTAAGAGAGGGAAGGTAAGAAGGGTAGAAGGTAGAGGTACATGGAGTGAGCTATGGTGGCTGGAAGCATGTACAGGGGTTAGAAGCCAGTAGATGTCGGTGGAGTTTCTTAAAGTGGGCATGGATGGGGGCTTGGTGAATAGATTGTAGGATAGCGTTCCAGTTCTTAGGTGCCAAGTAGGAGAAAGCACGTGTACCCATAGAGGTTTTGCATCTGGGGATGAAAAGAAGGGTGTTGTCATTTGATCAGAGACCATAGGTGGAGGTTTGGGAGTACAGAAGTGAGGAGAGAGATCTAGGTAGACCTGAGCTGTGTGTACCATGTAGTAGAGAGCCAAAGGCTAGTTGCTGGTGGGCAGAGGGACTAGGCCATTTTAGGTCAGCATAAAGCTAACAGTGATGTTTGAAGCATGGCGCCCCAGAGGCATAGTGGCAGATGCTATTGTAGGTGGTGTCCCATCTGAGGAGTGAGGTTTTTGAAGCTCCTAGGTATGTGACTGAGCCATAGAGTCGGAGCTGGAAGTAGAAATCCTTGTGCCACAGCAAGCCTGGCCGGATGGCGTGAGGGCATAGCTTGTACGATAGGGTCCTCCAATTTTTGCATTCATAGATTTAAAGGTGGAAGTGATATGAAGTTCAAAGTCCAGGGATTCATCAAGGAGGATGCCCAAGTATTTGAAAGAGCTGGTACTTGCTACCATGGAGCCATTTGCACATGGGATTTGAAAGGAATTGTGAGCTGATCTGAGTCTGGCAGGAAAGCCAAAAAGCATGGAGTGTGTTTTGCTCTCGTTAAGTACCAGATAGTTATCACTTAGGCAGGTTTGAATATAGCGGACGTCTTCTGTTAGGGAGTGAATTATATCCAAGATATTTCTTCCGCTACGGTAGATGACAAGATCATCCGCATAAAGTAAGGATGAGCAGTCAGGAACCACAGAAGGAAGGTGATTTATAAAAATGGAGAAAAGTAACGGGCCTAGTACAGAGCCTTGAGGAACTCCCATCTGCACAGGGGAAAGATGAGAGATGTCAGAGTTAAAGACTACTGCCTGCATTCGGTTGGTCAAGTAGTTGAACCAGTCAACTGTGTCGACAGAGAAACCAAGCAAAGAAAGTTTGGGAAGGAGAAGAGAGTGATTGACCAGGTCAAATGCCTTCGTAAGGTCAATGAATATGGCTCCTGTCAGAAGGCCAGCTTCCATAGCACCATAGATGTCGTTTGTGAGTTTTAGTATAGCTGTGGTAGTGCTATGGCCTTTTTGAAAGCCATGCTGGGAGCTTGACAGAAGGTTATACTTCTGAAGATAGTCTGAAGTTTGGGTTGCCACTAGTTTTTCAAGGATTTTGCCTAGGACAGAAAGAATGACAATAGGTCGGTAATTTGACATTTCTTTAGGATCCCCTTTCTTAAGGAAGGGAGTTATTCTGCCTATCTTCCAGATGTTAGGAACAGTGCCATGACATATCGATAGATTAAAGATTTTAGTTAGGGGGAGGCAATAAGTGCAGCTGCAATTTTCAGAAGCTTAGGTTCCAGCCCGTCAGCACCGGGCTGGTACTTTCAGAGATAGATAGTAACAGTTTTAGATTTCTTTATGGAGATGATCGAAAATGGAACTGTGGGTGAGGGGAGGAGGTTGAATGTCCAGGAGCTATTTGTGAGGGACTGGGAAGGAGGCTGAGTAGCTAGATAGGTCCGAGAAGTGACAATTTAGAGCATTGGCTATGGTCTCAGGATTATTACAATGTATGTTATTTATCTGCATGTCATTTGCAGTGGGTAATTTATTGGTCCCAAGAAGGGTTTTTATAACGGACCAGAACTTCTTGGGGTCACCAGCAGATTTTGTGAGTAGATCCTTACAGAAAAAGCTTTTCGCTAGTCTAATGTTCCGTTTACAAAAATTTCTCTGGGTCCTATAAGCGTTAAAATCTGCTGGGAGTCCCAAGGCCTTAAAACTCGATCAGCTTTTATCCCTAGCCCTTAGTTGAGAGCGAAGATCTTTAGTGAGCCACTTAGTCTGTGTTCCATGTAAGCGGCGAGTGACTTTGGGGACATGGATGTCCTGTAGGCATCCAGACTTAACCAGGAAGTAGTCAAGGGCTGATTGAGAGTCTGGGGCAGCAAA
The DNA here is from genome assembly GCA_016271365.2 of Neoceratodus forsteri. Classification (NCBI taxonomy): domain Eukaryota; kingdom Metazoa; phylum Chordata; order Ceratodontiformes; family Ceratodontidae; genus Neoceratodus; species Neoceratodus forsteri. The sequence goes on along the minus strand of CM028138.1, from coordinate 68,638,254 downwards.
GATAGGGGACCAGTCTATCATAGAGAGGTCAAGCAGAAAATGTGTCTGATTTAGCTTAGCCATATTGCGGAAGGTAATCAGTTTCGGTGGAGGAGATGCTGGTCTTGCCAATTGCCAGATGCAATATATTGGAGAGTGATCGGTTATTACGTCAGGCAGAGTACCAGAAGAGACTATATAATAACCTCAGGAGACTTTAACATGCCTGGAATAGACTGGGAAATGCAGAAAACAACTAGCTTGATGGAGGAAAACTTTGTGTACATCAAACAAAACATGGGCTTGAAACAGCATGTAAAGGGACCCACTGGGGGGGACAATGTCCTCGATTTGGTGTTAAGCAATATGAGGGACAAAGATACATAGATACATAGACAGTGTCACCAGACAAGGGCCTATGGCCCCCCAGTCTGCCCACGAGAGTATAATTGTCTGACCACAGCCCTTTGGGAAACAGTGATCACATGACTGTACAGTTTTAGGTGGTGAAGATGACGGTCAAGGCCAAGAATAGCACAGAAATCAAACGATATGACAAGGCAGATTTTCTAGCAATCAGGAAGGAGATGGGGAAATGGAATTGGAGGATAGATTTTGAAAAAAAAAACATTAGAAATGAAATGGAACATACTAGTTAATAAAATAAACTGCTTAGTAAATAGATATGTGCCAACCATTAAGAAATACAAAACTAAAAAAAGACCACCAGCCTGGATGAATTAAAAAAAATAAAGGGAACACTAAACAAGAAAAGGAAATTGTATACAAGGGCAAAGAACAATGGGGATAGTAGAGACTGGGAGAAATATGAGAACATTCTTAAAAAATCTAAGAAAATTATTAGACAGGCCAAAAAGTCATTTGAATTTAAATTAGCAACCAGAGTCAAAGATAATTATACAACTTTTTACACTTATATAAATCTGCAACAGTGGAAAAATCAGGGTAGGAGCCATAAAGGATGAAGATGGGAATACTATATCCGAACCTAAAGAGATTGCTGATATTCATAATAAATATTTTGGTTCTGTATTTAATAACAGAACAGGCAGCACAGTGCAGGGCAGGAGGAAATCAGGAAGGAAAATAGAAGTAACAGCAAGGGATGTAATGATAATATTGAGGAAGCTTGACCAGAATAAGTCTCCTGGGCCTGACGGCCTACATCCAAGGGTTTGTAAGGAACTGGTCAGTGAACTGGCTGAACCCTTGGCAAGCATCTTTCAAGAATCACTGGATACTGGTAGTGTGGTTGAGGCCTGAAACTTGCAACAGTGGTGCCTATTTATAAGGGAGGCAATAGAGAAGAGGCAAAGAACTACAGATTAGTGAGTTTACTTTATCAGTGTCAGTGGCTCAGCAGGTAGCACACTTACCTCTGAGGCTGGGAGATCAGAGGGCTGTGGGTTCAGTTCCCACATCTGACACCTTGGTTAATATCCAGTACTGACACTGTAGTGCAGCATGAGAGGTGCTGCACTTCACAGAGTTGCCTCTTTGGATGAGGCGTTAAACCGAGGTCCCATCTGCCTGGATTGGTGGTAGTTCAGGTGGATGTTAAAGATCCCTTGGCACTTATCAAAAGAGTAGGAATTTCCCTGGTGTCCTGGCCAAATTTCTGTCATTCACTAAAATACCAACAACAGCTTAATCTGGTTCAAGGTCAGTTGGCATTCATCTGTATCCCCTCACCCGGTCGTGCCTGAAAATAGGCAGGAGTTGTCTAGTGCACTTACCCGGTCAACAAAACTAAATAAATAAAAATAATCTCTGTGGTGGTCAAGGTCTTGGAGGAAATAATCAGGAATCACATTAAAGACTATATCATTAAGGAAGGGATGACTGACAACACACAGCATGGATTCACAAAACAGAGATCTTGCCAGACTAACTAGTTGGCATTCTATAACAAAGTTAGCAAAGAAACTGAACAGGGTAGTGCAGTGGATGTACTTCTGCTGGACCGTAGTAAGGCATTTGATAAGGTCCCACATGGGGAACTAATAGATGCCCTAGCACATATGGGTATCCACACCGATCTGATAACTTGGGTTACCACATGGTTACAAGACAGGAGGCAAAGGGTGACCATCCAGGGAATACTGTTGGATTGGGTTGAAGTATACAGCGGGGTTCCCTGGGGTCTGTGCTGGGACTAACTCTATTTAAGATTTACATAGCCTCAATGAAGTGTAGTGACAGCATATGGGATGGCCAAATTTGCAGACAACACTAGGATTGGGACAGCAGTTAATAACTACGAGAATAGTGTTAGGCTGCAAAACAGCTTACCAGTAGCTGAACTTGAGTATTGGACTAACAAAACAAAATTAAAGTTCAACATAAATAAATGCATAGTTATGTCTTTTGGGAAAAGAAACATGGTGGAATATGAGTTAAGGGATTTAAACTCATAGAAGTTAGTGAGGAGAGGACTTAGGTATCAGGATTACAAATGATTTATCTTTTAAAATCACTGTCATCTGATAGCTAAAGAGCTAGAACAGTATTAAACAGTATTTTGAGACACATAATTTCTAGGAGAGAGTGATGTTGCCACTCTACAATACACTTGTGAGACCATTCTTGAAGTACTGTGCACAGTTTTGGGCACCCAGTACCAAAAGAGTAACAACAGTCCTTGAGGGTGTACAGGGAGGGTTATCAGTGAAGTCAAAAATCTTACATATGATGAGAGAAGAAAGGAATTAGGCCTCTTCTCACTGGAATATAGAAGATTTCTTGGGGACATGTGCCTACTATTTCATGCCCTGACCAATAATGATGTATGGGCCCAATTAGGTCTAGAATTAAGTCCCTCTAGCTACAATACATGTCCACATGTACTGCAACTCAAAGGGGAATTATGCCACTCCAGGAAAAGGAAATTCTGGTTCATTCAAAGAGTGGTTGCTCTTTGGAATTCTTTGCCAGAGGAGGTTGTAGGGAGCATGACTATGAATGAGTTTAAGGGAAAGTTTGACACCTACTGTACCAACAATAATATCAAAGGGTAATTTTTAACTCATGGTGAGCTCAATGGGCAACTGTGTCTACTTTGCTCTGTAATCACCTATGATAGTGGAAACTCTGTTTCTTAGAATATTGTAGCACTGACCAATGAGCTGTCAGCTCCAGATAAGGACTCCCCCTCAAATTAAAAGCTTACCTCGCTAGCAGCTTCACAAACTTTATTGAGTGCAAATTGTGCTAAAGTGCTCTACATCCACCTAGCAAAATTCAGAGTGCAGCAGCTCCAACCTACCACGTATAGTACCGAATAGAGAGGAACCTGCCCAAAAACTGTAATTCTGTGGACAGCTGACTCAAAATACAGGAGAGGGGCTGGCAGTTTAGCTATGAGGGTACAGTAATGAACTGTGAATGAGCTTGGTGCATCAGCAGACCTGGGCTTGATTCCCACAACCTCTACTTGCATACTGTGTGTCTGAGCAAGTCACTTACCCTCCCAAGTGCTCCCAGGTTGCCCCTGAAAATAGGCACTTGTACCTAGTGGGCCTTACCTGGTTACTAAAAAAGAATAAATAAATAAAAAAAGGAGAGGCAGTGTGCCTTTCTCCTGGAGATGTACAAGCATCAAATCACCATCTAATAGCCAAGCCCAAGTGCTGTTAAACTCTGACGATGGCACCTCACTCCCTCAGTGTTCCAGTGCTTTAGATAATGAACAACACAAAATGGAGTCTCCCAACAGAATGAGGAGTTGAGCAGTGTACTCACCGCTTCTGAGGATGCCAGAGCCGGAGCCATAGCCCTGTGTCCCCTTCGGAAGAGTGATGGTACTGGGCTGCAACAGGACTGCAATGGAAGGAGAGTAATAGAGGAGTTGCAGCAACAGAGGTACGGAGTGGGGAAGAAGTCAAAGAAACAGCATGGCCGTGAAAACAGACAAGACAGCACCTCAGCAACAGGAGCATAGAAACACTGCACAGCAAGCACATCGGGTGTGGGAAAGACAAGCAGGTGCCTCAGTTTGGGATATGAGTGTGCACCTTCTCAACAGACCATGGCATTACTGGCACAACAGTCTGCCAGATTGTCCATATATCGGCTCTGGAGATGGTTGACGGTATTAGAGCCCGGACAGGCAATCTTGGCTGCCTAGGAACACTACAACCTTGGTGGCTCAAGTATGGAATGGGAGATCTAATGTAAGCACTGTAAAACAGACTGCACAGTGTGGTGGAAGGCAAAAAGAACACAGAGGAAAGGGAAGAGATACGCATAAGAGTTACTCCTGACAAACCCCTGTGGGTCCAGGTTTATTGGCACAGCTTTCTGGAATTTGAATGAGGATTGGGAGAACCCAGTACACAGCCTCAGAGGACTGGTAATGTCAAATCCATGACTATCTCCACAGCTCCTGTAGGTATTGTTCTTCTGACTGAGAACGCTGCCAGTTCAACTTCTGGGTTAGAGACCTACTCCCCCCACATGCGTCTTCACCAGAGCTCATGTAAACACAAGGTGATGTGAGATCTTCTCAGGTAGACTCTGAAAGAAAGGATTTTAGATCAATAGGATTAGACTCTGTACAACAAATAGCAACTAGGCCAGAAGGGCCTACGAGAACTTTTAGGATGCCTGATTTATTGCTGCACAAGGGGAGCCAGCTCAGCAACGAAAGGCTGTTAGGCTTAAATATAAGGGTAGGTTTGAATTACCCCCTGACAGAGTATGTCGTTCACAATATGTTGATAAATGTAATGTTTTTTTTTTCTGCTTAGTTCTATGCAGTGATTCATGTATTGGGGGAACAATCTTTGATGTCAGCTTTAAGACCCTGAAGTCCCGTGACCAATTTTGGTTAACATATGATCAACTGAAAGATTCAGCTCTATGGCCTCCTTGACTGTAATACCCTGCCCAAGTCTGCCACTGAAATTATTACAGTTTTATTTAGGAATGAGAGTATAAATGTGTCTGGTATTTTGTATTGGCTACAAAATGTTGGGAGGTCTTAGAAAACACTGTTCTGATCATTGTTACTGAGCAGGTTTGGACGGGAGGATGAAATTTCAGGGTAAAACGAAACAAACCAATAGTGGTGTTTGCCGCTTACCAGGCAACTCTACCTGGGAGAGAGATAAGTACTGTATGCGCTTTTACCCTGGACAACCTTGCACATGCCACAAATGTGGGTTGTGGGGGCATTTGAGCCTTGCCTCTGTGCGGACAGATGCAATATGTGTTTTGAATATGTGCATGTCTGTTTTAGATGCTCAAACCTGTTCAGGTGTAATTTATGTGAGGAGAAGGGGCACTTCTATAGGCAGTGCCCTTGGGCCTCACACAACAGAATAGGTAGCTTGAACCAAGAAGACCTCATAGTAGGAGGATGAGCTAAAGGGATAGCGGAAGCTTCTGCTCAGAGGTTTGTCAATATGGCCCATGTGGGAACTACCAGAGAGGCAGCAGCACCATAAGAAACCATTGACCAGAATAATGTCCCGGGCCCATCTGGTGAGGCTTTGGCTTCTGAAGTCTCCAATACAGTTCAGGAAATGGTGGTGGAGGCAAGTGACACACCAGGTGGGTTAAAGTGGGTGTCCCACCTGAACCTGAGGCCTGCTTGGTTAGAGAGGACCCCCGTACAGTGCCCTACCCTCAAAGAGCCCCTGAGGCAGACTTGCGAGATTTGCAGCCAGAAATCCCCCTCCCCCCCAAATTCAGATATGGTGATGGTCTTCTCAAGAAAAAGGGAACAACAAAGGAAGGGAAGATTTAAGTCAGCACAGCCCCTGGCCACTCAAGTAATAAATCAACTTGCAGCTCTAGCAACTGCAAGATAGTGGGGAGCAATGGAAGAGAATGAGGGGGACTCAGAAGCTTCCCGCATTATGTCCTGTGCCCGGGACTACTCTTCTGACTGGGATGAGTTAGTGCAAGAGACCTCGGTAGCGAAAAAACAGCTGCAGAAGGACTAGGTCTCAGGCTAGGGCTGCAGCAGCTGAGCCCCCAAAAAAATAATCCACAATGTGTAGAGGGGCCACCATTTCTCAAGTCACCTTAAATGTGAACAGTATCAAGGTATACAGAAAAAGAATGACAACAATGGCAATATTAGACACTCTACCTGGCAATATAATTTTTTTCCATGACACTCGCCTGAAAACGTATGATATTTCAGCCACAAAAAAATTATGGTTTTGTGGGGCATCCTTTTGGTCTCGAGGGGCAGAGAGATGTGCTGGAGTTAGTGTTTTGTTTCGAGTCTCCTCATTTAAGGTGTACAGACTGGTAGAGACAGAACCCTGTTGGGCTCATCTGCTTGATCTGGTAAAAGGGGAGAAACAGTTCTGCCTAATTAATACATATGCACAACAGACCAAGACAGCCAGGACTGCTCTGTTTCAAACAGTTCACCCATATCTTCACACTAGTAAGTTAGTAGTGTTGGGAGGGGGGTTTAACTGGAGTCTGTCTTTGGTGGATGGGTGGGGGGGTAGAACCAAAAAACTTCATAATGATACAATGTATTTCAGAGACACTATTATCACTGCAGGGTTACAAGATGGTTTGGCAAATAGCAGAACTGGTGCTGAGTTTTTGAAAGGCAACTTATGCACTAGAACAGACTTTCTATTTCTCTCAGCAGCATTACAGGTGAATGCAGCAGAGAACTGCAACTGAGAGATCAGATCATTTAACAGCATTATGTCACTGTTATGCAGAGCTAGGGACTAGACCATAGAGATTAAACATGACCTTACTAGAGCAGAGTGATGTGCAAAAGGAATGGCTTGAACTATATTGTGCCAGATGTTCAGTAATTACAGCCTATGATAATGTGGTGGGAAGATTCTAAATGGGACATTCAGCTTTTGTTTCAGAAATTGAGTCATAGATCTTGTCCACACTTCACACACTGTGTTGAAAATGTTTTTGAAACTGTTACCAGGCTTACCGTACAGGGCATCCACACTGGTAGGTACATGTTCCAGCTGTGCCCTATTTGTGTCCGCACTACAACTTTGCAACCGTGTACTGCAAACATGGTTGCAAACTGTCACACCGCACAAAAGGGTGTGGGATACTAGGAAGGACCTTAATGACTAGTCGGAGGACCGACAGACATAACCAGGACAAACACAGTACCACTCTCCTGTCCACACTTGAGCAGGTAAGCATGTTAAAAACGCAATTGTTATGGAACTGTGCTACAACCCTGATGCAAACTGTTTTAAGGGAGTCTGGTAACATTTTTACACAGTAATAATGTTAGGACCCCTAGTGTGGACAGGGCCATAGAAAGAGTAATAATAGGTGCATGCATTATCTGGACTTTGGGCCAAACTGCATAAGTTGATAGTATCTTCACCTAGAATTCATCCTGACATGTCTGAACAAATTGAAATAGGAAATGATAAAATGAAGCAGTATCACTATGATAGGCTTATTTCCCTAGAACAGGAACTCGTATTTGGCACAAAAGGGAAATCACAACATTTAGATGTATTCTCTGGATGTCAAGAGAGGGTGGAACATAGGATCCTTCCCTGTGAAAAGAAAAATCAATGATACTTTAGCTGCCTGTATGAGGAGGGCATCATGGATATAGTTCAGGAACGTTTAAATAGAGTCATTTGGTAAGGAAGCTGACTTGCGCTGGGATTCAACCATTCTAGATATACTAAACATCCCAGAAATAGCACCCCATGTTCTGGCACAAAACTTCTAGCCCAGTCCAGGTCACTGAGGTGGAGTGAGCCATCACCATCTGGGCAATAATATAGTGCCATGGTCAGACAGACTGCCTGCAGAATTTTATAAAGCATTTGTGGCTTATTTAGCTCCTGTTTTATAGGTATTATACAGGGAATCTTGGAGACAGGTTCATTGCCTGCCTCCATGCAGACAGCCATTCTGATACTCCTCTTCAAAACGGGTGAAAACTGAAACTGGGAATTGGAGACTTGAGTTTATTAAACAGATCTAAAAATCTTGTCACAAAGTTTAGCCCACAGACTCTCAAAAACTGCTACAATTGTGTCATTGTTGCACCACAAACTTATGCCATTACGCAGACAAGTACTGCGGACAACCTGATTGTTTTAAGTGAACTGTGGAAAAGAGGTACTAAAGGAGCTGTAGAAGTCTTTCTCTTAGCAAAGGATTAAGACAAGGCTTTTGATTCAGTGCCACACGCATACATGGGTAAAATTCTACTATAGTACGGCATCCCAGCGCAGATAGTCCTTACAACATTTGTGAATTCCAAACTGGATCCTGCAGTTCAGGTGAAGAAAGGGATAAGGCAAGGGTGTCTGCTGAGCCTTATATGTATTTCCTTTGGCCCTACTAATCCAGTTAATACAGCAGAATCAGAATGTTAGAGGTAAACAACTGACTCCAGACTCAACAACTGACTCCAGACTCAACAGAGCTTAAGACCCTAGTGTATGCAGACAACTTATGTATAGTACTAAAAGAAAAATTCTCTGGTCCAGTGATCCAAGATACCATAGCAGGCTTTTCTAAAATAGCAGGAGCAAAAATTATCTATGGTAAGTGTGCAAGGGTTCCAGCTAGGAAACCAAAGAGATTATTTGATGGGGAACGTGGTAGCAGGGGTGCAGGTCCCTGTATTGGGCGTAAGGTTTGGTGGTGGTGATATGGTTATGGGAAATTGGACAGAATGTATCCAAAAAGCAGAATTCAGTTTAGTGAGGTGGAAAAACAAACTACTGTCAAAACATCAAATAGTGTTTTTAATTAAAATCCTATTGCTCCCTGTTTATTTTGTATATCAGTAGGGTACTTCTGCCCCAATTGCAGTGGAGGCAATATTATGTTCTTTCTAGGTCTTTGGGGAAGAAGACAACCCCATTAAGAGGAAAACTGCTTGTAAGAAGTATGGGGGGGGGGGTATGTATGGTAAATCTCATAGTTTTCTTTTTATCTTTCTTTTTATCGCACAGTTGTTCCCTAGTACCTAAAACAAGCAGAGAAACCATGGGGACCATTACTAGTAGATTGGCTCATTCCATGACTGACAGAGTGGTAAACTGGGGTGTGGGTGAGCAGGACCAGGTTCATGTTACCCCCTTAGTATGTATTTCACACATTGGTTAAGATCAGGATCTGGACATTGTTTATAAATCATGTAGTTTCTCTTACTAGAAAACAGCTCTACTCATACATTATGCCTAATAGTTTTCATCAGCCAATAACTCTTAAACATTGAGCTGTTGGAAGAGAACAGGAAGCACTGAGGCAAATGCAGAACAATCATATCCCTGGACAAGTGTGGGACATCACGTGGCTGGGCCTACATGGGTGGATGGCCATGAAGTATTCTTCTAAGCATAAAAGGATAGAGAGGAACTGCCCCATAGCAGAATGTGTAAACACTCCTGAAACTCACAGTCATTTACTTTTAGAACACCGCTTTGTTACATCTTTTTGTTAGATCCTAAGTAGGATGTGGAAGAATCCGGTGTCTAAAGGAGTACTTCAGTCAAAAATAGCAATTTAGATTTGTGAGTTTAGTCCTGGTGTGTCCTTCCCTTTGTTTGTTATTAGGAGTTTTTTCTAAATTTGCCTACTATTTCTATGGCCTCTGGGGCTATGTTAGCCTGGTGTGTTGCTTTTCTTTGTCACACAATGCATTCTGTCTCATGTAACAGTGATGCATCTGGGACCACTGATTCAGTAAAGGAAAGTACTGCAGCAGTAATCTGAATATTGAAGCCTGACGTTCTGGCCTCAGCTAAATGACTCTAATCCAGTATTTTTGTTTTCTGTATGTTTGTCTAGGTCTAGACAGCAGTAGTAAATGTTTTGTTTTTAAAGCTTTTCATTTATCAAACTACACCAAGCCATAAAAAGCACGCAAATCACCCTAGGTAATCATTAGACCTCAAGTGATTGTTAAGTTGTAAATTTAGCCTTCAGTGCCCACTGGCTAAGGAAAGTGACAATATCACAATTGACTGTAAACCAGTATTTGCAGAATTTATGGTCCCGGACGTATTACTGTCACATAGGATAGAAGGCATTGTAGGAAAAAGAAGAGCAATAAATCATGGTAGTATGGAGATCCCCAGAGACCATGAAATTAGTAGGAGAGGCAATAAAACTGTACGGACAGCCTCACTAACCTTCTTGGAGAGTCTTCCAGTATGGGGAAAAGGTGTCGGCCTGAACAGGATCAGGGAGTAGGAAATCAAGTATTTCAGCAGTTTGTTACAGGAATGGCGCAAGGAAAAAGGTTACCATGTCATAGGTGACTTGAGGAGCTTCTGGGAGAGACGATTATTCAAGCCAGACTGATTTCACTGAAACAGGCAAGGAACAAGTGCATTAGGACAAAAGTTCAATGTTCACCTTGGGCGTATAAACTAGGCAAAGGGGAGTATGGCTTTAGAAAATCTATCAGCAATAGTTTAGAAGACGGGAACTTAGTCGCCACTCCCCCACAATCAAGACATACTGAATCACATTACAGGTACAACCACAATAAGTAGAAAAAGGCACTGAAGAACTGAAAAAGGGTTCAGGATAATGGGAGACACAGGAATTTACCAGGTGGAAGAAGCAATGATTCAGCCACAGGCTTGTGGACAGGGGTGTGCATTAATGCCAGAAGCCTGGGTAGCAAGATAAGTGACCTTCAGACATGGATGGCGGAGTCCTGTATGGATCTTGTAGCAGTCACAGAGACCTGGACATCAGACAGCAATGACTGGGATCTTGCAGCCCTTGGGTACGCACTCTTCAGGAAAGACTGGGAGGGTTGTCAAGGGAGGGGGGTTGTACTCTAGGTTAAGGAGGGAAGAGTGGCCACATCCTGCAAATGAGCCTTAGAGAAGGAATGGAATCCCTGTGGGTTCAGCTTAGTTCATCCTCAGGAAAGAAAATCCAGGTTGGTGATATATATATATATATATATATATACACACACACACACACACACACACACATGTATATATGGTATATTATATATATATTAGGGGCAGTATAGCACAGTGGTTTAAGGCTCTGAGCTGCAAATCTGCAGACCTGGGTTTGAGTCCACAGCCCCACTTGCATACTGTGTGACCCTGAGCAAGTCACTTAACTTCCCTGTGCTCCCTGGTTGCACCTGTAAACAAGCTTTCAGCTTGGTGTGCCACTCCTGCTTAAATAATTAAATAATTGGATATAGACCTCTGAACCAAGTGGAAGACAAGGATAAGGATCTTTTGGAGGAAATCAAAGAAATGTCACTAAAAGGAGAACTAGTGGTAGCGGGGGACCTTAACATGCCAGATGTGAACTGGGACATCCCAGTGATTAGATCTTCAAGGAGTCAAAAAAAGCCTTACATGATTGCTTTCTTACACAGTTACTCACTGATCCTACTAGGCAGACCAGCCTCTTGGATGTGGTCCTCACTAACTCAGAAAAAAATGAGGCAGTCAGAGTCAGGAGCAGCTGGCAAACAGCAACCACAACTCAGTTTGGTTTAAAATAGCCTTGCAGGAGTCAAATCCCAGTCAATCCCCTTATCACCCTCCTGTGCATCTCAGCAACATGTTTACCTTACCACAGCTGTGTTACAGTGTGTTGTTGTTTTCAGGCCCTCAAATACGAACATCCCTAATGTAGGTTCTTTTCTTCAGTGATGCTTTCCAGTGCCACCACATCCATTTCATATTGCACTCTGGAACTCCTTTTACTAATGTGTATTACTATGCATTTTTAGCATTGAAACCCATTTGCAATAGCTTGACCAGCTCCCAACCTACCCAAATACTCCCGAGTTCACTTGTCCCATCCTCTGTGTCCACCCTTGTGTAGATCTTCAAGTCATCTACGAAGAAGCAGATCTTACCCATGCTGTCTTTGCCTATGTCACAAATAAGTGCATGGCAATGGACCAAGCCAGCACCAACCTCTGAAGTACCTGTACTTCACCTGTTATATCCTTACCTCTGAAAAGTCCCCAGTTAATGCTGCCCTCTGTGTTTATTCCCTCATCCAGTTATCTGCTAGAGCTGTGCAAAATATATAGTTCCAACCATGGAATGTCTGTAGAACAAACATTCTGATTCTGTGGAATTTCACAGAAATTTTGTGAAACTTATGCAGAATTTTGCCAAATTTTAAATTTCAGTTATTTCACTATAATGTTAAAATTATGTGTCCAAATAACACCAAATTTGAAATGTAAACTGTACCTAGTAGCTTAGAAACGGGTGTTCAATTTGAGCATCTTAGATTGAAAGGGGGTGGAGTTATGGGTGGCCAAACATTTAATAAAAATGTAATTTTCAGTTTTTAGATAATTTTAAACAGTTTTATTCAAATTTCTGCATAATGTCAGAACTTAGAGAAGCATCCAGCTTGGGTATATGCACCACATTTTAAGTCCCAAGCTTCAATGGGAGCTGAGTTATAGGTAGCCAAGCATTTTGCCAAAATTTACATTTCTGCAATTTTAGTATACTTTTGATAGTATTCATTGAAATGTTATACAATTTAACAATTATACAGGTTGTCACCACATTTGTAGATGTACATAGTTTCAGATTTCTAGCTTCAAATGGGACTGAATTATAGCCTGCCAAATGAATTGCCAACATTTAAATTTCATTTATTTCCCTCTAATGTTAAAACAACATATCAGAATTTAGCCAGAGTTGAAACATTTAAACTACTATACCACATGGTCATTTCTGAAAAAGTTCATATTTGCAGCTTTAAATGGGATTGAATTAAAAGTCAAACTTTCACAACATTTAAAAATTAAATTTTGCAAGAATGTAAACTACAAGTTTATAAACCCCTGAAACTTTAAAACCAGAGGCTACAATACCATTAAATTAGGTAGGGTCTTGGACCTTACAAGGAGACTTTGTGTGCCAATTTTATTAATTACTTGCTGCCAGAAATTGCAAAATAACATCTGTACTTAAATTCAAATCCCATTAGTCTTTGTAAAAACTGTAGAATTTCATCAAAAATTCCATAAAACTGGAATTTGTTAATTTCACTCAGCCTTATCTGGGGGATTCTAATTAAAGGATAGGGGTATGAGAGGCAGGGAGTGCAGGGGGTCACCAGGTTCAGGAGTCAGATGCACAGTTTCACCAAGAAATGGAGTGCTGAGCTTGGTAGCACAGTAGTGCTAGACCCCCAGGTTGGAGCAAGGAAGCACAGAGATTCCAACCTGAATGCAGGATATTCAAGGATCACATCCAGTAAATGCATGATCCAGGGAGCCTGATGTACATGCAAGTCTGAGACTTAGAGGTAGTCAAAATGATGTAATGGGGGAATACAATGTCTGGGGCAGCAGGAAATAAGAATTCTGGCTATTCCAACAGGGTAGGTCAACAGGAAAAGGAGCAGGTGACTCATGTTTTAAAGGGGCACTGTCAGCTTTGGTCATCCGTTTTGTGCATACACAAGTAGTGTGCCTCTTAGCACACAAGTATGAAAAACCGATTCTATTATTCCCTCATACATCATAAGCGGATGGAGTTTTCTGAGTAAAGCTTATTTTAAATGATTTGCTTGCTGGTGAGCCGACATAAACTCACCACCACCCGGAAGCACATGATGCACGAGTCCGAGCATCTGGAACAAGCGCGGTCCCAGTGTAGTTTTTGGGCATGCAGCATGGAAAATTAAGCTTCACAGCAGCATTGCAGTCTTCCAAGGTGCTGGTGGTGTGCGCAAATAAAAGACGAGCACCGAGAGTCAAGTATTTCACTTTTTTAAAATGGGGCTGAAATCTCGCGCATGCGCAAGGGCAGCATGAGTATAGATCTCGCACATGAGTACCAACATGCTGCCCTTGCACATCGCGCGAGATTTCAGCCCGTTTAAAAAGTGAACTTACTGACTCGGTGCTCGTTTTGTTGCGCACACCACCAGCACCTTGGAGACTGCAGTACTGCTGTGAAGCTTAATTTTCCATGCTGCATGCCCAAAAATTACACTTTTGGGACGCGCTTGTTCCAGATGCTCGGACTCATGCATCATGTGCTTCCGGGTGGTGGGTGAGTTTATGTCGGCCCGACCAGCAAGCAAATCGTTTAAAAATAAGCTTTACTAGAAAACTTTCATCCGTTTATGATGTATGAGGGAATAATAGAATCAGTCTTTAATACTTGTGTGCTAAGAGGCACACTACTTGCGTATGCACAAAAACGGATGACCAAAGCTGACAGTGCCCCTTTAAGGGAGTTTGTCACTGTAAAGAACAAAGAGGATATCAGTGGGATCAGTAGTTCTACTGAGTCAATCTGACTATGCCAGAAAGAGGGGGGAGGGTAGTCACCAAAGGAGGAACAGCAGGACTGCAAAAAAGTTCAGCCCAGCTTATCAAATGAAGTAGTGATACGTGCATTGTTAATGTTAAATTCCACAAAAAGAATTCTGGATACTTCATCTATATGCTATCATAAATATGTGAGAAAATGTCACCAATAATTGTTGTTTCTACTGCAAATTTAAAACTGCTAAACCAATTTATCCAGTTGTGTTAGACACTAGGATACACTGACTATGGATATGCATGTCAAATGTTAAGTCATAGGTTCAAAGGTTCATAGAGGTTATACAAGTTCAGTAGGCTGTTTGCCCTGTAAAGAACTTGCCACCCAAGTTCTTATGGGTGGAAATCATGTTTCTTGATCCCCATATGTTTGTCGAGTCTAGTTTTAAACACAGTTATGTTTGTACTTGACACTATTTGTCTTGGTAGACTATTCCATAGACCCACAACTCTCTGGGTAAAAAATATGCTTCTCTCAGATGTCTTTATTAAGTCACCTTTTAACTTATAGCCATTGCTTTTGGTTTTAAACGTGCCTTCATCCAGTGTCAAGCCAACAGTTTCCTTTAGATAACTATTGTTGATTGCTTTATAAGTTAAGTCAATGCCTGCAAAAGCAGAGAAGCTACAAACATCTGCATTTTTGAGTTTTCACAAAATTTTGCAAATATTTATACAGTAAAGTTTGAACCCCTGCAACTTAAAAATCTCTAATCCAGTTCTCTCCATATTTAGATAATTCTATAAGCATTACAAAAAGGTTATCTGTGCTAATTTACATGTCTCTCTCCAAAGCTGCCCGAGTTATGTGCAGATTAAATGTTTTCAGGAAATTTCTGGCAAAAATTAAAAAGACAGATTTTGAGCACATATAATTTTGAGATGATGCATTATATTGTCATTAAATCTGGCACATTGTTACAACACCTAACATCACAGAAAGATGCCAAATTTAAGATATGTGACCCAGTAGACAGCTGAGGTATATGCAGATAAAAATGTTCATGAAATTTCACACACAAAAAAAAAATGACAGACTTTGAGCACCTGTAACATTATTTATTTATTTATTTATTTCATAATTCGGATTTACAACCTTTGAGTCAAAGACTCATTTACAAAGGCACCTCATCACAGAGAGGGTAGACAACAATTGGTGGTGGAGTACAACAATAGAGAACATTACAGGTGAGATACAATAAAAGAACACACAAAGCAATTCCAGTAATACAAATGTGTACAAAGGCTTCAATTAGTTACAATTAGTCTAGTATATAAATAATAAGGTTTTAGGGGTTCTAGGGAGCGATACCTGGGGCTAAGGGGTGGTTGCTGGGGGAGAAGGCAGTCCGGAAGGATGTTGTCTGTAAATTGGGCCAGGCGGAGCTCTAGGTATGGGCCAGCCAGGGACAGTTACAGCTCTGAGTGTCAGTGAGGTGGTTTCAGAGGGCGATTTTGAAAAGGCCAATTTTGGGGAGGTTTGTGATATGAATGGGGAGGGATTTGTACCAAGAGGGGGCTCTGTGGTGGAATGATCTTTGGGCTAGAGAGGTCCTGGCTCTCAGGACCTGGAAGGTGGCTTTGGTTGAGCTTTGGGTGGCAACCAAGTGGGTAGCCAATTTTAGGAGGTCAACCCCCAGGAGATAGCCCAAGTAGTGATTTTTTCCAGTATACAGGTGTGTGAGCGCAGGCACTCATCAAGGTGAGTAAGTTTGAGGAGGAGGTAGAGCTAGCATGTCACGTTCTGCTGGGGGCACGGTCAGGAGCCTGCAAGCCTTATTGATCGAGGTCTGGACTTTGGCGGAGGTAGTGGGGTCAGCAGCCGACAGATGGGAGCCTGTAGTCGACCAATGAGAGGATGGAGGAGGTGATAGCCAGCTGGAGGGCATTCTCAGGGAGGCAGTCTTTGTGGCGTAGAGGAGTCCAATCCAGGTGTTTATGGCAGTGGACAGGAATTAAGATGAGAGTGGAAAGAGCCAAGTCGAAGGTGATGCCCAGATATTTGTATGCAGACATCTGTTCAAGGTGGTGTAGGGTGCTGGGGAGGATGAGAAGGGGGGGCATTTCTGGAGTTGCTCTGGCAGTAGGCAAAAAGCATAGATTTTGTCTTCTTGAGATTCAGAACTAGACAATGGTTGAGGAACCATTTTTCAGCTTGGCTGAAGGTGTGTTGCAGAGAGTTCTGGAGGGTGATGGGGTCAGGGTGGGAGGCGATGAGAACCGCATTGTCAGCATATAGGAGCATTCTACCTGAGCAGGAGCTAGGAAGGGTGTTTAGAAAGAGACTGAACAATGTGGGGCCCAGGATGGAACCCTGGGGAACACCTGAGTGAACAGGTAGGGCAGCTGATAGGGTACCATTTATCTTGACCCATTGGGATCTGGCATGGAGGTAACTGGAGAACCAGGCAAGGGGGCCAGATGAGAGCCTAGTTGATGGACAGAGTCAAGCAATAGGGGATGACAAACAGTGTCAAAGGCCTTATATAGGTCAATGAACACTGCCCCAGCACTGTCTCTAGAGTCAAGTGCAGAGCGTATTTGCTGTGAGAACTCTAGGAGGGCTGTGGTGGTGCTGTGTCCAGGGTGGAAGCCATGCTGTTCTGGACATAGTATACTGTATTTGGTTAGATATTCCATGAGTTGGGTGGATACTATTTTTTCCAGGGCTTTAGAGAGTGGAGGGAGGATGGAGATTTGTCTGTAGTTATTTGGTAATATGAGATCTCCATTCTTATGAATTGGGGTAATTTCAGCTGATTTTCAGGTGCTCAGGAATTGACCAAGGCACAGAGACTGGTTTAACAGGTCAGTGAGGAGGGCTAGCATGACATCTAGAGTTAGACGGAGAATCCTGGAGTCAATGGGGTCACAGCTGGGGTTGTGGCTGGAGAGGGCTTTTAGTAGGAGTGGTTTGGCTTCATGAGGAGATATGGTGCGTAGGAGAAATGGGGGATGATTCAGGGTGGGGGGTTGAGGTAGGGAGAGGGTCAAAAAAGTGGACAGGAAGGACTGCATTTAGGTCAGAGAAAGCCGTGTTGAGGCAGTCAGCAATATGTGGGGGGTCAGTGGTAATAGTGCCGTTGACAGATATCTGAGATGGGGGGAGCAAGTTTTTCCATTGAGCTGCTTAATATTATCCCAGAACGCATGCACAGAGCCCAAGGAGGTGGCCAGGGTGGTTTGGTAGTATTTGGACTTGGCTTGCCTTATGGCCCAGGTGCATTGGTTATGAGTGGCATTATAGGCCTGTCTGTCCATTGTCCTGCCTGACTCGACCGCGACATGCCAGAGGTTGTTCCGCTGCCTCACTTGTTGAATAAGGGAGGGGGAAATCCAGGCAGCATTCTCTCTTTTGAAGTGGGTACTGGTAAAGGGGGCAAAGAGGTCACAGGCCTTGCAGACTGCTCTGGTGAGGTAGGCTAGCGCAGTGTCTATATCAGTCGCGAGTGAGATCGGGGACCAGTCAAGTTGGGCTAGGTACTGCTTCAGTTTACTGAGGCCCCCCTGGGTGAAAGCAGTGGTGGGAGGTGACTTCGTGTATGGGTTTTTGCATGGGGGAGGACCAGAAACAGAAGATAGGGGAATGGTCGCTGAAGGAGTTAGTTAGGACAATAACGGTCTTGATTTTGTGGGGGCGGTTGGAAAGTATTATGTCAAGGAGGGAGCTGGTGCCACTTGACTGGTTAAATCTGGTAGGAAGAGTGACTAATTGAGCTAAGTCAAGGGCAGTGAAGGAGTCCTTTATGTTTGCAGCAGTGGAGCCTACCAGTTGGCATTGAGGTCACCTAGGATGAGCTGCTCGGCTTTGTGAGGCAGGGTAGAGAGCTAGTCAGTAAGGGAGTGGATTGCTGGTCCTTGGTCCCATGGGGGTATGTATGCAGTGGTAAGATAGAGAGGGCCCCTGCCCTGGTCAGGGGAGATTTTTAAGGTGATGGCTTGGGCACCATGACCGAGCTTGGGGGAAGGGAGAGCATGGCTAAGGAGGGAGTCACACAAGTAGACTGCACATCCGCCAGCACGCTTACCAACTCGATCCTCTCTGAACAGGATGAAACCAGGGAAGGAGACAGCTGAGTCAGGGGTTGATGAGCTAGGCCTCCACTATGGCAATGATGTCTGGCCTGTGTTGTGCAACCCAGCACTGGAGTGCAGCAGTTTTCTTTGGGAGACTGCAGATGTTCATTGAGGCACTACGGAGGCCACATCCAGCAGGGTGCGAGAGGGGGTAGAAGACCCAGGACCAGGGTTGGGGTGGACATCTCTCGGAGAGCAGAAGAAGTAAGATGATAAGTCTGAGGTGGGCTGTGGCAGTTGGGTTGATACATTTGAGCTGATAAAATCTGGGGAACAGGTGTGATGTGCCAGATAGGATAGGAGCTCCTAGTGGCAGCTGCATTTAACCTACTAATAGAGAGTAGACATAGAAAATGTCACTGCTACGAGAGAATATATAGCCCTCAAAACTATCCATTGAATTTCATGATATTTGGCACGTTATTGGCCCTCCATCCAAAGTGTGCACATGTTAAATGCCAGAGCTCTAGCTTAAATGACAATCAAGTTATGACCAAATTACTACATTTTAAAAATTCTGCAAAATTCTGATGACATTCAATGAAATTTCACAGAATTTCACGAAATTACATTAACATTCCACAAATTCAGAATTCTCCCATTCTGCGCAGCTCTATTCTCTACCCAAATCATCATTTTTTTTTTCTATTTCTAGGTCCCTTAACTTTTTGGCCAGCCTCATGTTGGAGACTGAGTCAATGATGTTTCTGAATTCCAAGTACACTATACTGAGTGCTTGTTCAGTATCTTATCGGCTGCCCTGGTCACCAAGTCGAAGAAGTTGACTTGATTTCTCTGGCAAGACCTTCAACTTGTGAACCCATGTTGGCTGGAGTCCTGCAGCCCATTTCCCTTCAGGAAGCCCACAGGTTACTCCCATGTATAGCCTCCATAATGTTTCCCACTATAGGTATCAAGCTGTCTGGTTTATAATTTCCTGGTTCTTCCTTTCTTCCTCTCTATGTAGCAGGACCTTGTCTGCTGTCCTCCAGTCTGGGGCCACCACCACACCCCATCTTGAGCTGCAGTTGAATATGTCTGCAAGTTCTACTGCTATCACCTACACTATCTCCTTAAGCATTCTCAGGTGTAAGCCATCAGGTCCCATAGGTTTAACTAACTTCAACACTTTAAGCTTATATAAACACCATACTCCCTGTTATTTTGGTCATGCTACATGAAGATCTGCTTTCCTGTCTTCTGCTCTAACCCCACATTCTGGTAGTGACCCATCCATGCCCCTAGTAAAGGCTGAACAAAAGTATTTGTTCAGTATCTCTGCTTTCCTCTCTCTCATCCTTCTACAAATGGGTACTGATGTGCCACCCTATCAAATGCTTTCTCATGGTCAATAGAGAACACATCCATCAAGCTTACCACAGTCTCCATTTCCAGTACTTCCTAATGAAAATAAATTTGTATGCACATACCTACCAATGACTGAACACCAGGACTGAAACAGAATGATTACTGTTCCACGGATGTCCGTCTTTTAGAGGAGATTGGACATGATTTTTACACAGTTAACTGTCCTTCCATCTTTCTTTTCATGCCAGTTATGTATCTGATATGCTTTGATCAATTTTTTAATAAACAAATGATTAAGCTTTGGGGTGCTCTCAGATCTAGACAGAGTTCTACTCTCCTAACCAGCTACTGCTCTTTCTTTTCCTATTTCTAAGACATTCTATGACAACAATAACACTATCCCATGCTATTCATCTGAATGGCCAGGAATGGTGTTATTGATATCACAGAATGTTCTAGAATGTTTAGGCAGTATGAAAAAGAGGGGGAGTGGCAACTGCTGAGGAGAGGGGGATTCAGGGTAATGGCACCAAAATTAGATGAGTAATTTAATAAAGAAAAGGTCAAAAACATAAGAATATTGGATACACAATAAAAGGACAAAAGGAGAGTATCTAGATGTATAAAAAAACCTGTTTCCTTTCACCTTTAAATAAAATCTATATCAGATGTTTAATTTCCATGTTCTGTAGACACAGGGGGTTTCAATGTTTCAAATCATGTGTTGTCCCTTTTTTTATGATTGCTTGCACATGCACAAGAAAGGTTTTGTTACACTACAGGGGATTTCGAAGGTGTGTCACTGCAGAGCCCATTGCAGTTCAAACTGGAAGGGGCTTGGCAATCCAGACCAATGACCACACACTGTGGCTGTGACAGCACTTGCTGCATGCTGGGTCAAAGCTTTGTGTAGTTAAGAGGACTGAAACTGCTCCAATCAGAGGGACTTCAGTCCTTTCATTTGCATAAAGCTGGTCAGCAAGCAACTGATCAGCTTTTAGCATCAGGAGTGTGAGTGACCGCACCATCCATCTCTCTTTGTCCCCATCCCCTCTAAGCTGCTCATCTGCCAACCCACCCCAATCTTTTTTAATATTTAAAAAATATAGGCAGACCAGGGAGCCCACCCTAGCACTTCTTGTCTTGAGCCTCCCTTCCCTCCAGGTCGTCTTCCCCCCATTCTAAATGAGCCCAACACTGGAGTGCCCAATCCCAGTGTCAGAATAGCCCTGATACAAAGAAAACCATCCCTTAAGGTTTTTTCTCCCTGTAAAACAGAAAACCATCCCTCGACAATCTCACCCCCCCACACACACACACACTATCTATCTATCCATCTGTAACACAGGCTGCTATTGGTAACATAGGCTTCTAATGTGGCTGCTCATTTTCCACCACTCTCAAGTCCTAGTGATCACCACTGCTGTTTTTAGGTGGGACAGAGTTTGATCTATTCCCTTGAGTTAGCATATGGTTGTTTGGATGTGATGGTGAAAGTTTCCTAACCATCTCCTATTTCACTGTCAGGTGGGGACAAAGTGTCAGGCCATGAATGTGTCTGGCTCTGACTCTTATTGTGCTCACCGAGGCAGCATCATGAAATCTTTAATCTCAGAGGAAAGATTGGGAACTCCTTGGTAGTACATTTATTTGACAGTTTTGCAGGTAAGGAGACTGGAATAGTAGCTAATTAAGTTTATAGCCGAATGGAGCATAGGAATCAAGCAGCCATTGCTACTTTGCCATCACCAGAGGTCCAGCTTCTGAAGTTATGAAGTGTCTCAGCTGCATCTGCCCCCATACCTGGGAGCAGCATGTCTACTCCATCCAAAATAACCCCCTATTGATTGATTGAAGATGCTTGTGTCGGCAATGAGTTACTGTGTTTAGTATCTGAATTAGTTAAGCTTGCCCTCTGCCTCAGTGCCATGTGGTCTCACAAGAGACATTTTTAGACCCATGGCTGGCCCCCTCCCAGGCTAGATAGCCCTTAAAAACCTGATAGTTAAGGATCCACTGTACAAGCAATCTGCCTGTCTATCTATCTCTTCAGTGGATTGGGTGCCCACCCCCCACTACCGCTTCATTCTCCCCATCCCCTCTAAGTTGCTCACCCACCCACCCCAATCTTTTTCAATATTTTGAAAATATAGGCAGACCAGGAGCCCACACCTTGAGCCCATCTCCCCTCCAGCACACCTGCCCCCATTCAAAATGAGACCAACACTGAAGGAGGCAGTATAGCGCAGTGGTCCAAGGCTCTGAGCTATAAATCTGGTGACATCCAGCAGACCAGACCTGGGTTTGAATCCCACAACTTCCACTTGCATACTGTGTGACCCTGAGCAAGTCACTTAACTTCCTTGTGCTCCCAGATTGCACCTGGAAACAAGCTCCAACTTAGTGTGCCTTTCCTGGTTAAACAATTTCCCCTTTCCCTAACACTGGGGTGCTCAATCCCAATATTGGCATAGCCCTGAAACAAACCCCAACCTTCTACTCAGCACCCACCACAACACAGCCCCCAAACACCCTCACTCACCTGAACAGGTCAAAAGGTGAAGATCCACTCTCCAATCGAAGACACGTCTTGCTGCTGGAACTGCTAACTGCAATATGAGTAACTAAGGTAAGTGCGGTTCAATGTATTTCAATGTGGTTTTAAATTTTCATGCATAACTTTGTAAGTTTTGCATATTTTGATCCCAAAGTTTCAACATAGCCATTATGGGACCCTACCTCATGACCAATGGCAGTGGAATCATGCAAATCATGCCCAAAAGGAGATGTTATGGTCACATTGTGAAATCACCTTTCGGGCAGGATTTGAAACATTCACTGCCCTTGTTCACCTCAGCAGCCATATTTTGGGATCCCAACACTGTGAGCTAAGTTCGGGAGTGAGCTCAGTGACCCTGCTGGATGGGGGGAGGATGGGGGAATGACACTGTTATGCGACACACACACACACACCCCCAAGCCAGAGAATGAAAGGTGGAGGGTTGTCTGCATGGATCTGGGTACCATATAGTGAAGACAATTCTCCTCTTGGCACTGGACCCTGCACCTCTCCATCTGTGGGTGGCAGAGTGCCTTGTGCATTGGCTGACAGATGCACTGTTTGCTCTGTACAGCTTTATCTGTAGCTACATGGAAGCACAGGGCTCCACAGTCACTGGACAGCCCATGAATTCTTCACCTCTGTCTCTGCACTGTAGTGCAGGCCATTGGATGGAGTCTTCCCTTGGCACAGGGCATCTGCATTCATGCACTATCAATGCCAAACACCACATGTGCAAAGGAATGTTCGGCATTGACAAAGCTTGTATGCATACAGATTTTGATCGAACACCCAGACAGTGTTACTGGATGTTCCTTTAAATAACATATATTTATACAGCTGTGTTAGTTTGTTAGTCATATTGTCTATATTCTATTTATAGAACTCAGATGTCAAGCCATCCATTCCTGGGGCTAACTTTTTATTTAATCGTTTAATGACTAACTGTACCTCCTTCAACTGAACAAGATGTACTATCTGGCTTGTTATCTCCTGAGGGGATTTAGGAAGAGACATCCTGGAAAATAAACCTTCTGTGTTCCTGTTAATGCAGGGCTGACAGTATAGCCTAGAGGTTAGAGTAATGAGCTGTGAATGAGCTTGGTACATTCAGCAGAACAGGGTTTGATTCCCACAACCTCTGTGTATGTACTGTGTGACTCTGAAAAGTCATTTAACTTTCTCTGTGTTCCTAGTTTGCCCCTGAAAACAGGCATTTGTGCCTGGTGGACTTACCTGATTACCAAACAACATTAAAAAAAAAAAGTGACCAAACATGTCACCCACGGATCTTATAACTATCTGCAGTATATTGTGTTTGGAGGACTGTACCATTCCATCTCTATCTGCTAAGCTAACCTACTCATGATACATTTACATACTGTTGCTTTGCAACTTTGTAGTGAACCCACTAGGGATGGTGCAATGCTGGACCTCATGCTTACCAACAGGAACAGCATTGCAGATGTCATAGCATGCAATCACCTGGGGACCAGTGATCACCATACAGCGGGATTTAACATTAAGATGTATGCCGAAGCAAACCACAAGAAGATGAGGGTCCTGTACTTTAGGAGGGTAGATTCTGAAGAGAGGGGGACTGTCTCAGTAGCTGCCTAGGAGGGGTGGATTGCCATGGAGCATAACCTCTCAACTAGAGATGCAGCAAATTTACATTTTGCTGGTGGCGTGCCCGAAGTGGGCACTTACGTGTCACTCTGCTAAGCAGAGAGGCCAATGCAAAAGGCTCACTTCACCTTGTGATTATCAGCATTGTCATTCCACCTTAGCAGTAAGGCGGAGTGACAATTATATCAGCAGCCCTTCACACACACAGTCACCAGAATTAATGTGCATCCCCAAAATACTCATGTCTTGTGTCCAAAAACTTCCCAGTGCTGACAGTGACTAAGTGAAATGAGAGCACAAGAAAAGCAAAGTAGCCCAGAATTAATGGCGTACTCAGACGTCATGCGTGCAGTAGTCACACACAGTCACCAGAATTAATGTGCATCCCAAAATGCTACTGTCTTGTGTCCATAAAATTCCCCAGTGCTGATGAAGTGAAATGAGACCATAACAAGAAATGCAAAGTCTCCCCAATGGCGCACTCAGTCATGTGCGCAGTGGTCACACACAGTCACCAGAGTTAATTTGCATCCCCAAAATGCTACTGTCTTTTGTCCAGAAAATTCTCCAGTGCTGACAAAGTGAAATGTGAGGGTAACAAAAAATGCAAAGTCTCCCAGAAATAATGGTGTACTGCAAACACACAGACAGATTAAGATTGTGCTGCACACTCAAGAGATGCAGATGCAAAGGCACAACACCTAACCAGTGCTCACAAGTCACAAATCCAAATCTGGAAAATAATAAATTTTGTCAGTTGGGGGGGTAGTGCATGGCAGTAACAGTCCACTACCAGTAAAGATACCACAAAGCAGAATAAAAAATTCATGCAGGTGCAGTGGATAGCAGGTACACACTGCTGCAATTACTCTGTGGCACAATAGAAGGTGTCTGATTTAATGGCACACATCGCACACACACTCACACACACTACAAGTAATGCATAGCAAATTGAAAACCTTTAGCAATATAACCAAATGTTTTAAACAAACTGAAATTATACACTGCTGCACCACAGCAATCAGCAAAAAAAAGTCAAGAATTACTGAAATTATTACTGCTCGTACATTAACACAGTTATACAAGAAAAATATAACCAAAACAGAAAGACTGCCTTTTTCTCCCAGTTAATCTATTACTCCACAGATACGCCCCTTCTCCAAAGCACACTGCGCAGGACACAGACTGACTGTTCTAAATTACCATGCAAAATCCACACACAAACAATAAACACTCGATGATGTGAGCACAGGAGGATTTTCTACAATTGATGTACTAAATTTTGAGCAAAACAATGGCTCAAAAAGGCTTTTGTAACAGCTTTTAGAGGATTTGAATCACAGAGCTCTGAGAGGAAACTGTCCCCATCTTCTGCTACACACACACTGCACAGAACTGAGACTGTGCAGAACAATCTAGAGCCCATGTGACCTGCAATCCCATGAAGCATTGCAAAATTCGCCTTTGGAGCTCAAAAACAACTGAGTGAGGCGTAGTACATTGATTTCAATGTGCTCGCCTTAAAATTGGTGGAGAAGTGGTTTGGGAAGGTGGAATAACGTAAAGTCATTGTTCTCAATGGACTTGTGTTCCCCATTATAATGCAAAGTACTCACACGTGTTGCGGAATACTTTGTGGATTCCGCATACTCGCGAATCACTTCCGCGGGACTGCATTCATCCACCACTACTCTCAACTGTCCCTGATTTTCAGGGATGTCCCTGATTTTCAGGGATGTCCCTGATTTTGCCTCAAGATTTTCCTCTGTTCCTCATAAAGTTTGTGTTTTTGAGACTGAACAGCGGGGATTGTAAACACAAAATAATACCAAACATTAAAGTTACAGACTTCTTGTTCTTCATAAAATGCATCTTAACACTAATCCCCTCATTCTATCAACTCTCTGAGTGAATATTATACATTTTTAAAATGTGTCCCTGATTGGGGGTCTTTGCCCCTGATTTATTTAAGCCTTATCCCTGATTTATGAGGCAAGAGATTGAGAGGTACAGCATGGAGGGGTACAGAAACAGTACAGAAAAAAAGGTAGGGCATAATTAAGGCATCCAGTCTCAGCATGGGGTCAAGCAAAAGCCAAAGTGAGAAAATATCTTTATGGTATTGTAAGGAAGTGGCCATGGTGGTGAAGGAAAAAAAGGTAGCATTCAGATGACAAAGAAATGCAGAGGGAGGAAGACTGACATACATACCAAGTAAAACAGAGGGAAGTGAGTAAATTACTGAGGAGAGCAAAGGTGCAGACACAGAAAAGGAAAACTAATGGGATAGCTAAAAGGGAGAAGACTTTCTTCAGGTACATAAGAAAGAAAAAAAAAACAAAGGGAGGGAAAGTAAGGATTAGGAGGCTGACTGAGGCAGACTACACAGAAGAGGATCAGAAAAATGCAGATGTCCTGAACAGGCATTTCTGCTCAATGTTCACAATAGAAGGAGGTGGGAGGAGCCACAAGGGAGAAGTGGGAGAAATGGGGGGAGGACACAAGTTCATTTTCAAAGGAAAGAGTCCTGAAGGGACCTGCTGATCTGAAAGTGGACAAAGCCATGGAACCAAATCAGATACACCCAAGAACATTAAGTAGAGGTTCTTACTGCACTATTGACAGCCTTATTCAACAGGTCACTGAAACCAGGTGTGGTTCGGGTAGACTGGTGGAGAGCAGACGTCCTACTCCATAAATGTGGCAGCAGGAAAGAGGAGGCAAACAACTGTAGGCCAGTCAGTCTCACATCAGTGGTGGGAAAACTAATGGAAACCTTGTTAAAGGAGATGTTAGTAGTGTATCTTGAATCTAATGGATTACAAGAGCAAAGGCAGCATGGATTCACTTGGGGAGGTCATGCCAGATCAATCGGACTGATTTCTTCAGCTGGGAGACCAGGAAAGTAGAGCAGGGGAATGCAGTGGACGTGGCCCATTTGGACTTCAACAAGGCATTCGACACTGTTGCACAGGAGACTGATAAAGAAATTGAGCTGGCTAGTGGCGGGACCCAAAGTGGTAAACTGGTAAGAAACTGGTTAATGGGTAGGCAACAGAGGGTGATGGTAAATGGCACTTACTCGAAGGTGGGAAGTGTAACCAGTGGGGTGCCACAGAGCACAGTACAAGGTCTGGTCCTCTTCAATGACTTCATAAGTGACATTGCAAAAGAACTGGATGGGAAGTTATGATTTTTTGCAGATGACACAAAAATCTGTAAAAGGACAGATACATAGGAGGGGTTAGAGGGAATGTGTAGGGATCTTGGGAAATTCAAGGAAGGGTCAAGAACATGACAGCTTGGATTCATTGCCAAAAATGTCAAAATAATGCACCTAGGGGCATAGAAACTCAGGAGCTGAGCATAGGATGGGGAGGTACTGACATTCACGAAGCAAGAAAGGGACCGGGCAATAGTATCTGATTAACTCAAAATGCCAGGGCAGTTTAACAAAGCAGTGGACAGGGCCAGTGGGAAGCTGGGACGCATAAGAGAAAGTATCACCAGGAAGAGTAGGGAGGTGGTGCTACCACTGTATCAGCCGCTGGTGAGACTCCACCTGGATTATTGTATCCAGTTCTGGATGCCGCGCCTCAGAAAGGAGATAGACAGAGCGGAGGCAGTCCCAGAGGATATCAACTATAATGGTGCAGGGGTTGCATCAAAAGCCCTATGTTTAAAGGCTGAAGGATAACAACATGTTCTCCCTAGAACAGAGGAGAGTGAGAAGGGACATAATAGAAATCTGCAGTACCTCGCGGGAGTCAACAAGGTGCAAGAGATGAGTCTCTTTCAAATGAGAAAGAACAAAAGGACCAGAGAGCATGCAGTGAAGCTGGGGGGGGGGTCAGGAGGGATGTGAGGAAATACTCCTTCACTGAAAGAGTGGTAGACACCTGGAGCAGACTGACAGCAGAAGTGGTGGAGGTAAAAACAGTGATGGGTTTCAAGCATGCATGGGACAAACATATTGGAATATTAGCAGATAAGTAGGGATGAGGAGGGTCGCGGAGACCAGTAAGGGTCTGTGGAGACAGATTATCTGAGGGACTATTTGGGCAGAGTGGGTGGGCCAAGTATACTTGGATACCTACAGATTAAATGTTTCTATGTTTCTATAGTCTGTATTTCATAAATATTCCCTTTTCCTGTTTTCCTGAGTTCCACTTCTATGTTTAATTGAAGTGAATTTGTCTACCCTATATTGTATCTATTGCAATTCTAACATAATATTTTAATTTGTGCTAAGTCCCCACCCTTCATGTACTAAAGACAGTAACTGGATAATCGTTTCCTGAGACTAGATATTCTGTGTGTATATATATATATATATATATATATATTACAGCAAGAGAGATAGATAGACAGACAGACAGACAGACAGACAGACAGACAGACAGATAGATAGATAGATAGATAGATAGATAGATAGTTACCTGCATAGTAGTGCAGATATAGTTAGGGTTGAGTAGGCACTTTAATGTTAAATTCAAAATTTTGCACTTTAATAACTTTGCAACCAGTTGTCTGATTCAGCTGACATTTTGCATATAAGGTTTGGTACCATACGTCTCTGGATCAGGAAAGTTTTGTTCTGGTTGCATTTGTGGTTGCAGAGCTGTGGAGTGTAAAAAGTGTGAAAAATCCTCAATTTTGTGGGATTCTTTGCTTGTCTCCACAGCCTGAATGGTTTATCTGTCTGGTCTGACGTTTTAGGGTATATGGGTACTGGGTCAGGGAACAGCTTTTTGAAGGTTTGGTGAAAAATATTAATCCATTCAAAAGTTATTAAACTTTTTCAGTTCCCATTATAGCCTACGGAAAAACATATATGCACCATGAAAACATTTGCAAAGCCCGCTTTACTGTCATGCTTGGGGTTTTTACTTTTGTACTGCCACCATCTTGTTTTCAGTTAGTGACATGGAAAAAACAATGTTGCTCAAAAAATACTGCCCCTTGGTAAACACCAACAGTTGGATTTACCTTATCGAGGTCCTAGGAACATGACCCTGTCATTAGTTTTTTGGTAGCATGCCCAGAAAAATGTTTTTTAAAATTTTTCTCCATTTTAGCTGCGGAACTTGCATGAAAGTTTTGCGTATTTTCGTGAAAGTTCCGCGGTACTTTTAAGAAAGTTCCGCATGTAAACTAATGGGACTTTCATGAAAGTCAGCAGTACTTTTGTGAAAGTTCAGCGAGTAAACTGCCCTAAAACTGTTTCTTTACCACTTCATGGAAAAAAAAAAAAAGGTTAGGACTTTTGGGCTGAAATTTACAGGGTAGCAAGGGCTTGCACCACAGCTTTGCCTTTTGCTGGTTTGGTGAAAGAATTTACACCAGTTCCATAGTTACAGCACTCTGAAGTTGCACATTTTTCCATAGAATAACATTGTGTCATACATGCCTCCCTGCAGCTATATCTTAAAAATGGTTCGAGATATGTATTTTTCACTAAGCGAGCACTAAGCATGTGTGGATGTGGCAGGTTATGAATACAACTCTGAAGGAATTTTTCTAGACTTGCTATGGTTACTGAAATACAGCCACATTTGCAGTACAAGGTTACTTGTAATGCATCTAGCCCTGTGCTTTGTGTCTGTGCTAATGGGTAGGTAGGAGCTCGCCCAGCATACCATTTCTGCTTAAGTGGGAGCACAGGGCCTCCTATGATGTGCCTTTAAATTTAAAGGCGGGTGGGAGTGCAGGGCCTGATCCAATTATGCAAAACAGGGAGCATAGGGCCATCCTGTGCATGTCTCTATACTTACAGGTGGGTGGGGTGCAGGGCCCAGAGGGCCCATACTCTGACCTATGGATATCATCTTGCAATTCTGGGAGTACAGGTTCCTCCTGCACTATGTATCTACATTTATGGGTGGGTGGGAGCAGAGGGCCTGTGCTCCAATCTATGGATCCCATTATGCAAAACTGGGAGCACAGGGCCTCCTGCATTATGCCTCTACCTTTATGGGTGGGTGGATGGGAGTGCAGGATCCTGAGGGGCCTGTGCACCCACCTATGGATACCACTTTGCAAACCTGGGAGCACAGGGCCCTTCTGCACTATGTCGCTATGATTATGGGTGGCTGGGAACCCAGGGCCCATGGGGCCCGCACTCTCACATATGGATACCATTATACAAAACTGGGAGCAGAGGGCCCTACTGCACTATGTCTCCATATTTATGGGTGGGTGGCAACCCAGGGCTCAGAGCTCCCATGCTCCCATCTATGGATACCACTCTGGAAACCTGGGAGCACAGGACCCTCCTGCGCTATGTCTCTATATTTATGGGGTGTGAAGCCCAGGGCCAAGAGGAATCACACTCCCACATATGGATACCATTATGCAAAACTAGGAGCACAGGGCCCTACTGCGCTATGTCTCTAGGCTAATGGGTAGGTAAGCACACAGGGCCCAGAAGGCCCATGCTCCTACATACAGTATGGATATGAGTAACATTACACTTTCTCAAAAAGAAGGGAAAGTCATTGCAAAAAACTCTGTTAATGCATCAGTTAGCACTGATTTCACACTAACAAAAGTCTGGAAATTCGATGTTAAGATTTTATTTATTTATTTATTTGCATATTCAGATACAACCTTTGAGTTAGAACTCTTTTACAAAGGTTCCATGTCATGGACACAAGACATACACTTCAGACATGTTTTCATTTACAGGGCTATGCTTACAGCCATCTAATTGCAACAGGTGCATTATAATCTTCATGAGGAATGCCACAGGTACAAAAAATGCTTAAAAACACATTTAAATATGAGAAGTCGTAGATGCATAACAATAAAGAGCAGCCCTGGAGAAGCCTTATCTGAATAGCCCTGAGAGATGAGAGTCCTGTCTCAGTTACCAACTGTTCAGGTCACCAACCATACAACTCTCAACTCCCCACCCTCCGCACACCAATAGGTGTGCCTTGGGATTGTTGGCCCTCACACCCCATTCTGCTATACTGTACCATCTGAGCTTCCTTACCAATAGAATGGGGCAAGAGTTAGGGCCAACTACCCCAAAGCACACCCTGATGCCTGCAGGTGTGTAGATGGTGGGGGGGTTTGGGGGGTGGTAGGGCTGGTAACCCTAACATCAAATTTCCAGAATTTTGTTGGTGTGAAATCAACCCTAACTGATGCAGTAATGGAGTTTGTTTGCAATATATATATATATATATATATATATATATATATATATATTTATATTTATTTATTTATTTTTGTAAAATTGTCAAATATCTGAATTTGTGTCCTACCTGGTAACTAGTGTCAAACATAGCATACATGTAGGCCAGGTCAGGGAGTGCCTCTAATTCAGCCAAGTGTCTAATGCATCACATATTTAAACACCTCAGCATCTAGTACAAGATACGCAGCCTCTTGGTGATTTATAATTGGAGGCCTCACCTCCATTTTCAAATCAGCCATTCAGCATGGCATCAGAGGGACATATCACCGAGTAATATTCATTGATCCGGCCAAAGCCTTTGACTCAGTGTCACATTCTCGCCTCCTCAACAAACTAAACTTGATCAGTCACTCAGCACCCGCTGTAGACTGGGTCTGCTCATATCACATAGGCCCTCAACAATCAGTATAAGTGTGTGGCATCCTGTCCCCTCCTCTCCCCAACTTAGCAGGGGTACCACGGGGCTCCATCCTGGGCCCTTTCATACATTCAGTCTTCCTAAATGGCCTCCCTCTGATCAGTTCTGCAGAATTTTGTTCCACAGTTTAATACATTAATCTGCAATTCATACATTCATTCTGCTGTTCTAAGTCAGAATTTCTGCAAAAGTTGCTAAAGTGCATTCCAAAATTTTGTGAAAGCAAAATCCTGACTTTTGCCAAACTTCTGCTGGCAGAAGTTTAATTGTGCACAGCCCAATAAAACAGACTTTACATGCCTACACTTATATTAAAAAACTATAAACAACATAACAATATTGTTTACATTTCCTTCGAGGCTGCTTGACTTAGTCAGAACAGACTTTTGGGAGTAGTACAATATGTTTACTGGAACCACACGAAGCAGTTTACACGTTACTACTGCATTCACTGCGTGGATTAATTGCTGGACTCTTCATAATAACTGTGGTAGTAATATGTGTTTGCCTCCACCTTCAGATCATCACTAGCAGCACATTAATGTGACCCAATTGGGCTATTCAATAATGCAGCTGGTGGTACCACACTGTTCTGGCCCAAATCTGGCTACTCACATTCATCAAGAACGAAACATTATTCTTGTCCCCACTGGACTATTTAAAACAGATCTCCTTCCTCCACAAGTTGCTGTCCATCCCTCTTCCCTCCCCCAAACTTCCTCTGTAGCCAGTTGTGCCCCACTGCTCACCCTCCGTGCTGGCCACCATGCTGCCCCCACCAGGACTTGTGTTCCTATGCATGAGTGGCTGTAGTCTTTTATTAATGCACGTCCATGAGAATGTAGTGATAGATCTTGTTATCATTTCTTTCCCTCCTGCCATCCCCAGTTCCAGTGACACCACCCCAGCCCCACCACCAACCTTCTCATGGACTTACCAGCTAACTACCACTTATACAGGACCTTGTAGGTGGATGGCCTGCTGTGTCAGCCATGCAGAGTCGGCAAGGGATGTTGGGCGATGGAGTGTATCTGGGGCATTTTCATCTTTTGTTTTTCTCCACCAGGTGTCACTGTCCAGTGACATGCATGTGTCCATGTGCCGGTATCTGCCAACAGCCTTGCCCCATGTTGTTGTTCTAAGGTGCTACCTCCTGGTCTCCATCAGGGAATGAAAGTCAGGATTTCCCCTTCCCCTAGGGATGAGAACTGTCCATGGGATGGTAAGTCCTCCTTCCTTGCTGGCTCCCAATATAGTGTGCTCATTCCCCAAAATGGTCGATGGGGTCCTCCACCGACAGGCCAGCTGAGATTTTTTTTTATTTTATCAGCAACATCACGTGACTCAATGCTAATTGTTTCAGCTTCAGATTATATTCAGAGTGTACTTATTTATGTACCAGTATTCATTTATTCTAGTTTCTGTATTTTTGCTTGTACAACTCTACAACTTAACAAAATTCAGCTGAGAAAAAACACACCTTCTGCACTAACTAAATGTGCAGTATTTTATTTGTTGTACTGTTGTGATGTAAGTGTGGGAGGGATATCTTGTAGAGAAGTATGAGATAGCATTACTGCTGGTCTGTGCCCTCATACAACCAAGAATCCACACCCACCTTACCAGGGGATTGAAACCTCAGCTTCTGCAAATCCCACATTGCCGCACAACACAAGGCCAAAGATCCTTTGCTTACCGGGCCGCTAGTTGGTACAACGGTCTTCCCAGTGACATCTCATCCCCACTATCGCTCAGCACTTTTAAGACGTGGCTCCGTCTAACACTTGCTGCCTCCAACCTCTGTGACTGTTGTGGCTAAACATGTTTTTGGTTCCATAGCTGAAGATGCCCTTTGGATCCACATCTACTCCTGCACTTTGCCAGCACCCCCCCATCTTCACCTCCCTGCTGGCCCATGACAAATGCCACCCAGCTGCACTCACTCTATTCTTACCTGCCTTCCACCTCTCCTCTCTGTCCCCCATCTACCTCCCTTTCTCTCATCCATGTAGTCTCCTGATTTCATCCTCCTCCTTTCCCTTTCCCCTCCCCAAAGTTTCACCTTATTGTTCTTTTTTCCACTACAATACTATGTGTTTTTGTTTTTATTAATTTTATAAACTGCTATATTTGCTTATGTTTGTCTCAATTGTAACAATGATGTGGAACCTTTGTAAAAGAGCCTCGACTCAAAGGTATTTGTAATCCTAGAACAAATAAATAAAATAAAAATAAATGACACTACTATTACCTCTCAGTTCTCTACAGCATATGATACTTGCATGTAATAATACAACAAAATGAAATAAATGTTTATGTATGAAAACAATTCTGAGGCAGCCATTGTTGGCTCTAGTCAACTTTGTTTTCTAAGTGGAATAACAACATTTGAGATGTCCATGTGTGGTGAGATATTGACTTCTCTGGCATACACCTCATGTCTCACAATCTGCCTGAGGTGTCCGTATATCAGATGCAATCTTAACACATTGTGTGGTTGTTATTCCTTACATATTATATTATATTATATTATATTATATTATATTATATTATATTATATGTTTTAATCAGTAATGTATTGAATCTAACCATGTGAATGATCTCCAGTTATGACAGTGGCCTTCACTGCATTCTTAATGTAGCATGAAAGTTCAACCTTTGTTAATGGTCATAGTAACCTAAAATGCATGTGACACTATGCTTCATCCATAAGAGAGTTGCCTATGGCAGTATTACCATGCAATAGTTCTATATAATTGTGGTCATATATGACAACATACAATAATTATTTCTCTAATGCATAGCTTCTGGTGCAGCACAGATAATTACATTTTCATACATAGGTGTGTTGTTCACATATATGGAACCCAAACAAACAGAGAGAGAAAGAAGTACCTTAGCTGGGATCTGAACCCTGGCCACCCAGAATACCATTCTGGTTGTGCTACCAGCTCTGCCACCAAGGCAATTGAAAACTGGTGCTCTCAGAAACACCTTACACTTTCTCTAATGTACAAACTGGTGCTCCACAGATAATTACATTTTCATACAAAGGGTGTGGGTGCACAAAAGGAACCCAAGCAAACAGAAGAAATAAGGGCCTCAGCAGGGATTTGAACCCAGTCCAACTAAAATACTATTCCAGTTGCACTACCAGCTGTGCTACCAAGACAACTGGAAACCTGGGACCCAGAAGCACCATACTGTTTCCTAGTACACAACCTGGTGCTGCCTGTCCACACATTGCTAGTTTTATGAGGTGGTATATTGTGCACCACACCATGGTGGTATAATAGTAGGTAATACAAACTGATAGGGAAAATACTGTATCCTGATTGGTTCAGAGGTACCTTTTGCTATGTCCATATGAGTGCATATTTGCATACACACCCAGAGATCCATGCCTCCCAGAAACATTTGGAAAAAAATTCTGGCAACCATGTTAGTACAGTTAGAAAACATTTAGGTCTCACAGCTTCCCTTACACATTATGTAACATTTTTAAACATTGACATAAATACTATCCCCCACCACACCTAAGAAACACCTTAAACAAGAAAAAAAATCATCTTTAAACAATGACTAATCTCTTTTAACTGTTTCTATATATTTTTCTTTCAAGGCCTGTAATCTTCAATCCGGCAGCAGTTCCTTGTTGTGTTTGCAGCCCACCCCACCCCACTGTGACCTCATCTCTCACAGTCAACTGTGTAATTTTTTCACACAAGCACCTTATTTTTAAATTTGCCAAAACAAAGTTGACCATCAAAGCACCAAACGTGACCATTTAATGCCGTTGCTGAAGCAAGTGAAGTGGAGTTGTCAGCCTTCAGTGACATGCTGCAATGCACATTCTGTAATGGACTGGTGGCTTCTTGCTGTGCAGTTGCACTGCCACTTTCAGCATAACGCAGATGGCTTTGAATGCATGCACTTCCACTTTGTAGAGCACTGGGGGTTGGGGAGAGCAGGGCACCTCCTTACAAATGTTAAATAATAAATTCCTGGGACTGGGAAAGGGGGTTTAGTGGACTTTGCCTGCAAAAGAAGACACATTACTCAAGACACCGCTGCCTTCTTGTGGCTAATAACAACATCTGCTTTACAAAAGCATTGTAAAAACTCAATATGCACAAATTACTTTTTTCCCTTTTTTTATTTTTAACATTTTTGCTCTTTTTTACATCATTTTTTCAATTTTCATGGGACCAGTTCATTTTCACGGTACCCATTGTGCAAGTGGAATAAGACAATCTGAGGTGTGGGTTGTTGATTCATAACAGCACTTCGTAGGTGCTGAAGGCACTCGACACAAGTGCCTCATGCCTCAATACACACCTGGGGTATGCCCATATGAATCAAGAGCACACTCCCTGTTGTGTCTTATTCCTTACCTAAAATTAGGATCCCATGTGCAGGCTTGATGGACCTTTAGTCTTTTTCTGCCCTCACTGTCTATGGTTCTGTGTGTAAATGAATGTCTGAAACTGTGAAATGTCAACATCTAATGAATGATCCGTCACAGATTCTCTGGTCTGTCAAACTTATTCTTTAGAAGTTGTTCATGTCTGGTCTATCATTTGTCCCAAAATGTTGTTTCTACTGCGCAATGTATGCAAGGTAAATAGCACTGCAATTATGTAAGATGTTAGTTTCATTATTTATAAATAGAATACTGTAATAGATAGCTAAGTGTGTATTACAAGGCAGTAATATCATCAAGAGGTTTTAGGGACATAGAACCTCGAGAGCGAAGCTTGAGAGGTCCTAAAGTCCCTCGAACCTCCAGTTGTTATTACTGCCTTGTAAAACACTTATCTTTCTGTTATTTGTTGTAATATATAAATCCACTGATAGTATCACAGTTGGGGATGACCTCTGAACTGTAGTATTATCAGCAAAAACTATAGTATTATCACTTTTCAGGACAGTATTATTGAGAGTAGTGATGTATTACTGGGACATTTTTGTATAACTTAGTACAATATTATTGAGGCTTATCCATATATTACTGTACATAGTAATAAAAAATGTATTTGTCTGATTTACAAAAAATTTTATTTTTTAATTTTTTTTTCTAGCAGGATCCTATTGACACCGTGACATGTCAGTGAAAATGCTGACCATGCTCTGGCTGTCTCCAGAACTGGTGAATCCAGATTCAAGACTGCATTTCCAAAATCCAAACAGGGAAAAGAGGCAATAGCAAAACACCTGGAAACATGGACTACCTTTGATAATTGTCCTTCTCGGTCATGTAATGTAACATGTAAATGTAAAAGAGTGTTTAATAACTGGAGTAATTCTAGTTTTATTGTGTTTATCTCTGGGTATGTAAAAGAAATTCAAAGAGCTATAATAGTGCTTTAAATTCAAAGCAGCACAGATATGGAATGGTATAACACCAGTAAACATAAATAAAGTTTAAGGACTTCTAAAATGCACTAATGGTGCTGCATATAGTATATCTATGTAGTACCCCTCCTCTCCTTCTGGTAAACTTCCTTTTTTTTTTTTTGTATTTATCTAACTTATTATCTGGACAAAAAGGGTGGTAACTCTAATGGTCTTCTGCTGCATTCATAATAAAGATTTGCACTACTGCATGTTCGCATTCTTTGCAATCTGGTTGATATCTTCCTCGTTTGTTGTTTGTAACCTTTGCTGCAGTAGGCCTCTTAGAAAGGTCTTGAAAGCTAGGTGTTGCACTGGAAATAAGATATCACACATGGCATAGGAAAGTTAAAATAAGTTGTAGTTGGCTAGGTTTAAAAATTATGCTTGCCTGGCCGAACAGTTCCACCTGGTGGCCACTAAGAGATAAGTATAAAACAGAAAAAAAGTAGTAAGTCATCAGAAATTCCAACCATAATAGTTACACACATTTTTTATTATGAATATATTTGTAATAAATTTAAAAAGAAATATAGTTACAATAACCTTAAACTGATAATACAAGGCAATAGCAAAAGTACAGACTAAAGTAATCACAAAGAGAAAACTCTGATAAAGAAATACTACACATACCTACATTAATAATAAATGTTGTATTTAGCCTTGTATATAAGGCATTTCAGAAAATAGCAATTATTAATATATGATGTCCTAGGGTTTTTTTTTTGTAACAGACAGTAAATCTTAGTGCTGTGCATAATTTTCAATTCTGGCAGAATGAAATTCTGTCAAATTCTGCTGAATTTCACCAGAAATGGAATGATTAAACTTCATGGCAGAAAATAGTTATGAATGATTTTCTGTGGGGAAAAAATGCTGTTCTGTGGAATATTATTCTGAGGATCCCAATATTTTATGTAGAAATTGTTAGAATAATGTTCCACAGAACAAATGTTGTTCTGTGGAATATTATTCCATGGATCATAGTAGGTGGAATTCGCAGAAGAACCAGCGATAAATTCGTGGAACTCCATCGGCGGAATGGTCGCTCTGGCACTAATTTCACCAGTGGAATTCCACATTCCAAACAGCAGTAGTAATACTAATTTATGATCAGGAAAAGGAGAAAATAGAGATGTGAAGAAAAGGAGAAGAAGTGACAAATAATTATCCACATAAGTACCTACTATAAAATGAAGGAATAGTCACACAGAAATTCTGCTAAAAACAAAATTGCAAGAAAGACAGCTAGTAGTAACACAAACTGAATGCTTTAATTATGTAGCATTAAAATCAATACAAATTTTATCACCAAAAGAATAAAATAATTACCCAGAGTGCAGTTAAAAGGAAACAAAGATCACTAAAAGAAATTAAATAGAGAGTTGTGTCACCCTTTTATGGATGCAAATAGAACCCCAGAAAATATTGAATGAGAGCTGCTTGCTTTGGGTATGCCATTATAAAACATGGCAAAGTGTTTAAAAATTAGAAAAAATGGCCAGCTTATTTGCACAGCAGTGGAGCTGCCAATTGCTACGCCAGTAACCTGGGTTCAGGAATATGCATGGGTCATCAGAGGCCGGCTGGGGGGGAGTGTCCAGCATCCAAACGGATGCTTCTCTCCTTTAGATACCGGCTTCAAAGTGACACTGCCCTGGGTGACCACAGGAGGAGGTGTAGGATGGGAAAGAAGCCATCAATGTTAGTGTGCTCACATGACAATGTTGAAGTATGCAGTGTCCTCAATGAGGGCAGAAACAATGAGGTAAAACACCATCACCAACCTCAGCCATGCAGAATTATGCGCCCTCCATGGGTCCACAACCAGACACTCTCCCTGAAAGACTAGCTGAACAATTTCTCAAGGGTTCTGGTCTAGCTGAGGGCAGTGGCATGAGGCAAAAGTCACAGTGGAGAGTGATGTAAGCCCTGGGGAAGGCGAGGCATTGGTGCTGAGGAGTGAACAAGCCAGAGAGGGGACCAAGACAGGTTGGGTGATTATGAGCACAAAAAAAAAACAAATATGTGGTTCTTCTGAATAGAAAAACAACTGCATCTTTTGAACTGCCACAGTCCCAAGTCCAATCCCGAAATGATAAGAAAGTACAGTTACTATAAAATTTTGTAAATCAAGGTCTAGAGATGTGTATACTTTAAATTTTTGTTGTTTTCTTGTGTAAATCTAATAAACACTTCAGAAAAAGGTTGTGGTGTTTTTTTGACTACCACTGGTCTCTTCTGCATACCTGACACCAGCTACAGTATTTGAGGAACTGTCACTTTGAACTGCAGAAATATTTTTAGTATATTAATAGAACATATTTATGCTGTCTTGACTTTAATTTTCATTTCAAAACTCATTCCTAACCCTAATGTTCCCCAAATTACCCTTTTCTGAAGGAACTTTTGAAAGGGTTATTTTGAACCATTAGGGCTAGAAATCTATTTTGCTTAAATGGAAGCCTGAAGTCAGGCTGACAAAGATATGTTCTATCAATATGGTTTTCCTGTATAACTATAGTTAAAGGGGTACTACACCCTCATATATTGCAAATGTTATTTGTTTCCACGTCAGCAGACAACTCTTTTACTGTACCTGTTAGGGATATATGTGTTTGCATGAATTTGTTTTCACTGTTCATGCTAGTCTACTGTAACTATGCTGGGGGTCTGCACTTTATGGTGGTTGAAATGTTATTGTCCATGAGAGCTGCACTAGCATATGAGAACATGATGTCACAGCAACCATTTATACACTGTATCCCTATGCTGAAAGTATAAATACCCTGATGTTTCACACCTTGTTATAACTTGCTTTAATTCTAATAAAGTAGACAGCCATTCTGTGGTGTCTAAAGAGTGCTGACACATTATTTCCCCATATGCTAATGCAGATCTCAGGGACAAGGAGATTCAACAGACTTAAAATGGAGACCCCAGGATAGTTACAGGGGTTAGTATAAACAGTGAAACAAACTAAAGCAAACACATACAGTATATCCCTCAACAACTATACAAAAAAGATTTATCTTTGACAAGGAAACAAAATAAATGTACAGGATATGGTGGTGCAGAATATCGATACATTTTAAAGTACTGTATACCAATACATAAGTATCTATGATGCAGGATATCGATAGACTCACTATCCAAGGAGGAGGAGGAGGAGGATAGTTGAAGCAACAAACAAGGTGTCTGGAGGATGCTTAGACATGCACTGTTTAAATACTACTCAATGGACGAGTGATGTGAGGAGCACCTACTGTCCCACCAGTCCACAGGCAAAGCGCTACAACTTAAGGTGTATCGATGTATATTTTACCTGACATTTAAAAAAAGTTTAAACCTTTTTTAACTTTTTCTGATTTTCTGTTCACATTCTGACCCCAAAAATAGCACCCAGATAATTTTATTCCTCTAACCCAGGGGTGCAACCACAGCTAAACGGTCGGGGGGGAACATGGCTCTACCAAGTCATTTGTGCCAGCACCAATGCCACTTGTAGTGAGTATAGTAAGACAGTGGGAGGCATCAGTATTTATCTACTCAAAGTTCATGTTACCACAGTGGTCTTCTAAACTGCTACAATTATGTTCCCTTCACGAGTTGCTCTTAGCAACTGCAAAACTAATAATGCTGCTTTGATCTTAGGGGCAATATATCAATACTTGAAGCCTAGCTGAACTAAAAGACATTGAGATAAAAAAGTTCATCAAATAACTTAACCTGATATACACCTTCCTCAATACTAAACATATGTTGCAAGCACTATTCTTAAAAGCATTTTATACACCAAGAATGTGCTACCTATTCTGGGCATGTGCTATACGCTTTTGTAGTCCAGTGATATACATTTTACGGCTGCATGGCAGAGCTCTGCAGGCATTATGTGATCATTAGCATCTCGGAACAGCACTGTGGAAGCACAGATATGACCAGACCACTGTCCAGTGTGCTTCCACAGTGCTTTGGCACAAGTTCCAGTGGTTATATTTATGCTGCTCTTCCCTCCGCTGGCCACATAAACACACCCACTTCTCAGGGCACCTTTTCTTTGCAACTGCAGAAGCAACAGGCACTGTACACAAGATGGTTGCCACCTCAGACTGCACATGCACGAGTATCGCACATGCACAGTTTTGTTATCACAGCCATCTTCTGCCACTCCAAAAGCTCTGCACAGCTGTACTGACTCTGACCTGATTTTGTTTTGTTCTGTGGTAACTGGCACATCTCACTAGGCAGGCACACAATGCTTGTATTCAGGGGTGACACGGGAACACTAGGGAGGTTAAGTGACTTGCTCAGGGTCACACAGTATGTAGGCAATGTTGAGAGGACTGATTCAGAGGTGTGATCACTGTGGCTTTGTCTTTTCACGAAACAGACCAGAACCAATGACAAGCTGTCACATAGGCAGGGTGTCCGCTGCAATCCTCAGCTATAATAATCCTGCTGGACCAGACAGTCGTGCCCTAAAAAGACTTCTTGAGCTGCGGTTCATGGAATAGCAGCGCCAGGTGCTAAGACCCTGCCCTGAGAATCTATCAGGAACTGGTGGGGTTATATGGCACCTCTGACTCCACAGAACATCAGCTCTCAAAAAGGCAGCATGCTTGTGGTCAAATCTGAAATCTTTCACAAAATTATAGATGCTTCCCTGAATGGAGAAGCAAGGTATTATTCTCACAGAGAGACAGAGGCTGAGAGAACTTCACTTCACACAGCTGAAGGGACTGCCTAGACTGTAAGAGGAGCAGAAGAGCAGCAGGAGGGGCATGAAGTGGCTCTTGTGGCAGAAATCAAATCTACTGGACTGCAAAACAGGATGACTTCTGCATCCATTACCTAACTAAAAGGGGGAACGAGTGTATTACTGATGGCCTGTTTCAAATCTCATATCATTACTAAAGTAGGGTCAGATTATCATCCCTTCCCCCCATCCATACCCTAAACCAAGTAATTAAAGCAAAGGGGGTCTTTGCCGCTGCACTGTGCCGGAGGGATATGGAACGTGTTGAGATTTCAGTGGGGCTCCTATCTCTTTTTTTATTGTTTGTTTACACGCAAAATAATGGTCTCTCTCCACAAACGCAGATATACCTAACCCTGGCACTTTGAATGGGCTTCCCCACAACTCAGATTTGCATTGCCAGACCACTATTGCTATGTGACCATATCTGTTTCTGGATAATACCAGTGCATTTCATAAACAGGTGCTGGAAAAGTACCAAAACCCAGCAAGTGTGTAAACACACCTTAAATCAAAGCACAGGCTGTTACAGTGCTGTCCTTTACCATATCGAAGCAGGTCACAGATATGACCTCATATCAATGTGGCTCAGCAAAAACAAATGGTCACCTTGTAACAAAAACAAATGGTCACCTTGTAACAAATGCACAGCAAGAAAAAGGGTCAGTAATAACCCCATGTCACAAGCACACTGCTAAAAATAATTTTCCAGGGAAGTAGAAAGGCTGTTTAATTCTTCACATTCACATATTAATGGAATGTCAATATAACCACATCTCTTTTCCACAAAAGCTTTTGTTTCACATTTTTTTTACTGTATTTAGTTTTGTTGACCGGGTAAGTGCACTAGACAAATTCTGCCTATTTTCATGTACGACCTGGGGAGGGGATACAGATGAATGCCAACTGACCTTGAACCAGATAAAGCTTGTTGTGGTATTTTTAGTGAATGAGGGAATTTGCCAGGACACCGGAAATCCCCTACCCTTTGATAAGTACCATTGGATCTTTAGCATCCACCTGAACTACCACCAATCCAAGCAGATGGGACCTCGGTTTAATGTC
Organism: Neoceratodus forsteri; assembly: GCA_016271365.2. NCBI lineage: Eukaryota > Metazoa > Chordata > Ceratodontiformes > Ceratodontidae > Neoceratodus > Neoceratodus forsteri. The sequence goes on along the minus strand of CM028138.1, from coordinate 68,595,553 downwards.
TCATCCAAAAGACGGCACCTCAGAAGTGCAGCACCCCTCTCATGCTGCACTACAGTGACAGTACTGGGATATTAATCGAAGTGCCAGATGTGGGAACTGAACCCACGGCCCTCTGATCTCCTGGCCTCAGAGGCGAGTGTGCTACCTACTGAGTCACTGACACTACTATCAGTAGTCAACATAAGTAGCAGCACCTGAAACATAAATCATGTGTATACAAACTGTTGTGAAATAAAAGTGTTTTGGGATAAAGATGCAGTTATATAGACATTCTCTTTATGGTGAGTGTAAAGAATTAGTCAATGTTCCCACTTACTGCCTTCTCATCTGTCACCACTTACATTTCCAAGACGTTTCTATTATTCCTTCCTAAACTCCAGGCAGTGCTATTTTCATAACCATGTTAGCCTTCCTATAACCATTTTTATGTTGGCTTGCACGCATGCGCAAGCAATAGCTTGCTGTAGTAGCACTTTCAGAGGTGTGTCAGCGTTGTGGTGAATGCAGGGGATGCTTTAGTCGGTGAATCCCTCAGCTGCCAACCAGTGAGCATGTTGCCGATGACAGCAGTTTCAGAGGGAGCCATGGAGTTGAAACAAATCTGCCACTGTAATCAGAGACAGGCTCGTCATTGCAGCTGCAGATGACACACCTCCATTACGTGCCTTTCCTGGTGAAACATTTGAATAAATAAGGCAGCTCCTGCCATCTGCCACACAATCCCCACAAAGCTGACATCGACGATGCCCAATCCCCATGTTGGCATGTCCCCCCCACCACATTATTTGGCACACCATAATATGGAGGCTCCTGCCACTCACCACACACTCCCAAAAAGCCGACATCGGGTGCCCAATCCCAGTGTCAGCATCCCCCAGTGTGACTTTCCTGGTTAAACAGTTTCCCTTTCCTTTCCGACACCGGTATGCCCACTGCCAGTGTCAGATGCACCTCCCCAACCTGTCTATACAGCTTGCTGACATCAGGGTGCCCAATCCCAATCTCAGCATTCTCCACCCCCAAATTGTGGCACACTGGGAGCCCACCCCAGTGTGCCTATTTTTTTTGTGTGTGTGTGTACAACTTGTGCAAATAAAGAAAACCTTCCCTCGCAGTCTTCCCCTGCAAAACAAGAAAATGGTCCACCATTGTCTCCCTCATCACCCTCCCCTCCCTACCCTCCTCTATGCACCCACCTACCCGCACCCCTCACCCATACTTATCCTCCAGAGGTTGGGACCCACAATCTTCTCTGAACTGGGACATGTCTGCACACTTCAAAGCTGAACTGCAAACTGAAGAACTGACGGTAAGCTTTATAATGGAGGGGTTCAACTTAGGTTGTTATCTTAACCATTTTTGGAATTTTGGCCCCAATTTTCAACATGGGCTTCTTGGGACCCCACCGTGAACATGTTGCTATCATTTAGTTTCTCTGTCCTGCAAGGTGATTTCGTGGTCGCTGCACTGAATCACCTTTCAGGACTGATTAACGAAATGACAGTGCCACTGTTCATGAGGGGAGGTCCCCAAAAGCCCATGTTGCAAATTTCATGAAAAAATTCCAAAAATGACTGCTTTATAAGCGTGTGTTGCGCAGTTTCCACGCATGCTCGTAACTTTGCCAATTTTTAATATTTTCTCTCCAGTTTTTCAGCATTGCCATTTTTTCACACCTCCTTATGAACAATATAGCTATCATTTTTCACATCCTTCCTGAAACATGTTTTCACCCCTGTGGCGCAGAATGGCGCATTCGCAGAGGGAAATCAACTTTAGGGACAGATTAACAAAATCATAGTGCCACTGGTCATGAGGAGAAGTTCAAAAATGCCCATGTTGAAAATCTGATGAAAAAATTCCAAAAAATGATTGCATTACAGGCATGTGCTTCACAGTTTCTACACATGTTCGTAACTTCGCCAATTTGTCATATTTTCACTCCAGATTTTCAACATTGCCATTTCTTCACACCACCTCATGAACAGTACAGCTGTCATTTTTCACATCCTGCCAGAAATGTGTTTTCACACCTGTGGCGTCAAATGGCACAGTCACTGTGCAAACCCACCTTTTATGATTGAGTAATGAAATGATAGTGCCACTGTTCATGAGGTGGGTTCCCAAAAATCCTATTTTGAAAATTCGGAGCGAAAATACCAAACAGCCGGGGGCATTAGGGTTTCCAGTCATAACACCCTACTCTGTAGAGACTGACAGGCATCGGGATGTGACATGGGATTGTTGGCCGTAATGCTCATGCCATTCCACCCCCACCCTGCAACCAGTGATAGGCATCTAGGTGTGCCTTGGGGTCTTCGCCCCAATGTTCACCCCATTCTCCTATACTGCACCCATCTCAGCATATTTCCTTATGGAATGGGGTGAGTATAAGGCCCGAAGACCCCAAGGCATACCATGACAACTGTCAGTGTCTGCAGGGTAGGGTAAGGTGAAATGGCGTGAGCATTATGGCTGACGACCCAAAGCCACACCTCCAATGCCTGTCACTCTCTGTAGGGTGGGGTTGGCATCAGTTCAGTACTTCACTGCCATTCCTATTATGCATCTCTCTGACTCCTGCACTACCAATGCCAATGCCAGCAAGCCAACATTCGGCATTGACAAATGCTTGTTTACTCTCTCTGTGCTTTATCCTGTGTAACAATTTGAATTCACATTCTGGCATTACATATGCCATACACAGTTTGAGAGCATGAAGAAAGTTCAATATTTATGCAAAGCTAATGTTTCTGTTTTCACTAATCAGCCACATCATTCTAAATCCAAAGTAATTTTTATGTTGCTTGCACGCATGTGCAAGAAACATAGTGCCATCATCGGAGATTTCGGAGGTGTGTCACCTCCTCCTCCAATTCAGTCAGTGTGCTGGCAGGCGCAGCCTGTAGTAATGCATTTTGGAGCTGTCTATGACAGCTCAAAATGCGAGTGGCTTTCCCAGTTGAAAGGGGAGCTATGCTTCAGTGAGCACCTATAAGATATTGGCTGTCACGCCAGCCCCCCCCCACAGACACACGCAGGGCGCTGCGGCGCTCAAGACACACTGTATAGCCGATGGGGTGCCCAATCCCCGCCGGCTGAGCTGCATCCCCCAGTAGTAGGTGCCATGCTGGGAGCTCACACCAGCGTGGTGCGAGTCCTGGCCGACGGGTGCTCAATCCCTCGTCGGCTGAACGCCCCGCCCTCAGCCACGCTGGGAGCTCACCCCAACATGGCAACAAATGCCATGGTCGACGGGGTGCCTAATCCTCCATCGCTGAACGCCTCTGGCTTCATCCTTGTGCCATACTGGGAGCCTGCCCCTCAGCATGGCAAACGCCCACGACATCTTTTTTTTTTTAAACCTGTAAACAAAACGTCTCCGCGGGCGCCGCCTCCCAACCCTCCCACAACCCACACCCACCCACTGCGCATCCAGCCTCCCTACACCCCCACCCCATATCTTACCTCCCGGACCGGGCGTGACGATCTTCGGTGGATCGGGAACACGCCTGCACTCTTCAAGGCCGACCGCTAACTGAGGAAATGCCGGTAAGCTGTATAATGGGCTAGATAGGGAGTTTCAACTTTGTTGCATATTCAGGCATTTTTGAATTTGCACTCACCTATGGTTTTGGACCTTTTCCGCGATGATAACATCATGCTTATTCACTCGGCGGCGATTTCGCCGCAGTGACTGCTGTAATCACCCTTGGGCCTGAATACTCCATGACAGTGACATCATTCATGAGAAGGGGTCCCAAAACCCCATGTTGAAAAATTTGGTGACAAAATTCCAAAAAATGACTGTTTTACGAGTGTGCGTTGCGCAGTTCCTACGCAGGCTCGTAAGTTCGCGAAATTTCAATATTTTCACTCCAGATTTTCAACATTGCCATTTTACCGCACCTTCTTATGAGTAGTATAGCTGTCATTTTTCACATCTCACCCAAAACACGTTTCTGCCCATGTAGCACACAATGGCGCAGTCGGTGTGCGAAATCAATGTACGGGACAAATTAAGAAAATCACAGTGACACTGTTCATGAGCAGAGGTCTTAAAATGGCTATGTTGAAAATTTGGTGAAAAAATTCCTAAAAATGACTGTTTTACGAGCATGCGTTTCGCAGTTCCTACGCACGCTCGTAAGGTCGCGAATTTTCAATATTTTAACTCCAGATTTCCAACATTGCCATTTTATCACACCTTCTTATGAGTAGTACAGCTGCCATTTTTCACATCTCACCCAAAACGTGTTTCTGCCCATGTAGCACACAATGGCGCAGTCGGTATGCGAGATCAATGTATGGGACAAATTAAGAAAATCACAGTGACACTGTTCATGAGCTCAGGTGTTAAAATTGCTATGTTGAAAATTTGGTAAAAAATTCCAAAATGACTGTTTTATTTAGCAAGGCTGGAAGTTCCTATGTACGTCAGAAAGTTCGCGAATTTTCAATATTTTCACCCAGATTTCCAACATTGCCATTTTATCACACCTTCTTATGAGCAGTACAGCTGCCATTTTTCACATCTCACCCGAAACGTGTTTCTGCCCATGTAGCATACAATGGCGCAGTCGGTGTGCGAGATCAATGTACAGGACAAATTAAGAAAATCACAGTGACACTGTTCATGAGCTCAGGTGTTAAAATGTCTGTGTTGAAAATTTGGTGAAAAAATTCCAAAAAATGACTGTTTTACGAGTGTGCATTGTACAGTTCCTATGCATGCTCGTAAGTTCGCGAATTTTCAATATTTTCACTCCAGATTTCCAACATTGCCATTTTGCCACACCTTCTTATAAATAGTACAGCTGTCATTTTCACATCTCACCCAAAATGTTTTGCCCATGTGGCGCACAATGGCGCTGATGGGTGTCTTGAAAATCAATGTCTGGGATAAATTAAGAAAATCACAGTGATAGGGTTCATGAGCAAAGGTCTTAAAATGACTATGTTGAAAATTTGGTGAAAAAATTCCAAAATCAACTGTTTACAAGCGTCGTTAGCACAGTTCCTCCCTTGCGCTCATAAGTTCACAATTTTCAATATTTTCACTCCAGATTTTCAACATTGCCATTTTACCACACCTTCTTATGAGCAGTACAGCTATCATTTTCACATCTCACCCAAAATGTGTTTCCTTCCTTATAGCACACAATGGCGCAGTCGGTTCGCAAATCAATGTACGGGACAAATTAAGAAAATCACAGTGACACTGTTCATGAGCAGAGGTCGAAATGGCTATGTTGAAAATTTGGTGAAAATTCCCTTCAGATGTTCTGCAATATTACTAATGAAGACATTGAACAGAACTGGCCCCAGGACCGATCCTGCAGCACCCCACTGGTCACCCCTCCCTAGACTGCATGCCATTTACCACCACTCTCTGCCTCCTGTCTGTTAGCCAGTTTCTAACCCAGTTTACCACCCTTTCCCCCATGTCCAGCCTACCCAGCTAGTTTATCAGCCTCCTATATGGGATGGTGTCAAAGGCTTTGCTGAAATCAAGGTAAGCGTTGTCCGCTGCCCCACCCTGATTCACTTCCTTTGTCACCCAGTCAAATAAATCAACCAGATTTATCTGACATGATGTCCCCACTGTGAATCCATGTTGTCTATGGTCCTGGGTCCAATGGCATCTAGATGCCCCACTATCCTTTCTTTAAGCAATGTCTCCATGATCTTCCCCACTACTGAGGTGAGGCTGAATGGCCTATTGTTCCCTGCCTCCTCCCTGCTGCCGGACTTGTGTAGAGGGACCACATGTGTCCTCCTCCAATTCACTCTTGTTGAATGACTCAGTGAACATGGCTGCCAGAGGTACTGCTATCTCCCTTCGCAGTTCTGTTAATATCCTTGGGCGTATGCCATCTGGTTCCATCACTTTGTTTACCTTCAATTTAGTGAGCTCCTGCAGGACTCTTTTGTCCACCTCTTCACCCCTTGGCAACTGCTGAACTGCTATGGCCTTGTCCCTCCCACTCTTCTGTAAATACTGAACGGAAAGACACAGTGGATGTCTTGGGAGGAAGGCATGAAACTGTCACTTCCAAATACCTAAACAGCACATACAAGCAAGCAACATTCGGCATTGACAAATGCTTGTTATGTCTAGCAATGGTTAAATGACTCAGAAACAAGTCACTAGAGGTCAGCGTTCTGTGTTCTATGTTAATCTTGAGGCACAGGTTACAAATTGCCTCTACTTCCAGCCCTTTGAAGTAAAGTAATAGAGAGATGATACATTTTCTTTTTGACAACAAGTGCCAATTTGCCTCCTTCAGTGTAGGGAAAACTGTATTATGACAAACATGACATCATGCTGCCTCCCACGGAGGTGGTGGGTGATGACGGGGCAGCAGTGTTACAGTAAGAAACAGACAATGATGCAATGAGCATATATTACTTTTATCTAACAAAACAATATTTGCTACCAATTTATTAAAACTGAAAAGAGATTGCATTTTGAATTATAAATTCTAAAAGCAAAATTAGTGTATCCCTGGTGTATACAGTGTTCTTGAATACCCTCAGACGAAGGCTTGAGGACTTAAGCTGCTGCTTGCATCTGTTTCTGCTGGATCCACTACCGGTTATTGACAAAATGTTTGCCAAACAACCGTACAGTGCAACCATCATGTCGACCGCATTTGCGGTCAGCATATGGTTTCTCACTGACAAACATGTTTTCTTCAGGGGCTTGACCCCTGAACCCCCCACACACCCCCACTAAATATAATCAACTCTGAGTCAGAGCTGATTAGGGAAGGGAGTCCAAGACCCCTGGAATACAGTGCCGGGGTCCAGCACCGACACTACAGCGACCTGGCGCTGTAGTCACTGTAGAGTCAGTCACTGTCGAAATGTCACTGACGGAGGGGTATACCATTTCTGCCCTAGTAGTAGTAGTAGTATTTATTTATTTATTTGTACATCGGTTTACCAACCTTTGAGCCAGAGGCTCATTTCCAAAGGTACCTCGTCACATTGAGGACAGACAGAACAAATTTAGGTTACAGCATAAGTCGCTGACTTAGAGTTACACAGAATGGTTTCATAACATTTATACAATTTAGTAGAGTTACACAGAATGGTTTCATAACATTTATACAATTTAGTAGCAATTATAGTAAATACAGCTGAGCACATGCTGGTAAATAACAGAGGCAAGATGATGGGAGAAGTGGGGGTGAGGTGGAGTGCCGCCCAGTGGGCGTTGTCAAGTGTGGAGAGGTCAGGGCTAAATTTAGAGACAGCAGCAGCTAGTATTAGTAGTAGTAGTGGATTTTATTTGTTTGGTGCCCTTACAGAGTATAAAACAGACAAACAGCATAAATAAATACACAAAATATATAAAGGATAACAAATAACACTCAGTAAAACTCAGATTAATCAAACCTCAAACTGCTTGTCACATTAAAATATATTTCTCAGACCCTGAAGGCCAGTTGAAAGAGGAAATGATTTTAAGTTCCTATTGAATATCTCCAGGAAGGTGCTTCCCAGAGGTACCCTGGCAAAGAATTCCAAAGGATCAGGGTGGCCACATCGAATGCCTGCTCCCTGGAAGATTTTAACCTTGCTCTGGGGACCTCCAGGAGGGCTTCTCCCACTGACCAGAGAGAGTGACTTGGGGTGTAGGTATGCAAGACCCCCTTCAGGTAACTCAGACCCAACCCGTGTAGGGCCTTATAGATCAAATGACCTATTTTAAAGGAGCTGCACCAGCACACCAGCAGCCAGTGCAGTTCACGCAGCAATAGCATAATACGACCAGACCTCGGAAAACCTGTCACTAGCCAGGCCACAACGTTCTGCAGCAGCTGCAGGCCCCACATCACACCTTCTCTGACCCCAAGGTAGAGTGCATTACAGTAGTCGAGCCTTGAGGTGACAAATGCATGTACCAGTGTGGGCAGATCGCCCGGGGGGCTGGATAAGGGATCTAATTTGGCCAATATTACAGAGATGGTAAAAACAAACCCAGACAGCAGCCGACACATGAGCATCAAGTGTCAGTTCGCTGTCCAGGACAATGCCCAAATTCCTCACCATAGGGGAGACCTCTAATTTGGTAGGACCAATGAAGAGCCCTAAACCTTCCCCAGAGGCCCCTCCCTCCCTTGACCCTTCTCAACCACCAATGCTTCAGTCTTCCCAGGTTGAGTCCTAGCCAGTTTGATGATGTCCAAGTCCGGATCTCGGACAAGCACTTATTCAGCACATTAACCGCATCAGATCTTCCAGGTGTGAAGGACAGGTAGGCTGAGTATCATCAACATAGCATTGAAAACTCAGCCCATGCCCTTTAACCTCACCTGGGCAGCATGTACACTGCGAATAACATGGGGATAGGACAGAGCCTTGAGGCACTGCACAGGACAGGGCTATTGGGTTTGAGGAATAATTTCAACACCACCCTCTGGGACATGTCCTAGAGAAAGGACTCAAATCAGCTGATGACCTTACCAGTGAGTCCAACATATTCCTAAGCCTGTCCAACAACACCCCATGATCCACAGTGTCAAATGCTGATGAGAGGTCGAGGAGGAGGAGGATGAGAATCGATCACTCTTCTCTATCCCTCGCCCTGAGCAGGACATTCAACACCTGTACTAGAGCAGTCTCCATGCTGTGCATAGCCCCAAACCTGGACTAGAATGGCTCAAAGATCTGGAAGTCTGTGTGGTGACTCTTGAGCTGCTCCTCGACCACCTTATCAAGAACCTTCCCTAAAAAGGAAAGGTTCAAGATAAGACAGTAATTTGCCAAGATGTTGGGGTTCAATGATGTTTTTTTCAACAGGGGCTTCATCAGAGCTTGTTTAAGAGACTCAGGGAAGACCCCTGTCGCTAAGGGAAACGTGACAATCTTGGCAAAAACCCGACCCAAGACACCAATGCAATCGAGTGATCTGGTATGAGTGCAGAACTTCCTTGCAACATAAATGGAGTAATCGTGTTTGGCCTGGGTCCAGGTCACAGAACGTTGGTTTCAGCCCCGAGATCACCCCACAGACCTCCACCGTTGTCACCAGTTGGAACTCTCCCCAGGGAGACTGAATGTGCTCATCCACTCGAGGCCCACCACTGTTGGATGATGGAATTCCGCTTGGAGAGATCCCAGCCCTAACTGAGGACACTGCATGAGAAGAACCGAGCAAACTCCTTAGATTTTTGACCTGAAAATGCTCTAGCGGGTTCCAGAGAGGCCGATGTAACAGCCTGTCTACAACCTGAAAGAGTTAAACTGGTTGATTCATCCCAGCTGCAATAATCCTAGACATAAAAGCTTCCTTTTTATGGATGATTGCATTCTGATACTCATCACAATGAGCCATCAGAACCGGTCTGTCCTCCTGGGTCCTAGTCTTCCTCCAATGCCTCTCTAACCTCCGCCCACAGGTTTTCAGCACCCTCAGCTCACCATCAAACCAGGGCGAGCCAAGACACGAAACCAGTGGGTGTACATGGATTGGCATCAGATGGTCCAAGGCTTCTGTGACAGCCCTGTTATAGGCTGCGATGGCCTCTCCTGGACCTCCATGCACGCCTCCAGCACAAACAAAATGTTCAGTTTTGCCAGCAATCCCTAAGGCCGTAACCCTTTTAAAAGGTGGAACTGTACCATTTCCACAGGGGAAGGGACACTGGGAGGGCTCTGAAGCTGAACCTGATGGTGCAATGATCCAATCAAGTGACCATATCAATCCTGAGGGTGTTAATATTGAGCCCCAGCGAGAACACCAAGTTGAGCATGTCTCCAGAGTGGTGGATCCCGGCCGTGATTTCAAGGTTAGGCCAAGGACCTCCATATTGGACAAAAAGTCCCTGGCACCAGACGAAACCTCATCATCCACACAGGTGTTGAAGCTGCCAAGGATAAGCCATCTTGATGACTCCAACACCCTCTCAGTGACAAAGACTGTCACCTCTTGCAGGAAACTCCTGGCCCAACCAGCTGGACGGTAGACCAGGAGAATCCTAAAATTCATACCAGGACCCCTGCGCACTACCATGCACTCAAAAGAACTGGCCCTAGTTAGGAGAATAATTTGTTTAATTTACTTTTTTCTCCACCTGTGCAGAGCTAGGCAGGCGGCTCTGGCCCTACCTCAGAGGGACTCGTTCTCTGGCCCTGATTGCCCCGCACCAGCCATGCCCCGGAGTTTCCCCATGGATTACCCCCCACAGTGGGGCCAGGGAGAGGAGCACTGGCTTTACTCCCCAACCTGGAGCACAATCCAGAATCGAGGCTCACTAGCATAGTGGCGCTCACTATCATGGAGCCTGCCAGCTCCCAGTATCTTCTGCCACTTTTCCTCCCCGGGCCTCTGTACGTGCCATGGGCAGAGATGGCTGGACTTTCCCTCCATGAAGGCAGCCATACGCCCTTGTATGTGATGCCCTCCCCTTCTGATGGCATGCATGCGCTGACACCCAACCACCACTGGGTGTCAGGCAAACAGTGCACCATACTGTCCTCCCTCCCCAAGGAAAGAGCTGTCTATGGATGCTCATTCCTTCCTCACCCCTGCTGACCCCCGAGTGACTCGAGTCCATTCCAGAACCTGGGTCGCCGGCATGGTGTGAGGTGTGGCATCCAGCTCCTCAGCCCTCAGTGCCACTGGGCCAGCTTTAGAAGAATTATTTTAAGCACCTGTCCTGATCATAATGTCAGGTCATAAAAAGACTTGAACATTTGGGGTCAAAATGTGGGAGCCCACTTAAAAGTAAATATTGTCTCTCAGCTTCCCTATCTGGGGTAATTATAATCTAACAATGTGTCAAAGCACGACACCACTGAAAATGAGACATTGCACTCAACTACAATTTAAACTAGCTATGGGGAGTCCCTTGCTGGTAGTAAAGATACAAAAGATAGCTCTAAGGATAACATATTACAGGCTGTGAAAAAAAATGCACAAACAAAACATAACATCCAAAAGGTTGAACTTACACGTAACACCAGAAGTCTAAATAACAAAATGGACTTTTGTAAATTAGCAATATGTGATCAACAATATGATTTAACTTCAATAACCAATACCTGCTGAAAATATGAAGAAAAACTAACTGTGAACTGGAAGGCTATACATTATATAATCAGCATAGCCTTCTTATGACTCCACCTCATGAAGAAGGGTGAAGAAAATGTTCAAATCCTGCCCAAAAGGTAATTTCACACAACTGCAAAATCACCTTTCGGGACAGATTTTCCTAATTTCACTCTCTTTGTTCATGTGATGGGATCCCAAAAAAGGCATGTTGAAAATCTGGGGCAAAGTTATTCAAAATGACCTAGTTATGCTAATAAGTTAAAAACCCCATCAACATGCATGGAATCACATACCTGATTTCCTTATTTCGCATTTTAGTGTTGAAGAGTGAAGACTTGTCTTTGGTCCAAAGAAGGTTATGCCATTGGATCCCTGGTAGGTAAGTAAGGACTTGGGGTCTGTTTTTTCCCAGTTCCCCCTGCCACAGCAGGGTCAACAGTGGGTGCTGTACAGAGGCACACATGTACTGTGTCAAAGTGCAGCCCTCCTGCATTCACTACCACCAGGCCTCCACTTGCTGACAGTCAACAGCAGAGTGACAGACCTCCTTTCCTGGAAGAGTAGAGCAGTCCTCTGGATGCTCAACCCCCCAACCAAACAGCCAGGGCAAACCAGGGATCTATACAGATACTGTGTTACCTTGTTCCTTCTGCTAGTGATCCCTCTCATAGAGATACAGCTCATACAGATACAGTAGCAGGAATCCCCACCATCAGCACCAGTGCCCTGGCCATATCTCTCAACTGTCCCTGATTTTCAGGAAGATCCCTGATTTTGCCTCAGAAATTTCCACCGTCCCTCCTAAATTTTGGATTTCTGCGTTACAAGAGAATAGGGATTCAAAGCATAAAATAATGCCTGACTCTAGTGTTACAGTTTAGTTCTCCTTCAGAAAATACCTTTTCACTAAACCAAACATTACAGCATAATCGTTGAGCTAATATTTCCATTTCTTATGATGTGTCCTGACTTTGGCCACTTGCCCCTGATTGTTTAAGCCTTGTCCCTGATTTGCAGTGCAGCAGGTTGAGAAGTATGGCTCTAGCTAATTTTCCCATCCATAAAACAGGTTATGATACACTTAACTGTATCTGTGTGTAAATATGTAGCACTTAGTGACAGAAACTGGTTGCATCCAGTCCCTGTCCCATTAGTATCCTGCTCACTGCTTTAAGATACATTATGATGTATGAAAGGCACTGTAGAAAGTCAGAATAATTTAATCAACAGAACTTAAGTACATCAACTAAATAAATAGCAACGATTGCATAATAGACATTGTCGGAAAATGACAGAGATGAGTGGATAGTGAATTATCCTCTGTGTACACCGTCAAACAGTGCTATTACCAGAAGTTTATTTTGTCCTTATTTCTTAGTTTCCAATCTGCTTGCAGAGGATTAGGTAGAATAGCTTCTAGTCTATTCAGAGAATTGGGATGGGAACACTGGATAGTTACCCCCAAGAGAATCAGGATAGTTAACCTGGAACATTATCATCAGCGACAGGTATTCAGAATAGTTACACTCAGATAATCATGATACTATAGGTACCTTCAATCATTACCATCTGTTCCAGATAATAAAGACAGGTTCATAAGTTACTATTCCTCCTACAATCATCATGATTAATTAAAGGGAATAGATAAAGCAGCACTGCATCAAAAATGTTTTTTTAAAAGGGAAAGTAAACAATGCTGGGCTTCTCAGATTCTGAAAGTCCATGAAAAGAGCTTTCAAAGGAGGTACCGGGCTTACCTGTAACTGTTAGCAGTGCTGAGATATAAACATATAAATCAGCTGTCAGTTAAAACAACAGATCAGCCATTTCATGGAATCTTGACACAGAAAGTGATGTCACTGAGGGTTAAGCTGTAATTAGCAATATATAGCTTGCCCATCAGTGACATCATTTTATGTGTTAAGATTCCATGAAATGGCTGCTCTCGTGTTTTAATTGACAGCTGATTTAGATGTCTATATCTCAGGACTGCCAACAGCTACAGGTAAGCAGAGTACCTCATTTGAAAGCTCTTTCCATGGACTTCCGGGATCTGAGGGGCCCAGCATTGTTACCTTCCCCTTTAATGCTAGTTTCAGCTACAAATCATAAAAATATTAGCATGTTTTTCAAATATAATTTTTGGGGTACCTCCTATGTTGTGTACCTTCATTTTTTTTATTTTCTGATTACTAAGACTTGACAGGTTTACAATGCTATTTCTAAGTCAAATGTGGCAGCCATCTTTTTTCTTGAGGGGGGAAAAACTGAATAAAAACATTTTAAGATACTCAGATTTTAGTGGAACTAGAAAATTTCATCACCAAAGAAAACTAGATGACTGGAATCTGTTTTAGTGAAAAGGTAGGGACATTTTGTGTCCAGTTTTGTTGCACTGTTGCTTTAACTATCTGGATGGGAAAATCAGGAACATTTTGCTAGACAGCAACCATAAATATCTGCACGAAATGATCTTAATTCTTAGGGGGAATAGTTATGTGAACAATAAAGACAGCTAATCTGGCAAACTGCTATCTACCTTGCATAACTGGGATATGCCTGCTGGACAGTTTCCATCTAAATAATCAGCTTCAGCTACAATTAATAGTTACAACGTTTATTTATTTATTTTTGGTGAATGTTTTATTTCTTTATCATGTATTGCTAAGAGTTTGTCAGGAAAGGCACACTTCGCTGTAGCAATCCATTTCCAGGTGCATCCTCAGTGAAGAAAAGCAAGGAGACAAGAATGCTATAGCAAGAGAATACAGCATGTAACTGATGGCAATAATTAAGCAATTGTGCAAGACACAGCATAACATGTGCAGTCAAAGAAGCCAGAAGCAAATGTATGGAAAGCTGCAGTGAAAGGACCAATTCTAAGATGTCATCCAAACAACATATATAGAATAATGCATGGAGAAGTGTGAGTATTGGGGATTTATGCACCCCCGAGGTGTATGATGCCCAATAAACCCCAAGGACAAAACCCAAGGGGTTTATATGGGCATCACACACTGAGGGGGTGCATAAAATCCCCATTAAACCCCACTTCCCCATGTTTTATTTTTTATATTTACTGGTTTTTGATTATGAACTTTAGAGTTCATAACAGTTCTTTTATGAGACTGTGTCACGTAAGTTCATCTAGGAAGATCACTTTGTTTCTATTTTCCTGCTTTTCTATGGGAGGGCTAAAGCCCGAGGTTCAGTGTGGGGGAATAGCTCCTCCCACATTCCCCTTATAGGCCAGCCTCCTTCAGCAGTCCCCTGCTTAGTGCATTATGAAACAGCACTCTGAGCTCCTTTGTGTGGCTCGTCAGCTGAGCCTCCTCCTCTTTCTCCCTACGCTCTCCCTCTGTCCCTTCTCTGTTTGTTGGTTGCCTTCCATCCCCTCTGTTCATTCTCCCATCTGCCTATTTGCTCCTCTGTCCCCCCCGCATCCCTGTTGTTTGGGTGTTGGTTCATCCTCGTCCCTGTGGTTCCTTACAGCGGGTTTCTGTTTTGTCTCCTACCTTGTTACTGCTTATGTCCTGTCCTTCCCTTTCCCCATCCTTGTTTCTTTCCCCTGCTCCGTCGCTGCTCCTGCACTTCCGGGGTCTGAATCCTTCCAGTGTCTGGTGCGACTGTATCCACCGTTAGAAAATGGCAAGAATGTGTTCTGTTACCTGATTGGCTAAAATCACTTCTAACCTGGGCATCTATTTTTTCAATGGATGCCCAGTCAAAAATAAGTGTCAGTGCAAGTGCCACTACACTGCGTAGCATTCTGAAGTGGTGCCCAGCCGGCTTTCTAATTGGATGAAAGCACCCTGGAAAATTTAAATGCCCACCATGTTTTTCTCTCACTTAGCGAGAGCTACTGGTCTCCCCAACCCAGTCAAACCGCCCAATACCCCCCACTCTGTCAGGTATTATTGCTTACTTGCTGTCTTTTCCTTGCCATTGCAATATTTTTCTCCCCTGGCACGCAACTTTCTGACCGCTGGTGGCCCACTTTCATGGCATCACCAGTCCCGCACCTCTGTCTCGCCCTTTGACACCTCTCCCTTACCCTTGCCCTGCTCCCATTGTCTGGTTCTTGACCCCCTCCATGCTTCCCCTCCTGGCTGTCCACTCTTTGTGGTCTGCTTTTCGACTGCTTTTTTCTGGTGGCAGGATGCTGCTATACCCGGGTGCCATAACCGTATGTACTTGTTTACTTTTCTTTGAATTTTCAATGGCTGTTCATCTGTATTCAGTACCGGCCACTATGTCACACCGAGGATGTTTTGCTGGGGGTATCGTGGAGTTTTCAGACTATACCCCAGCTCTGCAGGAGTCCGCCTCCTCATTTTCTCCTCCTATTTGTCTAGTCCGAGGTTACTATGGCACTTAACTTCAGCCTATTTTGTTCTCATGTTTTTACTCTTCCTTTATTTGCTCCTGTGTACTCCAGCCTTCAATATAACTCTTGATACCCTTCGTTGTCCTGCCCACCTCCCTCTCAACTGTGGCTTTCCTTTCTGCCCTCTCCTTCCCCCCAGTGAACAGATGACATATACTAGAGGCTATTGAATCACCCCGACTGCAGCCTGGCTCTGACAGCAGCTGTGGAGGACACTAGGATTCCTGGTTACAGCAAATGTCAGGGTGGGATTCGGCTGCATCAGCCAGACACAGTCTAATATACTGCAGTAAACAGTAAGAAAAAAAAATGTTTTGCACACAAAGTGCAACTCGGGACCTTCCCTTTTAAGAGTATTCGTGTGATGCAGAGAGGCACAAAAAAACAAGCAATTTGAATATTTCTTCTCTCCTAGCATTTTCTTACAGATCGTATCACTATTCTTCCCACAACCCCTCTTCAGAATGTTACCTCCTAGTGCAGTAAATGCACCAGGTCCCCGAGATCCAGCTCACATATTTTTTTCTTCTCAGAAAACTCCAGTTGGTTTGCTCGGTGTCGGGCCTTTGATTCTTTTTGTGCTGTCTTCGGTATAATTTTAGCTGCATTTACTGGGACTCATGTGACCTCTGAACTCCTTTTTGTTGGCACCAAAAAATAAAGTTTTAATGTTTAAATTCTTGCTCAGTTTATGCAAGTCTGTGGTGGTGTCAAAACAATTCTAGTGGTAAGCACAAAAGCCAAGCCCTTATTATACAATGGCAAGAAAAGATCCTGGACTCTGATTGGTCATTCTTGGGCTGGACCCATGATGTTATCCCAGTACAACATCACGGGTCTAGTCTCAGCCTCACTGTGAACCTGGAGATGATTGTTTGCTTGATTTGTTTCTGCTTGATTGTTTCATCTTCTCTTAAAAACCAAAAATATTTTTCCACACAAAAACATCTTTAAAATGATTTTTTTATTCTGTATAACAATGAGCCTTTGTATAATAGCAATAATGCCCTCCAGGGTGTGTGTCGTTTGGGATAACGTCATGCCTCAGTCATTGGATGCACTCAGCCTGCGGCCTCGTGCCCAACCACCTGAGGCGTGACGTTATCTCAGCACGATACACACCCTGCCAGACATTATTGCTTAATTCAATATGCATCTTCCCTCAGCAAAAGCTAATAAGCAGACTGGTTTATTGTTTGTTTGTACCCCTTCCTTTTGCTGTGATAATACAGTCTTTTAATAATGCCCTCCCTCACCTGCCCCTCCATGTTCTGCAATGCTGTTGTGCATGCTTTTCCATATTGCATTATATTGTGTACCTATTTTTGGTGGTTGTAGGCACTAAAGATCATGCGTAACAGAGTGCAAAAATGATGCAAAACTGTGCTGATGCCATTGTCAAACATGACTGAGAATTGTGATGGCATGGAAGAATTAAATGATGCTCCTCCCCACTAGGGGTTTGCAGTTGGTGAGGCTCCTGGGGTGTCCATCACAAGCATTTATATTTACTCTAGATCTGAAGACACAGGGCTTACAAGCCCAGGGGCACAAGTGGGGAACCCAGAGGCATTCAAAACACACAGGAATGTCACAATTATAGGTAGAGTCACATAGCTGGCCTTTACTTGGTGTTCTTACATCACCACCATGGGATAGTAGCAGCCCCTGCTGGTCCCCAGTGACCCTGGTTCATTCCCATACCCAGATCGCTGCCATTGCAAGCAGTAGTACTAGTGTGTGCTGATGATCCAGACACTTAATTGGGGTCTTACCAGTGATCTATACAGGGGAAACACCACCTCCTCCTTTTTGCTGGTGATACCCTTTCCTATGTAATCCAGCTTTTTAAACTAACCCTCCCAACTGTCTTGTCACGCTGTCTGGCCACCTTTAGGTCATCTGATATAATTACCACTAGGTCTTTTTTCTGCTTGGTTGTCGTCAGTACCACTCCACCCATTTTGTACTCCACCTCTGGGTTTCTGTGCCCTAAGCCCCTAAGTGCATTATTTTGCATGTTTTTTCATTGAAACTCAGCTGCCATACCCATGATCACTCCTCGAGTTTTCTCAAGTCACTGCTCATCCATTCCACCCTCCCTGGTGTGTCCCCCTGTTACAAATCTTGGTGTCGTCTGCACAGAGGCAGACCTTCCCTTGCATCTCCTCTGCAATGTCACTTTTAAAGACATTAAAAAGGACTGGCTGGTACCAGCATGGTACCCCCTGTAACCCTTTCTTCCTAGGAGTGAACTCTGTTTACCACCACCCTCTGTCAACTATCCTGTAAGCAATTTCTTACTCAGGATACCACCTTTGGCCCCACTCTTAAATGACCCAGCTTACTTACTAATCTCCTGTGTGGAATGGTGTTGGAAGCCTTACTCAAATCTAGGTAGGCCATGTCCACAGCTCCACCCTGATCTAATTCCTTGGTCACCCCGTCAAAGAAATCTGTCAGATTTGTTTGACATGACCTCCCCCCATGAATCCATGCTGCCTTGGGTTTTGTAACCCATTGGATTCAAGATATTCCACAATCCTTTCTTTCAGCAGTGATACTAACTTTCCCACCACCGATGTTAGTCAATGTCCAAAGATTATGTTGAGCACTGTGAGGATCAGGAGAGTTTTATTAAGAATTACTGGGAACATTGCATTATATAAGCCATTCACTTCCTGTGTACATTCAGAAAATGGATGTCTGTGGTGGTAAAGGGAGGAGGAATTCAGTGTTACATTCATGGCCCCTTGTTCTCTGCAATACTTCCGTCCTCATTTCTGTGGCATGGCTCTTTGGCGTCAATGGCAGCATTTTCCATTGCTGCAGTATGAATTATTCATTTCTGTGGCAGAATGCAGTCCTGCCATAGGCTAAACATGATGAATTCATTGATGACATCACATGCATAGCATGGAGGGGCTCCAGGATAAACAAGAGGAGAAGGGCCTGAAGCGATGGAAATCACTGAACATTGTAATCAAAAATCACCAAGAGCAAAGGATTCTGTGGCACTAAACATATTCTGCGTCATGATGCAAGTTCTGTGGGAAAAGTCTGTGGCCACAGAACTGCAGTATTCCATGGGCTTTGGTTATATTTTGGCCAAACAAGAGCTGCAAGATTGGCTGATAGCTTATTCTATACTGAATGCACAGGGCTACATTTTAGGAATATCTTCCCTGAAGACATACTGTAAAACTTGAAATTTTAACTGTCAAATAATTTTCATTATTTTCACTGAAGTACTGTTTAGATTAAAATAAATTTGCGCTAATTAACACTTTTCCATTATTGTGAATGTGGCACTAATGACTTAGCGCTAAAATAAAATTTGTGCAATTAGGTTGCATTTGTGTTTGTGCTAAAATCACTTTGTGTGAAATTAACTAGTTTTACAGTACATTCCTGTTTGGGAGAGAAAAGGAATAAACAAAATATCTCAGAAACATTGAAAAGACTAATGGTCCATCAGGTCTGTTTGGTTCCTGCTTAAGTCTCCACCAGTCTGGCACTGGGAGATCCTTGCATGGAGACCTCATCCTGTGGTTCCAAATGGCCAATCCCATTGCCACAATTAGTATCACCCCTTCCACTAGTCATTTTCATCAATCCCATGTATGTGTAAGACTGACCAGTTCCTCTTGTAGACTGTTCTACCTTTCCACCATTCATGTCTAACCTAAATCCCCCCCATTAGTTTAAATCTGCGGCCCCTTGTAATGGACCCTTCATGAAGCCTAATTAGTCGCTAGCTATCCACCCTGTTTATACCCCTCAGATATCTAAAAGTTTCAGTCCTGTCCCCCCCACCTCTCGTTGTCTTCAGGGAGTACATGTCAAGGTCAGCCAGTCTTTTCTCATGAGTCGTCATCTGCTGCCCATGAATCATTTTTGTTGCTGTCCTTTACTCCACCTCCAGGCAATCCTTATTCTTTGGCAGTTGAGGATTCCAGAACTGTGCACAGTACACCAAATGTGTCCCCAAAAAGGACAAAAAACAAAGACAGAAGAGAGGATTCCTTTGACTGGAAAAAGCAGGAGGGTTAAAAGGTACTTCAGCCCATTTCCTAGTGCCTTTGAACTGTAAAGCTCCTGGAACATTTCCCAACAGGCAATCAATTATGCTCCCAGATTTGCAGAGTCAGGATGAGTGCCACTTCACTGGAAACAGTGTGTGATTGATTCAGTAGAAGCCTGGGATGATGCCAAGAATACAGAGCTATTTCCAAAACCTGCGGTGCAGGTTTTAACAGACAGACAAAAAAAAACAATCAGTAGGTCTTTTTCTAAAAAGTCAACATCCCGCAGTGCGTCACTGCTGTTTGTGTATTTATTGGAAACCTGATCATGCAGATGTGGGATGGTCCCTGAAGACAGCTTCTCATTTTGTGGGGTCTGTTAGAACAGTGGTGGATAGGGGCCAGCCTGGTAGCATAGTGGTACTACTAACTACTAAACCAGTGACCTGGGTTCGAGAACAGATTCAGGCTGCTAGAAACACAGAATTCGTCAGCAGAAAAGGACTGCTTGGTTCACCCAGTCTGCTGTTATGGTTCCTGTCTAGTCTGCCTCCAAAGACCCTAACTGGTTTCAAGCAACCTCCCGCCTCCCTGCCTATGTACTAGCGTTCCGCTATGTCTATGCCACTCATGCTTGAAGTCCCCTACTATTTTTGCCTCTGCCACTTCCACTGGCAGTCTATTCCAGGTGTCCACTGCTCTTTCAGTGAAGTAGTACTTTCTCACATCCCTCCTACCCCCACCCCCGCTTCATTGCATGCCTCTTTGTTCTAGTACTTTTCGTCATTTGAAAAAGACTCCCTTCCTGTACCCTATTCACCCCATGAGGTGCTTGTAGGTTTCTATTAGGTCATCTCTCCCTCTTCTATCTTCTAGGGTGTAGATGCTGAGATCCCTCCGTTTCTCCTCGTAGGGCTTTCGGCGCAGCCCCTGCACCATTTTAATTACCCTCCTCTAGACTGCCTCCACCCTGTCTATGTCTTTTCTGAGGTGCAGCCTCCAGAACTGAACACAATACTCCAGGTGATGTCTCACCAACGAGTCATATAGTGGCAACACCACCTCCCTCCTCCTGCTGGAGATACCTCTCCCTATGCATCCTAGCATCCCACTGGCCCTACCCACTGCTGTGTCACACTGCCCTGCCACTTTAAGATCATCATATAAGATAACCCTAAGGTCCCTTTCCTGCTCAGTGACTGAGAGTACTCACACATCCTGTACTCATTTCTTGGATTCCTATACCCTAGGTGCTGGATTCTGCACTTTTTGGCATTGAGCCCCATAATCTTGACCACTCCTCGAGTTTCCCAAAACCCATACACATTCTTTCCACTCCTTCCTTATTGTCCACCCCATTAGAGGTTTTAGCAATGTCTACAAAAAAAGGCATACCTACTCTTCCAGTTCATTTGCAATGTCACTTATAAAGACATTGAAGAGAACTGGTTCCAATACTGAGCCCTGTCACACCCCACTGGTCACTCTCCCCTAATTAGACTGAGTGCAGTTAACCACCACCTTCTATCACCTATTTATTCACCAGTTTCTAGCCCAGTTCACCACTTCACTACAAGGCTGCTCAATTTCTTGATCAGTCCCCTGTATAGCACAGTGTCTAAGGCCTTGCTAGAGTCCAGATAACCATGTCCTCCGCCCTCCCCTGATCTTTTTTTCTGGTCACCCAGACAAAGAACTTAATCAGATTCATCTGGAATGACCCCCTTCCTCCATGAATCCATGCCACCTTTGATTTTGCTCACTGGATTCAAGATACTCTACCAACCTTTCCTTTAACAGGGTTTCCATTAAGTTCCCCACCACTGAGATGAGGCTCACTGGCCTATAGTTACTATCCTCTTACCTGATGCTACCCTTATGTAGAAGGACAACGTCTGCTCTCCTCCAGAACCACACCTGATCCCGGTGAGCTGTTGAATATGACCATCAGCGGGTCAGCCAGCACCTCCCTAAGTTCTTTCAGTGGCACTGAGTGTCTCCCGTCCAGTCCCATAGCCTTGTCCACTTTCAGAAGTGCAAGTCCCTTTAGGACTCTTTTCTCTGAATATGGACTTGAATCTGCCTTCCCTGCCGCTTTGTTCCTGCTGATCACTGGTGGTTCCCCCACTGTAAAGACTGAACAGAAGTACCTGTTCAGGATGTCTGTTTTTTCCTTGGTCTTCTGTGCAGTCATTCTTTGCAGCTCTCCTTACCCTCACTATCCCTCTCCTTGCTTTTTTGTTCTCTCTTTTGTACCTGAAGAAAATCGTATCCCCATTTGCTGCCACTTTGGTTATCCTTTCCAATGACTGTGCCTTTACTCCCCTCACTGCCTTACCTGTTTCCTTCTGTTTTACCTGGTACACCTCCTTGTCTTCTTCCCTCTGCATTCCCTTATACCACCTAAAGTCCACCCTTTTTTCCTTCACCACTGTAGCCGCTTCCCTAGAGTGCCATAATGGTCTTTTTTTCCTTTTTCTTTTGCTCTCTTCCTTCCTGCAGAGGTTGGCTGCCTTATTATGCCCCCTCTTATTTTCCCTCACTATTCCTCTACCTCTCTATGTCATTCCTCCCAAATGAAGTAGATTCTGACGCTGTCTCCCACTTC
This sequence comes from Neoceratodus forsteri, assembly GCA_016271365.2. NCBI lineage: Eukaryota > Metazoa > Chordata > Ceratodontiformes > Ceratodontidae > Neoceratodus > Neoceratodus forsteri. The sequence continues at coordinate 68,573,468 of CM028138.1, read as the reverse complement.
CTTAAAATCCACCCTCCTAAAGTCCAAGACCCACATCCTCCTGTGGTTTGACTCTGCTCCCATCTTAATGTTAAACCACACTGCACAGGGATCACTGGTAGCTCGGGGACTGCCCACTGTGATGTCTGCAGTACTGTCCCTGCTTGTAAGGACCAGGTCCAGCACTGCCCTGTCCCTAGGGGATTCGTTGACTAGCTTCCTGAGAAAGGCTTCTTGGAGTAAAGGATGGCCCTGCTCCTTGCTGAAGCTGCAGCTGGAAGGATCCAATCCATCCATATCTGGCAGATTGAAGTCACCAACTAGCAGCCACCTTCCCCTTATTTGCCATCTTGATTAAGTCTTTCCTAAGCTTCCCTTTCCTCTGGGTTCCTCTGCATTTCCATAGCCTTTATTCCCTTCCTTACAGATAGTACAACATCTCCTTCCTTCCTTTCTTCCCTGTCATCCCAGTCATGGCTATCATTGAACCATGACTCCATCATGACCACCAACTCCTTGCTAGCCTCCTCCATGTTGGCCTCCAGGTTCAGAACTTTATATCCCAGATGCCTTGCATTAGCGCACATGGCTCTCCATAACTTATTCCCCCTGCTTGCCTTAGTGCTCTTTCCCCTCCTTCTGCCTGTGCTGTTTCCTGAAGCTCCCGCTAACCCCCCTCTTCCCTTGTTACCCTCTGTGTTACCTGCCTGTTTTACTTCTCTCTCTTCTTGCTATCCAGATTTACATCCCCTTGCCCTCTGCCTAGTTCCCACCCCTGTCTTTCTGTGTTCCTGCCCTGAGGGAGCTTTCTTCCCCACAAATCCCTCCCTCTTTATTGTTCATTGTCTGGAGGAGGAAATCTTTGCCTACTTTGATATTACAGCCCCCTCCACCAGCTAATTTAAAATCTCTATGTGTCTACGTCTATGTTTCCATTATTGCAGATTTTGAAAGAGGAATTTTTCTACCATCACAAATGTTAGTGTAGTTTTGTTGGTTGCAATCTCATCTCAGCTCTACAAGGTCATGGTTACCACTTGTACCATTTCAGGGCTGGGACTCAAACCCAGTGCTGACATAGAAAAGCAGTACTAGAGGGGTGCTGTAATACTGGAGGTGCTCTATTCAGATAAGATATCAAAGAGGGCTCTGACCACCAGCACTAAAACCCATTTCACTGGTCCAGCAGACAACTATGTATGGAGCAGGTAGTACTGTTAGTTGCTTGGAATGTTGGACATGTGCAATGTATGGCTTGCAAACTTGAGTAGCTTGCAGTTTATGAGACCTTTTGCACTCTCTGTTCCTAGTTAACTATCACCCTGTTTGGAGTACTGAAGGCATGGAACCCCCTTGAGGAAGGTTTCACCCCTAGATGTGCTGCAGGTTATGTTCTTTGGTTAAGGGTACTTTAGGAAAGAAGCCCAGAAAGAGACAGGTGAGTTGCTTGAAGAGAGGTGGGTGGATGGCAGGAGCAAAGAAACAGACATCTGGAAGATGCCTGGGCATGCTCACCTATGAAGCGCTTGGTGGGGGCATAGCAGGAGAAACCCACTGCCCCACTGAACCCCAGTCCATCAGCCTAATCATTCACTTGTCCAACAGGCAGCTATGTATGGAGCAGTTAGTGCAGTGGATTGCTTGGAATTTTGTGCTTGTGAAACATATGGATTGGAAGCTTGAGTAGCTTGTGGTTTACAAGACCTTTTGTGCTCTCTGTTCCTAGTGAACTAGCACCCTGTTTGGGGTACCAGTGGCGTGGAACCCTCTTGAGAAGGGTTTCACCCCTAGAGGTGCCACAGGATGCAGTCCTTGAAGGTACCTTAGGGAAGAAGTTAAAAAGGCAGGCTGAAGGCATGTAGTAGAAACGTCAGAACATTGACTTCTGAAAAGGAAAGAGGGAAAGCCATAAGCTGAGCGACAATGAAAAGGAAGAGGCACCACCATCCAAGTTCCAACCTGTCCAAGCGCAGAAACTTAACTATGAACTAGGAACCTAACTATGTTCATGACCACCAGCACAGAGGAGGAGAAGAAGGACCTTCTTGGAGGAAACCATTGCAGATCCAAGACTTTAGATCATGATCCCTCCAGGCATCGGTGAAAACAATTAATCGTGCAGGAGTCAGTCAGGCCTGCGCAGTGCATGCTAGAAAGTGGGCTTCTCCTTCCTGTGAAGGTCTTCCACAACAGGAGGCTGGAGGCTTGGCATCTCAGGACGTGAGCTGTAGCAATGCCAAGGAACATCGGGATTCAAAGGAAAAGGAGAAGATTAAGACAGTTGCTTCAGGCCCAGTGGCACAGAATGCTTAAGATCTTGAATTATGAAAACCAATCCCTTGACGGGATTCAGGCTGGTGCAGTACAAGCCATAAAGGTGAAAGCATACTAGGCCCTTGAGGGTCAGAGAGTAGGCGCGTGCCCAGTTGTAGCAGGGTGTGTGTCCATATGTCGATGGGATGTCTGTCCATTGTTGGCTGATGAGGTGTTTACTTGAACGCAGTAAGTGAAGTAGGAAAAGCAGATGGTAAGGGTAAAAGTGAGCCCTGAGGACAGGACTGGACAGACACCTGGGCAGGCTGGTGGGTGTTACAGGGCAGTGGAGTACAGGCCCAAGGAATGCCTGGATTGACCAGTCAAGGTCGCAAATAAACAGCATGAAGCTGCAGAAAAAGTGATCAGAGGATGTGCAGGCAGGGAATATCAGAGTTCAGGAGCAGGACTGTGTGTAGGGTGCAAACCTGCTCTGACTGCAGCAGCTGAAGCCTCCACATGTACCGTGCTAAGGAAACAGGGAGCTGTGCACAGTGGCAAAAGCTTGAAGAGAGCACAGAACTGAGGTACTGTTACTACCAAGCAGAACAAGCTACCCGGTGTGAGTATCTATCGTGGAGGGGGGTTGGCGCGAACCCGAAGGCAGTTATGGCCTCGGCCACAGAGGTGAGGACTAGAGAATGGTTCTGTACATGCTAACAGAGAGCACTGAAGCAGGTGCTGGGGTGTGGGGCAGGCCGGGGGGCCAGCCAGAAACATGCTTTGTGACAGTTGAGTGGATACCAAGGACAGCAGGAGGGACCTGACTGACACAGATGAGGGAGGACTGCAGCTGAATGCTATCCTCGAGGGCTGAAGCAGGAGCAAGGTAGGCAAAACAAAAATACAAGCCAAAGGAAGATGCAGGAGCATGGCCAGCAGGCACAGCTACAGAAATGAGAGTGTGCTGCAAGAGCTAGCAGGACAGCGGGGAGCTGGGATTTGCGAGGCAGCAACCACATGGCAAAGGAAGAAAACAAGGAGGGCGATTAGGAAGCCAGCATCCGTATGGCCACCATAACTAAATGGTCACCTGGAGGATACTTGGGCATGTGCACTTATGAAGCACTCAGTGGGGGCCAGTTGGGGGTCTCCTGTTGCCCCACTAAGTTCCAGACCATCTAGTGTCTGTGGTCTTCAGTTACACAGCATCCCAAAATGATTTGACTTCCAAGCCATTCTCCACTTTAGTAGTTAGAATACACCTACATGTAAACTGGATTTTATTTGCTCCTTACGGTTCACAGCTTGCGAACTGAAGCCTCAATCCCCAGCTGGTCACATCCCAGCCTGTTACAATGGAAATGGTTGTGTTGCCACAAGCAGGGCTTTTCATCTTCAGCTCCTAAATAAAGGGATGGGATGGGAAGGAAGGAAGGGAGGAGTGGAAAGGTAAGGAAGGGACATGTAGCACCCCAGGATAGCCCCTTTCATACACAATTCATGTGGAATGGCAATTCAGCTTCCAAAATGCTTTTAGAATTTATTTTTTACTGCTGCAGAATTCCAAAAAGCATTTCTATGTCAACTGTAGAATAATATTCCTTAAAAATTCCAGTTTTGGAATTTCAGAATTCCACTTCTGACAGAGTTCCATGGAATTCAACAGAATTTACAGAATTTTGCAGGATTGTGGAGGAAGTGGACTTTGAAAATTCCGCAGTTCTATTCCCAAGGCTGTGGGAGGTTAAACAAGGCTTAGAGACCCCCATGTTCAGAGCCGACTATGTGAACTGCACTGAGAAGGGCACTGCACTATAACGAGAGCACAGCCAGCTCAGGGACAATATTCAGACTATCAGCATTAGTGATCTAAACGTCTGAATATGGGTCCCTGTTGACAAAGCACATAGTGACTATGCACTTCATTGACACCGCTCCCGATGGAATATGGCCCACAGGAGACCAACAGAGATATTGCTGTCCAAACAGGAGAGTGCCAAGGCTCCTGTGGGCCATATTCAACACTAGCTTGCTAATGAGCCCGTTGGGCATGCAAGGCTCTATGCAACATTTGTCTGCCTATTATAAGCTCACTAGCATGCATGCATAGTCCCCAAGTGCCCTTCCTTTTTCCTTAGAGGTTTTTTTTCTCCCGATGGAGGAGGACAGTTGTTATACATGTCCCTGTATCCCCTGACCTGTCAAACATTGTTTTTGTCAGGTTCTGACAGCGATAACAAGAAATGGAGACATAGCAGCCACGATACAAGCAGCAACCTCCTCACATAGGGCTGCACTCTCAAGGTCTCCTGTTGCCAAGGAAACCTCTTGATTCAAACACAGCCTTGTTGTGTGTGTCTGCTCATATACCATCCTCTATACATGAAAATTGTAATATTAGAATATGCAACAAAAGGCATACATTTCAAGAGCTTTACATGGATATTAATAACATTATTGTCAAACCAATGACCTTTCTATTATTTGGGCTATTTTTCTCCCATAGCCCTCAGTCAAATATAAGCTTTCTAGGAGGCGCATGAGTGGCGCTGAAGTGAATGGCTGCCTGGGAAAGGACGTCCTTGCACCACGTGATTTAGCCATTTAAAATATTATTAAAAAATCTTGTTTGTTTTCTGGAGAAAGTAGTTTTCATTAAAATAAAACAAGGCCCAACTAATTATTATAATTTTACTGAAGGGTAAGTTTGTTGCCTTTACTATGCTCCCTTTAAGCCTTGCCTACTGTACTCCTGCCAGGTCATCCCTGAGGCACGCACCCATCTTTATAAAATCTGCCCTCCTAAATTCCAGGACCCTTGCCCTTGTGTGGTTCAGTTCCACAGCCATCCTTATATTGGACCACACTGTACAGTGATCACTGGTCCCCAGGTGGCCTCCCACCATGACACCTGTACCACTGTCCCTGTTAGGGAGTAACATGTCCAGTATTGCCCCATCATGAGTGGGTTCACTGACTAGTTGCCTGAGGAACACCTCCTGTAAAGTCCAGGATGCCCCTGTTTCTAGCTGAAACCACTATTGGGAGGCTCCAGTCTACATCTAGCAGGTTGATGCCCCCTACCCCACCCATGCTAAAGGTTTGTGGATCACTCCAATGGTTAATAGTCCAAGAACCTCGGCCAAACCAGCTAATCAGCAGATGTCAGATCTGGTAAATCTGGAAGACCATTTTAGCGGGAAGTTGGAGTCAAGATAGGAGCTCTGGGGTAGTTCCAATCTTCCATTGGGTGACCAGATCACAGATCCTAAGATCTGCATCAAGTGGCGGTCCTCTGGCAGTTAACATTTGCCCCCCAGTCTTGAAGTTGGGATTGGAGAACAATGGTTGAGAGATATCCTTAAGATTATCATATGTGAGAGCTTTACAGAGTTGGGTGTGGACCTTAAGGGACACATGAATCACATTATTCTGGAGAACTGGTGTCACTCTCTTGGGGTCAAGGAAGAGAAGAGAAGACTTTGTGGAGAAATACCTGAATCCGCAATCACGTAAATAATAATAGCACTCTGTCAATCATAAACATCTGTAACCCCTAGGTGGTGCTACTCCTAGTATTACACCCCTGCCTACTACCTACGAGCTAGGCTGAGGGGTTTGGGTTCATTAACTTATTTCAAGTCTAAAAACAGTTGCACAGTGCCTCCACTCAGAGTATACTTTACGTGGGTTAGCTGTTACCAGGTATAATCCCCTGAGATGTTATACCACCCACAAATACCATTTACCACTCCCAAACATGACCCAATAGACATTTCCCTACATTTAAGACATTTTGCAATTAATGACTCTCTTAATAATATGCTCACACGCGATGATTTGCAAAAAAAGTAATAACAAGATTTATTTGGGGGACATGGAAGTTAGCATGGGAAAACAGGAGGAACAGAAGTTATGCTGATTACTATTTACAAAATATACACAGGCTTTTCTTGTGCTGGTGAACCCTCCAGCTGGGTGGCTACTAAATTAACAGAAAAGGTAATCACAATTCTCTAACCAGAGAATGATACCCAGAGCCCTGGCTATCTAAGCTGATAACTAAATCAGATGGTACACAACAATTTTCCCTACCACTGGTACCAGTTGCAGATATGTATGAAACCCCGCAATCTCACACAATACCCTGGGTACCCAGTTACCAAAGCCCTGAATGTTGCAGGCCTGGTGGATGTTGCAGCTGGTCGAGTTGCAGATTTGATTTGAGAGGAAAGGGCTAACTTGGAAAGCAAACGTATAACAATGACTCTTGACTCCTTGTCAGAGGTGCAGGGGTTGCCTGCTTTTGGCAGAGTAGCATGGGTTGCCCTGCATTTGCAGAAGTGCAGGATTGCCTGCTTCATGCAGACTGAACAATTCAAAAAGGCAACTGGTCCAGGTTACCTTGGCTAGATCTTGGATTGCAAATCCTGAATATTCAGCACATATATATTGTAGTCGCATCCAGTACATTCATATAGCAATACTTTTCAAGCACGTCTGAGGTCTCAGACAACATTCAACAAAGTGGAAATCCATCATTTCCAGGTTCTAAGCACATATCAAGTCAACCCTCGGGTCTCATGCCCCTTGAAGTGGCAAGGCGGCTGCGGCTGTCAGCCCCACAGGACAATCGTGACCTAATACTGAGCATAGATGAATATCAGCACATTTATATGATTTTGTCTAAGTGCATGCTGTCTGGGCCCTCTTGGGTACCCCCAGCAACAGCTGCACTTTGCATGGCACAGTCTCAAAGATGCACCTGCGTTGGGCCCGCTGGGCAGCAGGCAAGGTGCAAATGGAATAACTAGCAAGCAAGCAAGCAAACTTTATTTATATAGCACCTTTCATAGTCAAGGTGCTGTACATAATATAAATTACAATAAATGCAATAATATACTAAAATTTAAAATCAGTCAATTAAATAAACTTAATTAGGAAAGCCAAAGAAAATAAATATGTTTTCAGCATCGATTTAAAGCTGTTGCTGGTCAGGCATTCTCTTAACTGATGAGGTAGAGAATTCACAGGGTTGTGCCACAAATGAAAAAACACAAGCTCCAGATGTTTTAAGATGAACCCTGGGAATCTCCAGCAATCCCTCATTGGCGGATCAGAGAAGGCGATTGAGGGAGTAGGGAGTCAGGAGATCTTTCAGGTAGTCGGGTCCCAGTTCATGTAGAGCTTTAAAGGTAAGCAAGCCTACCTTATAGGTGATCCACCACTGAACTGGCAGCCAGTGCAGTTCGCTCAGAACAGGAGTAATATGATTGGTCCTGGAAGTACTAGTCAACAGCCTGGCTGCAGCATTCTGTACTAGCTACAGGTGGCGGATGTCAACCCCAGACAGCCCTAGGTAGAGGGCATTGCAGTAGTCAAGACGGGTGGTAATGAAGACATGGATCAATGTTGGAAGGTCGTCCGGAGGAATCAAGTGTTTCACCCAAGTGATATTCCTCAGATGGTAAAATGAGGATTTGACCACCGCTAACACCTGAAACTTCAGGGTCAAGCCATCATCAAAAATAATGCCCAGGTTATGCACCCGATTTGAGGTAGTGAGCGGACACCATCAAGCCATAGACCGACATGAGCCCAACTCAAGACCCGCCCCCGGGTGACCCGGATCCAGCACCAACACCTCAGTCTTATTTGGATTTAATCTCAACCAACTTGAGCTCATCCAGTCTTTGATCTTAGACAGGCAGCTGTTTGGCACAGGAATCGTATCATCCTGTCCGGGCACAAAGGACATATACAGCTGAGTATCATCTGCATAGCAGTTAAAACTCAAGCCGTATCACCTGATGATGTCTTCTAATGGCAGCATATACATTGCGAACAGCATGGGCACCAATATGGAACCCTGTGGCACCCAGCAGTACAGGGGGGAGGAAGTCAGAGGAATAAATTCCAGTGACCACCCTCTGAGACCTGCCTAAGAGGTAGGATTGAAACCATTCAAGCATTGTACCTGACAGTCCACAGAGGAACCGCAGGGTTTCCAAAAGCACCTCATGGTCCACAGTGTAAAAAGCAGCAGAGAGATCAAGAAGGACCAAAATGGTACAAGCCTTTTGATCTCTAGCCATTAAGAGGTCGTTTAATACCGAACAAGGGCAGTCTCTGTGCTATGCCTCTTCCTGAAACCAGACTGGAGAGCTTCATAGACATTGTGAGTTACCAAGTGATCATCCAGTTGCAGCGCAACTACCTTCTCAGTAACCTTCCTCACAAAGGGAAGGTTAGAGACAGGTTGGTAGTTAGCTGAATCGACGGGATCCAAGGAGAGTTTTTTAAGGAGTGGTCGAATGACTGCCTCCTTTAGAGGTGTCTGGAAAGATTCCCCTCTCTGAGGATCTCCATACAATTTCAGCAAGGATGGGGCAGATGATATATACACAACCCACTAAAAGGGAGGTAGGGCCCAGATCCAAACTACAGCAGATTCGGCGCAGAGTCTGGACAATCTTCACAATGTCCATGAATTCCGGTCGGCTGAAATCTGTCCAGACAGCCTGGGTGTTCATCACCTCCCATCAACCTCCACAGCCCCTCTTAGAGAGAGCTGGGCTGATCCCGGACCTGATGCTGGCAACCTTATCTGCAAAAAACTGATCTAGCCCATCACACTCAATTTGTGAAAAAACTCTTCCAGACTGGAGACAGTTTGGATTGCACAATCTGTAAACAGTTCAAAAAAGTTAAGCCAGTTGGTTCTGCATGGCAGAAATCTCCCTGGACAAGAACTCTGCCTTCTTATGAGTGATTTCTGATTGATAGACCTTATAATGTTCCATCAATCTAAGCCTGTCAGCATCCAGGCTGGACTTCTGCCATGCACTCTCCAAGCTTCGACCAACCCACCTCAGCTCCTTCAAGGATCCATCATACCAAGAGGACCTCGAGCGAAGAGTGAGTGGTCTAACATGAACAGGAGCAGTCAAGTCCAAGGTCTCTCCAACTGCCTTATTATAGGCTAGTACGAGGTCCCCTGGACTTGTGCTTTCACCCAGCAATCCCGATAGGTCCAGCACCGCTGATAGACCATCTGGGATAACTCCCCTTAAAGGGCAGTACCAGACCATCTCCAAAGGGATAGGTCCATTTAGGGGGGCCCCAAAACTGAACCCTATGGTGTGATGTTCAGACCAACTGACTGGTTCCCACCCCCATGTCAGTGATCTCCATCCCAGAAGGAACAGCAGATCCAGTGAGTGACTTCCTATATGGGTAGAGGAGTTAACTATAGTGTAAGGCCCAGCATTGTCATTAGCTGGAGAAGATTTTGACCAAACTACTTGAGGTTCATCATGGACAGGTTGATGTCCCCCAGAATTATCCATCTGGGAGACTCCAACACCATGTCTACTGATGAAGTCTGCACTTCCTGCAGGAATGCACCCCCATCTCCTGGTGAACAGTAAATGAGGAGTTTCCTGCAACTTACACCTCACCCATGATACTAGATTAAGAGTCTCTTCAGGCAAAGTGGCCCAGACTAATTACTCTTACAGTTTCTCACAATTAAGTAGATAGAGGGCATGTCAGCCCAAAGTTACTTATTCTGTCTTCTTGGCATAAAGCAATTACCAGGGCTGGCAGACCCATAGGTTAGCTTGCAGTACATTTCTCCCCTGCACCAGGGGGTACAAGGGTACTCACGCAGGTCCTCCTCGGTTGATCTCTGCTATAGATGGCATCCTGGCATCTTCAGCCCTCTCACAACTGAGGCTTTGATCAGTGCTCTCACTGCTGCGTGATGACATCTGGTCTTTGGTTCACATCTTTCCCCAACATGGGAGGGAGGGCTAGTACCTGGAGGATAATCTGGCAACCTCCAGACTAGCAGGGTAAGCCTAACTAAATTACTTTAACTAAAACAAAACATTCCCTCTTGGATGGAGGGGCTTAGCTGGAATGCCCAGGCCCAGAAGCATGGCAGGGGCATGAGACCCCTTTCTCTCGAATCTGTAGGCTGGAATCTGGCAAAATGCTGGAAAACACTGTCTCTTATAGGGCTTTCCCGAGGCTCCTGATTGGCTGTGGTGATGGGGTGATTGGCCTCTGATTGGCTGGTGGGACCTGTCAATCACAGAAATGAATAATACATGAACCTCACTCGTACTGTTGGTCTGCTGTTTTGGAGCCTAGAATTAGGTCCCTGTACATCCCCATGGGCACTCTGCCTTAACCCATGAGCTTTGCTGAATGTCCCACAAGTCGTGGCTTTGTTTTGTTTACAATTGGCTGTTGCTGCTTTTAATTATTTTATATTTTTTAATGATATCTTGGAGAACACCTGTGAGCGGATGCTGATTTGTAGGTTCTTCCAAGTCAGTTACAAGAAAAAATTGAACCAGTACATAGCATAACGTTGCAAGGCATTACATAACAAGCAAATACAAAATTGCACTGGTACAAAACAATATATTCATTACAAGCTAGGTAGACAATAAATTGGTGTGAATTATAAGACTGGGATACTATTTAGCTTAAGGTATAACATTTAGACACAGCTATGGCATTGGTGAGAAGGCGCCTTCATCTGAGAGTTAAGCATACTTGTGGAGGGAGAAACAGAGTGGAGAACAGGCACAGCTGTGGCATAGTGAAGTGTATGCCTGTGTAAGGGTTAGAACAGACTTAAGGAAGGTTGGAGGCAATGGGGCTAGGAGAGCAACAGAAGGTGGGGCATGAGGGCTGGGACAGAGATGGAATGTGGTGCCCATTGGGAGGAGGAAACAGGGGGTGGATGCTTAACCCTCTGTCCTTTTAGCAGATTAGATATAGCCCTAAATACAACTTCTGGTGCAGCCAGAAAATAGTAAATATTTGCCCCAATACCCCATAGTTCTGTAGTCCTGGATGAGTGCTTGCAGTCACTGCACAGAGAAAGAAATTTGCTCAGTTCATTTTCCTGTCACTGCTGCCAATGTTTAAGCTCCCTGACATGCAGCAGCAGATAGGCTGTCTTAACTCAGAGTCCCATAGATTACCTGGTTGCAGCCAGGAAAAAGCATTCCTTTTAATTTAAATACTTTCCCCCGATACAATAATTTCCCCAACATACAGCAGCAGTTACATTAATTAAACTATTTCTTGCTTTCTTTTTGGCCGCAGCCGAGATACCCTGCCCCGAGGGCAGACAGACTCTTATGAATATTTAACAGAACGGGGCTCCAGCTCATGAATATGCAAATGAGCCTCGATCGAACTCCTCATAGAAATAATGTCAATTTTAGAGAAGAGGCCTCTCAGTGGCCTGTCTGTTGTCACCGGGTTCCACTTAACTGACAGGGATCCCGGGACCCATGGAACACTCCCTGGATTAACCGCTAGTTTGAGCAGTTAAAGATGAAAGGTGCCACTCGCACCTATGCGATTCCTGTTGCCCCCAAGGGCAGGCAGCATTGCAGGAGAGCGCGGTGGATGTTTTGAGCCCCATGGGTCTGGATTAAAGCTTGGGCTGGCTTGGCTGGGGCACCAGGGGCAGGAAAAGAACTGGGGGCTACAAAACAAAATATGCAGGCAGATCAGATCGGGAGACACCTGGGACAGCAGAAGGAGACAGAGTCACAGGGTGGCAGCTAAGCCCAGGCAGACATTTCAGCCACCCCTATTTGTGGGGGTGGGGGTTACATAACTGTTTTGAATAAAATAAATTGGAAGGGCACGAAGTACTCACTTGTGTGCCTACCCACACTGGGTATTTTCAAAACAAACTTGAAGCTCCTTATGAATCTCGATATGCCTGCCATCGGTAGCACCACCTTTCCACATCTCCATCACTACTTCCATCCCCTGCCCCCTCAGCCCTTCCCTCTCTCCCCCCTGAGTATGACCTCCTGCTCCCCCATACACCTAGCACCCCCTCCCTCTGCCTGCAGTCTAGCCACCTCCCTCCGATCCCTACTGCTATACTGATATTACGCTCTCCTTTTGCACATTGCACTTGGGCTCCTCCCCTTCACCCCATTTTTTCTTTTTTTCTTTAGCACTTAGCAACGCTCCAAACAACCTCTTGTTTGTTGACAACTGACTGGTTTCACTGTTGAGCACTGTACATTGTCTGTTTTCCTGTGACCTGTACTGTGTTTGATATATAATCCTGTTTGTTTACCTTTGTATTTCTGCAATTCTTTGTATAATGTCACCTATGTGTTGTACTGAAATGTCCTGAAGTGAAACCTATGTAAACAAACCCTGAGCTCAAATGGTTTTTCGAATACTGAAATAAATAAATAAATAAAATAAACAAATAAATTCTCTTGTTTTGTATCACAGTACTTGTGGCTCTTCTACCCACTTGCTATCTCCTACTCTGTCTGACTGCTCTGCTCTCTCTCGCTCTCTGCCTGCTCAGCCCAGCTTCTCCCTAATTCCCAGCCACACAGATCAAGAGAAGTGTAAAAAGCTGCTATGCTCGTTGTTTTTACTCTGCCCAACTGCTCTGCTCTGCTTTCCCTCTTACTCTGCGCCTGCCTGACCATGCTTCATTCACACTCTCTCTCTGTGAGAGATTCAACTTAGAAAGTCAGTTAAGGTACTCAGTCTGCCCAATTTCTCCACACGACCCCGCTCCATTTTCTTAATGCACCTGTGCCTCCAGAATTCGTTGATACTGTTAATAAAAATACTGGTATCTGTGATCCCTGAACTTGATGCTACTAATAATAAAAACAAATAAGAAATATACACTTTCTGGGAGAGAAGTTTTGATATGCTGAATCCCCCCCAATTGCTCCAACATTGTCTCTGCTTGAGCTAAGGCACTGCTCCAGTGCTGATCCAAACTGACAAACAACACTGCTCCATCATACTACCCTCACTTTGAGCAGGCCGCCACTCCACTCCCAGCTCCATCAATCCAATACCATTAAATGTATGCAGTAGTGTATGCGGCTTGTGTCTGACAGCATCCATGCCCTCTACGAACCCTATCACTGACACCATTGGACCAAAGCACATAGGACAAATGTACACCTAAACTTGACTGAAATGCAGAGAAGAGAAGGCATGACCACACAAGAGACGCTTACAAGCAATGCTTGTTGATGTTCAAAAATGTAGTCCATTTCAGAGTGTACTTTCATGGTTTGACCAGAAGGTGGCGGCCAAGCTGCATGTAAGGTGCTGTTATTTTACTGATTGACAAATGCTTAGATTTTTTTCTTTTTTTCTTTTTGTTTCTGTTTTTATTTATTTTTGGTTGTTTTTGTTGGTAATTCCAGTAATGTTCGAGTATGGTAAAACCTGCACAGCAATAAGCAGCTGTTTTGTTTTTTGAAAGAAAAGGCAATGATGGCCATGTAAAAGCAGTGGCCTAGCAACGGTTCCAGCCCGAGCTGTAGTCAGCGACTGAGTGGCCCATGATGGCGACTTCAGCAGCGGCCTTGGCAGTAAGAAAGATAGTGCGTACTGAGTTCTCTGGGATAAAAAACAAAAAATCTTGTCACAGCTGCTGTTTTGGAGTGGAATATTTATATTGTGCTCAGGCTGCCTGCTAGAAGGTGGAGGTTGCTTAAACAGGTATTTCGATGTTTTGTTTTTCACCTTTGATGACTACTTGATGCCAGTAAAACCATCTTAGATGTGGGCATGTGAGGCTGGCAGGAAGGCAGACGGTTTCAGGGTGAATGCTGAGCTCTGTTTGGATGGAAGGACTTTCAGCAGGCTGTTGTGTTGGGATAACAGCCCAGCTGACAGTACCTCTCAACCAATCAGATTACAGCATTTTTACCATCCATTTCATAATGGAATACAAACTGTACTGTCTTAATATTATATGCTGAAACATTTTACAGGATTTTGGAAAATTGCTGTAAGGTAACACAATGATTTAGTAATGTAGTGGAATTAAAGCGTTGGTCTCCAGGTTTACAGGACTGCATGCTAGCCTTTAGGTTACAGTAAATGTATAAACAAAAATACAGGCTGTGTGGGCAGCAAATAAAACAAAGGGTTATATTAAATAAATGCTAAAAATAGAAAAATAAAGTTAGAATTTACATTTTAACCACAGGTCTTCTATTGGAATTATCTGTAAAGAGAAACTAAGCAGTTATTGTTAATTTTGCTAATTTTTTCTCTGTAGAAAATGGGGAGGGGGGGGCATCCTGGATAAGCCGCGTTGCTAACTGAAAACAATAGCATCGGGTAAAAAGCGGGACAGAACACCTCTGGAAAAACACGGTCAGGAGTCTCCAAATAGAAAAGTTAAATCTGTTACCTGCTTATTATGCCATCTAAACTGCAAGTGCTGTACAGCCTGCAGCATACGCATTCACATGTCAGCAGAGAGAGATCAACAAGATGTCAGATGGCAACCTAGCAGACCAAACGTTTGGCTCCCCATCAGCGGGCTTGGTCAGCTGAGAATCACCCAGACTCACCTGGGCCTTTAAAACATGGACTTAAGGGGCCATATCCAATTAACCCTCTGTAACTGTAGGTCGCACTGTAAATGCCAAAATAATGCAATCATCCAGATTTCAGAGTCATCTGATAAAGACTCCACTATGTCACAAACCCAATGGCAGATAGAAAACAACAGACAGCATCTAAAGGTCTAAAATCCATGTGGCTATCACCAAAGATCCATAGGAAACTGAAAAGGGGGCATCGTTTGGCACTCTCTGGTTTCTCTACACTTGCATGCGAGTGTGTACAGCACACACTGTATAGTGCTTGCAACTTAGATGGCACAATAAACAAGTAACAGATTGAAGTTTACTATCTTACTCGAGTCCTCTGACTAGGTTTTTGATGAGTGCTCTGTTCCCTTTTTATTTATTTTTTTAATTTATAGATAATTCCTGAAAAAAATGTCATTGTCAAAACATCAATTCTAACTCTATTTTCTGTTTTTAGCATATCTTTAATATTACTGTCTTTGTTTTATTTATGTCGCCCCATCTCTTATCATCAGGAAATGTGAGGAAAACACAAAAGAAAAGGAATTTGGTTTTCTATAGCACTGCTGATAAACACTGTAATCCAGAGTTCTCCATAATGCACGAGGAGTCAGCAGCAATCTTTAGGCACACACAAAAAAGGAAAGCTCAGGGAGTTATGTACAGAGAAAGATAAAGAAGTAAGCATTAAGAAATAAGGGGTATGCATTAGACAGTTCTAATGGTGGGGAGATCACGTGATGCTGCTGTGAGGTTAGCTGCTCCGGAGTTTAGCTCCCGCTTCGATCCCTCTACAAGCACTTACAACACGCAGATACTGGCGTTCTGACATTAATTTAGAAAGGGGCTCCATCGCGAAGCATCGTGCGCAACATATTAGTGGCTTTGGGGACCTCCGTTCTTTACTAGTAGTAGCGCCCGATCAGAAAGACTAAGGGGCCTAAGTGGAATTATGGGCTGAAATGCACCAGGCGCCTCCATCACTCCCATGAAACCCCTGAGAAAGGATCGAAAAGATCCAAAAGCCAGACCGAGGCCCTACAATCCCCCACTCCCACGGCATCTCAACCAATCATGACTCTATCGGAACAGAAGTTCCTGGAAGAATTGCAACCTTTAAATCCGACTGCAAGAAATAACTAGAGAAATCAAGTCTCTCAGGAGTGAATTAGCTGATACAAATCGTGCTATCTCAGATGTTTCGCTCGTACAGCTTACTAGAGAACTGGAAAATAAGATGGACCCAGAGGTGGTTTCTCTAAGGCAAAGGCTGCACAAGGCAGAATCTAAACTAGAGGATTTGAGGGCTGAGTAGGAGGAACAATATTGTTATTTTGGTCTTGCCGAGGAGGCAGAAGGAACAGCCCCCATTTTATTCTGTCAGAAGTTGCTGCTTAAGATAGCTGGTCCTTCTCGAATAACCCATCATATATAATAGAGAGGGCTCACCGTCATTCGACTTAAACCTACGAATGGAAGGCCTCGAGACCAATCATTATCAAACTACTAAATTATCTAGATAAATCACATATTCTGGACCAGGTTAGGGGTCTGCAACAGATTACTTGGGAGGGCTAGCAGCTTGGCTCAAGATATCCCTGCCACAGTGAGACAACGCCTGCATGAATATCACCCATAGTATCAAAATTAATTGCGGCAAGTATCAGATATAAGTTTAGTATCCCTCCAGACTGATGGTTATGCATGCAGATTCGTGGCACTCCTTTGATAATGCATAGTTAGCCAGCGCTGCACTACACCAGATGTATTCCGATCTGTTTTGTCAGAGGCCCTGTAACCACTGCTCAATTATGCCTCTCAAGGATGGGGTGTTTGATAAAATGAATATTATGAGCCTGTTCCCTGGGGATAATTACGAAGTCGTATCACATTGTGAAATTAGTAATTTGTTGAAAGGTAACCTGATCTTTTCATTATTTAAAAGTACTACATTAGGGCAATAGATCTCACCCATATGAGAGTACCTGTAACTACTCATGGAATTTGACTATGTCTGCTGTGTTGAGAATCAGTGCCTTTTTTTTGTGTGTCTTGATGCTCCATTGAAGTTGGAAACGCCCTACATGGACATGTGCTGAACGCTTTACAATGGGTGATTAGAAGTGTTTTGTAAGCCAGGTTGAGCTACTCCATCATATGGAAAGTGGAAGGATTAGATTTCATGTTATACCGGCTCTGAGGAAGAGAATTGAAGACGTTTACAACAGATATGTGTTAAATGCCTGCATTGAGGGGAACAGGAGGGGTTGCCTCCCCCCCCTTTTTTTTTTTTTCCCCAGGACTAATGATGGGTGTAATAGTGTCATTCAGGCCTGTTGGAGGACCTGAGTAGGGAGCGGGAAGCCTTGATAGTCTGGCAGTTGTTTAGTGCATCATGATCTGGCATAGGTGGACATGCCACTGGGTTGTTGGGAGTTAGAATATAACACTGTATAATAATGCTTTCCTTCTGGTGACGAAATATTTTTTCATAATCTTTGTTTCTTGTTCTATGTTGTTCTGATCTCGTGAGGGTAGAGGGATGCTATGGGGGGGACAATACAGAGAGTGGAAAGTATCAAATTACAAGAACGGTGCGGGATGGTAATTTGTACTTCAACTTCCTACACCTAATAATTTTATGAGGTAGAGAACAAGTTTATGGGTCTGACTGAACAATGTTGGGTGTGTAGGGAGGGAGGATTTTGAATAAATGAGGGTGTTGTGTAGGGGAATGGTTTGGGGTTCACCACTAAGTAGGTGTGGAATAGTACTGACACGACTCCTTAGAGGAGGAATTCACATATATTGTTTTACTGATTATTGTTTTGTTGCAACTATGCTGAGGTTTTGCTCTGAACAAAGGGTGCCAATTCCACTGGGTGGTCCAAGATTCTGTTGCACCTCCACAAACTTACATAGATGTGCCTTATCCAAGAGACACTATCTGACCACAAATTAGTTTAAGGAGAACATGGTGGACATGTATTTGTAATGGGTTGATTCAGAGAAATGGGGTATGTATGATTATGTATGAATTTTCATTGTTGTAATCGTCTGGGATCGTAAGGTGATATATACTCTTAAGAGCCATATTAGGCCATACCAAATGGTAGGGTCTGTTTATGGACCAGTTGGTGATGACCTCTACTTTTCATAGCCTCTATGTCTGATCTGGTATTGTCTAGCTCCCCATCTTACTGGGAGATGAACCTGGTTCTCAGTAATACCTCATAGGTCGCAAACAAGGCACACCCCATACACCCCAGCCTGTTGGCCCTCAAAGACCTTTAACATCGGCCTGTGACCTGTGAGACTTTTTCTCTCCACTTGAGCTATTTCATTCACTTTCCCATATTATACTGTCAAGAATCGATTTCTTTTTTGGGGATTGAGCACCACGAGAGTTCAGGGTGTGCCTACCTTCCAAAGTGATTGATCATCACCTAACTATTTGGAATGTCCACCTCCCATTAATTATTTTAAAATCTGGAGATTTAATTCACTACCAGATCCCATATAGTTGACCTTCTGCAAAATACAACAAATTTCTGGACTCTAATACTGGGTCCTGCTGAAATTAGAGGCCTTGGTGCCAGTAATGCTCATGAAGAGGTGAAATTATTCATTGGCCTCCATTAGAAAAGAAAATTCATCATATCCTCCCACTCCTGCATATTAGAAGTTTGAGCAAACCCTTTCCCCAGTCATGCTTACTGAATTTGAAGGCTGGAAAGGCTTCGTTTCCAATATTATTTACTTGGAGATAAGGTGGAATATCTCCATTTCAAAAACAAGTTACTTACTGATTAGGGGATACAGGGAAACTAATGGCCTTAGGCTCAGATCGCAGATGTTTGATAGAATGGTTACTATACAAGAACCTATCTCCCAAATCACTTGTTAGTAGGGACAACGGTTTTCTGTTTTCAGCCAAAAACACTGGAAAAAACTGAATTTGCCTTTGTTTTTGTTTTTTTGTTTGTTTGTTTTTTGGTGCACCACTTTACCATGCAAAAAAAACCCCACTTTGCACCAGCTTTTTGGGCAAACCCCTTCATTTTGAGGCCCTTTTTTTGTTAAAAACATGCCAATTTATCCTCAGTTTTGGGAGCGAGGGGATAGAAAGTATGAATGTTAAAATTTTGCCACATGGAAACGCCCATTTTTGAAAATGGAAAATCATTGTCTCTACTTTAAAAGACAAGGTTACCGTCACTGCTTGAAGACAGCAGTAGTTCATTCAGTGTCACTGCTGAGTCAGAGGCTATGGTGGGATTCAAACCTGCAAGCCACAGTTTCCCAGCTCAGTACTCTAACTTCCAGACAGTGCAGTCTCCTGTTGATCCTACAGAACTAAAAGTGTTTCTTTTCCACAGCTTGCCATACCAAGGCTATTTTGGTGGGGTCTCTGCCTTAACTCCTGAACACATTGAGAAGATCAATGGATTTCCAAACAGCTATTGGGGCTGGGGAGGAGAAGACGATGACATTGCTGCCAGGTAGTACAGATCATGGTATCTAATGGCTCTTTCCTAACTTCCTGACTCTTTCCTAACTTCCTCTTGTCACTTGAATAACAAGCACAGCTCTTCTAAGATAACTGGCAGAACAGGTTTAGCAGTGAATATCAGTATTTTGTTAGCCCACACCAATTTGATTAAGTCTGAATGATGAATTTAGTGCTCATGAAAAGTGAGGGGGCTGAGTGCACAGGAAAGTAAGCTCTCTGCATGTCTTCCAACCAAATGCAGTGCAGGCTTTTACAAATTATCGAACCCTCAGGGGTTCTGATTCTGATGGGTTTAAGGCAGAACCCAAAAGCTTCTAGAAGTTTTTTATTTTCAACCCCCTATAAGCCTAGTAATAAGTGTGTTTACATAATTATTATAGTCTAATTGCTGTATATGCAAAAGAATAATTAGCATTTCAACATCCTAGAACTGATTTCCAAGAGTAGATTCTTTTTGGTCCTAACTTTTTGAGTCTGCCATTTTGTACGGTGGTCTTTCTGTTTTTTACAACTAGACCATTCAGAACAAAGCAAGTTCCATACATTATTTTAGGCTATAGAAAGGTATGAGATTGACAGCACAGGACAATGAAACTCTTCATCTACCCACAGTTTATGCAATGTACAGATGGACTCACCGTACCAGCTTCACATACTACGGTATTTAGGGCAGATGAAAGATGCATGACAGATGGAAAGGAAAAGTGAATCTCTCTGTTTAGCCCTGCACCTTTGCCAACATTGCATAAGGTGCAATGCAGGAAAACGGTATCAGGGGAACTAGTTACTATAGTTTTATTACTTGTTACATAATATCAATAGATCACTTTGAAGGAAAAGTAATAAGTAACTGTAACAATATCACTTTTTTCGGAAAGTAACCATACATTTTCAATTACATTTCGTGGAAGCAGTTGCTCTTCCACAACTGTATTCTCAGACGCCTTACCAGCACTAAATAGAAATGTCGGCTGTTCCATGTTAGATGAGCGACACTGTGTAAATAACTTGTAAACAACAACAACAACAAAAAGATTCCAAAATGTCAACTACTACCATGACGATGTCCTTGTGTAAAAGGAAATTGAAAACCTGGTTATTCCAGCAAGCCTTCCCTACTTGATGCCCTGTTCTCTTTAAATTAGTTAGATGTTATATTTATGGGGAAGTTTTTGTATTTTGTTATTATAATAGTGTCATTATCTTTGGATATAATGTTCTTGGTCCTCCATTCCTTCTGGCTTTGCAGCCCTATTGCTTGTCAGACTCACCTCTCACTGCCAATCATGATTGCATCTCCCCAGGTTCCCAAGCACCTCTGGACCTGAGTTACCCATCTCTGGAGGCCTACCTATATTCCCATCGAGGGGAGAGAGGCACCTCTCTCCCACTGGTATTGAATATGTAACTATGCTGGTGCACTTGGCAGGGATCAGGTGGTGAGGGGCAGCTCTAATACCATCATCCAACAAACTGAATCAGCCATTGTCCTTTGTTCTGAGTCTCTCCCTCTAACCACTGCCACAGGAGTGTCAACTGTTTCTGATCCTGGGGCACACTGCCAGCCAATGTACAGTCACTCACATCAGCCAATGCATCACACACCCATTAGGGGCCACCTTCCGAATGGTACATTGCTCAACCATTCCCTAGGAGGAGAGCATTCTCACAGATGCTCCTTTGCCCAACTGGTTGGCCTCTGCTCCTGATGGCTTGGGCTCAGGACACTAGGTTGTCAGTGTGCCAGAGTTGCCCTCCAATACTCAGTGCCAGGGAATTGGTGTACATGTTGTTTGTTTTATTGTACATGCCATAAGCATATATTTACTATAGTGGGGTGGGGAGGGTAGGAACTAGACAGACTTTGACACAACATGGAAACTGCACCCTGTGTATGAAAGAATACCTCCCTTTCAACATAGGGTATATTCCATAGAACTCACAGAAATAAGCTTTCTACTCCCTCTGGAATGCTGCCAACAATTCTGCCTAGCAATGATGGGCTGAAGGAAGCGAAGCTCTGAGTGCTACAGCAGCACTGTTGGCAGCCTTGCAGAGCACATAAAAGTATATTTGTACGCCCTGTTGATATCCTATTTATACCATTGATTTGAAGAATCATTTTCTATGTTTGATTAATAAAATGAGGTTTTATTTAAATAAAAGATATTGTACATTTGAGAGGGTGTCTACAGGCCAGCTGTGTCTGTTTTGTTCATAGCTTAACAGACATGTTGATGAGTAGGAGTGGGTGGGTTGGAGATTTCTTGACAGTCATATTTGATTCCCACAAAAAAAAAAATAACATGGTTTAACTGTTTTTAACTTTGTAAAAAGTACAGTGGATTTTTTCTTTAGATCCTTTCTTTCCCTGTGTAGAGTGGTAAGTAATCACTGGGAATGTGGGCTTGGAAAATTTCCAGTCAGGAGGCCAAGCCTTGGAGAGTTAATTGATAAGGACTCCTTCAAAAAGTAGCTGAAAATAAATTGGTAGCTGTAGCAGTAAGAATTACATTTATTTGTTGTGAGCCCATCCTGGGTTCAGAATTCTGGGACATGTATAGCATCAATGTGTGGAAGGTGGACAAAGATTATAAGAAAATACAATCAGAACAATTTGTGTAGAAAAATCTCTATATACTGTTTATATTCATGTGGGGGTGATCATATCTGATTACCTCACAATGGTGAGAAAGTGCCACAAGGCAGTGGTAGGGCCAGTCTGATGATGGGGTGCATGGGGAGGGGTATCATTAGTAGAAGGAGGGAGGTGGTGTTGTCACTGTATGGATCACTGATGAGACCCCACCTGGAGTAGTGTCCAGTTCTGAAGATCACACCTCAGGAAGGACACAAACAGGGTGGAGGCTGTCCAGTGAAGTGCAACTAAAATGGTGCAAAGATTGCATCAGAAGCCCTACAATGAGAGAGAGAGAGAGAGAGAGAGAGAGAGAGAGAGAGACTAGGGGACCTCAATATGTACACCCTGTAGGAGATAAGGGAGGGGGCATGATAGAGATCTACAAATACCTCATGGGGCTTACTAGGGTACAGGATTGGAGAATTTTTCAGAGGAAAAGATGCACAAGAACAAGATGAATTAAATTAAGCTTGAAGAGGGGAAATTTAGGAGGGTTGTGAAGAAATACTTCTTCACTAAAAGAGTGGTGGATGGCTAGAATCATTTTCCAGTGGATGTGGTGGAGTGAAAACAGTGGTGGGCTTCAATCATGCATGGGATAGGCACAAGAGAGACTTAGTGGGTGAGTAAGGAGAGGAGAGGTAGCCAGAGATCAAGTAGGGCCTGTGGTGGCAGGATAGCATAGGTGGGAAAAAATGGTCAGATTGGGTGGAAGAAGCTGTCGTTATCTGCCATCAAAGTATGTGTTTGTATGTATAAGTCCAGTTTTTAGTATCAAAAATAGAAAGTTTCAGCAAGGGACTCAACTTATATGTGAGATTGGCTTATCTGTGAGGTCCACTTATGTGCATAACTCTTTGGCTATTTTTTCTTTTGCCTGCATGTTTTCAGTCAGTGGCTCCACTGACCCACTATACTGACCCACCACTCACACATGCAGTATTCACACACTCAAACCAAATGGACATACTGGCATCTATTCTTGTTATGAGTGCAGTCTATTCCTCCTGTGAACAGTTAGCACCATATCAAGCCAGAGAAGCTGATTGCCCAGAGTGAAAATTGAGAGCAACATACAAAAACATGTTCCTGGAAACAGTATTGTGTTTGTGGGATGTGGAAGCATGCATTTATTTATTTATTTAGTTTTTGTTGACCGGGTAAGTGCACTAGACAAATCCTGCCTGTTTTCAGGCACAACCCAGGGGAGGGGGATACAGATGAATGCCAACTGACCTTGAACCAGATTAAGCTGTTGGTGGTATTTTTAGTGAATGAGGGAAATTTGGCCAGGACACGGGGGGGTGGGGAATTCCCCTTCTCTCCTGTAGGTGGATGGGCTATCTGTGAGCATGATGGCCACTTTGGGAGAGTTGTCAGAGGAGGAGGATGTTGGTCCGGTGGAGGGGGAGGCCTCACCTTCCACTGTAGCTCAAACGGAGGCTTTGCAGGCTAGTGATTTGGATATGGATTCGGAGGAAGTTTTTCATGAAGTGATTGGTTCTACTGAGGATTTTGTCAAAAAGTGAGCAGCAAATTTTCAATGTTAATGTGCAGCAGAACAGAGAAGATGCTTTAACTACTAAGTCAACTGTAAAAATGCCTTTGAAAGGACTACTCCCTCAAAAACCTGAAAAGATAGCTGTGGTTTTAGATAAGCCAGAAGAAGAAACTGACAGCAGCATCAGAAAAGCAGCACACTTATTGTGTTCGCCATCTAAGGGTGAGTCTAATAATGGTGACAGTCATGACATTAATAAAATGCATGGTATGTAGCCTTGTGGCTCAGCTGGCAGGATTATCGCAGATGAATGTGAGTGCCAAAAGTCCATACCAGACACTACGGAAGCTGTTCCTAATAACATTGCTCCTGTTCCCAGTAATGACAGCGGTTCTGCTGGGGATGTTCCAAATACTGATGCTAGCAGTACTATTTTTGGCCTGCAAAAGAAATTGTCTAAAGAAGCTGGGTTTGTGTTCAAATTACCAGGGTATCGCGACCTACCTAACGCATACGCTACTCTGGTTGTATTTCAAAGAGACAGTAAAAGCCAATCAGGAACTACGGAGTTTAGTTTTTCTCATCGTATGAGTGAAACTACACTGAAGCCTTTACATGAGACTGTAGAAAGTTCAGAGGCCCAGTTGCTTCCTGAAACGACTAATGGATCAGGACTTTTGCTAGACCACAGCAAATCGGCTAAACAGCTGAGTCATGACAAACATTGGTCGCCACATAGAGCGCTTCTAGAGGCTGGCTGGGAGAAGACAGTCACAGGCTCTTGGACTCCTGATCCAATGTGGGACCCATCTTTTGATTTACAAAATTCTACTCCTATGTGAAAGCCTAAAATTACTGTGGGGACTATCCTTAACACTATCAGGGATGAAAAACCGTATATGATTAACTCAGGAGGTCTGGCTATGGCTTTAACATAGAAACAGAGAAACATAGAATTTGACGGCAAATAAGGACCACTTGGCCCACCTAGTCTGCCCATTTTCCTACTTAACAGATAAGCTGCAGATCCTAATTAACCAACAGCTTACTTTAAATACTGTAGGGTCTTTGCAGCCCTCTAAAACACAGGACTCAGAACAGGACGGTGGTTCTCTTGGTAATTTGAAAGACCCTAGTGGTAAAAAGAATGGGTCTACCTCTGCTGGTCCCAAAAAACACTAATGTCAGAACTTTATATAATAGTGACAGTCATGACATTAATAAAATTCACAGTATGAAGCCTTGTGGCTCAGCTGGCAGGAGTATCACGGATGAATGGGAATGCCAAAAGCCCATACCAGACACTACAGAAGCTGCTCCTAAAAGGAGGCTGCACCAAGACGTAATGCTGTGCGTATATGTTATAAAGGGGGATTAGCTGAGCGTCCAGATAGGTATTATGTGAGGAAATGTTTGATTAAGGAGTCTTTGCACTTTTGTCAACATCTCAGGAGAAGATAATTATGATATTAGTTTTAGAACACCCTATGCCTTAGATCTGTTTTGGGAGCGATATAACCAGGTAAAGTTTTCTCCCACATGGACTCCCTTTTTAGTTATTCCTCTCACTAAATCTTTGCTCAGATTTGTTACTGTTATGTTCAGAAATGAGGGAGTACATGTGGAGGATATAACTTACTGGTTAGCTCAGAAATGTGAAGTACTAAGTGACCCTGCCCCTATTCTGGATACGGAGCAATTTTGGGCAGGAGGATGGAAGTATAAGATGAAGCTAAGGCAACCGGAAGCAGGGGTGGAACATATTCCAAATTCCTTTCTGTTTGGGAGGGATGGGGGTGTTGGTTTTTATGGGGGACAACCTAGGACTTGTTACAAATGTGGATCCAGAACTCATTTGTCAAGTGTTTGTGACCTACCTAGGTGCAATAATTGTGGAGAAGTGGGACATGTTACGATGCAATGTGCTAAGCATACTAAATGTGATTTGTGTGAGAGGCATGGCCATGTTTTTAGGGAATGCCCTTGGGCTGCAAAGAACAAGGCATCATGTATCAGTCCAGATCTATTGATTCAGCAGGCTCAGGATGCCTCCACTAATAAAAAGAGGGTTTCCTGCTGATAATATTGTTCCACTGCAACTGGAGGCTGATACTGAGCATCTGCCTACTCTCCCGCCCTTCACAGTGGTAGAGCTTGTCGATACAGGCCCTAAGGCTTGTGATAGTGGCCTAGATAAACAAGGGGATCTGGAGGAAGGTCCATTACCCCAGTACCTTTAGTGCCGCTATGCTATAGGGATTTGGACAATATGGAAAAATCAAAACAAACGAGTGTCTCCCTATCACCTTTGCCTCCAAGAAGATCCTCTCAAAACCAGAGAGCTAAATCTTCCCCTTCCAACACAAGCATTGAGACTCAGAATTCCTATGCTGCATTATTCACTAATTGGGGTGACTCTGAAATGAACATAATGGATACTGATTCTCAAACTTCAGTACAGGATCCCACGGGGTTAACTGCAGAAGAATATAAAGGGAAGAAGAAAAAGAAGAGGAAAAAATAGTTTGTCAGCTAGGCAGAAGTAATAGTAAATGATGGTTCAAAAATGGGGATAGTTGAATACGCATAGTATTCTGAACTCTATCAAAAGACAGGCACTATTCCAGATGGTTCATGATGATAATATTTGTGTATGCTTTCTGTAGGAAACTTGGATGTGTTCCATAAAGCAAATTGCTTCTTTTAAAAGAGACTGGCCACAGGGGCCCTCTTATTGGTCGTTTGGTAGGGATAAGGTGGCTGGAGTGGGTATTCTGTTTAATTCTTTTCTTTTACACTGGATAAACTAATAGACCTGATTCCAGGAAGGGTTCTAATATTAGATGGAAAATGGGATAATATGATGTGTAGATTTATCAATATCTATAATCCACAAACTAAAGCTGAATGCATAAATTGCATGAAAGCTGTTCAACCATATTTAATGACTTATTATCAGATTTTTTGGGGTGACGATTTTAACTGTAGTCTGCTTTTAAAAGGATAAACTACAAATAAAATGTATTGTGATTCTCACGCTTTAGACTCAATTATTAAATTGGCTGGACTTTCAAATTGCTTTAAATATAGCAGTTTTGGACCTAGTTTTATTTTCATGAAAGGGAAATTGGGTTCAACAATTGATTGTTTATCTCCTCTGGTGTCCCTATAGGGCAATTTCAATCAGTCCCTGTAGAATTTTCTGATAATTTATTTTTAATTTATTCCTTTGGGGCTTCGAATTTTGTGCCTAAAAGAAAACTAAGATGAAAACTTAACACTTCCATTCTTAGTGATAATTATGTTAAAAATGCAGTGGTAAGCCTTTTGAAGGCACAGTTATCAGTAGCATTTATGTATACTGATCTGGGGTTTGGTGGTTAGAGACCAAAACAGATCAGAGTAGATGGTTTCAGAAATATGGTTCGCAGCAGAAAAATAATAATTTTTTCACATACTTAAAGTTAAGACTGCATTTGCAGAAATTAGTTACTATAGCAAATACCTCTCGGTTGGATTACTCAGATCAAATTGAAAATATTGAAGTTCGCATGAAACCAGTTCAATATGATCATGCAAAAACTCTTCAAGCCTGATTTACAAATCAGACTCAAAAATCTAAATTGAGGGATCCATTTGAAATCTGTAGATCATTTAAGGAATCAGCCTTAATGGATTATTTGGAGTTGGATGGTAGAAAAGTGGTAACTGAGAAGGATATGAGTTCTGTCATCAAATCTCACTATGAATCACTTTATCCTGCCTCCCCTATTCAACAAGCTAATGTAGGAGAGTATTTAAATTCTGTCTCTTCCCCTTCACTACTAAACAAAGCTAGGGAATTACTGGGTCCATTTTCTAAATCTGATATTGCAGTTATGATTCAGAATTTGAAGGAGGGAGTTTCCACAGGACTAGATGGACTTCCTAATGCATTATATCGAGCTTTTAAAACTGAATTCTCAGCTTGTTTATTCCTAGTGTTTCAATGTATTATGACAGGAGGGGTGATGTCTCCAACCTTCCTAGATGGATTAATTATTCATATATATAAGTCTGGTGACAAAGAAGACATTAAAAATATAGGCCTATAACACTTTTAAATTCTGATTATAAAATATTTACAATGTTGTTAAATAATAGACTGAAAGTTTATGCAGAGAAAATTATTTCACCATATCAATACTGTGATTTACCAAATCAGAGAATACAAGCTGCACTTGTGATCCTCAGATATGTTATAGAACATTTAGCATTAGAAGGTAAAACAGATTATCTAATAACAGCAGACCTAGAAAAAGCCTTTGATAGGGTGGATCATACCTATTTATTTCAGGTGTCACACTTTGGCATACCACAGACGATCATTAATATTATCAGATTTTTGTACTCCTTGGCTACTGTGTGTCCCTTTATTAAAGGGATTCAAACTGAAAGATTTCATTTAAAATCAGCAGTTCATCAGGGATGTCCTTTAAATCCTCTTTTGTATGTTTTTACCCTAGAACCTCTAATTAGATCTTTGGCTATAACTCCCAAGTGGAAAGGAATTAAAAGCACACATTCTGATTCTCACTTATGTATACAAGTATATGCAGATGATGTGTGTCTGTTTTTCAGTAATTTTGAGCAAGTGCAGGTATTCCTAGGTGAATTTGATTGTTTTGCAGCAGTATCAAATGTTAAAATCAATTTTTTGAAAACTATGGGCTTAATTATTGGAGCAGGTGGTCAGTCAGAGATAGTTTTTCAGAATATTAGGATATCTTCTGATCCCTTATGCATCCTAGGTATTACCTTCGGCCCTCAAAATCTACCAGAAAGTAATTGAGAATCTGTATTGACAAGAGCGGAAAACAAAATTTCTAGGTGGAAACAATATAAATTTTCTAAAGCTAAATGTATTCAAATTCTAAAACAGTTTATAGTCCCAGTTTTACAATATGTGGCGATGATTTTTCCCTTACCAACTAAGTTTGAAACTAGACTATATAGTTGTTTTTTTCAGTTACTGTGGGGTAATAGGTTAAATCCAATTAAAAGATGTTGTACTTATCTGGATACTGTAAAAGGAGGATTGGGTAAGATTGACCCTATTGTTGTTTTTTTTCACTCTTTTTTTTTTACACAATCCATTAAAAGTCTGCTTTTAAGGCCAGGAAGTAGAGAAGGTATTTGGAGGGATATAGCTCTGGGTCGGTATTTTACAGTGTAGCAGAATTTGGCCCCAAAACTAAATCCTCATATACATACCTCGTATATTTTAAACCTGCGGTGCAAAAGCTGGATAAATGGCAGATTTCCAAGCAGACAATTGTTTCCCATTCAGTTAAATCTTTATATAAGGTTATTTTGAGTTCATTTTACCCTGCAGAACCTAGTTTTAAGAATTGTCCCACAGCGCTTAACTCCTACGTATTAAAGCAACTAATGATCCTAGACTTCCTACTTTTATGTGGGAAACACAATGGCTAATTATGTATGGTGGGATAAATATAAGAGGTACAGCAAAATATAAGGTAAAAGAAGAAAGAAATTGCCCTTACCCAGATTGTATTCATTTGGAAGAGACTATGGAACATTTCCTATTATATTGCTCTTATGTGAAACTACTATGGATGTAGCTAGCTAAACAAGCATTTGTCAATGCAGAACGTTGCTTGCTTCTATGTGCTGTTTAGGAATTTGGAAGTCATTGGAGTGCAAATATTGAAAATTTGTGAACTTACGAGTGTGCGCAGGAACTGCGCAATGCACGGTTGTAAAACAGTCATTCTAAGGAATTTTTTCACAAAATTTTCAACATAGCCATTTTAAGACCTCTGCTCATGAACAGTGTCACTGTGATTTTCTTACTGTGTTCCATACATTGATTTCACACACCGACTGCGCCATTGTGTGCTACATGGGTGGAAACATATTTTGGGTGAAATGTGAAAAATGACAGCTGTACTTCTCATAAGAAGGTGTGGTAAAATGGCAATGTTAAAATCTGGAGTGAAAATATTGAAAATTAAAACTTACAAGCATGCGTAGGAACTGTACAACGATGCTCATAAAACAGTCATTGTTAGAATTTTTCACCAAATTTTCAAAATAATTTTTGAGAGCCCACCTTATGAACACTGGCAGTGTCATTTTGTTAATCTTTTTGGAAAGGTGATTTCACGCAGTAGCTGAGAAATCACCCTTTGGGCCTGAGTAATGCCATGACAGTACAAGAATTCATGAGGAGGGGTCCCAAAAAACCCATGTTGAAAATTTGGTGCAAAAATTCCAAAACATTCCTGAGATATGCAACAAAGTTGAAAAAACCCTATCTATCCCATTATACAGCTTACCGGCATTTCCTCAGTTCGCGGTCAGCTTTGAAGAGTGCAGACGTGTTCCCGGTCTACCCAAGATCATTGCGCAGGACTCCAGAGGTAAGTATGGGGTGAGGGGGGTGTGGGGAGGTGGGGTGTGCAGTGGGTGGATGCGGGTTGTGGGGGGCAGGGAGACTGCATGGGACCATTCTTTTCTTTAGAGGTTTTTTTTTAAATGACGACGCGGGACATTTGTCATGCTGAGGTGGACTCCCAGCGTAGCAGAAGGATGGCTGGGGGGGCGTGGAGCCGACTGGGGATTGGGCACACCCATCGGCCATGACATCTGTTTCCACACTGAGGTGGGCTCCCAGCGTGGCAGCCTGTACTGGGGGACAGTGGAGCCAATGGGTGATTGGGCACCCCCGTCGGCCATAACATGATTTTGCCATGCTGGGGTGGGCTCAGCGTGCCACTGGATACTTTGGGGAGGAGTGTGCAGCGAATGGTGGATTGGGCACCCCTGTTGGCCAACAATGAGGGGAAGGCAGCATGGCGCAGCAGTCATAAGGCGCGAAGGCATGCTGCGGTACCGGGAGAGCTTTGCTCACCGCTTATATTTCCTTCAACTGTATGCCACTGTATTTTCAGCTTGTCATAGACAGCTGCAGCAGTGATTGGGGAACTGGGGCCATGCCTGCAAACACACTGACTGCATTGGAAGGCGGGCTGACACACCTCCGAAAAACTCGGATGATGGCACTATGTTTCTTGCACATGCGTGCAAGCAACATAAAAATGGAATTTTCCTTGGCTTCCTAGCTTGAACTATGACACTTTAGATATAGGGAATTATCCCCAGAGTCTTATAAATCTCACTTCTAGTACTCTCGGGGTATTTTTTGGATGTGTTAGGTTCTATTTATGGCAGGCTCAGTGTCAATGGGTTAGCTATCAGAAAAGTGTTTTATACGAGGGGTATAGCCAACTAGTAACAAACAAACTGCAAAATGTGTATTTAAAAGAAGCCCAAATGTTTAATTCACATAAAGTACTGAAATGGTGGAAGGGATTTTTACATATTATTAAGTATACATAAAATAATTAGTATGTATTATGAAATTATGGCATGCATTATCAAATATTTTTTGAATTATAATGGATTTGTTTTGTTAATGAGTTCCTGAGGATCTGCAATATTTGCTGAGTTATGTTTTATGTATTTATCTCAATAAAAACTCCCCTACTCTTTTCAATAAGTTCCATGGGATATTTTACATCCACCTGAACTACCACCAATCCAGGCAGAAGGGACCTCAGTTTAATGTCTCGTCAGAAAGACGGCACCTCAGAAGTGCAGCACCCCTTTCATGCTGCACTATAGTGTTAGTACTGGGATATTAACCAAAGTGCCAGATGTGGGAACTGAACCCACAGCCCTCTGATCTCCTGGCCTTAGAGGTGAGTGTACTACCTACTGAGCCACTGTGTGAGCCACTAGTGGGGTCGCTTGTATAATGACTGGTGGAGTGGTGCTATGGAACTGCTAGAGAGCACTGATTGTGGGGGTTGATCTGTACAAACATAAGGCATATCCCAAAATGTACTAAAATTAATAAAGAAAGGGTGGGGAAGGTCACACGTCTATATACCACAAGAAACCCTATAGGCCTACATATAGAAATTTTCAAAATAAATTACTCTGAGCTAGGAAACTCATGGCTAAATAAATACACCACTACTGTCATTTAAATGTTGCAAGATGTGCACCAAACGGATTTCACCAAATGAGATTCTGGAGCCGCTGGCCTTCATATGCCAAGGAGGGCAGAAGAAGGCAAAGAAACCACTGAAGAGAACTGATTCTTGCTGTTTGACTCAGTCAATGAAATTAAATGGTCGGTGTGGGAAATTGTATCAGAGGTCAAATGTAATTGTCTCTCTATAAGAATTTTCTTCCATCAGCACAGAGAGGAATGAAAAACCATAAAGAATCCCCAGCTGCTAATTAACTTCCTAAGATGGATCTCCCAAAAGACTCAGTGATTTCAACAAGGATGACTAAACTTTGACTGTCACTCTGAAGAGGCTTTTTTCTGAGAAATATCAGTGAAGCCCTTTATTTGTGCTCTTCATGCATTAGCTGCTCCACCCCCAAAATACCCTAACGTCAGAAAACTGCCATTTGTGATTGTCTTCCTGGACTATCACACAAACACTGAGGTGCTTCATAAAGCATGGGCAAAAAAGAGATTTACTTTGGGATGTGCATTTATTGTCCAGCCAGGACTTTGCCTTAGCAACTCTGGATAAAAGAAATCAGGCACTTTTAGGGCAAAAGGAGTTAAAGCAAAGTAGCAAAGACCTGGCTGAAAAATAAATGGCTAATTTATTAACACCACAGTAATCTATTCTTTTCTTTTTGGTTTTCTTGTTTACTATCTCCTGAACTACCTAATGTTGTTTATTTTTTTCTGGTGTCCTTTGTGCCAGGGATGAGAGGTGATGGGGAAGAAATTAATGGGAGCAGATAAATGGCTCAAAGGAGTACCGGGAGGGGAAACTGTGCTTACCAAAAATGACATTTACTTTGAGAACTTTAATACATCAGTTAGGGTTAAGGTAACAAAAAGTAGGAAATTTGACATTATGGGTTTCCTTCTAACACCCCTTCCACCCTGCACAGACAAAGAGGAATCAGGGGGTGGCATTGTCTCTTCAGCTGTAACGCCTCACCCCATTCTCCTATGCTGTGCCTGCCCAGCTTATTTTCTAATGGGATGGGTGAGTGTTCGGGCTGGAGAAGCTAATGCCAGCCTCCAATCCCTCTTTGTCTGTGCAGGATGGTGTGGGGGTGGGGTGTTAGGATTGAAAACCCTAATGCCACATTTCCCTACTTTTGTCACTTTAACCCTAACTGCTGCATTAATGAAGTTTTTTGCAATTTATTTCCTTACTTTTTGAGATGGTATAATGGTATCTTTATTTTACTGTGCATGTGCATATGCTGTGGAAACACAAGGGCCTCTGGCCCCTGCGCTTCCACAAATAAAGTTACAAGCAGGCATAGCAAACTTACAACAAATAGTCATAACTGTGCCATCTTATATAATTTTCACCCCAAATGTTCAACATAACCTTCCTATTATCTCACTGCATGTACCTAGTACAGACAACTTTCAAATCCCAGTTGAAATGTAATCCTGTGCAACTGTACCATCATTCCACACCATAGATGCAGAAAAACATTTTTAGTAGGATTTGAAAAATAACAGCTGTACTGTTCATGAGGCTGTGTGAAAAAATAACAATGCTGAAGATTTGAAGTGAAAATATGACAAATTGTTAAAGCTGTGTGTGCACAGAAAAATTTCAAGGACCCTGCATAATTCGGGCATTTTTAGGTATTTTTGCACCAGATATTCAACATGGCCTTTTGGGGACCCCACCTCATGAACACTGGCATAGTCATTTTGTTACTTGGTCCCAAAAGGTGATTTTGTGCAGTGACCACACCATTCTGTGCCACAAGTGCATAAACACATTGTGGGCAGAATATGAGAAATGACAGCTGTACTGTTCATGAGGTGGTGTGAAAAAATGTCTACATTGAAAATTTGGAGTGAAAATACTAAAATTGCCAAAGATACACACGTCCATAGCAAAATTTCAACGACCACATGTAACAGACTTTTGTTTTATATTTTTGTACCAAATTTTCAATATGGATTTTTTGGACCCCACTTCATGAACACTGGCACTGTCGTTTCATTAATCGGTCCTGAAAGGTAATTCTGTGCAGTGACTGCAAAATCACCTTTCGGGACTGATTAACAAGATGACAGTGACAGTGTTCATCAGGTGGTGTCCCAAAAAGGTTATGTTGAAAATTTGGCGTAAAAATTCAAAACAAGCATTTATCAATGCTGAAAGTTCACTGTTGGTATTGCTGTTGTACA
This sequence comes from Neoceratodus forsteri, assembly GCA_016271365.2. Classification (NCBI taxonomy): domain Eukaryota; kingdom Metazoa; phylum Chordata; order Ceratodontiformes; family Ceratodontidae; genus Neoceratodus; species Neoceratodus forsteri. The sequence goes on along the minus strand of CM028138.1, from coordinate 68,539,895 downwards.
TGCCTCCCATATTTTTCTATGTATATTCCTCTGCCTTGCATTTTAAGGCATCACTCTCAGCACAAATTTCTTTTGTTCTTCCAGCACTGGTTTACTTCATTAGATGCCTGTCAGTCTGTACAGGATGGGCGTTACAGTTGGAAACCCTAATGCCCCAGGTGTTTGTTGGTATTTTTGCTCCAAATTTTCAACATGGGCTTTTGGGACCCCACCTCATAAACAGTGGCAGTATCATTTCATTACTCAATCCTGAAATGTGATTTCGCACAGCGAGTGTGCTATTCAGCGCCATAGGTGTGAAAACACATTTTGAGCAGGATGTGAAAAATGACAGCTATACTGTTCTTGAGGAGTTGTGAAGAAATTGCAATGTTGAAAATTTGGAGTGAAAATATGAAGTGGCAAAGTTATGAGTGGGCATAGAAACTGTGCAATGTACGCTTATAACGCAGTCATTATTTGGAATGTTTTTACCAAATTTTCAACATGGCCTTTTTGGGACCTCCCCTCATGAACAGTGACACTGGAATTTCTTTAATCTGTCTTGAAAGTTGATTTTGCACAGCGACAGTGCCATTCTGCACCACAAGTGCAAAAACACATATTAGAGAAAATGCAAAAATGACAGCCTTACTGTTCATAAGGGGGTGTGAAAAATTGGCAAGGTTGCAAATTAGGAGTGAAAATCTTAAAACTTTATGACGTTATGAGTGTGCACAGAAACTGCACAATGGAAGCTCATAACACAGTTATGTTGGGGATTTTTTCACCAAATTTGCAACAAAGACTTTCTGGGACCCCACCTCATCAACGGTGGCACTGTCGTTTTATTAATTGGTCCCAAAAGGTGATTCCATGAAGCAACCAAGAAATCACCTTTCAGGACTGAGAAACAAAATGACAGTGACTGTGTTCATGAGGTGGGGTCCCAAGAACCCCATGTTAAAAATTTGGGACCAAAACTCCAACAGGTGGCTGAGCTATCAACCTAAGTTGAAACCTCCCATTGATTGCCATTATAGGGCTTACTGTGATTTTCTTCAGTTTGTGGTCGGCTTTTGAAGAGTGCAGACGTGTTCCCAGTCAACAGAAGATTGCTGCTCCCAACCTCGGGAGGTAAGCATGGGTGAGGAAGGGTGCGGGGTGGTGGTGTGTGCAGAGAGAGGGTGCGGGTTGGGGGAGGGGTCTGACGGGAACGACGAGGGACCATTTTCTTTTTTTTTTCAGGTTTTAAAAAAAGATGTTGTGGGTCTGTTTTCTTTTTTACAGATAAACTATTTATGGATTTCAGCACACTGGGGTGGGCTCTCCATGTGCTAGAGTAATAAGGGGATCAATGCTGACCCAGGGATTGGGGCACCCCAAGGTTGGAGAATATAGGGGTGTGGGAGGGGAATCCGACACTGGGAGTGGGCATCCCAGTGTCAGAAACACCAGTTAGTTTTTGGCACTCTGGGGTGGGCTCCCAGTGTGCCACATTAAAGGGGGAAGGGGATAACATGGGGATTGAACACCCTGATGTCAGCTGGCAGGTGGGGAGATCTGCTAGCGCAATTGATCGCGCTTACAGTAAAAGTGCCTGCAGGAATTGAATGTTCCCAGCCCATACAGAGCTTAGGCTGTGGCCTGCTCCGCATGGGTGGGAGGAAATAAGGAAACAGTAACAGCGGGACGTGGCAGAGGCAGGCAAGTAAAGCGCCTCCTCCCACCTTTCAGGAAGGGAACAGTGGGGTGGTGGGGGGGCAGAGGTGTCACAATGCAAACAGCTGTTTGCTCTGCAGTGACCTGTAGATGAAAGGAAAAAGTCAGCCACATGGTTAATGTGGCTTTTTCTTTTCAAGTACAGACCACTTCAGGCAAAACAGCATCAGGACCAGACTGGGTGGTGATTGGTTTGATCTCGAGCCCCTTGCAGAGCACTCTGCATTGGGGACAGTGTCACATCCCTTAAAAGTCACTATCCCAAGGAGTTTTCAGCACATGTGTCAACTCAAAAATGGCAAAGTTATGAACCTAAGTTCAAAACACCATTGACAGCCATTATACAACACTTACTTTGATTCTTCAGTTCATAGTTCAGCTTTGAAGAGTGCAGACGTGCCCCGATCCACAGAACATGACAACCCTCAACCTCCAGTGGAAAGTATAGGGTATGGGGGGGATGTGGGGTGGTGAGGTGCTCAGTTGGAGGGAAGGGTGGGAGGAAGCGACGGAATGAAGAGGGACAGGTTTTTTTTTCAGGTTGAAAAACACATTGGGGACTGTTTTCTTTCTTTCAGGAAACCTATATAAAATACAGATTTTGGGACACTGGGGATGGATTCCCCAGTGTCCCAAACTACTGGGGGTTGCGGATTAAAAGCCGACATAGGGATTGGGCCCCCTGATGTTAGCACATCAATAAAATAACGGGCTGGGGGTGGGGGTTATTCAATATCGGGGTGGGCATCCCGTTGTCGAAATATATTCATTAAATACCAAAATGAGCAGAGAACAGTGCTCAGAGGGTGGGGGGCCACTAGACACCAGGGAATGGATTGGGGACAGTGATCAGGGAGTGAGGGGTTCACTAAACACCAGAGAAAATGAGGCTAAAGGCTCCTCTTGCTAAGCTGGGCACTCGGGATTTCGGGTGGCCAGAAAAGGTATTTCTGGCTGTCATTTTAAAAAAACAAAGGTCAGAAGCTAGCTAAATGGAACCAGTTTAGCTTAATTCTGGAATTTGTTTTTTTAAATTAAAACTTCTGTATGTATTTCACAGGTTTTTATTTAGTGGGTGAAAAAACAAGATGACGGCTTATGGAAAGGATTTTTCCTCATGAAAAATGATTTGTGTTCTTGCAAAACAGGAACACTCTTGCAAAACTAAATCCTTTTTTTGCAAGACCAAAAATCCTTTTTTGAAGAAAAAAAAAAGACATCTATCCAAAGACTGGAATGTTGAGAAAACTCCCATAGGATATAATGGGAGCTAAAAACATAATAAGTTTGCAACAGATGAATATTTTTGCACCAGATTTCACTGTCTGTTCTGCTATCAAAGTTCTATACACCTTACAAACATTATGCAGAAATTCCACACCATCTGGCAGCAAGGCAATGAGGAAAAACTGAAAAAAAGGTGTTTTTTTTTTTTTTTTTTCACTATCTGGATCTCAGAATCCACACATCCAACTAGAATGAAACTTGCCATATCAAGAGATCTACCACATGGAACCATGCATACCATATTTAATGCAAATCCATTGATTGGTTGCAAAGTTATTAAAGTGCAACATTTCAGGTTTAACATAGAAACTGTTACTCAACCCTAACTACAGAGGTGCTATCTGCCTCTATATTATATATATATATATATATATATATATATATATATATATATATATATGAAGATAAAGGCTCAACGGTCTATTGTGTTCTGCTCAAATGTGCAGCTGCCAGTGCTAGGCTCTGATGCTGCCCCCACCCTCCCTTCTAGTTTCACTAACTGTGTCACCCCACCCCTCCTCTCCTCCCCATCTACTGCACCAGCTGCTTTACCCTTTTCCTCCCTTCCCCATTCTGATTTTACCAATTAGCCTGTCCCACCCCTTAAATCCCCCAACTGATGTTTGCACAACCAATCTTCAGACAGAGCATTCCATGCTGTCACCACTCATTCTGTGATCAAATGCCTCCTCATCTCCCTTCTGAACTTACTCCCTCCAACTTCATGCTATGCCCTCTTGTGATTCCTTCCCTTTTGAATTTAAACAAACCAGCATGACTAACCTTATTTATGCTCTTTAAGTATTTGAAGGTCTCAGTCATATAACCCCTGTTCCTTCTATCCTCCAGTGAGTACTATTTGAGAGTCCTAAGCCTAACCTCATAGGGAATTTCCCTCATCCCACTCAGCATTTTGGTAGCTCTCCTCTGCATCCCCTGCAACAGTCTGATGTTCCTTTTTAAAAAAGCGGTGCTAATACTGCACACAGTACTCCAAGTGAAGCCTCACCAGTGCCCTATAAAGTGACAAAATCACCTCTTTACTCCTTTATATGATTCCCCTAGCTATGCACCCCAGCATCTTCTTAGCTTTTACCTCCTCTTCCGACATTGTGCAGTTATTCATATGTCCTAAAACTATCAGAATCTTTACAGCTAGGAAGAAGTATTTCGGATTTAAATTCATAGGGAGTGTATCAGCAGAGCTATGGGAGGCAGCATAGCGTAGTGGTTTAAGGCTCTGAGCTGTAAACCTGGAAATCTGGGTTTGAATCCCATAGCCCCACTTGCTTACTGTGTGACTCTGAGCAAGTCACTTAACTTCCTTGTGCTCGCAGGTTGCACCTGTAAACAAGCTTTCAGCTTAGTGTGTCTTTCCTGGTAAAAAAAAGTAATGAAATAGCACCCACTATCCCTTAGGCCAACAAACAGTAGTTGTTTTAGCCTAGTTCGAGATTTAGAAGGAACATTTTACATATTCTACAAAAGTACTACCCCTTAAAAGAATTCTAGATCTAACCCTGAGTGATATTATCTCTCTATATCAAGCTCCAGAGGTGTTGATAAATTAATGTGATGAATTCAAGGAGATTACTCCTAGTGCATTGGACTCAGCAAGAGCATCTGCTTCCCCTATTTGCTATATGCTTGAGACCTTGGTGCCTCCATGAGGCAGAATAGGAATATACAAAGCAGAACAGTGGAAGGGGTGAGCTCTACACAGATGAGTCACAGTTTTTTTTTTTTGCTGAGCCAGATACCTCAGCACCAGAATTCCTCAGGATCATATAGGATTTAGGAGCTATAGCAGGATATAAAACCAATTAAGCAATCATAATAAAAAAGAAACAAACTAAATTACTCATGCCCAATGAATTTTAAAGAAACCTTCTTATTTGCATGGGTCAAAAAATAATACCATAATATCTCTGGAGGTTTTTGTCTTGGCAGATACACCAATGTTATTTATGGAAATTCATCTTTCGGATGAGATGTTAAACTGAGGTCCCATATGCCTGGATTGGTGGTAGTTCAGGTGGATGTTAAAGATCCCATGGCACTTATCGAAAAGAGTAGGGGAAATTTTTATTGAACACACATAAGAAACACATAAGAAAAATCACAACAAATCACATTAATTATTAGCAAATAAGAAAACAAAGGGGAGCACAAAAACTCAGATAAAGTACAGTTCAAAAACCCTGAATAACTACACTATTTATATTTGATAAAAAAGTGAAATCCTTCCACCAATACAACATCTGATGTACAGAATACAACAAACAATCTGATTTATAAATACTCTGAAGCTCATTGCTGACTAAAATGCGTAAACAATCCTAAGACATCCTGTTCTGATGTAGTACCCACTGACTTCGAGCCTGCCATAGGCAAAATCTAAGGCAACAGAAAAAAATGATTAGAGTGTCAGGATGAAATTGAGAAAAACCTGCACCATATTTTCCCACTATGAGTATGTCATCATTTAAGAAACAAAGCCAATTTAAATGCTATTCATTTGCCAAATAATCCCATAAAGCAGTGGTATATGAGCAGTGTTATAAAAATGCTCTATAGTCTCCGTTTGTGCAATGCACTCCATATAGGGGCAGTTTTGTTCAATTAGACTCTTACGTTTAGAATTACCCCTCAAATATAGTCTCCCATAAACCGTAAGCCAAAGGTTTTCCCACATCTTCTGTGGTATCCCTAACAGAGTCAACTGATGTAAAATGTAATGATTCTCAGTTGAGGGGCAATTTTTAAAACTAAGTTCCCTAGGGTAGTTTCTGGACGTTATGTCCTTATATAAGATTTTCTTAGAAAGTGTGGAGAGGCTGTTTTCCTTGATGCTCCATTTATAAAGTTTCTGAGCAGTCAGCAAAGAAAAGGGAGGAATTTGAAGATGGGGATGAGGTCTAGGTACTAATTGTAACCATGATTTGAAATATAAAGCTAAAACATTTTCCAACCAGGCATTAGGGATTGTATCAGTGTGATGTAATAAGTTGCCAATGGAGTGTTTAAAAAATAGGGTGTGAAGGAATACAACCGGTTCTATCATGTTAAGACCTCCATTTGTTTTAATCAGCTAGGTGTAATGTCTTTTAATGGGGTTCAGTTTTGAGCCCCACAACATTTGAAAGCACAAACTATAAATTCTTGTTTCTAGTTTAACAGGAAATGGGTATAATAAAACTGTATATTGTAAGAGTGGCAAAATGAACTTTTTTAGAATGGCTATTCTTTTTAGGTTAGAAATTTCCATTGGCACCATCTATTTACTTTTTGTTCTGCCTTACTTATTCCCGTTTCCTTTCTGGTAGATTTTGTGGTCCAAAAATTATACCTAAAATTTCCAAAGGGGCAGAAGAAATGTGGAGTCCATACCAATGGGAGTCTGGCTGTACCCTGGGCCCAATAAAAAGACCCCTGCTCTTATTCATATTCAATTTGGTATTAGACACTGACTGATACAATTCAATTTCTTGTAGGAACATATTAATCTGTTTTGGATTTGAAAAGAAAGCGCAGATGTCATCAGCATAGGATTGTATGTATAAGGCCTGTGGGATGCCGAGACCAGCGAGACCTGTCCATTTCGGGGATGACATGACTGAGTGAAGAAGTGGATTGAGGGAAAATATATAGCAAAGGGCTTAAGGGGCACCCTTGATGGACCCCACAATGTACTGAAAAGCTATGACCTACAATGCCTTTTATCAAAGGCCAGACTGTAAAAAAGGAATATAGCAACCGTAATTGGGTTATAAAAACTAAAGGTATTTTGTAGGATTGTAACACTGAGAATAGGTAATTGTGGAGGACTCTATTGAAGGCTTTCTCTTGATCCACTGTTACTATACAACCTGGAAGTCCTGAAACATTACAATGATAAATTGCATCTCTCATTGTACTTAGGGCCTGTTGGATATTTATATTTAGCAAACCACAATATTGAACAGGGGAAATCACAAAAGAGGTGTAAGTTTTTAAATGGGTATTTAAAATATGTGCTAACACCTTATAGTCTGTATTCATGAGAACAATAGGCCTCCAATTTTGTATTTGAGAGCGATCACCTTTTTTAAAGAGGTAAACCAACAGACCTTCAGAAAAAGCCAGATATATGGTGTTGCTGGACAACCAATAAGTTTAGGTTAAAAATAAACATTCTACAATTTGAAGAATAAAGATCTTACAAAATGAGTGAGGGATGCCATCCTAACCTGGTGCAGGATGAAGCCATAAGGCTTTAATGGCTTGTGAAATTTCTTCTTAAGTAGTGGGGGATTGCAACGTTTGTGTTTCTATTGGCAAATCTGGAATGTTCACCCTTCGAAAAAACTTCGTTATCTCGGCCGGTGAGATATTTGTGTTTGACCTTGGAGATCCATAATGCCATTGAATTTCAGCCTCTAAGTCCGTTAAGGAAGAGACTGTTCTGCCATCTGGGGTATACAAGGATTCCAAAGAAACCGTATGTTTTAAAGTTTTGCAGGGCTCGTAGGGGTCACTTATGGGGGAGGTTTTAGTATTATGATATAACATTGTCTGTATAGATTTTGCTCTAGCGTTTTCAAACAATTTCATAGCATCTTTTATAGTAGAGATCTGAGAGTTATAATCATATTTAGAAAGGTTTGCCAAAGTGATCAGTTTATATAACTGCTGCCTGAAGGATAAGTAGCACAGAAATTCAGCATTCCCTTTTTTCTTCCCATATTTAGAAAACCAGTTCTTAATGTCAGTTTTAGTGTCTACCCACCATTCACCTTTATCTATATACAAAAACTCAGTCGATAATCTGGCCTGAAATAAAGCTGTTATTTCCTGAATGACCCATTCGTCTTTTAAAACAGAGACATTTAGTTTCCAACGGCCATGTAGAGAAGATCTTGGAGCAAAATGATGTATGGAAAAAAGTAAAAGTAAATGATCTGAAAAAGTGACAGGGATAATGGATAAGGAACATTTGGAAACATTTGAGGAAATAAAAATATAATCAATAATAGATGTATAGTTATTGCACTTATAAGTAAATTTGGGACCGTTAGTATGTAGCAGATGACAATTATATAACCCAGCAGTGTCAATCATTTGAGACAGAGTATTTGAATCACAATATATTTTTTTGTTGTCCCCTTGTTTGTGGTTATTACCTGTGGGTAGGGTACAGTTAAAATTCCCACATAAAAATATTTTGTAATGTGTAACTAAAAAAGGTTGGATTGCATGTATAAGGTTAACCTTCTCTGCTTTTACTTGAGTAGCATAAACCGAAATAAAGCGACAATCCATGTTGTTTCATAGACCATCTAGGATCAAAACCCTCCCAGGTTTTAGATCATACAATTTACGCAGGTTGAAATTAGAGGAATGAAAAAGGATTCCTATTCCATCAGCTAAGACTTGGCCGAAGGACCAGTATGATGGACCCAGATCCATTCTCTCTGAAGGAGGCGTACCTGTTCTTCAGCATAAATCCAAGTCTCCTGTAATGAACAAACACTGAAGGCTTTGTCATGTAGATATTGAAAAACCACACTTCTTTTTTCATGATTCAATAAACTATGAACATTGAGAGTACACATCAAACCTTCAGCCATTTCAAGTTTTTCCTGGTGACCATCCACCTAAGATTTTTTCCTCTTTTTCTTTTTTTTCCCCTTATAATCACCATCTCAACTCTTTTGCTGCCCTTGATCATTTATAGATTTTTGGGAGTCAGAATTCCCCACATCTATTTTGGAATCACCCCAAGGGGTAAATAAGGCAGCATAAGAATTTTTGATTCTACCGGGGTGGATGGGTCTGAAGAACCGGATTTAGAAAATCTGGAGGATCTTCTACAGGGAACCTGGTCAGAAAAAGGTAAAATGGCAACCTCCTTTTGAGGAGTGGGTGAGTCTGCATAACAGACAGGGTTCAGCATGTCTGGATCCAGAATTTGTTGAACTAGGTTCTGGGGAGCATCATGTTTTGGTTTTTAGTTCAAAAGGAATCACAGAAAGACTTGTAGGAGTGGACTGAGGGCTGAAGGAGGAAGGGGGGATGCTCAGCTGGTGTGGGGGGGGCTCAGGGAATGGGAGGGAGAAGGAGGAGAGGGAGGGACTTGGGAAACTTCATTTGAGGTGTCAAGATTTGGTAAAGCAGGTTCAACCAAGTCCTGTGCTTGTTGAATGAGAAGTTCTGGGCTTATGTAGCTTGCCTTATTATGTGTTGCCCATGGGCAATCACCAAAATTGTGCCCATATTCCTCACAGAGGTCGCAGTGAGTATGGTTAGCACATTGCATGGTGCTGTGACCAATTTCACCACAGTTGTTACAGCGGGTTTATCACAGGTGCTGGAGAGGTGCGTGTGGGACCCATATCTGTAAGAGACTCGAGGCTGGCCCGGATAATAACAGACCCCATGATCTTTCCCTAGCAGGAAGGAATTTGGTATGTGCTCAATACCTGCTGCTGCTGCTTGATGCAGCTTTACCTTGTACTTCCAACCCCCCATCCAGAAATGTTCACTGTCAAGAATGGCCTCAGGTGCACCAAGAACCTCACATTTTTGTGCTAACCAATAGGAGATATCTTCAACATGGACCCCTCATTGCAAAACATGACGGTGACATATTTAATCAAAGGCTTTGTTAAAGGAATTACTATGAAGGGGGTCCATGTTGGAGATGTCTTTACCAGCCCATACCACTTCCAGAACAGGTCTAGCACATAGAATGTTTGGAAACTAACATCATAATTATCCTCGCCTGAAATGTTGATAAAGGCATAGACTTCTTTAGGAGAAAAATGTAAGGAGTCCTTTAAGAAAATTTTGCCTACATAATGTCTATCAGGCCTTTCCTCAAACCACACCCCCCCCATATTTTATCCTAACAGTGTTTCTACGAGGAGCAGCTGTTTGTTTTGAGTTTTCAAAAAGTTCTGATAATAAAGGTTTAGGGTCTTGAGTGCATTCCAAGACTGATGGAGGGGGATTCCCATTAATAATATTTGATCCTGGATTCAAAGGGGGAAAGTAGTCTGTGGAGTCCGGGTTTGAAGCATTTGAAATGGGTAAGGGTTCCTTAGGTATGTTTGAAATCTGGGAACTAATTTGTTCAGAAGACCTGGGTAAAGGTTTGGTGGAGACCCGAGGCTTCCACTCCACCATAGCCTGTGAAAAAGAGATGTCCCTTGAAGGATCCGGGATCCAAATTCCTGTAGTTGATCTCAGCCAACCTGCCCCAAGAGTGCTTTCTGTGGTGACCATTCGTCATTTGGCTGAGAAACCGAAGACAATTTTCCCTCTGAAACATGAGTCCTAATCTTTTTGTCAAGGGGGAACTCAGAGAGAGGATGCAGATCAGGTTTGTTGTTTAAATGAAATTTTTCCTGCTGCATTCACACTGCTGCTAGCTGAATAGATTCCATAGTGCCCTCTTGAGTATTTAGTCGGGTTTGATATATTATTTTTGATCCTTGTTGTACTGCCATGAGGTATTTAAACACAAAGCTTGCCATTTTCGATAAAGGAGCCCTAAGATAAGCTGTACGAGCGGGAGAACCAGAGAGTCTTTTTTGCTTTTTAAGCCACCATTCTGTGCAATGAGGGGGGCTAAAATTATCATTGGATGTCAGGCATTTACTAGCTTTATCGGGTAAACCCACCAGTATGAAGGGAGCATTCAGACTAGATGCTGACAGCTGTTCTTGTGCACTCAGCAGCTCAGCGTGAGCTGGGAGTTGTTTTGAAAGTGAGCGAGTGTCGTTTTCAGCTGAGACAGACTTGTCAACATTTAGGGTGAGCGGAGATGAAATACACACTTCGGGCTGTAGGCATACACCAGATGGGGTGTTATCACTGCCAGCCTTCGTATTTAACAGTTCAGTAGTAAAATTTGTGGACTCACCCAGTCTCTTCGGGGTGGTTTCAGAAGCGGCTACTTCATCCAAGAGTTTGACAGGCCTGGGAACTGAACTGACAGCAGTCGGGCTGGTCTGTAAAGCAGTTAATTCTTGTTCCAAATGCTGTTTCTCCAACAAATGGCATTCTTCTTCAAAACGAACCACACGCAAAAGCTCTTGTTGTTTTAAATTCAGATTGTTGACTAAAGCCGTATTCATGTTAGAAATGGGTTCCAAAGCTAAATCTGTGATCTCTTCCTCAGAAATATTAGAACTTGAGAGCAAGATTGGAACTGCAGCCTCTTCCAAAAGCAGATCAGGAGATGAGGCCTGCTCCCTGTCTGTAACATAACTGCATCTTTCGATACTTCGGGTGAAGTGGCCATCATGCAGACCAACAACCTGTTCCCCCTACTGGCAAGAGTAGGGGAATTTTTTATTATAACAACATCAGAAAAAATAAATACAAACAGTGTTAAATCACACCAAACAATATACAAAGGAGAGAAAAAAAAATAAATAAGGAACTCAAAATTAAGTAAAACATACCCGTGTTACATTACACAATCCATACTCAACCAGATATACAGTAAGGTATTAACCATCTTAAGCATCCTGAAATCAAACATCCTTAATAACATATACAATATAATAGAAATTCTCCCAATCTCCCGTCATTATCTTGTACAGGATACAAGTTATTTAACTAGACTAATATAGTCAGATCAGCCTATTTATATTTAATAAACCTTGTGAATCCCTTCCACCAATTAAACACCTTCCTATCAGTAGCCAGTTCACAATCCTTAAGATAAATCCTTTCCATTGCCCCGTGAACTAACAATCCCACCGCATCATAAGGCATTAATTTTTGGTATAGAACCCACTGGCATATAGCTTGCCATAGATAAAAAGTTAAACAACTACAAAAAAGTCACCAGGTTTCTAAGTTATACCTCCCCCTTAACTGAGGATAACTACCTAAAATTAATATTCCATAATCCAAACGTAATAACCATGTCATATTCCACTTTAAAGCCAAGAATTTCCAAAGAGAACTGGCATATGTGCATGAAAATAAAAAATGTTCCATAGTTTCCTCCTGAGTTATGCACTCAAGGTAAGGACAAAATCTTTCATTTAATGCTTTATGTTTTGCATTACCTCTTACCCCAATTCTAGCATAAACTGAAAGCCAAATGAATTCCCACATATATTCAGGTAACCTAGGATCATTCAATTTCTGAAGTACCCTCCTTGTACCAATTGAAGGACAGTTTTTAAAGGCTGGTTCGTTGTTATATACCAGGGATATCACTATTTTATAAAGCTGAGGACCTGTACTATTCCTGATCACTTGAGCAGATAACCCCCATTTAAAAAGTTTTTTTGCTACTGGCATAAAGTAATGTGGAAGTAGTAATTTCTGAATGGGTTTAGGCGGGAGTACCTGCCATGCTGTATAATAGTGTCTCAACATCTGCTTTGTTAATAACCCATACAGAGCCATGATTGATGATAAACCTATGCAAACATTTTGTGATAAAAATAGCGTATGAAAAAAAATTACTGGATCCACCATTCCTAGGCCCCCATTGTTTTTTTTGTCTAGGTAAGTATATTGCCGCTTTATAGGGTTAAGCCTATTGCCACACAGCATTTGAAAAAACAAACTATAAATTCGTGTTTCCAATCATATAGGCAATGGAAATATCATTGCTGTATACAATAGACAAGGGATAATAAACTTTTTTATAACCTGTACCCTTTTCAATTTTGATATTTTCCAATGTTTCCACCTGTTTATTTTTCCCTCTATCAGGGCCAATGCATTTTCCCAATTCAATTCAGGCAAATTTTGAGGACCATATACTAATCCCAAAATTTTAATCGGATCTGATGAAATTCTTAGTCCCTGAATAATAATATCTGATGCCTCCCCCACCCCAATAAACAGACCCTGACTTTTTTTTGAATTTTGGAATTAGACACTGTAGAATAATAATTCATATATTCCCAAAAATCGGTACTTGTTTATAATTTGAAAAAAAACACACACAGATCATCAGCATAAGCCTGTATGTATAGGTTTTCCAACAAGGGAGGACCCATCACCCCTTCCCATTTAGGGAATTGTGAAACTGATTGTATCAATGTATTTATAATGAATGAATACAATAGAGGGCTCAAGGGACACCCTTGCCGTACCCCAGTAGGTACCAGGATCCCCACTCCCATTACTCGCTTCACTATTGGATGACTAACCGCTCCCTGATAAAGTAAGTGAATCCAATTTATAAATATGTCAGGAACCCCATAATGTTTCAACGCCAAAAACAGAAATGGGTGATAAACTCTATCAAAGGCCTTACATTGGTCCACTGAGACTATACAGCCTAATTGATTGTTCCTACCAACATATTCAATCAAATCTCGTAATATCATATGAGCATGCTGAATTTTCTTTCCCGGGAGCCCACAATACTGAGTAGGTGAGAGTATTGTCACAGCATATTGTTTGAGCCTGTTATTCAAAATCCCTGTAAAAAGTTTATAATCCATATTTAAAATAGTAATAGGTCTCCAATTTTCAATAAGTGTCTTATTCCCCAATTTATAAAGAAAAATCAACAACCCCTCAGAGAACCAATCTGGAAAGGCTATAGCTGATAGAAAAAAATTAAAAACTAATTCTAAACATTCAGAAAATTCCAATGGTAAAGCCTTATACAATTCAGAAGTCAATCCATCCCTCTCAGGTGATGTACCAGATTTTTGAGATTTGATTGCATCCATAATTTCTGATTTTGTAATTAAATTAGTCAACCGAGATTTGTCAAAATGAGACTCTGAAAGTTGAATTGTATGCAAAAATTGCCCCATATCCTCGACACTAGGGGGCACCGCAGGTGTGTGAGATAGTAAAAAAGTCTGAATAATCTGCTGTGTTTTCCTTAGAATCCTCCACTAACTTTCCCTCCTGATCCATCAGTGCCCCTGGTGTTGCATTCCTTTAAATGTTTTAAAGATTTCATATGGATCCCCCTGAGGTTGTTTTTTTACTCCAAATTGAAGAAGTACTTGTGATGTTTTAGCCCTATTATATTGTACCTCTTGTAATTGCTGCTTTAAGGTTTGAATTTGAACTGAATGATCAATTTTCGAGGTGTTGGCCAAGGAAATTAAATAATATAATTGTTGCCTTAATGTTAAGTACTGCAGAAATTTACCAGTTTCCTTGGACCTCCCTTGGTTCTTAAGTAGCTTACATAAATCATCCTTAGTGTCTCCCCACCATTGCCCCAAATCCTCATATAAAAAGGAAACTGAAAGTCTCACCCTAAGTAAAGAAACTACAGTATGGAGTACACCAGGGGTCTTTAATAAGGGAGCACTCAGTTTCCACCGATTTTTCTGCCACTTTGGGAGAGAGTAAGGAGAAAAATCACACCGAAGTAGTAAATGGTCTGAAAAGGAAACTGGTATTGTATAAAAAGAAAAGGGAAGATTATCTGATAAAAAAATATAATCAATAGTAGATGTACATGTATTTTTCTTATAAGAAAATTTTGCGCCCCCCCCTGCTGGTGACTACTACCAAGAACCAGCCCAGATGAGTCTACTAAGGTAGATAATGCATGAGAGTCACAGTAAATCTTTCTCCCGGAATCCCTTGAGGACTTCCCACCTATTTTCAATTCGCAATTAAAATCTCTGCACAGAAAAACTTCGAAGGCGGTAACCAAAAATGGTTTTATCATCTGGAACAAAGCCACCCGTTCAGCCTTCAATTGTGAACAATATACATTAATAAATCGACAAGTCATGGACCTCCAGACCTCAGCTAATATCATTAGCCTCCCTGGAATAAGATCCATTATTTTTAGCAAGGAAAACTCATAAGAATTAAAAAGAAACCCTAAACCATCAGCTGTTTGTTGTCCGAATGACCAATATGAAGGACCCCAGCACCATTCTCATTGAAAAATCCTGGCCTGGTCTAAAGTATACATCCAAGTTTCCTGTAACAGACAAGTATCCAAGAAACTTCTATGAACATAATCATAAACAACCTGCCTTCTTTTAAAGTTCAATATACTATGAACATTTACTGAACCAAGTTTAAAACTAGCCATTTAGAATTCAAAAATCAACCATCTTTTTTTCTTCTCTTTTTCCTTTTACTTTTATATCCCTCATGTACCACACAGGGGGATGGTGGACTATCCTGCACAGATTGAGGGTCTGGATCCTGACCATCCATAACTGAATCCTCCTTTTGGGTAGATAAAACCTCAAAAGGATTACTGGTTTCCATAACCACAGCAGGAGGGGGTATTACAGGTGGTTTAAGATTCCTAGAGGACCTTCTCACCTGAGGCAATAAGGAAGTAACTAACCCCTGAGACAAATTCTTCTGTTGTGTTACATCACACACAGGAGAAAGAATGGAAGAATTCTCTACTATCACCTCAGAAGATTGGACTTCCGATGCCACTTGTAAGGAATGTGAAGAAGAAATATCCACCCCCACCCTAGGCATCAGGCTTACTGGATCAACACCTAAGGCCAAATCTTGTGCTCTCTGAATTAGGAGATCTGGGCTGCTAGCAGAAGCTTTATTCTTAGCAGCCTACTCACATTCCGAAAAAACATGGCCTGTATCCTCACACAGTCACATTTAGTGGAGTTTAAACAACAGAAGGCAATGTGTCCAGTTTCCCCGCAGTTCTCACAACGAGGTTTATCACAAGAACTTGATAAATGTGTCCTAGAACCTCATTTATAGCAGGATCTAGGCTGCCCAGCATAAAAACAAACACCCCTATCTCTTCCCAACAAAAAGGAATTCAGAATATGTAAAATCCCATTAGCAGTTTGTCTGAGCTTGACCTTAAAATGCCATCCCCCTGTCCAAAACTGTTCAGCATCTAATATATCTTCTGGAGAGCTCAACACCTCACATTTTTGAGATAGCCAATACTGGATATCATCAACATGCACCCCCTTATTCCTGAACATTATAGTTACAAATTTAATTAATGGTTTTGTTAGAGGAATTACCAAAAAGAGGGTCCAAAGAGGGGAAAATTTTAATTGGTTATACCGTTCCCAGAACAAATCAAGAGCAGAATTAGATTGAAAGCTCACATCAAAATTATCCTCCCCTGAAATATTTATAAAGGCGAACACCTCCCAGGGAGAAAAATGAAGAGAATCTTTTAATAAATATTTCCCTACATAGTGTCTATCAGGCCTGACCTCTAAACCTCCCTTATACCGCAACCTTACCACATTTCTATGTGGTGCCGCCTCATTTTTAGATTTAGAAAACAAATCCAACATTAATGGCTTTGCAGTTTCAGCACTACACTGAACAGGCTGATCCTGTATCTCAGGTCTAAAATCAATCAAAACCTCTGAAGGATTGGTTTGTACAGCCCCTTGAGAAGGCTTGAGTCCCCCTTGTTCCACCTCAGAGTCATTTGGGGTCACCGGTAAATCAGGCACCTTTGGTTGCCAAGAAGGTTCATTTTGCAAAAAATTCAGTTTGGGGTCCCAATCCAGAGTAGGTCGCCATGAACCATTGTTTAAAGTCCAGCCTGCATCAGTTAATGCTTTCTCAGGAGTCCAGGAATCAGTCGAAAGTGGTTGTATCAGGGGCACTCCCCCAAGGGATCCTGAGGCAGAAGCAATCTTTACAGGCATCAAGACAGTTTGATCAGCCACTGTCACCCCCAAGTTCCTTTTGGCCAAAAACACAGCTGCCCATTTCTCTTTCCCCTCCTATCCCACCTTTTCACTAATGGGTACAGTATGTTTTAGAAAGGAAAACTCAGACACTCCGGTCTGGTTAAATGGTTCTATTTGAAAAATGCAGCTTACCTCCGTATGCTGAAACTCCACAGTGGTAGCCTGGTTAGGGGCATGAAAGACAAATCCAGTTTCAATAGACAGGTTAAGCACTGGCTCAGTGCAAACGGAGCCTCCGTGCTCCGTGACCAACACATCCGGGACTCCTTTGGTCACTACGGTAACCGGAGAGATGTCAGGAGAAACCCCTGGCAATTGAATTCCCTTTGCAGGCTCTTGGCACTGAATTCCTCCCAATTCCTTACTGCCAGCCAAAACAGTGACACTAGGGGTTTGCTTGGACAGCGCCTTTGAGGAAATAACACCTGAAATCTTTGTAAACTGCTCCTCCATCTCCATTCTACTGTGCCAAGTGTCCGATTGCAGAGACAACGCCACAGGTAAGTCTTCACCAGCATAAACTTCCGACTGGCTTTTCACTCACTCGTTGTCCCGAGCTAAATTAGGTATCTGTCTTGTCTGCAGCTCATGTCTTTTCTCCGGTGCTTCAGAATTAATTAGGGTTTTATGTAGCGTAATATCAGTCGAGAAATCCTCCGTGACAACCAAATTCACATCTTCTTCCACAATATCCACAGTAACCTGTTGCTCAGGTACCGTCACCAGTTCACTCATTTTGCTAGTACTGCACGTCCTTCCTTCATGCTCCAGACCGACCGTCCACCTCCAATACTGATCCACAAGTGAATCGGTCAGCAACCAGTCCCCCTAGTGCCAGCAATGCAGTAGGGGAATTTCCCCTGTGTCCTGGCAAAATTTACCTCATTCACTAAAAATACCACAAACAGCTTAATCTGGTTCAATTTCAGTTGCTTACCATCTGTATCCCACCCCCTACCCCCGGTCACCCTTGAAAAAGGGACTTCTAGGCCCAGTGGGCTTACCGGGTCAACAAAAGTCAACAAACAACAAACAAACAAACAAAACTATGAGGCTTTGTAATCAGATCTGACGAGGTACAGCTTTCTTCTGTTGTAGACTGGATATGTATGCGAAATAAAAATGAACATGCTCCCCACATTTGTATTCTTGTTCCATACTCTGCCTATAGCTATATCAAAGACATATTAGAAGAAGTAATTAACTCATTTTTTTGTGGGTGGCCATTTTGCAATAGGTTAAGCAATGGATGGTACAGACTTAACATGCAGCTATTGGAGGTAGTTTAAGGAGTCAGAATATACCAAAACATAATGATTCTAAGCAGACAGGAAGGAGAATTAGGGCTCCCAGATTTTAAATGTTATTACCTGGTAAAGAAAGTTTCCTTTATCTGTACATGGGTTCAGCAAAGGCAAGATTTAGGATAGTATGACATGAAAGATGACAGCAGGCCTATAATCCCTCTTTTCAAAGTCCTGTGTAATTTGGTAGAGAGAAGATTTAGAGAACTACCACAAATCCTTGGATTATACATACCCTCAGGGCACTAGCAAAATTAAGAAGAATCACCAACATACTGATTGATAGGGGTCAGTTATCCTTGATAAAATGACATATGGGATTCTGCCACTTTCACTTGGACCAAGGCTTGGCAAGGTGAGAGCAAAATGAAGTAATTTGTTTTGTTCGGTGTCCGGAGAGGGGTAATGCCACTCTTCTGCATCACTGAAAAAATAGCTGCAATCTACAATCACAGGACAGTTTATGGAACTTACAAGTCAGACAATATATAACAGCACCTGGAAATTTACCCCCGAAAAAAAATTGTAAAGACAAGACAGGTTTTGAAGATTTTTTTATTGAGTGGTGGGGCTGAAGAATAAAGTTTCTGAAAAGTACACTGTGTTACAAAGAGAAAATAGTACAAAGATAAATTCAGTTAAAACTAAATGGAAAGAGGAGAGTCAGTTTCGGAGCTTGCACTCAGACTGTGAGAGGAGACTAGAAAGGGGTGAAAAGTAAAAGCATCACTCTCTTGGATGGAGTTTAGTTGAAAGGCCCTATCCAGAAGACCCCAAAGGAGGAGGAAGCAACTTCTGGTGGGGGGACTCGATTGTTAGGGGGATAGATTTGGAAATAGGAAGAGGAAAGAGAGGGAGTTTAGGTGCCTATGCATGCCATGGCACAGAGGGTTGGGAAGAAGATCCTGGGGATCGCTAGGGTAGCAGGACAGAAGGAAGAGCTGGATGTCATTGTTCACCTGAGGACTAATGACCTGTCTAGGGATGGGGCTGGGATAGTGTGAGAGGAATTTAGGTAGCATACTCAGTGGCTTTCACTGGATGTTGCCTATCTACCACAGGAGCAGGGAGGTGGATCTCTGCACCTGAAGCGTCAACTTATGGTTGAAGGAATGGTACAGAAAGGAAGGGCTTGGCTACACTGGGAATTGGGGATCCACCTGAAGGGATAAGGGGCCTATACATGGGTGATTGCCTGCATCCATTTGGGAGGGAAACCACAGTCCTCAGTGGATGTTTTAAATGTTACCGATGAACATTTAAAGCAGTTGAAAGAGGTGGTTGAAAGACTTAGTGAGGCAGTAACTGCCCTGCCCACACGTTGAAGTAGAGAGTATGGAGAACCAGAGGGGGATGGAAAATGAAATGTGCTTACCATTGCCACTACACTTCATATTCTGGAGAGGCTGGAGAATGGCGAGTGTGCTGTGAACCTGGCTGCTGAATATGGATTGGGAAATCAATGATTAGTGACATCTCCCATGCTCAAGAACAGTGGGGGAATTCAAGAATGCATGGGGCAGACATAAAGCAGTCCTAGAGGAGGGTAGGAGGAAGTAAGCTGTTGGTTAATTAGGATCTGCAACTTATCTGTTAGTTAGGAAAATGGGCAGACTAGGTGGGCCAAGCGGTCCTTATCTGCCGTCACATTCTATGTTTCTATGTAAACAAAAAATGAGAGTTTTCTATGACAATGGAAGACACAACACAAACGAAGTAGTGTAAAAATATGAAAGTGTGTCAGGGTGATGCTCATGATGGCCGTTCACCTGTGGTTCCGCCAAGAATGAGAAAAACGCACACCAATATTGGGGCCGCTACTTAGAGAAAAAGCATTGGTCTTTAACCAGAAACGTGGTGGCCAGTCTGGTTTTGTGGCGTGTGATGGATGGCTGCATAGGTTCAAGGAACACCACAGAATCACGCAGCTGCACCTACAGCATGCAGTGAGAAGTTTAACGCTGCCTTGGAAGATGTCTCACAACTTATGCAGCAGCTAAATGTGATGCTAGCAAAGGAAGGGTTTGTCAGCGATCAGCCATGCAGTGCTGATGAGACGGGACTTTACTGGAAATGTCTCCCAGACAAAACCCTAGCACATGGTATGGAGAAGGCAGCGCCTGGCTTCAAGAAGCGAAAGGACTGGGTTATTATACTTGGCTCTGTCAGTGCTTCAGGAACACAAATGCTGCAACCTCCACCCCCCGATTGGAAAGTCTTGGGAGCCAAGGCGTTTCAAAAATGTTGAAAAGCTGCCTGTGCAGTATGAGAGCCAACATAATGCCTGGATGGACAGTGTAGTTTTTCTTTGATGGCTCAGGCAGTAGTTCGCACCCAGTGTAAAACAACTTTGTGAGACAGTGTGGTTTACCAATTGAAGCAGTTGTCTTTCAAGACAACTCTCCTGCCCATCCCAAAATGCCTGAAATCTAAACAGCCAACGGCAGCATCAAGTGTGTTTTCCTGCCAGCCAACACTGCTACAAAACTCCAGCCGTGCAATCAAGTAATTCTCAAAATCTTTAGGATGAACTACAGAAAGACACTCCTTCACACTATTCTTGATGAGAAAAATGAGAAGAAACCTCTGTGGGATGTCAGTAGAGCCCTAAACTTGAATGATGTAGTTTACATGGCAGTGGAGGTTTGGGAGGTGGTGAGAGCAGAAATGATAATCAAGGCTTGGGCATGATCAGGCACTGGTGAGAGATGCAGCTGTGGAACTACCTGATGATGAATCACCCCACACACAGTTTGATGCTGAAATGGAGATCAGGAGCATCAAAGATAGTGAGGGTGCTAAAAGTGCGCTGGTCAGGGCTGAAGAGCCACATGAAACCCCTGAGGCTAATGTTGAGTAGTTTATTAGACTGGCATATAAATGTACTCTTGTCGTTACTGATGAACAAGTTGCTGAATGGATGGCTTGTAATATCAAAGAGGACAGGCACAACACTTGTCAGATGACTGTATTGTCCATGCCATGACAACAAGAGTGAGAGAGAGAGAGAGAGAGAGAGAGAATCAGATTTGGAGAGTGAGGAGGAGGGGAACCAGCAAAGTCTGTTAAGGGCTATGAGGTAATCGAAGCATTTACTATGTGTTTGTGATGGCTGGAAAATTATCCTGAAAGCAACGTGTTCCACCTACTTCTACTGAGAAATCTCCATAATCAAGCTGCAAAAAAATGGAGATAGAAAGCTACAACAAAAGTTGATCAAAGACTTCTAAAACAGTACTGTACTGTTGTGCTTGTAAATAGTGGTGGGCAAAGTGGTCAAAATTTGCTTCGCAAAGTGATTCGTGGAGTAACGTGGAATCCGCGAAGTAATCAACAATGTGAAGTGGAGTACTTCGCATCATAATGAGGAACATGAAGTCCATTGAAAACAATGACATTGTATTATTCTGCCTTCCCCAAACCACTTCTCCACCATTGATTTCAATGTACTTCACATCAATTCACCTTGTAATTGAGCTCCAAGGTGAATTCTGGAGTGATTCATGGGATTGCAGATCACATGGGCTCTAGATTGTTCTGCACAGCCTCAGTTCTGGGTAGTGTGTGTGTGTAGTGGTAGCTGGTGACAGTTTGCTCTCAGAGCTCTGCAATTCAAAACCTCTAAAAGCTGTTAAAAAAGCCTTTTGAATAATTTTTTTGCTCAAAATTTAGTACATTGATTGTAGGAAACCCTCATGTGCTCAAATCATCAAGTGTTTCTTGTTTGTGTGTGGATTTTGAATGATAATTATGAACAGTCAAGCTGTATACTGTGAAGTGTGCTTTGGGGAGGGGCATATCTGTGATGTAGGTAGATGAACTGGGAGAAAAAGGCACTCTTTCTGTTTGGTTATATTTTTCTTGTATAGCTGTGTTACTGTACACCGTAATATTTTCAGTAATTCTTGACATTTTTCTGCTGATTGTTGTGGTGCAGCAGTGTATAATTTCAGTTTGTTTAAAACATTTGATTATATTACTAAAGGTTTTCAATTTGTTTCACATTATTTGTAGTGTGAGTGTGTGTAATGCTTGCCATTAAATCAGACACCTTTTATTGTGCCACAGAGTAATTGCAGTAGTGTGAACCTGCTATCCACCACACCTGCATGATTTTTTTTTACTGCTTTATGGTATCTTTACTGGTAGTGGACTGTTACTGTCGTGCACTACCCCCAAAACCAGCAAAAGTTATTCTTTTCCAGATTTGGATTTGTGACTTGTGAGCACTGGTTAGGTATTGCTGTGCTTTGCATCTGTATCTCTTGAGTGCGCAGTGCAGTCTTACTCTGTCTGCATTTACAGTGCACCATTAATTCTGGGAGACTTTGCATTTCATGTTATGTTCTCATTTCACTTCATCAACACTGAGGAATTTTCTGGACACAAGACAACAGCATTTTGGGGATGCACATTAATTCTGGTGACTGTGTGTGACCACTGTGCACATGACTGGGTGCACCATTAATTCTGGGAGACTTTGCATTTCATGTTATGCTCTCATTTCACTTCGTCAGCACTGGAGAACTTTCTGGACACAAGACAGTAGCATTTTGGGGATGCACATTAATTCTAGTGACTGCATGTGTGGGAGGCTGCCATTATTGTTGTCACTTCACCTTACTTCGCGTTAAGGTGGAATGACAGCGCACAGTAATAATTAAAAGGCAAAGTGAGTATTTCATATTGGCCACCCTGCTTGGTGGAATGACAATGCCAAGTGCCCACAAAATTTAAATTTGCTGCATCTCTATTGTAAAGCACAAGCACACTTTTCACTGTATACTATAAAGCACAAGCTCTAGCCATATAAAAAAAACTTTCATTATTGCACATAAATACACTACATTAATTGTAGCTCTAACATTAAAATGGCAGTCATAAATCACTGAAATAAATGGCGGTTCTGATCTAGCAAATGCTCGATCAACCAAACTATTCAAAAGTCACCAAAACGGTTTGGGTAACTAAGGTTCTAAATGCTTGCAGGGCCCAGAAACCCAGGGTCAGAGTACAAAAAGGGTGGAATGGTATTGATGACTAGCAAGCAGGAAAGAGACCCTTGAATAATCATATCTGTTAATCTAACGATGGTCAGCAAACGTGACCAGGCAGTTGGATGAGCTAGTGGGATGCTGGGGAGTGAATAAGGAGTGGTATCATCACCAACAGAAACAGGGAGGTGCTGTTGCCTCAGTATAGATAGCTGGTAAGACCCCACCTAGAGTACTGTGTCCAATTGTGGAGACCACATCGCCAGAAGGACATAGAGTGCAGGTGGTCCAGAGGAGGGAAATTCAAATTTTGCATGGTCTGCATCAGAAGTCCTATGAGGAGACACTAAAGGACCTCAGTATGTACACCATGGAAAAGAGGAGGTGGGGGTATGATAGAGACCTTTGAATACCTCATAGGGATAAATAAGGTACAGTAGGGAAGTATGTTTTAGAATAAAAGGTGCTAAAGAACAAGAGGACATTCTATGAAGCTGGAGGGGGGTAGATTCAGGAGAGATGAGAGGAAGTACTTGTTCGTAGAAAGAGTAGTTGATTCCTTGAACAACCTTCCAGCAGAGGTGGTGGAGGCAAAAACAGTGGTAGGTTTCAAGAATGTATGGGATAGGCATAAGGGAATCTTAGTGGAAAGGAGAAGGGTAGGAAGAAAGAGCTGGAGATCAAGTAGGGTCTGCAGTGATACTGCAAGCAGATAAAAATTGTCAGACTAGGTGCCCAAGCAGTCCTTATCTGCCATCAAATTCTGTGTTTCCATGTTTCTATTTTGAGCCAATGAATTAGGATCTTTGCTGGAGACAATGTGCGTGTGTGTGTGTGTATGTGTGTGTGTGTGTGTATGGGGGGGCAGGCTGTCATTCCAACATGTTTTGGGAATGCTCTGAAAGCATTACTGGAAAAAATACAGTACCCAGGGAGATCCAATTAATATTTGGGAAAACAATACTGTATACATTTATAGACCTTGTACTAGGCCACCACCTTCTCCCCACCATGGTTTTTCCAAACGCCACGAGACAGTTGTTACTGATTCTGCTGAAGATGGCCCTGACGATCATAACTATTGTATGGTTATTGCATAAAAACACCAGTGTATCAGGCTAGAAGAAGTAAGTCAATGAGATACAAGAGATGGAGAGACTAACAGCAGAACTGAACCTACAGTATGTAAAGAAAAATGTTGAGACTCATGTTTAAGTGGAACACATATTGCACGTATAGGACTGTGGTGGGACTGGAGAATGTATAGAGGGTCTTGGGGCCACCTCAATCTATATTTAGACCATGCTGGGTGTAATGCATTTTCTGGCACAGCTTACAGAGGCTATAGAGTGTAGGAATGTAGACCAGTGCAGCAAATTCATTGTACTGAAAGGGGAACCCACCAAGGTTTTATATATCCATGGTATATCTTGGGTGTATGTAACTTCACTTAGTGTCTGTTCTTAATCTTAGTTGCTCTGAAGACAAATATGGGGTTAGGATATACTCTGTTGGATAAACTGTACATGGCTGAAGGAAAACTGACCTAATCTGTTCTAATAATTGCTTTGTATATGTAAACAAAATGCATTTTTAATAAAGGACGTAGGCAACAAATGGTACCTCTCAGAGGAACCAAAAAAGAGAAAGAGAAATACTCACAAATAGTAGTAGAGTATGCCAATGAAAATGTCTTATTCCACTCCAGGAAACAAAGTACCATTCTATGACCTGATGCTTCGCGTCTGGCATGACGCTTCATTGGGTGCTCTCCCTGGTGAAGTTTTAGAAATAATAGAACTCACATTTACAGTATGCCTGAAGAAGGTGAACAATGAAAAGTAATATAAAGTAACCTAAACTATTACAGCTATTTATAAGCAACTGTAACATATTACAATTAGTTTTATTACATTTTAAAAGTAAGCTATCACTTTATGTTTCAGGGTGCAGGTTATATGGCAGTTATATGGTAGTGAGTGTATAAGAACATTGTTTATATTGGTATTACCAAGTAACACAAGTACTACCAAGTAAGTAGATTTGTTGTACCTACAACATAGTCGTGTGGCTAAGTAAAAATGTTTGGGTATCACTTTAGAGCTAATTTACATGGTAGTTATTAGGCAGCAACTGTACAATAACAGGGGAACTACTGGTATTGCCATGTAGCTATGTAATAATAATAATAATCCTACTATTATACAATTACTATTACTATTAATAAAATGGGATTTTAAAATCAGGAAATATGATTGACTAACTGCCCTTTACACCCATGTCCTTATCAGCTAATATCATAGCCAACCGGGACTATTTCTACCAACCAAACATAGCACATCAAGAAATCAATCCATGGCACCGCTGTCCTGATGCAGCCCCTCACCTACTAAGCAAGACAACCACAACTGCTGCATCAAGACAGCGCTGCCACCGTGCCAACACAACAGAATCCCCCCCACTTCCTCCACCACAATACATGTACAAAATGCTACCAGTTCATTTTTTTCAAATTTCCATTGGCCCCTGCCAGTGTAAATCTATATCTTGATTGTGCCCAGCTTTTGAAACTGACTGACCGCTAACTGTAAGCATGATCTCAGCTGCATCGCAAACCCTCACTCGGTTCTCGCATCCACCCCATAGCATCCATCACAGGAACACAGGATAACATTTTTATTTTACTGCTAGTACTCTTTCTTCAGTTTACTACATTTTATTTGAACTCCCTTCCTTTTACCATAACCAGGAAGCAGAAACCGGGAAGTACTGATGCCGCTATAGGACACACTCACTCACAACCCGACATCTGCCTCCTGACTGACGTACTCGCTCCTGGAAACGTCAGTCTCCTGTAATCAGTAAGAAACACTCTAAATGTTTGTTAAAATAAAAATTTTGCATCATTTTTAAACAGAAAAATGATACTACACAAAAGACCTATATCTCTGTCAGTAACCAAGGCCCCTGGCAAGCAACATGCTCGTTCTCAATAAAACCAGATGCTGGCTGTGAAACAAACACCTGCTTTGCTCATTAGCAAATATAAATTTAATTAAAATCAGTCTGTTTCACTCAGAAAAACAGTATAAAGACACATGGAGAAACAACTTCACCAGTACCTGTCTATATGTGTGTGTGTGGGGGGGGGGGGCTGTACTGGCCATTAAGAATTACTGGTGGGGGACTATTTTTACTGGCTCAGTATTAAACCTCAATTTGTACATGTTTTTGCTATTTTTTTTTCTTCTTTTTTTATTACTAAATAGTTACTTGCCAGCCCATTTTATAAGAGCAATAACACACTCTGAGGTGTGGGTTATCTCCTGATAAGAGCACACCCAGGTGCATAAGGCACTCGGCACAAGTGCCTCATGCCTAACAAGGCACCTGGGCGTGCTGTTATCAGGAGATAACCCACACTTCATTGTGTGTTATTGCTTACATAACTACCATGTAACCTGTTCCCTGAAACATAAAGTGATGCCAAAAGAATATTATCCAATAGTTCATGAAGGTACTGCAGACTACATATGGTAAAGAGTGTACTATGCAGGTAGATACCCTATAGGCTGATTACAGTATAAAAAGTACTATTTAGTTAGATGCACTGCAGGTTTCCTTACAAGTATTTCTCAAATACAACAGTATAGATCTTACTAAATCCTTTAATTAGGCATATACAACAAAAACAAAAGGTTGTTCAGTAACAGATCCTGTGACCGTCACTATAGGGCTCCCAAGTGGAATTAAAGGGTGCTGATGCACCATGGACAGGATGCAAAAAGAAGGTACTTTAGAAAAGTCTAGGCTGAGAAATGTTACTTCATCATCCAAGATATGGAGTCTGGAGCTTAAAACACTGCAAGCTGGGAAGAAGGGGGAACCAAGCAGCAGAGCTTACCCCAAATGGTCAGCACAATGCAAAACATTGTCTCACGGATTGTTAGGCGGTCTGGCATAGCAAGTAGGGTGCCGGAAAATCACAGATGTGGGCAGGCCTTTTCAGTCCTTGAGGACCCTGTCCCTGATGATGCCTTCCTCAAGCAGCTGACTGGTTGTCAGAGCTACTTCCTGTAGGGGTCCAGACCTCTGAACACTGCTAGCTTAGGGAGGGGGAACCACTATAGAGCTCACACCAGACATAGGCACTGTGCAGAAAGCTGCCTCACTGATTGTCAGCTGGCCTGGTGCAGGAGGTAGATCATGGAGAGGGTCACAGAAGGGACAGAACTAACCTGTTGTCACTGAATTCCAGAAGCAATCAATAATTAAACAAACTCTTATCAGAGCCATAACAGCTGCAAATGCTTTAACCTGATAAGGAACACAGAACTAAGGACTGATTTGGAGTATAATTTGGTGTGCTAATGTGATGTGATAACACACCACAAAAAGAAAACAAAATGAGAAGCACCTAACCAGATCAGAGTCCCGAGACCAGTCAGCAGGTTGTGTATTAGTAAGTTTCAGATGTTCATGCATTTGTAGGTGTCCTGCAGGGTCGATTTCAGAGTGGGCTGGCCTGTCTGTGCTCTGTTCACCTGTCAGAAGAAGCCAAAGGAATCACCATAGTCAGCACCACTGAATTCATATTCATGATCATCGGGCAACCACAGTCAGACAAAGAGAGACACTGAAACACAGGAGAGTCATGCTGTCACAGAAGGCAGAACTGTATCCAAATCTCAGCTTCCTGACACCGGAGCAGCACCAATCACCCTCGCCATATGTGCTGGTCTTTTTAAAATAACAGTCCGAAATACCAGAAAAGTCACCATGCCACTAGAGGCAGGGAGCTTTGCCTAAAGGCTTATGAACTAGTGGCAATTTGCATCAGAGTGTGGTTACTCTGTGAACAGGGCAAAGTACAGTATGGACACACTAAACTTACTGCAGCATTAAAACTCTTTATCAAGCATAGTAGAGCACAAAGCCATGTCCTCTTAAAACATCATTTTCGGCATCTTACGTCACTTTTCCTTAGATGCTTTCATCCAGTAAAACCTTTGAGCAGTAAACAGAAGTAGTTTTCCTGACCAGACCACTGTGTTCACCTTTTAAAAGAAACTGGAACAAGTTGGGATGTCTCAAGTATATTTCATGTGCTAGACATGGCAGTTTTCAGAAACTTTTGCAAACTGGGCATACGCCTTACTTTAAAACTAATTGAGTTGTTGTACACTTTATTTAGGTAATCAGATTTTGTTTTGTCCATAAAGACATTTTTCAAATTGAATTGTGACAAGACTTGCAGTCCCACCCTACATTTAGACTGTGCAACTTCTGTGTATCTGTCTGCCTGACGTCACATGAGAATGTGGCAGTATCTAAGCCATTTGAAAGCTGTCTCCATGGACAAAATGAAGACTGAGTACATGGTTTTGCACATTCATGGCAGGTTGCCATTCTTGCTCCACTCCCACCAGCCTACATGCTGTCCGCATTCAGTATGATGTGCATTGGGAATTCTAAAAGAGAAGGGGGAACATAGTCTGGAATGTGAGTTGGTGGGTCAAAGATGAGAACTGGATCTGCTGCAGAATTTAAAAAAAGGAGGTGGGAGGAAGCAGAATGTGGGGAGGGAGCTGGTGGGTCAGGGTTATGCACCAGACCCTCTGAAATTTTTTTTTAAAAAGGGGTGGGGGAAGCACAGTGTAGAGTGGGAGCTGGCAGCTCCTGGACCAGCACCAGAAAAACTGCAGTCAGAGCTGACAGGTTTGGGTCAAGCACCGTACCTGCTGAAGAACTTAACACAAGTGAAACATGAACCCTGGAGGACTCAAAACTGAAGTAGTCCAGGGCAGCATCTCTCATACATAGGGCTCCCTGTAGAGCTGAGGAGTGCCTGCACTTGGATTTTGGTGTCTCTCTTTCCAGCTCCGGCAGCTTCAGATCATGGCTAGCTTTCCACTAGAACCTTGCAAGCTGCATTCCATTCATGCTGAGAGGCAGCAGTAAAAGCTATAGTTGTAGTAAAGGAGGGCAGCAGCAAACAGATGGAGGAACAGAGGGCTGAAGTGATGAGAGAGCTGCTGCATCAGGGGAGGGAGAGATCCAGCCACATGCCTAGTGAGTTTGATGGAATTAATATTACTAAGCAGATACCAACATCATGGCGAGGGCATCATGCTACCATGTAGTAAGTAGTTCTGAATCTAACTTTTTGTGTATTGGCTGTCTCAGTTTGCAACCTCATGCCAGGAGGAGGAGAAAACTGCACTGAGAAAAAAAAAGATTGTTCAAGCTGGTTTTAATGTTTTTATTTTAATTATTATCTGTCACCCCATGTGTATGCAAACACAGGAAGCTGCTACAAGCAGTTGTGAGCTGCTCTGTGAAATGCTCCACATACCTCAAGAGTAAGGAGGAGGAAGCTGGCATCGTGGACACTGGACCACATTTTTGTGCAAAATGTATTTCTGGATTTCAATGGATCTTGTTGTGGAGCAGCCCTTGGAGATTGCAGGTTCATGCCACTAGGTTTTTTGTTTTTATTTATTTATTTTATTTACCCTAGTAGCTTGAGAATGATACCCTGACATGCTGTCTAAATACGCTGCTAGGATATTCTGTTTTGTAACCTGGATTTTAAAGAGAGATAATTTATGTGGTGAAAGCACACAGCATATAAAGTTTAGTATCAAATGGATCAATTATCTAGTGGGATAAGCTGTTTAAACTTGCTAGGTCAGCGTGTCTGACTGCACATGTATCTTTGGATTTGTGACTCTCTTTGTGTATTCTTAGTAATCATTGGGGTGTAGTCTGCCTGTTTATACTGATTTGGCATGTAGATTCCTCTCCCATTTTCAACAACTGGTCTCTTTTGGACTAAATCACAGCACTTTCCTGTCATTTCATTGAC
Source organism: Neoceratodus forsteri (assembly GCA_016271365.2). Taxonomy (NCBI): domain Eukaryota; kingdom Metazoa; phylum Chordata; order Ceratodontiformes; family Ceratodontidae; genus Neoceratodus; species Neoceratodus forsteri. The sequence continues at coordinate 68,510,086 of CM028138.1, read as the reverse complement.
AATGCTGGTATCAGAAAGCTATGTCCCTGTCTGTTAAGATTTGTTGTGGGGAGCAAGAAAATAGTGAGGCAGGGGGAGGGAAGAAGCAACCGCACAGTACTAGATGGAGAGGATATGGAGAGGTGTGATTCAGTTCCACTCAGTGGAAGAAGACAGCTGTGGTATGTTCACAGTCACATGCTTCCAGAGCTCCCTTCTTAATGTAATAGCACTGCATCACACATAGCTCTCACTATGCAACCTTAAAAAGGTGAACAAAACCTGCTATTACATTGAGGTGTCTCTCACTTGACAGTTGCCTCCTGGCAGCTACTTGCCTCCTGGCGGCTACTTTCTCCCTCCCAGTAACTACCTGTCTTCCTCCCTAAACTCTGACTATTAGCAGCTTGTACTAATGACTTTTACTGTACATTGTAAAATAATTTGTTTTTCCCTGTGTCATTGTACTACCCCTCCCTAATTGATGTGGAACCTTTGTAAATGAGCTGTTTCTATGCTCAAAGGTATTGTAATGTGAGAATGAATGAATAAATAAATAAATAAAATGCCAGGCACAGCAGACAGCATGTTCACTGTATTTGTCAAACATGCCAGCATATATTCTGTGTGTTTTTCAGGGCAGATGCCGACATGAGGATGCTGCTGGCCGAGTTACCATTGCAGTGCCCCACAACTAAACAGTCTGTAGCCTAGCTTTTTAGAGCAGCAGGTCTATCAGGATGAAGTAGGTGGTGATTTTGTGTTATGGAGGGGTTCCCAGCTGCAGAGGTTTGAAGCATAAGTGATAACACATACTGCATTTGTCCTCTTAACCTCACCAACAACTCATTACCCTACTCAGACCACCAGTGCTTAGGAGGTTTACTCCACATGGACTGAGATCTTTCCATCCATTCTTTCTGCTTTGTGAGCCAGGTTCAATTCCTGTGCTGTGACTGTCTTTGTTGGGCTAGCCTGTTGTGCTCCAGATTCAGTCAGAAAGTAAGAGAAAGGACATCAACCCTAAGGATTCTGTCAGTCTGTAGCACTCAGACTGGTGCATAAGAGGACTGTGACATGCCAGTCTGCATCAATGAACTCATCCACAACCAGCCAACTTCACCTGCAGAACTGGTGGGGTGGGGGGTCAGCCATTCAGTTATAATCCAGTATTTTGTGGGCACTTATGGAAAATTAAATGTTTTAAATTCCACATTACACTCAAACTGTTCAGTTTTCTAAGCAGACCTGGGCCATACACTCACAAACTGCCCCCTCCCAACCTGGGATATTTGAAAGGAAGAGGTGATTTCTAGGAATGCCGAGAATGTAACAGAATAAGATGGCAACTGCACTGAAAAAAAGGTGAAGAAAACCATAAATGTTGGGTAAAAAAGGATGGCAGATTCACTGTGTTTCTTGCTGTCCAGTGTCTGTGTGAAAGCAGTGATAATGGTGTGCCATAAATTTTCCAAATACCATGTTTTACTTCACACTACTACAGTACATGTACTGTAGCAAAACTCATAAAGAGTGAGATAAGACAATCTGATGGCTTGAGTGTGGAGTGAACCGCCACAAAGAAGACCCACAGAAGGGTGTCATGGGACCCCAAAGGGGAAAGAAACAACTCTTGGTGGGGGAATCCATTGTTAGGAGGGTAGAACTGGGGGAAGGGGGGAGAGGGACGTAAGGTGCCTGCCTGGTGCCATGGCTTGAAGGGACAGGGAGAAAATCCTCAGGATCGCGGGAGCAGCTGCATGGAGGAGGGAGCTGGGTGTCATTGTCCACCTATGGACAAATCACCTGGCTGGGAAAGGGATCAGAGCAGTGCAGGAGGAGTTTGAGGAGTTGGGGAGGGACCTTAGACAACTAGCATGCACGGTAACCTTCTCGGAGGTGCTGCCTGTCTATGGTATGGGTGAGGCTAGGGTGCTCCACACCATGCGATTCAATCAGTGGTTGAAAAACTAGTGCAGAGCTCAGGGTTTTGGCTTCATTGGGGACTGGGGCTCCACCTGGAGGGATGCAAGCCTATACTGGCATGATGGTCTGCATCTGTCCAGGAGGGGAACCAGGATCCTAGATGATAGGTTTAAATGCTTCATTGGCAAGCATTTAAACTAGCCAATGGAGGAGGCACTGAAAAGGAGAAGGGGAAATCCTAGCCCCCTCCAAAAAAAATCACTGTAGTTAGTGAGGTAAACACTAAGATAGAGAAGTCAATAGGGAGAAGGCCAGGGGTAAATGGAGAAAAAGACAAATGCAGCAAGGAGAGGGATGGGGCAAAAGGGGTAAGGCCATCACAAAATGGAGGGTAATGAGTACCAATGCCTGTAGTCTAGGTAACAAGCTCCCTGAACTGGTGGCCTTAGAAACATAGAAACATACAATCTGACAGCAGGTAAGGATCACTTGGCCCAACTAGTCTGCCCATTTCCCTACCTAATGGCTAAGGTGCAGATCTTAGTTAACTAACAGCCTATTTCTTCCTACCTCCCACTAGAATTGCTTATGTCTGTCCCATGCATTCTTGAATTCCCCAACTGTTTTTGACTCCACTACCTCCTCTGGAAGGCTGTCCCATGTATCCACAACCCTCTCCATGAACACATACTTTCTCACATTACCTCTGAGCCATCCCCCCTCTATCTTCAAATTGTGCCCCCTTGTTATTGCACATCTCTTTTTCTGAAAGATGCTACCCTCTTGGACTTTGTTGATTCCCTTGAGGTACTTGAAACTTTCTATCATGTCCCCCCTCTCCCTCCTCTCCTCAAAGGTATACATATTAAGCTTCTTTAGTCTCTCTTCATATGTCTTCTGGTATAGACTCTGCACCATTTTAGTTGCCCTCCTGTGGACAGCCTCCACCCTGTCTATGTCCTTACAGAGATGGGGTCTCCAGAACTGCATGCAGTACTCTAGATGGGGTCTCACCAACTGTTTGTACAGAGGGATAACAACTTCCTGTTTTCTACTGGTGATGCCTCTTCCTATGCATCCCAGTATCCCACCAGCCCTCCTTACTGCCCTCTCACATTGCTTGCCTACCTTAAGGTCATCTGATGTGACTACCCCCAGGTCCCTTTCAATTTTTGTTGTTGTTAGTATCTCACCCCCAATTGTGTACTCTTCCCCTCGGTTTTTGTTTCCCAGGTGCATTACTTTGCACTTCTTTGTGTTGAATCTAACCTGCCATACATTTGACCATTCCTCCAACCTTGCCAAGTCCCTTTGCATCCTTTCCACCCCACCTTCTATATCAACCCTGTTGCAGATCTTTGTGCTGTCTGCAAAGAGACATACTTTTCCTTCCAGTCCAACTGCAATGTCACTTATAAAGACATTAAAGAAGATGGGTCCCAGTACTGAACCCTGCGGTACCCTGCAAGTAACCCCCCTTTCTTCAGATTAGGCTCCGTTTACTGTTACCCTCTACGTCCTATTTTCCAGCCAATTTATTACCCAGGCTGCCACCTTGAGGCCCACTCCAAGGCTGGCTAACGTGTATATTAATCTTTTGTGTGGGACTGTGTCAAATGCCTTGCTAAAGTCTAGGTAGGCCATATCCACAGCCCCTCCCTGGTCTACTACTTTGGTCACCCAGTCAAAGAAATCAATTAGATTCATCTGACACAACCTTCCTGCTGTGAATCCATGCTACCTTGGTTCCTGTGCCACACTGGCCTCTAGAAACTCAACAATTCTTTCCTTCAGAACTGAGTCCACCATTTTCCCTACCACTGAGGTGAAACTAACAGGTCTATAGTTTCCTGCCTCTGTCTTACTCCCACTTTTATGAAGAGGAATCACATCTGCCCTCCTCCAGTCCTCGGGTACCACACCATTCTCCCATGATTTGTTAAAAAGGTTAGTAAATGGTGCTACTAGTTCTCCCCTTAGTTCTTTTAGAATTTTGGGGTGAATTCCATCAGGCCCCATTGCTTGTCCACCTTCAGTTTTAGGAGTTCTTTCAGAACCCATTGTTCCGTGAAAGGACTGATATAGACCCCCTCATCCAGAGTGCTTCTATTGACTGGATTAGGTACCTCCCCCTTCTCTTCCTTTCTGAATATTGAGCAGAAGTACTCATTCAGTACCCCTGCTTTTTCACTGTCCCTCTCTGTCCACCCACTCTCCTCTTTATTCAGTCTCAGTATCCCTCCCTTTGTCTTTCTTTGCTCCCTAATGTACCTATAAAAGGTTTTATCCCCCTTCTTAATCGAGTTGGCTATCTTTGGGTGGTGGCTGCCCAGAGGAGGGCAACTAAAATGGTGCAGGGTCTGCACCAAAAGACATACGAAAAGAGACTAAAGGAGCTTAATATGTATACCCTTGGCTCAGAGGTAATGTGAGGAAGTATTTTTTCACAGAGAGGGTTGCGGATGCATGGAACAGTCTTCCTGAGGAGGTCATGGAGTCAAAAACAGTGGGGGAATTCAAGAATGCATGGGACAGACATAAGGCAATGCTAGTGGGGGGTAGGAGGAAGTGGGCTGTTGGTTAAGTAGGAGCTGCAACTTATCCATTAGGTAGGGAAATGGGCAGACTAGGTGGGCCAAGCAGTCCTTATGTGCCATCAAATTCAAAAATCTAATTCTATGTTTCTATGAGTGAACAGCATTCATTCACACTATGCAGCATGTCAGAATGCAATGTAAAGATGTGTAAACATATGGATTTGAAAGAAAAATTATTGTCACTTTATGGGATCAAATCACTGTGAAAGGTTGAATAAGGTAGACAGTTTTCCAAACTTTATGAAGTAGAAGCAAGTTCTAGTCATTCTGTCAGCCTGTTTGCATATGTGTGTGTGTGTGCGTGTTTAATTTGGGACATTAAAAGTATCTTACAGCTATTACGTAAATACCCATTTTAAGCTACTGAATTTCTAACACAGACTCAAAAGAAAACAATCCGAGGGTTATACTGAAAATAAAATGCTTGCACAAAATCTGAATGTAGTTAGATTAATTGCACACTTGCTTGCTGTGATCTCAACTACTGCATTTTTCACATATGCTGTCAGCCTGGCCGCCCCTCATCACTGTTTCTGTTAGTCTTATACATTCAGTGCATACAGCATAAACTGTATTGATAATTGTTTTGAAATGTTTATATAGTGAGAGAGAGTTTTGATTGCAGAGGTAAGATTGTATTGTGAGACTGTCAATTTGTACCTCTTTTTTTGGCACCTGGCACAAAGTGAGAGGAAAAAAAATGTTTTATTTTTTCTCTCTCTTACTGCATTATTTCATGTTGTTTCCTGTTTGATATTTGGTGGAGAACTGTTTTTGTAACATGGGGCACAGCATGATCCACCGATCCCAGCCACAGTGCGTTACTAATTATTTACTAGGAAAGAAACAGAAATGATGCGGTCTCTTGATAGCACAGTAGGAAAGTAATATAGGGCAGACTGGGTGGACCAAGAGGTCCTTATCTGCTGACAACTTGTATGTTTCCATGTTTATTGCTGCCCAGAACTTGCTTTACTAAATAGAAAGTAGCTTGTTTGGCTAGCTCAGAAATCATACTAACATACTAAAATGCCAGCAGAATAGGCCTAATGGTCTTTCGTGTCTGCTCTTTTGGTCAGCCCACACCCTGGGTGCTGACCTTGCTGCCCCCGCTTTCTCTGGCTTCTCCCTTCCCAGTTCCGGATATTCTTGCTGCATTGGATTTTGCTTCAGAACCCTTCCCTGACCGTCCCCTTAGAACCCTCCACCGTCTCTGCCTCCACCAGCCCCTAGGCAGCACATTCCATGGCTCCACCACCTCTCAGTGAGAAGTACCTCCTCCTTTCACCCCTGAATCTTCCCCCCTCCAGCTTCCACCCATGCCGTCTAGTGGCCCCCTCCTCCTTCCTTCGAAGCACCCTGACTGTTCCTTCCCTATTTACCCACTTCATGTACCTGAAGACCTCTATCATGTCCCCCTGGTCCCTTCTCTCTCTTCCAATGTGTACATATTTAGCTCTTCGAGCCTCTCCTCATAGGTCCTGTCCCCCAAGCACCAAATCATTTTGGTTGCCCTCCTCTGGACCCTCTCCAGAAGTTTAATGTCCCTCTTTAAATGTGGCCTCCAAAACTGCATGCAGTACTCAAGGTGCGGCCTCGCCAAGCAGTTATACAGAGGGAGTATCACTTCCCTCCTGCTGGAGGTGATCCCCCTAGCGATGCATCCCAGCATCCTGTTGGCCTTGGCTGCTGCCCTCCTACAAGTCTCCGAGTTGTTCATCTTGACATCCACCACCACCCCCAGGTCCCTCTCAGCCATCGAGGCTTGTAGCATCCCCCCCCCCAGGGTGTACACTTGGCACGGGTTTCTGGCCCCCAGGTGGAGTACCTTGCATTTCCCTGCATTGAACCTCAGCTTCCACTTTCTAGACCATCTTTCCAGAGCCTCCAGGTCCCCCTGTAGGGCCACCCTCCCCTCCTCCCATCCACCACCACCCCCCCCAGTTTTGAGTCATCCGCAAAGAGACTCATCTCACTCCTGATTCCTGTCCTTATGTCAGAGATGTAGGCGTTGAACAGGAGGGGCCCAAGGACTGATCCCTGAGGGACCCCATTAATGACCCTCCTTGGGGATAAGACTATCCCGCCAACTACAACCCTCTGGGTCCGGTCCTGGAGCCAATTGCCTATCCATCTGATCATCTGGTTCCCCACCTCCATTTCTTCCAGCTTATCCAACAGGCCCATGTGAGGAACAGAGTCAAATGCCTTGCTGAAGTCTAGAAAGAGGACATCAACTGGTCTACCCAGGTCCAAGGCACTCATCACCCAGCCATAGAACTCCACAAGGTTTGTCTGACATGATTTCCCCGGGATGAATCCATGCTGTCTATCATTCAGGCACCCTGACTTTTCCAGGTCCCCCTCTAGCCTCTCCTTGACAATGTCCTCCATCACTTTGCCCACCACCGATGTCAAGCTGACAGGCCTGTAGTTCCCTGCCACCTTCCTTGATCCCCCCTTGTGGATAGGCACTATATGTGCCACCTTCCAGTCCTGGGACACCCACCCTGCCCTCAGAGAGATGGTGAAAAGCTCCTCCAGGGGTTTTGCCAAGACATCCGCAAGTTCCTTCAGCACTCTGGGATGTAATTTATCTGGCCCCAGTGTTTTCTCCATCTTAAGGGAGCTGAGGGCTTCCCTCACTCTCTCTGCTGTGATTTCCACTTCCGATACCTCTTCTCCCTGCTTAGCCCTCCCGCCTCCTGCCAATGATGCCTCCCCTCTCCCTCAGACGCTGATCGGTAAGGTCCCCTCCTCAGTATCTCTGTCTCCTCCCATGTATGAGTAGCACCCCATTTTCTCTAGGAAAACTGAGGTGAAGTACTCATTTAGTACCTCAGCCTGCTCCCCGGGTCTTGTGCCCATCTCTCCCCTGATTTAATCCTGCTAATCTGCCCCTTCACCCTTCGTTTTTCCCCAATGTATCTAAAGAACCCCTTGTTCCCTCTTCTAATTTCCCTGGCCAGGTTCTGCTCCTCCCTTGCCTTTGCCACCCTCACCACCCTAGTGGTTCTTCTAGCCATCAGCTCATACTCCCCTTGATCCCTTTCACTCCTTGAGCACTTGAATTGCTTATAGGCTGTCTTCTTTCCCCACACCACCTCCTGGACCTCCCTAGTCGACCAGCAGGGTTTTCGAGCCCTACTGCATTTTCGTCTTACTCTTGCACAGGTTCTGGTAGCATCCTGCACTCCTCTTCTGATGATTTCCCACCTACTATCAGTGTCCATGTCTGACCCAATCACATCCAAATGCTCCTAAGGATCCTTCCCATTTCCTTAAAATCCATCCCCTGAAGTCGGTTACCTCCGTCTTTGTGCAGCCTTCTAGCCCTCCCTAGGTCCAGGGCAGAACCAGACCGTGGCATGGTTACTCCCCGCCAATGGGTCCCTTACCTCTAGGCCCCCAATCTGGTCACTGTCTGCCAGGACCATATCCAGTACCCGCGCCTCCTGGTCAGTTCCACCACCTGCTGAGTTAGGAACATGTCTTGAAAGACATCCAACAACCTCTGTTCCCTGGTCACAGAGGATGTCATAGTCTCCCAGTCTGGTCCTGGCATGTTTAAGTCCCCCAATACCACCACGTTCCTCTGCCCAGTCTGCAGTGTCTCCCAACATCTGCCACCAGACTCTCCTCCAGCTCCTCCGCCAGGGCAGGGGGTCTATACATCACTCCTATTTTTACTCCTCTTGCCCCCTTGTTATCAAGGTGACCCAAATCGCCTCCACGGTTCCCTCCGCCTCCTCTACTCCCCTTGCCAGTGCAGTTTTGACTATCATTGCTACCCCTCCTCCCTTCCCTCCCCTGTCCTTCCTGAGAACATAGTGTAACCCTCCAGGTTCAGGGCCCAGTCGTGTCCTGCAGTGGCCCAGGTCACAGTGACCGCTGTCCACGTCACTGCTCCCTCAGTTAGCGTAAGCCTGGAGCTCAGGCATTTTATTGCTGAAGCTTCTGGCATTTAATAGGACTACCTTCCACCTCTTCCCTATACTTCATTTCCTCTGCTCGTGTTCCCATAGGTTCTGTTTTCCCCTGGTCATAAGCTTTACCTGTCGGCCTTTCTGCAATCCTCCAGCTCCCCAGGGTGAATGGGGAGATCCCTCCTTTATTGGCACCCCTGGCAGCCTTTTCTCCCATCCCTCCCCTTCACAAGTTTAAACCCCACTTTCACCAATGAACTCCTCTATTTTCAACTTAAGGATTCCCCTTCCCTCCAAATTGAGATACAGTCTATCTCTAGCATACAGCTCCTTATCCTCCCAGGTCTCACCCCAATTCCCCATCAACCCATACCTTCTGGCCTCACACCACTCCCTGAGCCACTGGTTTATCGCCCTAATCTTCCTTTTGTGTTCTCCACTAGCCCTTGGTACCGGCAGGATTTCTGAGAAGGAAACTGTGCATCCTATGTCATGACAGACCCTGGCAAGCTCCCTGAATCTTGCCTGTATCTCTAGCTAGCTATTTCCCTCAATGTCATTTTTACCTAGGTGGACCAGTATGTCCGGGGAACCCCCACAATCCTTTGCCAGCTGATACCTCAGTGCTTAGCCCTGTGCACCATTAGTCCAGGGAAGCATTTTGTTCTAACTGGACAGGCTTCTCCTCCCTATACCATTTGATACCCCTGATCATAGAATCCCCCAACAAGAGCAGTCTGACCTCCCTTTCCTCCATTCCCCCCTTCCATGTCCCTCATCCTTTCTACCAGACCCTCCACCCAGCCGGCTCCTTGTTCCTCCCTCTATCTGGGTGCCACATGCCACCCTCCTTATTTACCTGGCCACCCCCTCCCTATAATCCCTATGCCTCTCTTCCTCCTGAGTATCCTTCTGTACCTTGCTAACTCCCCTCACTGCTTCTTTGCGACTGGTCCTTCTTCCCCATCTGCTAAACTAGCTTGGCTTGTCCTCCCTTCCTTCCTGTCTCCATTAGTCCCTCCTTTGCTTGTCATGCTCCCTGGCCTAAATCCTCAGCTTCCTTTACTGAATCCTCCTTGTACTTCTGGTCCTTCTCCTTTACCTTTCCTCTCAACTGGTCCTTCTCCTTGTGCTTTCCTCCTCTTCCCTGCCCCTCCTGCTCTGATTCCTGCTCCCTCCATTTTCCTGCATTCCGGTTCTCCCTGTTCTTCCTGCTATCCAGCCCTGCCTCCTGCCCCCACTCCCTTTCCATCTCTAACCACCCCTGTCGTGGCTACATCACCCCCTCATCCTAGAGCAGAAGAAGAGAATGAAGTGGTTATAGAGTGTAAGGTCTGATCCACCTCCCGCCTTGCTTCCTTCTGTCCAGCCCTGGCCATCTGCCTACTTCCCTTGAATGTTGTCCTCTGTCCCTCCTTTGTGAGGGTCCCCAGTTACCTGCCTGCTTCCTTGGTAGTGTCCTTTTTGGACCCCATCTTCCAGAGTCCCTATGTGACCCTTGAGTATTCTCCCACACTCTTTCCCTATGCCCTGCCCAGTGCTTGGTGCAAGCCCATGGGAGATCCCTGCCCTTCCCCAACCATACCTCTCTCCTCCCCCAGCTGTCTCCTAATCCGCAACCTCCTCCCTAAGCTGTGCCAGCTGGCAGCACACTGGGCAACCACCGAACTTCCAAGCCCAGTCCAGTATCATTGCTGCTCCACACCCTGTGCACCCCACCACCTCCCAAAGATGCCGCACTAATGACGTGTGGTTCCATCCCTCTCCAAGTAGGAGATTAAATCATGACTTAGAACAGTTTCAAAATGTAGAGATAATTGCAGACTGTGTTCCTGTCTGCTGCCATCACAATTTTCTCCCAGTTTCTAGGCTTACTACTCTAGTATTTTCCTTTCATTTTTCCATAGTGTCCAGCCAGTCTTTTGTTGATATCTCACTTGTTCCACATGTCACTTTGTACTTATTCTAATATTCCTGCCTACTGTTTAGATCAGTTTTTTCTTTTTTAATATGAAATAAGTCACTGATGAGTGATGATGCAGTAATCTGGTCCTGTTCACACTGTCTATCACCCTGACACTCTAACTTTCTCAGCATGACCTACCTCTTTCACTATCAGCATTGTTTCTGTCATACATTTTCCTAGTACATTTAAGGCAAGTGTTTATCATAATGATTCCATGTTGTGTTTGAAAATACCTCAATAGTAAGAGAAAGATGTGATAGAAGTGTGTGTGTGGGGGGGGGTACTTGAGATCACAAATGGCAGAAGGGGTGTGCCAGTACAATCAGTTCTTTGAAAATGCCTCAGTAGCAAGAGAAAATTGTGATAAATGTGTGTGTGTGTGGGGGTACTTGAGATCACAAATGGCAGAAGGTGTGCCAGTACAATCAGTTCTTTGAAAATGCCTCAGTAGTAAGAGAAGCTATGATAGAAGTGTGTGTGTGGGGACTTGAGATCACAAATGGCAGAAGGTGTGCCAGTACAATCAGTTCTTTTGAAAATGCCTCAATAGTAAGAGAAAGTTGTGATAAAAGTGTGTGTGTGCATGCGTGCATAGCTGGCCTTCTTCATTTCAACAAAAGAGCTCACGTAGTAGTGGGCATCTTGAGCCACAGTTTCATGGTTCACTTGGGAGCTTGGTTTCTTGCTTATGGCTGGCTGAGCAGCTGAGCTGGCTGGGGCTGGGGGCAGAGCTTACAAACTTGTCAGACCACCAGTTTCAATTACATAATCCCACTCTATTGGACGGGAGCAGATAAACCAGCCAGATCAGTATTTTTTACTATTACCATTGTGATCACTCAAGAGCCTGAACAAGTCCATCTGGCACTAATTTAAAAAATTTAGTTTCGTTTATTGAATATTTAAAACTATCTTCCTCAAAGAGGATCCAACATACTCAACAGTTGCTTTTAAAAAGTGCAAAAAAAAAAGCCAACTTAACAGTGAAACAAGTTGTACTGCTAGAGCTTCAGCAAGTTTAGTAGGCGTGAGATCTGAAAGGTCATGCGGCAGGGATTTTTGTCAAGAGTGAAGTTCAGAGAATGTTCTTTTTGTTTTTGCTGGTGGAGGGTTGGGAAGTTGCTGAAGGGCGAATGCAAGCTGTTGCAGTGAAAGCATACAGTATATAAAGTTTAGTACTGAATGGATCAATTGTGTGTCAGAATGTGCTGTTTAAACTTGTTAGATCAGCGTGTCTGACAACATGTGCATCTTTGGATTTATAACTCTCTTTGTGTATTCTCAGTAATAATTGTGGTGTAATCTGCCCATTTATACTGATTTGACATACAGATCCCTCTCTACCATTTTCAACAACTGTTCTCTTTTGGACTAAAGCACAATGTTTTACCATGGTTTCTTCAACTATGCTGGTATTTGAAAGCTGCATCCCTGTCTGTTAAAATTCATTGTGGTGAGCAAGAAAATAGTGTGGTGGAGGGGAGGGAAGAAGCAACTGCATTGTATTGAATGGAGAGGACATGGAGAGATGTGCTTTAACTCCACTCAGTGGAAGGAGACAGCTGTGGTGTGTTCCCCATTATGTGGTTCCAGAGCTCCTTTCTCAACATAATAGCACTACATCACACATAGCTCTCGACATACAGCTGTAAAAATGAATATCTGGTGAGAAAAAGACAGCACTCAAGAGACCTGGAAAAGGGAAAATAAACAAGATTATTTAAGTGAATAAAAGGAAAAATTCAGAACGGAAATTTAAGGAGGCTGCACATGTACCCAAATTTCAAGTTATAGTAAAAAAAAGGGAAGCAATGTTTAGGTTAATTTTAAAAGTTTGATGCAATCTCTCAAAATAACACGTAAGTTCATCTAGCTTCTGGTATATATGCACTCTGATCTCAGGACATGTGTTTTATCTTTTTTCCAGAGTTAAGCTCAGTGGAATGTTGATCGGCCGGCCCCCCGTTTACATCGGCCGTTATAAAACGATACAGCACCAGCGTGATAAGGGCAATGAAATAAACCCAGAAAGGTAACTTTTTTGACCTCCTATCCCTTCAGGATTTCCTGTAAAGGATTTGTGGTGCCACACACTGGGCCATAGGCAGTGACTAAAAACAAGAAACGGACTGACCTGTCTTTACACACATTAACATAACAGAGTTGCTGATCTAGCCACCCCGTACAGTACAGTTTTTCAGACCTTCCTCACCAGATTTACAAAGAGTGTCCTGATGTGTTATGGGGTGGGTTCAGGCCAAGTATGTTTTTGCAGTGTATGTATGCAATTTATGTATGTATATATGTATGAATGTCTGTGTGCATGTATGTGTGTATCTATGTATTGCAAGCATTGTGACCCAGTTTAAGGTATCGTAACTCTTACTTTCACTTCACTGGCTAAGGGACAGAAACCCATTTCCAAATTATGTCACGAACTAGGCTGACAGTCCTGGGACAAACTTTCTCCAGTGGCATTCTACTGGAGGTATGCATTGGCTCGGTACTATCACGACGAAACATGGAGAACAATGTGGTCCAACATACACAGGCTAGTTAAACAAGATTGTCTTGGACTAGTTCAGTTTAATATATTGCATAATATTTACCTTACCCTAAGTAAGTTGTTTAGGATGGGCAAATGTGCCTTTCCTGTATGTGATATCTGTGGTAAAGCTGAGATACATTGTACCACAAATTATGGTCCTGTAAATTGATTAAGAGTTTTTGGGACATGGTTAAGTTGCAGATCTCACAATATCAATCAATCAATCAATCAAAACCTTTATTTATCCAGGCGGGCACCATTGAGCAAGGTTCATTTGCAAGGTGGACCTGGTCATGACTATATCAAAGTACAGTACAGAAGCAGATATACAAAAAGCAATAATATACAAGGAAGAAAAAGTATATACAGTGTATACAGTACAGTACAAGGTTGAAATAAATAAAAAAACAGCATTATTTTACAATTGAAGAAGTCAGCAGATGTACAATCAACCATTGGCATACAGGGGTCACAAGCAGAGATCTTTTGAGTGAGGCAGCCAGCAACTACACATATAGGGGAAAGAGGCCATGGATGGGGTGGCAGGTTAGAGAGGTAAAGAAGAGGAGGGATATATTACCGACGACTTTGGGAAAAATTGAACTAAAACCACAGAAAGTGACGATGGCTGTCATATACTTGTTTATTATGATAATGAGGGAGGAGAGGTAGATAATTGGGACACTGCTATGGATGGGGTGGGACTTTAGCCAGGTTGAAGTGGACAGGCAAGGGTGGGTGCAGTAGGAAGAGTTAATAGGAAAGAGTGAGAGCCAGGGGTAGAAACACATGAGCATCAGGATGGAAAGGGGAGTTATGGAGTTAGTGCGCTAGCAGTGAGGAAAACATTTGCAAGATGCTTTCATGTAGCAATTGTAGAGTGTCTTGAAGATATTCAGGATAACAAGGCAGCTCAGCTCTAAGTTCCTTTGTAAACCATTCTACAATGTGGGTAAAGAGAAGCTTAGAGCAGCTTTGTCAAATGAGTTTGGACCCTTGGAACTTGGAGGGCAATTAGGGAGTAGCTCCTTAGAGCGTAGGGTGCCAACACACTCTGGGGAATACAATCTAAGACATATGAGGGAGCTTGTTGGTCACCACTCTGAAGGCCCATAGGGCGGTGTTTTCATTCCTTCTATAGTGAAGGGAAGTCCAGCCTAACGATGAGTACAGGGAGCAGTGGTGTGTGGAAAGTGGAAGGCCAGTAATGAACTTGATAGCTCTGTGGTAGAGGGTGTCCAACTTAGCCAGTGCAGAGGCAGTGCAGTGGCTGTAGAGCAGGTCCACATAATCTATTAAAGATAGGAAGGTAACTTGAACCAGATGAATATTGGCCTCCTTTGTGAGCAGTGATTAATTCTGTAGAATAGTCCTAATCTTTGCCTTAGTTTGTTCTGTAGTTCTTCAAGATGGTCGGCGAAGAGAAGTTTATGATCAAGCCAAACTCCTAGATATTTGAATTTAGCTACATACTCTAGTGTTTCTCCAAGAACAGTGGTAATTTGAGGGATAGCTCCCCCCCAACAGGAATTTCCGCATGCAAGGAGGGGAAGAAGAGCATGGCTTTTGTCTTTTTCACATTGAGCAAAAGCTTTTTGTTTATGAGCTGGTATTGTAGAAGGTTAAATTCAGCTTGGAGGTCTTCACAGGCTGCTTCTGGCATGGGATGACTCAAGTACAGTACAGTGTCATCCGCGAATAAGTGGATGATGGCTTTTTTGATGGGGTCATTGATGTTGTTAATGTAGACTGCAAAAAGGAGGGGACCATGGATAGAGCCCTGGGCCACGCGCCTCAGCATAGGTTTTAACGGAGAAAGATCACCTTCAGCTTTAACCTGCTGTTTCCGTTCTCTGAGGTAGTCTGCAAACCAGCACATAGATTTATGGTCCAAGCCTAAGGTTCTTAGGGAGGAAAGAAGCAGGCTGTGATCGACCACGTTGAATGCCTTACTAAGATCCAAGAAAACAGCACGGACATGCTTCTTCTTGTCAAGGTCTAGGAGCCAATCATTGGTCACTTTAGCTAGGGCTGTTATGGTGCTGTGCTTTGCTCTGAATCCAGACTGAACCAAGTTTAATAAGCTTCTGGAGTCTAAGTATACCCCTAGCTGGCCACACACTATTTTTTCTAGTAATTTAGACAGGATGGGGAGGAGGGAGATCGGTCTGTAATTATTTAGATCACAGGGGTCACCTGCTTTTAATAGAGGGATGACATGGGCTATTTTCCATTGGGGGGAGAGGCTACCCTGGGAGAGTGACATGTTGAATAGGTGGGTGATTGGTACCACAAGCACATGGTAGGCACATTTCAGATAGTATGGCCTCTATGAAGTCGGAGCCTGCTCCCTTCCTGGTGTCCAGTTGCAGCAGTAGGTCTTCCACCTCTTTTAGAGAGACAGGCAGGAGAGAGAAGGCCTCCTCCAGTAGAGGGACTCCATGGGTTGGTGGGTCCTGAGCTGTCGGAGGTCATTGCAGGAGAAGTATCAAATGCTATCCATGCCATTGCAAAATGGTTATTGAGGCTTCCAATATCTCCGATCGGTTAGCGATAATGCTGCCACCAGACTTAATTTTTGCTGGAATGGAATTATCAGTGCATGTCCAGAAATGTCTTTTATCTTTTCCAGAGCTTTGTAGGATTTCTTGAGGCAGAGGCTAGCTCCGAATGATAGTAGGCTGCCTTGGCTGCTTTGACCAACTTGGTACTTGTTACGTGCTCTCTTAAAAGACACCAGTCTGAGTCATTCTTGCCTTTTCAGGCTTTTTTCCATAAAGTATTCCTTTCTAACAGGGAAGCTTTGAGCTCAGGCGAGAACCAGTGGCAGGTGCTGCTCCTGACCCACACCTTAACCAAGGGTGCATGCTTATTTAAAGCCTCACTTAAAATATCATAAAAAATAGTATATGCCCTGTTAACCATTTTGGCTAGGAAGAATTCCTGCCATCATGGTGAAAGTTTCAAGTCGTGGACGTAAGCAAACAAATCAAAGTTGCTTTTGCACCTCTTGATAGAGAACTTTGCCACAAACTGTGGGTTGTGCACAGATCTAATGGTGGTGATTATACAATGATCGCTAATGTCAGAGAAAAATGTTCCAACATGAGAGAACGGGTGTGGCTTGCTAACTAAAATTACATCTAAGAGGGAGCTGTTGTTAAGGTTCTTTTTATTTGGGCGAGTAGGCTATGAGTTGCACCAGCCCTAGAGTGTCACAAAAGGATTTCAAGGGAGCCGATGCATTTGATAGCCAACCATAGTTCAGGTCACCAAGAATAATGGTTTCCAAGGAACTGATCCCCAGTACGGAACTGAGGTGAGACAGGAGATGAGGCCCGGCAGAAGGGGGCCTGTAGCAGCCTATTACACAAAGTGCACTGGAAAGAGAAAGTTCGATCTTTAGGGTCAAGCACTCGAATTCTTTGGGGGAGGATGATGCGTCTATGCATGTGGCTGAGTATTTGTCCCTTACATAAATTGCCACCTCACCTCCTCTTGATTGCCTATCTGCTCGGAAGAGTAAATCATTTGGGATATTGATTTCATTGTCTGGGGTGGCTAGCCTAAGCCAGGTCTCAGTGATCACTAGGACATCAGGTAGGGTGTGGCTCACCCTAGCCTGGATAAGGGTGAACATTTTCAGCAAACTACAGGCATTAAGATGCATAAAAGACATTCCTTTGATACCTGCCAGGTCTGATGAAGAAGCAAGGGTGTCTAATGGTCCTGGGTTGAGTTCGACATTGCCTAAGCACAATAGTAAAAGAAGCAGGATTCTTTTTAAGGCAGCAAACTGTAATTTGTAAACACTATTTTTTGGGTGACAGTGGAGGTGGTGTTGATGGGTAGGCCTGTACCCACTCCTGGTGTTATACTGGCCTAGTGTTGCAGCCACTAGTGTCCTGGCAGAAATTTGCCATGAGTAGGAAGTCTCAAGTCTGGATGGGAGAATAATCTGCAGAGGCAGCTCGGGAGATGTCCCACTCCCTGGCAGAGACAGCTGAGAAGCCCAGTAGTCCAGAATGGCTACCTGAAAGGAGCTGTTGGACACAGGACAGGGAGAAGCGCAAGGGTCATTCCACTTTAAGGAGGGATGAGGGTTACGAAGAATTGAGCTGAGCACTAATAAAGCTAGTGACACACTGAGGAACCAGCTGTAATTTCCCATGGTAGCTCTAAATGCCACAACAGCTGGCAGTAAACGGCACTAGAAACCTAGACCAATCGGTGATCAGGTGTCATAATTTCAAAATCCTTTTGTTGGCTGAGAGGCGGTTTTGATGCTGAACACACTGATGGAGCAACTCTTTGCAGCTGAGCCAGTGATGTGGTTCAAGGCTGCAATCCGGTGTGGCAAGATTGATCTGTAGCTTTAATTTCTGTTTCTGGCCCTGCTCTACCAGTACAGAATGGGAGTGGGGGCAGGCATTCAAGTCATGCAGCCTTACTGGATAAGCATGGTTCAGCCTGAGAAACAGGCAGAAAACCCCCAGGGATGGTCCTCAGAAAGAGAGGTATCCCAGGTCTACTGGAGCAGAAGAGGAAGTAGAAAATATAATGTGTTTCCTCTTTAACAGAAAAGACAGCTATTGTAGCCCTCTAGTGGCTATGTAGTATAATTTGCAAATGAGAAAGTAGACAAAAAAAAAATGAAATTCTTGCTTTACAAAAAAGGATGGTCTCCCAGGGTCAGCAGCACTGATAAACGTCTCTAATGAAGCAAGGTAAAATGGAGACCAGCAGGAAGAAGTCAGTGAGGCTGAGATCCTCCAATCAGAGTGCTGGCTCTGAAAATTCAGAATGTCCAAAAGTGCCCAATACCAACGTACCTGAGGGGGTATATGGCTTTTGGCTGTTTCTGTAGATTTCTGGGCCCTGCACCGAATCGGAGTTTGGAGGATCCCGGGCGGCAGTTTCAACTGGGGAAGAAAGCCTCAGGGTCTGCTAATTTTCAGTAGTAGAATCGTGGGTTGCTTCCCAGGACAGGCTTGTAGCTTTCCCTCTGGCAGCGAGGTGCGAGCCCCAGGAGGGCACGGCACATCTGAGGGGGAGAGAAAAGGAGATGGATTAAGTAGGGGCAGGCAGGGGAGGTGTGGTTAACTGAAACAAAGAAACAGGGTGGTCACTATTATTTGGAAGGAGGAGGCTAAACTACAAAGTAGGTAATAGAAACAGGGAGGCAACATAAGTAGGTTAGAGGGCAGACAGGTGGCAAAGCGAGAGGCAAGGATTGGGCTTTAAATTTAGAATGCTAGGCAGTACACTGAAAAGTCTGGTCAATTTAAAACTACAGCTTTACACAGAAATTAATTCTAAAAAGGATTCAGCTGTTCACTTAGAATAATAGTGCAGTACAGGTCTAATAATCTTAAGACTCTACAGGTTTACACTCAGAATTAATAATAAAAAGTATTAGTCTGTAGTTTTAGGATATTAAGGAGTGCATAAAAGGTCAACTAAAAGTCTTCAGCCTTTCACAGAGAATTAATTCTAAAGAGGGATGTAATCACAGTACATTCAGAGCAGGTAAACACTTTAAACATTGGCAGTGTAACACTGAATGGCCTAAACTGGATTGATAGATGAGGAAAGAAACAGTGGGTGGGGCGGGGGCTTTCATGCCATTTTAGCTTTACAAAAAGGACAATTTCTTTACAAAAAAAAAAATGAAATTTTGCTTTAAAAAAGGATAGTCTCCAGGGTCAGCAGCACTGATAAACGTCTTTAACGAAGAACAATACTTGGGGCTCTCTACATTTTTCACCAAGGACACCTGTCTTTTAGGTCAATATTCATCCATCCCTACTGTTAAGAAAAAAACTCAATGGACGACTGTCTCCCTAGTTACAGAACTTTTGATACTACGTCTTTGAAGATGAGGGCGGTCTCATTCTTTTGGAGAATGGTGGAATGAGTTTTTAACTCCCTTAAATGCTGAGAGGATGGCTGCTTATGCAACTCATTCCTGGAGGAATTTTCAGAACTGTTGGTCCCCCTTTTATTCAGAATTATGTTGCCAGTTTGGATATTGAGGGGTGTACTACTTTTAATGCCTTTCCCATAATAAATTAGTTAGCCTTTTTGGTACTTTGTCTTCCTTCACCCTGAGGGAGGATAACTGTTCAGTACTCTACCCAGAGGACAGGATGGGCACAAAAGGGATGGGTGGTTAGTTGGAGGGGAAGGTGGGGTGTTTAGAAGGGGGTACTTACTTGTTTCATTAGGTATTGTTTGGTAGTGTTGTTTGTCAGTTTTACATATTGTCGTTGTATTGCTGATACATTGCATTTGTTAAAAATGTTAATAAAGTGTATTTAATTGCAAAACAAAAAGTTATCTTAACTCAAACGTGGAAGCCAAGTATGTAGAAGCCAATCTGATTTCTTTTGTACTAGCCCAAAAGTAAATTTTAAACACAGTTCACAGAACCTCACCTAAATCCCACACTGCTGTGAGTCTCGCTGGGCAAGAACAGATAACAAGACCTGTACTACACCATTCTATAAAAAATAATGTGTTTTTTATTTATTTATTTAGTAATTTAAAGCATATTTTATCAGGTAAGCAAACAGAGTCTGAAGGGACTCATTTCCAGTTGTGGCATGGGGGAAGGGGTACATGAGACTGCAGCTTTACATGGTCTTTGGGGAAGGGGTGTTGGTAGCTGACATTATCTCTCTCTCTCTCTCTCTCTCTCAATGATCTGGATGTATATGTCTTGAGCTGGTGGAAGCTGCTGTTGGCTGACTTCTCACATTGACATTTTAAGGGATGGTAGATGACACAGAAAAAGGCATGTTTGTCTCCTGCAGTCTCACAGCTTTAACACTGCTGCAGACTCGTTGCTTGAAGATGTCATGATAGCATCATTATATGGTAGTGAATACTATGCTTTTGGAGAGAGGTACTTGGTGTTCAGATACAATATTGAAGGCATCCTTAGTTGTTGAAAAATACCATGATGATGATGATGGGTACCTAGGTGTTTAGGTGTCACACCGAATACCTCAGTGATGTTGGTATCAGATGTTAAGGGATACTGTACCACTACAGTATCTCGAAATAGTCACATTTTATTCAGTTAATTTTACAATGTAAACATTGTCCATCCCACATCACTAGACAGAAACACAGCTAGTCAGAATTGCTAACATATATTATGTACTTTTTTTACATATTGTTCAGTGTCTAATATATTTTTTCCAAGACAAAGAAATCTGATACCCTCCATGACACAGGATATAGAACTTTGCTAATGTTGCAGCTGCAATATGCTTGGTAGTACCAACAAAAACAGACATTTCCAACTACAAGAAATGACAAGCTTGTTCTTAACAGATATAAAATAGCATTACAATTAAATCAGACCTTTAATGGGACATGGGAATTTTATGACCCTATATGGCCCACATCACCTCTCCTGTATTTGGGAAGATACTGAAATCATCTTCACAATCACAATCAAGTACAGTGGATGCAAACTTGATGTTAACCACATTCCGTTTTGATAACAGTTATCAAAAAAATTTATAAATTTCAACCAGAGATGCAACAAATGTATCACTCACCAATGAAGATGGTATAAAGTCAGGGTACTTTGCACTTCACAAAGCTTTGCCAAGCTCCCCAATGCTGAACCAACTTTGTCTGAGATTGGAAAAAATGTTTCTCCAAACCTAAAAAAGGAAAGAAAACCACCCCTCCCAGGTCATACACACCCAACCCCCTTCCATCACACCACATAGTTTAAAATAATATCCCACACCTGTTCCCCCCCATGCTAGGCTCCCACCTCCCTACTTTGCCCATCACATGGCAGGGTTGTGATCAGCTGTAAATCAGTCCCTTTGCTCTCTGTGTAAAAGCAAGTTCCCACCACCACGTCCCTCTAAACCATGACTAACCCTCCACCCTTCACCACCCTCTTGCCAATAAACCCCCGTCTTCCCACCCAAAGCCCCAAAACCCCAGTTTCAATAGTAAAAAGGAAATCTTCCCACAGTGGAGTGAGCATCTTCACTGTTCAGTGTTTGGCATGGTGAAAAACAGCTGTTCTAGTAGTAATACCTGTTTGGCTGATTATCAGCTAATCAGGTGTTACTTCTAGGCTAAACATCACACACTGGGATTGCAGTCACTCCAGTCAGAGACCAGACTTCTCCAGGCCATACCTCCTCAGCCAGCGTGGGCCAATCGGCTGAGGCTGCTCTTACTCCAAAGAACTTTTGCTGTGAGCTGGGGCTTAAATACCCCCTGCACCTCACTCCAACTGCCTGAAGCTGCCACCTGCCACTCCCGCTTGAGGCTGAGAGAACTGCCACCTGTGACTCTGATTCTGTCCACCAGAACTTCACTGCCACTCCAGAAGCATCCAGTTTGCCACTCAATGTCTCCTGTACCCAGTGACTCCCTCATCTTTTGTAAGGGATTGCAGTCACTCCAATCAGGAACAAGACTTCTTCAAGTTGTGCCACATCAGCCAGCTTGGGCCAGTCAGCTATACTTCCTTGCTAGTCCTGACCTGGGCCAGTAGAACTGCCAACTGTAACTTTGGTTCTCCCCCTCCACCTTGCCGTCACTCCAGGAGTCTCCAGACAGCCACTCCACAACTCCTGTTCCCTGTGATTCCAGCACCTTTTGTGAGAGATTCCAGCTGCTCTGATTAGGGACAAGACTTCTCAAAGCCGTGCCTCCTCAGCCAGCATTGGCACAGGTCTCCAAAGAACTTTCACTGTGAGCTGGAGCTGCGGGTACATTCTCTTGTAGTCTCAGGCACATTCTCTCTCAGCCCTGAACGGGAGCAGCAGGCAGTGGCTTCAGGCACATTGTATGGTCAACTTTCATTTATCTGTGGGTTTAAGTGTTCTTCCCTGATAAGCACAGGCTTTCCTGTATCACTTGGGAGTAGTCAAAGAAAAATGGGGTTACTGCATCTAGACTTAGAATGGGGAAGGTGTTAATTTTAACCCCATTAATTCTTGTTTGTCACAGTTTAGGATATGCATGTTTACCCTTTCCTGCCATCAGACATTTCACTTTTATTTATTATTTTTTATCCCTCTGAACACCCCAACCAGCCCTCCTTCCATTCTGCCCACTCACCACACCCCATCACCCTCATTCTGCATGACTTACCTCTCATTATGTTCCTCCCAAGGCAGAGTCACATCAGGGTAAAGACCCCACTGGAGTTAGAGACTGGTCTGGAGAGACAGAGAGTGCCATGGTCAGCAGTTTGAAGCACACAGTGAGGGGCAGGTGTCCTTTAGCTGCAGTCGGGGGGGCCCTATGCCTTTCAAGCCCCCTAGGATACTGAAAAGAGCTCCTGCAATGCATGTGCATGCTGCTGAATGCTAAGCATGTCAGCACATCGGTATGCTCCCACCATCGATCCTCAGATCCTATGTGCACTGACATGCCACCAGTGATCCCCCAGGTTGCAGTACTGCAGCTGAGACAGAATACTCACTTTCCATGAGGTGGTGAGCATCTTATGGGGTGTTCATATCCCCTCCCCAGACAACCCTCTGATGACTTAGGCTTATTTCTGAATGCTGGTTGTCAGCGTCACTAGTCGTAGCACTACTGCTGTGCAGGAAGTCTGGCTAACACATCCTTTTTAACTGGGGAGAGCTAGTAATCTGTGGTTCCTTCAGTGAGTCCTTGTTGTCACAAACCCACTCAGCAGGTCAGCACTCTGTTCCCAAAATGCCAACCTCTGAGCGCAGTCTTGTGAACAGTTAATAGAAACAGGGCAACCCTCCTGTCTGTTTTGTAGGTTTGAATCAACCTTTGGTCTCGGTTCTGGAGGGAATCAAACTGTGAATCTCTTGCTAGCATACCCAATGCACAGGCTCAGATAATTCTGTCATCGGGGGGCCAGATATCTTTGCCTATGGGCACCTAACCAGGTATACAAAATGAACCCTAAAAACTCTAATGACCTCAGATTACTCTTCCCTTTTTCCAGTTTGGTATCACCATTCAAGCTTATGCACAGTGTCTGCTTTAACTATGTATACTTCACTTGTTAAAGAAAAGAAATTCAAAGACAGACCAAGTAGGCTCTAAAAATAGAGTTTTACTAAAACAGATAAAAGTATGTAAAACATAAAATACAGAACCATATATCACAAGAACCATACAATCTTTTAAAAGAACAAGGTTTTAACAATGCAATTCCTACTACAGTACTTAGATTTTGTCTCTCCCTACCTGTATGCTTGATTAAAGTGCTCAAAGATGTTTCTTTGTCAGAGTGTAGATAAAAGTGTATCTGAAGGAAAACAGAAAACTGTTTAAAAGAACTGTCTTTGCCAATCCTTTTGTGTGAGGTCGCCTAGCTCCTCCTCTGTTTATTAAAAATCATAGACCCAGGGTGTTTTATCATTTTAGAAGGAAAGTTAATTAAGGTTATATCAGCAGAAACTCCTTTCCCCATGTGACTTCCCCCAATAAAGTCTGTAAATTTCCTTTCATCTATGAGCAGTATCCCCTTTCATACAGCCATCAAAGCATTTATGATTTTGCACCAGTGTGCCAAACCTGGTTTCCTCCTTGAAATGTCATAAAATGTATACTGATTTCCCTCTTAGCAGTTAAAGCTATATTTAACTTGGATAAATCGGAGATTCTTGATTAAGGCCTGTTCTAGTCTGTAATTAGCTTCTGGCCTTCCAGGTAACACCTTGCATCTAAAACCTGTGTGTATGTGTGTGTGTGTGTGTGTGTTTGATCTCACATGCTGTCTCAGCATCTCTTATGAGAGACAGTCCATAACACATTTTTATATTACAAAAAAATCATAGTGTACTCAGAACTGGCTGTCCATGTGTCACAATCCTCCCCACCTAGACTGAATTTGGGGGCTCTATCCCCGGCATGGGATAAGCTTCCCAAATCAGTTCACTCCTCATACACATGAGACAGACCATCTGGGTTCTGGTTTCTGGCTCCAGCTCTGTGTCAATTGTCATATCATACCCTTGCAAAGCAAGACTCCATCTTAGCAATCTACCATTGTTCTTTCCCATCTGCGTCAGCCAAACCAGGGGGTTGTGGTCAGTCTGCACCACAAAATGCTGCCCATATAAGTATGGCTCTAATTTCTTTTTGGCCCACACTATGGCAAGATACTCTTTTTCCACAGTGGAGTATGCCTGCTCCCTGGGAAGTACATCCTACTCAGGTACACTACTGGGTGATCTGTCCCTTGGTTGGATGTCTGACTCAGCACTGCCCCAATACCCACATCTGAGGTGTCAGTCTGAACTATAAAGGGTTTGCTTTCATCAGAACTTGTCAAAACAGGAGCACTGCACAGTGCCCCCTTTAGTTTGGAAAAAGCTTCCTCACAGGCTAGGCCCCAGGTAATTTTCTTGGGCATCCTTTTCTTTGTCAGGTCAGATAGGGGAGCAGCCAGGGCACTGTAATTGGGTACAAATTTCCTGAAGTACCCTGCTGTCCCTAGAAAACTCCTGACCTCCTTCTGTGTTTCTGGTCTGGGTCATACCTGGATTACCTCTATCTTTATTTGGTTATGATGGCACTATCCTTGGCATACAACATGCACAAGAAATGTCACTTCTCCCATGGCCACCTGGCACTTCTCGGCTTTGACAGTGAGCCCAGCCCTCTGTATACTATCCAGTACTTCCCTAAGATGGGATAGGTGTTCCTCCCAGCTGGTACTAAAGATGGCAATGTCATCCAGGTACGACACGGTGTACTCCTCAGCACCATTTAACACCTGGTTCACCAACCTTTGGAAAGTGGCCGAATCATTCTTCATTCCGGAAGGCATTACTTTAAATTCAAATAAGCCTATAGGAGTGATGAAGGCCAACCTCTCCCTAACTCTGTCCATCAACTCTACCTGCCAATACCCCTTGGCCAGGTCAATAGTCGTAAGGTAGGTTACCCCTCCCAACCTGTCCAGGAGTTCATCCATCCAGGGTATTGGGTGGGCATCTGACTTTGTGATTGCAATCAGTCCATGATAGTCCACACAGAAATGAGTAAAGCCATCTGGCTTGGGCACAAGGATGAAGCCCAGGGGCTATGGGATCTCTGGATTATCCCTAAATCCAGCATCTCCTCCACTTCCCTCCTAATGTCCTTTTGGACAGCCTCTGACAACCAATATGCTGTCTGCTGTATGGGCGCCTGTGTCCCTGTCTCCACATCGTGCGTCGCTAAGGGGGTTAGTCCAGGCTTGGAGCTAAACAAGGGGGCAAAGTCTGCAAAAACTTCCCTTACTTTCTGGATCTGGTCCGGGGCTAGCTGGGGAGAAAATTTTACTGCCTCCACAGAGGACTCCCACTTACTTTCTTCCAGCATATCCAGAAGGGGGTCTCCTTCATCCGTCCCCTCCCCAGGACTACACACTGCCAACACCATGTCAGCCCTATTTGCATATGGCTTCATCATGTTGACATGGTACATCCTTTCTGTCTGTCTTCGGTCAGGTAACTCCACAGTGTAGTTCACATCATTTACCTTTCTAACCACTTTGTACGGTCCTGCCCACTCAGTCTGCAGCTTGTCTTTCCAGACTGGAATAAGGACCATGACTTCCTGACCCACCGTGTATGAGTGAGCTCTGGCTCTGCGGTCATACCACACTTTTTGTTTCTGTTGGGCAGCTTCCGGGTTGCTCTGGGCTGTCCCCATAAGCTCCTTCAGCCTTTCTCTAAACCTAAGGACGTAATCCACAATGGGAGTTCCCTGGGTGGCATGCTTGCCTTCCCAGTCCTCCCGGATCAAGTCCAGGGGCCCATGTACCTGGCGTCCATATAAGAGTTTGAAGGGGAAAATCCTGTCAATTCTTGAGGAACCTCCTTGTATGTGAACAACAGGTGGGGAAGGTATTTCTCCCAGTCCCTCCCATGCTGTGAATATCATATCATGTGCAGTCTTGAGCAACTGCTTACGATACCCCTGGGGAGCGACAAGCTGCCTGCCTGCCTGCCTGGCACCCCTCTCTCTGTCTGTACTGCCTGAGTATACATAAGTCCATTTTCCCAATAAACTTTATGTCTGCCGTCACCTCCCTGTGCACCATCCAAGTCTGCCCAAGCCCTCAGCTTCTCTAAACTAGGGTCACTTCTCTGCCCGGAGCATTGACTTTAGGGTACCATTGAATCTTTCCACAAGCCCATTGGCTTGTGGGTAATACAGTGTCATGCATTTTTGCACCACTCCACACTTCTCCCATAAACACTTTTTATCAGGTCCAATATGAAGGAACCACCTCGATTGGTGATAACCTACTGCAGAAACCCAACATGGGAGAAAATCCCAAGTAAGGCATCTGCCACTTTGTCTGTCCTCAGTGAGGATAGGGCAACTGCCTCTGGGTACTGGGTGGCATAATCCACCACAGTCAGGATGAATCTCTTCCTTGAGTAGCTGGGGGTATTTAAAGGACCCACAATATCCATTTCCACCCTCTGGAATGGCTCCTCCACTATGGGCAAGGGAATCAGGGTGGCTTGGGTTTTCTTCCCTGCCTTCCCTATTTCTTGGCACCGGTGACAAGACCTGCAATACTCCTTCACTTGCTGGGTGAAGTTAGGCTAGTAGAAATTCTGGGCCAAAAGCTGCACTGTGCACACAATTCCCAGATGACCAGAAAAGGGAATATCATGTGCAGTCTTGAGCAACTGCTTACGATACCCCTGTGGAATGACAAGCTGCCTGTCTGCCTGCCTGGCACCCCTCTCTCTGTCTGTACTGCCTGAGTATACATAAGTCCATTTTCCCAATAAACTTTATGTCTGCCATCACCTCCCTGTGCACCACCCAAGTCTGCCCAAGCCCTCAGCTTCTCTAAACTAGGGTCACTTCTCTGAGCAGCTGCAAGCCCCTCACACATTCCCAAGGCATGGGACAGGTCCCCTTCAGTCACTAAGCTAGGGTCCTTAGCACTAGTGTCAGGGCACTCAGGATCACTATCAATGCCAAGCCTCTGACCATGGATCACCCCTCCCTCTTTGGAGTAACCCTCTGTAGCTGTGTGGTTACTTGCTACTGGGGAAATTTCTACCCCCCATTCATTAGTCTCCCCATCTGGAGACACAGGCTGGGGAACCAGCCTCTCAGTGGCTTCCACAATGGCTTCTGTGGGGTTCAGGGAATTACAATTTTCCCTTGCTGCTTGGCTATGGGTAACTGCACATACCATCCTCTGTGTGAGATTGTTGCCCAGGATCACATCCACTGCTAAGGTTTTGGCTACAGCCACCTGTTGCACAGTTCCCCTGTTTCACCCCAGTCTAAGAGAACACAAGCGAGGGGCAATGTTTTCGCCTCACCAGTAAAGTCCTGTACAGCGAGGTATTTAGTGCATATAAGCTGACCAGGCTCTACTAGATCCCCCTTTACCAAGGTCAAGGATGCCCCTGTGTCCCTTAACCCTTGTGTCTGTACACCATTCACCATGACTGGGTGCATGTGTTCCCTCATGTTCACAGGCATGCTTCCAGGGACACATAAACAACCCACTTCTTTTCTAGTACCATGCTGCGTATTATTGCTCATTCTTTTGGGACACTGTCTGGCAATATGCCCAGTTTCTTTACATAGCCAACATTCACTTCTCTTTTCAGAGAAATCTTTTTTCTGAAACCTGGAGCTAACTGATTTCAGTGGAGGTAGTGAGGGTTTTAGCTGCCCTGAAGGTGCACTTTTCCATTTCTGCAAAACAGGCTTTCAGAAATGCGGTGCCTTGTACCCTTTCAAGGATCTGAAATCCTGTTTACATTACAATGACACTTGACAAACCAGTCAGTCTCACATCAGTGGTGAGGAAGTTAATGGAGACACTACTGAAGGATTGGTGTGTGGAGCACCTGGAGGCAAAAGGGCTGCAGGACCAATGCCAACATGGTTTCACAGGAGGGAGGTCATGTCAATTTTTTTTTTAACCAGGAGAGACACACTAAGCTAAAAGCTTGTTTACAGGTACAACCTGGGAGCATACAGAAGTGAAGTGATTTGCTCAGGGTCACACAGTATGGAACTGGGGGTTGTGGGATTCAAACCCAGGTCTTCAGGTTTGCAGCTCAGAGCCTTAAACAACTGCACTATACTTCCTCCTATAATTATAAACTAGTCTCAGATTTATTTGACTGGGTTACTAGGGAGCTGTAACGAGAGAGCAGTGGATATGGCCTATCTGGACTTCTGAATGGCTTTCAAACACTGTGCCACACAGAAGGCTAGTTAAAAAACCAAGCAGCCTGGGGGTGGGGAGAGAGTGACAAGCTGGGCATCAAACTGATTAAGGGATAGGAGGAAAAGAGTGGTAGTAAACAGTGACAACTTAGGTGATAGGAGAGTGAATAGGGGGTGCCGCAGGGTTTGGTGCTGGGATCAGTCTTCTTCAATATCTTCATGAGTGACATTGCAGAGGAGCCTGGTTATAAGGTGTGTCTCTTTGTGGATGATACAAAAATCTGCAATAGGGCTGACACTCAGGAAGGGGTGTAGAGAATGCAAAGGGACCTCAGAAAACTAGAGGAATAGGCTGGGGGGTGGCAGCTGAGTTTCAATGCCAAAAAGTATATGACTATGCACTTAGAGCTGTGGAATCTAGGGGCTGTGCATAATATGGGGGGGGGGAGTGGAGCTTACAGTCACCAAGCAAGTAAGAGACCTAGAGGTCATCATATCTGATGACCTCAGGGTAGCTGGGGAACTTGACAAAGTAGTGGGAAATGCCAGCAGGATGCTGGGGTGCACTGGGGGGAGGGATTTCTAGCAGGAGGAGGGAGGTGGTACAGCCATTGTATCGCTCATTGGTGAGGTCCCACCTAGAGTACTGTGCCCAGTTCTGGAGGCCACACCTCCTCAAGGGCTTTGGAAAAGTAGAAACAGTACAGAGGAGGGCAACCAAAATGGTGAGGGGGTTATCCAAGAAGCCACATGAGGAACAGCTGCAGGAACTCAACCTGTACTCCCTGGAAGAGAGAAGAGTGAGAGAGAACATGATTGAAACCTACAAGTACCTCACAGGAATGAACAAAGTGCAAGTGGAGGGTCTGTTTCAGAGAAAGGGTGGCACTAGAACAAGGCAGCATGCAATGAAGCTAAGGGAGAAAAGATTAAGAGAGATTTGTGGGAATACTTCTTCATGGAAAAGGTGGTGGATGACTGGAACAGCTTGCCAGATGGGGTAGTGGGGGGAAATGACTGTGGGGAGCTTCAAGCATGCATATGATAGGCAAAGGAGCATATTAGGTAGAGTAAAGGTACTTTTTCTATTACCTTCTATTATGTTTGGAAACTTGTTCCAGAAAACTCTGTGCAGTCACTAGCAAGGATAGAGAAGTACTAGAAAAAGTAATACACCTTACAATTTACCAATACAGAATAAAAGCTCTGCCTGACCCCTGGGCTTACCCATAAGAGATTTTGGCCAGTGCCCTAAAGAAGACTGCTGATGTTGAGTATTTGCACCTTTGAGTCAGCTGAAATAAAATTGCTTTTATAGCAAATTACCCCAATTGGATGATCCTGCCATTCCCTGCCCAGCATTTCACTACGAGCATGAACACCACCCTGGGTGTATCCCAAAATCCCCCACAACTGATGTCAACCACTGTAAATCCAATGGATGGTAATATGCAATGGAGCTTCGTAATGCTCTGATCTGCCTGTCGCCGATCCTGTTGTACTCATGAAATTGTAAGTACAAGACCAGGCACTGACCAACAGATTAGAGCTTTACAACGCTCCTTTACACAATATCTTACTTGGCTTTTTATTTTAGTTACCAGCACAGCTCAAGTACTTCAGATGGTTATGAGCTCAGGATTCTTGAAGCATATTGTTCTGTTCTAGCCTGTTTAATCTTACAACCTTCCATGTGGTACCTTCTGGATAATGATCTCTGTAATAGTTTAAAAGTAAAATTTTACTGAATTTTTCCCTGTCTCGTCCCCTGTTTTTATTTTTGCCCCCAGATGGACTAGAAATTAGTTGTTTTTCAACTCAGTGTGCCTTGCTGATAAAAAAAAGAATAAAAAGATTAAATAAATAAATCCTTAATTGACCCTCCCACAACTGCAGCCCTTGGATTACATTAGCCATGGTGAGATTTTGGGATGCTCCCAGAGTGGTGTTTATAGCAAACTATCATGGCTGGGGGACAAAAGGAGGAACAAGATAATTTCTAAGTTTTAAAAGCTTCAAATGTAGGGCACCTGATGGGTGTCGTGCAGGTAACCCAGAAGTACAAGACAAACTGGGCAAGCTGCTGATGGCGGTGTACCTTAACTTGGAAGGGTTGACAATGGATTTCAGCACCACATTAACCACAGTAAAGAGCCAGGGACCTTGCAGGAGTGGGATGTACATGCTTGAAGTCAGCAGACAGCAACACTCACACCATGTGGCAACACTCACACCATGTGGAAGGTGGGAGGATACTGCAGAAAAAAATGGGGAAATGAATAATGCTACCAACTGGATGATGACCAGCAGGTAGGAGTGTTGCAAATTTGAAATTCTCAGGCAAATTGCTGCACATTCACCTGCTAAACACTGCGCAGAGTGTTTGCATAGTAGGCACTTCACGATTCACCACAGATGTGCATATTTTAATGCAAATTGACACAATTTACCATTTTGTAGCAAAGTTCTGCAATTTACAAAGTAGAATTCATAGCAAGGTGTGAAGTGTACTGTGCAAATTGAGAATTTCGTGTGGCAAGATACTTCGCAGATTGATGCACATTCACGGTGAGCTTCACGAATTGCAGAGTTTTAAAACATCATACACCGCTGTCAGGGTCTCTCAGCCCTTGTGTCATGGACTACCATTGGTGCGATGTTGCGGTAAGTGAAGGTCAGGGATGGCAGAGCTGCCACAGGGTACACACCCAGGACAGAGGAATGAGCAGATCCTTGCAAGGAAAAAAGGTTATATTAAAAATGAAGCTGCAGAATTACTAGACAAATGTCTCCCCTGCACAGTCTCCTATTTTGGGTTAGCCCCTCACTCAGGTGTGAAGCTTTGTACATGACTGCTTCCAGCAATTGTGAAATAAATATGCAGTTTTTTAAAAATGAAAATTGCAGACATGCAAGGCACTCCCTAGCTGTTGTCATAAGCTGTCCTCTAAACAGTTTTTTTTAGTTAGTAAGCACATTTTTGTTTACCTGCAAATATAGTTTTAAGACATACTGGTATACTCCGTAA
Organism: Neoceratodus forsteri; assembly: GCA_016271365.2. Classification (NCBI taxonomy): domain Eukaryota; kingdom Metazoa; phylum Chordata; order Ceratodontiformes; family Ceratodontidae; genus Neoceratodus; species Neoceratodus forsteri. The sequence goes on along the minus strand of CM028138.1, from coordinate 68,478,936 downwards.
TCCCCAAGCAGTAGAAATGGTTGCAGCCATCTTGCATACAGTATACCAGTCTGTTTCCTGTCCAGCTAAAGTTAATGAGTGCTGCTGGCCTCCATCATTAGAAAGCAGTGCTCATAAACATAAGTTGAGTACAGCAGGCTTACTCACCCTCTTGTGTCCCCCTTCTCACCCCTCCCATGCCCCTCCAAGCTCCTTCAATCAATAATTATGTTTAAGGATGCATCAAAAACACACTGTAACTAGAGTTACATACGTTTAACCTGTATATACTGTACTGCAGTTGCTATACTTTCTAGTTACATACCCTTCATGGTCTTGCTTAATGGCTCTTTTTAATACTCTATTTCGTGTGTATTATAAACTTACTCAGTGTATAGTTACTGCTCTAATATAGAAACATAGAATTTGGCAGCAGATAAGGACCGCTTGGCCCACCCAGTCTGCCCATTTCCCTACCTACTGGATAAGCTGCAGATCCTAGTTAACCAGCAGCCTACTACTTCTTCCTGTCCCCACCCCTAGAATGGCCTTATGACTGTCCCATGCATGCTTGAATTCCACCACTGTTTTTGACTCCACACCCTCCTCTGGAAGGCCGGAACACATCCACAACCCTCTCTGTGAAAAAATACTTCCTTAAATTACCTCTGAGCCGCCCCCCTCTATCTTCAAATTGTGCCCTCTTGTTCTTCCACACCTCTTTTTTGAAAGATGCTACCCTCTTGGACTTTGTTGATTTCCTTGAGGTACTTGAAAGTTTCTATCATGTCCCCCCTCTCCCTCCTTTCCTTGAGGCTATACATATTAAGCTCCTTTAGTCTCTCTTCATATGTCTTCAGTTGCAGACCCTGCACCATTTTGAGTCCCTCCTCTGGACAGCTTCCATCCTGTCTATGTCTTTGCGGAGATTGGGTCTCCAGAACTGCACGCAGTACTCCAGATGGGGTCTGACCAGCTGTCTGTACAGAGGGATAATAACTTCCTGTTTTCTACTGGTGATGCCTCCCATGCATCCCAGTATCCACCCAGCCTCCTTGCTGCCCTCACACATTGCTTGCCCACCTTTAGGTCATCTGATATGACTACCCCCAAGTCCCTTTCCATTTTTGTTGTTGTTAGCATCTCACCCCCCATTGTGTACTCTTCCCCTGGGTTTTTGTTTCCCAGGTGTATTACCTTGCACTTCTTAGCATTGAATCTAAGCTGCCAGACATTTGATCATTCCTCTAACCTTGCCAAGTCCCTTCTTGTCCTTTCCACCCTACTTTGTGCATCAACTCTGTTGCAGATCTTTGTCATCTGCAAAGAGACATACTTTTCCTTCCAGTCCCTCTGCAATGTCGCTTATAAAGACATTGAAGAGGACCAGTCCTAATACTGAACCCTGCAGAACACCACTAGTAACCCCACTTTCTTCAGAGTGGACTCCATTTACTATTACTCTCTGTGTCCTATTCTCCAGCCAATTCTTTACCCAGGCTGTCATCTTGGGACCCACTCCCAGGCTGGCTAACTTATATATTAATCTTTTGTGTGGGACTGTGTCAAATGCCTGATGGGTTGAACCTTTGACCCCAAGTCCCAACAGCAGCAACTGTAATCATTTAGCTATTGACGTTCATGCTTGCTAACTGATAGGGACCACCACTATGCAAGTGTGAATTCGTTTTGTATATACTGTTTACCCAATTATGATGTAACTGACTATTCTTTTGTATGTATTGTTAACCTCTCCTTTCCAGGTCCATCTTGAAAAGGAGCTTGCTCAACGATATTCGCCTGGTTAAATAAAGATTTTGATTGATTGATTGATGCATGAAATCTGGGTTAAGGAGCATACTGATACACCTTAGAAACTATATTTTGGGGATAATTAATAGTTAGGAAAGGGGCTTGCTAACTTGCTAGTGTGCTGCTCTCCTTTAACTTGTGAGTGAGATGTTCTCTGTTCTCCTTCCTATGGTTCTCAGTCACTTAGTCACAGTCATGCAGCGTGGATCAAGACACCCCCCCAGGAGAGTAGATGCCCAATCCTTCTCTTGCTGATCCGATCCTACCAGTCTGGATATGGGATGTGAACCTGGGTCAGCAGCTTTCCAGGCAGTACCTTGTGCCTGTCACTGATGTATTTTAAATACCTGAGTGCCTTCTTTTGAGTACATTGACATGTCCAAAGCCCTACACAGCAGATTCTCAGCATTCCAATGATATACAGCTTGAGCTTCTATGGTATAGGTCTCCCAGCCTATTAGCCACAGGACTGGAAATGCACTGGCAAGCAACTAAAAATGTATCAAAAACACAGATAATATCCATGAGTCTAATTCAGAGAGTCAGTGTTTTTTTAACGTAACCAAAAAAACTTTCTTTCTTACTTATTTATTGGTTTTCCCCGTAGGAGTCCCCCTTCCCCTTACTGTGCAGAGAATCTGACAATGGGCTCTGGAAGGGGAATAGTTACTGGCTACATCTGCCTCACAGCCACATGTTGCCTCTTTAATGATGTGTCAGGAGGAAGAGTATATACATATATTTATGGCTAAAGAACCATTCCCTTCTACCCTTATAGTTGTGGCCACAATGGCTATTTCTATCTATCCTCCAGCTAAAAGGCTGAGTGGCCTGTGGTCTTCACAGTCAATTGCAATGCTGCTCCTTTGCTGGCCAACATGGGGGCCTTCCGTCCCTCCCTTCCTGGGATCCAAGCATGTCTCTCCATGATGTCTTCTGTATATGAGAAAAGGCTATCCATGCAAAGCAGTGCCATCTAGTGGTAAAAAGATGTGAATGACTAGTCAAAAGCTATACAGCCATCCAGTGGTGGTCCCTATCGGTTAGCAAGCATGAACATCAATAGCTAAATGGTTAGAGTTGTTGCTGTTGGGACTTGGGGTCAAAGGTTTGACCCATCAGGCACCAGAATCAGAATCTGGGTCTGGCATGTGAATCTTCACTCTCCCTACTGGTGATGTAATGCACTACCCCACACCACCTTTTGACAGGTTTGTATCATTAACCCTTGCTGTAACACGGACTGATATATCAGTCCAGAATTCCTATACATTCTAATTCTATTGGAAACCCAAGAGTTAATACTTTTTATGCACAAAGGTGAAACAGATGAAACTTGTCATCTCAAATTGATGTGGTATGGCAAAAACTGCAGTGGCAGACAAAATTCAAATGTATGCTGATCATACTGATTATAATTATGTATTTTTTCCAGTATTTCTTTTCTACTCCTCCATTCACTGGTCTGTGTGACACCTTCCACAAGTCCTATCACCAACCTTCTTGTGGAGTTATTAGTTATCCACTTCTTGCTCAGGGCCACACATGGTGCAGGTGGCCTGCTGTATCAGTTGTGCATTACTGCTGGGGGTGGCAGTGCTGAATGGGGCAGGGGCATTTTCCTCCCAAGGTACTAACGTGCAAAGACATGCTGACGTCTGACTGAAGCCATTCTCCTTCTAGTGTGCCCACATATGCTACCACCTGGCATCCACCTGATGGCAGTCTTGAAGGGAGACACTGAGTCTCCACACCTTGAGGGAGAAGAGCTCTCCCTGGGAGCTCTCCTTGGGATGCTTGGTCCTCCTTCCCATGACCAGCCCCCAATTTATTTATTTTGTTTTTGATAACCAGATAAGATGCACTAGGCAAACATATACCTGTTATTAGACTCACCTCGTTAACACAACAGTGGTACCATACTATGAAAAACAACAGGAGGGAGGTCACAGAGTAACCAAACAGCATCTAATGAGGACTACAACAGTGCACAAAAAGACAGCAACAGAAACAATCACTGGTAAATACAATACACAGTAAAAGTGACATTATAGAGCACTAATGTGATTTCAGCCAATCAGCACACAGAGCCACTGTACATCTTAAATTGTGTACCGTGTACTCTCATGCAGGAGCCTTTGGAGGGAGCACTCCACATCAGGGCTGGGGGGGGGAGAGGATAGCATAAGTTAATTAAAAAAAATGCTCTAAACCTATTATAAATCACTCGCGCTAAACTCAAGTGATTTATGAATTAATAGGGCCACCGAGGGGTGTCCCCTATGGTAGAAGAGACACCTCTCATGAGGTTTGGGCAGACAGAGACACTCAGCTTAGCTTCACAGTCCTCATGCCTAAACCTTATGCTCAGTGTCTTGTATACCATAAGAGACACGCCTTGGGAGCCCTATTAACTTATATAATGACCCATGCTCGTGACATTCTTCAAACCTGGTTGCCATCATCATGAGTAAAAGCCCTATCACTGAGCTGATGAGTCAGTATAGTCTATTTACTGATATAATGTGAGTGTTACAAATGACAGCCCATACCAGTTGTTGTTCCCCCCTACCCCATTTATGTGTGCTCTTTTTTCTTGTGTGTCCCACAAGACTTCAGTTATATTATATTCAGCACTGTCTTTCCCTCCCCTTCCAGGTTTAAGCTGCTAAAAAGTGCTAAGACAAGATGGGAAGAGGATGGCTTGAACAACCTGGAGTACAAAGTCCTGGCAGAGGAGTACAACCTCTTATACACAAACATCACTGTGGACATTGGCACAGACAGTGGACTAAAGGCTCACACATGAACTTCTGACCATGGTGCATCCCAACAGATCCAGCCTCTCCTGATCCACCTACGAAAAGGGAAGGACCAAACAATCTTGGCAGTAGCCTGAGTCCTGTGTTAGATAAACTGACTGTATGCAGTATCATTAATGCTGCTGGAGGGATATTTGTCATCCAAGCAGTTTGTACCATAATAGGGCAGAACACGTTACAGGATTTTTAGCACAGTCTAGGTCTTGAATACTAATTGAAAAAGCTGGCGCTTCTAACCCAATGATATGGTGGTGTGAAGCAACATGGCTGCTTTGGGGGGCTGGTGTGTTTACATCTTGAGGCAGTCACACTCCCGAGGTAATGCAAGGGATGTGGGGAAGATGTATGATGCAGATCCCTGAGAGGTGTGATCATTACAATATATCCCCCTACCCAACAGTAGTTCTTACAGAGAGCAACAATACCATTTTCTGCATCTAATTAGAGTACCACATGGCTGAGCTGAAGAAGGATGAGAGTCTCTGGTAGCTTTTACTGCTTGCTGGGCTCTTTCTTTTTCTTTTATTCCTTCATAACTGGGTAAGGCCCAACAATAGGTATATATGACTGTTTTCAGAGGTGACACAGGAGCACTGGGGTGGTAAAGTAACTAGCTTAGAGTCACACAATATACAGGTGGAGGTTGTGGGACCCAAACCCCAGGTCTGCTGGATGTACCAAGCTCATTTACAGCTCATTACTTTAACCTCTAGGCTATACTTCCAGCCCATTTTTTGTTTATCAGCTCTTCATATTCAGTTTTAATTTTCCCACAGAGACATGACATCACATCACCAGGAAAAATCACTCAGACGTTAAAAAGCTCAGGAAAAATCCATAATGCAATCAGAGCATAAATCCGTGCCTCTCAGCCGTCCCACATCACAGAGGATATTCCTCATTTTCTCCCTTAAAATTGCTCTGTCCCACATTCGCCCACTGTGGGAAAGGTACTGCCCTACACAGAGCAAGTGCTGTAAACTCAGAGACTTTTTAAGTAGAAACTCATAACATTCCTGTTTGCAAAATCACAACTAAACTTTGCATAAATGAAAATACTGGTTTTCACAGTATTCTGAGCATGCAGCTCCATGTTTGATGATGCTCCCTTCATTAACTATGAGGGCCAGTGCACCACATTGTCCCACACTTTGAGTGTCAGTGTCCCACTTTTCAGTGACAGAAGGCTGAGAGGTATGTAGAAACCTCAGGTATTCAGGAACCTACAAAGCAAAAACCACTCTTGATGGGTTAAGCTCTGCGTGGGCGCCCCAGTGTGTAGGGATCCAATATGTAATTAATAAACCACACCAGAATGTGGCTCAAAGGACTTGAAGATGAACACCCCAGGGGTGTGAGGCACAAAGTCCTTACCCCCCCCCGAGAAGTGCATCTCAAAATCTGTAAACCACACTCGAAAGTGATTCATTGCACTTACAAAATAGCTAATTTAAAATGAATAGGTCAGCATATTTAAAAAGAATCATCAAACACAGTTGTAGTAATGCAACAGAACAGTAACTGTATGTTTTCAATGCTGGTGTGTTAGTGTAGTGATTGGTATCACAGGTGGTTGGAAATCAGGGTTTAATTCGGGCTACTGTGCTTGTATTATCAGTTAAACTACAATCAGGTGAAGTCTTTTTGCCAAAGACATTTTTAGATTATTTCTTGCCATTTCATAAATGTAGCTATCTGTTACCATTTCACGAATGTATCTGTACTGTTGCCATTTCATAAATGTATCTATATTGTTCATATCTGTGATAAAAGAATAATATGTATGCACATAATTTATCAATAATAATAAGTTGTGTTTCTATCTTTCTGATGTTATTTATTGTATATTGTAAGGTGTCCAGAGCCTTTTGGGGATGAGTGCCATATATGTAAAATCTTCAACGGTTAATAATATGTAATACAATTTCCCTCAAAGATGCCACACTAACAAGTTAATTTAGCTAGACCAGGTATGGGGAGGGCATACAAATTGCTTTCCAGAACATCAGAATATATATACATATATTTTTTTGTGGCCAGTTTATTGGTGTGACTGTGAGACTGGGGTTCCCGAAATCCCACGCTGAGACCAACAGGAGGCTGAGAGCTTCGCAATGGTGAGGCACTTGGCTCATAAGGAAGGAGGCCACAGCTCACCCAGTATTTTCACACCCTCTGCTAGCTGACCAAGGGGTGGCATTAGCATCAGCTGTGAAGGCTGATGCCACCCCACTCTCCCAGACAGAATGAGGGGGGTATGGTGACCCTGTCATTGGAGTGGGGCAAGGTACTAATGGAGCTAAATGGGGAAGGGGAATATTATTTTTGCTATTAGTCCAAGAGCATCATACCCAGAGTCAGACTGTAGTATGGGGGTGCACCTGAAAGTTGGTACTAGAGGCATATCTGGAAACTCAATAAAGAGCCCAGGGGTTACACACTCACATCAGCATTCCACTTAAATTTAGTACTCTGGCACAGTGTTCACATTTTTCATTTACCTCCAGCAATAAAAAAAAATGTAATTAGAAATTAGATGATATACTGTATGCAATGATTTTTCAGAGTTTGGAAGGTGGGCAGGTACCCAAAAGAGGGGACCCACCTAGAAATTTCCAGGTATCTCAGTGGACCAGTCTGACTCTGATCATACCATAACTAAATTATATCGGGGCAAACCAGATCCTAATTTGAGGGCACATTCATCAATGCTTATTGCACTTGTGACTTTTTCCAGCATCAGCTGAGTACTATTGTTTTATTTCTATTATGAAACTGTCAAATCTGTCAGTAAAAAAGCCACATTTTGCAATACTTATTTCTGAAATCAAGAAGAGGGATTCTTTCTGCCAGCATGGCGGTATCGCTTAGATCAGCACCATTTGGGGCAGTGTCCCTATAGTCATCTACGACTGAGGTTCTTTTTGCAAGCATGCTTTCATAGAGAGAACTGGCAAACTGGACACATCTTGCTGATGAGCTAGGATTTCACTGTTACCATTTAAATGCAATTGACTGTGAGAAAGATTGTGATCTCACTGGGAACTGAGTTGTACCCCCCCCACACACACACACACACAAATACCATCCAGGTACTCAGGGCTGTCATACCCATAGAATCTGATGTGGCATGTGCATCACCAAATTCCTATTCAAGCAGTGTATTTTGGGCTAAAGGCTGTAAACGTTTAATTTAGAATTCACTATAAATTAATTTTTAATTCTTTTAGCACAGTGTCACTGCAACTGGTGCATTACCTGGGTTCTATAATGTCACTAGAACCATGTGGTTAGCCAAAAATAAAACAGCAGTGTCTCGAGCAGTTCACTGACATGACATATCCAGCCATCTCAGACCAAGAAGTGCTAGCTAAATCATGTGAAATATTTAAAGCAGCGGTGCAGATTATGGTGTTTTATTTTGTTCTTAATGTTGGCGCTCTTGCACAGCCAACATCTGGTGGTAGTGCAGATTTGGAGGCGTGGTCACTGTTGGGCAAATGCAGGGCACACACCAGTAGGTGCATCCTGCATTCCCCAATCAGCCAGCAGCAGGGGCCAACATCCTGCCTAGCTAATAAGGTGAAGACATCAGACAAAATGACTACTGCAATGAGAGTGAAGCTCTCATGCAGCATGACCACAACACGCCTCCCCCTATGTGCAGGCAACATGGTGGCAGTGACTGCTGCTGTTACCTGTCAGCACCCCCATTTATTGTGTGATGATGGGGGTGCCCAATCCCTGTAAGCATAATGTAACCCCTCCTTTTTTTGATTGCTGAGGGGATGCCCAATCCCCCTCGGCATCATGTGCCCCCAACAGTTTTTCTTTGCCAACGGGGGCCCAATCCCCATCGGCATGTATCTCTCCCTCCCCTTGAATTTTGCCAATGGGGGAGCCCATTTCCTGTCAGCATAATGTGTCCCCCCCTTCTTTTGCTTGCTGGGGGGGTGCCCAATCCCTCTCTGCTCCTGTGGCTCCCCCTTTCCTTGTTTGCTGATGGGGGTGCCCAATCCCCTATCAGCTAAAGCACACACACACACACACACTCAGGTGGTATGCTGGGAGCCCACCATAGCATGCCAAAGCACCTATTAAAATGAAAACGGTCCCCTAGACTGGCTTCCTCAGTTGAGAGATTGCTGTGTTGATGATTTATTCCTGAATAACTCTCTTTTATCTTCCAGGGAGGTTCTCACCAAGTATAATATTCCCCAGAAGCACATTTTTTAAGTTTTCCAGTTACAACACTTAGTGGCTTCCAGCTTCGGCTCCAGTCCTACACTGTCTCATATTAAACCCTTCCTAAACCAAATACAGGAACAAGCAACTAAGGCCCATAGCATTTCTAAGCTTTATTCTTTCCTATTGGACACTAAGTTCCCGAACTATCTGACTGGTTCCAAATGCTGGTCTTCTCTTCTGTCAGATACCCCACTAGACTGGGAACAAATTTGGGTAGACACATATCGGTATCTCTCTCAAGACAGACATAGACTCACTCAATACTATATATTGAATGACATGTATTATACCCCAGTTAAACTGGTTAAATTAAACAGACTATCTTCAACCTTATGTACAAGGTATGGCACAGTGGAAGGGAACCTGCTACACATTTTCTGGTATTGTGAGAAGGTGGCTCCCTTATGGCAGTCCATCCAGTCTAATTTAGACCCTCTTTTGGGCCTGACTGATTTATTCACTATAGAAGTTTGTATCCTAGGTAAGCTTTCCAGTATACAAGTGATGAAGCGTAGATTCCACATGGCCTTAATCTCGATGGTTGTCAAAAGACTGGTCCTTAGGCATTGGATGGACCAACTGGTTCTACTGTATGCAGAATGGATCAACGAACTCTCTCTCTGTTTCTGGACTGAAAAGCTAATAGCAAGTTCTAGGAATTGTCTGGTTTTGTTTGAGTGGAAATGGGGCAAATTATATGCTCTTTATTTGAATTAATGTCCTGTTGGGTACACCTCTAGCTACCTTGGCAGTCGATATACCTTTATGTATCTCATATCTACCAGAATCAGCTCCCTTTTTTCTTTCTCTTCTCTTTTCTTTTCCTTCTTCTTTCCTTTCTTTCATAGGAGGCACATCCTGGGGGTGGGGAGGTGGTTTGGGGATTAGGGTGAGGGAGGTAGGGGGGTATTTCTCATTGCTTTTCAAATTCAGGTATTTCGGTAAAATGCTGTATATCGTCACTTTTCAGCTGCTATACAGTTTTTGTCATTGGTCATAATGTGTAATCCCTGTACCATTTTCTCAGGTGCTCTACCTTTATATAAAATAATAAAAGAACTATAATTTCAAAAAATAAAATGAAAATGGTCCCCCGATGTCTTTTTTTTAACCTGTAAAGCAAAAACAATCCCTCATACTCTTCTAACCCACCTACCACAACCTGCACCCACCCACCTACTGTGCACCCTGCCTCCCCACAACCCCCTACCTCATACATACCTCTGGAGTCCAGCGCGATGATCTTTGGTGGACCGTGAACATGTCTGCACTCTTCAAAGCTAACTGCGAACTGAGGAAATGCCGGTAAGCTGTATAATGGAATAAATAGGGTTTTTTTCAACTTTAATGCATATCGCAGACATTTTTAAAAATTTGTACACCAAATTTTCAACATGGGTTTTATGGGACCCCTCCTCATGAATTCTGGCTCTGTTATATCATTACTCAGTCCCAAAAGGTGATTTTGCAGTCACTGCGTGGAATCACCTTTTGGGACTGATTAATGAGATGACAGTGCCACTGTTCATGAGGTGGGCTCTCAAAAAGCCTGTGTTGCAAATTGTGGCAAAAGTCCAAAAAAATGGCTGTTTTATGAGTGTACATTGCGCAGCTGCTACGCAGGCTCGTAACTTCATGAATTTGCAATATTTTCACACCAGATTTTCAACATTGTCATTTTTGTATACCTCCTTGTGAACAGTACAGCTGTCATTTTTCACATCCTGGTCGAAATGTGTTTCCACACTTCTGGTGCACAATAGCGCGGTCGCTGTGGGAAATCAGAGTTCAGGCCAGATTATGATAATGACAGTGACACTGTTCATGAACAGAGGTCCTAAAATGCCTTTGTTGAAAATTTGGTAATGATACCTCATAAAATGACTGTGTTACGAGCATGTGTTGGCAGATTGCACGCACGCTCGTAACGTCATGCATTTGTAATGTTTTCACTCTGGATTTTCACCATTGACATTTTCCACACCTCTTGATGAACAGTACAGCTGTCATTTCACATATCCTGCCCAAATGTGTTTTCGCATGTCCAGCGCAGAATAGCGTGGTTGCAGTGCAAAATCACTTTTGTTGACAGTTTGAGGAAATAACAGTGACACTGTCCATGAGCAGAGGTGGTAAAAATGTCTATGTTGAAAATATGGTGCCAAATATCCATAAAATGCGTTACAAGTGTGTGTTGTGCTTTGCCCATGCACCCTTGTAACTTCGCAAATTTGCAATATTTACATGCCACATTTTCAACACTGCTATTTTTTTACACCTCCTTATAAACTGTACAGCTGTTATTTTTCACATCCTGCCCAAAATGTTTTTCCGCACTGCATTACCAAAGCCAATGCCAGCATGACAACATTCGGTATTGACAAGTGCTTGTTTCTCCTATCTTGGAAGATACCCTTCTTTTTCTCATTTTGAGTCTGCTTGAGGTTTTTCAAAATCTTCACTACAACCTGCAACACCTCAAGCATGTCTTAAAGAGCATCAGCAGTCCTGTTTTTTTAAACAATCTCCCAATCCCCAACCGATTTAGTTAGCTTACCTACTAAAAACTTTACCAGTCCTTGTTTCAACATCTTGTTTTTCACACTTTGCTTGGTTGAAAGGGATCATAAATCCTTATATTCAGGAGCTGGTCACCAGATAACCCTTCCCCTTCCTGGTCCAGTTTTGCTACAACTCCGCCTATGTGCTCCAATGTTTATAGAGTGTGGAGACACACTCTGTTGATTGCAATGAAAGCTGGTTTCCAGGGCTTTTAAAAAATATCTTGGAAGACCACTTGATTTAAATCAATGGCATGACTCAGCTAACAAGAGCCTTGTTGTTGAGCAGTGGCACTGATTTCAGCCCTGTGGACCTCTAGAATATGAAACAAAAATCTGGAAAACTAGACCTATTGTGTTCAGAAGAGTGCGCCCTTCTACTCTACCAACTACTACGTCACAAAATGTTGGAGTATTGGGGCAGCATGAGGGTGAAGCTGTAGTAAAACTGGACTAGGAAGGGGATGGTATCTGGTGGCCAGCTCTTCAACATGAGGGTTTATGATCCTTTCTCCTAAGCAAAGTGTGCAGAACAAAATGTTGAAACAAAGGCTGGTAAAGTCCTTAGTAGGTAAACAAAGAGTGTTGGGGGGGAGGGCCCAAGGACTGTGCCACAGCTAGTGCTCTTTCACATGGTACTTAGTGGTTTGCACACACCCCTGCTGGCTGCCAGACTTCCATGCTGAAACTAACCCTACTTGATGTACACCCCCATTCCCATACCCATTAGATTACATTCACTCTGGTAATCTAGTGGACACTCCCCCCACTCCAATCCCTGTGCACAGTGTAGTGCATACTCCCTAGTAGCCTAGCAGTCCCCCATCTGTATCCCTATAGCTAGTGTAGTACATACTCATAGTAGTCTTAGTGCCCTCCCTCCACACCTCACTGTGGCCCTAAGACATCCACACACAGGTATTGAAGAAAATGAAGTCTTCACTTGTGGGGACTTAGTATTATTTTAGTACTTGTATTGTTTGAGCAATATTTATTTTAGTATTTGTATTGCTTGAGCTATGCCATTTTTATGTTCACCATGTGTGCAAGCGCAAAGTGAACATATTGCAGTAGTACTGCTTTTTGCTGGGTGTGACACTGTTCGTCCAATGCAGAGCAGTGGTTTAGGGCCAATTCAGTGTTGCTCCAATCATCAGCCAGGCTTTCTATGACAGAGTTTTAACTTGGTGGATGGAGATGGCATGAACTTCAAAAGGAATAGCCTATCCAATCAAGAATCAGGCAAAGAGGATAAGCATTAAGAATGCAATACTTGAAGCAACATTCCATTGTGTTAGAGAGAAAAGCAAGAGCAAAAAGAAAGAGAAAACTGCTTTGGTTCTCAAAAGCAGTAGCAGACAAGGTCAGCACCAAAAGGCTGTCCTTCAGGAAATATAAGGGAATGCAGTGGGACGAAGATAAGGAGGTATACCAAACTTCCCTAAGGGAAGCAGGGAAGGCAGTAAGGCATGCAAAGGCCCAAACAGAGGAAACACTAACACAAACAGTAAAAGAAGGGGACAAGACTTTCTATAGATACATTAGTGAAAGGAGAAAGTCCAGAAGGGATATTGCTAAGATCAAAGGGTATAAGGAGGAGTGTGTAGGAGGACCAAGGTAAAGCATCTATCTTAAATAGATACTTCTGCTCAGTATTTACTGAGGAGAAGGTAGGGCAGGGACCACAGCTCAGCACCATGGACATGGGGAGAGGGAGGTGTGCACTAGTCCCTTCACAAAAGAAAGGGTCCTACAAGAGCTCGCTAAGCTCAGGGTGGACAAGATAATGGGACCTAATGGCATTCACCCAGGGTGCTAAAGAAGCTAAGGGTGGAACTAGCAGAGCCATTACCAGAACTGTTTAGTGAGTCTCTCAGCATAGTAGAGGTCCCAGAAGTCTGGAGAAGGGCTTATGTGATCCTGCTCTACAACAGTGGTAGCAAGGAGGAGGAGGCAGGGAACTACAGACCAGTCAGCCTTACCTCAGTAATGGGCAAGATTATGGAGGCACTCATTAAGGAAAGGATAGTGCAACACCTGGAATCCATAGGAGCACAGGATCCAAGACAGCATGGGTTTACAACAGGAAGGTCCTGTCAAACTAATCTCATAGATTTCTTTGACTGGGTAACCAGAGTGGTGGACCAAGTTGATGTCACCTACCTTGACTTCAGCAAAGCTTTTGATACTGTTCCACGTAGAAGATTGATTAATAAGTTGGGTAGGCTCAAGTGGGTCAGAAGTTGGTCAACTGGGTGGCAAACTGGTTGGCAGGCAGAAAACAGAGAGTGGTGGTAAACAGTAAGCAGTCAAAAGAGATGCAAGTCACAAGTGGGGTACCTCAGGAATGAGTCCTGGGGCCAGTCCTTTTCAATATCTTTATCAGTGATATTGCAGATAGACTGGAGGGTAAGGTTTGTCTGTTTGCAGATGACACCAAGATCTGCAACAGAGTAGATGAGCCAGATGGGGTGGGCAGAATGAGAAGAAATCTGGATAAACTGTCAAAATGGTCAGAAGAGTGGCAACTGGGGTTTAACGCAAAGAAGTGCAAGATCATACACATAGGGAAGAGAAACCCTCAAGCCACCTATAGGCTGGGAGGGGAGTTGCTGGCAATCACAAGGGAAGAAAGAGACTTGGGCATTATCATCACAGATGACCTGCACAATGAATAAGATTAATCATCCCACTGAAGCCCCACATGAGCTGAGCAGTCTGTGAAGCAGACATAGCAAGGCAGGTTGCAAAGCTGTAGCCCAAGTTAAACTGCAGAATTTATCTGAGTTTGAGAAAACAAGATTTTCCACAGTACAGAGCAGGGACACTGAACAGTTTTGCCAAGTGTCTAAATGGTTTTAAATTATGCTGCTTACCAGCCAAGTTGCCTTTGTTATCCCATGTAGGACCTCCACAAACCAGCACTGTCTGGAGCTCTGAAGAGATAGAGAGAGTGGGGGTATCAACTTCTGGGCAGGAGTTGAATATTTTCTCCTTTATTCATGAGGTGAGGTCGTAAGAAGGCTATGTTGAAAATCTTGTGTAAAAATATTAAAAAACAACAAACATATGAGCCTACATTGAAATTTGCAAATGCAGGCTCCTAATTTTGGTAATTTTCAATATTCTGACCCCAAATTTTCAACATGACCATTTCTTCACAGCACCTTATGAATGTGACAGCTTTCACTTTTCAGATCCTGGCTGAAATGTGCTTTTGCATCCCAAAAAGTGATTTTGCAGTTGCTGGGCAAAATCACCTTTCGGGCAGGAGTTGAAAATTTTCTCTGCACTTGTTCATGAGGTGGGGTTATAAGAAGGCTATGTTGAAAATTGTGGCCAAAAATATTAACAAACAATAAAGTTATGAGCCTTCATTGAAATGTATGAATGCAGGCTTGTAACTTTGGTAACTTTCAATATTTTGACCCCAAAATTTCATCATAGCCATTTCTTCACAGCGACGCATGAATGTATCAGCTGTCATTTTTCAGATCCTGGCCAAAATGTGTTTTTGCATCCTGAAAGGTGATTTCACAGTCGCTGCACAAAATCACCTTTCAGCCAGGAGTTGAACATTTTCTCCACTCCTGTTCATGAGGTGGGGTCACAAGAAGGGTATTTGAAAATCTGGGCCACAAATATTAACAAACAAGAAAGTAAACTGCCGGCTTCATCTCATCTACTTTATATTCTTAAATGTTAATAAAATGATTCCTTCACTGAAGCAAGTTTCAATGACATTTTCACTGGTATCAGCACCACACACACCCCCTATGACACCAGTGCAAATGGTGAACATTCGGCATTGACAGATGCTTGTTTATTTTACACAGTACTTACATCAAATTTGGGGGTGTCAGTTACCACCACCCCCCAGAACTACATAACTGGGTACCTGTAATTTTCACCCATAATGTGTTTTCTGGGGGCAACCAATTCCACCTTTTATAGCGTGGAAAAAGGAATTAGGGTAGAGGTTTGAAGCATACTCTTTGGAGGATTTAAACTAGCAAGGGGGAAGGCTGGGGCTACAGACATCCACAAGAAGAACTTAGATGAGGGAGACCTGGCTAGCACTCCTTCAATCAGTGAGAAACAGATAATGTAGATAAGGATGGTGAATGTATCAAAGCCTTGGGACCACATCAGGGGGAGGGGTCTGGTCAATGGAAAGGGTAAGGGTAGGAGATAAAGGGTCCTATAGGGAGTTGACTGCCTAAATGCCAGAAGCCTTGGGAACACAATGAGTAAACTCCAGGCACTGGCAGCAGAGGCAAAGATGGACCTGCTGACCAAGACAGAAACATGGGCAATAGGAAATCACAACTGGGACCTTACAGTACAAGGTTACACAGTCTACAGGAGGAGCAGACAAAAAAAAAATGGGAGAAGGGGATTGGCACTGAACATTAAGGAAGGTATAGAGGTCACGGAACATACTACTTTAGAGGTGAGAACGGAATAGAAGCAACCTGCATGCAACTGACAATAAAAGGGATGCACAGATCATTGAACCAGAAGGAGGATGGAGACAGGGAATAAGGAAAGGAGAGGAAATCAGGAAAGCATCAGCTGAAAGGGAGGTAGTTCTCCTGGGTGACTTAAATATGCTGGATGTAGACTGGAAACTCCCAGCAGCCAGTAGTGCAAGAAGTTAGGGGCTGGTGGATGTGATGCAAGACTGCTTACTCATGCAGAGGGTTAGGAAACCAAATAGAGAGAGGGCCACAATTGATCTGGTTCTGTCAAATGCTAAGAAAGTCTGAGAAGTAGAGGTGAGAGATCCACTGATGTCCAGTGACTATGATGCAGTCAGTAGACTCCAGTGGGTCCAGTGACTACAATGCAGTGTTGTTCAACAAAACCACAGGAACCCATCACTCCAGTTTAAAAACTATGGTCTTTGACATCAGAAGAGGAGAACTTGGCAAGATGGGAGAAATGCTGAAACATAAATTGGTAGGGGTAGAGGAAGTGAAAGGGGCAGAAGTCAAGTGGGATGTTATAAAGAGGAGTGTAACAGAGGTGATGGCAACATGCATGAGACAGGTCAGAAAAAAACAAAACAGCAATCCGGTTTTGCAAAGGGGTGGGATAGGCAGTGAAGGTAAAAGGGTAACATTCCAAAATATAAGGGGAAACAGATAAAAAAGTGGCAAGAATTGTGGTAAGAAAAAGTAAAACAGAGGTAGAGTTGAAAATAGCAGAGGAAGTTGGGGGTGGGGTGGGCTTCTTTAGGTGCATTAGGAAAAGAAGGAAAAACTAAGGAGAGTATTATCAGATTAAAGAAGGAAGGGACATTGGCAGAGGAGGGTGGGAAAAAGGCTAATTCACTGAATAATTGTTTTTGTTCAGTGTTCACCATGGGGGGGCACTACTAGCTTGCAAAGTGCAGGCTAAAGAGATGAGGGATCGAGAACTAGCATCAGGATCGGTCTTGAAGAAATTGTGCTCAAATGTCTAAAGCCCTTGAAGGTGGACAATCACCCTAGAGTGTTGTGTATTGCTGTATTTTGCTTCATCCTGAGCTTGACGTCATGTATTCTAGTTTGACTATGGTTTCTTATTTGTACTGTGTTATTTTCTATGCTACCATGTGCCATCTTGATGGTCTGGCTTGTGCCTGAAATGGTCCCTGGGGTCAGTATACCCACCGGTTATCAAATACATACAGTACATGCATACATATATGCATACATACATACATACATACATCAGTCAGTCAATCAATCAATAAATGAGTTGGGCAAATACTGGCAGCCCTATTGACAAATCTCTTTATTTCCCAGAGATGGGGTGCTTTCAGTAGACTGGACTGTAACTAAAATGATGCTGCCTAACAGGAGTGAAGACAGGGAATGACCCAGAAAATTACAGACTGGTCACTCTAACCTTGACTGCTGCCAACTGCTGGAAGCCATCATCAAGGGCAAGTTGTGGAATTCTTGGAAGAAGATGTGTTGCACAGCAGGGTCAGCATGGGTTTGTAACAGAGATCTTGCCAAGCAAACCTGATCATCTTCTTTCATTGGCACAAAGGCAGTAAACAGGGACTGAGCAGTGGATGTGTTGCACCTTGCTTTTAGCAAGGCCTTTCATTCCATTCCACGCAGAATGCTAATAAAAAAACTGGGTGACCTGTGGGTGGGGGACAAACTGACCTAACTGACAGGGAACTGGCCAGTGGTGGCATGATGCAGAGGGAAGTCATCAATGGGGGGTACTCAGAGACCAGGGAGTCATAAGTGGGGTACCACTGGAATCAATTCATGGATCAATGCTGTTAAATACAGTATATTCATTTGTCATATAAGAGAAACAATCAAGAACAAGGTGTGTTGCTTTGCTGACGACCCTGAGCTCTTCGGCAGAGTGGACACTGAAGAGGGAGTTAGAGAAATGAAAAAATTGCAACAGTGGTCCCAACTATGGAAACTAAAGTTCAATGCAAAATAATATCAAGTGTTGCACATTGGTACAAAGTACCCTAAAACAAATTATTAGAATGGGAGAAGTAAGGGTGATGTGGACAACTGAGGAGAGAGACCTGGGGTCATCATTAGTGATAGACTCAAGTCTACCACACAGTGCAACAAAGCATATGGGAAGGCAAATGTGATGCTTGGATGTATAAGAAAGAAGATTTGCACGTTAGAGGAAGGAGGCGATACAGCCCCTGTATAGGTCCCTGGTAAGACTGCACCTGGAGTACGGCATGCAGTTCTGGAGATCACATCTCAAAAAAGACAGGGACCACAGAGACCATACAAATGAGTGCCACAAAGATGACCAGGGCAGCAGGGGAGGTGATATGAGGAAAGGTTGGCAGACATTAACATGTAAAGATTGGAGGTCAGGAGGGAATGGGGGTATTATTGAGGCACACAGGTTCTTGCAAGGAATCAGCATGGTAGATAGTGAGACTTGTTCATGAGGACCAAGGGCCCAGTAACTAGAGGACACTGGTGGAGACCAGTTTGGGAGGGATTCAGGAAGATATGAGGAAATTCTTTACAGAACAGGTGGTGGATGAATGGATTAGACTGGCCAGTGGGATGGCTGAAGTCAAGACTGTGACAGGGCTTAAATCTGGATTTGACAGATATAAGGGAACAGTGGGACCCACAAGCAGAAGAGGAGAATGGATATCCAGAGAAGGAAGCAATGATCAGCCAGTTTTGATAGACAGAAATTCAAAAATGCACATTTATGATGCCAGTAGTAATGGCTATTTAAATGTTTTGTTACACCCAATGCTCCTGAAAAAATGGTGTGCAGAAAGGCACCTATAAGGTACTGTATGGCAATGGAACAGGCGTACTGTACAAGAAATGCAAAATGTTTAGATTTGCTGACTGTGATAGGAAATGTATTATGCTATGCATGGTGCTAGCACAAACCCCACTGTTCATGGGGTCTTGTTTGCAACTAGCAACTAGCTAGCATCAGCTAAATTGATAAAACATTTTTAATAACTAAACAGCTTTTAAATATACATGTCCAGTCTTTAATATGTTTAATGTAAGAAAATAAGGTTAATTACCGGAATAAAAAAATCAGTCCCAGCTGGCCTGGTGGTGCTGAAGGTTGAGGCGTTGGATGCCACACCTTGTGCCACGCCGGCAACCTGGGTTCGGGAATGGACTCGGATTGCTCGGGGTTGGCCGGGGGAGGTAAGGATTGAATGTCCAGAGGACTACTCTCCTTCTTCAGGGAGGGGGGTTTGTGCTGCGTGCGCCAGCACAACATGAAGGGTTTGGCCTGTGCCCAGGGTGCTTGGCTGCCTCTGTGGAAGTGGAAACAGCTGCTGCACCCATTGCAGGGGTGTGGGTGTGGGAGAAAACAAGAGGAACAATACCGGGACTTGGCAGGACCCATGATGGCCCCGATGAGCCAGATCACATGCCCCATCCTGGGGGATCATAGCCCCTGCCAGGTCCATGGAGATGGCAAAAATACTGTCATGATAAAAAAAAATCAGTCCCTCCTGCTTAACTCACCTATAAGGTTTTGCGATTATTACCAATTTACTAGGAGAAAGGTAAGTTTTGGGGGCAAGATAGCCGCTGTGCTGTCCTCGCTGCACAGTTTTTTGCTCCTCGTTTGTTGAATATGTAAAAGCTCTGGTTAAGTTTTATGGATGAAACATATGTTATTTTAACTAACAACCTGTGGATATACGGTCTTTTTTGTAGTCTAAGGGCTTCAAAGTGGTTTTTACCTCCAGATGGTCGTGCTGACCGCTTGTTAGTTTTCAGAGTTCTTTTTGCACTATCTGCTGAACTGGACTGAGAGAAGAATAGTTAAAATGAGTGACACTGCCATGGGCTGGAGATTTTGGGGGGGGTGCTTCCCACCACCTAACCATGCATTAATTCCTGGTAAATACCTCCTGTTGAGGGGATTAATGCACTTGTAACATGGCTTTTAATATGGGTTATATGGCTAGTACTTGTGTTATAGTGATTCTGCAAATAAAACAATAGTACTTATTTTTGTGTGTTTTGTATATGAATCTGTTCCTATTTCACTATCAGGAACTTTGTTTTTGCAACCATACTTATTTATATATTTATTGATACACTGACATTTTTTTTCACACACACTGGTTTTATTCTTTACACTCTTAATAACCTAGAGATCATTTTTGAACTCTTTTACAGGTGGTGCATATGTTTGTACTTCACTCATTTTAAACTGTAGTACATTCAGTATGTATTGTGGGACATATTATACATTTATAGTACATGGTTAGGGTTTGTTGTAGATGGAAAACGATGGTTTTCCAAATCCTGTTGTAGGACAGTTCAAAGGTCAAAAAAGTTGTTGTACTATTGTTCTGACGTCACATCGATAGTACAACAACTTTTGCCCCTTGAGCTCTTACCTGATTGGTGGAAACAGGCACTGATTTAAAAAATACGTTCTAAAATGGCGCATTCACTTAGCGAGTGGTCGGGTGAGCAGACAGTTTGGACACGGACTGTCATAATTGGCTCCGTGTATCCAAACTCTCAATTTGCATTTTTTTTTTAATCTCTGGCACAGGTACGCGAAAGTAGAGCGGGACCGCTGTAGTCGGGGACGTGATCAGAACAGCATAACTGCAGTGAAGAGGACCAGTATCCTGGGGAACTCGAGCGAGGACCAGTGCAGGAGTGTCAACGCAAGGTATGAACCTTGTCCGTTTTGGGAGAAACCATATACTATAAAAAATAGTGGATAGCTGACTATCCACAACTAAGTCTGTATTTCCATCTTGGGGAGTTGAAGATGCCATGAAGACCTCTCGAGCTTCGCTTTCGAGGTCTCTATGACATGATCAACTCCCTCGATGGAAACACAGCCTTATTGTGGATAGTCAGCTATCCACTATTCTATATGCATACATCTCCACAAAAAGTGTTGCAACTATTACCTTTAACGACAGATTTCTTCTTTGGTAACACTGTTGTTCATTAATTCTAGGTTTCTGCCGATATTAATTTTTATTTCCTACATTCCCATATTTGCTAGCTCTACTACGCATGTCTCTGTTGAAAACTGCAAGCAGGAAATTTTGTCTTGAGAATTCATTGTTTCGGGGTGCACGCTAATGTACATTTATGGCTCTGTTCCTGGTTCAGCTACAGAGATGGAAACGGTTGCTACTATACTTTTGGTTATATTCATGTACTGCTGTCCTACTTGGATTCCCTGGCTACTCTGATTTTTATTCCGTGTCCTAGCGTGTGCAGTGCTCCAGGACTTGGAGCTTGTAGGGGTGGTGAGTGTAAGTCCCCATGACATGTGTTCTAACCTTCTACAGTTGCTGACTTTACTTGTGGATGTGCTACTGTGTGGTGCTTAACTTACTGAAAGAAATGTCGTTATTAAATTCTACATGTTTTTTTTTCGGTATTTCACTTCCAACGTTGCACAACCTACTGTGTCCACTGGGTGGGTGAGTGGGTGGGAGGGTCAGAGACTTTTTTTCATGTCTTTCTCTGTCTTCTGGTCAATTTTAGTACTACACAACCGTACATATCTAGAGAATTATTGCACGGTTGAAAACCTGTCATGTGATCTGTTTCCACCAATTACTTTTCTTCCTCACTGTGCTTTTGTTAATGCCATGTTACAATTGAGCATAATAGAGGTCTGAGCTTCAGGAGCAGCAGGAAGTAAAAGATGAGAAGTTTTGTTTTGAGAGGCGAGAAGGCTTGGAAAACTTGAGTATATACTCTTCTAGAGACTGAGATTGCCACAAGGAGTTTCCTGAAATGTAGGTACTGTTTGTTTTTTATGGATGGCTGCGGTATGGGCCACGTTGTGAAGACATTGATGTGGACTGCTTATTGAATGCTTAGTAAACGTGGCTGCATTCCCATACTGAGTGAAATATAAAATTGGTTTAAATTCCCTTAAAAAGTGGCTTACACAGATGGAGTGAGCGTGGTGATGATCATGAACCTAGGTGTAAGACAACCATTTTGTAACACAGAATGATTAAGAGTTTGGTTACTGGGTGAAGCCCTTGTGGGAGACTGGGTTCTTGTGTTCCCAGAGAGAGACAGAAAGAAGGAAAAGCCTGTTGATGTTTCAGTCATGGTAACTCCCTGTTGGCTTATGCAGGGATGCTGCTTTAAGTGAAGATAGAAGCCAACTTTGGGATTACTCTGCCTTTAAGAGGTACTTTATTTATCTCTCCAGGTGGGATTTAGATCTCCCAGTCTAATCAAGGGAAAGGATAGCAGGGTCCCTCGGTATGGTTTTTGGGAATTGGTATTCTGGAGTCAGAACTCTTCTCTTAGAATTTGAACCCCTGAAACAAGTATTTACATCTTTGAATGCCTAGGTCCCCTTCGCAGAGACTATCCTACAATTACATATAGACGTTGCAATAGCCAACTGTATGAGGTGTACTTTCTTTTTACGAATAGGTTTTGGAATTGATGTCTATGTCTATGTTATTGTTTCTTGCATTTAAAGAATTGTATTTGTTTTCCAGTTTATTGATATTTTATTCTGATCTAAGTACTTAATGAACGTGTTTGCTTCCTTTGCAAATATCACCGTTGATTATTTGTGATTTGAATTTACAGTTCATGCAGGAAACTTAAAAGGGACTGCACATGGTTGATGGAGTGTTGTGAGCCGGGTGGGCCCAGAGGGAGTTTTACTGGTGATTTTACCATTACATTCCCTGCAGGGAGCTGCTGTGGTTCTTCACTGAAGCTTGAATCGATAACCACAGTTGGGCTCAGTGAGGAGGTTGATGGGTCTGAAAGGGCAAAGTGGAGTGAAATGCGTGGGCTTATGAAAGTAAGTTTGGTCTATAGAGACTCATAACTGATTACAAATTGTGGTCACCATATAATTCCCATCATATTGAGGGACAATAGGGGCATGGAACTTTATGAATAGTAGGATACCTTTTGGCAGTTCACCAAAAAGGACAGGTATTGCTGGCAACTTAGCATAACCTAATGTGAGTCTGGTGATTGGGCTTGTTTTAATTTTGTTGTGACCTAGTACCTCTGAGAGTTGACCCTCTGCCTAAAACAGGGCCCAAACATAGTGGTTCAGTTACATTCTTGGTGGAGGCTTGGGGATGGTTGGCTGTGTAAGGACACTAGTGGACAGTACAGTCAGGTACTCCTTGGAGAATTCAATGGGCTCTTCTGACTGGCAGTATTTTTAGTTAAAATGTGCCCCTAATAATTATTATTATCTTCTCTCATCCCATCTTCTCTTATCTTGTGTTATACTCTGTATCTGAGGCTTACTTATTTCCAGTTATCACTTTTAGTATTCTCTGCTTTTTGGATATTTAATAAAGGAATGTTCTAAATGAATTTTATACCATTAATGGCTCAGGACACTGTTTTATGGTAACGGATTGTTTGTACAGATTTGCCTTTAATATTCATGCCATATGTTTGCACAGACTGACTTTCCTTTAATGTATTGTAAAGGCATTTGCCAAACAATAAAATCAAAATCACATTACTAGGAGAAAAAGCAGGGTATGTTTAATTTATAAATGACTTCCAAATCATTCAAGAGTTGCAACATTTAGGAAGCCCTATTTCAAATAAAACCTATTTCAAATAAAAAAAAAATTCAAGATATCTTCAAATACAAAGCTGTAGTTGTCACTATTATTATTATTTTTAATTAGAGGATCATATGGAGGGATCTAACCTGATACAATATCATAAATAAACATAATTTACCTAGGGAAGCTGTACGCCTGTGTACATATAATGTAATCTGAGTACAGCGTCAGACTGTAAAAGCTGGTTTGTGTTTTTCAATTAAAACAGCATATTCCTTCTAATTTATTTACTGGGGGCTGGAACACAGATGGATGCAGTGGGGTCTAATGGTTCAGAAAACAGCCTGGAAACCAGGAAATCACAGGTTTAAACTGCACCAGAGCATAAACACCAGAGTCCAACAAAGGTCTGTGTGACCTTGAGCAAGCCACTTAAATTATCAGTGTTCCAGTCCACCATGTCCCAGCTCCCGATATGGGTGGAACTCAGAAGCAGGACCCTGCTGCAAATGAGATTTTGGGTTATCATATGTGACTAAATTATCAAATAAATAAAATAAATATGACATTTGAAAAATGTAAATGAATGAAGCACAGTGGTGTCTAGTGGCCCTCTAGAGTCTTACTGAGAGCCACTGGCTATGATAGGGATTCGAACTGGCCATCGGTACTTGGTTCAGAAACAGCATTTTGTATCTGGTGGTAATTGTATTACACAAAGCCATTTGCAGCCAACCAAGCGTTAAAGATTTAACAGGAGAAGACTAGAAGGAATATGGGACAGCCACTGCAAACCTGTTCACGGAACAACACTGAGCACAGAATCCTAGAACATTCCAAAAGCAGAAACGCTTAATTCATGACATTGTGCGCAGTTTTTAACTGTTTTGTTCAGTCTGATGCTTAAAACCTGTGTTTATTTTACACAGGATCCCACCTGTGTAGTGGTGATAAATTACAGGGTAAAACTCAGCACAGCCATCAACTAACTACAGGGGACAGCAGTGCTTGGGGATTGTATACAAAACTGAAATTCCTGACTACTCCCCTGTGTTGAGTAAATTACTTAACCATAGAATGCACCAGCAGCAACAAACCACAGAAATGAATGTATGCGACAAGGCCATACTTCTTACTATGCAAGGAGACACGGCTGAGGAAAAAACATAAGTAGTTTTGTTACTTAAACCTGTGACTTCCTGGTTTCCAGGATATTTTCCAAACCATTAGACCCCATTTTATTGACCTCACCAAGGCCTTTGACCTTGTTAACCACCAACTTTTAATCAAGGGCCTAGGTGACTTTGGCTGCTTGAAGGAAGTGCTGTTCTGGTGTCAGAGTTACTTCAGGGAGCGTACACAGAAAACAAAGATCACTAACTGTTCTTCCCCTGTACTGCCAGTCTCCATTGAGTTCCATGGGGGTCCATTCTGGGCCCTCTGTTCTTCAGTTTATTTCTGAATACACTCCTACTGGCGTGGAGAAAGACCACATTTCTACTTTATGCAGACGATGCACTGATTTTTACTGGGAAGGCTAACATTCAGGATTTCCAGAGTGCCATCCAATTCGACTTCGACTCAGTGCAACAGCAGTTATTGGATCACAAGCTTGTGCCGAACACCACTAAAACTAAATACATGATAGTCCTCAACTCCAAGAAAATAAATTGCCCGAATGTGTCAGCAGCACTATCAGGTACCCTAAATGTACTATCAAGTACCCTAAATGGAACCAGCATTGAAAAAGTCTCTGTCTTCAAATACTTGGGCCTCCACATTGACCCCAATCTAAATTTTAGAAGTCACATTATGTACCTGATGAAAACAACACACCAGAGACTAAGCACACTGTACCTGATCAACCCATTCCTGTTACCCTCAACATGACACCTACTGCCCAAACCTTCATGCTCCTACACATTGACCATGGCTTAATTCTCTACTCCATGACATATGTGCACCTCACCAATGTGATTGAAAATGAAGTAATTATTTGTGCAGAACCAGGCTGTGCATTAGAGAAAGAGCAATGTGTGCTCTGGGACAGCCCAGATTCAAGTTGCCTTGGTGGTCAGCTGGGTAGCATGACCAGAATGGTATTCCGGGTGGCCTGGGTTCAAGTCCCAGCTGAGGCACTTACTTCTTTCTCTCCATTCCTGTTACCTTCAACATGACACCTATTGGCCCGAGCCTTCCTGCTCCCACTCATTGACTATGGTTTAGTTCTTTACTCTGTGACAGCCAAGTCTGAATTCCTCAGGGCCAAAACTCTATACAGCCAAACTGCCACATTTCCTATGCAACTCCCTGCCCGGACCCACCACTTTGCCCTCCTAAAAAAGGCTAGTTTGCTTTCCCTGATCATTAGAGTCAAGCTACGCATTGGCATCATGGCGCAAAAAATCATCATGAATAAAGCATCATCCATATCCAATTTATTCTTTCAACTAGAGCCCCGCTGACTCACACCAGAGCATTGGCTTCCAGCTGCTTCAAAATCCGCACACTTAGAACATGCACTAGCCAAAGGACTTTACTGTTTCTACTGCCCAATCTCTATAACTCGCTACCTCAGCATGTTACTAATTCGACACTGGCCTTCAAATCTAACTTGGGCAACTGCTTATTTAACTCAGATTTATGTATATAACAGCTATGTGTTTACTCTCTTAATGCACTTTTACTGACAATTTGTATTTTTCTGTTTGAATGCACCCTACGTCTGTACCTATGTCTGGTTGCCCATGAAAATGGAAAGATTCTTGCTCATGGTTACACCAGATGTTAATAAATAAACAATTACAATAAAAAAAAACAATTTAAAGCAGGGGAGTAGTCAGGAATTTCAGTTTTGTATACAATTCTTGATCACTGCTATCCCCGGTAGTTGTTTGATGGCGAGTTCCTAAATATGGCTAATACCAAGTTTAGAAACATGACAAATTGGAAGGTGGTATAGGACAAAGGGCATCTGTTATTTGTTTTATTTGCAGCTAATGAAATGAAAGTGTTTGAGGTTGTTAAACAAACATTGAGTTAGATTTATTTTTGATTATTTAAATACACAAACATTTATTTTCGCACAGTGACAGAAATGCACAATCAGGAACAGAAACGATGTAAGCAAGAACATTGCCCTTATAACACTCCTAAGTGAAATATGATGGACACTGTGAAATATCTAAATTATTGATGTTTGAAATATAATCTGATTTATACACAGGTGTGCGTAAGCTAAATAGCCATTAGGTATGCATCTTTTTTTTTTTCTGAGCACATTTGGCTGTGTGGAAAATGTTAGTATATAAAATATAAGAATACTTATGCAAAAACTGTTTGATTTACATTTAGAAATGCATTCCATCCTGAAGAAGGGGTATTGGACACCTCAAAGCACTGTTTCGCTTTAGGGTGTCTTTATGTTGTACATAAACAGTTTATGCCTAAAATCATTTTTTGGTGAGTGGTCACTAGTTCCTATGTGCCTTATAATATGTGTGTGACCTTCGTGGAAACAGACGACTCCCTCATTTGCGCTTCTGTGTGCCTAGGGAGGATCTGGAGGCCGAGGCTCCTTTACTGTTTCAAATTGATATACTCAGACTTTATAGAAAAAATCACCTCAAGTGTATTTTTGAGTCAAATCACAGAAACGTTTAACCTGAGCAATGAACTGTTAGAACAAAGAAGCCTGAAGCCGTTATGCCCTGATCTTGATTTACCAAACTCGGCAAGTGGCTTTGTTGCTCCTGACATTTCACCAGATCAGTACAGGAACTTTGGCAATTAAACTGACAGATAACAAGAGTACTGCTGTTTAAATTGATTCAAAACAGAACGATCCCCAAAATCTTTTTAAACTTTAGTCATATTCTATTTTGATCCCATCTCTTGCAAGAATACTGTTATGAAACATGAAGCTATTAAGTTCCAACACTATCTTAGACATTTCCAATAGGAATTTTTTTCCTTTCATAAATGAGCGTTGGGTCCATGCTAAGAAAATAATTAAGAGCCTCAAGTCCTCCCTTATGAAGGGTAATAGTATACAAAGACTCCATGCCTAATGTCATTAACAACCAGTCAGGCTCAGTTTGCATTTTACTCACCATCTGTAACAGCTAGGTTGTGTCTTTGATGTAAGATCTCAGTTGTTGTACCAGATCTTGGATATGGGTATCTGCATATCTGGACAGTGGCTCTGTGATGAAGCCGATTCCTGATGTTATTGGCCTCCATCAGGGGTTCCAATGGTCTTTATGGACCTTGGGAGGGTGCAGGTGGTAGCTATGACTGGGTGTGCAGTATACAACAATTGATACTCCTGTAAGGAGATAACATTCTTACTTAGAGCATTTGTCAAACATCAATTCTGCATCTAAAGATCTCAACTGGATTGCAATCCAATTTTCTATAGAATCATCTAGTTGGCGTTGAATCTCCTTAATGTAATGTTCAGCGTCCAGGACAATTATACTTTGCCCTTTATCTGCCTAACTGTTATGGTAGAATTATATTTCAGTTTGTCCAGGGCAGTTCACCCCTTGTTCATAAGGTTACAGTACCTTGTTTCAAATGTCTTTGGAAAATACCTCTTGTAGATCCCACTCACAGGCCTTGACAAAAGTTTCAGTTGGTATCATCCAAGGAGGGCAAAACACGAACTTATGTCTAAAGCCTCTTGGTAGTTCATTGCTTAATCCACCAGTCTCTGTTCTTTGTACCACAGATTATGTACCTCAAGGTTCATCACTGTCTCCCTCAGTTTCCAAAACAGCACTTGTACTTCCAGCTCCCTTGAATTCAGGTGTCAAGTTTTCAAATCCCTGGTTCCCAATTATCTCAACATCCTGATTATCAATAACATTATTATCAGCAGTTTGGATATTAAAATGTTTCTTTTTTGCATAATGAACTTTTAAACTCAAGTTATGTGCAAACATCTGAATGTTCACTATAGTTTAAAAATTTCTCTACATTTGATAGCAAGTATTATTACCAAAACAGGGGTATGGCCATTAGCATTTCAATCGTGCCTTCATATGCCAACTTTGCTTTTGTGTGGGTGGAAAATGCAATCCATTTTTTAACCATTTATTACATTGGTATCATTATATGGACAATAATCTGGTTATTTGACAAGGTACAACAGAAACAGCCATCAGTTTCATGTTTTGGCTAAATAATTGCAGGCGGTACATTTATAATATTCTGTGGATGCGAGCTGTCCTGTGTGACTACCAAAAGCAGTGTGAGAAGACTTGGTTTGCTGGCCAAGGCACCTAGCTTCACCTGAGCTCTTTCCTTCTAAGACTGCTTGAAAGGCAGAGTAGAGAAACTTACCAGAGCAAGGGAGAAGGATTAAGACTTAATTTGGCTAAGCAGATTTACTGTGTGGTGGTGTTTTTATTTTTACCACAGGGATTGCTACTGTTTGTTGCTAACATTTCATTGCTTATTTTTCTATGATTCAAATTGTTGTTGCTGGTATACCTTCTTCTGTATTATTACAAGGTGTGCTTACAGGTGTGTGCTAACAGATTACTGCTGTAATCTTCTGATTCAAATTGTCTTTGCAAGGTATATCTTCTGTTACTGCTTTATTTTTCTCTGAGCAAAGTGTTTCACAGGGTATATCTTCTCTGAAATTATTACAGGTGGTGCTTTACAGGTTTTACAGTTTTATCTAACATTAGGATAAGCTTTCAGGGTTACTGCATTTGTTGTTGACTGATTGTTTCTGCTCTTACCTCCTTGTTCTTTTCGTCCGTGGTTCTTCTTCTTTTTAGGCAGGGAAGCCCAGCACCCACCCCATCCCCAACCACCCACGCTTCCTCCTTTTATAGGGTACCACAGTTGTGACATTTCCTGTGGCAGAGCAGGAAGGGGCGGATCAGTGGGGCCTCCACAAGGTGATCTCATTTACAGGGCACTAGTAATTTAACTTGTTATAACAAGTTAAACAAAGCACAATTAAACCATTACTTGCATTTTTTTCCTTCTAATTACTCTGACTAGGTTACAAACCCAGCAACTTATTTGGAATGGATTTCATTAACTGCAGGTACTGTGGAACAATTTTCAGAAGGACAGTCTTACAGGATTTAGGACACTGTCCTACATGCTGGGCCTTTGGAGATCTTAGGTCTCAGCTCCGGGCAGCATGGGCAGAGATTGCACGCCTCAAATTTCATATTGAAGAGGAAATACATTATAAGAACCACCCGCCATTTCCCCAGCATCCAACAGAAAAACCTCAACCGCAGAGGGTAGTTGGTCCAGGAGGTTGGCAGGTGGTTAGGAGGAGCAAATCAGGTGCCCCATCACTCTCTGCTCTCCAACACATTACTCCGAAACCATATAAACACTACAAACAGGTATCTGCCTCTATCTCTGAAATCAAATAAAGAGGCAGAAGACACTGCAGAGCAGGACACTGCGGCACAGGAGCTAGCACAACAATACTCACCCAAATCAGGAACCAAAGCTAAAGAAGCACAAAGGAAATCCAAAAACTACTGATCATAGGAGACTCCATGATTCGGGAGTTGATACCCATCTCCAGCCAGGGTGATGGTCAGATGTCTCCCAGGTACATCAGCATGGAGAGACACTGACCGCATTGCTAAAATTGTTCACAAAGCAGGAGAAACATTGATGTCCTAGTACACATAGGGACTATGATCTCGCCAGCCGGTCAGTTGTGGAGACCAAGGAACACCTGACTAGGCTGGGTGACAAACTATCATCTATTTCGTCTGCATCTCCTTCTGAGATCCTGCCAGTCTGGGAGAAGGGAGCAGATGGACGGAAGGTCAGAGAAGGGAGATAGGGAGCTAAACATGTGGCTCAAGGACTGGTGCCAGGAAAAGGACACGGATTTGTAGGAACTGGCAACAGTTCTGGGAGCGAAAGTTCTTAAATTTGATGGACTGCATCTGACTAAAGAGGGAGTCAGTGCATTGGGGCAGAAGTTTGACGCCTTTGCAGAATATTTAAACTAGCAAATCGGGAGGGGTGCAGCACCTCATACACGAATGGGAAGAACACCCCCCCTCAGCTAGTGGTCAAACAGGAATTCAGCGTGTTTGCCGCTCATTTGCATCACCAGGTAAGAAAAAGGTTTGTCTCCCCATACGATGCACAGGGGTAATGCCAAACTTCACCCAACAACTAACACACCAAAATCTGGCCAATGGAAAATCATGTACACAAATGCTCACAGCCTGGGAAATAAGATCCCAGACCTGCAGGCAATAATGTCAGAGGCTAAACTGGACATAGTAGCAATTAGTGAGACGTGGTTTACCAGTAATCACACTTGGGAGACTTCAGTACCTGGCTATGTATTGTTCAGAAGAGACCGAGGTGCAAAAAGGGGGGGAGGAGTGGCCCTGTATGTTAATGAAAATATCAAAGCTACAGAAATTCAGAATACATAAGGAGCCAGAAGAACTGTGGGTCACCCTGGAAACAGGAAATGGGACAGCCATAAGAACTGGGGTTGTCTACAGGCCCTCAGACCAGGGGGAGGACATAGACACATTACTGTTAGAAGATATACAAAACATGACAGCTAAAGGGGAGGTTCTGATAATGGGAGACTTCAACATGCCAGATACAGATTGGTCAATACCAGCAGGAACATCTGCCAGAACTAGACTCATAGTGGATTCCCTGCAGGGGGAGGGCCTCAAACAACTGGTACAGCAACCCACAAGAGACAGGGCTATCCTAGATCTAGTACTGACTAACAAAGAAGGGATCACAGATCTCCAGGTAGAAGGTCACCTGGGGGCCAGTGACCATCACATGGTATGGTTCAATTTGGCTACTACATCTAAATCATCCCATTTCCAAGGCAAAATATGGGACTTGGAGGAGCTGACTTTGATAAGATGGCCAACAGAGTTAAGCTAGCCCTGGCAAAAAGAAACACAGGTGAGGAGGTACAGGCAAAGTGGGCAAGCATTAAGGATGCAATACTTGAAGCAACATCCCATTGTGTTAGACAGAAAAGGAAGTGCAAAAGAAGAAGGAAACCACTTTGGTTCTCAAATACAGTAGCAGAAAAGGTCAGAGCCAAAAGGCTGGTCTTCAGAAAATATAAGGGAACACAGCGGGATGAAGATAGGGAGGCATACCAAACTGCCCTAAGGGAAGCAGGTAAGGCAGTAAGGCAGGCAAAGTCCCAAACTGAGGAAACACTAGCACAAACAGTAAAAGAAGGTGACAAGACTTTCTATAGATACATTAGTGAAAGGAGAAAGTCCAGAGGGGGTATTGCATGCTTTAATGGAGAAAAGGGAGCATGTGAGGAGGAGGACCCTGTAAAGGCATCTATCCTAAATAGATACTTTGCTCAGTATTTACTGAAGAGAAGGTAGGCAGGGCCCACAGCTCAGCATCATGGACACAGGGGAGAGGAGGTGAGCACTACTCCTTCACAAAAGAAAGGGTCCTACAAGAGCTTGCTAAGCTCAGGGTGGATAAGGCAATGGGACCTGATGGCATACATCCCAGGGTACTTAAGGAGCTAAAGGAGGAACTAGCAGAGCCATTAGCAGAATTGTTTAGTGAGTCTCTGAGCACAGGAGAGGTCCCAGAAGACTGGAGAAGGGCTCATGTGATCCCGCTCCACAAGAGTGGTAGCAGGGAGGAGGCAGGGAACTACAGACCAGTCAGTCTTACCTCAGTAGTGGGCAAGATTATGGAGGCACTCCTTAAGGAAAGGATAGTGCAACACCTGGAATCCATAGGGGTACAGGATCCAAGACAGCATGGGTTTACAAAAGGAAGGTCCTGTCAGACTAATCTCATAGATTTCTTTGACTGGGTAACCAGAGTGGTGGACCAAGGGGAGCAGTTGATGTCGCCTACCTTGACTTCAGCAAAGCTTTTGACACTGTTCCACATAGAAGATTGATAAATAAGCTAGGTAGGCTCGGGTGGGTCAGAAGTTGGTCAACTGGGTGGCAAACTGGTTGACTGGCAGAAAACAGAGAGTGGTGGTAAATGGTATACAGTCAGAAGAGATGCAAGTCACAAGTGGGCACCTCAGGGATCAGTCCTGGGCCAGTCCTATTCAACATCTTCATTAGTGACCTGCAGATGGACTAGAGGGTAAGGCTTGTCTGTTTGCAGATGACACCAAGATCTGCAACAGAGTAGATGATCCAGATGGGTGGGCAGAATGAGAAGAGATCTGGATAAACTAGCAGAATGGTCAGAAGAGTGGCAACTGGGATTTAATGCAAAGAAGTGCAAAATCATGCACATAGGGAAGAGAAACCCTGAAGCCACTTATAGGCTGGGAGGGAGTTGCTAGCAGTCACAAAGGAAGAAAGAGACTTGGGCATCATCATCATCTGATGACCTAAAATCATCCAAGCAGACCTCTAAAGCAGTAGGTAAGGCTAGGGGGTGTTAGGGTGTATTAGTAGGGTATCACAAGTCGTAAGAGGGAGGTAATAATCCTCTGTACAAGACATTGGTTAGGCCCCATCTGGAGTACTCATGCGGGTATTGGAGGCCACACCTTCACAAGGACATTAACCAAATTGAGGCAGTCCAGAGAAGGGCAACAAAATGGTGCAGGGACTGCATCAGAAGACATATGAGGACAGATTAACGGAGCTCAATATGTATACCCTTGAGCAAAGGAGGGAGAGAGGTGATATGATCGAGACATTTAAACACCTTAAGGGCATAAACAAGGTGAAAGAGTCTAACATGTTTAAATATAAGAAAAATAGCAGGACAAGAGGACACAGCATGAGATTAGAGGGAGGCCATTAAGGGGAATGTGAGGAAATTTTTTTCACAGAAAGGGTGGTAGATGCATGGAATGGCTTACCACAAGAAGTGGTAGCTATGAATACAGTGCAGGGCTTCAAACAGGCATGGGATAGGCATAAGGAGCAATACAAATGACTATGAATAGATAGGTCACTGACAGAGCAAAGGCTGATGGCACATTTATAAGGTAGAAAAGAAATGGGCAGACTGGATGGGCCTCATGTCCTTATCTGTCACAACTTCTATGTTTCTATGTTTCTATGTTTCTATGACAGGCTCCAGTTTGTTACTGTGTTACTTTCTTTATTGCTGTTTTATTTCATTTTACAACAGAGCTGTGTTGCAAGAGTAATGGAGGGAACCAAGTGCATGTGACACTCAACAGCACAATAGGAAAGAAGGGAATTGTAGTTTGTTGGGTCAGTCCCCCAAAACTACAGCCATTAAAGAACAGAAACATCTGCAACTACAAAGTGCCAGACCAGGTTTCTAACCCGTATAGCAGGGGTAGAGGCACAGATGAAAAGATTGTATTTTCATTTATATTAAAATAAAACTCAATGCTATAAGGGCTCACATGGAGAAGTCACATGACAACATTGTGACTTCTGGGAGGGAGTAACTATAAATACTCACCCCGAGCAAGTGAGATGAGCATGAGAGGAGCACACACATGCATGGCCTCACACCAAGACAGGCACATTAGCACGTGTTTGGCATGTCTGGCAGGGAAGGGAGGACTGAGGCCAGAGAGGAAACAAGCCAGTCAAAAAAAGGTAAAGAAATTAAACTCCAATTAGACAGATAAAGAACACAGGTCTGTAAAGACAGCTCAGTACCTGTATCTGGGATCTGTATTCCCACAGACACACTGTAAGGTTGTAATATAAACTAAAACAACCTAGAGACATATAGCTCGTGTATATTAACAAAATAATTCACAAGAACAATGGTCTCTAGCTTCTTATTCGTTCAGTGAAACCTTCATTCACACTGTTATTGTAGAAGTGGGGTAAGGTAAGGTGGCAATCCTTTGAGGATAAATTGTCATATTTAACACTTCAATTACTTACAGAATAGTGTAAGAAGCAATGGTAGAAGGCATGGCGGAATCTATAAACACGTGTGAATCATGTAAAATGTTTGTAAAAGGGAAATTTATAGACAAATTTGTATGTGACAAATGCATGCTGGTTGAAACTTTGCAAATAGAAACATAAGCACTACAGGAAAGGTTACTGGTGCAGAGTGAAATAAGTAGCTTGGAGAAATGTATTGATCATGCAGAGCAGGATGAAGTAGCAGCAGCTAGTACAGGCATTTTTTAATTAGAAAGAAGGATAATGTGAATGCAGGAAATGATAAAAGAAAAGGAACAGTAATGGTGGACAACTTGATAGTAGAGAAGAGAAAGCAGAAGAATGGACCAAAGTGAGGGGTAACAAAAAGAAGAAAGAGACATAACTATGACTTAAATCTAACTGACATCCAAAACAGATTTGGGGTTCTTGCTACGTGAAGAAGAACACACCACGGAGGTAGCTGCAAGCACTTCTGTAGAAGCACATGGAACTCTGGTACAAAATAATGAAAACAAGGACTTAAACACAAGTTAAAAGCCAGGAGGAGCACATGGAAACAAATACAAGTAATAATGAAAGACAGGTTATACAGAGAAAGTATAATAAGCAAAGGAACATACTAGTAATGGGAGACTCAATGTTAAGGCATACTGATAACATTATAATTAAGGGACAGAAAAGTACAATGATAGTAAGCATCCTGCCAGGAGTGAAGATAAGTGATGTTAAAGGGATGTTGAATGGATTCATGGAAAATATAGAGGAACCAATAGTAATTATTCACTTTGGAGTAAATGATATTGGAAGAAGGAAAATATAAGACATCCAAAGAGATTTCAAGGAAGTGGGACACATATTAGTGAACAAAAAATGCAACATCATAGTCTCGGGAGTGCTACCAGTCCCAAGAGCAGGAACAGCAAGAATGAGAGAAATAGAATTACTAAATGGATGGATGCGCAGATGGTGTAGGAGGGAGGGATTTTGATTTTTGGACAACTGGGGCACATTCATGGACTATATTTATTTTGGAACTGATGGATTAGACATCGGTGTAGGTAACTGGCATACAGCATAAATAGTGCAATTTCTCATTATTTAAACTGATGAATAGGGGAACAGAGGGATGGCCATATATAAATGAGGGATCTAGGAGGGTGCATCTACATGGAAAAGTCGAGGGAACGAAGAAACCACTGGAAATGTATGTTGATTAATGCAAGGAGTCTAAGTAAAAAAAGCAGAACTACAGCACATAATGAATAGTGAATCAGTTAAGATTTGTGCTATCATAGAGACCTGGTGGGTCACAGAGGACAGTTGGAACAGAGACATTCCAGGATATACTATCTATAGTAAAGACAGATCAAACAGGAAAGTTGGGGTTGGGGGTTGCAGTCTACAGTATGTGACAGACACAATTAGATCAGAGTTAATGGAGGTTACCCTAGATAATTTAGAGCAAGTCTGGATTAAACTTTGTTCTAGAAATTCTAAGACAATTATACTAGGTGCCATTTACAGGCCTCTATCACAGTCAAAAGAGAATGACAAGTTATTAGTCCATCAGATGGGTAATATAGCCCCAATTAAA
The DNA here is from genome assembly GCA_016271365.2 of Neoceratodus forsteri. Lineage (NCBI taxonomy): Eukaryota > Metazoa > Chordata > Ceratodontiformes > Ceratodontidae > Neoceratodus > Neoceratodus forsteri. The sequence continues at coordinate 68,442,994 of CM028138.1, read as the reverse complement.
ATATTTATTGATTTATTTGCTTTTGGTAACCGGGTGAGTGCACCAGACATACAGATGCCTATTTTCAGGCACGACCTAGGAGTATACAAGTGAAAATACATGAGCAGTACAATGTTACGCACAAGGGAGAGGTAGACAATAGGACAATAGCAATACAAACAGTATTAGACAAGTAGATTGTTTTAAAGCATTCAACAAATATTGCCAGTTGCAGCTAGAACAGTACAGCTACCCAGAACATATATACAATGTTAGCGCTAACGGGTTCAAAGTAAATAGCAAGTGCCATCAAGTGACGTGAGGTTTTAAGAGAGGAGAGAGGAGGTAGAAGACAGGGGGAGAGAGGGTAAGAGAGGGAAGGTAAGAAGGGTAGAAGGTAGAGGTACATGGAGTGAGCTATGGTGGCTGGAAGCATGTACAGGGGTTAGAAGCCAGTAGATGTCGGCGGTGGAGTTTCTTAAAGTGGGCATGGATGGGGGCTTGGTGAATAGATTGTAGGATAGCGTTCCAGTTCTTAGGTGCCAAGTAGGAGAAAGCACGTGTACCATAGAGGTTTTGCATCTGGGGATGAAAAGATGGGTGTTGTGATTTGATCGGAGACCATAGGTGGAGGTTTGGGAGTACAGAAGTGAGGAGAGAGATCTAGGTAGACCTGAGCTGTGTGACCATGTAGTAGAGAGCCAAAGGCTAGTTGCTGGTGGGCAGAGGGACTAGGCCATTTTAGGTCAGCATAAAGCTAACAGTGATGTTTGAAGCATGGCGCCCCAGAGGCATAGTGGCAGATGCTATTGTAGGTGGTGTCCCATCTGAGGAGTGAGGTTTTTGAAGCTCCTAGGTATGTGACTGAGCCATAAGTCGGAGCTGGAAGTAGAAATCCTTGTGCCACAGCAAGCCTGGCGGATGGCGTGAGGGCATAGCTTGTACGATAGGGTCCTCCAATTTTTGCATTCATAGATTTAAAGGTGGAAGTGATATGAAGTTCAAAGTCCAGGGATTCATCAAGGAGGATGCCCAAGTATTTGAAAGAGCTGGTACTTGCTACCATGGAGCCATTTGCACATGGGATTTGAAAGGAATTGTGAGCTGATCTGAGTCTGGCAGGAAAGCCAAAAGCATGGAGTGTGTTTTGCTCTCTTATACCAGATAGTTATCACTTAGGCAGGTTTGAATATAGCGGACGTCTTCTGTTAGGGAGTGAATTATATCCAAGATATTTCTTCCGCTACGGTAGATGACAAGATCATCCGCATAAAGTAAGGATGCAGTCAGGAACCACAGAAGGAAGGTGATTTATAAAAATGGAGAAAAGTAACGGGCCTAGTACAGAGCCTTGAGGAACTCCCATCTGCACAGGGGAAAGATGAGAGATGTCAGAGTTAAAGACTACTGCCTGCATTCGGTTGGTCAAGTAGTTGAACCAGTCAACTGTGTCGACAGAGAAACCAAGCAAAGAAAGTTTGGGAAGGAGAAGAGAGTGATTGACCAGGTCAAATGCCTTCGTAAGGTCAATGAATATGGCTCCTGTCAGAAGGCCAGCTTCCATAGCACCATAGATGTCGTTTGTGAGTTTTAGTATAGCTGTGGTAGTGCTATGGCCTTTTTGAAAGCCATGCTGGGAGCTTGACAGAAGGTTATACTTCTGAAGATAGTCTGAAGTTTGGGTTGCCACTAGTTTTTCAAGGATTTTGCCTAGGACAGAAAGAATGACAATAGGTCGGTAATTTGACATTTCTTTAGGATCCCCTTTCTTAAGGAAGGGAGTTATTCTGCCTATCTTCCAGATGTTAGGAACAGTGCCATGACATATCGATAGATTAAAGATTTTAGTTAGGGGGAGGCAATAAGTGCAGCTGCAATTTTCAGAAGCTTAGGTTCCAGCCCGTCAGCACCGGGGCTGGTACTTTCAGAGATAGATAGTAACAGTTTTAGGATTTCTTTTGCGGAGATGATCCGAAAATGGAACTGTGGGTGAGGGGAGGAGGTTGAATGTCCAGGAGCTATTGTGAGGGACCTGGGGAAGGAGGCTGAGTAGCTAGATAGGTCCGAGAAGTGACAATTTAGAGCATTGGCTATGGTCTCAGGATTATTACAATGTATGTTATTTATCTGCATGTCATTTGCAGTGGGTAATTTATTGGTCCCAAGAAGGGTTTTTATAACGGACCAGAACTTCTTGGGGTCACCAGCAGATTTTGTGAGTAGATCCTTACAGAAAAAGCTTTTCGCTAGTCTAATGTTCCGTTTACAAAAATTTCTCTGGGTCCTATAAGCGTTAAAATCTGCTGGGAGTCCCAAGGCCTTAAAACTCGATCAGCTTTTATCCCTAGCCCTTAGTTGAGAGCAAGATCTTTAGTGAGCCACTTAGTCTGTGTTCCATGTAAGCGCAGAGTGACTTTGGGGACATGGATGTCCTGTAGGCATCCAGACTTAACCAGGAAGTAGTCAAGGGCTGATTGAGAGTCTGGGGCAGCAAAGATAGGGACCAGTCTATCATAGAGAGGTCAAGCAGAAAATGTGTCTGATTAGCTTAGCCATATTGCGGAAGGTAATCAGTTTCGTGGAGGAGATGCTGGTCTTGCCAATTGCCAGATGCAATATATTGGAGAGTGATCGGTTATTACGTCAGGCAGAGTACCAGAAGAGACTATATAATAACCTCAGGAGACTTTAACATGCCTGGAATAGACTGGGAAATGCAGAAACAACTAGCTTGATGGAGGAAAACTTTGTGTACATCAAACAAAACATGGGCTTGAAACAGCATGTAAAGGGACCCACTGGGGGGGACAATGTCCTCGATTTGGTGTTAAGCAATATGAGGGACAAAGATACATAGATACATAGACAGTGTCACCAGACAAGGGCCTATGGCCCCCCAGTCTGCCCACGAGGTTTACAATTGTCTGACCACAGCCCCTTTGGGAAACAGTGATCACATGACTGTACAGTTTTAGGTGGTGAAGATGACGGTCAAGGCCAAGAATAGCACAGAAATCAAACGATATGACAAGGCAGATTTTCTAGCAATCAGGAAGGAGATGGGGAAATGGAATTGGAGGATAGATTTTGAAAAAAAAACATTAGAAATGAAATGGAACATACTAGTTAATAAAATAAACTGCTTAGTAAATAGATATGTGCCAACCATTAAGAAATACAAAACTAAAAAAGACCACCAGCCTGGATGAATTAAAAAAAATAAAGGGAACACTAAACAAGAAAAGGAAATTGTATACAAGGGCAAAGAACAATGGGGATAGTAGAGACTGGGAGAAATATGAGAACATTCTTAAAAAATCTAAGAAAATTATTAGACAGGCCAAAAAGTCATTTGAATTTAAATTAGCAACCAGAGTCAAAGATAATTATACAACTTTTTACACTTATATAAATCTGCAACGAGTGGAAAAATCAGGGGTAGGAGCCATAAAGGATGAAGATGGGAATACTATATCCGAACCTAAAGAGATTGCTGATATTCATAATAAATATTTTGGTTCTGTATTTAATAACAGAACAGGCAGCACAGTGCAGGGCAGGAGGAAATCAGGAAGGAAAATAGAAGTAACAGCAAGGGATGTAATGATAATATTGAGGAAGCTTGACCAGAATAAGTCTCCTGGGCCTGACGGCCTACATCCAAGGGTTTGTAAGGAACTGGTCAGTGAACTGGCTGAACCCTTGGCAAGCATCTTTCAAGAATCACTGGATACTGGTAGTGTGGTTGAGGCCTGGAAACTTGCAACAGTGGTGCCTATTTATAAGGGAGGCAATAGAGAAGAGGCAAAGAACTACAGATTAGTGAGTTTACTTTATCAGTGTCAGTGGCTCAGCAGGTAGCACACTTACCTCTGAGGCTGGGAGATCAGAGGGCTGTGGGTTCAGTTCCCACATCTGACACTTGGGTTAATATCCCAGTACTGACACTGTAGTGCAGCATGAGAGGGGTGCTGCACTTCTGAGGTGCCGTCTTTCGGATGAGACGTTAAACCGAGGTCCCATCTGCCTGGATTGGTGGTAGTTCAGGTGGATGTTAAAGATCCCTTGGCACTTATCAAAAAGAGTAGGGGAATTTCCCTGGTGTCCTGGCCAAATTTCTGTCATTCACTAAAAATACCAACAACAGCTTAATCTGGTTCAAGGTCAGTTGGCATTCATCTGTATCCCCCTCACCCGGGTCGTGCCTGAAAATAGGCAGGAGTTGTCTAGTGCACTTACCCGGTCAACAAAAACTAAATAAATAAAAATAATCTCTGTGGTGGTCAAGGTCTTGGAGGGAATAATCAGGAATCACATTAAAGACTATATCATTAAGGAAGGGATGACTGACAACACACAGCATGGATTCACAAAACAGAGATCTTGCCAGACTAACTAGTTGGCATTCTATAACAAAGTTAGCAAAGAAACTGAACAGGGTAGTGCAGTGGATGTACTTCTGCTGGACCGTAGTAAGGCATTTGATAAGGTCCCACATGGGGAACTAATAGATGCCCTAGCACATATGGGTATCCACACCCATCTGATAACTTGTTACCACATGGTTACAAGACAGGAGGCAAGGGTGACCATCCAGGGAATACTGTTGGATTGGGTTGAAGTATACAGCGGGTTCCCTGGGGTCTGTGCTGGGACTAACTCTATTTAAGATTTACATAGCCTCAATGAAGTGTAGTGACAGCATATGGATGGCCAAATTTGCAGACAACACTAGGATTGGGACAGCAGTTAATAACTACGAGAATAGTGTTAGGCTGCAAAACAGCTTACCAGTAGCTGAACTTGAGTATTGGACTAACAAAACAAAATTAAAGTTCAACATAAATAAATGCATAGTTATGTCTTTTGGGAAAAGAAACATGGTGGAATATGAGTTAAGGGGATTTAAACTCATAGAAGTTAGTGAGGAGAGGACTTAGGTATCAGGATTACAAATGATTTATCTTTTAAAAATCACTGTCATCTGATAGCTAAAAGAGCTAGAACAGTATTAAACAGTATTTTGAGACACATAATTTCTAGGAGAGAGGTGATGTTGCCACTCTACAATACACTTGTGAGACCATTCTTGAAGTACTGTGCACAGTTTTGGGCACCCAGTACCAAAAGAGTAACAACAGTCCTTGAGGGTGTACAGGGGAGGGTTATCAGTGAAGTCAAAAATCTTACATATGATGAGAGAAGAAAGGAATTAGGCCTCTTCTCACTGGAATATAGAAGATTTCTTGGGGACATGTGCCTACTATTTCATGCCCTGACCAATAATGATGTATGGGCCCAATTAGGTCTAGAATTAAGTCCCTCTAGCTACAATACATGTCCACATGTACTGCAACTCAAAGGGAATTATGCCACTCCAGGAAAAGGAAATTCTGGTTCATTCAAAGAGTGGTTGCTCTGGAATTCTTTGCCAGAGGAGGTTGTGAGCATGACTATGAATGAGTTTAAGGAAAGTTTGACACCTACTGTACCAACAATAATATCAAAGGGTAATTTTAACTCATGGTGAGCTCAATGGGCAACTGTGTCTACTTTGCTCTGTAATCACCTATGATAGTGGAAACCCTGTTTCTTAGAATATTGTAGCACTGACCAATGAGCTGTCAGCTCCAGATAAGGACCTCAAATTAAAAGCTTACCTCGCTAGCAGCTTCACAAACTTTATTGAGTGCAAATTGTGCTAAAGTGCTCTACATCCACCTAGCAAAATTCAGAGTGCAGCAGCTCCAACCTACCACGATAGTACCGGATAGAGAGGAACCTGCCCAAAACTGTAATTCTGTGGACAGCTGACTCAAAATACAGGAGAGGGTGGCAGTTTAGCTATGAGGTACAGTAATGAACTGTGAATGAGCTTGGTGCATCAGCAGACCTGGGCTTGATTCCCACAACCTCTACTTGCATACTGTGTGTCTGAGCAAGTCACTTACCCTCCTAGTGCTCCCAGGTTGCCCCTGAAAATAGGCACTTGTACCTAGTGGGCCTTACCTGGTTACTAAAAAAGAATAAATAAATAAAAAAAGGAGAGGCAGTGTGCCTTTCTCCTGGAGATGTACAAGCATCAAATCACCATCTAATAGCCAAGCCCAAGTGCTGTTAAACTCTGACGATGGCACCTCACTCCCTCAGTGTTCCAGTGCTTTAGATAATGAACAACTACAAAATGGAGTCTCCCAACAGAATGAGGAGTTGAGCAGTGTACTCACCGCTTCTGAGGATGCCAGAGCCGGAGCCATAGCCCTGTGTCCCCTTCCGAAGAGTGATGGTACTGGGCTGCAACAGGACTGCAATGGAAGGAGAGTAATAGAGGAGTTGCAGCAACAGAGGTACGGAGTGGGGAAGAAGTCAAAGAAACAGCATGGCCGTGAAAACAGACAAGACAGCACCTCAGCAACAGGAGCATAGAAACACTGCACAGCAAGCACATCGGGTGTGGGAAAGACAAGCAGGTGCCTCAGTTTGGGATATGAGTGTGCACCTTCTCAACAGACCATGGCATTACTGGCACAACAGTCTGCCAGATTGTCCATATTATCGGCTCTGGAGATGGTTGACGGTATTAGAGCCCCGGACAGGCAATCTTGGCTGCCTAGGAACACTACAACCTTGGTGGCTCAAGTATGGAATGGGAGATCTAATGTAAGCACTGTAAAACAGACTGCACAGTGTGGTGGAAGGCAAAAAGAACACAGAGGAAAGGGAAGAGATACGCATAAGAGTTACTCCTGACAAACCCCTGTGGGTCCAGGTTTATTGGCACAGCTTTCTGGAATTTGAATGAGGATTGGGAGAACCCAGTACACAGCCTCAGAGGACTGGTAATGTCAAATCCATGACTATCTCCACAGCTCCTGTAGGTATTGTTCTTCTGACTGAGAACGCTGCCAGTTCAACTTCTGGGTTAGAGACCTACTCCCCCCACATGCGTCTTCACCAGAGCTCATGTAAACACAAGGTGATGTGAGATCTTCTCAGGTAGACTCTGAAAGAAAGGATTTTAGATCAATAGGATTAGACTCTGTACAACAAATAGCAACTAGGCCAGAAGGGCCTACGAGAGCTTTTAGGATGCCTGATTTATTGCTGCACAAGGGGAGCCAGCTCAGCAACGAAAGGCTGTTAGGCTTAAATATAAGGGTAGGTTTGAATTACCCTGACAGAGTATGTCGTTCACAATATGTTGATAAATGTAATGTTTTTTTTTTCTGCTTAGTTCTATGCAGTGATTCATGTATTGGGGGAACAATCTTTGATGTCAGCTTTAAGACCCTGAAGTCCCGTGACCAATTTTGGTTAACATATGATCAACTGAAAGATTCAGCTCTATGGCCTCCTTGACTGTAATACCCCTGCCCAAGTCTGCCACTGAAATTATTACAGTTTTATTTAGGAATGAGAGTATAAATGTGTCTGGTATTTTGTATTGGCTACAAAATGTTGGGAGGTCTTAGAAAACACTGTTCTGATCATTGTTACTGAGCAGGTTTGGACGGGAGGATGAAATTTCAGGGGTAAAACTGAAACAAACCAATAGTGGTGTTTGTCGTTTACCAGGCAACTTCTACCTGGGGAGAGAGATAAGTACTGTATGCGCTTTTACCCTGGACAACCTTGCACATGCCACAAATGTGGGTTGTGGGGGCATTTGAGCCTTGCCTGTGATGCGGACAGATGCAATATGTGTTTTGAATATGTGCATGTCTGTTTTAGATGCTCAAACCTGTTCAGGTGTAATTTATGTGAGGAGAAGGGGCACTTCTATAGGCAGTGCCCTTGGGCCTCACACAACAGAATAGGTAGCTTGAACCAAGAAGACCTCATAGTAGGAGGATGAGCTAAAGGGATAGCGGAAGCTTCTGCTCAGAGGTTTGTCAATATGGCCCATGTGGGAACTACCAGAGAGGCAGCAGCACCATAAGAAACCATTGACCAGAATAATGTCCGGGCCCATCTGGTGAGGCTTTGGCTCTGAAGTCTCCAATACAGTTCAGGAAATGGTGGTGGAGGCAAGTGACACACCAGGTGGGTTAAAGTGGGTGTCCCACCTGAACCTGAGGCCTGCTTGGTTAGAGAGGACCCCTGACAGTGCCCTACCCTCAAAGAGCCCCTGAGGCAGACTTATGAGATTTGCAGCCAGAAATCCCCAAATTCAGATATGGTGATGGTCTTCTCAAGAAAAAGGAACAACAAAGGAAGGGAAGATTTAAGTCAGCACAGCCCCTGGCCACTCAAGTAATAAATCAACTTGCAGCTCTAGCAACTGCAAGATAGTGGGGAGCAATGGAAGAGAATGAGGGGACTCAGAAGCTTCCGCATTATGTCCTGTGCCCGGACTACTCTTCTGACTGGGATGAGTTAGTGCAAGAGACCTCGTAGCGAAAAACAGCTGCAGAAGGACTAGGTCTCAGGCTAGGGCTGCAGCAGCTGAGCGCCCAAAAAAATAATCCACAATGTGTAGAGGGCCACCATTTCTCAAGTCACCTTAAATGTGAACAGTATCAAGGTATACAGAAAAAGAATGACAACAATGGCAATATTAGACACTCTACCTGGCAATATAATTTTTTTCATGACACTGCCTGAAAACGTATGATATTTCAGCCACAAAAAATTATGGTTTTGTGGGGCATCCCTTTGGTCTCGAGGGGAGAGAGATGTGCTGGAGTTAGTGTTTTGTTTCGAGTCTCCTCATTTAAGGTGTACAGACTGGTAGAGACAGAACCCTGTTGGGCTCATCTGCTTGATCTGGTAAAGGAGAAACAGTTCTGCCTAATTAATACATATGCACAACAGACCAAGACAGCCAGGACTGCTCTGTTTCAAACAGTTCACCCATATCTTCACACTAGTAGTTAGTAGTGTTGGGAGGGGGTTTAACTGGAGTCTGTCTTTGTGGATGGGTGGGGGTAGAACCAAAAACTTCATAATGATACAATGTATTTCAGAGACACTATTATCACTGCAGGGTTACAAGATGGTTTGGCAAATAGCAGAACTGGTGCTGAGTTTTTGAAAGGCAACTTATGCACTAGAACAGACTTTCTATTTCTCTCAGCAGCATTACAGGTGAATGCAGCAGAGAACTGCAACTGAGAGATCAGATCATTTAACAGCATTATGTCACTGTTATGCAGAGCTAGGGACTAGACCATAGAGATTAAACATGACCTTACTAGAGCAGAGTGATGTGCAAAAGGAATGGCTTGAACTATATTGTGCCAGATGTTCAGTAATTACAGCCTATGATAATGTGGTGGGAAGATTCTAAATGGGACATTCAGCTTTTGTTTCAGAAATTGAGTCATAGATCTTGTCCACACTTCACACACTGTGTTGAAAATGTTTTTGAAACTGTTACCAGGCTTACCGTACAGGGCATCCACACTGGTAGGTACATGTTCCAGCTGTGCCCTATTTGTGTCCGCACTACAACTTTGCAACCGTGTACTGCAAACATGGTTGCAAACTGTGTACACCTCGCACAAAAAGGAGTGTGGGATACTAGGAAGGACCTTAATGACTAGTCGGAGGACCGACAGACATAACCAGGACAAACACAGTACCACTCTCCTGTCCACACTTGAGCAGGTAAGCATGTTAAAAACGCAATTGTTATGGAACTGTGCTACAACCCTGATGCAAACTGTTTTAAGGGAGTCTGGTAACATTTTTACACAGTAATAATGTTAGGACCTCTATGTGGACAGGGCCATAGAAAGTAATAATAGGTGCATGCATTATCTGGACTTTGGGCCAAACTGCATAAGTTGATAGTATCTTCACCAGAATTCATCCTGACATGTCTGAACAAATTGAAATAGGAAATGATAAAATGAAGCAGTATCACTATGATAGGCTTATTTCCCTAGAACAGGAACTCGTATTTGGCACAAAAGGGAAATCACAACATTTAGATGTATTCTCTGGATGTCAAGAGAGGGTGGAACATAGGATCCTTCCCTGTGAAAAAGAAAAATCAATGATACTTTAGCTGCCTGTATTGAGGGCATCATGGATATAGTTCAGGAACGTTTAAATAGAGTCATTTGGTAAGGAAGCTGACTTGCGCTGGGATTCAACCATTCTAGATATACTAAACATCCCAGAAATAGCACCCCATGTTCTGGCACAAAACTTCTAGCCCAGTCCAGGTCACTGAGGTGGAGTGAGCCATCGCCCATCTGGGCAATAATATAGTGCCATGGTCAGACAGACTGCCTGCAGAATTTTATAAAGCATTTGTGGCTTATTTAGCTCCTGTTTTATAGGTATTATACAAGGGAATCTTGGAGACAGGTTCATTGCCTGCCTCCATGCAGACAGCCATTCTGATACTCCTCTTCAAAACGGGTGAAAACTGAAACTGGGAATTGAGACTTGAGTTTATTAAACAGATCTAAAAATCTTGTCACAAAGTTTAGCCCACAGACTCTCAAAACTGCTACAATTGTGTCATTGTTGCACCACAAACTTATGCTATTACGCAGACAAGTATTGTGGACAACCTGATTGTTTTAAGTGAACTGTGGAAAAGAGGTACTAAAGGAGCTGTAGAAGTCTTTCTTAGCAATGGATTAAGACAAGGCTTTAGATTCAGTGCCACACGATCCCTGGGTAAAATTTTACTATAGGATGGCATAACCAGCGCAGATAGTCCTTACACCATTTTAGAATTCCAAACTGGATCCTGCAGTCCAGGTAAAGAAAGGGTAAGGCAAGGGTGTCTCCTGAGCCTTATATGTATTTCCTTTGGCCCTACTAATCCAGTTAATACAGCAGAATCAGAATGTTAGAGGTAAACAACTGACTCCAGACTCAACAACTGACTCCAGACTCAACAGAGCTTAAGACCCTAGTGTATGCAGACAACTTATGTATAGTACTAAAAGAAAATTCTCTGGTCCAGTGATCCAAGATACCACAGCAGGCTTTTCTAAACAGCAGGAGCAAAATTATCTATGGTAAGTGTGCAAGGGTTCATACTGGGAAACCAAGAGATTATTTGGTGAGGAACGTGGTAGCAGGGGCACAGGTCCCTGTATTGAGTGTAAGGTTTGGTGGTGGTTATATGGTTATGGGAAATTGGACAGAATGTATCCAAAAAGCAGAATGCAGTTTAGTGAGGTGGAAAACAAACTACTGTCAAAACATCAAATAGTGTTTTTAATTAAAACTTATTGCTCCTGTTTATTTTGTATATCAGTAGGGTACTTCTGCCCCAATTGCAGTGGAGGCAATATATGTTCTTTCTAGGTCTTTGGGGAAGAAGACAACCCCATTAAGAGGAAAACTGCTTGTAAGAAGTATGGGGGTATGTTGTAAATCTCATAGTTTTCTTTTATCTTTCTTTTATCGCACAGTTGTTCCCTAGTACCTAAAACAAGCAGAGAAACCATGGGGACCATTACTAGTAGATTGCTCATTCCATGACTGACAGAGTGGTAAACTGGGGTGTGGGTGAGGACCAGGTTCATGTTACCCTAGTATGTATTTCACACATTGGTTAAGATCAGGATCTGGACATTGTTTATAAATCATGTAGTTTCTCTTACTAGAAAACAGCTCTACTCATACATTATGCCTAATAGTTTTCATCAGCCAATAACTCTTAAACATTGAGCTGTTGGAAGAGAACAGGAAGCACTGAGGCAAATGCAGAACAATCATATCCCTGGACAAGTGTGGGACATCACGTGGCTGGGCCTACATGGGTGGATGGCCATGAAGTATTCTTCTAAGCATAAAAGGATAGAGAGGAACTGCCCATAGCAGAATGTAAACACTCCTGAAACTCACAGTCATTTACTTTTAGAACACCGCTTTGTTACATCTTTTGTTAGATCCTAAGTAGGATGTGGAAGAATCCGTGTCTAAAGGAGTACTTCAGTCAAAAATAGCAATTTAGATTTGTGAGTTTAGTCCTGGTGTGTCCTTCCCTTTGTTTGTTATTAGGAGTTTTTTCTAAATTTGCCTACTATTTCTATGGCCTCTGGGGCTATGTTAGCCTGGTGTGTTGCTTTTCTTTGTCACACAATGCATTCTGTCTCATGTAACAGTGATGCATCTGGGACCACTGATTCAGTAAAGGAAAGTACTGCAGCAGTAATCTGAATATTGAAGCCTGACGTTCTGGCCTCAGCTAAATGACTCTAATCCAGTATTTTTGTTTTCTGTATGTTTGTCTAGGTCTAGACAGCAGTAGTAAATGTTTTGTTTTTAAAGCTTTTCATTTATCAAACTACACCAAGCCATAAAAGCATGCAATCACCCTAGGTAATCATTAGACCTCAAGTGATTGTTAAGTTGTAAATTTAGCCTTCAGTGCCCACTGGCTAAGGAAAGTGACAATATCACAACTGGCTGTAAACCAGTATTTGCAGAATTTATGGTCCCGGACGATTACTGTCACATAGGATAGAAGGCATTGTAGGAAAAGAAGAGCAATAAACCATGGTAGTATGGAGATCCCTAGAGACCATGAAATTAGTAGGAGAGGCAATAAACTGTACTGGACAGCCTCACTAACCTTCTTGGAGAGTCTTCCAGTATGGGGAAAAGGTGTCGGCCTGAACAGGATCAGGGAGTAGGAAATCAAGTATTTCAGCAGTTTGTTACAGGAATGGCGCAAGGAAAAGGTTACCATGTCATAGGTGACTTGAGGAGCTTCTGGGAGACGATTATTCAAGCCAGACTGATTTCACTGAAACAGGCAAGGAACAAGTGCATTAGGACAAAAGTTCAATGTTCACCTTGGGCGATAAACTAGGCAAAGGGAGTATGGCTTTAGAAAATCTATCAGCAATAGTTTAGAAGACGGAACTTAGTCGCCACTCCCCCACAATCAAGACATACTGAATCACATTACAGGTACAACCACAATAAGTAGAAAAAGGCACTGAAGAACTGAAAAAGGGTTCAGGATAATGGGAGACACAGGAATTTACCAGGTGGAAGAAGCAATGATTCAGCCACAGGCTTGTGGACAGGGGTGTGCATTAATGCCAGAAGCCTGGGTAGCAAGATAAGTGACCTTCAGACATGGATGGCGGAGTCCTGTATGGATCTTGTAGCAGTCACAGAGACCTGGACATCAGACAGCAATGACTGGGATCTTGCAGCCCCTGGGTACGCACTCTTCAGGAAAGACTGGGAGGGTTGTCAAGGGAGGGGGGTTGTACTCTAGGTTAAGGAGGGAAGAGTGGCCACATCCTGCAAATGAGCCTTAGAGAAGGAATGGAATCCCTGTGGGTTCAGCTTAGTTCATCCTCAGGAAAGAAAATCCAGGTTGCGGTGATATATATATATATATATATATATATACACACACACACACACACACACACACACCATGTATATATGGTATATTATATATATATTAGGGGGCAGTATAGCACAGTGGTTTAAGGCTCTGAGCTGCAAATCTGCAGACCTGGGTTTGAGTCCCACAGCCCCCACTTGCATACTGTGTGACCCTGAGCAAGTCACTTAACTTCCCTGTGCTCCCTGGTTGCACCTGTAAACAAGCTTTCAGCTTGGTGTGCCACTCCTGCTTAAATAATTAAATAATTGGATATAGACCTCTGAACCAAGTGGAAGACAAGGATAAGGATCTTTTGGAGGAAATCAAAGAAATGTCACTAAAAGGAGAACTAGTGGTAGCGGGGGACCTTAACATGCTAGATGTGAACTGGGACATCCCAGTGATTAGATCTTCAAGGAGTCAAAAAAAGCCTTACATGATTGCTTTCTTACACAGTTACTCACTGATCCTACTAGGCAGACCAGCCTCTTGGATGTGGTCCTCACTAACTCAGAAAAAAATGAGGCAGTCAGAGTCAGGGAGCAGCTGGCAAACAGCAACCACAACTCAGTTTGGTTTAAAATAGCCTTGCAGGGAGTCAAATCCCAGTCAATCCCCCTTATCACCCTCCCTGTGCATCTCAGCAACATGTTTACCTTACCCACAGCTGTGTTACAGTGTGTTGTTGTTTTCAGGCCCTCAAATACGAACATCCCTAATGTAGGTTCTTTTCTTCAGTGATGCTTTCCAGTGCCACCACATCCATTTCATATTGCACTCTGGAACTCCTTTTACTAATGTGTATTACTATGCATTTTTTAGCATTGAAACCCATTTGCAATAGCTTTGACCAGCTCCCCAACCTACCCAAATACTCCCCGAGTTCACTTGTCCCATCCTCTGTGTCCACCCTTGTGTAGATCTTCAAGTCATCTACGAAGAAGCAGATCTTACCCATGCTGTCTTTGCCTATGTCACAAATAAGTGCATGGCAATGGACCAAGCCCAGCACCAACCTCTGAAGTACCTGTACTTCACCTGTTATATCCCTTACCTCTGAAAAGTCCCCAGTTAATGCTGCCCTCTGTGTTTATTCCCTCATCCAGTTATCTGCTAGAGCTGTGCAAAATATATAGTTCCAACCATGGAATGTCTGTAGAACAAACATTCTGATTCTGTGGAATTTCACAGAAATTTTGTGAAACTTATGCAGAATTTTGCCAAATTTTAAATTTCAGTTATTTCACTATAATGTTAAAATTATGTGCCAAATAACACCAAATTTGAAATGTAACTGTACCTAGTAGCTTAGAAACGGGTGTTCAATTTGAGCATCTTAGATTGAAAGGGGTGGAGTTATGGGTACAAACATTTAATAAAATGTAATTTTCAGTTTTTAGATAATTTTAAACAGTTTTATTCAAATTTCTGCATAATGTCAGAACTTAGAGAAGCATCCAGCTTGGGTATATGCACCACATTTTAAGTCCCAAGCTTCAATGGGAGCTGAGTTATAGGTAGCAAGCATTTTGCCAAAATTTACATTTCTGCAATTTTAGTATACTTTTGATAGTATTCATTGAAATGTTATACAATTTAACAATTATACAGGTTGTCACACATTTGTAGATGTACATAGTTTCAGATTTCTAGCTTCAAATGGGACTGAATTATAGCCTGCCAAATGAATTGCCAACATTTAAATTTCATTTATTTCTAATGTTAAAACAACATATCAGAATTTAGCCAGAGTTGAAACATTTAAACTACTATACCACATGGTCATTTCTGAAAAAGTTCATATTTGCAGCTTTAAATGGGATTGAATTAAAAGTCAAACTTTCACAACATTTAAAAATTAAATTTTGCAAGAATGTAAACTACAAGTTTATAAACCCCTGAAACTTTAAAACCAGAGGCTACAATACCATTAAATTAGGTAGGGTCTTGGACCTTACAAGGAGACTTTGTGTGCCAATTTTATTAATTACTTGCTGCCAGAAATTGCAAAATAACATCTGTACTTAAATTCAAATCCATTAGTCTTTGTAAAACTGTAGAATTTCATCAAAAATTCCATAACACTGGAATTTGTTAATTTCACTCAGCCTTATCTGGGGATTCTAATTAAAGGATAGGGGTATGAGAGGCAGGGAGCAGAGGGTCACCAGGTTCAGGAGTCAGATGCACAGTTTCACCAAGAAATGGAGTGTTGAGCTTGGTAGCACAGTAGTGCTAGACCCCAGGTTGGAGCAAGGAAGCACAGAGATTCCAACCTGAATGCAGGATATTCAAGGATCACATCCAGTAAATGCATGATCCAGGGAGCCTGATGTACATGCAAGTCTGAGACTTAGAGGTAGTCAAAATGATGTAATGGGGGAATACAATGTCTGGGGCAGCAGGAAATAAGAATTCTGGCTATTCCAACAGGGTAGGTCAACAGGAAAAGGAGCAGGTGACTCATGTTTTAAAGGGGCACTGTCAGCTTTGGTCATCCGTTTTTGTGCATACACAAGTAGTGTGCCTCTTAGCACACAAGTATGAAAGACCGATTCTATTATTCCCTCATACATCATAAACGGATGAAAGTTTTCTAGTAAAGCTTATTTTTAAATGAGTTGCTTGCTGGTCGAGCCGACATAAACTCACCACCACCGGAAGCACATGATGCGCGAGTCCGAGCATCTGGAACAAGCAGGTCCAGTGTAGTTTTGGGCATGCAGCATGGAAAATTAAGCTTCACAGCAGCATTGCAGTCTTCCAAGGTGCTGGTGATTGTGTAAATAAAAAGCGAGCACCGAGGAATTAAGGTATTTCACTTTTTTAAAATGGGGCTGAAATCTCGCGCGCATGCATGAAGGGCAGCATGAGTATGATCTCACAGGTGGCATTGCGCGCACATCTTGAGTTTCAACCCGTTTTAAAGTAGTTACCAACTCTCGGTCGCTGAACTATTCTTTGCCTATGGAAAACTGCAATGCTGTGACAATTTTCCATGCTGCAGTAAAATCACTTGGGACAGCTGATCAGATAACTCATCGTCATGTCGGTCAGTGAATATGTCGACCAACAAATATCGTTTAAAATGGCTGAAACTCGTCTGGTTGTGGTGTGAGACAACAGATCTGATCTTAATGCTTGTTCCTTTGCTCTCATGCAAAACGGATGACAAAGCAAACAGTCTTTCTCTGGGGAGTTTGTCACTGTAAAGACCAAAGAGGATATCAGTGGGATCAGTAGTTCTACTGAGTCAATCTGACTATGCCAGAAAGGGGGAGGTAAGTCACCAAAGGAGGAACAGCAGGACTGCAAAAGTTCAGCCCAGCTTATCAAATGAAGTAGTGATACGTGCATTGTTAATGTTAAATTCCACAAAAGAATTCTGGATACTTCATCTATATGCTATCATAAATATGTGAGAAAATGTCACCAATAATTGTTGTTTCTACTGCAAATTTAAAACTGCTAAACCAATTTATCCAGTTGTGTTAGACACTAGGATACACTGACTATGGATATGCATGTCAAATGTTAAGTCATAGGTTCAAAGGTTCATAGAGGTTATACAAGTTCAGTAGGCTGTTTGCCCTGTAAAGAACTCACCCAAGTTCTTATGGGTGGAAATCATGTTTCTTGATCCCCATATGTTTGTCGAGTCTAGTTTTAAACACAGTTATGTTTGTACTTGACACTATTTGTCTTGTAGACTATTCCATAGACCCACAACTCTGGGTAAAATATGCTTCTCTCAGATGTCTTTATTAAGTCACCTTTAACTTATAGCCATTGCTTTTGGTTTAAACGTGCCTTCATCCAGTGTCAAGCCAACAGTTTCCTTTAGATAACTATTGTTGATTGCTTTATAAGTTAAGTCAATGCCTGCAAAAGCAGAGAAGCTACAAACATCTGCATTTTTGAGTTTTCACAAAATTTTGCAAATATTTATACAGTAAAGTTTGAACCCCTGCAACTTAAAAATCTCTAATCCAGTTCTCTCCATATTTAGATAATTCTATAAGCATTACAAAAAGGTTATCTGTGCTAATTTACATGTCTCTCTCCAAAGCTGCCCGAGTTATGTGCAGATTAAATGTTTTCAGGAAATTTCTGGCAAAAATAAAAGACAGATTTTGAGCACATATAATTTTGAGATGATGCATTATATTGTCATTAAATCTGGCACATTGTTACAACACCTAACATCACAGAAAGATGCCAAATTTAAGATATGTGACCCAGTAGACAGCTGAGGTATATGCAGATAAAAATGTTCATGAAATTTCACACACAAAAAAAAAATGACAGACTTTGAGCACCTGTAACATTATTTATTTATTTATTTATTTCATAATTCGGATTTACAACCTTTGAGTCAAAGACTCATTTACAAAGGCACCTCATCACAGAGAGGGTAGACAACAATTGGTGGTGGAGTACAAATAGAGAACATTACAGGTGAGATACAATAAAAGAACACACAAAGCAATTCCAGTAATACAAATGTGTACAAAGGCTTCAATTAGTTACAATTAGTCTAGTATATAAATAATAAGGTTTTAGGGTTCTGGGAGCGATACCTGGGGCTAAGGGGTGGTTGCTGGGGAGAAGGCAGTCGGAAGGATGTTGTCTGTAAATTGGGCCAGGCGGAGCTCTAGGTATGGGCCAGCCAGGGACAGTTACAGCTCTGAGTGTCAGTGAGGTGGTTTCAGAGGGCGATTTTGAAAAGGCCAATTTTGGGGAGGTTTGTGATATGAATGGGGAGGGATTTGTACCAAGAGGGGGCTCTGTGGTGGAATGATCTTTGGGCTAGAGAGGTCCTGGCTCTCAGGACCTGGAAGGTGGCTTTGGTTGAGCTTTGGGTGGCAACCAAGTGGGTAGCCAATTTTAGGGATGCAGCAACCCCCCAGGAGGAGATAGCCCAAGTAGTGATTTTTTTGCCAGTATACAGGTGTGGTAGCGCAGGCACTCATCAAAGGTGAGTAAGTTTGAGGAGGAGTAGAGCTAGCATGTATGCGTTCTGCTGGGGGCACCGGTCAGGAGCCTGCAAGCCTTATTGATCGAGGTCTGGACTTTGGCGAGGGTAGTGGGGTCAGCAGCCGCATAGATGGGGAGCCTGTAGTCGACCAATGAGAGGATGGAGGAGGTGATAGCCAGCTGGAGGGCATTCTCAGGGAGGCAGTCTTTGTGGCGGTAGAGGAGTCCAATCCAGGTGTTTATGGCAGTGGACAGGGAATTAAGATGAGAGTGGAAAGAGAGAGCCAAGTCGAAGGTAATGCCCAGATATTTGTATGCAGACATCTGTTCAAGGTGGTGTAGGGTGCTGGGGAGGATGAGAAGGGGGGGCATTTCTGGAGTTGCTCTGGCAGTAGGCAAAAAGCATAGATTTTGTCTTCTTGAGATTCAGAACTAGACAATGGTTGAGGAACCATTTTTCAGCTTGGCTGAAGGTGTGTTGCAGAGAGTTCTGGAGGGTGATGGGGTCAGGGTGGGAGGCGATGAGAACCGCATTGTCAGCATATAGGAGCATTCTACCTGAGCAGGAGCTAGGAAGGTGTTTAGAAAGAGACTGAACAATGTGGGGCCCAGGATGGAACCCTGGGAACACCTGAGTGAACAGGTAGGGCAGCTGATAGGGTACCATTTATCTTGACCCATTGGGATCTGGCATGGAGGTAACTGGAGAACCAGGCAAGGGGGCCAGATGAGAGCCTAGTTGATGGACAGAGTCAAGCAATAGGGGATGACAAACAGTGTCAAAGGCCTTATATAGGTCAATGAACACTGCCCCAGCACTGTCTCTAGAGTCAAGTGCAGAGCGTATTTGCTGTGAGAACTCTAGGAGGGCTGTGGTGGTGCTGTGTCCAGGGTGGAAGCCATGCTGTTCTGGACATAGTATACTGTATTTGGTTAGATATTCCATGAGTTGGGTGGATACTATTTTTTCCAGGGCTTTAGAGAGTGGAGGGAGGATGGAGATTTGTCTGTAGTTATTTGGTAATATGAGATCTCCATTCTTATGAATTGGTAATTTCAGCTGATTTTCAGGTGCTCAGGAATTGACCAAGGCACAGAGACTGGTTTAACAGGTCAGTGAGGAGGGCTAGCATGACATCTAGAGTTAGGCGGAGAATCCTGGAGTCAATGGGGTCACAGCTGGGGTTGTGGCTGGAGAGGCTTTAGTAGGAGTGGTTTGGCTTCATGAGGAGATATGGTGCGTAGGAGAAATGGGGATGATTCAGGGTGGGGGTTGAGGTAGGAGAGGGTCAAAAAGTGGACAGGAAGGACTGCATTTAGGTCAGAGAAAGCCGTGTTGAGGCAGTCAGCAATATGTGGGGGTCAGTGGTAATAGTGCCGTTG
The DNA here is from genome assembly GCA_016271365.2 of Neoceratodus forsteri. Taxonomy (NCBI): domain Eukaryota; kingdom Metazoa; phylum Chordata; order Ceratodontiformes; family Ceratodontidae; genus Neoceratodus; species Neoceratodus forsteri. The sequence goes on along the minus strand of CM028138.1, from coordinate 68,423,334 downwards.
ACAGATATCTGAGATGGGGAGCAAGTTTTTCCATTGAGCTGCTATATTATCCCAGAACACATGCACAGAGCCCAAGGAGGTGGCCAGGGTGGTTTGGTAGTATTTGGACTTGGCTTGCCTTATGGCCCAGGTGCATTGGTTATGAGTGGCATTATAGGCCTGTCTGTCCATTGTCCTGCCTGACTCGACCGCGACATGCCAGAGGTTGTTCCGCTGCCTCACTTGTTGAATAAGGGAAGGGGAAATCCAGGCAGCATTCTCTCTTTTGAAGTGGGTACTGGTAAAGGGGGCAAAGAGGTCACAGGCCTTGCAGACTGCTCTGGTGAGGTAGGCTAGCGCAGTGTCTATATCAGTCGCGAGTGAGATCGGGGACCAGTCAAGTTGGGCTAGGTACTGCTTCAGTTTACTGAGGCCCCCTGGGTGAAAGCAGTGGTGGGAGGTGACTTCGTGTATGGGTTTTTGCATGGGGGAGGACCAGAAACAGAAGATAGGGGAATGGTCGCTGAAGGAGTTAGTTAGGACAATAACGGTCTTGATTTTGTGGGGGCGGTTGGAAAGTATTATGTCAAGGAGGGAGCTGGTGCCACTTGACTGGTTAAATCTGGTAGGAAGAGTGACTAATTGAGCTAAGTCAAGGGCAGTGAAGGAGTCCTTTATGTTTGCAGCAGTGGAGCCTACCAGTTGGCATTGAGGTCACCTAGGATGAGCTGCTCGGCTTTGTGAGGCAGGGTAGAGAGCTAGTCAGTAAGGGAGTGGATTGCTGGTCCTTGGTCCCATGGGGGTATGTATGCAGTGGTAAGATAGAGAGGGCCCCTGCCCTGGTCAGGGGAGATTTTTAAGGTGATGGCTTGGGCACCATGACCGAGCTTGGGGAAGGAGAGCATGGCTAAGGAGGAGTCACACAAGTAGACTGCACATCCGCCAGCAGCTTACCAACTCGATCCTCTCTGAACAGGATGAAACCAGGGAAGGAGACAGCTGAGTCAGGGGTTGATGAGCTAGGCCTCCACTATGGCAATGATGTCTGGCCTGTGTTGTGCAACCCAGCACTGGAGTGCAGCAGTTTTCTTTGGGAGACTGCAGATGTTCATTGAGGCAATACGGAGGCCACATCCAGCAGGGTGCGAGAGGGGGGTAGAAGACCCAGGACCAGGGTTGGGGTGGACATCTCGGAGAGCAGAAGAAGTAAGATGATAAGTCTGAGGAGTGGGCTGTGGCAGTTGGGGTTGATACATTTGAGCTGATAAAATCTGGGGAACAGAGTGTGTGATGTGCCAGATAGGATAGGAGCTCCTAGTGGCAGCTGCATTTAACCTACTAATAGAGGAGTAGACATAGAAAATGTCACTGCTACGAGAGAATATATAGCCCTCAAAACTATCCATTGAATTTCATGATATTTGGCACGTTATTGGCCCTCCATCCAAAGTGTGCACATGTTAAATGCCAGAGCTCTAGCTTAAATGACAATCAAGTTATGACCAAATTACTACATTTTAAAAATTCTGCAAAATTCTGATGACATTCAATGAAATTTCACAGAATTTCACGAAATTACATTAACATTCCACAAATTCAGAATTCTCCCATTCTGCGCAGCTCTATTCTCTACCCAAATCATCATTTTTTTTTTCTATTTCTAGGTCCCTTAACTTTTTGGCCAGCCTCATGTTGGAGACTGAGTCAATGATGTTTCTGAATTCCAAGTACACTATACTGAGTGCTTGTTCAGTATCTTATCGGCTGCCCTGGTCACCAAGTCGAAGAAGTTGACTTGATTTCTCTGGCAAGACCTTCAACTTGTGAACCCATGTTGGCTGGAGTCCTGCAGCCCATTTCCCTTCAGGAAGCCCACAGGTTACTCCCATGTATAGCCTCCATAATGTTTCCCACTATAGGTATCAAGCTGTCTGGTTTATAATTTCCTGGTTCTTCCTTTCTTCCTCTCTATGTAGCAGGACCTTGTCTGCTGTCCTCCAGTCCCTAGGGGCCACCACCACACCCCATCTTGAGCTGCAGTTGAATATGTCTGCAAGTTCTACTGCTATCACCTACACTATCTCCTTAAGCATTCTCAGGTGTAAGCCATCAGGTCCCATAGGTTTAACTAACTTCAACACTTTAAGCTTATATAAACACCATACTCCCTGTTATTTTGGTCATGCTACATGAAGATCTGCTTTCCTGTCTTCTGCTCTTAACCCCACATTCTGGTAGTGACCCATCCATGCCCCTAGTAAAGGCTGAACAAAAGTATTTGTTCAGTATCTCTGCTTTCCCTTTGTCTCTCTCTTCCCATCCTTCTACAAATGGGTACTGATGTGCCACCCTATCAAATGCTTTCTCATGGTCAATAGAGAGAACACATCCATCAAGCTTACCACAGTCTCCCATTTCCAGTACTTCCCTAATGAAAATAAATTCTGTATGCACATACCTACCAATGACTGAACACCAGGACTGAAACAGAATGATTACTGTTCCACGGATGTCCGTCTTTTAGAGGAGATTGGACATGATTTTTACACAGTTAACTGTCCTTCCATCTTTCTTTTCATGCCAGTTATGTATCTGATATGCTTTGATCAATTTTTTAATAAACAAATGATTAAGCTTTGGGGTGCTCTCAGATCTAGACAGAGTTCTACTCTCCTAACCAGCTACTGCTCTTTCTTTTCCTATTTCTAAGACATTCTATGACAACAATAACACTATCCCATGCTATTCATCTGAATGGCCAGGAATGGTGTTATTGATATCACAGAATGTTCTAGAATGTTTAGGCAGTATGAAAAGAGGGGAGTGGCAACTGCTGAGGAGAGGGGGATTCAGGGTAATGGCACCAAAATTAGATGAGTAATTTAATAAAGAAAAGGTCAAAAACATAAGAATATTGGATACACAATAAAAGGACAAAAGGAGAGTATCTAGATGTATAAAAAAACCTGTTTCCTTTCACCTTTAAATAAAATCTATATCAGATGTTTAATTTCCATGTTCTGTAGACACAGGGGGTTTCAATGTTTCAAATCATGTGTTGGCCCTTTTTTTATGATTGCTTGCACATGCACAAGAAAGGTTTTGTTACACTACAGGGGATTTCGAAGGTGTGTCACTGCAGAGCCCATTGCAGTTCAAACTGGAAGGGGCTTGGCAATCCAGACCAATGACCACACACTGTGGCTGTGACAGCACTTGCTGCATGCTGGGTCAAAGCTTTGTGTAGTTAAGAGGACTGAAACTGCTCCAATCAGAGGGGACTTCAGTCCTTTCATTTGCATAAAGCTGGTCAGCAAGCAACTGATCAGCTTTTAGCATCAGGAGTGTGAGTGACCGCACCATCCATCTCTCTTTGTCCCCATCCCCTCTAAGCTGCTCATCTGCCAACCCACCCCAATCTTTTTTAATATTTAAAAAATATAGGCAGACCAGGGAGCCCACCCTAGCACTTCTTGTCTTGAGCCTCCCTTCCTCCAGGTCGTCTTCCCCCATTCTAAATGAGCCCAACACTGGAGTGCCCAATCCCAGTGTCAGAATAGCCCTGATACAAAGAAACCATCCCTTAAGGTTTTTCTCCCTGTAAAACAGAAACCATCCCTCGACAATCTCACCCCCCCACACACACACACACTATCTATCTATCCATCTGTAACACAGGCTGCTATTGGTAACATAGGCTTCTAATGTGGCTGCTCATTTTCCACCACTCTCAAGTCCTAGTGATCACCACTGCTGTTTTTAGGTGGGACAGAGTTTGATCTATTCCCTTGAGTTCAGCATATGGTTGTTTGGATGTGATGGTGAAAGTTTCCTAACCATCTCCTATTTCACTGTCAGGTGGGGACAAAAGTGTCAGGCCATGAATGTGTCTGGCTCTGACTCTTATTGTGCTCACCCGAGGCAGCATCATGAAATCTTTTAATCTCAGAGGAAAGATTGGGAACTCCTTGGTAGTACATTTATTTGACAGTTTTGCAGGTAAGGAGACTGGAATAGTAGCTAATTAAGTTTATAGCCGAATGGAGCATAGGAATCAAGCAGCCATTGCTACTTTGCCATCACCAGAGGTCCAGCTTCTGAAGTTATGAAGTGTCTCAGCTGCATCTGCCCCCATACCTGGGAGCAGCATGTCTACTCCATCCAAAATAACCCCCTATTGATTGATTGAAGATGCTTGTGTCGGCAATGAGTTACTGTGTTTAGTATCTGAATTAGTTAAGCTTGCCCTCTGCCTCAGTGCCATGTGGTCTCAAAGAGACATTTTAGACCCATGGCTGGCCCCCTCCCAGGCTAGATAGCCCTTAAAAACCTGATAGTTAAGGATCCACTGTACAAGCAATCTGCCTGTCTATCTATCTCTTCAGTGGATTGGGTGCCCACCCCCACTACCGCTTCATTCTCCCATCCCTCTAAGTTGCTCACCCACCCACCCCAATCTTTTCAATATTTTGAAAATATAGGCAGACCAGGAGCCCACACCTTGAGCCCATCTCCTCCAGCACACCTGCCCCATTCAAAATGAGACCAACACTGAAGGAGGCAGTATAGCGCAGTGGTCCAAGGCTCTGAGCTATAAATCTGGTGACATCCAGCAGACCAGACCTGGGTTTGAATCCCACAACTTCCACTTGCATACTGTGTGACCCTGAGCAAGTCACTTAACTTCCTTGTGCTCCCAGATTGCACCTGGAAACAAGCTCCAACTTAGTGTGCCTTTCCTGGTTAAACAATTTCCCTTCCCTAACACTGGGGTGCTCAATCCCAAGGCATAGCCCTGAAACAAACCCCAACCTTCTACTCAGCACCCACCACAACACAGCCCCCAAACACCTCACTCACCTGAACAGGTCAAAGGTGAAGATCCACTCTCCAATCGAAGACACGTCTTGCTGCTGGAACTGCTAACTGCAATATGAGTAACTAAGGTAAGTGCGGTTCAATGTATTTCAATGTGGTTTTAAATTTTCATGCATAACTTTGTAAGTTTTGCATATTTTGACCCCAAAGTTTCAACATAGCCATTATGGGACCCTACCTCATGACCAATGGCAGTGGAATCATGCAAATCATGCCCAAAAGGAGATGTTATGGTCACATTGTGAAATCACCTTTCGGGCAGGATTTGAAACATTTCACTGCCCTTGTTCACCTCAGCAGCCATATTTTGGGATCCCAACACTGTGAGCTAAGTTCGGGAGTGAGCTCAGTGACCCTGCTGGATGGGGGGAGGATGGGGGAATGACACTGTTATGCGACACACACACACACACCCCCAAGCCAGAGAATGAAAGGTGGAGGGTTGTCTGCATGGATCTGGGTACCATATAGTGAAGACAATTCTCCTCTTGGCACTGGACCCTGCACCTCTCCATCTGTGGGTGGCAGAGTGCCTTGTGCATTGGCTGACAGATGCACTGTTTGCTCTGTACAGCTTTATCTGTAGCTACATGGAAGCACAGGGCTCCACAGTCACTGGACAGCCCCATGAATTCTTCACCTCTGTCTCTGCACTGTAGTGCAGGCCATTGGATGGAGTCTTCCCTTGGCACAGGGCATCTGCATTCATGCACTATCAATGCCAAACACCACATGTGCAAAGGAATGTTCGGCATTGACAAAAGCTTGTATGCATACAGATTTTGATCGAACACCCAGACAGTGTTACTGGATGTTCCTTTAAATAGCATATATTTATACAGCTGTGTTAGTTTGTTAGTCATATTGTCTATATTCTATTTATAGAACTCAGATGTCAAGCCATCCATTCCTGGGGCTAACTTTTTATTTAATCGTTTAATGACTAACTGTACCTCCTTCAACTGAACAAGATGTACTATCTGGCTTGTTATCTCCTGAGGGGATTTAGGAAGAGACATCCTGGAAAATAAACCTTCTGTGTTCCCTGTTAATGCAGGGCTGACAGTATAGCCTAGAGGTTAGAGTAATGAGCTGTGAATGAGCTTGGTACATTCAGCAGAACAGGGTTTGATTCCCACAACCTCTGTGTATGTACTGTGTGACTCTGAGCAAGTCATTTAACTTTCTCTGTGTTCCTAGTTTGCCCCTGAAAACAGGCATTTGTGCCTGGTGGACTTACCTGATTACCAAACAACATTAAAAAAAAAAAGACTGTGACCGAAACATGTCACCCACGGATCTTATAACTATCTGCAGTATATTGTGTTTGGAGGACTGTACCATTCCATCTCTATCTGCTAAGCTAACCTACTCATGATACATTTACATACTGTTGCTTTGCAACTTTGTAGTGAACCCACTAGGGATGGTGCAATGCTGGACCTCATGCTTACCAACAGGAACAGCATTGCAGATGTCATAGCATGCAATCACCTGGGGACCAGTGATCACCATACAGCGGGATTTAACATTAAGATGTATGCCAAGCAAACCACAAGAAGATGAGGGTCCTGTACTTTAGGAGGGTAGATTCTGAAGAGAGGGGGACTGTCTCAGTAGCTGCCTAGGAGGGTGGATTGCCATGGAGCATAACCTCTCAACTAGAGATGCAGCAAATTTACATTTTGCTGGTGACGTGCCCGCGAAGTGGGCACTTCACAGTGTCACTCTGCTAAGCAGAGAGGCCAATGCAAAAGGCTCACTTCACCTTGTGATTATTACTTCGCATTGTCATTCCACCTTAACGCGAAGTAAGGCGGAGTGACAATTATATCAGCAGCCCTTCACACACACAGTCACCAGAATTAATGTGCATCCCCAAAATACTCATGTCTTGTGTCCAAAAAACTTCCCAGTGCTGACAGTGACTAAGTGAAATGAGAGCACAAGAAAAGCAAAGTAGCCCAGAATTAATGGCGTACTCAGACGTCATGCGTGCAGTAGTCACACACAGTCACCAGAATTAATGTGCATCCCAAAATGCTACTGTCTTGTGTCCATAAAATTCCCCAGTGCTGATGAAGTGAAATGAGACCATAACAAGAAATGCAAAGTCTCCCCAATGGCGCACTCAGTCATGTGCTAGTGGTCACACAGTCACCAGAGTTAATTTGCATCCCAAAATGCTACTGTCTTTTGTCCAGAAAATTCTCCAGTGCTGACAAAGTGAAATGTGAGGTAACAAAAATGCAAAGTCTCCCAGAAATAATGGTGTACTGCAAACACACAGACAGATTAAGATTGTGCTGCACACTCAAGAGATGCAGATGCAAAGGCACAACACCTAACCAGTGCTCACAAGTCACAAATCCAAATCTGGAAAATAATAAATTTTGTCAGTTAGGGGGTAGTGCATGGCAGTAACAGTCCACTACCAGTAAAGATACCACAAAGCAGAATAAAAAATTCATGCAGGTGCAGTGGATAGCAGGTACACACTGCTGCAATTACTCTGTGGCACAATAGAAGGTGTCTGATTTAATGGCACACATCGCACACACACTCACACACACTACAAGTAATGCATAGCAAATTGAAAACCTTTAGTAATATAACCAAATGTTTTAAACAAACTGAAATTATACACTGCTGCACCACAGCAATCAGCAAAAAAAAGTCAAGAATTACTGAAATTATTACTGCTCGTACATTAACACAGTTATACAAGAAAAATATAACCAAAACAGAAAGACTGCCTTTTTCTCCCAGTTAATCTATTACTCCACAGATACGCCCCTTCTCCAAAGCACACTTCGCAGGACACAGACTGACTGTTCTAAATTACCATGCAAAATCCACACACAAACAATAAACACTCGATGATGTGAGCACAGGAGGATTTTCTACAATTGATGTACTAAATTTTGAGCAAACAATGGCTCAAAAAGGCTTTGTAACAGCTTTTAGAGGATTTGAATCACAGAGCTCTGAGAGGAAACTGTCCCCATCTTCTGCTACACACACACTGCACAGAACTGAGACTGTGCAGAACAATCTAGAGCCCATGTGACCTGCAATCCCATGAAGCATTGCAAAATTCGCCTTTGGAGCTCAAAAACAACGCGTAGTGAGGCGAAGTACATTGATTTCAATGTACTTCGCCTTAAAATTGGTGGAGAAGTGGTTTGGGAAGGTGGAATAACGTGAAGTCATTGTTCTCAATGGACTTCGTGTTCCCCATTATAACGCAAAGTACTCCACTTCGTGTTGCAGAATACTTTGCAGATTCCGCGTTACTCCGCGAATCACTTCGCGGAGTGAATTTCGGCCACTTCATCCACCACTACTCTCAACTGTCCCTGATTTTCAGGGATGTCCCTGATTTTCAGGGATGTCCCTGATTTTGCCTCAAGATTTTCCTCTGTTCCTCATAAAGTTTGTGTTTTTGAGACTGAACAGCGGGGATTGTAAACACAAAATAATACCAAACATTAAAGTTACAGACTTCTTGTTCTTCATAAAATGCATCTTAACACTAATCCCCTCATTCTATCAACTCTCTGAGTGAATATTATACATTTTTAAAATGTGTCCTGATTGGGGTCTTTGCCCTGATTTATTTAAGCCTTATCCCTGATTTATGAGGCAAGAGATTGAGAGGTACAGCATGGAGGTACAGAAACAGTACAGAAAAAGGTAGGGCATAATTAAGGCATCCAGTCTCAGCATGGGGTCAAGCAAAAGCCAAAGTGAGAAAATATCTTTATGGTATTGTAAGGAAGTGGCCATGGTGGTGAAGAAAAAAGGTAGCATTCAGATGACAAAGAAATGCAGAGGGAGGAAGACGACATACATACCAAGTAAAACAGAGGGAAGTGAGTAAATTACTGAGGAGAGCAAAGGTGCAGACACAGAAAAGGAAAACTAATGGGATAGCTAAAGGGAGAAGACTTTCTTCAGGTACAAAGAAAAAAAAACAAAGGGAGGAAAGTAAGGATTAGGAGGCTGACTGAGGCAGACTACACAGAAGAGGATCAGAAAAATGCAGATGTCCTGAACAGGCATTTCTGCTCAATGTTCATAATAGAAGGAGGTGGGAGGAGCCACAAGGGAGAAGTGGGAGAAATGGGGGGAGGACACAAGTTCATTTTCAAAGGAAAGAGTCCTGAAGGGACCTGCTGATCTGAAAGTGGACAAAGCCATGGAACCAAATCAGATACACCCAAGAACATTAAGTAGAGGTTCTTACTGCACTATTGACAGCCTTATTCAACAGGTCACTGAAACCAGGTGTGGTTCGGGTAGACTGGTGGAGAGCAGACGTCCTACTCCATAAATGTGGCAGCAGGAAAGAGGAGGCAAACAACTGTAGGCCAGTCAGTCTCACATCAGTGGTGGGAAAACTAATGGAAACCTTGTTAAAGGAGATGTTAGTAGTGTATCTTGAATCTAATGGATTACAAGAGCAAAGGCAGCATGGATTCACTTGGGGGGAGGTCATGCCAGATCAATCGGACTGATTTCTTCAGCTGGGAGACCAGGAAAGTAGAGCAGGGGAATGCAGTGGACGTGGCCCATTTGGACTTCAACAAGGCATTCGACACTGTTGCACAGGAGACTGATAAAGAAATTGAGCTGGCTAGTGGCGGGACCCAAAGTGGTAAACTGGTAAGAAACTGGTTAATGGGTAGGCAACAGAGGGTGATGGTAAATGGCACTTACTCGAAGGTGGGAAGTGTAACCAGTGGGGTGCCACAGAGCACAGTACAAGGTCTGGTCCTCTTCAATGACTTCATAAGTGACATTGCAAAAGAACTGGATGGGAAGTTATGATTTTTTGCAGATGACACAAAAATCTGTAAAAGGACAGATACATAGGAGGGGTTAGAGGGAATGTGTAGGGATCTTGGGAAATTCAAGGAAGGGTCAAGAACATGACAGCTTGGATTCATTGCCAAAAATGTCAAAATAATGCACCTAGGGCATAGAAACTCAGGAGCTGAGCATAGGATGGGGGGAGGTACTGACATTCACGAAGCAAGAAAGGGACCTCGGGGCAATAGTATCTGATTAACTCAAAATGCCAGGGCAGTTTAACAAAGCAGTGGACAGGGCCAGTGGGAAGCTGGGACGCATAAGAGAAAGTATCACCAGGAAGAGTAGGGAGGTGGTGCTACCACTGTATCAGCCGCTGGTGAGACTCCACCTGGATTATTGTATCCAGTTCTGGATGCCGCGCCTCAGAAAGGAGATAGACAGAGCGGAGGCAGTCCCAGAGGATATCAACTATAATGGTGCAGGGGTTGCATCAAAAGCCCTATGTTTAAAGGCTGAAGGATAACAACATGTTCTCCCTAGAACAGAGAGAGAGAAGGGACATAATAGAAATCTGCAGTACCTCTGGAGTCAACAAGGTGCAAGAGATGAGTCTCTTTCAAATGAGAAAGAACAAAAGGACCAGAGAGCATGCAGTGAAGCTGGGGGGTCAGGAGGATGTGAGGAAATACTCCTTCACTGAAAGAGTGGTAGACACCTGGAGCAGACTGACAGCAGAAGTGGTGGAGGTAAAAACAGTGATGGGTTTCAAGCATGCATGGGACAAACATATTGGAATATTAGCAGATAAGTAGGGATGAGGGAGGGTCGCCGGAGACCAGTAAGGGTCTGTGGAGACAGATTATGCGGGGACTATTTGGGCAGAGTGGGTGGGCCAAGTATACTTGGATACCTACAGATTAAATGTTTCTATGTTTCTATAGTCTGTATTTCATAAATATTCCCTTTTCCTGTTTTCCTGAGTTCCACTTCTATGTTTAATTAGAAGTGAATTTGTCACCCTATATTGTATCTATTGCAATTCTAACATAATATTTTTAATTTGTGCTAAGTCCCCACCCCTTCATGTACTAAAGACAGTAACTGGATAATCGTTTCCTGAGACTAGGATATTCTGTGTGTATATATATATATATATATATATATATATTACAGCAAGAGAGATAGATAGACAGACAGACAGACAGACAGACAGACAGACAGACAGATAGATAGATAGATAGATAGATAGATAGATAGATAGTTACCTGCATAGTAGTGCAGATATAGTTAGGGTTGAGTAGGCACTTTAATGTTAAATTCAAAATTTTGCACTTTAATAACTTTGCAACCAGTTGTCTGATTCAGCTGACATTTTGCATGTGCGGTTTGGTACCATACGTCTCTGGATCAGGAAAGTTTTGTTCTGGTTGCATTTGTGGTTGCAGAGCTGTGGAGTGTAAAAAAGTGTGAAAAATCCTCATTTTTGTGGGATTCTTTGCTCGTCTCCACAGCCTGAATGGGTTATCTGTCTAGTCTGAAGTTTTCAGGGTATATGGGTACTGGGTCAGGGAACAGCTTTTTGAAGGTTTGGTGAAAAAATATTAATCCATTCAAAAGTTATTAAACTTTTTCAGTTCCCATTATAGCCTACGGGAAAAAACATATGTGCACCATGAAAACATTTGCAAAAGCCCGTTTTACTGTCATGCTTGGGGTTTTTACTTTTGTACTGCCACCATCTTGTTTTCAGTTAGTGACATGGAAAAAACAATGTTGCTCAAAAAATACTGCCCCTTGGTAAACACCAACAGTTGGATTTACCTTATCGAGGTCCTAGGAACATGACCCTGTCATTAGTTTTTTGGTAGCATGCCCAGAAAAATGTTTTTAAATTTTTCTCCATTTTAGCTGCGGAACTTGCATGAAAGTTTTGAGTATTTTCGTGAAAGTTCCGCGGTACTTTTAAGAAAGTTCCGCATGTAAACTAATGGGACTTTCATGAAAGTCAGCAGTACTTTTGTGAAAGTTCAGCGAGTAAACTGCCCTAAAACTGTTTCTTTACCACTTCATAGAAAAAAAAAAAAAGGTTAGGACTTTTGGGCTGAAATTTACAGGGTAGCAAGGGCTTGCACCACAGCTTTGCCTTTTGCTGGTTTGGTGAAAGAATTTACACCAGTTCCATAGTTACAGCACTCTGAAGTTGCACATTTTTCCATAGAATAACATTGTGTCATACATGCCTCCCTGCAGCTATATCTTAAAAATGGTTCGAGATATGTATTTTTCACTAAGCGCAGCACTAAGCATGTGTGGATGTGGCCAGGTTATGAATACAACTCTGAAGGAATTTTTCTAGACTTGCTATGGTTACTGAAATACAGCCACATTTGCAGTACAAGGGTTACTTGTAATGCATCTAGCCCTGTGCTTTGTGTCTGTGCTAATGGGTAGGTAGGAGCGCCGGCCCAGCATACCATTTCTGCTTAAGTGGGAGCACAGGGCCCTCCTATGATGTGCCTTTAAATTTAAAGGCGGGTGGGAGTGCAGGGCCTGATCCAATTATGCAAAACAGGGAGCATAGGGCCATCCTGTGCGATGTCTCTATACTTACAGGTGGGTGGGGGTGCAGGGCCCAGAGGGCCCATACTCTGACCTATGGATATCATCTTGCAATTCTGGGAGTACAGGTTCCTCCTGCACTATGTATCTACATTTATGGGTGGGTGGGAGCAGAGGGCCTGTGCTCCAATCTATGGATCCCATTATGCAAAACTGGGAGCACAGGGCCTCCTGCATTATGCCTCTACCTTTATGGGTGGGTGGATGGGAGTGCAGGATCCTGAGGGCCTGTGCACCCACCTATGGATACCACTTTGCAAACCTGGGAGCACAGGGCCCTTCTGCACTATGTCGCTATGATTATGGGTGGCTGGGAACCCAGGGCCCATGGGCCCTGCTCTCACATATGGATACCATTATACAAAACTGGGAGCAGAGGGCCCTACTGCACTATGTCTCCATATTTATGGGTGGGTGGCAACCCAGGGCTCAGAGCTCCCATGCTCCCATCTATGGATACCACTTGCAAACCTGGGAGCACAGGACCCTCCTGCGCTATGTCTCTATATTTATGGGGGTGTGGAAGCCCAGGGCCAAGAGGAATCACACTCCCACATATGGATACCATTATGCAAAACTAGGAGCACAGGGCCCTACTGCGCTATGTCTCTAGGCTAATGGGTAGGTTAGCACACAGGGCCCAGAAGGCCCATGCTCCTACATACAGTATGGATATGAGTAACATTACACTTTCTCAAAAAGAAGGGAAAGTCATTGCAAAAAACTCTGTTAATGCATCAGTTAGCACTGATTTCACACTAACAAAAGTCTGGAAATTCGATGTTAAGATTTTATTTATTTATTTATTTGCATATTCAGATACAACCTTTGAGTTAGAACTCTTTTACAAAGGTTCCATGTCATGGACACAAGACATACACTTCAGACATGTTTTCATTTACAGGGCTATGCTTACAGCCATCTAATTGCAACAGGTGCATTATAATCTTCATGAGGAATGCCACAGGTACAAAAAATGCTTAAAAACACATTTAAATATGAGAAGTCGCAGATGCATAACAATAAAGAGCAGCCCTGGAGAAGCCTTATCTGAATAGCCCTGAGAGAGATGAGAAGTCCTGTCTCAGTTACCAACTGTTCAGGTCACCAACCATACAACTCCCCAACTCCCCACCCTCCGCACACCAATAGGTGTGCCTTGGGATTGTTGGCCCTCACACCCCATTCTGCTATACTGTACCATCTGAGCTTCCTTACCAATAGAATGGGGCAAGAGTTAGGGCCAACTACCCCAAAGCACACCCTGATGCCTGCAGGTGTGTAGATGGTGGGGGGGTTTGGGGGGTGGTAGGGCTGGTAACCCTAACATCAAATTTCCAGAATTTTGTTGGTGTGAAATCAACCCTAACTGATGCAGTAATGGAGTTTTGTTTGCAATATATATATATATATATATATATATATATATATATATATTTATATTTATTTATTTATTTTTGTAAAAATTGTCAAATATCTGAATTTGTGTCCTACCTGGTAACTAGTGTCAAACATAGCATACATGTAGGCCAGGTCAGGGAGTGCCTCTAATTCAGCCAAGTGTCTAATGCATCACATATTTCTTAAACACCCTCAGCATCTAGTACAAGATACGGCAGCCTCTTGGCTGGATTTATAATTGGAGGCCTCTACCTCCATTTTCAAATCAGCCATTCAGCATGGCATCAGAGGGACATATCACCGCAGCAATATTCATTGATCCGGCCAAAGCCTTTGACTCAGTGTCACATTCTCGCCTCCTCAACAAACTAAACTTGATCAGTCACTCAGCACCCGCTGTAGACTGGGTCTGCTCATATCACATAGGCCCTCAACAATCAGTATAAGTGTGTGGCATCCTGTCCCTCCTCTCCCAACTTAGCAGGGGTACCACAGGCTCCATCCTGGGCCCTTTCATACATTCAGTCTTCCTAAATGGCCTCCCTCTGATCAGTTCTGCAGAATTTTGTTCCACAGTTTAATACATTAATCTGCAATTCATACATTCATTCTGCTGTTCTAAGTCAGAATTTCTGCAAAAGTTGCTAAAGTGCATTCAAAATTTTGTGAAAGCAAAATCTGACTTTGCCAAACTTCTGCTGGCAGAAGTTTAATTGTGCCACCCAATAAAACAGACTTTACATGCCTACACTTATATTAAAACTATAAACAACATAACAATATTGTTTACATTTCCTTCGAGGCTGCTTGACTTAGTCAGAACAGACTTTTGGGAGTAGTACAATATGTTTACTGGAACCACACGAAGCAGTTTACACGTTACTACTGCATTCACTGCGTGGATTAATTGCTGGACTCTTCATAATAACTGTGGTAGTAATATGTGTTTGCCTCCACCTTCAGATCATCACTAGCAGCACATTAATGTGACCCAATTGGGCTATTCAATAATGCAGCTGGTGGTACCACACTGTTCTGGCCCAAATCTGGCTACTCACATTCATCAAGAACGAAACATTATTCTTGTCCCCACTGGACTATTTAAAACAGATCTCCCTCCCTCCACAAGTTGCTGTCCATCCCCTCTTCCCTCCCCCCAAAACTTCCCTCTGTAGCCAGTTGTGCCCCACTGCTCACCCCCCGTGCTGGCCACCATGCTGCCCCCACCAGGACTTGTGTTCCTATGCATGAGTGGCTGTAGTCTTTTATTAATGCACGTCCATGAGAATGTAGTGATAGATCTTGTTATCATTTCTTTCCCTCCTGCCATCCCCAGTTCCAGTGACACCACCCCAGCCCCACCACCAACCTTCTCATGGACTTACCAGCTAACTACCACTTATACAGGACCTTGTAGGTGGATGGCCTGCTGTGTCAGCCATGCAGAGTCGGCAAGGGATGTTGGGCGATGGAGTGTATCTGGGGCATTTTCATCTTTTGTTTTTCTCCACCAGGTGTCACTGTCCAGTGACATGCATGTGTCCATGTGCCGGTATCTGCCAACAGCCTTGCCCCATGTTGTTGTTCTAAGGTGCTACCTCCTGGTCTCCATCAGGGAATGAAAGTCAGGATTTCCCCCTTCCCTAGGGATGAGAACTGTCCATGGGATGGTAAGTCCTCCTTCCTTGCTGGCTCCCAATATAGTGTGCTCATTCCCCAAAAATGGTCGATGGGGTCCTCCACCGACAGGCCAGCTGAGATTTTTTTTTTTATTTTATCAGCAACATCACGTGACCAATGCTAATTGTTTCAGCTTCAGATTATATTCAGAGTGTACTTATTTATGTACCAGTATTCATTTATTCTAGTTTCTGTATTTTTGCTTGTACAACTCTACAACTTAACAAAAATTCAGCTGAGAAAAAAACACACCTTCTGCACTAACTAAATGTGCAGTATTTTATTTGTTGTACTGTTGTGATGTAAGTGTGGGAGGGATATCTTGTAGAGAAGTATGAGATAGCATTACTGCTGGTCTGTGCCCTCATACAACCAAGAATCCACACCCACCTTACCAGGGGATTGAAACCTCAGCTTCTGCAAATCCCACATTGCCGCACAACACAAGGCCAAAGATCCTTTGCTTACCGGGCCGCTAGTTGGTACAACGGTCTTCCCAGTGACATCTCATCCCCACTATCGCTCAGCACTTTTAAGACGTGGCTCCGTCTAACACTTGCTGCCTCCAACCTCTGTGACTGTTGTGGCTAAACATGTTTTTTGGTTCCATAGCTGAAGATGCCCTTTTGGATCCACATCTACTCCTGCACTTTGCCAGCACCCCCCCATCTTCACCTCCCTGCTGGCCCATGACAAATGCCACCCAGCTGCACTACCTCTATTCTTACCTGCCTTCCACCTCTCCTCTCTCTGTCCCCCATCTACCTCCCTTTCTCTCATCCATGTAGTCTCCCTGATTTCATCCTCCTCCTTTCCCTTTCCCCTCCCCAAAGTTTCACCTTATTGTTCTTTTTTCCACTACAATACTATGTGTTTTTGTTTTTATTAATTTTATAAACTGCTATATTTGCTTATGTTTGTCTCAATTGTAACAATGATGTGGAACCTTTGTAAAAGAGCCTCGACTCAAAGGTATTTGTAATCCTAGAACAAATAAATAAAATAAAAATAAATGACACTACTATTACCTCTCAGTTCTCTACAGCATATGATACTTGCATCGCAATAATACAACAAAATGAAATAAATGTTTATGTATGAAAACAATTCTGAGGCAGCCATTGTTGGCTCTAGTCAACTCTTGTTTTCTAAGTGGAATAACAACATTTGAGATGTCCATGTGTGGTGAGATATTGACTTCTCTGGCATACACCTCATGTCTCACAATCTGCCTGAGGTGTCCGTATATCAGATGCAATCTTAACACCTTGGTGGCTGTTATTCCTTACATATTATATTATATTATATTATATTATATTATATTATATTATATTATATGTTTTAATCAGTAATGTATTGAATCTAACCATGTGAATGATCTCCAGTTATGACAGTGGCCTTCACTGCATTCTTAATGTAGCATGAAAGTTCAACCTTTGTTAATGGTCATAGTAACCTAAAAATGCATGTGACACTATGCTTCATCCATAAGAGAGTTGCCTATGGCAGTATTACCATGCAATAGTTCTATATAATTGTGGTCATATATGACAACATACAATAATTATTTCTCTAATGCATAGCTTCTGGTGCAGCACAGATAATTACATTTTCATACATAAGGGTGTGTTGTTCACATATATGGAACCCAAACAAACAGAAGAGAGAAAGAAGTACCTTAGCTGGGATCTGAACCCTGGCCACCCAGAATACCATTCCGGTTGCGCTACCAGCTCTGCCACCAAGGCAACTGAAAACTGGCGCTCTCAGAAACACCTTACACTTTCTCTAATGTACAAACTGGTGCTCCACAGATAATTACATTTTCATACACAAGGGTGTGGGGTGCACATAAAAGGAACCCAAGCAAACAGAAGAAATAAGGGCCTCAGCAGGGATTTGAACCCAGTCCAACCAAAATACCATTCCAGTTGCACTACCAGCTGTGCTACCAAGACAACTGGAAACCTGGGACTCCCAGAAGCACCATACTGTATCCCTAGTGCACAACCTGGTGCTGCCTGTCCACACATTGCTAGTTTTATGAGGTGGTATATTGTGCACCACACCATGGTGGTATAATAGTAGGTAATACAAACTGATAGGGAAAATACTGTATCCTGATTGGTTCAGAGGTACCTTTTGCTATGTCCATATGAGTGCATATTTGCATACACACCCAGAGATCCATGCCTCCCAGAAACATTTGGAAAAAAATTCTGGCAACCATGTTAGTACAGTTAGAAAACATTTAGGTCTCACAGCTTCCTTACACATTATGTAACATTTTTAAACATTGACATAAATACTATCCCCACCACACCTAGAAACACCTTAAACAAGAAAAAAAATCATCTTTAAACAATGACTAATCTCTTTTAACTGTTTCTATATATTTTTCTTTCAAGGCCTGTAATCTTCAATCCGGCAGCAGTTCCTTGTTGTGTTTGCAGCCCACCCCACCCCACTGTGACCTCATCTCTCACAGTCAACTGTGTAATTTTTCACACAAGCACCTTATTTTAAATTTGCCAAAACAAAGTTGACCATCAAAGCACCAAACGTGACCATTTAATGCCGTTGCTGAAGCAAGTGAAGTGGAGTTGTCAGCCTTCAGTGACATGCTGCAATGCACATTCTGTAATGGACTGGTGGCTTCTTGCTGTGCAGTTGCACTGCCACTTTCAGCATAACGCAGATGGCTTTGAATGCATGCACTTCCACTTTGTAGAGCACTGGGGGTTGGGGAGAGCAGGGCACCTCCTTACAAATGTTAAATAATAAATTCCTGGGACTGGGAAAGGGGGTTTAGTGGACTTTGCCTGCAAAAGAAGACACATTACTCAAGACACCGCTGCCTTCTTGTGGCTAATAACAACATCTGCTTTACAAAAGCATTGTAAAACTCAATATGCACAAATTACTTTTTCCTTTTTTTTATTTTTAACATTTTTGCTCTTTTTTACATCATTTTTCAATTTTCATGGGACCAGTTCATTTTCACGGTACCCATTGTGCAAGTGGAATAAGACAATCTGAGGTGTGGGTTGTTGATTCATAACGCGCCGTAGGTGCTGAAGGCACTCGACACAAGTGCCTCATGCCTCAATACACACCTGGGGTATGCCCATATGAATCAAGAGCACACTCCCTGTTGTGTCTTATTCCTTACCTAAAATTAGGATCCCATGTGCAGGCTTGATGGACCTTTAGTCTTTTTTCTGCCCTCACTGTCTATGGTTCTGTGTGTAAATGAATGTCTGAAACTGTGAAATGTCAACATCTAATGAATGATCCGTCACAGATCTCTCTGGTCTGTCAAACTTATTCTTTAGAAGTTGTTCATGCTCTGGTCTATCATTTTGTCCCAAAATGTTGTTTCTACTGCGCAATGTATGCAAGGTAAATAGCACTGCAATTATGTAAGATGTTAGTTTCATTATTTATAAATAGAATACTGTAATAGATAGCTAAGTGTGTATTACAAGGCAGTAATATCATCAAGAGGTTTTAGGGACATAGAACCTCGAGCTGAAGCTTGAGAGGTCCTAAAGTCCCTCGAACCTCCAGTTGTTATTACTGCCTTGTAAAACACTTATCTTTCTGTTATTTGTTGTAATATATAATCCACTGATAGTATCACAGTTGGGGATGACCTCTGAACTGTAGTATTATCAGCAAAACTATAGTATTATCACTTTTCAGGACAGTATTATTGAGAGTAGTGATGTATTACTGGGACATTTTGTATAACTTAGTACAATATTATTGAGGCTTATCCATATATTACTGTACATAATAAAAATGTATTTGTCTGATTTACAAAAATTTTATTTTTTTTTTTTTTCTAGCAGGATCCTATTGACACGTGACATGTCAGTGAAAATGCTGACCATGCTCTGGCTGTCTCCAGAACTGGTGAATCCAGATTCAAGACTGCATTTCCAAAATCCAAACAGGAAAAGAGGCAATAGCAAAACACCTGGAAACATGGACTACCTTTGATAATTGTCCTTCTCGGTCATGTAATGTAACATGTAAATGTAAAAGAGTGTTTAATAACTGGAGTAATTCTAGTTTTATTGTGTTTATCTCTGGGTATGTAAAAGAAATTCAAAGAGCTATAATAGTGCTTTAAATTCAAAGCAGCACAGATATGGAATGGTATAACACCAGTAAACATAAATAAAGTTTAAGGACTTCTAAAATGCACTAATGGTGCTGCATATAGTATATCTATGTAGTACCCCTCCTCTCCTTCTGGTAAACTTCCTTTTTTTTTTTTTGTATTTATCTAACTTATTATCTGGACAAAAAGGGTGGTAACTCTAATGGTCTTCTGCTGCATTCATAATAAAGATTTGCACTACTGCATGTTGCATTCTTTGCAATCTGGTTGATATCTTCCTCGTTTGTTGTTGTAACCTTTGCTGCAGTAGGCCTCTTAGAAAGGTCTTGAAAGCTAGGTGTTGCACTGGAAATAAGATATCACACATGGCATAGGAAAGTTAAAATAAGTTGTAGTTGGCTAGGTTTAAAAATTATGCTTGCCTGGCCGAACAGTTCCACCTGGTGGCCACTAAGAGATAAGTATAAAACAGAAAAAAAGTAGTAAGTCATCAGAAATTCCAACCATAATAGTTACACACATTTTTTTTATTATGAATATATTTGTAATAAATTTAAAAAGAAATATAGTTACAATAACCTTAAACTGATAATACAAGGCAATAGCAAAAGTACAGACTAAAGTAATCACAAAGAGAAAACTCTGATAAAGAAAACACTACACATACCTACATTAATAATAAATGTTGTATTTAGCCTTGTATATAAGGCATTTCAGAAAATAGCAATTATTAATATATGATGTCCTAAGGGTTTTTTTTTTTGTAACAGACAGTAAATCTTAGTGCTGTGCATAATTTTCAAATTCTGGCAGAATGAAATTCTGCCGAAATTCTGCTGAATTTCACCAGAAATGGAATGATTAAACTCTGCGGCAGAAAATAGTTGAGGAATGATTTTCTGTGGGGAAAAAAATGCTGTTCTGTGGAATATTATTCTGAGGATCCCAATATTTTATGTAGAAATTGTTGCGGAATAATGTTCCACAGAACAAATGTTGTTCTGTGGAATATTATTCCATGGATCACAGTAGGTGGAATTCCGCAGAAGAACCAGCGAAATTCCGGTGGAAACTCCATCGGCGGAATGGTCGTTCTGCACTAATTTCACCAGTGGAATTCCACATTCCAAACAGCAGTAGTAATACTAATTTATGATCAGGAAAAGGAGAAAAATAGAGATGTGAAGAAAAGGAGAAGAAGTGACAAATAATTATCCACATAAGTACCTACTATAAAATGAAGGAATAGTCACACAGAAATTCTGCTAAAAACAAATATTGCAAGAAAGACAGCTAGTAGTAACACAAACTGAATGCTTTAATTATGTAGCATTAAAATCAATACAAATTTTATCACCAAAAGAATAAAATAATTACCCAGAGTGCAGTTAAAAGGAAACAAAGATCACTAAAAGAAATTAAATAGAGAGTTGTGTCACCCTTTTATGGATGCAAATAGAACCCCAGAAAATATTGAATGAGAGCTGCTTGCTTTGGGTATGCCATTATAAAACATGGCAAAGTGTTTAAAAATTAGAAAAAATGGCCAGCTTATTTGCACAGCAGTGGAGCTGCCAATTGCTACGCCAGTAACCTGGGTTCAGGAATATGCATGGGTCATCAGAGGCCGGCTGGGGGGGAAAAGTGTCCAGCATCCAAACGGATGCTTCTCTCCTTTAGATACCGGCTTCTCAAAGTGACACTGCCCTGGGTGACCACAGGAGGAGGTGTAGGATGGGAAAGAAGCCATCAATGTTAGTGTGCTCACATGACAATGTTGAAGTATGCAGTGTCCTCAATGGGGGCAGAAACAATGAGGTAAAACACCATCACCAACCTCAGCCATGCAGAATTATGGCCCTCCGGCCCCCAGGTCCCACAACCAGACACTCTCCCCTGAAAGACTAGCTGAACAATTTCTCAAGGGTTCTGGTCTAAGCTGAGGGCAGTGGCATGAGGCAAAAGTCACAGTGGAGAGTGATGTAAGCCCTGGGGGAAGGCGAGGCATTGGTGCTGAGGAGTGAACAAGCCAGAGAGGGGACCAAGACAGGTTGGGTGATTATGAGCACAAAAAAAAAACAAATATGTGGTTCTTCTGAATAGAAAAACAACTGCATCTTTTGAACTGCCACAGTCCCAAGTCCAATCCTGAAATGATAAGAAAGTACAGTTACTATAAAATTTTGTAAATCAAGGTCTAGAGATGTGTATACTTTAAATTTTTGTTGTTTTCTTGTGTAAATCTAATAAACACTTCAGAAAAAGGTTGTGGTGTTTTTTTGACTACCACTGGTCTCTTCTGCATACCTGACACCAGCTACAGTATTTGAGGAACTGTCACTTTTGAACTGCAGAAATATTTTTTTAGTATATTAATAGAACATATTTATGCTGTCTTGACTTTAATTTTCATTTCAAAAACTTCAATTCCTAACCCTAATGTTCCCCAAATTACCCTTTTCTGAAGGAACTTTCTTTGAAAGGGTTATTTTGAACCATTAGGGCTAGAAATCTATTTTTTGCTTAAATGGAAGCCTGAAGTCAGGCTGACAAAGATATGTTCTATCAATATGGTTTTCCTGTATAACTATAGTTAAAGGGGTACTACACCCTCATATATTGCAAATGTTATTTGTTTCCACGTCAGCAGACAACTCTTTTACTGTACCTGTTAGGGATATATGTGTTTGCATGAATTTGTTTTCACTGTTCATGCTAGTCTACTGTAACTATGCTGGGGGTCTGCACTTTATGGTGGAGGAAATATTATTGTCTATAAGAGCTGCACTAGCATATGAGAACATGATGTCACAGCAACCATTTATACACTGTATCCCTATGCTGAAAGTATAAATACCCTGATGTTTCACACCTTGTTATAACTTGCTTTAATTCTAATAAAGTAGACAGCCATTCTGTGGTGTCTAAAGAGTGCTGACACATTATTTCCCCATATGCTAATGCAGATCTCAGGGACAAGGAGATTCAACAGACTTAAAATGGAGACCCCCAGGATAGTTACAGGGGGTTAGTATAAACAGTGAAAACAAACTAAAGCAAACACATACAGTATATCCCCAACAACTATACAAAAAAGATTTATCTTTTGACAAGGAAACAAAATAAATGTACAGGATATGGTGGTGCAGAATATCGATACATTTTTAAAGTACTGTATACCAATACATAAGTATCTATGATGCAGGATATCGATAGACTCACTATCCAAGGAGGAGGAGGAGGAGTGGATAGTTGAAGCAACAAACAAGGTGTCTGGAGGATGCTTAGACATGCACTGTTTAAATACTACTCAATGGACGAGTGATGAGGAGCACCTACTGTCCCACCAGTCCACAGGCAAAGCGCTACAACTTAAGGTGTATCGATGTATATTTTACCTGACATTTAAAAAAAGTTTAAACCTTTTTTAACTTTTTCTGATTTTCTGTTCACATTCTGACCCCAAAAATAGCACCCAGATAATTTTATTCCTCTAACCCAGGGGTGCAACCACAGCTAAACGGTCGGGGGGGAACATGGCTCTACCAAGTCATTTGTGCCAGCACCAATGCCACTTGTAGTGAGTATAGTAAGACAGTGGGAGGCATCAGTATTTATCTACTCAAAGTTCATGTTACCACAGTGGTCTTCTAAACTGCTACAATTATGTTCCCTTCACGAGTTGCTCTTAGCAACTGCAAAAACTAATAATGCTGCTTTGATCTTAGGGGCAATATATCGAATACTTGAAGCCTAGCTGAACTAAAAGACATTGAGATAAAAAAAAAGTTCATCAAATAACTTAACCTGATATACACCTTCCTCAATACTAAACATATGTTGCAAGCACTATTCTAAAAGCATTTTATACACCAAGAATGTGCCACCTATTCTGGGCATGTGCGCCACGTTTTTGTAGTCCAGTGATATACATTTTTACGGCTGCATGGGCAGAGCTCTGCAGGCATTATGTGATCATTAGCATCTCGGAACAGCACTGTGGAAGCACAGATATGACCAGACCACTGTCCAGTGTGCTTCCACAGTGCTTTGGCACAAGTTCCAGTGGTTATATTTATGCTGCTCTTCCCCTCCGCTGGCCACATAAACACACCCACTTCTCAGGGCACTTCTTTTTCTTTTGCAACTGCAGAAGCAACAGGCACTGTACACAAGATGGCTGCCACCTCAGACTGCACATGCACGAGTATCGCACATGCACAGTTTTGTTATCACAGCCATCTTCTGCCACTCCAAAAAGCTCTGCACAGCTGTACTGACTCTGACCTGATTTTGTTTTGTTCTGTGGTAACTGGGTACATCTCACTAGGCAGGCACACAATGCTTGTATTCAGGGGTGACACGGGAACACTAGGGAGGTTAAGTGACTTGCTCAGGGTCACACAGTATGTAGGCAATGTTGAGAGGACTGATTCAGAGGTGTGATCACTGTGGCTTTGTCTTTTCACGAGAAACAGACCAGAACCAATGACAAGCTGTCACATAGGCAGGGTGTCCGCTGCAATCCCTCAGCTATAATAATCCTGCTGGACCAGACAGTCGTGCCCTAAAAAGACTTCTTGAGCTGCGGTTCATGGAATAGCAGCGCCAGGTGCTAAGACCCTGCCCTGAGAATCTATCAGGAACTGGTGGGGTTATATGGCACCTCTGACTCCACAGAACATCAGCTCTCAAAAAGGCAGCATGCTTGTGGTCAAATCTGAAATCTTTCACAAAATTATAGATGCTTCCCTGAATGGAGAAGCAAGGTATTATTCTCACAGAGAGACAGAGGCTGAGAGAACTTCACTTCACACAGCTGAAGGGACTGCCTAGACTGTAAGAGGAGCAGAAGAGCAGCAGGAGGGGCATGAAGTGGCTCTTGTGGCAGAAATCAAATCTACTGGACTGCAATACAGGATGACTTCTGCATCCATTACCTAACTAAAAGGGGGAACGAGTGTATTACTGATGGCCTGTTTCAAATCTCATATCATTACTAAAGTAGGGTCAGATTATCATCCCCTCCCCCCATCCATACCCTAAACCAAGTAATTAAAGCAAAGGGGGTCTTTGCCGCTGCACTGTGCCGGAGGGATATGGAACGTGTTGAGATTTCAGTGGGGCTCCTATCTCTTTTTTTATTGTTTGTTTACACGCAAAATAATGGTCTCTCTCCACAAACGCAGATATACTCTAACCCTGGCACTTTGAATGGGCTTCCACCACAACTCAGATTTGCATTGCCAGACCACTATTGCTATGTGACCATATCTGTTTCTGGATAATACCAGTGCATTTCATAAACAGGTGCTGGAAAAGTACCAAAACCCAGCAAGTGTGTAAACACACCTTAAATCAAAGCACAGGCTGTTACAGTGCTGTCCTTTACCATATCGAAGCAGGTCACAGATATGACCTCATATCAATGTGGCTCAGCAAAAACAAATGGTCACCTTGTAACAAAAACAAATGGTCACCTTGTAACAAATGCACAGCAAGAAAAAGGGTCAGTAATAACCCCATGTCACAAGCACACTGCTAAAAATAATTTTCCAGGGGAAGTAGAAAGGCTGCTTAATTCTTCACATTCACATATTAATGGAATGTCAATATAACCACATCTCTTTTCCACAAAAGCTTTTGTTTCACATTTTTATTTACTGTATTTAGTTTTTGTTGACCGGGTAAGTGCACTAGACAAATTCTGCCTATTTTCATGTACGACCTGGGGGAAGGGGATACAGATGAATGCCAACTGACCTTGAACCAGATAAAGCTGTTGGTGGTATTTTTAGTGAATGAGGGAAATTTGGCCAGGACACCGAGGAAATCCCCTACTCCTTTTGATAAGTACCATTGGATCTTTAGCATCCACCTGAACTACCACCAATCCAAGCAGATGGGACCTCGGTTTAATGTCTCATCCAAAAGACGGCACCTCAGAAGTGCAGCACCCCTCTCATGCTGCACTACAGTGACAGTACTGGGATATTAATCGAAGTGCCAGATGTGGGAACTGAACCCACGGCCCTCTGATCTCCTGGCCTCAGAGGCAGTGTGCTACCTACTGAGTCACTGACACTACTATCAGTAGTCAACATAAGTAGCAGCACCTGAAACATAAATCATGTGTATACAAACTGTTGTGAAATAAAAGTGTTTTGGGATAAAGATGCAGTTATATAGACATTCTCTTTATGGTGAGTGTAAAGAATTAGTCAATGTTCCCACTTACTGCCTTCTCATCTGTCACCACTTACATTTCCAAGACGTTTCATATTATTCCTTCCTAAACTCCAGGCAGTGCTATTTTCATAACCATGTTAGCCTTCCTATAACCATTTTTATGTTGGCTTGCACGCATGCGCAAGCAATAGCTTGCTGTAGTAGCACTTTCAGAGGTGTGTCAGCGTTGTGGTGAATGCAGGGGATGCTTTAGTCGGTGAATCCCTCAGCTGCCAACCAGTGAGCATGTTGCCGATGACAGCAGTTTCAGAGGGAGCCATGGAGTTGAAACAAATCTGCCACTGTAATCAGAGACAGGCTCGTCATTGCAGCTGCAGATGACACACCTCCATACGTGCCTTCCTGGTGAAACATTTGAATAAATAAGGCAGCTCCTGCCATCTGCCACAATCCCCACAAAGCTGACATCCAGCGATGCCCAATCCCATGTTGGCATGTCCCCCCACCACATTATTTGGCACACCATAATATGGAGGCTCCTGCCACTCACCACACACTCCCAAAAGCCGACATCGGGTGCCCAATCCCAGTGTCAGCATCCCCCCAGTGTGACTTTCCTGGTTAAACAGTTTCCCTTTCCTTTCCGACACCGGTATGCCCACTGCCAGTGTCAGATGCACCTCCCAACCTGTCTATACAGCTTGCTGACATCAAGTGCCCAATCCCAATCTCAGCATTCTCACCCCAAATTGTGGCACACTGGGAGCCCACCCCAGTGTGCCTATTTTTTTTTGTGTGTGTGTACAACTTGGCAAATAAAGAAACCTTCCTCGCAGTCTTCCCCTGCAAACAAGAAAATGGTCCACCATTGTCTCCCTCATCACCCTCCCCTCCCTACCCTCCTCTATGCACCACCTACCCGCACCCCCTCACCCATACTTATCCTCCAGAGGTTGGGACCCACAATCTTCTCTGAACTGGGACATGTCTGCACACTTCAAAGCTGAACTGCAAACTGAAGAACTGACGGTAAGCTTTATAATGGAGGGGGTTGCAACTTAGGTTGATATCTCAACCATTTTTTAGGAATTTGGGCCCCAAATTTTCAACATGGGGTTCTTGGGACCCCACCTCGTGAACATGTTGCTGTCATTTAGTTTCTCTGTCCTGCAAGGTGATTTCGTGGTCGCTGCACTGAATCACCTTTCAGGACTGATTGAAATGACAGTGCCACTGTTCATGAGGGAACCATGTTACAAATTTCATGAAAAAATTCCCAAATGACTAACGTTATAAAGCGTATGTTGCTCAGTTTCCGCGCATGCTCATAACTCTCCAATTTTAATATTTTCTCTCCAGTTTTCAGCATTGCCATTTTTCACACCTCCTTATGAACAATATAGCTATCATTTTCACATCCTTCCTGAAACATGTTTCACCCTGTGGCGCAGAATGGCATAGTCGCAGAGGAAATCAACTTTCAGGACAGATTAACAAAATCATAGATCCACTGTTCATGAGAAGAAGTTCAAAATGCCCATGTTGAAAATCTGATGAAAAAATTCCAAAAATGATTGCATTACAGGCATGCGCTTCACAGTTTCACATGTTACGTACTTCGCCAATTTGTCATATTTTCACTCCAGATTTTCAACATTGCCATTTCTTCACACCACCTCATGAACAGTACAGCTGTCATTTTCACATCCTGCCAGAAATGTGTTTTCACACCTGTGGCGTCAAATGGCACAGTCACTGTGCAAACCCACCTTTTATGATTGAGTAATGAAATGATAGTGCCACTGTTCATGAGGTGGGTTCATAAAAATCCTATTTTGAAAATTCGGAGCGAAAATACCAAACAGCCGGGGGCATTAGGGTTTCCAGTCATAATGCCTTACTCTGTAGAGACTAACAGGCATCGGGATGTGACATGGGATTGTTGTCCATAATGCTCATGCCATTCCACCCCCACCCTGCAACCAGTGATAGGCATCGACGTGTGCCTTGGGGTCTTCAGCCCGAATGTTCACCCCATTCTCCTATACTGCACCCATCTCAGCATATTTCCTTATGGAATGGGGTGAGTATAAGGCCCGAAGACCCCAAGGCATACCATGACAACTGTCAGTGTCTGCAGGGTAGGGTAAGGTGAAATGGCGTGAGCATTATGGCTGACGACCCAAAGCCACACCTCCAATGCCTGTCACTCTCTGTAGGGTGGGGTTGGCATCAGTTCAGTACTTCACTGCCATTCCTATTATGCATCTCTCTGACTCCTGCACTACCAATGCCAATGCCAGCAAGCCAACATTCGGCATTGACAAATGCTTGTTTACTCTCTCTGTGCTTTATCCTGTGTAACAATTTGAATTCACATTCTGGCATTACATATGCCATACACAGTTTGAGAGCATGAAGAAAGTTCAATATTTATGCAAAGCTAATGTTTCTGTTTTCACTAATCAGCCACATCATTCTAAATCCAAAGTAATTTTTATGTTGCTTGCACGCATGTGCAAGAAACATAGTGCCATCATCGGAGATTTCGGAGGTGTGTCACCTCCTCCTCCAATTCAGTCAGTGTGCTGGCAGGCGCAGCCCCTGTAAGGCAATGCATTTTGGAGCTGTCTATGACACGCTCCAAAATGCAGTGGCATACAGTTGAAAGGGGGAGCTATGCTTCAGTGAGCACCTATAAGATATTGGCTGCTCGCGCAGCCCCCCCCACAGACACACGCAGGCGCGCTGCGGCGCTCAAGACACACTGTATAGCCGATGGGGTGCCCAATCCCCGCCGGGCTGAGCTGCATCCCCCAGTAGTAGGTGCCATGCTGGGAGCTCACACCAGCGTGGTGCGAGTCCTGGCCGACGGGTGCTCAATCCCTCGTCGGCTGAACGCCCCGCCCTGTGCCACGCTGGGAGCTCACCCCAACATGGCAACAAATGCCATGGCGACGGGGTGCCCAATCCTCCATCGGCTGAACGCCCCCAACATCCTTGTGCCATACTGGGAGCCCACCCCAGCATGGCAAAGCGTCCCACGACATCTTTTTTTTTTTTAAACCTGTAAACAAAAAGCGGTCCCGTGGCGCGTCTCCCAACCCCTCCCACGCCCACACCACCCCTGCGTCTAGCCTCCCTACACCCCACCACCTACCTCCGGACTCCGGCGTGACGATCTTCGGTGGACCGGGAACACGTCTGCACTCTTCGAAGCCGACCGCTAACTGAGGAAATGCCGGTAAGCTGTATAATGGGCTAGATAGGGGAGTTTCAACTTTGTTGCATATCTCAGGCATTTTTGGAATTTTTGCACTAAATTTTCAACATGGGGTTTTTGGGACCCCTTCTCATGAATGATGTCACTGTCATGGCGTTATTCGGGCCCGAAGGGTGATTCGGCCGCAGTGACTGCTGAAATCCACCCTTGGGCCTGAATACTCCATGACAGTGACATCATTCATGAGAAGGGGTCCCAAAACCCCATGTTGAAAAATTTGGTGACAAAATTCCAAAATGACTGTTTTACGAGTGTGCGTTGTGCAGTTCCTACGCAGGCTCGTAAGTTGCTAAATTTCAATATTTTCACTCCAGATTTTCAACATTGCCATTTTACCGCACCTTCTTATGAGTAGTATAGCTGTCATTTTTCACATCTCACCCAAAACGTTTCTGCCCATGTAGCACACAATGGCGCAGTCGGTGTGCGAAATCAATGTACGGGACAAATTAAGAAAATCACAGTGACACTGTTCATGAGCAGAGGTCTTAAAATGGCTATGTTGAAAATTTGGTGAAAAAATTCCTCAAAATGACTGTTTTACGAGCATGCGTTGCGCAGTTCCTCATACGCTTCGTAAGTCGCTAATTTTCAATATTTTAACTCCAGATTTCCAACATTGCCATTTTATCACACCTTCTTATGAGTAGTACAGCTGCCATTTTTCACATCTCACCCAAAGCGTGTTTCTGCCCATGTAGCACACAATGGCGCACGGTCGGTGTCGAGATCAATGTGGGACAAATTAAGAAAATCACAGTGACACTGTTCATGAGCTCAGGTGTTAAAATTGCTATGTTGAAAATTTGGTAAAAAAATTCCAAAATGACTGTTTTATGCGTCGTTGTACAGTTCTATATGCCTCAGTAAGTTGCAATTTTCAATATTTTCACCCAGATTTCCAACATTGCCATTTTATCACACCTTCTTAGAGCAGTACAGTTGCCATTTTTCACATCTCACCCGAACGTGTTTCTGCCCATGTAGCATACAATGGCGAGTCGGTGTGCGTAGATCAATGTACAGGACAAATTAAGAAAATCACAGTGACACTGTTCATGAGCTCAGGTGTTAAAATGTCTGTGTTGAAAATTTGGTGAAAAAATTCCAAAATGACTGTTTTACGAGTGTGCATTGTACAGTTCCTATGCATGCTCGTAAGTTCGCGAATTTTCAATATTTTCACTCCAGATTTCCAACATTGCCATTTTGCCACACCTTCTTATAAATAGTACAGCTGTCATTTTTCACATCTCACCCAAAATGTGTTTTTGCCCATGTAGCGCACAATGGCGCAGTCGGTGTGCGAAATCAATGTACGGGATAAATTAAGAAAATCACAGTGATAGGGTTCATGAGCAAAGGTCTTAAAATGACTATGTTGAAAATTTGGTGAAAAAATTCCCAAAAATGACTGTTTTACAAGCGTGCGTTGTACAGTTCCTACGCACGCTCATAAGTTCACGAATTTTCAATATTTTCACTCCAGATTTTCAACATTGCCATTTACCACACCTTCTTATGAGCAGTACAGCTATCATTTTCACATCTCACCCAAAATATGTTTCCTTCCTTATAGCACACAATGGCGCAGTCGATATCGAAATCAATGTACGGGACAAATTAAGAAAATCACAGTGACACTGTTCATGAGCAGAGGTAGTAAATGGCTATTTGAAAATTTGGTGAAAAATTCCTTCAGATGTTCTGCAATATTACTAATGAAGACATTGAACAGAACTGGCCCCAGGACCGATCCTGCAGCACCCCACTGGTCACCCCTCTCCCTAGACTGCATGCCATTTACCACCACTCTCTGCCTCCTGTCTGTTAGCCAGTTTCTAACAGTTTACCACCCTTTCCCCATGTCCAGCCTACCCAGCTAGTTTATCAGCCTCCTATATGGGATGGTGTCAAAGGCTTTGCTGAAATCAAGGTAAGCGTTGTCCGCTGCCCACCCTGATTCACTTCCTTTGTCACCCAGTCAAATAAATCAACCAGATTTATCTGACATGATGTCCCACTGTGAATCCATGTTGTCTATGGTCCTGGGTCCAATGGCATCTAGATGCCCCACTATCCTTTCTTTAAGCAATGTCTCCATGATCTTCCCCACTACTGAGGTGAGGCTGAATGGCCTATTGTTCCCTGCCTCCTCCCTGCTGCGGACTTGTGTAGAGGGACCACATGTGTCCTCCTCCAATTCACTCTTGTTGAATGACTCAGTGAACATGGCTGCCAGAGGTACTGCTATCTCCCTTCGCAGTTCTGTTAATATCCTTGGGCGTATGCCATCTGGTTCCATCACTTTGTTTACCTTCAATTTAGTGAGCTCCTGCAGGACTCTTTTGTCCACCTCTTCACCCCCTTGGCAACTGCTGAACTGCTATGGCCCTTGTCCCTCCCACTCTTCTGTAAATACTGAACGGAAAGACACAGTGGATGTCTTGGGAGGAAGGCATGAAACTGTCACTTCCAAATACCTAAACAGCACATACAAGCAAGCAACATTCGGCATTGACAAATGCTTGTTATGTCTAGCAATGGTTAAATGACTCAGAAACAAGTCACTAGAGGTCAGCGTTCTGTGTTCTATGTTAATCTTGAGGCACAGGTTACAAATTGCCTCTACTTCCAGCCCTTTGAAGTAAAGTAATAGAGAGATGATACATTTTCTTTTTGACAACAAGTGCCAATTTGCCTCCTTCAGTGTAGGGAAAACTGTATTATGACAAACATGACATCATGCTGCCTCCCACGGAGGTGGTGGGTGATGACGGGGCAGCAGTGTTACAGTAAGAAACAGACAATGCATGCAATGAGCATATATTACTTTTATCTAACAAAAAACAATATTTGCTACCAATTTATTAAAACTGAAAAGAGATTGCATTTTGAATTATAAATTCTAAAAGCAAAATTAGTGTATCCCTGGTGTATACAGTGTTCTTGAATACCCTCAGACGAAGGCTTGAGGACTTAAGCTGCTGCTTGCATCTGTTTCTGCTGGATCCACTACCGGTTATTGACAAAATGTTTGCCAAACAACCGTACAGTGCAACCATCATGTCGACCGCATTTGCGGTCAGCATATGGTTTCTCACTGACAAACATGTTTTCTTCAGGGGCTTGACCCCTGAACCCCCCACACACCCCCACTAAATATAATCAACTCTGAGTCAGAGCTGATTAGGGGAGGGAGTCCAAGACCCCTTGAATACAGTGCCGGGGTCCAGCACCGACACTACAGCGACCTGGCGCTGTAGTCACTGTAGAGTCAGTCACTGTCGAAATGTCACTGACGGAGGGGTATACCATTTCTGCCCTAGTAGTAGTAGTAGTATTTATTTATTTATTTGTACATCGGTTTACCAACCTTTGAGCCAGAGGCTCATTTCCAAAGGTACCTCGTCACATTGAGGACAGACAGAACAAATTTAGGTTACAGCATAAGTCGCTGACTTAGAGTTACACAGAATGGTTTCATAACATTTATACAATTTAGTAGAGTTACACAGAATGGTTTCATAACATTTATACAATTTAGTAGCAATTATAGTAAATACAGCTGAGCACATGCTGGTAAATAACAGAGGCAAGATGCAATGGGGAGAAGTGGGGGGGTGAGGTGGAGTGCCGCCCAGTGGGCGTTGTCAAGTGTGGAGAGGTCAGGCCAAATTTAGAGACAGCAGCAGCTAGTATTAGTAGTAGTAGTGGATTTTATTTGTTTCGGGTGCCCTTACAGAGTATAAAACAGACAAACAGCATAAATAAATACACAAAATATATAAAAGGATAACAAATAACACTCAGTAAAACTCAGATTAATCAAACCTCAAACTGCTTGTCACATTAAAATATATTTCTCAGACCCTGAAGGCCAGTTGAAAGAGGAATGATTTTAAGTTCCTATTGAATATCTCCAGGGAAGGTGCTTCCCAGAGGTACCCTGGCAAAGAATTCCAAAGGATCAGGGTGGCCACATCGAATGCCTGCTCCCTGGAAGATTTTAACCTTGCTCTGGGGACCTCCAGGAGGGCTTCTCCCACTGACCAGAGAGAGTGACTTGGGGTGTAGGTATGCAAGACCCCCTTCAGGTAACTCAGACCCAACCCGTGGAGGGCCTTATAGATCAAATGACCTATTTTAAAGGAGCTGCACCAGCACACCAGCAGCCAGTGCAGTTCACGCAGCAATAGCATAATACGACCAGACCGCGGAAAACCTGTCACTAGCCAGGCCACAACGTTCTGCAGCAGCTGCAGGCCCCACATCACACCTTCTCTGACCCCAAGGTAGAGTGCATTACAGTAGTCGAGCCTTGAGGTGACAAATGCATGTACCAGTGTGGGCAGATCGCCCGGGGGGCTGGATAAGGGATCTAATTTGGCCAATATTACAGAGATGGTAAAAACAAACCCAGACAGCAGCGACACATGAGCATCAAGTGTCAGTTAGCTGTCAGGACAATCCTAAATTCCTCACCATAGGGAGACCTCTAATTTGGTAGGACCAATGAAGAGCCCTAAACCTTCCCAGAGGCCCCCTCCCTCCCTTGACCCTTCTCAACCACCAATGCTTCAGTCTTCCCCAGGTTGAGTCCTAGCCAGTTTGATGATGTCCAAGTCCGGATCTCGGACAAGCACTTATTCAGCACATTAACCGCATCAGATCTTCCAGGTGTGAAGGACAGGTAGAGCTGAGTATCATCAGCATAGCATTGAAAACTCAGCCCATGCCGCCTTATAACCTCACCCGGGGCAGCATGTACACTGCGAATAACATGGGGGATAGGACAGAGCCTTGAGGCACTGCACAGGACAGGGCTATTGGGTTTGAGGAATAATTTCCCAACACCACCCTCTGGGACATGTCCTAGAGAAAGGACTCAAATCAGCTGATGACCTTACCAGTGAGTCCAACATATTCCCTAAGCCTGTCCAACAACACCCCATGATCCACAGTGTCAAATGCTGATGAGAGGTCGAGGAGGAGGAGGATGAGAATCGATCACTCTTCTCTATCCCTCGCCCTGAGCAGGACATTCAACACCTGTACTAGAGCAGTCTCCATGCTGTGCATAGCCCCAAACCTGGACTAGAATGGCTCAAAGATCTGGAAGTCTGTGTGGTGACTCTTGAGCTGCTCCGCGACCACCTTATCAAGAACCTTCCCTTAAAAGGAAAGGTTCAAGATAAGACAGTAATTTGCCAAGATGTTGGGGTTCAATGATGTTTTTTCAACAGGGCTTCATCAGAGCTTGTTTAAGAGACTCAGGAAGACCCTGTCGCTAAGAAGCGTGACAATCTTGGCAAAACCCGACCAAGACACCAATGCAATCGAGTGATCTGGTATGAGTGCAGAACTTCCTTGCAACATAAATGGATGTCGTGTTTGGCCTGGGTCCAGGTCACAGAACGTTAGTTTCAGCCCGAGATCACCCACAGACCTCCACCGTTGTCACCAGTTGGAACTCTCCCCAGGGAGACTGAATGTGCTCATCCACTCGAGGCCCACCACTGTTGGATGATGGAATTCCGCTTGGAGAGATCCCAGCCCTAACTGAGGACACTGCATGAGAAGAACCGAGCAAACTCCTTAGATTTTTGACCTGAAAATGCTCTAGCGGGTTCCAGAGAGGCCGATGTAACAGCCTGTCTACAACCTGAAAGAGTTAAACTGGTTGATTCATCCCAGCTGCAATAATCCTAGACATAAAAGCTTCCTTTTTATGGATGATTGCATTCTGATACTCATCACAATGAGCCATCAGAACCGGTCTGTCCTCCTGGGTCCTAGTCTTCCTCCAATGCCTCTCTAACCTCCGCACAGGTTTTCAGCACCCTCAGCTCACCATCAAACCAGGCGAGCCAAGACCAAAACCAGTGGGTGTACATGGATTGGCATCAGATGGTCCAAGGCTTCTGTGACAGCCCTGTTATAGGCTCGATGGCCTCTCCTGGACCTCCATGCACGCCTCCAGCACAAACAAAATGTTCAGTTTTGCCAGCAATCCCTAAGGCCGTAACCCTTTTAAAAGGTGGAACTGTACCATTTCCACAGGGGAAGGGACACTGGGAGGGCTCTGAAGCTGAACCTGATGGTGCAATGATCCAATCAAGTGACCATATCAATCCTGAGGGTGTTAATATTGAGCCCCAGCGAGAACACCAAGTTGAGCATGTCTCCAGAGTGGTGGATCCCGGCCGTGATTTCAAGGTTAGGCCAAGGACCTCCATATTGGACAAAAGTCCCTGGCACCAGGCGAAACCTCATCATCCACACAGGTGTTGAAGCTGCCAAGGATAAGCCATCTTGATGACTCCAACACCCTCTCAGTGACAAAGACTGTCACCTCTTGCAGGAAACTCCTGGCCCAACCAGCTGGACGGTAGACCAGGAGAATCCTAAAATTCATACCAGGACCCCTAGCACTACCATGCACTCAAAGAACTGGCCCTAGTTAGGAGAATAATTTGTTTAATTTACTTTTTTCTCCACCTGTGCAGAGCTAGGCAGGCGGCTCTGGCCCTACCTCAGAGGGACTCGTTCTCTGGCCCTGATTGCCCCGTACCAGCCATGCCCCGGAGTTTCCCCATGGATTACCCCCCACAGTGGGGCCAGGGAGAGGAGCACTGGCTTTACTCCCCAACCTGGAGCACAATCCAGAATCGAGGCTCACTAGCATAGTGGCGCTTCGGGCCATCATGGAGCCTGCCAGCTCCCAGTATCTTCTGCCACTTTTCCTCCCCGGGCCTCTGTACGTGCCATGGGCAGAGATGGCTGGACTTTCCCTCCATGAAGGCAGCCATACGCCCTTGTATGTGATGCCCTCCCCTTCTGATGGCATGCATGCGCTGACACCCAACCACCACTGGGTGTCAGGCAAACAGTGCACCATACTGTCCTCCCTCCCAAGGAAAGAGCTGTCTATGGATGCTCATTCCTTCCTCACCCTGCTGACCCCAGTGACTCGAGTCCATTCCAGAACCTGGGTGCCGGCATGGTGTGAGGTGTGGCATCCAGCTCCTCAGCCCTCAGTGCCACTGGGCCAGCTTTAGAAGAATTATTTTAAGCACCTGTCCTGATCATAATGTCAGGTCATAAAAGACTTGAACATTTGGGGTCAAAATGTGGAGCCCACTTAAAGTAAATATTGTCTCTCAGCTTCCCTATCTGGGGTAATTATAATCTAACAATGTGTCAAAGCGACACCACTGAAAATGAGACATTGCACTCAACTACAATTTAAACTAGCTATAGGGAGTCCCTTGCTGGTAGTAAAGATACAAAAGATAGCTCTAAGGATAACATATTACAGGCTGTGAAAAAATGCACAAACAAAACATAACATCCAAAAGGTTGAACTTACGTAACACCAGAAGTCTAAATAACAAAATGGACTTTTGTAAATTAGCAATATGTGATCAACAATATGATTTAACTTCAATAACCAATACCTGCTGAAAATATGAAGAAAAACTAACTGTGAACTGGAAGGCTATACATTATATAATCAGCATAGCCTTCTTATGACTCCACCTCATGAAGAAGGGTGAAGAAAATGTTCAAATCCTGCCCAAAAGGTAATTTCACACAACTGCAAAATCACCTTTCGGGACAGATTTTCCTAATTTCCCTCTCTTTGTTCATGTGATGGGATCCCAAAAAAGGCATGTTGAAAATCTGGGGCAAAGTTATTCAAAATGACCTAGTTATGCTAATAAGTTAAAAACCCCATCAACATGCATGGAATCACATACCTGATTTCCTTATTTCGCATTTTAGTGTTGAAGAGTGAAGACTTGTCTTTGGTCCAAAGAAGGTTATGCCATTGGATCCCTGGTAGGTAAGTAAGGACTTGGGGTCTGTTTTTTCCCAGTTCCCCCTGCCACAGCAGGGTCAACAGTGGGTGCTGTACAGAGGCACACATGTACTGTGTCAAAGTGCAGCCCCTCCCTGCATGTCACTACCACCAGGCCTCCACTTGCTGACAGTCAACAGCAGAGTGACAGACCTCCTTTCCCTGGAAGAGTAGAGCAGTCCTCTGGATGCTCAACCCCCAACCAACAGCCAGGGCAAACCAGGGATCTATACAGATACTGTGTTACCTTGTTCCTTCTGCTAGTGATCCCTCTCATAGAGATACAGCTCATACAGATACAGTAGCAGGGAATCCCCCCACCATCAGCACCAGTGCCCTGGCCATATCTCTCAACTGTCCCTGATTTTCAGGAAGATCCCTGATTTTGCCTCAGAAATTTCCACCGTCCCTCCTAAATTTTGGATTTCTGCGTTACAAGAGAATAGGGATTCAAAGCATAAAATAATGCCTGACTCTAGTGTTACAGTTTAGTTCTCCTTCAGAAAATACCTTTTACACTAAACCAAACATTACAGCATAATCGTTGAGCTAATATTTCCATTTCTTATGATGTGTCCCTGACTTTGGCCACTTGCCCCTGATTGTTTAAGCCTTGTCCCTGATTTGCAGTGCAGCAGGTTGAGAAGTATGGCTCTAGCTAATTTTCCCATCCATAAAACAGGTTATGATACACTTAACTGTATCTGTGTGTAAATATGTAGCACTTAGTGACAGAAACTGGTTGCATCCAGTCCCTGTCCCATTAGTATCCTGCTCACTGCTTTAAGATACATTATGATGTATGAAAGGCACTGTAGAAAGTCAGAATAATTTAATCAACAGAACTTAAGTACATCAACTAAATAAATAGCAACGATTGCATAATAGACATTGTCGGAAAATGACAGAGATGAGTGGATAGTGAATTATCCTCTGTGTACACTATCCGTCAAACAGTGCTATTACCAGAAGTTTATTTTTGTCCTTATTTCCTTAGTTTCCAATCTGCTTGCAGAGGATTAGGTAGAATAGCTTCTAGTCTATTCAGAGAATTGGGATGGGAACACTGGATAGTTACCCCCAAGAGAATCAGGATAGTTAACCTGGAACATTATCATCAGCGACAGGTATTCAGAATAGTTACACTCAGATAATCATGATACTATAGGTACCTTCAATCATTACCATCTGTTCCAGATAATAAAGACAGGTTCATAAGTTACTATTCCTCCTACAATCATCATGATTAATTAAAGGGAATAGATAAAGCAGCACTGCATCAAAAATGTTTTTTTAAAAGGGAAAGTAAACAATGCTGGGCTTCTCAGATTCTGAAAGTCCATGAAAAGAGCTTTCAAAGGAGGTACCGGGCTTACCTGTAACTGTTAGCAGTGCTGAGATATAAACATATAAATCAGCTGTCAGTTAAAACAACAGATCAGCCATTTCATGGAATCTTGACACAGAAAGTGATGTCACTGAGGGGTAAGCTGTAATTAGCAATGTACTTGCCCATCAGTGACATCATTGTGTTAGATTCCATGAAATGACTGCTCTGTGTTTTAATTGACAGCTGATTTAGATGTCTATCTCAGGACTGCCAACAGCTACAGGTAATGCAGAGTACCTCATTTGAAAGCTCTTTCCATGGACTTCCGATCTGAGGCCCACATTACCTTCCCTTTAATGCTAGTTTCAGCTACAAATCATAAAAATATTAGCATGTTTTTCAAATATAATTTTTGGGGTACCTCCTATGTTGTGTACCTTCATTTTTTTTATTTTCTGATTACTAAGACTTGACAGGTTTACAATGCTATTTCTAAGTCAAATGTGGCAGCCATCTTTTTTCTTGAGGGGGGAAAAACTGAATAAAAACATTTTTAAGATACTCAGATTTTAGTGGAACTAGAAAATTTCATCACCAAAGAAAACTAGATGACTGGAATCTGTTTTAGTGAAAAAGGTAGGGACACATTTTGTGTCCAGTTTTTGTTGCACTGTTGCTTTAACTATCTGGATGGGAAAATCAGGAACATTTTGCTAGACAGCAACCATAAATATCTGCACGAAATGATCTTAATTCTTAGGGGGAATAGTTATGTGAACAATAAAGACAGCTAATCTGGCAAACTGCTATCTACCTTGCATAACTGGGATATGCCTGCTGGACAGTTTCCATCTAAATAATCAGCTTCAGCTACAATTAATAGTTACAACGTTTATTTATTTATTTTTGGTGAATGTTTTATTTCTTTATCATGTATTGCTAAGAGTTTGTCAGGAAAGGCACACTTCGCTGTAGCAATCCATTTCCAGGTGCATCCTCAGTGAAGAAAAGCAAGGAGACAAGAATGCTATAGCAAGAGAATACAGCATGTAACTGATGGCAATAATTAAACAATTGTGCAAGACACAGCATAACATGTGCAGTCAAAAAGCCAGAAGCAAATGTATGGAAAGCTGCAGTGAAAGGACCAATTCTAAGATGTCATCCAAACAACATATATAGAATAATGCATGGAGAAGTGTGAGTATTGGGGATTTATACCCCGAGGTGTATGATGCCCAATAAACTAAGGACAAAACCAAAGGGGTTTATATGGGCATCACACACTGAGGTGCATAAAATCCCATTAAACCCACTTCCCCATGTTTTATTTTTATATTTACTGGTTTTTGATTATGAACTTTAGAGTTCATAACAGTTCTTTATGAGACTGTGTCACGTAAGTTCATCTAGGAAAGATCACTTTGTTTCTATTTTCCTGCTTTTCTATGGGAGGGCTAAAGCCGAGGTTCAGTGTGGGGAATAGCTCTCCACATTCCCTTATAGGCCAGCCTCCTTCAGCAGTCCCTGCTTAGTGCATTATGAAACAGCACTCTGAGCTCCTTTGTGTGGCTCGTCAGCTGAGCCTCCTCCTCTTTCTCCCTACGCTCTCCCTCTGTCCCTTCTCTGTTTGTTGGTTGCCTTCCATCCCCCTCTCGTTCATTCTCCCATCTGCCTATTTGCTCCTCTGTCCCCCCGCATCCCTGTTGTTTGGGTGTTGGTTCATCCTCGTCCCTGTGGTTCCTTACAGCGGGTTTCTGTTTTGTCTCCTACCTTGTTACTGCTTATGTCCTGTCCTTCCTTTCCCCATCCTTGTTTCTTTCCCCTGCTCGTCGCTGCTCCTGCACTTCCGGGGTCTGAATCCTTCCAGTGTCTGTGCGACTGTATCCACCGTTAGAAAATGGCAAGATGTGTTCTGTTACCTGATTGGCTAAAATCACTTCTAACCTGGGCATCTATTTTTTCAATGGATGCCCAGTCAAAAATAAGTGTCAGTGCAAGTGCCACTACACTGCGTAGCATTCTGAAGTGGTGCCCAGCCGGCTTTCTAATTGGATGAAAGCACCCTGGAAAATTTAAAATGCCCACCATGTTTTTCTCTCACTTAGCGAGAGCTACTGGTCTCCCCCAACCCAGTCAAACCGCCCAATACCCCCCACTCTGTCAGGTATTATTGCTTACTTGCTGTCTTTTCCTTGCCATTGCAATATTTTTCTCCCCTGGCACGCAACTTTCTGACCGCTGGTGGCCCACTTT
The DNA here is from genome assembly GCA_016271365.2 of Neoceratodus forsteri. NCBI lineage: Eukaryota > Metazoa > Chordata > Ceratodontiformes > Ceratodontidae > Neoceratodus > Neoceratodus forsteri. The sequence goes on along the minus strand of CM028138.1, from coordinate 68,382,908 downwards.
CATGGCATCACCAGTCCCGCACCTCTGTCTCGCCCTTTGACACCTCTCCCTTACCCTTGCCCTGCTCCCATTGTCTGGTTCTTGACCCCCTCCATGCTTCCCCTCCTGGCTGTCCACTCTTTGTGGTCTGCTTTTCGACTGCTTTTTTCTGGTGGCAGGATGCTGCTATACCCGGGTGCCATAACCGTATGTACTTGTTTACTTTTCTTTGAATTTTCAATGGCTGTTCATCTGTATTCAGTACCCGGCCACTATGTCACACCGAGGATGTTTTGCTGGGGGTATCGTGGAGTTTTCAGACTATACCCCAGCTCTGCAGGGAGTCCCCGCCTCCTCATTTTCTCCTCCTATTTGTCTAGTCCGAGGGTTACTATGGCACTTAACTTCAGCCTATTTTGTTCTCATGTTTTTTTACTCTTCCTTTATTTGCTCCTGTGTACTCCAGCCTTCAATATAACTCTTGATACCCTTCGTTGTCCTGCCCACCCTCCCTCTCAACTGTGGCTTTCCTTTCTGCCCCTCTCCTTCCCCCCAGTGAACAGATGACATATACTAGAGGCTATTGAATCACCCCGACTGCAGCCTGGCTCTGACAGCAGCTGTGGAGGACACTAGGATTCCTGGTTACAGCAAATGTCAGGGTGGGATTCGGCTGCATCAGCCAGACACAGTCTAATATACTGCAGTAAACAGTAAGAAAAAAAAATGTTTTGCACACAAAGTGCAACTCGGACCTTCCCTTTTAAGAGTATAGTGTGATGCAGAGGCACAAAAAAACAAGCAATTTGAATATTTCTTCTCTCCTAGCATTTTCTTACAGATCGTATCACTATTCTTCCCACAACCCCTCTTCAGAATGTTACCTCCTAGTGCAGTAAATGCACCAGGTCCCCGAGATCCAGCTCACATATTTTTTTCTTCTCAGAAAACTCCAGTTGGTTTGCTCGGTGTCGGGCCTTTGATTCTTTTTGTGCTGTCTTCGGTATAATTTTAGCTGCATTTACTGGGACTCATGTGACCTCTGAACTCCTTTTTGTTGGCACCAAAAAATAAAGTTTTAATGTTTAAATTCTTGCTCAGTTTATGCAAGTCTGTGGTGGTGTCAAAACAATTCTAGTGGTAAGCACAAAAGCCAAGCCCTTATTATACAATGGCAAGAAAAGATCCTGGACTCTGATTGGTCATTCTTGGGCTGGACCCATGATGTTATCCCAGTACAACATCACGGGTCTAGTCTCAGCCTCACTGTGAACCTGGAGATGATTGTTTGCTTGATTTGTTTCTGCTTGATTGTTTCATCTTCTCTTAAAAAACAAAAATATTTTTCCACACAAAAACATCTTTAAAATGATTTTTTTATTCTGTATAACAATGAGCCTTTGTATAATAGCAATAATGCCCTCCAGGGTGTGTGTGCGTTTGGAGATAACGTCATTGCCTCAGTCATTGGATGCACTCAGCCTGCGGCCTCGTGCCCAACCACCTGGGCGTGGCGTTATCTATACTGTCACCACTGCAGTGTGTGCTTAATTCAATATGCATCTTCCCTCAGCAAAAGCTAATAAGCAGACTGGTTTATTGTTTGTTTGTACCCCTTCCTTTTGCTGTGATAATACAGTCTTTTAATAATGCCCTCCCTCACCTGCCCCTCCATGTTCTGCAATGCTGTTGTGCATGCTTTTCCATATTGCATTATATTGTGTACCTATTTTTGGTGGTTGTAGGCACTAAAGATCATGCGTAACAGAGTGCAAAAAATGATGCAAAACTGTGCTGATGCCATTGTCAAACATGACGCAGAATTGTGATGGCATGGAAGAATTAAATGATGCTCCCTCCCCCACTAGGGGTTTGCAGTTGGTGAGGCTCCTGGGGTGTCCATCACAAGCATTTATATTTACTCTAGATCTGAAGACACAGGGCTTACAAAGCCCAGGGGCACAAGTGGGGAACCCCAAGAAACATTCAAGAAGCACACAAGAATGTCCACAATTATAGGTAGAGTCACATAGCTGGCCTTTACTTGGTGTTCTTACATCACCACCATGGGATAGTAGCAGCCCCTGCTGGTCCCCAGTGACCCTGGTTCATTCCCATACCCAGATCGCTGCCATTGCAAGCAGTAGTACTAGTGTGTGCTGATGATCCAGACATAAGTGGGGTCTTACCAGTGATCTATACAGGGGAAACACCACCTCCTCCTTTTTGCTGGTGATACCCTTTCCTATGTAATCCAGCTTTTTAAACTAACCCTCCCAACTGTCTTGTCACGCTGTCTGGCCACCTTTAGGTCATCTGATATAATTACCACTAGGTCTTTTTTCTGCTTGGTTGTCGTCAGTACCACTCCACCCATTTTGTACTCCACCTCTGGGTTTCTGTGCCCTAAGCCCCTAAGTGCATTATTTTGCATGTTTTTTCATTGAAACTCAGCTGCCATACCCATGATCACTCCTCGAGTTTTCTCAAGTCACTGCTCATCCATTCCACCCTCCCTGGTGTGTCCCCTGTTACAAATCTTGGTGTCGTCTGCACAGAGGCAGACCTTCCCTTGCATCTCCTCTGCAATGTCACTTTTAAAGACATTAAAAAGGACTGGCTGGTACCAGCATGGTACCCCTGTAACCTTTCTTCCTAGGGTGAAACTCTGTTTACCACCACCCTCTGTCAACTATCCTGTAAGCAATTTCTTACTCAGGATACCACCTTTAGCCCCACTCTTAAATGACCCACCTTACTAATCTCCTGTGTGGAATGGTGTTGGAAGCCTTACTCAAATCTAGGTAGGCCATGTCCACAGCTCCACCCTGATCTAATTCCTTGGTCACCCCGTCAAAGAAATCTGTCAGATTTGTTTGACATGACCTCCCCCCATGAATCCATGCTGCCTTGGGTTTTGTAACCCATTGGATTCAAGATATTCCACAATCCTTTCTTTCAGCAGTGATATTAACTTTCCCACCACCGATGTTAGTCAATGTCCAAAGATTATGTTGAGCACTGTGAGGATCAGGAGAGTTTTATTACGAATTACTGGGAACATTGCATTATATAAGCCATTCACTTCCTGTGTACATTCAGAAAATGGATGTCTGTGGTGGTAAAGGGAGGAGGAATTCAGTGTTACATTCATGGCCCCTTGTTCTCTGCAATACTTCCGTCCTCATTTCTGTGGCATGGCTCTTTGGCGTCAATGGCAGCATTTTTCCATTGCTGCAGTATGAATTATTCATTTCTGTGGCAGAATGCAGTCCTGCCATAGGCTAAACATGATGTGAATTCATTGATGACATCACATGCATAGCATGGAGGGGGGGCTCCAGGATAAACAAGAGGGAGAAGGGAGCCTGAAACGATGGGAAATCACTGAACATTGTAATCAAAAATCACCAAGAGCAAAGGATTCTGTGGCACTAAACATATTCTGCGTCATGATGCAAGTTCTGTGGGAAAAGTCTGTGGCCACAGAACTGCAGTATTCCATGGGCTTTGGTTATATTTTGGCCAAACAAGAGCTGCAAGATTGGCTGATAGCTTATTCTATACTGAATGCACAGGGCTACATTTTAGGAATATCTTCCCTGAAGACATACTGTAAAACTTGAAATTTTAACTGTCAAATAATTTTCATTATTTTCACTGAAGTACTGTTTAGCGCTAAAATAAATTTGCGTTAATGAGCACTTTTTCCATTATTGTGAATGTGGCACTAATGACTTAGCGCTAAAATAAAATTTGTGCAATTAGGTTGCATTTGTGTTTGTGCTAAAATCACTTTGTGTGAAATTAACTAGTTTTACAGTACATTCCTGTTTGGGAGAGAAAAGGAATAAACAAAATATCTCAGAAACATTGAAAAGACTAATGGTCCATCAGGTCTGTTTGGTTCCTGCTTAAGTCTCCACCAGTCTGGCACTGGGAGATCCTTGCATGGAGACCTCATCCTGTGGTTCCAAATGGCCAATCCATTGCCACAATTAGTATCACCCTTCCACTAGTCATTTTCATCAATCCCATGTATGTGTAAGACTGACCAGTTCCTCTTGTAGACTGTTCTACCTTTCCACCATTCATGTCTAACCTAAATCCCCATTAGTTTAAATCTCGGCCCCTTGTAATGGACCCTTCATGAAGCCTAATTAGTCGCTAGCTATCCACCCTGTTTATACCCCTCAGATATCTAAAAGTTTCAGTCCTGTCCCCCCCACCTCTCGTTGTCTTCAGGGAGTACATGTCAAGGTCAGCCAGTCTTTTCTCATGAGTCGTCATCTGCTGCCCATGAATCATTTTTGTTGCTGTCCTTTACTCCACCTCCAGGCAATCCTTATTCTTTGGCAGTTGAGGATTCCAGAACTGTGCACAGTACACCAAATGTGTCCCCAAAAAGGACAAAAAACAAAGACAGAAGAGAGGATTCCTTTGACTGGAAAAAGCAGGAGGGTTAAAAGGTACTTCAGCCCATTTCCTAGTGCCTTTGAACTGTAAAGCTCCTGGAACATTTCCCAACAGGCAATCAATTATGCTCCCAGATTTGCAGAGTCAGGATGAGTGCCACTTCACTGGAAACAGTGTGTGATTGATTCAGTAGAAGCCTGGGATGATGCCAAGAATACAGAGCTATTTCCAAAACCTGCGGTGCAGGTTTTAACAGACAGACAAAAAAAAACAATCAGTAGGTCTTTTTCTAAAAAGTCAACATCCCGCAGTGCGTCACTGCTGTTTGTGTATTTATTGGAAACCTGATCATGCAGATGTGGGATGGTCCCCTGAAAGACAGCTTCTCATTTTGTGGGGGTCTGTTAGAACAGTGGAGTATAGGGGCCAGCCTGGTAGCATAGTGGTACTACTAACTACTAAACCAGTGACCTGGGTTCGAGAACAGATTCAGGCTGCTAGAAACACAGAATTCGTCAGCAGAAAAGGACTGCTTGGTTCACCCAGTCTGCTGTTATGGTTCCTGTCTAGTCTGCCTCAAAGACCTAACTGGTTTCAAGCAACCTCCGCCTCCTGCCTATGTACTAGCGTTCCGCTATGTCTATGCCACTCTGTGAAGTCCCCTACTATTTTTGCCTCTGCCACTTCCACTGGCAGTCTATTCCAGGTGTCCACTGCTCTTTCAGTGAAGTAGTACTTCTCACATCCCTCCTACCCCACCCCGCTTCATTGCATGCCTCTTTGTTCTAGTACTTTTCGTCATTTGAAAAGACTCCTTCCTGTACCCTATTCACCCATGAGGTGCTTGTAGGTTTCTATTAGGTCATCTCTCCCTCTCCTATCTTCTAGGGTGTAGATGCTGAGATAACTCAGTTTCTCCTCATAGGCTTTGGGCAGCCCTGCACCATTTAATTACCCTCCTCTGGACTGCCTCCACCCTGTCTATGTCTTTTCTGAGGTGCAGCCTCCAGAACTGAACACAATACTCCAGGTGATGTCTCACCAACGAGTCATATAGTGGCAACACCACCTCCCTCCTCCTGCTGGAGATACCTCTCCCTATGCATCCTAGCATCCCACTGGCCCTACCCACTGCTGTGTCACACTGCCCTGCCACTTTAAGATCATCATATAAGATAACCCTAAGGTCCCTTTCCTGCTCAGTGACTGAGAGTACTCACACATCCTGTACTCATTTCTTGGATTCCTATACCCTAGGTGCTGGATTCTGCACTTTTTGGCATTGAGCCCCATAATCTTGACCACTCCTCGAGTTTCCCAAAACCCATACACATTCTTTCCACTCCTTCATTGTCCACCCCATTAGAGGTTTTAGCAATGTCTACAAAAGGCATACCTACTCTTCCAGTTCATTTGCAATGTCACTTATAAAGACATTGAAGAGAACTGGTTCAATACTGAGCCCTGTCACACCCCACTGGTCACTCTCCTAATTAGACTGAGTGCAGTTAACCACCACCTTCTATCACCTATTTATTCACCAGTTTCTAGCCCAGTTCACCACTTCACTACAAGGCTGCTCAATTTCTTGATCAGTCCCTGTATACACAGTGTCTAAGGCCTTGCTAGAGTCCAGATAACCATGTCCTCCGCCCTCCTGATCTTTTTTCTGGTCACCCAGACAAAGAACTTAATCAGATTCATCTGGAATGACCCTTCCTCCATGAATCCATGCCACCTTTGATTTTGCTCACTGGATTCAAGATACTCTACCAACCTTTCCTTTAACAGGGTTTCCATTAGTTCCCCACCACTGAGATGAGGCTCACTGGCCTATAGTTACTATCCTCTTACCTGATGCTACCCTTATGTAGAAGGACAAGCGTCTGCTCTCCTCAGAACCACACCTGATCCCGGTGAGCTGTTGAATATGACCATCAGCGGGTCAGCCAGCACCTCCTAAGTTCTTTCAGTGGCACTGAGTGTCTCCCATCCAGTCCCATAGCCTTGTCCACTTTCAGAAGTGAAGTCCTTGAGGACTCTTTTCTCTGAATATGGACTTGAATCTGCCTCCCTCCCTTTGTTCCTGCTGATCACTGGTGGTTCCCCCACTTAAAGACTGAACAGAAGTACCTGTTCAGGATGTCTGTTTTTTTCCTTGGTCTTCTGTGCAGTCATTCTTTGCAGCTCTCCTTACCCTCACTATCCCTCTCCTTGCTTTTTTGTTCTCTCTTTTGTACCTGAAGAAAATCGTATCCCCATTTGCTGCCACTTTGGTTATCCTTTCCAATGACTGTGCCTTTACTCCCCTCACTGCCTTACCTGTTTCCTTCTGTTTTACCTGGTACACCTCCTTGTCTTCTTCCCTCTGCATTCCCTTATACCACCTAAAGTCCACCCTTTTTTCCTTCACCACTGTAGCCGCTTCCCTAGAGTGCCATAATGGTCTTTTTTTCCTTTTTCTTTTGCTCTCTTCCTTCCTGCAGAGGTTGGCTGCCTTATTATGCCCCTCTTATTTTCCCTCACTATTCCTCTACCTCTATGTCATTCCTCCCAAATGAAGTAGATTCTGACGCTGTCTCCCACTTCCTTAAATCCACCCTCCTAAAGTCCAAGACCCACATCCTCCTGTGGTTTGACTCTGCTCCCATCTTAATGTTAAACCACACTGCACAGGGATCACTGGTAGCTCGGGACTGCCCACTGTGATGTCTGCAGTACTGTCCCTGCTTGTGAGGACCAGGTCCAGCACTGCCCTGTCCCTAGGGATTCGTTGACTAGCTTCCTGAGAAAGGCTTCTTGGAGTAAAGGATGGCCCTGCTCCTTGCTGAAGCTGCAGCTGGAAGGATCCAATCCATCCATATCTGGCAGATTGAAGTCACCAACTAGCAGCCACCTTCCCCTTATTTGCCATCTTGATTAAGTCTTTCCTAAGCTTCCCTTTCCTCTGGGTTCCTCTGCATTTCCATAGCCTTTATTCCCTTCCTTACAGATAGTACAACATCTCCTTCCTTCCTTTCTTCCCTGTCATCCCAGTCATGGCTATCATTGAACCATGACTCCATCATGACCACCAACTCCTTGCTAGCCTCCTCCATGTTGGCCTCCAGGTTCAGAACTTTATATCCCAGATGCCTTGCATTGGCACATGGCTCTCCATAACTTATTCCCCACTGCTTGCCTTAGCGCTCTTCCCTCCTTCTGCCTGAGCTGTTTCCTGAAGTTCCCTAACCCACCTCTTCCCTTGTTACCCTCTGTGTTTACCTGCCTGTTTTACTTCTCTCTCTTCTTGCTATCCAGATTTACATCCCTTGCCCTCTGCCTAGTTCCCACCCTGTCTTTCTGTGTTCCTGCCCTGAGGGCTTTCTTCCCCACAAATCCCTCCTCTTTATTGTTCATTGTCTGGAGGAGGAAATCTTTGCCTACTTTGATATTACAGCCCCCTCCACCAGCTAATTTAAAATCTCTATGTGTCTACGTCTATGTTTCCATTATTGCAGATTTTGAAAGAGGGAATTTTCTACCATCACAAATGTTAGTGTAGTTTTGTTGGTTGCAATCTCATCTCAGCTCTACAAGGTCATGGTTACCACTTGTACCATTTCAGGGCTGGGACTCAAACCCAGTGCTGACATAGAAAAGCAGTACTAGAGGGGTGCTGTAATACTGGAGGTGACTTCCTCTATTCAGATAAGATATCAAAGAGGGGCTCTGACCACCAGCACTAAAACCCATTTCACTGGTCCAGCAGACAACTATGTATGGAGCAGGTAGTACTGTTAGTTGCTTGGAATGTTGGACATGTGCAATGTATGGCTTGCAAACTTGAGTAGCTTGCAGTTTATGAGACCTTTTGCACTCTCTGTTCCTAGTTAACTATCACCCTGTTTGGAGTACTGAAGGCATGGAACCCCCTTGAGGAAGGTTTCACCCCTAGATGTGCTGCAGGTTATGTTCTTTGGTTAAGGGTACTTTGGAAGAAGCCCAGAAAGAGACAGGTGAGTTGCTTGAAGAGAGGTGGGTGGATGGCAGGAGCAAAGAAACAGACATCTGGAAGATGCCTGGGCATGCTCACCTATGAGCGCTTGGTGGGGGCATAGCAGGAGAAACCCACTGCCCCACTGAACCCCAGTCCATCAGCCTAATCATTCACTTGTCCAACAGGCAGCTATGTATGGAGCAGTTAGTGCAGTGGATTGCTTGGAATTTTGTGCTTGTTGAAACATATGGATTGGAAGCTTGAGTAGCTTGTGGTTTACAAGACCTTTTGTGCTCTCTGTTCCTAGTGAACTAGCACCCTGTTTGGGGTACCAGTGGCTGGAACCCTCTTGAAGAAGGGTTTCACCCTAGAGGTGCCACAGGATGCAGTCCTTGAAGGTACCTTAGGGAAGAAGTTAAAAGGCAGGCTGAAGGCATGGTAGAAACGTCAGAACATTGACTTCTGAAAAGGAAAGAGGAAAGCCATAAGCTGAGCGACAATGAAAAGGAAGAGGCACCACCATCCAAGTTCCAACCTGTCCAAGCGCAGAAACTTAACTATGAACTAGGAACCTAACTATGTTCATGACCACCAGCACAGAGGAGGAGAAGAAGGACCTTCTTTGGAGGAAACCATTGCAGATCCAAGACTTTAGATCATGATCCCTCCAGGCATCGGTGAAAACAATTAATCGTGCAGGAGTCAGTCAGGCCTGCTTGCACTGGTGCATGCTACAGAAAGTGGGCTTCTCCTTCCTATGGAAGGTCTTCCACAACAGGAGAGCTGGAGGCTTGGCATCTCAGGACGTAGCTGTAGCAATGCCAAGGAACATCGGGATTCAAAGGAAAAGGAGAAGATTGGAGACAGTTGCTTCAGGCCCAGTGGCACAGAATGCTTAAGATCTTGGAATTATGAAAACCAATCCCTTGACGGGATTCAGGCTGGTGCAGTATAAAGCCATAAAGGTGAAAGCATACTAGGCCCTTGAGGGTCAGAGAGTAGGCGCGTGCCCAGTTGTAGCAGGGTGTGTGTCCATATGTCGATGGGATGTCTGTCCATTGTTGGCTGATGAGGTGTTTACTTGAACGCAGTAAGTGAAGTAGGAAAAGCAGATGGTAAGGGTAAAAGTGAGCCCTGAGGACAGGACTGGACAGACACCTGGGCAGGCTGGTGGGTGTTACAGGGCAGTGGAGTACAGGCCCAAGGAATGCCTGGATTGACCAGTCAAGGTCGCAACAAACAGCATGAAGCTGCAGAAAAGTGATCAGAGGATGCAGGCAGGGAATATCAGAGTTCAGGAGCAGGACTGTGTGTAGGTGCAAACCTGCTCTGACTGCAGCAGCTGAAGCCTCCACATGTACCGTGCTAAGGAAACAGGGAGCTGTGCACAGTGGCATAAGCTTGAAGACAGCACAGAACTGAGGTACTGTTACAGCTAAGCAGAACAAGCTGCCCGGTGTGAGTATCTATCGTGGAGGGGGGTTGGCGCGAACCCGAAGGCAGTTATGGCCTCGGCCACAGAGGTGAGGACTAGAGAATGGTTCTGTACATGCTAACAGAGAGCACTGAAGCAGGTGCTGGGGTGTGGGGCAGGCCGGGGGGCCAGCCAGAAACATGCTTTGTGACAGTTGAGTGGATACCAAGGACAGCAGGAGGGAGCTGACAGAAGCAGATGAGAGAGGACTGCAGCTGAATGCTATCCTCAAGGGCTGAAGCAGGAGCAAGGTAGGCAAAACAAAAAATACAAGCCAAAGGAAAGATGCAGGAGCATGGCCAGCAGGCACAGCTACAGAAATGAGAGTGTGCTGCAAGAGCTAGCAGGACAGCGTCGGGGGGGGGGGGAGCTGGGATTTGCGAGGCAGCAACCACATGGCAAAGGAAGAAAACAAGGAGGGCGATTAGGAAGCCAGCATCCGTATGGCCACCATAACTAAATGGTCACCTGGAGGATACTTGGGCATGTGCACTTATGAAGCACTCAGTGGGGCCAGTTGGGGTCTCCTGTTGCCCACTAAGTTCAGACCATCTAGTGTCTATGGTCTTCAGTTACACAGCATCCCAAAATGATTTGCCTTAAAGCCATTCTCCACTTTAGTAGTTAGAATACACCTACATGAAAACTAGATTTTTTTGCTCCTTACTGTTCACAGCTATGAACTGAAGCCTCAATCCTCAGCTGGTCACATCCCAGCCTGTTACAGTGGAAATGGTTGTGTTGCCACAAGCAGGGCTTTTCATCTTCAGCTCTAAATAAAGGGATGGGATGGGAAGGAAGGAAGGGAGGAGTGGAAAGGTAAGGAAGGACATGTAGCACCCCAGGATAGCCTTTCATACACAATTCATGTGGAATGGCAATTCAGCTTCAAAATGCTTTTAGAATTTATTTTTACTGCTGCAGAATTCCAAAAAGCATTTCTATGTCAACTGTAGAATAATATTCCTTAAAAATTCCAGTTTTGGAATTTCAGAATTCCACTTCTGACAGAGTTCCATGGAATTCAACAGAATTTACAGAATTTTGCAGGATTGTGGAGGAAGTGGACTTTGAAAATTCCACGCAGTTCTATTCCCAAGGCTGTGGGAGGTTAAACAAGGCTTAGAGACCCCCATGTTCAGAGCCGACTATGTGAACTGCACTGAGAAGGGCACTGCACTACAGCGAGAGCACAGCCAGCTCAGGGACAATATTCAGACTATCAGCATTAGTGATCTAAACGTCTGAATATGGGTCCCTGTTGACAAAGCACATAGTGACTATGCACTTCATTGACACCGCTCCCGATGGAATATGGCCCACAGGAGACCAACAGAGATATTGCTGTCCAAACAGGAGAGTGCCAAGGCTCCTGTGGGCCATATTCAACACTAGCTTGCTAATGAGCCCGTTGGGCATGCAAGGCTCTATGCAACATTTGTCTGCCTATTATAAGCTCACTAGCATGCATGCATAGTCCCCAAGTGCCCTTCCTTTTTCCTTAGAGGTTTTTTTTCTCCCGATGGTGGAGGACAGTTGTTACCCAAGTCCCTGCATCCCCTGACCTGTCAAACATTGTTTTTGTCAGGTTCTGACAGCAATAACAAGAAATGGAGAGATGGCAGCCGTGGTACAAGCAGCAAGCTCCTCACATAGGGCTGCACTCTCAAGGTCTCCTGTTGCCAATGAAACCTCTTGATTCAAACACAGCTCATTGTGTGTCTGCTCATATACCATCCTCTATACATGAAAATTGTAATATTAGAATATGCAACAAAAGGCATACATTTCAAGAGCTTTACATGGATATTAATAACATTATTGTCAAACCAATGACCTTTCTATTATTTGGGCTATTTTCTCCCATAGCCCTCAGTCAAATATAAGCTTTCTAGGAGGCGCATGAGTGGCGCTGAAGTGAATGGCTGCCTGGAAAGGACGTCCTTGCACCACGTGATTTAGCCATTTAAAATATTATTAAAAATCTTGTTTGTTTTCTGAAGAAAGTAGTTTTCATTAAAATAAAACAAGGCCCAACTAATTATTATAATTTTACTGAAGGTAAGTTTGTTGACTTTACTATGCTCCCTTTAAGCCTTGCCTACTGTACTCCTGCCAGGTCATCCCTGAGGCACGCACCCATCTTTATAAAATCTGCCCTCCTAAATTCCAGGACCCTTGCCCTTGTGTGGTTCAGTTCCACAGCCATCCTTATATTGGACCACACTGTACAGTGATCACTGGTCCCCAGGTGGCCTCCCACCATGACACCTGTACCACTGTCCCTGTTAGGGAGTAACATGTCCAGTATTGCCCCATCATGAGTGGGTTCACTGACTAGTTGCCTGAGGAACACCTCCTGTAAAGTCCAGGATGCCCCTGTTTCTAGCTGGAAACCACTATTGGGAGGCTCCAGTCTACATCTAGCAGGTTAATGCCCCACCCCCCCATGCTAGAGGTTTGTGGATCACTCCAATGGTTAATAGTCCAAGAACCTCGGCCAAACCAGCTAATCAGCAGATGTCAGATCTGGTAAATCTGGAAGACCATTTTAGCGGGAAGTTGGAGTCAAGATAGGAGCTCTGGGGTAGTTCCAATCTTCCATTGGGTGACCAGATCACAGATCCTAAGATCTGCATCAAGTGGCGGTCCTCTGGCAGTTAACATTTGCCCCCCAGTCTTGAAGTTGGGATTGGAGAACAATGGTTGAGAGATATCCTTAAGATTATCATATGTGAGAGCTTTACAGAGTTGGGTGTGGACCTTAAGGGACACGTGAATCACATTATTCTGGAGAACTGGTGTCACTCTCTTGGGGTCAAGGAAGAGAAGAGAAGACTTTGTGGAGAAATACCTGAATCCGCAATCACGTCAATAATAATAGCACTCTGTCAATCATAAACATCTGTAACCCCTAGGTGGTGCTACTCCTAGTATTACACCCCTGCCTACTACCTACGAGCTAGGCTGAGGGGTTTGGGTTCATTAACTTATTTCAAGTCTAAAAACAGTTGCACAGTGCCTCCACTCAGAGTATACTTTACGTGGGTTAGCTGTTACCAGGTATAATCCCCTGAGATGTTATACCACCCACAAATACCATTTACCACTCCCAAACATGACCCAATAGACATTTCCCTACATTTAAGACATTTTGCAATTAATGACTCTCTTAATAATATGCTCCTGCGATGATTTGCAAAAAAGTAATAACAAGATTTATTTGGGGACATGGAAGTTAGCATGGGAAAACAGGAGGAACAGAAGTTATGCTGATTACTATTTACAAAATATACACAGGCTTTTCTTGTGCTGGTGAACCCTCCAGCTGGGTGGCTACTAAATTAACAGAAAAGGTAATCACAATTCTCTAACCAGAGAATGATACCCAGAGCCCTGGCTATCTAAGCTGATAACTAAATCAGATGGTACACAACAATTTTCCCCACCACTGGTACCAGTTGCTGATATGTATGAAACCCCGCAATCTCACACAATACCCTGGGTACCCAGTTACCAAAGTCCTGAATGTTGCAGGCCGGTGGATGTTGCAGCTGGTCGAGTTGCAGATTTGATTTGAGAGGAAAGGGCTAACTTGGAAAGCAAACGTATAACAATGACTCTTGACTCCTTGTCAGAGGTGCAGGGGTTGCCCTGCTTTTGGCAGAGTAGCATGGGTTGCCCTGCATTTGCAGAAGTGCAGGGATTGCCCTGCTTGTCGCAGACTGAACAATTCAAAAAAGGCAGCTGGTCCAAGTTACCTTGGCTAGATCTTGGATTTGCAAATCCTGAGTATTCAGCACATACATATTGCAGTCGCATCCAGTACATTCATATAGCAATACTTTTCAAGCACGTCTGAGGTCTCAGACAACATTCAACAAAGTGGAAATCCATCATTTCCAGGTTCTAAGCACATATCAAGTCAACCCTCGGTCTCATGCCCTTGAAGTGGCAAGAAGCAGGCTGTCCCACAGGACAATCGTGACCTAATACTGAGCATAGATGAATATCAGCACATTTATATGATTTTGTCTAAGTGCATGCTGTCTGGGCCTCTTGGTACCCCCAGCAACAGCTGCACTTTGCATGGCACAGTCTCAAAGATGCACCTGCGTTGGGCCCGCTGGGCAGCAGGCAAGGTGCAAATGGAATAACTAGCAAGCAAGCAAGCAAACTTTATTTATATAGCGCCTTTCATAGTCAAGGTGCTGAACATAATATAAATTGCAATAAATGCAATAATATACTAAAATTTAAAATCAGTCAATTAAATAAATGCTTAATTAGGGAAAGCCAAAGAAAATAAATATGTTTTCAGCATCGATTTAAAGCTGTTGCTGGTCAGGCATTCTCTTAACTGATGAGGTAGAGAATTCCACAGGGTTGTGCTACAAATGAAAAAACACAAGCTCCAGATGTTTTAAGATGAACCCTGGGAATCTCCAGCAATCCCTCATTGGCGGATCAGAGAAGGCGATTGAGGGAGTAGGGAGTCAGGAGATCTTTCAGGTAGTCGGGTCCCAGTTCATGTAGAGCTTTAAAGGTAAGCAAGCCTACCTTATAGGTGATCCACCACTGAACTGGCAGCCAGTGCAGTTCGCTCAGAACAGGAGTAATATGATTGGTCCTGGAAGTACTAGTCAACAGCCTGGCTGCCGCATTCTGTACTAGCTGCAGGCAGCAGATGTCAACCCCAGACAGCCCTAGGTAGAGGGCATTGCAGTAGTCAAGACGAGTGGTAATGAAGACATGGATCAATGTTGGAAGGTTGTCCGGAGGAATCAAGTGTTTCACCCAAGCGATATTCCTCAGATGGTAAAATGAGGATTTGACCACCACTGACACCTGAAACTTCAGGGTCAAGCCATCATCAAAAATAATGCCCAGGTTATGCACCCAATTTGAGGTAGTGAGCCGGACACCATCAAGCCATAGACCCGACATGAGCCCAACTCCAAGACCCGCCCCCGGGTGACCCGGATCCAGCACCAACACCTCAGTCTTATTTGGATTTAATCTCAACCAACTTGAGCTCATCCAGTCTTTGATCTTAGACAGGCAGCTGTTTGGCACAGGAATCGTATCATCCTGTCCGGGCACAAAGGACATATACAGCTGAGTATCATCTGCATAGCAGTTAAAACTCAAGCCGTATCACCTGATGATGTCTCCTAACGGCAGCATATACATTGCGAACAGCATGGGCGCCAATATGGAACCCTGTGCACCCAGCAGTACAGGGGAGGAAGTCAGAGGAATAAATTCCAGAGACCACCCTCTGAGACCTGCCTAAGAGAAGGATTGAAACCATTCAAGCATTGTACCTGACAGTCCACAGAGGAACACAGGGGTTTCCAAAAGCACCTCATGGTCCACAGTGTAAAAGCAGCAGAGAGATCAAGAAGGACCAAATGGTACAAGCCTTTTGATCTCTAGCCATTAAAGGTCATTTAATACCTGAACAAGGGCAGTCTCATGCTATGCCTCTTCCTGAAACCAGACTGGAAGCTTCATAGACATTGTGAGTTACCAAGTGATCTTCCAGTTGCAGAACCACCTTCTCAATAACCTTCCCCACAAAGGGAAGGTTAGAGACAGAGTCAGTAGTTAGCTGGATCAATGGGATCCAGGAGAGTTTTTAAGTTGGTTGAATGACTGCCTCCTTTAGAGGTCTGGAAAGATTCCCTCTCTGAAGATCTCCATACAATTTCAGCTAGGATTGGGCAGATGATATACACAACCCACTAAAAGGGAGGTAGGGCCCAGATCCAAACTACAGCAGATGGGCGCAGAGTCTGGACAATCTTCACAATGTCCATGAATTCCGGTCAGCTGAAATCTGTCCAGACAACCTGGGTGTTCATCACCTCCCATCAACCTCCACAGCCCTCTTAGAGAGAGCTGGGCTGATCCGGACCTGATGCTGGCAACCTTATCTGCAAAAACTGCTAGCCATCACACTCAATTTGTGAAAAAACTCTTCCAGACTGGAGACAGTTTGGATTGCACAATCTGTCAACAGTTCAAAAAGTTAAGCCAGTCGGTTCTGCATGGCAGAAATCTCCTGGACAAGAACTCTGCCTCTTATGAGTGATTTCTGATTGATAGACCTTATAATGTTCCATCAATCTAAGCCTGTCAGCATCCAGGCTGGACTTCTGCCATGCACTCTCCAAGCTTCGACCAACCCACCTCAGCTCCTTCAAGGATCCATCATACCAAGAGGACCTCGAGCGAAGAGTGAGTGGTCTAACATGAACAGGAGCAGTCAAGTCCAAGGTCTCTCCAACTGCCTTATTATAGGCTAGTACGAGGTCCCCTGGACTTGTGCTTTCACCCAGCAATCCCGATAGGTCCAGCACCGCTGATAGACCATCTGGGATAACTCCCCTTAAAGGGCAGTACCAGACCATCTCCAAAGGGATAGGTCCATTTAGGGGGGCCCCAAAACTGAACCCTATGGTGTGATGTTCAGACCAACTGACTGGTTCCACCCCCATGTCAGTGATCTCCATCCCCAGAAGGAACAGCAGATCCAGTGAGTGACTTCCTATATGGGTAGAGGAGTTAACTAGCTGTGTAAGGCCCAGCATTGTCATTAGCTGGAGAAGATTTTGACCAAACTGCGAGAGTTCATCATGGACCCAAGCATTGATGTCCCCCAGAATTATCCATCTGGGAGACTCCAACACCATGTCTACGATGAAGTCCGCAATCTCCTGCAGGAATGCACCCCCATCTCCTGGTGAACAGTAAATGAGGAGTTTCCTGCAACTTACACCCTCACCCATGATACTAGATTAAGAGTCTCTTCAGGCAAAGTGGCCCAGACTAATTACTCTTACAGTTTCTCACAATTAAGTAGATAGAGGGCATGTCAGCCCAAAGTTACTTATTCTGTCTTCTTGGCATAAAGCAATTACCAGGGCTGGCAGACCCATAGGTTAGCTTGCAGTACATTTCTCCCCTGCACCAGGGGTACAAGGTACTCACAGGTCCTCCTGTTGATCTCTGCTATAGATGGCATCCTGGCATCTTCAGCCCTCACAACTGAGGCTTTGATCAGTGCTCTCACTGCTGCGTGATGACATCTGGTCTTTGGTTCACATCTTTCCCCAACATGGGAGGAGGCTAGTACCTGGAGGATAATCTGGCAACCTCCAGACTAGCAGGTAAGCCTAACTAAATTACTTTAACTAAAACAAAACATTCCCTCTTGGATGGAGGGGCTTAGCTGGAATGCCCAGGCCCAGAAGCATGGCAGGGCATGAGACCCCTTTCTCTCGAATCTGTAGGCTGGAATCTGGCAAAATGCTGGAAAACACTGTCTCTTATAGGGCTTTCCCGAGGCTCCTGATTGGCTGTGGTGATGGGTGATTGGCCTCTGATTGGCTGGTGGGACCTGTCAATCACAGAAATGAATAATACATGAACCTCACTGTACTGTTGGTCTGCTGTTTTGGAGCCTAGAATTAGGTCCCTGTACATCCCCATGGGCACTCTGCCTTGACCCATGAGCTTTGCTGAATGTCCCACAAGTTGTGGCTTTGTTTTGTTTACAATTGGCTGTTGCTGCTTTTAATTTTTTTTTTATGATATCTTGGAGAACACCTGTGAGCGGATGCTCATTTGTAGGTTCTTTCAAGTCAGTTACAAGAAAAAAAATTGAACAGGTACATAACATTATGTTACAAGGCATTACATAACAAGCAAGTACAAAATTGCACTGGTACAAAACAATATATTCATTACAAGCTAGGTAGACAATAAATTGGTGTGAATTATAAGACTGGGATACTATTTAGCTTAAGGTATAACATTTAGACACTGCTATGGCATTGGTGAGAAGGCGCCTTCATCTGAGAGTTAAGCATACTTGTGGAGGGAGAAACAGAGTGGAGAACAGGCACAGCTGTGGCATAGTGAAGTGTATGCCTATGTAAGGGGTTAAGAACAGACTTAAGGAAGGTTGGAGGCAATGGGGCTAGGAGAGCAACAGACAGGTGGGGCATGAGGGCTGGGACAGAGATGGAATGGGTGCCCATTGGGGAGGGGGGGAAACAGGGGGGGTGGATGCTTAACCCTCTGTCCTTTTAGCAGATTAGATATAGCCCTAAATACAACTTCTGGTGCAGCCAGAAAATAGTAAATATTTGCCCCAATACCCCATAGTTCTGTAGTCCTGGATGAGTGCTTGCAGTCACTGCACAGAGAAAGAAATTTGCTCAGTTCATTTTCCTGTCACTGCTGCCAATGTTTAAGCTCCCTGACATGCAGCAGCAGATAGGCTGTCTTAACTCAGAGTCCCATAGATTACCTGGTTGCAGCCAGGAAAAGCATTTCTTTTAATTTAAATACTTTCCCCCGATACAATAATTTCCCCAACATACAGCAGCAGTTACATTAATTAAACTATTTCTTGCTTTCTTTTTGGCCGCAGCCGAGATACCCTGCCCCGAGGGCAGACAGACTCTTATGAATATTTAACAGAACGGGGCTCCAGCTCATGAATATGCAAATGAGCCTCGATCGAACTCCTCATAGAAATAATGTCAATTTTAGAGAAGAGGCCTCTCAGTGGCCTGTCTGTTGTCACCGGGTTCCACTTAACTGACAGGGATCCCGGGACCCATGGAACACTCCTGGATTAACCGCTAGTTTGGCGGTTAAAGATGAAGGTGCCTTTCGCACCCTACAGCGATTCCTGTTGCCCTGAGGCAGACAGCATTACAGGAGATCAGCGGTGGATGTTTTGAGCCCCATGGGTCTGGATTAAAGCTTGGGCTGGCTTGGCTGGGGCACCAGGGGCAGGAAAAGAACTGGGGCTACAAAACAAAATATGCAGGCAGATCAGATCGGGAGACATCTGGGACAGCAGAAGGAGACAGAGTCACAGGGTGTGCTAAGCCCAGGCAGACATTTTCAGGCACCCCTATTTGTGGGGAAGGGGGTTACACAACTGTTTTGAATAAAATAAATTGGAAGGGCACAAGTACTCACTTGTGTGCCTACCCACACTGGGTATTTTCAAAACAAACTTGAAGCTCCTTATGAATCTCGATATGCCTGCCATCGGTAGCACCACCTTTCCACATCTCCATCACTACTTCCATCCCTGCCCCTCAGCCCTTCCCTCTCCCCCTGAGTATGACCTCCTGCTCCCCATACACCTAGCACCCCTCCCTCTGCCTGCAGTCTAGCCACCTCCCTCCGATCCCTACTGCTATACTGATATTACGCTCTCCTTTTGCACATTGCACTTGGGCTCCTCCCCTTCACCCCATTTTTTCCTTTTTTCTTTAGCACTTAGCAACGCTCCAAACAACCTCTTGTTTGTTGACAACTGACTGGTTTCACTGTTGAGCACTGTACATTGTCTGTTTTCCTGTGACCTGTACTGTGTTTGATATATAATCCTGTTTGTTTACCTTTGTATTTCTGCAATTCTTTGTATAATGTCACCTATGTGTTGTACTGAAATGTCCTGAAGTGAAACCTATGTAAACAAACCCTGAGCTCAAATGGTTTTTCGAATACTGAAATAAATAAATAAATAAAAATAAACAAATAAATTCTCTTGTTTTGTATCACAGTACTTGTGGCTCTCTTCTACCCACTTGCTATCTCCTACTCTGTCTGACTGCTCTGCTCTCTCTCGCTCTCTGCCTGCTCAGCCCAGCTTCTCCCTAATTCCCAGCCACACAGATCAAGAGAAGTGTAAAAAGCTGCTATGCTCGTTGTTTTTACTCTGCCCAACTGCTCTGCTCTGCTTTCCCTCTTATCCTGCACCTGCCTGACCATGCTTCACTCACTCTCTCTGTGAGAGATTCAACTTAGAAAGTCAGTTAAGGTACTCAGTCTGCTCAATTTCTCCACACGACCAGCTCCATTTTCTTAATGCACCTGTGCCTCCAGAATTCGTTGATACTGTTAATAAAAATACTGGTATCTGTGATCCCTGAACTTGATGCTACTAATAATAAAAACAAATAAGAAATATACACTTTCTGGGAGAGAAGTTTTGATATGCTGAATCCCCCCCAATTGCTCCAACATTGTCTCTGCTTGAGCTAAGGCACTGCTCCAGTGCTGATCCAAACTGACAAACAACACTGCTCCATCATACTACCCTCACTTTGAGCAGGCCGCCACTCCACTCCCAGCTCCATCAATCCAATACCATTAAATGTATGCAGTAGTGTATGCTGTGTCTGACAGCATCCATGCCCTCTACGAACCCTATCACTGACACCATTGGACCAAAGCACATAGGACAAATGTACACCTAAACTTGACTGAAATGCAGAGAAGAGAAGGCATGACCACAACAGACACTTAACAAGCAATGCTTGTTGATGTTCAAAAATGTAGTCCATTTCAGAGTGTACTTTCATGGTTTGACCAGAAGGTGGCGGCTAAGCTGCATGTAAGGTGCTGTTATTTTACTGATTGACAAATGTTTTGATTTTTTTTCTTTTCTCTTTTTGTTTCTGGTATTTTTTTTTTGGTTTTTGTTGGTAATTCCAGTAATGTTCGAGTATGGTAAAACCTGCACAGCAATAAGCAGCTGTTTTGTTTTTCGAAAGAAAAGGCAATGATGGCCATGTAAAAGCAGTGGCTCAGCAACGGTTCCAGTCCGAGCTGTAGTCAGCGACTGAGTGGCCCATGATGGCGACTTCAGCAGGGCCTCGGCAGTAAGAAAGATATGTGTACTGAGTTTTCTGGGATAAAAACAAACACCTTGTCACAGCTGCCTTTTGGGAGCGGAATGTTTATATGTGCCGGGCAGCCTGCTAGAAGGTGGAGGTTGCTTAAACAGGTATTTTGATGTTTTGTTTTTCACCTTTGATGACTACTTGATGCCAGTAAAACCATCTTAGATGTGGGCATGTGAGGCTGGCAGGAAGGCAGACGGTTTCAGGGTGAATGCTGAGCTCTGTTTGGATGGAAGGACTTTCAGCAGGCTGTTGTGTTGGGATAACAGCCCAGCTGACAGTACCTCTCAACCAATCAGATTACAGCATTTTACCATCCATTTCATAATGGAATACAAACTGTACTGTCTTAATATTATATGCTGAAACATTTTACAGGATTTTGGAAAATTGCTGTAAGGTAACACAATGATTTAGTAATGTAGTGGAATTAAGCGTTGGTCTCCAGGTTTACAGGACTGCATGCTAGCCTTTAGGTTACAGTAAATGTATAAACAAAATACAGGCTGTGTGGCAGCAAATAAAACAAAGGGTTATATTAAATAAATGCTAAAATAGAAAAATAAAGTTAAATTTACATTTTAACCACAGGTCTTCTATTGGAATTATCTGTAAAGAGAAACTAAGCAGTTATTGTTAATTTTGCTAATTTTTTCTCTGTAGAAAATGGGGAGGGGGCATCCTGGATAAGCCGCGTTGCTAACTGAAAACAACAGCATCAGGTAAAAGCGGGACAGAACACCTCTGGAAAAACACGGTCAGGAGTCTCCAAATAGAAAAGTTAAATCTGTTACCTGCTTATTATGCCATCTAAACTGCAAGTGCTGTACAGCCTGCAGCATACGCATTCACATGTCAGCAGAGAGAGATCAACAAGATGTCAGATGGCAACCTAGCAGACCAAACGTTTGGCTCCCCCATCAGCGGGGCTTGGTCAGCTGAGAATCACCCGCACTCACCTGGGCCTTTTAAACCATGGACTTAAAGGGGCCATATCCAATTAACCCCTCTGTAACTGTAGGTCGCACTGTAAATGCCAAAATAATGCAATCATCCAGATTTCAGAGTCATCTGATAAAGACTCCACTATGTCACAAACCCAATGGCAGATAGAAAAACAACAGACAGCATCTAAAGGTCTAAAAATCCATGTGGCTATCACCAAAGATCCATAGGAAACTGAAAAGGGGGGGGGGGCATCGTTTGGCATCTCTCTGGTTTCTCTACACTTGCATGCGAGTGTGTACAGCACACACTGTATAGTGCTTGCAACTTAGATGGCACAATAAACAAGTAACAGATTGAAGTTTACTATCTTACTCGAGTCCTCTGACTAGGTTTTTGATGAGTGCTCTGTTCCCTTTTTATTTATTTTTTTAATTTATAGATAATTCCTGAAAAAAATGTCATTGTCAAAACATCAATTCTAACTCTATTTTCTGTTTTTAGCATATCTTTAATATTACTGTCTTTGTTTTATTTATAGTCACCCATCTCTTATCATCAGAAATGTGAGGAAAACACAAAAGAAAAGGAATTTGGTTTTCTATAGCACTGCTGATAAACACTGTAATCCAGATTCTCCATAATGCACGAGGTAACAGCAGCAATCTTTAGGCACACACAAAAAGGAAAGCTCAGGGAGTTATGTACAGAAAGATAAAAGTAAGCATTAGAAATAAGGGGTATGCATTAGACAGTTCTAATGGTGGGGAGATCACGTGATGCTGCTGTGAGGTTAGCTGCTCGGAGTTTAGCTCGCTGATCCTCTACAAGCACTTACAACACGCCAGATACTGGCGTTCTGACATTAATTTAGAAAGGGGCTCCATCATGGCTTGTCGTGCGCAACATATTAGTGGCTTTGGGGACCTCCGTTCTTTACTAGTAATAGCGCCCGATCAGAAAGACTAAGGGGCCTGAAGTGGAATTATGGGCTGAAATGCACCAGGCGCCTCCGCGCCATACGCCCCCGCAAACCCCTGAGAAAGGATCGAAAAGATCCAAAAGCCAGACCGGAGGCCCTGCTAAATCCCCCACTCCCACGGCATCTCAACCAACTTCGACCCCTCTATCGGAACAGAAGTTCCTGGAAGAATTGCAACCTTTTAAATCCGCACTGCAAGAAATAACTAGAGAAATCAAGTCTCTCAGGAGTGAATTAGCTGATACAAATCGTGCTATCTCAGATGTTTCGGCTCGTACAGCTTCACTAGAGAACTGGAAAAATAAGATGGACCCAGAGGTGGTTTCTCTAAGGCAAAGGCTGCACAAAGGCAGAATCTAAACTAGAGGATTTGGAGGGCATGATAGGAGGAACAATATTGTTATTTTGGTCTTGCCGAGGAGGCAGAAGGAACAGCCCCATTTTATTCTGTCAGAAGCTGCTAGCTAAGATAGCTGGTCCTTCTCGAATAACCCATCATATATAATAGAGAGGGCTCACCGGTCATTACGACCTAAACCCACGAATGGAAGGCCTCCGAGACCAATCATTATCAAACTACTAAATTATCTAGATAAATCACATATTCTGGACCAGGTTAGGGGTCTGCAACAGATTACTTGGGAGGGCCAGCAGCTTCGTTTGGCTCAAGATATCCCTGCCACAGTGAGACAACGCCGTGCAGAATATCACCCCATAGTATCAAAATTAATTGCGGCAAGTATCAGATATAAAGTTTAATATCCCTCCAGACTGATGGTTATGCATGCAGATTCGTGGCACTCCTTTGATAATGCACAGTTAGCCAGCGCACTACACCAGATGTATCCTGACCTGTTTCTCAGCGCTGAGGTCCCTGTAACCACTCACTAATTCATGCCTCTCAAAGGATGGGGTGTTTTAATAAAATGAATGGATATGGGCGCTGTCCCGAAGTGGATAACTACTGAACTGTCACTTAATACATCATTATAAAATTAGCAACTGCTTGAAAGGAAATCCCTGATCTTTTGGCATTACCTAAAAGCACCACACGAGGGCAACAGATCTCCACGCTTAAGTATGAGAGCACCTGCAACCACTCAAG
This sequence comes from Neoceratodus forsteri, assembly GCA_016271365.2. Classification (NCBI taxonomy): domain Eukaryota; kingdom Metazoa; phylum Chordata; order Ceratodontiformes; family Ceratodontidae; genus Neoceratodus; species Neoceratodus forsteri. Next base: position 68,359,310 of record CM028138.1, on the reverse strand, counting down.
TGGAACCTAGACTATGTCTGCTGTGCTGAGAACTGAAGCCCCCTTTTTTTTTTGTGTGTGTATTGGATGCTCCTATTGAAGTGATCTGGAAACGTCTCATACATGGACATGTGCTGAACGCCTGCGACTAATGGGTGATTAGAAGTGGTTATATATAGAGCCTAGCCCTGAGCAACTACGACCATATGGTGCGGAAGGATCTAGATTTCTACATGTTATTACTTCGGTAGCTCCTGAGGAAGAGAATTGAAGACGTTCTACAAATAGACATGTGTTAAATGCCTGCGACTAGAGGGGAACAGGAGGGCTTAGATCCCTCCCCCTTTTTTTTTTTTCTCAGGACGCCTAATAGATGGGTGTAAATAGTGTCATATTCAGGTCACTGGGTTGGAGGACCGGAGCAGGGAGCGGGAAGCTCTGGATAGTCTGGCAGTCTATTCAGTGCATCATGATCTGGCATAGGGTGGGACATACGCCCACTGGGTTGTTGGGAGTTAGGAATTATAACACTGTATTAATAACGCTTCTCATTTCTGAAGGACGAAATATTTTGGTCCATAATCTTGTTTCTTGTTCCAGGCGTTGTTCTGATCCGTAGTGGGTAGAGGGATCATATGGGAGTGAGACAATACAGAGGAAAAAGTATCAAATTACTAAGAAGCAGGTGCGGGATGGGTAGTAATTCTATACTTCAACCTCCTACACCTAATAATCTTTATGAGGTAGAGAACAAGTTTAAGGGTGGGGGGCTGAGACTGAACAAATGGGGTGGTGTAGTAGGGAGGGAGGGATTTCTGAATAAACGAGGGGTAGTTGTAGGGAGGGGGGGAATGGTTTGGGGTTCACCACTAAGTAGGTATGGAATAGTACACTGGACACGACTCCCTCTAGAGGAGGAATTCACATGATATTGAGCTTTTACTGATTATTGTTTGGTTATGGCAACTATGCTGAGGTTTTGCTCGTGGAATGTCAAAGGTGCTCAATCTCCTACCAAAAGGTCCAAGATTCTGTTGCACCTCCACAAACTTAATACAGATGTAGCCTTTATCCAAGAGATGCATCTATCTGGACCACAAATTAATAGTTTAAGGAGAACATGGGTGGGACATGTATTTGGTAATGGGCTAGATTCCCGTAGAAATGGGGTGGCGGTATTAATTGCGCGGCGTACACCTTTTCGATTGTTGCAATCGATGGGTGATTCGCAAGGCAGATATATACTCTTAAGAGCCATATTAGGCCATACCGAAATGGTAATAGGGTCTGTTTACGGACCAGTTGGTGATGACCCCCAATTTTTCACAGCTCTCATGTCTGATCTGGTATCATGGTCTAGCCTCCCCATCTTACTCGGGGGAGACTGGAACCTGGTTCTCAGTAACAGCCTCGATAGGTCACAAACAAGGCACACCCCATACACCCCAGCTCAGCTGGCCCTCAAAGACCTTATGAACACTCTGGGCCTTGTGGATCCATGGAGGACTCTTTTCCCTTCCACCCGAGATTACTCATTCCACTCTCTCCCCCATAATACACTCTCAAGAATCGATTTCTTTTTGCTGGGGATTGAGCACCTCACGAGAGTTCAGGGCTGTGCCTACTCTTCCAAAGTGATTTCTGATCATCACCCAACTATCTTGCAATGGTCCATACCTCCCCCAGCTAATTATTTTAAAATCTGGAGATTTAATCTTCAATTACTCAGATCCCAGAGTATAGTTGACCTTCTGCAAAAATACATAACAAATTTCCTGGACTCTAACACTGGGTCCATGCGAAGTAGATGTGCTCTGGGGGCCATGAAATGCTCGCTAAGAGTGAAATTATCGACTGGCCTCCATTAGAAAAAAGAAAATCTCATCAGTATCCTCCTCACTCCTGCAGCATATTAGAAGTTTGGAGCAAACCCTATCCCCCCAGTCATGCCCCACTGAATTTGAAAGGCTGGAAAGCCTTCGTTTCCAATACAATACTCTACTCGGAGATAAGGTGGAATATCTCCATTTCAAAACAAAAGCTACTTACTTCGATCAGGGGGATAAGGCAGGGAAACTAATGGCCCTTAGGCTCAGATCGCAGATGTCGGATAGAATGGTAGTTACTATACAAGAACCGAGGGGTAAATACCATACTACTCCTGAGGAAATTGTCTCGTGCTTCAAAGCATATTATCAATCTCTATACTCCTGTCCCCCTCAACTCTCTAACAATACCACATTAGACCACTTCCTAAAGGATATAGATCTTCCGAATCTATCCCAGCATCAAATAGCCCTTTTACAAGCTCCCTTAAATATAAGTGAAGTGCATGAGACTATTGATGCCCTGCCTGCTGACAAAGCCCCTGGGCCGGATGGCTACACATCTAATTTTTATAAAGCATTCAAAGCTCAGCTGAGCTCTATCTTGCTTGACACATATAACTATATTTACTATCACGGCCTTTCAGACCTCAGTCTCACCGAGGCTACTATTGTGGTGCTCCCTAAGCCAGACAGAGATCCCACCTTAGTATCAAGCTATCGTCCAATTTCACTGATAAATGTGGATATGAAGATTCTTGCCAAAATCCTATCTATTAGGTTGGCCAAGGTCTGGCTATCATTAGTAAGCCCTGAGCAGGTTGGTTTTGTGGCCGGGCGTCTCTCATCGGATCACTTACGGAAAATCCTCCACCTTATTTCAGCATCAAGGGACTCTGACACCCCAGCAGCCTTAGTTTCCCTTGATGCCGAAAAAGCCTCTGACCGTGTCTCGTTGGATTATCTATTCAAACTATTACCTAAATACAAAATCCCCTCACAATTTATAAGATGGATCAAAATCCTTTACTCCCACCCGTCCGCTAAGGTACTGTGTAATGGGGTCATATCACAACTCTTCCCTCTTCAGCAGGGCACGAGGCAAGGCTGCCCTCTGTCCCCCTATTTGTTTAATTTATTTTTAGAGCCTCTTATTAGGAGGATCAATCAATCCGCTTTAGTATCTGGTATCCCGATTTGTCGACCTCAATACAAATTATCGGTGTATGCCGATGACATCATGCTTCATGTCACAAATCCAGCTACGTCTATACCAGCCACGCTCAACATCATCAGAGAATTTGGGGAAATCTCCAATTATAAGTTAAATGTAGCCAAAACGGAAGTAATGCCTTTAAACAATCGTACTTTAAAAACAGATTTGGAACACCTAGGGCTTACTTGGGTAAGGGATAAAATAAAATATCTGGGCATATTCCTGTCACAATCCCCAAGCAAAATGCAACAATATAACCTGGACCAGTTATTTATACACATTAAAACGGACCTTGATCGTTGGGTATCGCTCCCTATTTCTCTCTGGGGACGTACCAGTATCATTAAAATGAACGTCCTGCCCCGTTTACTGTACCCCCTTCAGATGCTAAATTTATTTCTTCCTCACTCCTGGTTTCATCAGGTACATAGTATTATCTCTAAATTTATTTGGAGAAATAAATCGCCCCGAAGGGCAATTGCTAAACTGCAGAGGGCCAAGGAGCATGGTGGATTGCAAGTCCCCAACATTTACTATTACTATCTGGCCATTAATTGTGCCATAGTTTCTCAATGGCTAAAACCCACAAAGGATCCCCCATTATGGTTACAAATAGAACAGTCAATATGCTGCGCTGCAGGAATTGATATCAAGTGCCTTCCCTATCTTACTGCTAATAAAGTTCCCAAATTATGTAAATCCACGCTAATTATGACTTTGGTACAGGTACACGCTCAACTGAATAAAACCTTCGGGTTTTTATTATTGAAGGATGTGTCCCAACCCCTCCTCAAAAATCCCAATTTCAAAATAGGGGGTAAAGTTATTGCAGCATCATTTTGGCCGCTGGATTGCGAAATCACAGTGGCCGACTTAATCGGAAATGGTAAATTACTTACATTCTCAGAGTTTGGTGTAAAGTATAAATTACCTGTTTCCTTTTGTTTTAAATACCTACAGATAGCCCACGTGCTAACACAGCACTGGTAAGAGCCTCTGGAGTCGGTATATGACTGGTCCTATACTTAACTCACTTTCCGGAGACCTTTGTCTCACTCCGTCACCTTCTATTATAAGGCACTTGAATAAGTAGTAACGAACAAGAGAGTGTACAGCACTATACGTGGGATCGGTCCCTCCCCTCTGCCTCCCAAACACCCCGCCAATGGCAGCAAATCTGGAAAAGGTTGTATAAGGATATCAGGTGGGACCGATACAGGCTGCTCCAATTTTATGTACTGCATGACTTATATTACACTCCTGTAAAACTTAACAAGATGGGGCACCATACATCGGAACTGTGTACCAGGTGTGGCTCACAAAGAGGTACACTTCTCCATATCCTCTGGGAATGTGACAAAGTCATTCCATTTTGGGCTGCCATCAGATCTAAATTGAATCCTATGCTTGGGCTTCAAGATGCCTTTAAGCCCAAAATCTGCATTGTAGGTGACTCAGGTGACACTTTAGTAGGCAACCAAAGGAAACATATGACGCTGATATCTCTCTGCGCCAAAAAAATCATATTGCGCCACTGGCTAGACCAGCAAATCCCCTCGTACATGGAATGGCATAAAGAGATATTGTTTGCTTTGCAAGCGGAATATTTTATTGCCAATATGTCTAAGAGTAGCAAAAAATACCAGAGAATATGGGCACCTCTACATACCCTGTTATCCACATAGGAGCATCTTGGTCTGGATCTGACCTTGATATAGTTTGGTGATGGTCATTAGTTCAGTCCCCTCTCATTTTTCCTCACTTGGTGGGTGGCTATTCCCTCGCTGTCTCAAGGGAATGTTTTTCCTTTACATATTGCAATGGCAAGAAGGGAGGTTGGGGGAGGGTATATAAGGGTTTATTAGTTTTGTGGTTGTATTGTATTATACCAGTGGAGTCGGATACTTCTGTTAGATAAATGCAAACTTACTGACTATTACCTGTCCCTAGTTACTGAAGTGAGCAATTCTTGTACCCTACAATCTGCGTTTTAAACTAGATGTATATTGCCTTGATATATATCAATGGTTGTTTACCTAGTATCTGTACAAGAGATCTACATATTGTACGGTAAATCCACTGTTTTTTGGAATGGAACAATAAAGCATACTTAATTTAAAAGACAGTTCTAATGGCACACCAAGGGGTGTAGTAAGGATGACACCGCAGGCCGAATGTCTTCGGTCCCTGACAGTGCAATTAGAACTGTCAAATTCACTTCCCAGAGTGTCTTACTGCACTTCTAAAATGGAATTTTTCTATGGATGTGTTTTATTTGGTATTACTCAGTGTAAGGAAGGTAGAAGGAGGCTCTAGGCCAATCGTGACCACCCTCCCTGCACATGCAGGGTAAATTAAACACTAGCCCAGAAGTTTGTCCAGTTTAGCTTTGAAAGACTCAAAAGTAGTCATATTTACCACTGAGTTGGGCAACGAATTCAAAAGGGAAGCAGCTCTTATTGTAAAATACAACTGTCTTTTTGTAGTATGAGACTTTGGTATCTTAATTTGTCTGTTATGACATCTAAGATTATTAGGTTTAGAAGCAATTTCAATATTAGTACTTTCCATTAATGTAATGTCCTTCAAAATATTGTATAGCAGCAACATATCACCACAATCCCTACGCAGTTTGAGCTCATATAAGTCTAGGGCCTGTAGTCTTAGCTCATATGGCAAATGTTTGACTCTAGGTATCAGTTTGGTTATCCTTCTCTGCATACTCTCTACCATTTTTTGATCTCTTTTATAATGAGGTGCCCAGTAACAGGCTGCATACTCTGTATGTGGACGTATATAGGATTTATAAAGAGGAAGTAGACAGCACTCACTCCTGCTGACAAAAGTTCTTTTAATAGCTGAAAGTATATTGTTTCCTGTCTGAGCAATTTTTCTGCAATGGTCAGAGGAAGTGAATAAGCTGTTAATAATTACCCCTAGATCTCTTTCAGTTTTTGAATGGCTTAATATTGAATTATTTAAGTAATTGTCAGAAATAACATTTTTTATTCCAAGATGGATAACAGCGCACCTTTCAGAGTTAAATATCATTTTATTATTACATGCCCATGATTCTATAACATGTAAGTCCTTCTGTAAGAGTAAGATTTTTTCTGGATTGTCAGCCTCAGCTGAAAGTTTTGTATCATCTGCAGATTTGCAGATATTATTAGACAAACCACAACAAAGGTCACTGATGTAAATACCAAACAATATAGGGCCTAACACGTATCCCTGAGGGACCCCACTAGTCACTTTAATATTAGATGACGACGAAATACCTATTTTTATTTTCTGTGATCTATCCATAAGCCAATTGGTGATCCAGTTAGTCAAATAGTCACAGAACCCTAAACTAATCATTTTATTTACATGGGAGAGATGTGGCACTAGATCAAAAGCCTTTTTAAAGTCAACATATATGATGTCCACTGGGATGCTACGATCCAAACTAGCACTGACTGTCTCATAAAAGGCAGTATAAAGGCAGTATAGCACAGTGGTCTAAAGCTCTGAACTACAAATCTGGTGATATCTAGCAGACCAGACCTGGGTTTGAATCCCACAGCTTCCACTTGCATACTGCATGACCCTAAGCAAGTTACTTAACTTCCTTATGCTCCCAGGTTGCTCCTGTAAAAAAAGCTCTCAGCTTAATGTGCTATTCCTGGTTAAACAACTAAAAAAAAATAAAAGGCAATCAAATTGGTTGTACATAATCTTCCTTTTTGGAAACCATGCTGGTTTGTGTCTGTTAGACCCAGGACATACATTTCATTTCAATTTTGGTTTTCAAAATTTTTTCTATTAGTCTACTACCAACAGAAGTTAGACTAATTGGTCTATAGTTATTTGTTAGTTTTTTATTACTTTTTTTGAAGATAGGAACAACATTTGCCCTCCTCCAATCCTCAGGAACCTCCCCTGTCACTAGTGATTTATTAAATATAATATGTAAAGGGAGAACCAATTGATCTATGATCTCTTTAAATAAATAGTTGTTCAGATTATCTGGATCAGGGAAGGAATTACTTTTCTGAGAACGCATAGCAGCCTTTATTTCATCATGTGTAATATACTCCTGTTGGTAAAAGAGGTGATGTGATGAATGAATGATAATGTCATTCTCCAAAAAGACTGAGCCAAAGTACTCATTATAAGTTTAGCTGTCTCCTGGGTATTATTTATATCTTGACCTTCTTTAAGTATAGAAGAAATTGGGTTCATGGACTTTTTATAGGAGTTGACATATGCGTAAAACACTTTTGTATTCCCTTTTGCAAGTGCAAGTTTAAATTCTAGTTTCTTTTTTTCTGTTTTTATAAGTGTTTTCGTTTTTTTGACTTCCTTTTTAAATAATGAAAAACTTTTGCCATTTTTTTTTATTTTGTAATAAACTGCCTCTTTTCTTTTGATTTGCTTATGGATTGCTGGAGTGAACCATGGAGGGATCTTATCCTTGTTGTTACTGTTAAACCTTGATTATCCGACATCTGGTTAACCAAACCTCCGGATTAACCGAACCGCAATCATGTCTCCCACATTTTCATGTTAGTGCTGTCATAACATAGTCTGCTACATTGAGTGAACATCCACATGACTTAATCCTCGTCACATACAGTCAGTTACATTTAATTACAATCAGTTAGGTCAATGGCATACAGTATTTACTGCAGTAATCAATTACAGTGTAGCTAGATGCTCAGAAACTCAGAACATGTCTGAGAGAAAGTGGAAGTGCTGCGTGCTCGATATCCAGCAGAAAATAAGAATTTTAGACTGCCTTGAACAGGAGCAGAAAGCAGTTGATGTTGCCAAACAGTTTGGCATTGGCAAGTCTACTGTGTCCGATATTCAGAAGGCCAAAGAGAAGCTCAGAGAATACACTGTTACTATGGAGAGCAAGCATGGGACTGAGCTTAGAAAGACAATGAAAAAATGCAATGATGAACAGCTAGCTCGTGCCCTCTACATATGGTTCGTACAGAACCGGGTATGTGGAACACCTATTTCTGGTTCCATAGTAAAACAAAAAGCCTTGCAGTTTCTCCAAAACATCAACAGTGCAGATGGTAGCTTCACTGCAAGTGAGGGATGGCTCCAGAGGTTCAAAGCAAGGCATGTACAAGACAGCTGTCAGTGGCCGGAGAGCTTGCGGCAAATAACATCTGGGCTCGCTTTCACTATTTGCAATGGACACTCGATTTAACGAACCACTAGATTATCCTAACAGATCACATGTCCCCCCAGCAGTTCGGATAATCGAGGTTTGACTGTATTAGATTTTTTAATTGGGACATATAATAATTCCAGATTAAGTAAAGTGTTTTTTAGTAGGTTCTAACTTTCATTAACCTTGAGACTGGATAATAAGATAGTCCAATCAAGTTTATCTAGGGATGATCTAATTTCAACATACTTACCCCTAGGATAATTGTATCTGAAATTAATAGGTTTATTGTTAGTTTTAGAAGTAATCAAGTCAAATAATATTAAATTATGGTCACTATTGCTTAGACGGTTTGTTATGCAAATATTATTTATTTCGGATTCGATGTTAGTCAGTATTATGTCCAAGGTATGTTTGTCCCTAGTTGGTTCTGTTACTAATTGGTTCAAGCCAAGAGTTATCAGTACTGTAGGTCCAAAAATAGTGATTCAACCTGATTTTTTGCTGTTAGATGAACCCAATTTACTCTTGGAAGATTAAAGTCTCCCATTGAAAGGATGTCAGATTTGTTGGTTAAGTCAGTAATTAGAGTGCAAAGACTCTCATTGTAGCTTGTATCAGCTGATGGTGGCCTATACACAATCCCTAAAATAAGAGGTTTGCCTGATTTATTATCAGTTTGAAAAAAACAGCCATCTATACTATCATTAATATTATGGATCTCTTGAAAGGTGATAGAGTGCTTTAAGTAGAGGCAAACTCCTCCTCCTTTTTTAATAGTTCTTTTTTTTTTAATTAGATTATAACCTGGAATATTAACCCAATCTGATGAGCCATCCCACCATGTTTGGGTAATGGCAATAATGTCAGCATGTTTACTGCTAATGATAGCTGTAAGTTCACTCAGTTTTGTCGTGTTCAAACTTCTATCGTTGGTTGTAAGAATTGTATATAAAGTACTGAATATCTTGTTTTGAGGTTGGGAATTTGAGTTATTCAGGTTAAGTTTGACCCCTTTTTGCCCCCGAGTACCTAGTTTAAATGTTTATCGATCTTTATTAGTATACTTTTACTGAGTTCCAAATTGCCCCTTTTGCTCAGATGTAAACCATCCCAGCTAAATAGACTGTAATTATTAACATTCTTCCCAATGAGTTATACGATCAATATGTCTATTTAATGACCATTTCCTTAACCATTCATTGATGGTTTTAATTTTGTTTTGAATTTTAATAGTTGCTCTGGGTGCTGGTAGGATTTCTGAGATGATGACATCACAACCCCTATTTACTAGTAAATCAACTAGTGAAATATAGCTATTTTTAATATCGTCAAGGGTAATTTGTTCACATCATTAGTCCCTGCATGAACCACTACCAAGGGGTTGAGGCGTGCAGATTCCAAGATGTTGGGTACCATTTCATTCAATGTCCCTAATCCAAGCTCCATGGAAACTGGAGCAAGTCCTGTTTCCTTTGTCATTTTTGCATATTTGGTCATCAATATATTTAATGATACTGTCTTCCAAAACATAATCCTGTCTGGAGGGGATGGTATCAGTGATATCCACTGGGACGGTGTTAGATGGGTGCTCGCTTATTTCATCTTCCTCTATAGAGGAAATCACAGTAGGAGGGGGATACCAGTGGCTGGGCTACCACGTTACTGATTGGTTTAACTTGTGGAATAGATCTTATCACAGTTGAGTCATGTTCAGCATGAACTTGTAGAGTAGTGATTTTGCCTTGAGAATGCATATTGATATTTGTTCCAGTCATTTGTTTATTTCTAGAATTAGTATTAGGATTTGTGCTGACAAATCATCAACCACTGGGACTGACTCCAACTCTATTAATGGGGAGAAAGCATTATGCATGGGGATTTCAAAATCCATAGCTCTTCTACCTCGTTTACACTTATTTTTATTAGTTACAATTTGCCCGTCTTGTTCATCAGCACTGTCTTCTTCCTTATTTTTTTCAAGTTTTCATTATTTTTAGCCCCATTGGATTTTTATTGTATCATTTTATTTTTTTTCATACTCTTAGCACACACACCCCAGCAAGCCTCTCATGCTAGCTAGGGCCTGTGTGTGAGGGAGACATTGTCTGGTGCACATACTGTTTCAAAATAATTTAACTTTTGCTTTTATTTTGCTATTCATTTCAACTGAATATGCAGGAGATGGGAAGAACCAATGCATTAAAGACATAGTACAACTGTCTTGGGGTTAGGAGAGGAACTGGTGGTCTGGCAGAGATGTGCCAGCAACAGCAGTCTAGATCAGAATTCAGCGCTCCCTAACACTGATTTAAGATAAATGGTCATTTTTTTAAGTTCACTTTGGTTGCTGGTTTTTGAGTGCTGAATGAGTAAAGCAAGAAACAGGTAAGTGAGAAGGTGGGCCACTGGGCTAGCAGGCAGGAAGATGATTAGTAAAGACAAATATTATTTATAAAAAATGACAGAAAAATGGACAAACAAAACTCTTTGAGTGCTGAGCAATTTTGAACGTATACAGATTCTCAACGTATATATATGTCCGCAGTTTCCTACTTTTGGGGTTATGGGAAACAGTTTAAAATATCTAATGTAAACAGTTTTTTCCTTTTTTATCTACTGTTTATGTACTGGATGGAAAAATGGAAGCTGTTAGGTTTTGAAAAGTCTAATACTGGCACAAGGATTTCAAACGTGTACTGCTGCAACCTGCTTGACAGGACTAGTTTTAAGTCATGCATTAGACACTTATAATAACTGGTCAGCAATTTCTCTCAATGTACTGACCAGGTTGATATTTTCCATAACAACCGGCTGGTTGTTGTGACATTCATGAGCCATGCCAGTCAAACTATGCTGCTGCCTCATTGGCCAACATTCTGTATGTGGGCGGGGCCAATCAGTCTCACAAACTGCTGGGGAAAAATTGCTGGTCTGTTATTATAAAAAATAAAAGATGGGGAGGGTGTTTCATATGAGAATTTAATGCACACCCTCATTGTGGGATGCTTTGATAAACCCCTCGGGCTTCGCCCTCAGGGTTTATGTTGCATCCCATAACTTGAGTGTGCATTAAATTATCATATCAAACCCTTCCCCATCCATTATTCTCTATCTAATGCATGGCTATGAACCAATCTGATTGCTTGAAATCCCTTCACCCATTGTATAATAAATGATGGGCAACTGCAAATTACAAAGCTGTAAACCCACCAAGGGGTCCGGTGACACCGTAATTGCAAGAACGAAGCTCAAGTGGTTTGTAAATATCACCAGATCCTGGAGATGGAATTACAAAACCTTGTGATTTATAGTTTGAATATTTTTTTTAATTTTTCATACTGTGCAGTTAAATAGGGTTTAAAACTGTCACATGTGAATTAAATTGTTCCTTGTCAGTAGAACGTGAATCAAGCACACATTGTTTACCTCAGAATGTTTCCCAGTAAGTTAAACATCTCAGACAGTTTGACTAACACAGGCATTTAAATAAAAACAAATTCACAGTTCTGACATCACACCTATGAATTATGGGATTGCTGATGTCATAGCTGCGAATTATGACACAATATGTGTATGAGCTATCTGTTATTTACAAGGGCTATCATGTATTATTTATGTAATAATACATCGGTAGGTGAGCATACCAAGAACATTATGCACACCCTTGGTGTATAATGCTTCATAAACTCCAGAAGAGAAGCACAAGGGGTTTATTTTTATTTTTTTATTTTTATTTTCCTTTTACCCCCTGGCAGGACCACCGGATACATCCTCCGCCCTGGTCACGGCCCCCGGAGACCTCTACCACTGCCTATAGCTGCAGAGGACCCTCGGTCACCCCCGGCTTGCCCCCCAGAGGGTGGGGCCGTGGGCCATCTTCGTGACCCCGGAACTGTAACTGGTTGGGGTCCCGCAGCGGCGGTGACGATACGAGGCTCTCCAGGGAGGGTTTCATCTATCGGTGGTCCTGCCCCACCATCTTTTTCCTCCTTTTTCTCCCCAGAGGAGGCGGGGACGTGCAATGACGCCAGCGTCCGCCCCGCCTCCTCCCCCCCACGTCAAGCGTCGGCTACGTGAGAATTCCCGGCCTCTGCCAGGAGTCTCCAGCGCACCAAGTGCGACTCACACCCTTCCCCCAGAGAAGGAGAGCTGTCCAGCGGACGCTCGATCCTACTCCCCCCGGCCGGCCCTCCGACGACCCGGATCCATTCCCGAACCACAAGGGGTTTATAATAGACTCACATACAGAGGGTGTTGATAAAAATTCATTTTTTGTTGGTTTTTTTGGTTCGATTTTTTTCAAGTTTTTTTTTTAACATTATACTTTTTATTAAATTAGCAAAAAAGGTTACAAACCACAATCAAAACAGACACAAAACCAGGACAATATCTAACCAATCCAAAATCCAACTATACTCATAACAATCTAAGTACCCCTCCTCACCCTCTCATATAATAAACCAAGCAAAGAGAACTTGATCAAATAATTCATATGACCAGTAAAGACAAATAAGTAAATAGTAGGTTTCAGAGACAATATAAATAGCTGTTCCATATTATATAATTGGCAGTTAGTGTTTTCTTGCCTGGAGAATTTATGCTGAAAAGTGGAACAGTGTGTCTAACAGATGGTGTTACTGTTTGCAGTATTAGCACTTGTTCTTTTTGTTTGCTGCATTGCCCCCCTGTCTCCCCCCTCACACACACACACACACACACACACACACACACACACACACACACACACACACACACACACACACACACACACACACACACATTGTCTGTCTCTCATTTGGCCTTTAATTTGGTCAAGGAGGGTAGCATTTCTCTCAACTGTCCCTGATGACAAGTGACGTCCCTGATTTTACCCCTTAAGATTTCTCTGTCCCTCATCCCTCATGGCAAAAGTGCTGCCCACACAGATGTTGTGCTGTAAATTCAGACATTAAAGTGGAAATTCATAATATTCAAAGATGCTAAATCAAAAATAAACTTTGCACAAGTTAACACAATGGGCCCCACAGTGTTCTGAGCTTTTATCTTCACGTCTGAGAATGTGTCCCTGATTATGAGGTTCAGTGTCCCTCACTGTCCCTCATTTTGAGTGTCCGTGTCCTTTATTTAAGTGACAACAGGTGAGAGGTATGGAGGGCAGTGGTCATCCTAGTTTAAAAGTGCAATTGGCTGAAGTGTAGTTTCACAGCCATGTAGTGCTTTCATTTTTTTTATTGTGTGGGATTGCGAACCAGGAGACAGGCATATGGCTATGAACTGCACTAAGGTAATCGTTTGAGTAGAAATGCTGTTGGCAGGTAAATTCTGGTGTTTGAAGTCTAATACAGTGGTCATTGATGTTGGAAACTTGTGAATAGAGGTGTGCAAACAGCAAGAATGTAGTGTGTACACATCAGAAGAAGTGTGCGCATGCATACAATGAGAGAATCCTGGAGCATGAATGCCATTAATAACCAACTGGTTATAATGACAAGTTACAGCTGGGTTTCCCTATGGAAGAAAACACTACCCAATTATTACAGGGAAAATAAAACATTGGCAAGTTCAATAATTTTCTCAGGGTCTCACAGTAAGTAAGTGGTTATTGGGGCTGGGCAGAGATCCAGAAAATAGAGTTGTGTGACATTTGTGCCTACCGGGTCAGTATCTCGTAGAGAATACCATGCATGGAATACCATTTGGAATACATTGTGCAGTACACTAGCATGACAGGGTAAACAACCCCACAAGACAGATATGCTGTATGCATGGTTATGTACCCTGGATCTGGCCAGTAATATCATTGCCTGAACATCACAGCACAATATAAAGCGGGCAAAATATCACTCCTAACAATGTCGGCATGCTCAAAATAATGTCGCCCAGTATATCGCAAAAAGGAACTAGGAGGTACTGCCCCTGGAAGCCAGTGTGCCCCTCAACCCTGACACCATGTCCCACCCACAGCAACAGACCACCCAGTAGTAAACCATGACCACAGTCCCCCCTCCATTGTCAGTCGCTGATCATCTGCCCCTGCCACACCTCTCTGTCACAGCAGTCGAAAGGAGCGACAACTCCCTGGTGTCTAGTGGCCCCCTCTGACACCCAGGTAGTCTCCCACCACCCCACTCCCAACCCTACCCCTACCCCAACGGCCAGTGGGCGACCAGCACAGCCCGCCACTCTCCGCCACAGTTGGCCACCCAACTGAACTGAGATGAATGAGCACATACCCTGTGCTCAGGATAAGTGCTCATTCATTGCAGTTGAGTCGGGTGGCCAGCTGTGGTGGAAAGTGGCAGTCCATGCTGGTCACCCGCTAGTGGTTGGGGTAGGGTGGGAGCGGGGAGGTGGAGGACTATGTGGGGGTCAGAGGGGTCAACCAGACACCAGGGAGTTGTCACTCATTTCTACTGCTGTGACGGAGTGGTGTGGGGGGGTGAATGATTAGCAATTTGTGATGGGGGGGCACTGCGGTCATGGTTGACTACTGGGTGGTTTGTTACTGAGGGTGGGACATGGCACCTGGGTTGAGGGGCATACTGGCTATCAGGGGCAGTGCCTCGTACTGCCTTCTTGTGATATGCAGGGCGGCATTATTATGTGCATGCTGACATTGTTGGGCATGATGTTTTACCTGCTTTATATTGTGCCGTGATGTTCAGACAAAGATATTACTGGCTGGATCCATGTACCCTATCACGCATGGGTGGGGAGCAGGAGTTAAGTGGAGGTGAAGACCTCTGTTCAGGAGATGGTACACCGAGCTGCCACTGTGGCTCACTGGTATGAGCCTTGGCAATACAGGAGGATGCTTTGCATCTGTGAACCAAGGCTCGAATCCCAGTCCCAGACCTTTTGGAAACTACATTGCACAGTTTTGTTTTTTTTTCTCCATGCAGTGTTTCTCCCCATCCCCATGTTGAGCCCCCCCCCCCGAGTTGATTATTTTAATGAGGGGGTATTCTGGGGCACAGCCCCCACAGATAAAAAAGAAAACACATGTTTTTGTCAACCAAAATGCATTTCAGCACATTGTCTGTTATGCAACAATGTTGTTGCTGTATTCACAGCAGTACATTGCTGCGAGGTGGTGTCATGCAACTTTATGACCCTGTGCCACATTTGTGTACTATGCTTCCTTAAAGTTCACAAAATGTAGAATAATCTTTGAGGAGTTGTCTGCATTTCGAAAATTGTTTTTAGCAACTGCAGTTTTATTATATAATGTGAAACAATTTGCAGAACATGGAAAATCTAGGTAGATAATTTTTCTGTAGTTAATGGACATAGCCAAAATACAGTTAGGGCTAGCACTGGCAGTATAGACCAGACATTATAGTAATAAGCTGTGAATGAACTTATTACATCCAGCAGACCTGAATTTGATTCCCACAACCTATACTTGCATACTGCATGACCCTGAGCAAGTCACTTAACCTCTCCCAGTGTTCCTGGATCACCCCTGAAAACAAGCACTGTGCCAAGTGAGCCTTACCAAAGAATAAAAAAAAAGTAAAATGTGTTTTTAAGTATATCAGTGAAGCTTCATGAATTGTAAATTTGGACATGTCGCTGGTGAATGTTGAATTTGAAACACCTCTGTCAGGGATGTGTATGTATCTTCAAAACTGAAGTTCACTGTGCCGTGTTCTAGTCATATCACTGAACCAAACAGAGCTTAGATTTATTTTGTACTTATACGGTGCCCTGTGGAAAGATCTGTTTGGCCAATATAAAGCATTTGGTGAGAGGATATCTTTAAAACCAACAGTTGCTCAGCAACAGAGTACTGTTCAGAAGACTACAGTAACTGTTTCAAATGAATAAGATGAAAAAGTCAAAGATGTCAATCATTGTCTACCTGTTTATTGACATGTCTTCTTCCACATTGCTGGAACAAAGTTCATATCTGAAGAAAAACATTTTCAAAGATGCCTTCCTTCCAGTAGTGCTGTTGTAAAAACAGGCTCCCCCTTTACTCTCAGCTTCAGCTACATCTACCACATTTACAGGCTGTTCAGCTGGGGCCTGTGGGATCAGCAGACAGTTTAGAGTGACTTAATTTTATTTAACCTCCCCTTCCCCTGGAAAATGAAATATAGTCTTTAGCTCCTTATTGTCTTGATGTGCCACAGGCTGGTGCCAAAGCTATCAGCTGTCTGTTTTGTAACCATGTTACTACTTTTTGCTGAAAGACTGATTAACCTGGGGGAGCAATCTTCAGCCCAATTTAAGAATAATGAGTACATCGGAGCTTGAGGGGGTATCCTGGATGGCATCCAGTCATGAATGTGTTCTCTGTGTTAAAAGAGGTGTTTTAAAAAGCCACGGACAATTCAGAAGAAACTTTGAAAAACCATAACTGTTGGACAAATTTTCACTAATATTCCATCTCTGTTTTCTATAGTTATTCCGGGTCGTGCCTGAAAATAGTCTTGCTGACTAGTGCACCTACCTGGTAAACAAAAACGAAATAAATTAATTTACCTTCCTCTTTTTCCTTGTAACTATGCAAACTAGTATAATAGGATGATTTCTGCCCCCTAGGGGTTGATTCATGAAAGGTCTGGAAATGACGCAACCCCGGGTGCACCGAGCACATGGTGCATGGCGCTTGTGGCATTTCCCCAGCCAGTGATCAGGATTCTCAATCCCATGTGGCAATTGCTGCAAGTTAGACCTGCTTTTTCTGGTCTAACCTGTGGCAGTCTCAGGTACCCTTTTGATGGGGCTTGTGCCAAATATTTGGTGCAAGCTGCTGTAAATCAGGAAAACTGCTGCAAATGCATCCAATCTTCTTGAATCGGGTGCATTTTGCAGTGAAGTATGTGGTACAGCTGCGCCAAAAATGGGTTTAACGCAGGGCCTGACCCAAACCAAGTGCCCCCATTTGTGAATTGGGCCCCCACTGCCATGGCTGCTTGTCTACACCTGACATCATGAGCCTCTGCTTATGACATCACAATCTGTTGCTGTAGCGATGGCTATGATGTCATTGGGGAATATGACAGAAGGTGTAGATTGATCCTGTGCTGATACTAAGCAAAGCTACAGTTAAAAAGGGCAGCCAAATACAGAGAAAATAAGAAGGATGAGCTGAAGCCTGTCTAAAAAATTAAATTTTCTTAACGTTTCCACTGGTGTGTCAATGGCACTTTAAAGAGCAGTTATTGTAAATGCAAATCAAATCACTATGTTTGTAGCAGCTCTAGTGAACATCAGTAGTTTCCTGACTTTGACGCATCCTATTATTGGTCCTTTAATTGTTTTACAAAATACTTGCAGTCATCTGTGTGTTTCAGAAACATCTGCTGGTCAGCAACAGGCCTCATATCTACTGTAATCTGTGATTAACACCACAGTCTGCTGGCAGGACTTTGACACTATAACACAAATGCACTGTGAATTCAGACAAACCTTATTCAAACTTCATATACAAATTTTATGTATTGGTTCAGAAACACGAATTCATGGGATGGACATTTGGAATAAAAAAATGTAGCTAACCATTATAAGCTATAAAAATGAGCAACACTTCTCATTCTAATTGCAAAAGGGAAGCATTTATTAGAGGAATGCCTCAAAATTAGTCAGTGTCAGTGTCTCAGCAGGTTGCATGCTCGCCTCTGAGGTGGAAAGATCAGAAAACCGTGGATTCTATCCCCACACCAGGCACTTGGGTTAAATCCCAATACTGACACTGTAGTGCAGCATGAGGGGGGTGATGCACTCCTGAGATGCCATCTTTCGGATGAGACATTAAACTGAGGTCCCATCTGCCTGTTCAGGTGGATGTTAAAGAGCCCAGGGCACTTCTTGAAAAAAGAGTAGGGGAATTCCTGGGTGTCTGCGCCAAATTTCCCCCATTCACCAAAAAATACCTCCAACAGCTTAAAAATCTGGTTCAGTTTCAGTTGGCATCCATCTGTAACCCCCTGCCCCAGGACGAGGCTGAAAATAGGCAAAACATTGTCGGGTCCTCCTTCCCGGTCAACAAAAATTCAAAACATTTTGACTCACCATTCAGTCCTAAATTTAGCTTGTATTCAGGTGCACAATGGCTGCATACCTGATATTTGTATCAGCCAGGATGTGACAAACTCGGGAGTGAGTATAAGTTGGATAGCACATCAGCCTTTATTGCATTTGTGGTAAAGAAAAATATCTGGAGGCACTGGAACAATAGTACACAGAGCATAATTTCTGAAATGATCAATCATAGATCCCTCTGCCTACTGGAAAATATTGACACAGGGGCCAGTGGCAATTAATTTTATTTGTCATTTTTGACAGGTAAGGCATGCTAAGCTATGATTGCTTGCTTCCCTGTGCATCCTGGGGTGTGGGTTACGAGGACCTCTTTTACCAACTAGGTAATGTTGGCCATGCCATTGAGGAAACTTCCCTACTCTTCTTCAATGGGTGCCATGGATCTTTAACTTCCACCTTAACAGTGACCACAGATGGGCAGAAAGGACCTCAGTTTAATATCTTATCTGAAGGGTGGCACCTCAACAGTGCAGTACCCTCCCCCTACTGCACTACAGTGTCAGTTATGGATATTACCCCAAGTACCTGGTGTGGGGATTGAACACATGACCTGCTAGCCTTCTTGCCATGTTGCTACCTACTGAACCACTGAACTGGTAGACACAAAGGGACTCAGATTATGCAGATTCAATTCAGATGCCAACATAGTCACTTGACAATAGATCTGTGATCCCAGAACTCAATGCTACTAATAATAAAAACAAATAAAAAATATACACTCTCTAGGAGAGAAGTTTTGGTATACTGAACCCCCCCCAATTGCTCCAACATTGTCTCTCCTGAGCTAAGGCACTGCTCCAGTGGCGATCCAAACTGACAAACAACACTGCTCCATCATACTACCCTCACTTTGAGCAGGCCGCCACTCCACTCCCAGCTCCATCAATCCAATACCATTAAATGTATGCAGTAGTGTATGCTGCTTATGTCTGACAGCATCCATGCCCTCTACGAACCCTATCACTGACATCATTGGACCGAAGCACATAGGACAAATGTATACCTAAAACTTACTGAAATGCAGAGAAGAGAAGGCGTGACCACAATAGGCACTTACAAGCAATGCTTGTCGACGTTCATAAATGTAGTCCATTTCAGCATGTACTTTCATTGTTTGACCAGAAGGTGGCGGTCAACCTGCATGTAAGGTGCTGTTTTATTTATTTGCTTTTCGTAAGCGGGAAAGTGCACTAGAAAGAACCGCCTATTTTCAGGCATGACCCAGGAGAATACAAATCAAGGAACAGATAAAAACAAATACATATACAGTGTTGTACAATAGGAGTTCCAAACAGACAGAGGTGCAAGTTTCATAGTACATAGAGGAGGTACATATCACACGTTATAATAGGAACAAAACAGGCAAAAGGGCACAATTTAGGGTTAATAATGTACAAAACATGACAGTGCTGTTGGTTAGTCAGCAAGGAGGCAATTCCCAGGCAGAGACAGGGAGCAAAGTGTGTAGCTATAGCTGAGGAAGAGTGGGAAAGGGAGGAATCAGAGGCCACAGGGAAATTTAAGTGCAGGACAATGGTAGATTTGCACAACTCGTGAAACTAGGGACATTTTCAAATGTCAAGGGAAGAGAGGTAATTGGAGAGGCCTTTCTTGAAAGTGGGGTGGGATTTGGAGTGCCTAAGATCAAGTGGGAAAGAATTCCAAAATTTGGGGGCATAGGAGATGGCAAGTTCACCCATCCTGGTAGAGCATTTTGGGACAGATAGCAGAGCTAAAGACATGGAACGGAGGGAACGAGGGCAGTCAATGGAGGTGAGCATAGCAGCAGGTGTGGAGGGGATAGAAGAATGAATAATGTTGTCAGACAACCTAATGAATAAGCCCAGCGGGAGGAAGGAGACAACCAGTGGAGGACAGAGTAGAGAGTACAGTGGTGCTTAAGATGAGGAGCAGATAGTGCAAATTTACAGACATTTTTGTAGGCAACATCCCACGTTTGCAAGATGTCTGCCTGTGCCATAGCAAAGACAGGCAGAGCGTAGCAGATTCCAGGGAGGAGAAGGCCTTGGGCAACTGAGATCCTGGTGGCAGGGGTGAGGAACTGACAGACTCGGTAAGTCAGTCCAGTTTTAGCATTGACTGATTTGCAGACAGCTTTGACATGCAGGGAGAAATTAAGAGATGGATCCAGAGTGACCCCTAGGTAATTGAAGGACTGAGTTACTTCTACAAGGGAGCCATCAAAACAAGAATCCTGGAGAGACGGAATTGAAGTGACAGATTTCCTTTGTGACCCAGATAGCATAGCCTGGGTTTTGGCAGCACTTAGCACCAGGCGGTGGGATGTAAGCCAAGTTTGGATACAATGAAGATCAGAGGAGAGGTGGGAGTTAATTTCATGAATAGAGCTGGAGGAGACATAGAGAACCAAGTCACTGGCATAGAGTAAGGAGAGACTGTGGGAGGGCAGAGGAGGTAGGTTATTGATGAACAAAGAAAAGAGTAGGGGCCCAAGTATGGAGCCTTGTGGGATGCCCAAACGAAGTAAGGCAGAGGCAGAGAGAACTTTAAGACAGGAGACAGACTGGGAGCAGCTCCACAGATACTGTATCTGAAAAACCAGGCAAATGTGGATTGGAAGGCACCAATAGAGCCTAGTTGATGCAGGAGCAGGCTGTGGTTAACCGAGTCAAACACCTTTGATATGTAAATAAAAACAGCCCCAGTAAGCTGGCCTTGGTCCATTGCACATTTGATATCACTGATGACTTGCACTAGAGCCATTGTGGAGCTGTGGTTTGGCCTAAAGCCATGCTGAGCAGGAGACTGCAGGTTAAAGTTGGCAATGAAGCCAGATACCTGGCGATGGATAAGCTTCTCCAGGAGTTTACTGAGGGTCGGTAGGAGTGCACTAGGAAGGTTGTTTGTTAGGTTTTTTGCATCACGCTTTTTGAAGACTGGGATAACCCTGGCGTTTTTCCAGGAGAGGGGCACAGTACCTGAGCTAATGGAGAGGTTGAACAATCACATGACTGGGGTGACAAGAAGAGATGCACCTAATTTGAGAATTCTGGGTTCCAGTCCATCAGGGCCTGTTCTGCTGTGGGGAGACATCATGTTAAGAGCTCATAGGACATCCAGCCTGAAGACCGGTGGAGAATCAGGAAGGATGGGACCGGGGAGGAGTTGGGGAGGTGTGGCTGGGGGGACTGCCAGCATCAAAGCTGGGGATAGCAGTAAAGAGTGAGTCGAAAGCATTAGCTATGGTATTAGGGTTGTTACAGATGTTATTTATTAGAAAGTCATGGGGGGGGTTGTGACATGGTGCATCCCATTATGTGGTTTATTTGTGCCCAGTACCTTTTCAGGTTACTAGAGGTGGCTTGAAGACGGCCTCTATGGTAATCGCTTTTGGCAGTCGATAGCGCTTTCTTATAAGAATTACAAAGGGTGTGATATGCGATGAGGTCAGAGAGAAGGGAGAAGGTTTTCCATCTGATCCAGAGTTTGTCCTGTGCTTTAAGCATAAGTAGAAGAGGGCTAGTTAACCATTTGGAAGGCAGGCCCCGTACCCTGCGCCTGATGGAAGGAATGTGCTTGGACTACAAGGAATGCAGAGAGTTGGTAAAGTGTTCTACAGCCAAGTCAATGTTATTTGTCATGAATATGGGGGACCAGTTGACATGCTGAAGATCCCTTAGAAAAGCTGAGGTGTCGAGGGCAGAGAAGTCAGACATGGTGATGATTTTGGGTGGGAGGGAGGGGGCTAGTGTCCCAGACACAGGTGACAGGTGAATGGTCACTAATGGAGTCCAGAAGCATGGTCACGGAAGAGATTCTGTCTGGCCTGTTGGTAAGTACCCAGTCAAAGAAGGTGTGACTATTACCATTGCTGGAATGTCACGTAGACACCGAGACAAGATGGGTTAGGTTGGCCTTGCTTATATTAAAGTCAAGGACAAGGAGGCTTGGGGCTGAGCCAATTCTGGTTGAAGTCACCTAGACAAATCACTTAGTTGTTTTTGGTGGCCCGGGGAGAAAAGTCAGGAACTCCTCGAGCCCATGTTTGCAGGAAACCGGAGGCACGTAGGTGCAAACAATGTGCAGCTTTTTGGAGTCACCCAGCAGAGGCAGTGCATGAAGTACCTCACAGGACACAAATGAGGAGCATGGCAATAATGTTAGGTTTAGATGAGACTTATAAAATAGTGCAAGACCACCACCTCTTTTAGATGCGGGACGATCAATCTGGAACCAGTTGTATCCAGGGAGGGCACACAGAGTCGGGGAGAGAAGGCTTTAAGCCAGGATTCAGAAATTACAAGGAGATCAGGCCCTCGAGTGCTGGTCCAAGCTACAAGTTCTGCATGATTAGCCACAAAGCTTCTTATATTAGTGTGGCAATCTTTAGTCCTCTTTTGTTATGACTGATTGATAAATGTTTTGATTTTTTTCTTTTTTTTTTGTTGTTTTTGTTGGTAATTCCAGTAATGTTCCAGTATGGTAAAACCTGCACAGCAATAAGCAGCTGTTTTGTTCTTCAAAAGAAAAGGCAATGATAGCCATGTAAAAGCAGTGGCCTAGCAACTGTTCCAGTCCGAGCTGTAGTCAGCGACTGAGTGGTCCATGATGGCAGCTTCGGCAGCGGCCTCAGCAGCAAGAAAGATAGTGCGTACTGAGTTCTCTGGGATAAAAAAACAAACATCTTGTCACAGCTGCCATTCTGGGGCGGAATGTTTATATTGTGCCAGGGCAGCCTGCTAGAAGGTGGAGGTTGCTTAAACAGATATTTTGATGTTTTGTTTTTCACCTTTGATGACTACTTGATACCAGTAAAACCATCTTAGATATGGGCATGTGAGTCTGGCAGGAAGGCAGACGGTTTCAGGGTGAATGCTGAGCTCTGTTTGGTTGGAAGGACTTTCAGCAGGCTGTTGTGTTGGGACAACAGCCCAGCTGACGGTACCACTCAACCAATCAGATTACAGCATTTTTACCATCCATTTCATAATGGAATACAGACTGTATTGTCTTATTATATGCTGAAACATTTTCTAGGATTTTGGAAAATCACTTTAATGTAACACAAAGATTCAGTAATGTTGTGGAATTCAAGCGTTGGTCTCCAGGTTTACAGGACTGCATGCTAGCCTTTAGGTTACAGTAAATGTATAAACAAAAATACAGGCTGTGTGGGCAACAAAGAAAACAAGGGGTTATATTAAATAAATGCTAAAAATAGAAAATAAAGTTAGAATTGACATTTAACCACAGGTATTCTACTTGAAGTATCTGTAAAGAAAAACTAAGCAGTTATTGTTACTTTTGCTTATTTTTTTATTTTTGTAGAAAATGGGTGGGCGTGGCATCCGGGGTAAGCCACGTTGCTACCTGAAAACAATAGCATCGGGTAAAAAGTGGGACAGAACACCTCTGGAAAAACACAGTCAGGAGTCTCCAAATAGAAACATTAAATCTGTTACCTGCTTATTATGCCATCTAAAGAGCAAGTGCTGTACAGCCTGCAGCATACGCATTCACATGTCGGCAGAGAGAAATCAACAAGATGTCAGACGGCAACCTAGCAAACCAAACCTTTGGCTCCCCCATCAGCGGAGCTTGGTCAGCTGAGAGTCACCCGTACTCACCTGGGCCTTTTAAACCATGGACTTAAAGGGGCCATATCCAATTAACCCCTCTGTAACTGTAGGTCGCACTGTAAATGCCAAAATAATGCAATCATCCAGATTTCAAAGTCATCTGATAAAGACTCCACTATGTCACAAACCCAATGGCAGATAGAAAAACAACAGACAGCATCTAAAGGTCTAAAAATCCATGTGGCTATCACCAAAGATCCATAGGAAACTGAAAGGGGGGGGCATCGTTTGGCATCTTGCTGGTTTCTCTACACTTGCATGCGAGTGTGTACAGCACACACTGTATAGTGCTTGCAACTTAGATAGCACAATAAACAAGTAACAGATTGAAGTTTACTGTCTTACTAGAGTCCTCTGACTAGGTTTTTGATGAGTGCTCTGTCCCCTTTTTATTTATTTTTTTAATTTATAGATAATTCTTGAAAAACAATTCCATTGTCGAAATGTTAGTTCTAACTCTATTTTCTATTTTTAGCATACCTTTAATATTACTGTCTTTGTTTTATTTAGGTCACCACATTTCTTATCATCAGGCAATGAGAGTAAAACACAAAAGAAAAGGAATTTGGTTTTCTACAGCACTGTTGATAAACACTGTAATCCAGAGCTCACCATAATCCACGAGGAGTCAGCAGCAATCTTTAGACACACACGAAAAAGGAAAGCTCAGGCGGTTATGTATGGAGAAAGATACAGAAGGAAGCATTAAGACACAATGGGTGTGCATTAGACAGTTCTAACGGCATGCCCAGGGGTATAGTAAGGATGACAACACAGGCCAAGTGCCTTCAGTCCCTGACAGTGTAATTAGAACAGTCAAATTCACTTCCCAGAGTGTCTTGTTGCACTTTTAAAATTGATTTTTTTATATGGAAGTGGAAAATAAAGATAAAAAGGTTTCAATATGTATGTCATAGCTGTGTTTTATTTTTATGACTCTTACCCCACACACACACACACACAGGCCTCTCATGCTCGCTGGGGCCAATGTGTGAGAAAACATTGTCTGGTACACATACTGTTTCAAAATAATTTATTTTTTTTTTTTTTATTTTACTATTAGTTTCAACTGAGAATGCAGGAGATAGGAAGAACCAGTGCATTAAAGACATAGTACAACTGTTTTGGGGTTAGGCGAGGAACTGGCGGTCTGGCAGAGATGTGCCAGCAACAGCAGTCTAGATCAGAATTCAGCACTCCCTAACACTGATTTAAGATAAATGGTCATTTTTTTAAGTTCTCTTTGGTTGCTGGCTTTTGAGTGCTGAATGAGTAAAGCAAGAAACAGGTAAGTGAGAGGGCAGGCCAGTGGGCTGCCAGGCAGGAAGTCAATTACCAAAAACAAATATTATTTTAAGAAAATTACAGAAAAATGGACAAACAAAACTCTTTGAGTTCTAAGCATTTTTGAACATATACAGATTCTCGACGTATATATACATCCACAGTTTCCTATTTTGGGGGTTATGGGAAACAGTTTAAAATACACGACATAGATACATGGACAGTGTCGGCAGATAAGGGCCTATGGCCCACTCAGTCTGCCCATTTGAGCTTGTAAGTTCAGTTTATGTTTTCCTAGAAGTCTGTTGCCCCTTACCCCTGACCTCCAGAATTCCTTTATGTCTATCCCATGCATTCTTAAATCCCGTGATTGTTTCAGCCCCCACCACTTCCTCTGGCAGGGTGTTCCACTTGTCCACCACCCGTTCTGTGAAGAAATGCTTCCTCACGTTTCCTCTGAATCGTCCTCCCTCCAACTTCATCCCATGGCCTCTAGTCCTGGAACATCTTTTTCACTTAAAAATAATGTATTCCTGCACCCTGTTCCTCCCTGTAAGATACTTGTATGTCTCTATCATAACCCCTCTCTCCCTCCTCTCCTCCAGGGAGTACATGTTCAGTTCCTTCAACCTGTCCTCATAGGACTTGTGATGCAATCCATGTACTGTCTTTGTTGCCCTCCTCTGAACCTTCTCTACCCTGTCTATGTCCTTACGTAGGTAAGGTCTCCAGAATTGTACACTGTACTCCAGGTGGGGCATCACTAGTGTCTTGTATAGTGGAATTATGACCTCCCTTTTCCTGCTGGTGATGCCACTGCCTATGCATCCCAGCATCCTATTTGCTTTACCTGCTGCCTTGTCACACTGTTTCCCTACCTTGAGGTCATCAGAGATGATAACCCCAAGATCCCTTTCCTGCTCACCCCCAACTGATATATTGTGCCAGGGTTTTTGTGCCCCATATGCATTATCTTGCACTTCTTTGCATTGAATTTCAACTGCCAAACCCCTGACCATTCTTCAAGTTTCTGCAGGTCCCTTCTAATTCTGTCTACACCCTCTGGTGTGTCTACTCTGTTACAGAGCTTTGTGTCATCAGCAAACAGTGAAATTCTGCTTTCTAGGTCCTGCACAAAGTCACTGATGAAGATGTTGAATAGGACCGGTCCCAGCACTGATCCCTATGATACCCCACTGGTCACTCTTCCCTCTGTGGAGTGAAAGCCATTTACCACCACCCTCTGTGTCCTGCACCCAGTCAGTTACCTACCCACCACACTACTGTCCTGCCCACAAACATATTCCCCAGTGTGTGTAATAGTCTTCTATGTGGCACAGTGTCAAAGGCCTTGCTGAAGTCCAGATAGGCCATGTCCACTGCCCTCCCCTGATCCACCTCCCTAGTCACCCAGTCAAAAAATTCAACAAGGTTGGTCTGACATGACCTCCCCCCTGGTGAAACCATGCTGCTTTGGGTCCTGTAGTCCATTGACAACCAGATGTTCCACCAATCTCTCCTTCAGTAGTGCTTCCATGATCTTCCCCACTACCGAGGTGAGGCTGACTGGTCTGTAGTTCCCGCTTCCTTTTGTTCCCACTTTTGTATAAGGACTACATCTGCTGTCTTCAGTCTTTGGGTACCTCCCTGTTTCCAGTGATTGGCTAAACAGGATAGCCAGAGGTTCAGCCACGACCTCTTAGTTCTTAAGGACCCTGGGTGCACCCCATCTGGCCCTATTGCTTTATCAACTCTTATTACTTCCAGTTCCTTCAGGACCCTTTCTCGTGTAAAGGGACTTGTGTCCATTTCTGCACCATTCTCACCCCTTGTACTCCCTTCAGACCCATTACCCTCCTCTTCCTCAGTAAAGACTGAGCAGAAATGCCTGTTCAATATGTCAGCTCTACTGTTGTCATCCTCCATGGCCTCCATCCTCCCCCTTCAGTCTCACTAACCCTCCCTTTGCCTTTCTTTTTTCACTTATGTACCTGTAAAAGGTTTTGTCCCCTCTACCCACTGGTTTTACAATGTGTTCTTCTGTCTGAGCTTTGGCTTCCCTTACTGACCTCCCTGCCTCCATTTGCTTCTCCTGATACTTCTCCCTGTACCCTTCTGCCTGTGTCTTTTTGTATTGCATGAATGCAATCTTTTTGGCTTTCACTTTCTTTGCTACCTCTTTGGAAAACCATAATGGTCTCCTCTTACTTTTCCTCTTGCTAACCTGCTTAATGCATAATTCTGTTGCTCTTGTAATCCCTATTTTAAATGCTGCCCACTGTTCCTCAGCCCCTGATTCCTGTCCCATTCCCCTTAATGCCTCTTTCAAGTATCCCCCATTTTCCCAAAGTCTGCCCCCCTTAAATCCAGGATACATGTTTTTGTGTGGTTTGGTTCTGCTCTTTCTGTGATTTCAAACCACAATGAATGGTGGTCACTGTTCCCCAGATGCTCCCTCACTGTTACCCCCATCACACTGTCCCTGTTTGTGAGCACAAGGTCCAGTATTGCCTTCTGCCGAGCTGGTTCCATGACCAGTTGCTTGAGGAAGGCACCCTGAAGGGAGTCCAGGATAAATCTGCTCCTAGTTGATGCTGCTGCTGGGATGCTCCAGTCCACGTCTGGAATATTGAAGTCTCCAACAGTACTACCTCACCCTTGTCTGCCATCCTTTGGATGGCTAGCATCAGCTCCCTATCTGTTTCTTCCTACTGGGCTGGTGGTCTATAGACCACACCTGTGCGGATGGCTGTCCCCATTTTCCTTTCCAGCTTAACCCACAGTATCTCTCCCCATTTTGTTCCTCCTGGATCTCTGTGGCCCTTATGTCATTTTTCACATGAGTACCCTCCTCCTCCCTTCCTACCCTGTCTCTTATGAATATGTTGTAGGTATGGCCATCTCCCAGTCGTGGTTATCATTACACCATGTTTCAGTGATGGCCACATTGTCCAGGTCTGACTGCACCATGACAACCTCCAGAACTTCCATCTTGTTGCTAAGGCTCCTGGCATTGGCACACATGGCTTTCCATGATTTGACCTCCCTAGACTGTTTTGCTGTTCTACTCCAGTCCCTTCCTTGGTTGTCCTTTATCCCTGGTTCTCCTTGCTGTCTGCCCTTCTGCTGAATTTTGCCCCTTTTCTGCCTATCCACCTCTAGGGCGCTAATCTCCATCTTTTGCACTCTGCTTTGTAGAGATAGCCACTCCTCCAGTTCACTGATTCCACTGCTAGCTGTGGGGGGGTGAGCAAGTAGGTATCCTCCTTGTTGGCCTGCCACCCCCCTTTGCTAGTTTAAATGCTTGTCAATGTAGCATTTAAACTTATCATTGAGTGCTTGGATTCCCCTCTAGGATGGATGCAGGCTGTCAGGCTTGAACAAACCTCCATCCCTCCAGGTGGGTCCCCAGTCTCCAAAAAATCCAAACCCTTCCTCACAGCACCAGTTCTTCAACCATAAGTTAAAGTTCCTGGTAAATGCACCCCTATGCTCTCCCTTGCCTCTCGCAGGTAGTACTTCTGAGAAAGTGACAGAAGTAGCTACTTGCTTGAGACCCCTCCCTAATTTCCTAAACTCTTCCTGAACTTCCCTTGGCTCCCCATTTGCCAGGTCATTAGTACCTAGGTGGATAATGACATCCAGCTCACCCTCCCATCTTGCCTTCCCAGTGATCCCTAGGATCTTCTTCCATCCCTCCATGCCGTGGCACCTAGTAGGCACCTCACCTCCCTGTCCTCCCCTCCTGTGTTCCTAGCTGGATCCCTCTTATGATGGAGTCCCCCACCAAGATTTGCTTCCTCCTCCTCTGGGGTCCACTGCTCTCCCTGCTGAGGTCACCTCCTTGGCTAACCTCCACATCTTTTCCTTCCACTTCTCTGGGTATCTCTATTTGGTTGTCCCCATTTGCCAGTGTGGCATATGAGTTCTTGAGTGGAATAGGATCTGGGATGTGCCTCTTCCTGACCGCTGTAACCCTCACTGAGCCAACTGTCACCAAAGTGCTCCTCATTCTCGGCATCCATTGAGGCAGTTGCATTGGACTGGGTGGTCTCTGGATAGGGGTGATGGTACTCCTGACCCCGGTTACTTCCACTCTGAATCTGGCTACCTCATCCTGCAGTCCAGAGAGATGCATGTACCTAATGTAAACAGTTTTTCCTGTGTCTTTTTAACTACTGTTTATATACTGGATGGTAAAATGGAAGCTGTTCAGTTTTGAAAATTCTAATATTGGCACAAGGATTTCGAACATGTACTGCTGCGACCTGCTTGACAGAACTAGTGGTAAGTCATGAGTTAGACACTTCTAATGCATGGCTATCAACCAATCTGATTGCTTGAAATCCCTTCACCCATTGTATAATAAATGGTGGGCAACTGCAAATTACAAAGATGTAAACTCACCAAGGGGTCTGGTGACATCGTAACTGCAAGAATGAAGCTCAAGTGGTTAGTAAATGTCACCAGATCCCTGAGATGGAATTACAAAACCTTGTGATTTATAGTTTGAATATTTTTTTATTTTTTCATACTGAGCGGCTAAATAGGGTTTAAAACTGTCACATGTGAATTAAATTGTTTCCTTGTCAGTAGAACCTGAATCAAGCACACATTGTTTACCTCAGAATGTTTCACAGTAAGTTAAACATCTCAGACAGTTTGACTAACAGGCATTTAAATAAAAACAAATTCACAGTTCTGACATCACACCTATGAATTATGGGATTGCTGATGTCATAGCTGCGAATTATGACACAATATGTGTATGAGCTATCTGTTATTTACAAGGGGTATCCATGTATTATTTATGTGATAATACATAGGTAGGTGAGCATACCAAGAACTTTATGCACACCCTTGGTGTGTGATGCTTCATAATCTCCGGAAGAGAAGCACAATGGGTTTATAATAAACTCACACACAGAGGGTGTGTATAACAATTCATTTTCTGTTGTGTGTTTTTTTGTTCGAGTTTTTTCAAGTTTGTTGTAACAGTCTGCTGTTCATTAAACTGGCAAAAAATGTTACAAACCACAAACAAGACAGACACAAAACCAGAACAATATCTAACCAATCCAAAATCCAACTATACTCATAACAATCTAAATACCCATCCTCACCCTCCCATATAATAAACCAAGCAAAGGGAACTTGATCAAATAATTAATATGACCAGTAAAGACAAATACATACATAGTAGGGTTCAGAGAAAATATAAATGGACATTCCATATTATATCATTGGCAGTTAGTGTTTTCTTTCCTGGAGAATCTATGTTGAAAAGTGGAACAGTGTGTCTAGCAGATGGTGCTACTGTTTACAGTATTAGTGCTTGTTCTTTTTGTTTGCTGCATTGTCCCCCACTATCTGTCTCTAATTTGGCCTTTAATTTGGTCAGGGAGGGTAGCATTTCTCTCAACTGTCCCTGATGACGAGTGACATCCCTGAATTTACCCCTTAAGATTGATCTGTCCCTCATCTGTCCCTCATGTTTAAAGTGCTGCCCACACAGATGTTGTGCTGTAAATTCAGACATTAGAGTGGAAATTCACAATATTCAAAGATGCTAAATCAAAAATAAACTTTGCATAAGCTAACACAGCGGGTCCCACAGTGTTCTGAGCTTTTATCTCCACATCTGAGGATGTGTCCCTGATTATGAGTATCTATGTCCTTCACGGTCCCTCATTTTGACTGTCCATGTCCCTCATTGAAGTGACAACAGGTGAGAGGTATGGAGGGCAGTGGTCGTCCTAGTTTAAAAATGCAATTGGCTGAAGTGTGGCTTCACAGCCGTGTAGCGCTTTCACTTTTTTTTATTGTGTGGGATTGCGAACCAGGAGACAGCCATATGGCTATGAACTGCACTCAGGTAATTTTTAGAGTAGAAATGCCATGGGCAGATAAAATCTGGTGTTTGAAGTCCAATACTGTGGTCATTGATGTTGGAAACTTGTGAATAGAGGTGTGCAAACAGCAAGGATGTAGTGTGTGCACAACAGAAGCTATGTGCGCATGTATACATTTAGAGAATCCCGTAGCATGAATGCCATTGATAACTAGCTGGTTATAATGGCAAATTACAGCTGGGTTTCCCTATGGGAAAAAACACTACCCAGTTATTACAGGGAGGATAAAACATAGGCAAGTTCAGTAATTTTCTTAGGGTCTCACAGTAAGTAACTGGTTATTGGGTCTGGGCAGAGATTCAGAAAATAGAGTTGTATGACATTTGTGCCCACTGGATCAATATCTACTTGAAGAATGCCACGCATGGAATACTGCTCAGAATACATTGCAGATGCGCTAGCATGATAGGGTACACAACCCACAAGACAGATATGTTGTATGCACGGTTATCTATGCATGGGTGGGGAGGAGGAGCTAAGTGGAGGTGAAGACCTCCATTCTGGAGGCGGTGTGCCGCGCTACCGCAGTGGCTCACTGGGATAAGCAGCCGCAGTACAGGAGGATGCCATGTGTCTGTGGACCGGGGCTCAAATCCCAGTCTCAGACCTTTTGGAAACCACATTGTGCGGTTTGTTTTTACGTACATACGAACATACAAACGCACGAATGTGCCAGCAGAAACACACCACCCGGTCTAAGTCTGCTCGACTGTGCAGCTAGCACCCCTAGTTTTCAGCTGCCCCACCCCCTCCCATTTGTCATCCAACTGCCACCTCCAGCTCCCCCACCCTCACTCTCCCCTGTTCCCTGTCCCATGCCCTTTTGAAGCTGTTCACAGATTTACATGATACCACCCATTCTGGTAGGGTATTCCATTTTGCTACCTCCCTCTCTGTGAAATAGTGTCTCCTCATTTCCTTCCTAAATCTTCCTCCCTCTATTCCTAGCCAGTGCCCTCTGGTGACCCCCCTTAACTTAAAGACCCCATCTGCCCCATCCTTATTGATTCCCCTCAGATACTTGAATGTCTCCATCATGTCTTCCCTGTCTCTTCTATCCTCCAGGGTGTACATATTCAGGTCTCCCAGCCTGCTCTCATAGTCTCTCCCTTGCATTCCATGTATCATCTTTGTTGCCTCTCCTCTACACCCCCTCCAGTAGCCTGATATCACTCTTTAGGTATTGCCTCCAAAACTGCACACAATACTCTAAGTGCGACCTTAACAGTGACCAGTAGAGGGGCAAGATCACCTCTCTTTGCCTGGATGAAAAAACCCTCACTATGCACCCCAGCATTTTGTTTGCTTTTGCAGCCACTCTCCTGCACTGAGCAGTGTTGTCCATGGTCCCTGTTATCATTACCCCTAGGTCCTTCTCCTCCTCAGTGATCCCCAGCTTAACCCCTCCCAGCCAGTATTCTCTCCTTGGGTTCTTCACCCCAAAGTGCATAACCTTACACTTCTTTGCATTGAACCCCAGCTGCCACCTCTCTGACCACTCCTCTAGCTTGCTTAGGTCCCCCTGCAGCTGCTTCTATCCCTGCTCTCCATTCACCACTGCTCCGATTTTGGTGTCATCAGAGAACAGACTTATCTTGCCCACCACCCCATGTGCAATGTCTGATATGAAGAGCCCAAACAATACTAGCCCCAACACAGAGCCCTGTGGCACCCCACTCATCACCGGCCTTGGCGCTGAGAGCTCTCCGCTCACCACCACCCGTTGCAGCCTCCCACTCAGGCAGCTTGTAATCCAGTTCATCATTTTTGCACCTACCCCTACACCAGTTAGCTTCCCCCTAAGCTGCCCATGAGGCACAGAATCAAAGATCTTGCTGAAGTCCAAGTAAAGAACATCCACCACATGACCCTTATCCAGCTCACCTGTCACCCAGTCATAATATTGTATCAGGTTGGTTTGACAAGACTTCCCTGACACAAAACCATGCTGCCTCACATCCTGGAGGCCATTGTCCTCCAGGTATGATACCAGTCTTTCCGTTAGTATTGTCTCCATGAGTTTGGACACTATGGAGGTGAGACTTACCAGGCAATAATTACCCAGTTCATCCCTTGGTCTGCTCTTGTCTAATGGTACTACATGTGCCATCCTTCAGTCTAGTGGCACACATCCCAACTCCAGTGAGGTGCTGTACAGATCCACCAGTGGCTCCACCAACACCTCTGCCATCTCCCTTAGCACCCTGGGGAGGATACCATCCAGCCCTGGTACCTTGTATACCTTCAGTGCCCTCAGTCCCCCTAGGACTCTACTTGCCTGAATTCTTCCATCTGTTGCCTCTCCCCCACAGTGTTTCTCTCCATCTCCATGTTGAACACCCCCCCCAAGTTGATTATTCCCATAACAGGGGGTGGGGGGGAAAAGCCCCCACAGATAAAAAAGAAAACACATGTTTTTGTTGCCAAAATGCATTTCAGCACCTTGTCTGTTAGGCATCAATGTTTTTGCTGTATTCACAGTGTGGTACATTGCTGTGCGGTGGTGTCATGCAACTTTCTGACCCTGTGTCACATTTGTATACCAAGCTTCCCTAAAGTTCACAAAATGTAGAATAATCTTTGAGGAGTCGTCTGCATTTTGCAAATTGTTTTCAGCAACTGCAATTTTCTTCAAATGTGAAACAATTTGCAGAATGTGGAAAATCTAGGTAGATAATTTTTCTGTAGCTAATGGACTTAACCAAACTACAGTTAGGGCCGGCACTGGTGGTATAGCCCAGAGATTAGAGTAATAAGCTGTGAATGAGCTTGGTGTATCCAGAAGACCTGAGTTTGATTCCCACAACCTCCACTTGCATACTGCGTGACCCTGAGCAAGTCACTTAACCTCTCTCAGTGTTCCTGGATCACACTTGAGAACAAGCATTGTGCCAATTGAGCCTTACCAAGTTACCAAAGAATAACAAAAACAAAAGTTAAATGTGTTTTTAAGTATACCAGTGAAGCTTCATGAATTGTAAATTTGGCATGATGCTGGTGAATGTTGAATTTGAAACACCTCTATCAGGGATATGTGTGTGTGTGTGTATCTTCCAAATTGCAGTTCACTGTGCTGTGTTGTTAGTCACATCACTGAACCAAACAGAGCTCAGATTTATTTTGGGCTTATACGGTGCCCTATGGAAAGATCTGTTTCACCAATATAAAGCATTTTGGTGAGAGGACATCTTTAAAACCAACAGTTGCTCAGCAACAGAGTACTGTTCAGAAGACTACAGTAACTGTTTCAAATGAAGAAGATGAAAAAGGCAAAGATGTCAATCATTGTCTACCTGTTTATTGACATGACTTCTTCCACATTGCTGGAACAAAGCTCATTTCTGAAGAAAAACATTTTCAAAGATGCCTTCTTTCTAGTAGTGCTGTTGTAAAAACAGGCTACCCCTTTACTCTCAGCTTTAGCTACATCTATCACATTTACAGGCTGTTCAGCTGGGGCCTGGGGGATCAGCAGACAGTCTATAGTGACTTAATTTTATTTAACCCTAACCCCTTCCCCTGGAAAATGAAATATAGTCTTTAGCTCCTTATTGTCCTGATGTGCCACAGGCTGGTGCTAAAGCTATCAACTCTCTCTGTTTTGTAACTATGTTACTGCTTTTTGCTGAAAGACTGATTAACCTGATGGAGCAATCTTTAGCCCAATTTAAGAATAATGAGTACATCAGAGCTTGAGGGGGTATCCTGGATGGCATCCAGTCATGAGTGTGTTCTCTGTGTTAAGAGAGATGTTTTAAAAAGCCACTGACTATTCAGAAGAAACTTTGAAAAACCATAATTGTTAGACATATTTCCACTAATATTCCATCTCTGTTTTCTATAGTTATTCCGGGTCGTGCCTGAAAATAGTCTTGTTGGCTAGTGCACCTACCCAGTAAACAAAAACTAAATAAATAAATTTACCTTCCTCTTTTTCCTTGTAACTATGCAAACTAGTATAATAGGATGATTTCTGCCCCCTAGGGGTTGATTCATGAAAGGTCTGGAAATGACGCAACCCCGGGTGCACCGAGCACATGGTGCATGGCGCTTGCTGCATTTCCCCAGCCAGCGATCAGGATTCTCAATCCCATGTGGCAGTTGCTGCAAGTTAGACCCGCTTTTCCTGGTCTAACCTGTGCCAGTCTCAGGTACCCTTTTGATGGGGCTTGTGCCAAATATTTGGTGCAACCTGCTGTAAATCAGGAAAACTGCTGCAAATGCGTCCAATCTTCTTGAATCTGGTGCATTTTGTAGTGAAGTATGTGGTGCAGCTGTGCCAAAAATGGGTTTAACGCAGGGCCTGACCCAAACCATGCACCCCCATTCATGAATTGGGCCCCCACTGCCATCATGAGCCTCTGCTTGTGACATCACAAGCTGTTGCTGTAGCGATGGCGATGATGTCACTGGGGAATATGACAGAAGGTGTAGATTGATCCTGTGCTGATACTAAGCAAAGCTGCAGTTAACAAGCATTTGTCAATGCCGAATGTTTGCTTGCTGGCATTGGCAGTGGTAATGTAGAAGTTACAGAGCTGCGTAATAGGAATGGCAGTGAAGTACTGAACTGAAGCCAACCCACCACCACCCTGCAGAGAGTGACAGGCATTGGGGTGTGCATTTGGGTCATCAGGCATAACGGCCTCGCCATTTCTTACACCCCACCCTGCAGACACTGACAAGTGTCACGGTGTTCCTTGGGGTCTTTTGGCCTTGTCGCACCCATTTCATTAGGAAATGTGGTGAGATGGGTGCTATATAGGAGAATGGGGTGAACTTTGGGGCTGAAGAGTCCAAGGCATCCTCGATGCCTCTCACTGGCTGCAGGGTGTGGAATGGTATGAGCATTACAGGCAGGAATCCCAAGTCACACCCCTGATGCCTGTCATTCTCTACAGTGTTGGGCGTTATGGTTGGAAACCCTAATACCTCAGGCATTCGTTGGTATTTTCCTCCAAATTTTCAACATGTTTTTTTTTGTGACCCCACCTCATGAACAGGGGAATATCAGTTTGTTAGTCAAAGCTGCTTATGCACAGTGAGTACGGCATTTAGCACCACAGGTGCAAAAACATCCGAACAGGATGTAAAAATGACAGCTGTAACTGTTCATGGGAGGTGTAAAATGGCAATGTTGCAAATCTGCAGTAAAATATTTAAAAATGGTGAAGTCATGAGCGTACATAGAAACTGTGCAACGACACCGTAATATAATTAGGTTGGGGATATTTTACAGCAGATTGTCAACTCAGGCATTTTGGTGCCTCCGATCATGAACAGTGTCACTGTGATTTTCTTTATCTGTGCCGAACAATGATTTCCCACAGCGACCATGCATCTCAGCGCTGAAAGTGTGAAAACACACTTCAGCCATGTTGTGAAAATGACAGCTGTACTGTTCATAAGGAAGTGTGAAAAATGCCACTGGTGAAAATCTGGACTGAAAATATTACAAAGTCATGAACTTACGAGGGTGCGTGGAAACTGCATTGCTCACTCATAACACAGTCATTTTATGGACTTTTGTCATCAAATTTTCAACATAGCCATTTTAAGACCTCTGCTCATGAACAGTGTAACTGTGATTTTCTTAATCTGTCCTAAAAATTGCTTTCGCACACCAACAGCACCATTGTGCGCTACATGTGTGAAAACACATTTTGGGCGACATATGAAAAATGGCAGCTGTACTGTTCATAAGGAAGTGTAATAAAATGGCAATGTTGAAAATCTGGAGTGAAAATATTAAATTTGCAAACTTACGAGCATGCATAGGAACTGCGTAACGCACGCTCGTAAAACAGTCATTTTTAGGAATTTTTTCACCAAATTTTCAACATAGCCATTTTAAGACCTCTGCTCATGAACAGTGTCACTGTGATTTTCTTAATGTGTCCCGTACATTGATTTTGCACATACTGCGCCATTGTGCACTACATGGGTGGAAACACATTTTGGGCAAGATGTGAAAAATGACAGCTATACTGCTCTTAAGGAGGTGTGGTAAAATGGCAATGTTGAAAATCTGGAGTGAAAATATTGAAAATTCGCGAACTTACGAGTGTGCGTAGGAACTGCGCAATGCACCCTCGTAAAACAGTCATTTTAATTTTTTCACCAAATTTTCAACATAGCCATTTTAAGACCTCTGCTCATGAACAGTGTCACTGTGACTTTCTTAATTTGTCCCGTACATTGATTTCGCACACCGACTGTGCCATTGTGCGCTACATGGGAGGAAACACATTTGGGTGAGATGTGAAAAATGACAGCTATACTACTCATAAGAAGGTGTGGTAAAATGGCAATGTTGGAAATCTGGAGTGAAAATATTGAAAATTTGTGAACTTACGAGCGTGCATAGGAGCTGTGCAACGAACGCTCGTAAAACAGTCATTTTTAGGAATTTTTTCACCAAATTTTCAACATAGCCATTTTAACACCTGAGCTCATGAACAGTGTCACTGTGATTTTCTTAATTTGTCCCGTACATTGATCTCGCACACCGACTGCGCCATTGTGCGCTACATGGGCAGAAACACATTTTGGGTGACATGTGAAAAATGACAGCTGTACTGCTCATAAGAAGGTGTGATAAAATGGCAATGTTGGAAATCTGGAGTGAAAATATTGAAAATTCGCGACCTTAGGATTGTGCGTAGGAACTGCGCAATGCACCCTCATGAAACAGTCATTTTTAGGAATTTTTTCACCAAATTTTCAACATAGCCATTTTAAGACCTCTGCTCATGAACAGTGTCACTGTGATTTTCTTAATTTGTCCCGTACATTGATTTCGCACACCGACTGTGCCATTCTGCGCTACATGGGTGGAAACACATTTTGGGTGAGATGTGACAAATGACAGCTGTACTACTCATAAGAAGGTGTGGTAAAATGGCAATGTTGAAAATCTGGAGTGAAAATATTGAAATTTCGCGAACTTACGAGCCTGCGTAGGAACTGCGCAACGCACGCTCGTAAAACAGTCATTTTTTGGAATTTTGTCACCAAATTTTCAACATGGGGTTTTTGGGACCCCTTCTCATGAATGATGTCACTGTCATGGTGGTATTTGGGCCCAAAGGGTGATTTCTCAGTCACTGCGCAAAATCACCCTTCGGGCCCGAATAACGCCATGACAGTGACATAATTCATGAGAAGGGGTCCCAAAAACCCCATGTTGAAAATTTGGAAAAATTCCAAAATGCCCGAGATATGCAATAAAGTTGAAACCCCTATGTAACCCATTATACAGCTTACCGGCATTTCCTCAGTTCGCAGTCGGCTTTGAAGAAGTGCAGGCGTGTTCCGGTCCACGAAGATGATCGGCGCCTGAGTCGGAGGTAAGTATGGGAATTGGGGGGGTGTGGGGAGGCTGGGTGCACAGTGGGTGGGTGGTGCGGGTTGTGGGAGGGGTTGGGAGACGCGCCGCAGGACAGTTTTTATTTTACAGGAAAAACAAAAAGACGTTGTGGGACATTTGCTGAATCGTCATGCACTAAGGGTGGTTCAGCGTGACACAAGGACTTGGGGGGCGCTTCAGCCGACGGGGATTGGGCACCCCACCAGCCAAGGAGCACACTGCTTGCCACGCTGGGGTGGGCTCCCAGCGTGGCACCTACAACTGAGGGGTGGGAACGCAGCTCAGCCAATGGGGATTGGGCACTCCGTCGACTATACAGTACGGGGCACACACGTCTGTCTGTGGGGGAAAGTTGCGCGTGAGCAGTCGATATCTTATCGTGCTCACTCAAGCGTAGTCTTTCAATCAGAGGTTACTGCATTTGGAGCATGTCATACACAGCTCCAAAATGCATTGGCTTACAGGGGCCGCGCCTGCCAGCCCACTGACTGAATTGGAGGAGGAGGAGGTGACACACCTCCGAAATCTCCGATGAAGGCACTATGTTTCTTGCACATGCGTGCAAGCAAACATAAAAAGGGCAGTCAAATACAAAGAAAATAAGAAGGATGAGCTGAAGCCTGTCTAAAAAATTTTATTTTCTTAACGCTTCCACTGGTGTGTCAATGGCACTTTAAAGAGCAGTTACTGTAAATGCAAATTAAACCACTATGTTTGTAGCAGCTCTAGTGAACATCAGTAGTTTCCTGACTTTGACGGCATCCTATTATTGGTCCTTTAATTGTTTTACAAAATACTTGCAGTCATCTGTGTGTTTCAGAAACATCTGCTGGTCAGCAACGGGCCTCACATCTACTGTAATCTGTGAGCAACACCACAGTCTGCTGGCAGGACTTTGACACTAGAACACAAATGCTCTGTGAGTTCAGACAATCCTTATTTAAACTTCACATACAGATTTTATGTATTGGTTCAGAAACACAGTTTCCAAACCCTGAGATGGACATTTGGAATTTAATAAAAACATAGATAACCATTATGAGCTATAAAAATGGGCAACATTTCTCATTCTAATTGCAAA
Source organism: Neoceratodus forsteri (assembly GCA_016271365.2). Lineage (NCBI taxonomy): Eukaryota > Metazoa > Chordata > Ceratodontiformes > Ceratodontidae > Neoceratodus > Neoceratodus forsteri. The sequence goes on along the minus strand of CM028138.1, from coordinate 68,319,796 downwards.
AAGAAGGCCAGTCTTCAGAAACGTTTATGCGTTTATTAAAGGAATGTCTCAAAATCAGTCAGTATCAGTGGCTCAGCAGGTTGCACACTCACCTCTGAGGCTGGAAGATCAGAAGGCTGTGGGTTCTATTCCTGCACCAGGCACTTGGGTTAAATCTCAATGCAATAGTGCAGCGTAAGGGGGCGCTGCACTCCTGAAGTACTGTCTTTCAGATGAGACATTAAACCAAGATCCCATCTGCTTGTTCAGGCAGATGTTAAAGATCCCATGGCACTTGTCAATGAAAGGAGTAGGGGAATTCCCTGGTGTCCGGGCTAGACTTCCCCAATTCACCAAAAAATACCACCAACAGCATAAAAATCTGGTTCAATTTCAGTTGGCATCCATCTGTATCCCCCTCCCCTGGGAGGAGGCTGACAAAAGGCAAAAAATTGTCTAGTCCTCCTTCCCGGTCAACAAAAATAAAAAATTCAAAACATTTTGGCTCACTATACAGTCCTAAATTTAACTTGTATTCAGGTGCACGATGGCTGCATACCCGATATTTGTGTCAGCCAGGATGTGACAAACTCGGAAGTGAGTATAAGTTGGATAGCACATCAGACTTTACTGTATTTATGGTAAAGAAAAATATCCGGAGGCACTGGAACAATAGTACACAGAGCATAATTTCTGAAATGATCAATCATGGGTCCAAATATTGACACAGAGGACCAGTGGCAATGAATTTTATTTGTCATTTTTGACAGGCAAGGCATGCTAAGCTATGATTGCTTGCTTCCCTGTGCATCCTGGGGTGTGTGTTACAAGGACCTCTTTTATTGACTAAGGAATGTTGGCCATGCCATTGGGGAAACTTCCCTACTCTTCTTCAGTGGGTGCCATGGATCTTTAACTTCCACCTGAACAGTGACCACAGGTGGGCAGAAAGGACCTCAGTTTAATATCTTATCTGAAGGGTGGCACCTCAACAGTGCAGTACCCTACCCCCATACTGCACTGCAGTGTCAGTTATGAATATTACCCCAAGTACCTGGTGTGGGGATTGAACCCATGACCTGCCAGTCTTCTTGCAATTGTTGCTACCTACTGAACCACTGAACTGGTAGACAGAAGGGGACTCAGATCATGCAGATTCAATTTAGATACTAACATAGTCATTTGGCAATAGAGTGTTTGATCCTGAGAGATGAAACTGAAACAGGAATAACTAAAAAAAACTGAACTAATCATTTATTAATGTAGAAACATAGAAACATAGAAGTTGACGGCAGATAAGGACCGCAAGGCCCATCCAGTCTGCCCATTTCTTTTTCTACCTTATAAATGTGCCATCGGCCTTTGCTATGTCAGTGACCTATCTATTCATAGTCATTTGTATTGCTCCCTTATGCCTATCCCATGCCTGTTTGAAGCCCTGCACTGTATTCATAGCCACACTACTTCTTGTGTTAAGCCATTCCATACATCTACCACCCTTTCTGTGAAAAAGAATTTCCTCATTCCTGTCGGCCTCCTCTAATCATGCTGTGTCCTCTTGTCCTGCTATTTTTCTTATATTTAAACATGTTAGACTCTTTCACCTTGTTTATGCCCTTAAGGTGTTTAAATGTCTCGATCATATCACCTCTCTCCCTCCTTTGCTCAAGGGTATACATATTGAGCTCCGTTAATCTGTCCTCATATGTCTTCTGATGCAGTCCCTCACCATTTTGTTGCCCTTCTCTGGACTGCCTCAATTTGGTTAATGTCCTTGTGAAGGTGTGGCTCCAATACTGCATGAGTACTCCAGATGGGCCTAACCAATGTCTTGTACAGAGGGATTAATACCTCCCTCTTACGACTTGTGATGCCCCTACTAATATTCACACCCCTAATCCTACCTACTGCTTTGAGGTCTGCTTGGATGATTTCAGGTCATCAGTGATGATGATGCCCAAATCTCTTTCTTCCTTTGTGACTGCTAGCAACTCCTCCCAGCCTATAAGTGGCTTCAGGGTTTCTCTTCCCTATGTGCATGATTTTGCACTTTGTGCATTAAATCCCAGTTGCCACTCTTCTGACCATTCTGCTAGTTTATCCAGATCTCTTCTCATTCTGCCCACCCCATCTGGATCATCTACTCTGTTGCAGATCTTGGTGTCATCTGCAAACAGACAAGCCTTACCCTCTAGTCCATCTGCTAGGTCACTAATGAAGATGTTGAATAGGGACTGGCCCCAGGACTGATCCCTGAGGTACCCCACTTGTGACTTGCATCTCTTCTGACTGTATACCATTTACCACCACTCTCTGTTTCTGCCAGTCAACAGTTTGCCACCCAGTTGACCAACTTCTGCCCACCCAGAGCCTACCTAGCTTATTTATCAATCTTCTATGTGGAACAGTGTCAAAGCTTTGCTGAAGTCAAGGTAGGCTGACATCAACTGCTCCCTTGGTCCACCACTCTGGTTACCCAGTCAAAGAAATCTATGGATTAGTTTGACAGGACCTTCCTTTGTAAACCCATGCTGTCTTGGATCCTGTGCCCTATGGATTCCAGGTGTTGCACTATCCTTTCCTTAAGGAGTGCTTCCATAATCTTGCCCACTACTGAGGTAAGACTGACCGGTCTGTAGTTCCCGCCTCCTCCCTGCTACCACTCTTGTGAGTGGGATCACATGAGCCCTTCTCCAGTCTTCTGGGACCTCTCCTGTGCTCAGAGACTCACTAAACAATTCTGCTAATGGCTCTGCTAGTTCCTCCTTTAGCTCCTTAAGTACCCTGGGATGTATGCCATCAGGTCCCATTGCCTTATCCACCCTGAGCTTAGCAGCTCTTGTAGGACCCTTTCTTGTGAAGGAGTAGTGTCACCTCCTCCCCCTGTGTCCATGATGCTGAGCTGTGGGCCCTGCTCTACCTTCTCTTCAGTGAATACTGAGCAAAAGTATCTATTTAGGATAGATGTTCTTACAGGTCCTCCTCCTCACATGCTCCTTTTCTCCATTAAGCTTAGCAATACCCCTCTGGACTTTCTCCTTTCACTAATGTATCTATAGAAAGTCTTATCACCTTCTTTTACTGTTTGTGCTAGTGTTTCCTCAGTTTGGGACTTTGCCTGCCTTACTGCCTTACCTGCTTCCCTTAGGGCAGTTTGGTATGCCCCTATCTTCAACCCGCTGTGTTCCTTATATTTTCTGAAGGCCAGCCTTTTGGCTCTGACCTTTTCTGCTACTGTATTTGAGAACCAAAGTGGTTTCCTTCTTTTTTGCACTTCCTTTCTGTCTAACACAATGGGATGTTGCTTCAAGTATTGTATCCTTAATGCTTGCCCACTTTGCCTGTACCTCTTCACCTGTGTTTCTTTTTGCCAGGGCTAGCTTAACTCTGTTGGCCATCTTATCAAAGTCAGCTCCTCTGAAGTCCCATATTTTTGCCTTGGAATAGGATGATTTAGATGTAGTAGCCAAATTGAACCATACCATGTGATGGTCACTGGCCCCAGGTGACCTTCTACCTGGAGATCTGTGATCTCTTCTGTTAGTCAGTACTAGATCTAGGATAGCCCTGTCTCTTGTGGGTTGCTGTACCAGTTGTTTGAGGCCCTCCCCTGCAGGGAATCCACTATGAGTCTAGTTCTGGCAGATGTTCCTGCTGGTATTGACCAATCTGTATCTGGCATGTTGAAGTCTCCATTATCAGAACCTCCTTTAGCTGTCATGTTTTGTATATCTTCTAACAGTAATGTGTCTATGTCCTCCCTCTGGTCTGGGGCCTGTAGACAACCCCAGTTCTTATGGCTGTCCCATTTCCTGTTTCAGGGTGACCCACAGTTCTTCTGGCTCCTTATGTGTATTCTGAATTTCTGTAGCTTTGATATTTTCATTAACATACAGGGCCCTCCTCCCTTTTTGCACCTCGGTCTCTTCTGAACAATACATAGCCAGGTACTGAAGTCTCCAAGTGGTTACTGGTAAACCACGTCTCACTAATTGCTACTATGTCCAGTTTAGCCTCTGACATTATTGCCTGCAGGTCTGGAATCTTATTTCAGGCTGTGAGCATTTGTGTACATGATTTTCCATTGGCCAGATTTTGGTGTGTTAGTTGTTGGGTGAGGTTTGGCATTACCCTGTGCATCGTGGGGAGACAAACCTTTTTCTTACCTGGTGATGCAAATGAACGGCAAACACACTGAATTCCAGTTTGACCACTAGCTGAGGGGAGGGTGTTCTTCCCATTCAACGATGGGGTGCTGCACCCTCTCCCATTTGCTAGTTTAAATATTCTGCAAAGACGCAAACTTCTGCCCCAATGCACTGACTCCTCTTTAGTCAGATGCAGTCCATCAAATTTAAAGAACTTCGCTCCCAGAACTGTTGCCAGTTCCCTACAAATCTGTGTCCTTTTCCTGGCACCAGTCCTTGAGCCATGTGTTTAGCTCCCTATCTCCCTTCTCTGACCTTCCGTCCATCTGCTCCCTTCTCCCAGACTGGCAGGATCTCAGAGAAGGAGATGCGGACGAAATAGATGATAGTTTGTCACCCAGCCTAGTCAGGTGTTCCTTGGTCTCCACAACTGACCGGGCTGGAGAGATCATTAGTCCCTATGTGTACTAGGACATCAATGTTTTCTCCTGCTTTGTGAACAATTTAGTCATGCGGTCAGTGTCTCTCCATGCTGATGTACCTGGGAGACATCTGACCATCACCCCTGGTTGAGATGGTATCAACTCCCGAATCATGGAGTCTCCTATGATCAGAAGTTTTTGGATTTCCTTTGTGCTTGTTTAGTTTTGGTTCCTGATTTGGGTGAGTATTGTTGTGCTAGCTCCTGTGCTGCAGTGTCCTGCTCTGCAGTGTCTTCTGCCTCTTTATTTGATTTCAGAGATAGAGGCAGATACCTGTTTGTAGTGTTTATATGGTTTTTGAGGTAATGTGTTGGAGAGCAGAGAGTGATGGGGCACCTGATTTGCTCCTCCTAACCACCTGCCAACCTCCTGGACCAACTACCCTCTGGTTGAGGTTTTTCTGTTGGATGCTGGGGAAATGGTGGGTGGTTCTTATAATGTATTTCCTCTTCAATATGAAATTTGAGGCGTGCAATCTCTGCCCATGCTGCCCGGAGCTGAGACCTAAGATCTCCAAAGGCCCAGCATGTAGGACAGTGTCCTAAATCCTGTAAGAATGTCCTTCTGAAAATTGTTCCACAGTACCTGCAGTTAATGAAATCCATTCCAAATAAGTTGCTGGGTTTGTAACCTAGTCAGAGTAATTAGAAGGAAAGAAAAATGCAAGTAATGGTTTAATTGTGCTTTGTTTAACTTGTTATAACAAGTTAAATTACTAGTGCCCTGTAAATGAGATCACCTTGTGGAGGCCCCACTGATCCGCCCCTTCCTGCTCTGCCACAGGAAATGTCACAACTGTGGTACCCTATAAATGGAGTGTAGCGTGGGGTGGTTGGGGATGGGGGTGGGTGGCTGGGCCCTTCCCCTGCCTAAAAAGAAGAACCACGGACGAAAGAACAAGGAGGTAAGAGCAGAAACAATCAGTCAACAACAAATGCAGTAACCCTGAAAGCTTAACCTAATGTTAGATAAAACTGTAAAACCTGTAAAGCACCACCTGTAATAATTTCAGAGAAGATATACCCTGTAAGAAACACTTTGCTCCAGAGAAAATAAAGCAGTAACAGAAGATATACCTTGCAAAAGACAATTTGAATCAGAAGATTACAGCAGTAATCTGTTAGCACACCTGTAGGCACACCTTGTAATAATGCAGAAGAAGGTATACCAGCAACAACAATTTGAATCAGAGAAAAAATAAAGCATGAAATGTTAGCAACAAACAGTAGCAATCCTGTGAGTAAAAATAAAACACCACCACACAGTAAATCTGCTTAGCCAAACTAAGTCTTAATCCTTCTCCCTTGCTCTGGTAAGTTTCTCTACTCTGCCTTTCAAGCAGTCTTAGAAGGAAAGAGCTCAGGTGAAGCTAGGTGCCTGGCCAGCAAACCAAGTCTTCTACCTCCAAGATAACAACTAACCTGACTTTTAACCCTTCTTTCTGTTGAAATTACTGACAGTTTGCCAGCTCCACCCCACATACACACCTAATCCTTTGGAAGAGCTGTGGGAGGAAAAGCAATTAGCTCCTTCAATGTGAGAAGGAGACTGAAACACCTCTGAGACAACAAACCTTTTCAACAAACAAGAATAAAATAAAACACAGTGTCAAACAGTAATTTTGCTTAGCCCAATGATAAAAAAGTCACAAAAATGTAAGCTCCACCTGTAATACAGTAATTTCAATGTATCCAAATAGGCCAAACATTCATCCTTTGTTGTACAAATCTCATTAACTTGATACATGCTAGAGCAGCCCAGCTCTGACATCACCTGCAGAGGATTCTGGGATTCCTGATTACAGCAACTGTCTCGGTTGGAGTCAGCAGGATCAGACAGAAACTATCTACTATACTGTCGTAAACAGTAAGTAAAAAATAACTGCACATAAACTGCAAACTGGGACCAGCCCCACACTTGTGGTGGGTTTTTTAGTGCTAACTGTTCCCCTTTAACAAAATTGGCTCCATAGCTCATAAGGTACAGCATCTGTCTTGTAAATCAGGAGTTGTGAGTTGGAGAGGTCAAGACTAATAGTAGATGGAGTTCAATGCCAAAAAGTTGAAAAATCATATACCTAAGGCATAGGAATCCAAGAACACAGTATGGGATGGGAGGGGGGAGGTACTGTCAGTAACTAAACAGGAAAGGGACCATGAAGGTTATCAAACTGGATGACCTCAATGTGGCAGGGTAGTGTGACAAAGCAGTGGGTAGGGCCAGTGGGATGCTAGGATGCATAGGGAGAGGTATTTCCAGCAGGAGGAGGGAGACGGTGTTGCCACTATATAGCTCACTGGTAAGACCCCGTCTGGAACATAGCATCCAGCTCTGGAGGCTGCACTTCAGAAAAGACATAGGCAGGGTGGAAGCAGTCCTGAGAAGGGCTACTAAAATGGTGCAGGAGTTGCACCAAAAGCCCTATGAGAAGAGATTGAGGGATCGCAACATGTACACACTGGAAGACAGGAGAGCAAGAAGGGACATGATAGATAAGTAGTTGGGGTGACCCAGATGCAGGGGCTGAGTCTATTTCAAATGAGGAAGAGCACCAGAACCAGAGGGCATGCGATGAAGCTATGGGGGGTAGAAGGGATGTGAGGAAGTAATACTACATTAAAAGAGTGGTGGATGCCTGGAAAAGATTGCCAGAGGAAGTGGTGGAAGTGAAAATAGTAAGGGGCATCAAGCATACATGGGATAGACATAGGGGAATATTAGGAAATGGGCAGGAAAGAGGGAGGGTCACTGGAGACCAGCTAGGGTCTATGGAGACGGATTTGGCAAGGACAATCTCTCTCCATATGTACCTCCTCTAAGTACTATGCAACTTGCACATCTGTAAAACTGTTTGGAATCTCCTATTGTACAACACTGTGTATGTATTTGTTTTTACCTATTCCTTGATTTGTACTCTCCCGGGTCGTGCCTGAAAATAGGCAGTTCTGTCTCGTGCACTTACCCGGTTACCAAAAGCAAATAAATAAATCTGAGCAGACTGGGTGGGCAAAGCGGTCCTTTTCTGCTGACAAATTCTATGTTTCTCTATTAGTTGTTACTTTTTGAAACCTTTATTTTTATCGCACTAATTAGATTTCCTTTACCATACCTTAATACTTTGCATTTTGGGTGCCCCTAGAGATACCTGTCATTGCAAGCTGTGTAGAGACATTGAGGAGGAATCTCTGGAGACTGGGCATAATCTGCGTGGCATTTATTTGATAAACAAGTTTCTGATGGGCGAAGTTCCAGGTTATAGATCGTCACCACTCCAACTAAGACAAACTAAAACTGGCTTGTGATTCTCTGACTGCATTACTTTACATGAAGCGTCAGTCCGGGGAGTGGTCCACCCAGCTGTGGAAATGTGATAAAGCAGTACCCCACCCAAAATGAGATGTTATATCTCAGCTAGGTTATCATGAGTAAATAAATGAAAAAAAAAACATTTCCACAGTAATAAACTGTGATGTCATAAGACAGGGATAATGACTACAACCCCTGAATAAGTCTCAACTGTAAGCACACAGTAATGGACAAAGATCCTTTTTTTTACGCATAATAAATATGTTTCCATGGGCTCAAATGTTCTTTGGAATGTTTTGTAAATAAGTTCTGTAAGTGCTGTCATAGATCCCATGCAGCATTTCAGCCAATCAGAAAGTGCTCTTTTATTAGCACAAGAGACACCTGTTTTGTGAAAAGTGTCTTTCACGTGAACAGTGTGGGTGCCTTAATGACCAGAGCACTCCAATGGACAACACTGCATGTTTGAAAGGATAACTTTTAATTAAAAAAACTAAACACTGCCGGCCCAGTGGCACTGAGGGCTGATGCGCTGGATGCCTTACCTTGCGCCGGTGACCCGGGTTTGGGAATGACCTCGGCTCATCAGGGAACTGGCAGGAGGAGAGGGAAGGAGCAGGACTGAGTGGCCAGAAGGTGACTCTCACCTCCCGGGCTGGTTTTCCGCCCCCTCATAGTTCTGCACCCATCAGGTGGAGGTCCAACGGGAAGTGTAAGCAGGAGGGGCGGCTGCGATTGCCAGGGGTGGAGCAGAAGGGACCGAGCTGGTATCTAACATGCATGTGCACCTCCATGTGCATGCGCGCTCATGTCTGCTGGGGTCCTGAGGTCTGGGGAGCAAAAAGGGGGGGATAACTAAATACTTTATAGATCTAAAATGTGGCAACATGTTCTACAGAGGCACTTTCATAAGTATAAGAATTGTCTAAATTATATACTTAAGCAATAAGAAATGACAGGGAGTGCATAGTGCTGGGATAATGGCACACCTAGGGTGGGTCAAAGCATAAGGCTGAAGGCCGAGTGTTTCTACAACCCTAGGCGTGCCGTTATCCCATCATGATGCACACCTTGGAGTGCCTTATTGTGATTATTGATTTATTTATTCATTCTCAGATTACAATACATTTGAGCACATAACAGCTCTTTTACAAAGGTTCCACATCAGTGGGAAGGGTGACAGACATGCAACGGATGGTATTACATAAACTTTTGACAAGAAAGTATTTAAAATGACATTAACATTGCAACTAAAATTAAAACTATGGATTGGTAAGAAATTAAAAACAACCTAATAAAAGGAGGAAGCCCAAGGTGCTTTGTCAAATAGGTAGATTTGGGTGAACAAAAGTTCAGGTAAGTGAAGATAAACAGTGGAAAGAAGGTAGATGGTGAGAGGGGTGAAGTGAAAAAGGATCGAAGAAAGAGGCAGGAAATACGGAAGAGCAGTTAGAGTGAAAGTGGTCATTCACAGAGAAAAGGGTAGAAGTAGGCACACAAGGATGTGTCAATACTGCTGAGGTAGTGCCATGCCAGTTGAAACAGTCACAGGAACTGTTAGCTGTAAGATGCTGACAAAGAGTGCTTTTAAATGGTCCCAATTTTGGTAAGGAAGAGATATCTCTGGGCAGCACATTAGACCATAGTGGTGCTCTATATGCAAGTGATCATTGCCCTTGTGTAGTCCGGCATCTTGGGACACAGAAGAGCTGGTTGACTGAGCTACGTGTGTGCTGGGATCTACAAGAGGGGTTGAGTAAGTTTGTAACACCAAAAGGAGGTGCCCGAGAAGTGCCTTTTTAGTTAGCAAGCAGGTTTGATAATGAATCCTCCCATTTAGCTGAAGCCAACCTGTTTGTGCATACAGTTCACATGTGTGGGTAAGGCATGCTGCTGCAGTAAGAAGTCGGCATGCTTTATTGAGTGCCACTGATATTCTGCGGAGAGCAGTGGTGGAAGCTGAACCTTAGAGAACCATCATCATTATAATATGGTTATAAAAAATTCAACATGACTTTAATGATTGAGCAATAAACAGATGGAAAAAATCTGAAGGTTTAACTTTATTGCAATTAAATGTGGCCGTGACATTGAGATAAAGTAGTCCCTTGCAGAGCTAGTCTGCATCAATTCACAGTTTGCTTTTCCTTTTTGCATTTAAAAAAAAACATGTACCAGAAGTAAAAAATCTGAAGGCTTAACTATATTGCAATTAAATTTAGCCATAACATATAGAGATACTGTAGTCCCTTGTCATGTCTTGGATTGTCTTTTTTATATACATTAAAAAGAAGTAAAAAAAACTGAACGTCTAACTGCATTGTAACAACATTTAAACACATTTAACCACATTTACTGTACTCCCTTGCAGAGCTACCCTGCATCATTTGTTTATTTATTACATTTTACTGTTGGGTGTAACAAATATGATTTTCGTCGGTTTACAGTGTTTATGCTGGTGATGGGTTGGAGGAAAATGACCCCAAGCTCCTGGACACCAGCAGGTTGACTGTCTGTTTCTTGTTGGAATGGATTAATATTTTTTTTTTTCACCAAACCAACCGAAGGCACATATAATTTCAGATGAAAATTCCAAACCATCTGGGCAGTAGACAATGTCAATAAAAAGCAAAAAATGGTGATTTTTTTTACTTTTTTCCCCTATCTGGATCTCAGAATCCACACATCCAATTGGACCAGAACTTAGCATGTCGAAAGATCTAACCCCTCAAGACTCTGCAGTCACATTTCCGGCACAGTGAAGAAGAAAAAAAAGAAGAACTTTTTTTAATCTTTTTTAAATTAGTAGCACTGGCACATTGCGTGCTCAGCGCTTCTCGCATACAGCAGTCCTATGACCTTTGTGACCCACTTCCTGTCCAGCAAAACATCTGTTTTTGTTTTGTCTGTTTATTTGTTACTTTTTTTAAATCAAGTCCTGTTAACTTGTACAACATCAGTGTCAGTGGCTCAGCAGGTAGCACACTCGCCTCTGAGGCTGGGAGATCAGAGGGCTGTGGGTTCAGTTCCCACATTTGGCACTTGGGTTAATATCCCAGTACTGACACTGTAGTGCTGCACTTCTGAGGTGCCATCTTTTGGATGAGACGTTAAACCAGGGCCTGGATCTGCCTGGATTGGTGGTAGTTCAGGTGGATGTTAAAGATCCCATGGCACTTATCGAAAAAAGAGTAGGGGAGTTTCCCCGGTGTCCTGGCCAAATTTCCCTCATTCACTAAAAGTACCACCAACAGCTAAATCTGGTTCAAGGTTAGTTGGCATTCATCTGTATCCATGCCCCCCCCCCGGGTTGTGCCTGAAAATAGGCAGGATTTGTCTAGTGCACTTACCCATTCAACAAAAACTAAATAAATAAAATCTTAACCTCTTTACATTCTGTTTCCCCGATCATGCTGCCACTGTCATCTGCCTATATCCAAGGGGAAAAAAACAGAAATCAGCCTGAAGAGTTGGTTAGAGCATGGTCTCACTAAGAAACACAAACAAAAACAAAACAAATTAAATGCAAGTGAGCTGGGGGGTGATGGTTCAAGATCAAGGAGGGAACCTACTGTACACACCAACTACTGAGAAATGCTGCACTGCCCTCTATTGGTAAGTATAGTAAGTGTACCAGTAGAGGGACTACTTTGCCAACAAAGCAACTATAGGTTAATTTTTACAAATTGCTTATCTATTACTTTTTATTTTTTAAATATTTAATACAAATATTACATAAAGCCCATTTCCTTAGTGTAATAATACCTGACAGGGTGGGTGGTATTGGGCAATACCGGTCCTTCCAGGGCTATAAGGCCCACCACCTGTGGCGTCAGACCTCATTGTGTCCCTGGGTGGTCTGGTATATCCCAATACTGACCACCCTGTCTGGTATTATTGCTTACTTAAACAACACAGATTCCTCAGTAAGCAGGTGAGGATAGGAGGGGGATTTTTCATGGTCAACAAAGAAACACCATAAATTAAAATTGTAAGTACTGTAGTACTTCATTTTTTAAGGTGAGTGTGTGTGTGTGTGTGTGTGTGTGTGTGTGTGTGTGTAGAGGATTATGAGGGCAAATCACAGTTAATTATTATGTTTTTAAATTTAAGGCAGTTTTATTTTTAGGGCCTAGTTGAAGGTTTTTAGTGAGTAAAGGTGACAGCCACATTTGTGATAGCAGTCAGGGATGTGTTTGGTACAACTGATTTCATATGTAAAGAGGCTACTGGTCCTCCTTCCAGTGCTTTTGTGCTGGGTCAACAGCACTGGGTTCCTCAGCCAATCAGATTACTGAATTTTTATAGCTATATTATAATTCCTGTGTTACAACTGCTTTAAATCTTTGCTTTGCTGTTCTCACATGTGGAGAACACATGAGCCACAACTGTTAATCATACTGAGTGCATATGTGGGATGGATTAACATAAAACTGTGATGATTTGTGGGAGGCTGGTGACCAGTGCCCCCCCCCCTTAAAGATCAGCTCTCTACCAACATAAAAATCTTTAAACTATTAATTTTCCAAGAATGATGCTTAACTTTAGTATTTTCTAGTTTCCTTTTACTTTATTGTTTTTTTGGTCCAGTAAATATTTCAGATAAAGCAGTGTGTACTTCTCTGAGTGTTTCACAAAGCCTCTGACTGTTTCCAACTGACCATACAAGTGCTGTTTGTGACATCACAGTCTGTTGTCATGGTGAGCATTATGATGTCATAAACAAATACACTATAAGGTCAGTAGGGTACAGAGTAATGCTTTTTGTACAGACATTTTGTGTATACTACCAAACTGTATTCTAAACCCTGGAAAAGAAATATAAAAATGATAAAAAATGTATTCTGCAATAAATTGTCATAGCTGAGACATCATGTTTATGAGAGTGCATAAAGAAGTGCAGAGTTGCTCCTTAAGGATATTTCAAGGCTCTTTTATTGGCTATCAGGTTGTCCTCATAGGCTGCACCATATAAATCCAAGAGAAATGGAAGTTTTGAAAGTCTTTTGACAAGAAAAAGGAGGAAACAGACTGACTTCAGCTCAACATATTGTACTGTAGGTTAAAGTACAGGATGGCGTACAATTTGTCTTATTAGGAGCTACCTTGACATGTAGCCACGCTTATCCATACTAAACTTCAGTCAGGAATCTGGAAACCAAAGACTTCTTTTTAAATTGAGATACAAAAAAAAAAAACTCTGAACAGAGCCAATAGGGCTGCAGGTGAGGAATTTGAGGTAAAATATGTAAAATTTGTTTTTAATATGTTTGCACCAGATGTGCAATATAGCCTTTTTAAAAAAACTGCCTCATGAAGAAGGGCAGAGGAAATGTTCAACTCCTGGCCTTAAGGTGATTTTGCACACGGAACTGGGAAATCACATTTCGGGATGTAAAAAAACATTTTGGGCATGATTTGAAAAATGACAGCTGTCACACACACACATATCAAAAGGGTTGTCAAGTAATTACTAGACTGCCTCAAACATTGATCCACTGAATTGGAGCTCCATTCTCACAGGCAACAATGAAGCTAGCACCAGTACAACCAGCATGCCAAATATGAATCCAGAGCAAGCTGAAACAAATCCAGAGGGACCACTGGAACAACTGATTGACGCTGCTCCAAAAGCAGCACCAAATGAAAGCAACATCCATTCCTTCAACACAACTGGTATTCCAGGACAATTTCAGATAACAACATTCAATATTCACAGATATGTGCATTTTAATACTTATTATTAGCAACATTTTCCCCAATTGCTTTGTTTCAATGATTTTCAGGCTCTGATTTTTGGGTTTATGGTCACTCCTATATGTGGCATTTCTTATGCTAACTACAGCAACAACAAAAAAAAAATTCCCAGCAAACGTCAGACTCGAGTGATAATATAGTTCTCTTGCAGAAAATGCTTTTGACACTAGACCACACACTATAGCAGGCTTTTTTGGGCAAATATAATTTTTTTTAATACGAGTCCCCTATTTTTGGCCACCTGACTCCAATTTTTAAAGCTTTGTTCATGCTTTGCAAGGCCTGAGGGTGAACAGCCTGAAATACAACAATAGGAAAAATACATTGATATTTTGCCAGAAATGCATTACTCCATAAAAATGTTATGCTCATGATTTATTTCTGCTAAAAAATACTGCTATTTTAATGTTTCTGAAGTTAACCCACTTTAAAAACACATCTTTAGGATAGGTTAATTTTGGATTTATTTTGGTCAGGAGGCCCTTTTTTCAATGAATTATTTGGGTCAGGTTGACATAAACAAATCATTTTGATACAAACAGTTGCCTAAATATTGGTCAACGGACGTCAGTTAAGCTATAATCCAGGACCGGGCGTGAGTTATGCTGACATTTACCTACGCCTTTTGTGATTTGGTCAGGAGACCACATGTACAGTGATCAGATCTACAGTATACCAGAAATGGATAAATCCCAGCATAACCCACACCCTGAAGTGAATTATTGTGATTATAAAATGTGAACATGACTTAAAATAAGGAAGCAATAAACAAAAAAAGTTTTATGTTTGTTTTTTTATATATATTTTCATAGAAATATTCTTCTGCTGTCTATTAATCTGGGGAACTGCAGACGTATATATACGTCTAGAATCTGTATACGTTCAGATATACTCAGCACTCATAGTGCTTTGTTGCTGGATACACTATGGTTGAAAAAGTTGCACCTTCCGTCCAGCTGCTGTGATTATTTTTCCCCATAGGGCTGTTTTATTCATGTTTATTTGCTGGGTGAGCCCCACCCTTTTTTTTATTTTGTTTGAAGTGGTAAAAGACAGCAGTGGTATTATTAGAGGAGCAGTTGTTTTGAGAGAGTGAGGCTTGCAAGAAACAAAAGCAGTGTGAAAGAGTTATAGGTGCTGAGAGAGAGTGAGAGAGAGTGAGAGAGAGAGAAAGAGAGCAGTGGAACAGTCTTTGGTTGGGTATAATAGCAGCTTGGTCAGGGAAAAAAAGTTAACCTGTGGGTTTTATGATCTGACTAAATCAAAGGCCAACATTGGCATAGTGCCAAAATATAAAAAGCAAGAAAGAGGGACAGAATTAAGCAGATGTGCACAGGACCTACACAGTTAATGCAGCTGTGGCTTATATACAGTCAAACTCTAAGATGTACTGCATATCAAATGACTCAGAGTGTCCCTGTGTAAATGCTTCTAAAGGAAACCAGTAGCCCAGTGCTTTAGTTTTTTTTCCAGTTGATTCACCTGGGATAGCCTAACTGATGTTCAGCATTTTGTGTTCCCTGGGGTTTGGCTTTTACCTAGTTCCAAAACTGGGAGAACTGAAGCGCAGGAGGCCAAGTGGCACATTCAGGGTCGCACATAGAGAGCTAGTAGTTGTGGTGGGATTCAAACATGGGATCTCTAGTTCTTTAGTTCCATGTTCTAACTACTGGACAACAGCATAGCACCTGTGGACTACATTATCTGTCTAGATTATAACTTTAAAGGGACCCTAGGAGAGCCACTTACCGATACAAGACGGTCACCTTACACATTCTTATGGCAAAAGAACTGCAAGCCAAAGCTGAGCCATTCTGATGCCCAAAGGATGCAAGGGTCGACACTCTAATACCTATAAGAGGCCCTCCTAGTGTCCCAAGAAAGTTATCATAGATTGTGTGAAATTAGTTTTTTTAAACATACATTGTTTATGTACTTAATTATGCCTTTCTTTTGCAGTGCGAAGATGCAGTTGTTTTGGGAGAGTGAGGCTTGCAAGAAACAGAGGCAGTGTAAAAGAGTGATGGGTGCTGGAGAGAGAGAGAGAGAGAGAGAGAGAGAGAGAGAATAGTGGAACAGTCTTTGGTTGGGTATCACAGCAGCTTGGTCAGGAAAAAGATGAAATCTGTGGGTTTTGTGATCTGGCTGAATCAAAGGCCAACAGTGGCATAGTGGCAAAATATAAAAAGCAAGAAAGGGGGGCAACATTAAGCAGATGTGCACTGGAACCCACAAAATAAATGCAGCTGTGGCTTTTATACAGTCAAACTCTGAGATGCACTGCATATGAAATGACTCCGAGTATGAAAAGTCAAGTGAGCCTGTAGGAACAACAGCCTGTAGCAATCAGGAAATGACACCTCACTGGATGTTCTTTCTAGGCTAACTTACAGTACTATTCAGTTTGCAGAGTTTCTATTTTCTGTCAGCACAGGCAGTTCTGTTTTTGCTAGCAGCTGCCAATGGCAGAAAAATTGTGCTTATAATAAGACTGCATTGACACACCGAAGGGCTTCACAGACTGTAGGGGACTGTGATGTACTGTAACTCTAAATTTTCATTGTCCTAAAGTATTGTTTGGTGGGAAGGAATGCAGAGTCCTTTTACTCAGTGATCGTAAAAGGGCTGTGGGCCCCGCCCAACTGCAGCCCTAAACAAATTCTGGTCAGATGCACGACGGCTGCATAATGAAGTTAGTGAAGTTGTGTGGCATTGTTAAGGAGGTATGGAGAAACAACACAATGATTTGTAAGTAGTAAGATTTGTTTTAGTTTCTGTTCTAAGGAAGGCATACACATTATTAGGAAAATATATTCATTCATTCATATTTTATTTATAAAAAGTGCCTTTCTTATAACCAAGGTGCATTTACATAGTAGAAAGCTAAATAAATAATACCAACAGCAATCAATAAAATCCAATAATTTAGAATTCTAGCAGCTATGATATTTCCATTAAAAATCAGAATATGCCTGTTCAAATAAATAAGTTTTTGGTGCAGTTTTGACTCCTGGATGGTCAGACAGTCTCACATCCAATGAGGTAGAGATTTCCACAGGGTCGGTGTTGCAAAGCTAAAAGACCGGGCCCCAGTTGTCTTTAAACGGACCCTGGAAATCTCTAGCATCCCTCATCGGTGGATGGGAGACGGCAGAGAGGATAGTAATGGCGAAGGAGATCTTGCAAGTAACTAGGTCCCTGGTCGTGTTATAGGTCAGCAAATCGACCTTGAAGGTGATCCTGCACTGCATTGGCAGCCAGTGCAGTCCACGAAGCACAGGCGTTATATGACTGGTTTTAGATGTACCAGTCAACAGCCTGGCAGACGCATTCTGCACTAGCTGAAGGCAGTGGACATCAATCCCCGGTAGCCCTAGGTAAAGGGCATTGCAGTAGTCAAGGTGAGAGGTAACGAAGGCGTGGACCAACATTGGAAGATCATTGGGACGAACCAGATGTTTTACCTGGGCGATATTCCTCAGATGATAAAAAGAGGTCTTGATGACTGCTGACACCTGCGATTTCAGGGTCAAGCCATCATCAACAATAATGCCCAGGTTCCGCACCTAATCTGAGGTAGTCAGCGCAACACCCCTGAGACAAAGTCCCGAGGGTGAGCCTCCCAACAAACCCACCTCCCAATGATCAAGGTCCACAACCAGCACCTCAGATTTAGTTGGGTTCAACAACAGCCAACTCACACTCATCCAGTCCTGGATCTCAGCGAGACAGTTATTGAATACCGAGAGGAACACATCTTGACCAGGTGCAAAGGGCAAGTATAGTTGAGTGTCATCTGCATAGCAGTGAAAACTCAGACCATACTGCCTAATAATCTCTCCTAATGGCAGCATATACACTGCAAACAACATGGGTGACAAGATGGAGCCCTTCGGCACCCCACAGGATAGGGGGAGAGGGGCTAAGGAATAAATCCCAGATACCACTCTCTGAGTCCTACCCTTGAGGAATGATTGAAACCACCTGAGGACCATACCAGACAGTCCACAGATGAGCCACAGGCACTCCAACAGTACTCCATGGTCCACAGTGTCAAATGCTGCAGAGAGATCAAGGAGGACCAAGATGGAACGAGTCTTGCAATCTCTCGCTATTAGGAGGTCATTTAGCACTCAGACAAGGGCCATCTCGGTACTATGTCTCTTCCTAAATCCCGACTGGAGAGAAACATAGACATTGTGGCTGGTCAAATGATAGTCCAATTGCGATGCAACCACCTTCTCAATAACCTTACCCACAAAGGGTAGGTTAGAGACAGGTCTGTAGTTCGCCAAGCAGTCCGGGTCAAGGAAGGTTTTTTTTAAGGAGGGGTCGAACAACCGCCTCCTTCAGGGGTTCCAGAAAGATACCCCTCTCCAATTACCTCCAGACTAGCTCAGCTAGGACTGGGCTGATTTCATCAATGCATCCAACCAAGAGGCGTGTAGGGCCCGGATCCAAACCTACAGCTGGTTGGTCGCAACATCTTGATGATCATCACAATGTCAGTGATTGTGGGTTGGCTAAAGTCAGACCAGGTAAACTGAGGGCCTGACATCTCCTGCTGACTGCTGTGACTTCCATTAGAGTAGGCCAGACAGATACCGGACCTGATTGTGGCAACCTTATCTGCAAAAAAACTGAGCAAACTCATCACATCGTTCTTGTGACAAGGCTCCTCCAGACTGGAGACAGATTGGATTGCACAATCTGTCCACAGTCTGGAAAAGCTGAACTGGTTGTTTCTGTGCAGCAGCAATCTCCCTGGACAGGAATTCTGCCTTCTTATGGGTGATTGCTGATTGATAGACCACATAATGGTCCATCAACCTAAGCCTGCCACACTCCAGGCCTGATTTCCGCCAGCTCCACTCCAACCTTCACCCCACTCTCCTCAACTCCTTCAAGGTCTCATCAAACCACGGAGAACTTGGATGGAGGGTGAGGGGGTGAACATGAACAGGTGCTATGGAATCCAGGGCCACCACTACCGCCTTATTATAGGTGAGTACTAGATTCCCTGGATCCCTGCATTCACTCAGCACACCCAATAGATCCAGTACCATTATTAGGCCATCTGGGGTAACACCCCTTAAAGGACGGTACCAGGACATCTCCATAGGGGCCGGTCTACTCAGGGGAGCCGCAAAACTGAACCCAATGGTGTGATGGTCAGACCACCCGACTGGCTCCACCACCGAGTCAGATATCTCCATTCCCAAGAGGAACACCAAGTCCAATGAATGACCTCTAACATGGGTTGAGGGGGTAATAACCTGTGTAAGGCCCAGAGAATTAATTAACTGGAGGAAGTCTTGAACAAACTGCAAGAGTTCATCGTCGACCCAAGCATTGAAGTTCCCCAGGATCAGCCATCTGGGGGAGTCCAATGTCAGGTCGACAATGAAGTCTGTGACTTCCTACAGGAACGCTTTCCCATCTCCTGATGGATGGAAGAATCCTGCACCCTACACCCTCACCCAGGATACATTCAAAGGAAGTGTAATTTTAATGGAAGGAATAGGAAGCTTACAAAAGAACCCCAGAGCAAATGTCACTGATGTATGTGTTATCCCAGATGATATTGGCCAGACAACCACATTTTAAAGAAAACACAATTGCATATATCCCAATAATGCAAAGTATCAAGGGAAACATATGCAAATCCCCATGATGGTACAGAAGGTGGCAGCATATGAAAAAGTGATGGCTGGCATATGTTCAGCCTTGGGATTATTTACACAGGTTTTGTTTGTTTTTTTAAAAGAAACAGGGTTTTTGTCCATGAGGTGATGTAAGTTATATTTAAGCAATGTGTTGATGCCAGGAAGTCAGGTGTAATGATAATGGACTGTTAGAGAAAATGTGATATCAACTTTCAGAGGGGGTCACTTTTGATAAGGGCAAGGTAGTTATGCTTGTGATGATTGGAATATTAGGAAAGTATGAGGTCTATGCAGAAATTGAGTACAAATATGCACAGTTTCATAAGTATGTCCTCAGAGTGTAGGCAAATGTGATATGCTGGTTTGTTTTAGAAATAGTAAAATAGCGTATACATGCAATTAATAGAAATATAGATAATTACATAGACATATATATATATATAGAGAGAGAGAGAGGGAGAGAGAGAGAGACAGACAGGCAGAATAGGAATGGCAGTGAAGTATTGAAGTAACACCAACCCCACCCCACCCCGCAGACATGGACAGGCATTGGGGTGTGCCTTTGGGTCATTGCCCATAATGTTCATGTCATTTCACTTCACCCTACCCTGCAGACACAGACAAAAGTTGAGGTGTGCCTTGGGGTTTTCAAACATTATGCTCACCCCATTCCATAAGGAAATACACTGAAATGAGTACAGTATAAGAGAATGGACTGAACTTTGGGGCTGAAAAGTCAAAGGCACATCTCAATACCTGTCACTGGCTGCAAGGTGGGGAAGGGGTGGAATGGCATGAGCATTACTGTTGACAATCCCAAGTCACACCCCTGATGCCTGTCAGTCCCTACAGTGCAGGGTGTTATGGCCAGAAACCCCAATGCCCTGGGCATTTCTTGGTATTTTCACTCCAAGTTTTCAGCATGGGCTTTTTGTGACCCCACCGCATGAACAGTAAGACTATCAGTTCATTAGCCAAAATGAGATTTTGCACAGCAACTGTGCCATTTGGCACCACAGGTGCAAAAACACATTTTGAACAGGATGTAAAAAATGGCAGCTGTACATTTCTTGCTTCAGTAACTGCTCAGCACATCTGCTGCATTACCTGCTTATTGACATTTTATATCTGCTACGCAGTGTACTGCTGCTATGTCTTGGGAAGTACCTTTCCTAGGTTGCAAGAACAGCCTCAGAGGAACACACACACACACACACACAGCAGAACACAGCAGAACACATCTGCGAAATGATTAGATTGTCTAAAAGCACTGTTTTCCATGCAAGACACAAGCAATTGAATCAAAAGCACACATACACACACACACACACACCAGAACACAGTGGCAAAATGATTTGTCTACAAGCACTATCTTCTATGCAAGTTGGGGCATGGGGGGGGGTTAAGGCTGGAGATCAGTTATGGTCCATGACATAACCACATGGTCAGAATATTAAATATTTTAAAATAAACATAAATGCAAAAGCAACCATTTCAAGAAGAAAATGCAAACTGTGACACTTAACAGTTATAGGGTAAGTTAGCACATCTGGACTTATTCGCTGCACATGCATCTCAGTTGCTAAGGGGTTCTGGCCATGTTCACCCTTCCTCAAGCCAAGCTAGCTACAGTATGTCTAGCAATAACATGAATGGAAAGATCATGCATATGAAAACTTATTAATTATGCTGTACATACACTAAGACTCAAAAGTGTGTCTCCTTTGGCTGCCATGATGTCTGTGGTTATTTTGAAACAAAAGACAATGTAACAAGACATTGGGCTCCACCCAGCGCTATTAAACAATAGAGCAAATTGAACTCTGGGAAGATTGCCTAGGACAAGATGCAATGAAACAAAACCTGAATAGCAGGTTCCAGGGAGTATAAAACTACCAGGAATGTTAGAAAAAACTTCCCCTCCCCACTCATTCACAGGTGTCAATCAATGTATTTGTCAGCCATGCTGGTTCATCTTTTTTGCTTTCCTCATAGTAAAAATGTGAAACTACATTTGTGTTACTTTAAATAAGTGATAAATGGCATGCCCAGGGGGATGGCCACTCTGACAGTCAGTTGTTCCAACATGATAGATCCACTTCATGCCCCTCCCATGAAAATGAAATCATAGTGCATGCAACAGACCTTAGGAACATCACAATTTTTAATGTCAGCTCTGATCTGCTCAGTCTTACTTTTTTCCTGGCTCAGTTTATATCAGTGAAAAGAAAGTAGGAAAAAAAAACATCCCTTTGCTTCTACAAGTAGTTGCTAATTGCAGCTGGTATATTTTAGCATGTGCAAGACAACTCCACCCACAACTTCCCTAACACAGACAAATGGCATCAGTGCTCACTGATGTATTAACATCCTGTTTCTAGTGTCCTTGATAAAATAAAATAAAATAAAAAATACAGTTGAGATTTTTTTTAATGTCATCTCTGATCAGAATAGCTTTTAAAATCACCAATTGTTTTTTGTTCAATGTTTTCTTCCCTCCTTTTACTGATAGTACAAAATAAGCCATAGCTATTTCTTCCAACAATACATGAAAGAAACCCTATGATATATAGCACTGTTTTGCAAAATGTATCCCTTACAATTTTTTCTTATTTGCAAGACAGCATATATTTATCCTAACAAATCTGTCCTACTGCCACATTCAAAGCACTATCCCCTACCTACTTGCCACATATAAACTCAATTATATTTAAAAAGAATTCTAGGCACTTAACCATTATTCATTCCCCAGTCCCATTTACAATACTGCCACACTTATATAAAATACATACTTCTCAAACTTAAAAGAAAAAATACACTTTATCATCAAAGGGCTGTGTTTATCAAGTACTGTGCCCATGATTAAAATAATTTGAACCCCCTCCCCCAAAAACTGCGCCCTCACATGAAACTGCATATTTAATTGTAAAGACAATTAAAAAATGTATTTCTAAATGCATCAATAACACCAATGCTTTCAAGGTTACACTACTAAACTACTAAAAGACAAACTATATATATATATATATATATATATATATATATATACATACACTGTATATATATATATATATATATGTATATTGTATACATTATAGGGACACAGTCGTGCCCCTATATTTAGGGCTATGAAGCCATTTCTATGTTAAACTCGAAATTTTGTGTGTTAATAACTTTGGACCTGTTCAATGGATGTGCATGAAATCTGGTATGCGCGGTGGGGCATGGTAGATCTCTTGATCTGCCAAATTTTGTTTCAGTTGGACTTATGGTTTTTGCACACCAAAATACTGAAAAATGCACTTTTTGCCAGTAATGTGGGCAGTTTTTCAGATGTTGTCCATGGTGCAGCATGGCCGTTGTGTGGTGTGCCACTCTGCAACTTGGCACATTGAAAGAGCTTGGGTCAAGGAATATGCTGTGTTTTGTTTGGTGAAAAAATATTAATCCATTCAAAAGGTATTAAAGTTTTAAGTTCCCATTATAAGTCTAGGAAAATTTATAGTCATTTTGCGAACGAAGAATGGGGTTTTGGCTTTCTGGTCCCTCCTCATGATCAAATAATTTGCAAGCTCACAATCAAAGATTCTTTGATCCCAAGAGAGGGACAAGATGGCCAGATTTGGAGGGACCAGATAGCCCAATTTTAACAACTTTTAAAATTAAATATCTCGGAAACGGTTTGGTCTTTTAACTTGAAATTTGGAGGGCACTGATGGGATGTCTGATACATGTGAATTATGGTGTTTTGGTGTCAGAAATTACATTCATTGTGGAGATATTGTGTGGCAGAGTTTACGTTTTGTGGACAGCATTTTGCATTGTGATAGTGGCTTGAAATTTATAGGGTAGCTAGCCTTACTGCCATGGACATACTTTTCAGTTGTTAGCAGTGGCAGAGCCAAGTTTGGGAGTGTTTGGGAGCCAGAGGGGGCCATTCAGTCAATCATGGGCTCCACAATGGGCACTAAACAGTGAATAAAGATGGTGATGGGGCACCACTACTCACACTGGGGCAGCCAGGAGGGGCGACCACCCCCCCAGCCCCCCTCTAGCTCCACCACTGGTTGTTAGGTGTGTAAAATGTAAACAGGTGTGGAATTATGCCACTCTGACCAATGAAAATCTCAAACTTTAAAATGTTATATCTCGGACATGGTTTGGTCTTTTAAATTGAAATTTGCAGTGTGTTGACGGGATGTCATAGAGATGTGAACTATGCTGTTTAGGTGTTGGGGAAATAATTTTTTGCAGAGATATTCAATGACATAATTGACATTTTTCCCATAGGATTACTTTGCAGTCTGCATCATGACTTTCAGTGCCATTATCTCAGAAACGAAGCAAGATACAGACTTTTCACTACAGATGGCTTAGATCACCATTAAGTGATTTAGCCACTGGAAAAAGATTTAAAATCATAGAGCAAGCCTGCAGTGGAGTTTTGTTCATACGTTGCATGGTTCATGAGATATTGTGAAATTACTGTCACAAGGGTTGAAATAGTGCCTGTCCAGTGCTTTTCAGTGCCCATAACTCAGAAATGATGTGAGATATGGGTACAGTCAGTGATTGTGGTATAATCTACTTACTATCATGGTTACAATGACACTTTAATTTTTTTTATAGCTGTTACGGTTTCCAAGATATGGGCAAATTACTGTTACAAGCATTCGGTGGCCAATAGGAATGCTGCCTGGCTCTGTAGTTATGCATAAGTGGCAGCGTAGTCCCAGAGGACCCATGCTCCCTCAGATGCATATTGTTATGCAGAAATGGGCATGTTGGTGGGAGCACGGCGTCCTCTCCCACCAGTACATGCTTTTTAGTGGCTATTATTATAGGGGCATGGTCATGCCCCTATATTTAGGGTTATGATGCCACTTCTATATTAAACTCAAAATTTTGCGTGTTAGTAACTTTGGACCTGTTCAACAGATGTACATGAAATTTGGTATGTATGGTGGGGCATGGTAGATCTCTTGATTTGCCAAATTTCATTTCGGTCAGAATTACGGTATTTGGGCAGCAAAATGCTGAAGAATGCACTTTTCACCAGTTATGTGGGCAGTTTTTCAGAATTTATCTGTGGCACTGCATGGTTGTTGTGTGGTGTGCCACTATGCAACTTGGCATGTTGAAAGAGCTTGGGTCAAGGAACATGCTGCTTTTTGTTTGGTGAAAAAATATTAATCCATTCAAAAGTTATTAAAGTTGTAAGTTCCCATTATAAGTCTATCGGAAAATGTATATGGTTATTTTGTGAATGAAGAATTGGTTTTGGCCATCTGGTCCCTCCTCATGATCAAAGAATTTGCAGGCTCACAATCAAAGATTCTTTGATTCCGAGGGAGGGACACGATGGCCAGATTTGGAGGGACCAGATAGCCCAATTTTAACAACTTTTAAAATTAAATATCTCAAAAACGGTTTGGTCTTTTAACTTGAAATTTGGAGGGTGTTGATGGGATGTCCTGTAGATGTGAATTATGGTGTTTAGGTGTCAGAAAATACATTCATTGCAGATATATTGCATGGCACAGTTTATGTTTTGTGGACAGCGTTTTGCATTGTGATAGTGGCTTGAAATTTATAGGGTAGCTAGCCTTACTGCCATGGACGTACTTTTCAGTTGTTAGGTGTGTAAAATGTAAACAGGTGCAGAATTCTGCCACTTCAACCAATGAAAATCTCAAACTTTAAAATGATATATCTCGGACATAGTTTGGTCTTTTAAATTGAAATTTGCAGGGTGTTGACGGGATGTCTTAGAGGTGTGAACTATGCTGTTTAGGTGTTGGGGAAATAATTTGCTACAGAGATATTTAATGATGTAGCTGACACTTTTCCCATAGGATTACTTTGCAGTCTGTGTCATGACTTTCGGCGCCGTTATCTTGGGAATGAAGCGAGATACAGACTTTTCACTACAGGTGGCTTAGAAAAAGACTTGAAATCGTAGAGTAAGTCTGCAGTGGAATGTTGTTCGTACGTTGCACGGTTCATGAGATATTATGAAATTCCTGTCACAAGGGTTAAAAGAGTGCCTGTCCAGTGCTTTTCGGTGCCCATAGCTCGGAAACGATGTGAGATATGGGTATATCCTTTTAATGTTTCATGAAGTACTCATTGTCATGATTACAATGATGCTAGAATTTTTTTTCTGGCTCTTACGGTTCCCAAGATATGCGCAAATTACTGTTACAAGGGTTTGGTGCCCTATAGTGCTGCTGCATGGCTCCGTGGCTTTGTGTAAGTGGGAAGCGTGGAGCCCAGATGCAAATTGTTATGCAATAATTGGCAACTTGGTGGGAGCTGGGCTCTGCACTCCCACCAATACGTTTTTTACTACTTATATTACACTTTTTCAAAAAGTAAGGAAATGCTATGCAAAAAACTGCATTAATGCTTCATTTAGGGTTAAAGCAAAAAAAGTCAGGAAATGAGACATTAGGGTTAAACCCCTAACCCCCCCCCACACACACCACCTCGATCCTCCACAGTCTGACAGATGCCGGGGTGTGTCATTGGGGTCGTGAGTCCTACATCTCACCCCATTCTCGTTTACTGTAGCATGTCAACATGCTCAGACAGGGAATATATTAAAGGGGCGCAGTTGCAACCCTATATTTAGGGTTATTATGCCACTTCTATGTTAAACTCAAAATTTTGCATGTTAATAACTTTGGACCCTTTCAACGGATTTGCATGAAATTTAGTATGCACAGTGGGGCATGGTAGATCTCTTGATCTGCTAAATTTCATTTCAGTCAGACTTACTGTTTTTGCACACCAAAATGCTGAAAATGCACTTTTCGCCAGTTATGTGGGCAGTTTTTCAGATTTTGTCCATGGTGCTGCACGGCTGTCATGTGGCATGGTGCTCTGTCACTAGGCTCATCTGGAAGAGCTTGGGCCAAGGAACATGCCAGTTTTCATTTGGTGAAAAAATATTAATCCATTCAAAAGTTATTAAACTTTTAAGTTCCGATTATAAGTCAATGGGAACATTTATATGGTTATTTTGTGAAAGAAGAATGGGGTTTTGGTCATTTTATTTTATTTATTTTATTTGTTTTTTTTAACCAGGTAAGTGCACTAGCCAAAAAGACTATTTTCAGGCATGACCCGGGAGAGTACAGGCACAATAATGCAAAACTTCAAGGAGAATATACATGAATACTAGACTTTTACATGAGGAAATATTCGCATAATAATGGAAATTTTGACAACAGGTA
Organism: Neoceratodus forsteri; assembly: GCA_016271365.2. Classification (NCBI taxonomy): domain Eukaryota; kingdom Metazoa; phylum Chordata; order Ceratodontiformes; family Ceratodontidae; genus Neoceratodus; species Neoceratodus forsteri. The sequence goes on along the minus strand of CM028138.1, from coordinate 68,293,220 downwards.
TAAAGGGAGGCAAACAGCGCAATAATACAAAACTTCAAGGAGAATATACATGAATAATAAACTTTTACATGAGGAAATAGTCGCATAACAATGGGAATTTTGACAACAGGTATAAAGGGAGGCAAACAGTGCAGACAAAAATGAAAAAACAACAGTAATGTTACAGAAGGCAATAAATCAGGCACTATTAAGGCAACACAGACATTTTAAGAGAGAATGTAAAGTGCTAATGGTGTGAATGTCGATAGGCAGAGAGAGAGAGATGAAGAGGGGCTAGAGAGATAAGTAAGAGGAGTGGGGGAGGTGGGCACAGGCAGTATGGACCATGATTGAAAGGGGTTAGGGAAGAGGGAGAGATTAAGATGTAATGGAGAGGAAAGGAAAGATAGAGGATGAAGGAGTAATTGATAGAGAGGAGACTGAGAGAAGTGCTACAAGAAGAGTGGACCACTAACCCCTGCCAGCAGGGAGGGGGGAGGGATTTTGGGGTAGGGACTATGGTGGTTTGAAACAGGAGCAGATATGGGATAAGATGAGATGAGATGGCATCTTAATTCTCTCTTAAAGGAGTAATGGGAAGTCGATTGACGAATTGTTAGAGGGAGTGAGTTCCAGAATTGGGGCGCATGGTGGGCATAGGCACTGCTGCCTTTTTTTGTCCGCTGTCTAGGAATAATGACAGGGGCATTTTCTGTAGAGCGTAGCGCATAGTTAGCTTTCTGATAGGGGAAGAGACAGGCCAGATGTTTGGGTGTTTGAGACCTAATAATGTTATCAGTGACAGATCCAAGTGAAAAAGACATTAATTCTTTAGGCAGGAGCCAGCCAAGATCCAAGTAAAGAAGGCAGTGATGTTTTAGTCTGGGGGAGCAGGAGGCAAAATGACAGATGTTATTATAGGTTACATCCCACTTACGAAGACATGAGTAACTGGTTGATGCATATATAAGGACTCCATAGGTGAGAGAGGGAAGTAATATGCCACGGGCAATTGCAAGTCTAGCAGAGGGAGTGAGAGCATAACTGATCCGGTAGGCAATCCCTAGCTTAGAGTTTACCTACTTGCATTGAATATGAGGGTCAAAACTCAGGCATGGGTCTAGGGTGACACCTAGATATTTAAATGATGTAACCACACCAACTGCTGTGCCATCAAGGGAGGAGACAGTTAGTTGAGTTTGGACATGGTTGAGCTTGACACTAGATCCAAATAGCATGGCTTGGGTCTTTGTTTTATTTAGAACAAGTTTATGCTCATAAAGCAACAGTTGGATAAGTTGATAGTCACTGGAGAGATTAGCATTTATTTCATCAATGCTGTTAGGGCTTGAGTATAGAACAATGTTGTCTGCATAAAGTAGGGAGGAAGTCCTATGGAGATTTGCTATATATATATATACATACATATATATATATATACATATACATATACATATATATATATATATATATATATATACACATATACATATATACACATATATATATATATATATATATATATATATATATATATATATATATATATATATATCTTGAATATGGTAAACAAATATTGTTAATCCCAAAAGCTGAACGTTATGTTTTTAGTATATAAAAGTTTAAGAAAGACCTGTGGCTCTTTCAACTTGAATTAGAATGCTGTGTCTATTGTTTTCCTTGGGAGCTGTAGTTTCAGGCACTCCTTAATTACTCTTTCCTTCTGAGGCCGCAGGTGGCTCTGATAATCATTTGTTCCAAGGGTTTTAAATCAATTTGAAGGCATTAAGTATCTTCTGTTCTTCTAGTCCTTGATAAAATGCAGGGGCTCCACAACTCGATCACTCCACAGACTTGTTCTGTTGCTTGGTCCAGGTCCCAAACTAGCGTGTCTTGTTCCAACATGATAGATCCACCTCATGCCCCTCCCACATGAATCAAAAAAAGGTGGGGGTGGATCTTTAGGAGCTTCTCCGGTGGAGGTGGGGGTGGATCTTACTCCCCCCAAAAATGCATGCTGCGTCCCACTACTCAGGTTCCAGTTCTTGTACTGCCCATTTAAGAAAGAAAATAGTACTCTGCAACCATTGACTAACATGAAAGCGTATTTTTCTGAGGGCGGAAAACATTTGTTGGAGGAGGGTAAGGTGGAGGAAACTATTTACACCTTCAGTCAGTTCCACGGACAGAAAAACATGACATCACTCCCTTTGTACATGCAAAACATCTGCAGGCTCCACCTACTGCAGCCGTAAAAAGGAAAAACATTTGCTTTTTGGTCAGTGGCTTATGGGGTGTGCTGAACTCTGTTAGCAAGCTTTTAAATTGCCACCACCTAGAAGGACCCTTGGAAAAAAGCAGCACAATGAAATTACATCAGATTGAAACACAGTGAGTAATCCTGGTGTTGACATTCTAAATATTTTATTATTTTAAAGAATCATAAGAAAACAAAACTGTATTTGTTATATGCTTAGGGTTAAAAAATGCTTATAAAATAGAATATTTGAGAGCCAGTGGTGAAAACAACAGGGCTGTGTTCCCATTGCAGGAACTTTGTGGCATATCCACTAGTATGATGTTTTTTTTTTTCCCAAAGCTTGGTTTGTATCCCTTCTGCAAAATTTAAACCATTTCATTTGGCCTATTATAAATTAACCCTTCCGGGAGATAGGGGTGGTCTCTGTCTCCCTAACTTTTTTGTCTATAACCTTGCTATACATGGAACCATGTTTCTCTTCTGAGGTAGGGTCAATTCAGAGGATGCCAGTGAGGAGTATCAACACCTATGGCTAAATATTGAATCCTCACTGTGCCAGAGGGTGGGCATTCACCTTACCAGTCTTTTGTACACTAAACTCTCTAGGGTCCCACCCATGCTCCATCATCCTCCTTTCATTTGGTCCCTAAAGGCTTGGGTGCAGATGGAGAGTTTTCTGCATTCTGACTGGTTTCAGTTACTGTCTCAGCCTATTCTGGCTAATTCTAATATTCACATTGGTGGTCACCCAATTCCAATTTCGTTTTTTCCTCTCCTAAGTAATGTAAGGGTGGTTGACATTGCTGATAAGGGGAAGTTTCTTTCCCATAGGAGTTTACAAAAATCCATTAAGATTCCTGTTTTTCATCCATTCAAATATTTGCAATTATTCCATGTCCTCACCTCTTATTTTGGGAGTGGCCCATGGGACTCAGGTGATAATGAAGTTTTCTCTAGGTTTCTGGAGATGAGCTCTCACTCCCTCTCAATTACCAACTTATATTCCAGCCTACAACTAGCTAATCCTTCTGCTCCAGTTGGTGTCTGTTTTTATTGGCAGCAGGCCCTTTCCTGGCATAGTGATATTCAACGGTGGAAATCTCCTTGGTGTAATCTATATAAATGTTATAAGAGACCATTACAGATGGACCCAATTCTGCATTTTGCACAACATGTATTATATGCCCCTTAAACTCTGCCAGATGGGATGGAATAACTCTCCAGACTACACTCATTGTGGCTTGGCTGTAGGCTATCTCTATCATATGGTATGGGAGTGTCCCAAGGTGGCTCCCTTCTGGAAGAGTGTTAAGGAATCTCTAGACCCTTTGTTGGGCCTAGAGGATGCCTTTACTCCAGAGATTTACCTATTAGGTGATTTTCCTCCTTCTTTGTTTGGGTCACGTAGGGTCCATATAGCCTTGATTTCAGTGGTGGCTACTGTGATCATCCTTCAGCACTGGAGGGAGGATTCCATGCACTGGAGTGGTATTATGAGCTCATGCAGGCTCTTAAGGTTGAGAAGCAAATTGCTAGATTACACCAGAGAGATTACCTCTTTCTCCAAAGGTGGGCTACCCTTCATACCCTCATGTCCTTATTACGGACGGAGGACTAGAGGTGTCTGCTTGGTGCTCTCACTTTTTCTTCTTTAATTTTGATACTCCCCCTCCTTTCCTTTCCTCTTTTTTCTTTTTCCTTTTTTGTTGTCTGTGGCTAGGGAACCTTACTACAACAATATACTGTTTTTTTCTTCCTGGTTTGCTGGTGCTCTGGGGGGGGAAGTGGGTGGGTGTTTTTCATTCTGAATTTCATGTATAGTGTTGGATTTATTTTGTGGTATTTGTATGGGGGGAAGGTGGGGGTGTAGGCCTGTTGTATTATAAACATTTCTGCATGTTGTACTTCACTGTTATTTTGACTGTCTTTTCATTCAGTAAAGTTTATAGTTAAAAAAAAAGGAACTTTGTGGCATCATAGACCAAGAGAGTTAATCTTGAATGGTCTATGTCACAAGGTTTACCAAGACAGGAACTCAGCCTTTTTATGCTTCATTTGATCATTGGTTATTTTTATAGTGCTTAGCTGGGCACATGACCTTAAAAAATGTCTGTTCCTGTCAGTTTCAAACAAAGAAAGTAACAAGTTTCTTTTGAATGACTTCATGACTAAGATTTAATGTTCAGGTGCTGACATACCATTGATCTCCCATCAAAAAAATGGTATAACACCATCCTGACATCAAAACAGTGGTAGAACAGCATCCTGACATCTGAACGACAATAGAACAGTGTCCTGACATCAGAACAATGGTAGCACAGCATTCTGACATCCGAATGAAGGTAGAACAGCATCCTGACATGAGAACGATGGTAGAACAGCATCCTGACATCACAACAATGGTAGAACATCATCCTGACATCCGAACGATGGTAGAACAGCATCCTGACATCCAAACGATGGTAGAAAAGCATCCTGAAATTTGTGTGTTCAGTGTATGTTTTTTATATTCATTAACAGCTGCAATGTTATCTGGAACATCCATATAGCTTCACCTAAGGTTGGTGATCTGGGTTGGGGATTGGTTATGAACCATGAAGCCAGTGATAGAGTGTGTCTAGGGAGCCCAAAGCAGGAGCCGGAGGTAACCAAGTGGCTGGGGGGGCAAAGACAACCAAGAAAAAGGAACAAGAAGCTATGAAAGGCTGTACATTATGACAGATCTTTCCTTGTACTCCAGATGCATCAGCCTCCTGTGGAATGCAATAGGAGCTTCCACACACCCTGGAGTTATTAATTGCATTTAAACAGAAACATGCCTTAGAGTTGTTTTTTAAGTTTATAACATAACCATTCAGTTGACTGACAAGTAACCTTGCATTAGTCAAGTCGTACTGCATGGTCAGATGATGTAGTTCTGCCAGTCACATCCATTCTTTTCTCCCTGGCATTGTAGTCTCATAATCCAACATGGCTGTTGCTTCTAGCTCATACTGCTAACATAATGTCCCAGACTGCTGCTCAGTGATGGCAAATGAAGGCCTTGAATGTCTAGTTCATTTGAACCTAAGCTGCAGTTTATCCAGGAAACTAATCAACATGTACATTATAATGCAAGGAGGTAGCCAGACACTGTCATCATTTTATAAGACCCTGCTTTGTTTGTGAAGTCCTCTAGATAGTGAGTCCATTGAATTGTTTCAAGAATCGCTCTTGTTCCTTTATCTGCTGATAGTCATTGATATATAATCAGTTAGCAACAGTCACAGAAAATAACCAGTGTCTGACCTAATGAACATGTCGTCTGTAGTTTTCCCTGCTGCTAGCAGTGACATCTGTTTCAATGAGGTACTGTAGGCATAATAAGTACTGCACTGCTTCAAGGACTCCAACATTAGGATGTCACTTGTCATGGTACCATTCGCATGCAACACTTTGTCTATTACTCTGTCCACTCCTGTACAAATTTCGAGAGCTAGTACACCGCCAGATGTTAAAGATCAGATGATGTCTCAGGGCATACTTTAAGAAACACACTATTTAGAGACAATTCAGCTTTCACAGTATTACATATATTTTCTATTGATTTCTCCTATTACAGTATTAATTATAGTTTCTATAGATTTCTCCTCCCTATTACAATATTTATTACTAGGAAAAGCATGCGTGCCATAAGTTAAGATCAGATGATGTCTCAGGGCACGGTTTTATGTGATAGCAGCGACTCTGAAATGGCGAGTCTGGAGTCGTGAGGGAATTTTGACGAGGACAGAAATGGTGCCTTTTATTTCTGGGGTGTTTGCCCCCTGAACACCCCCCCCCCAACACACACACACACACACACACTTAGATAACCAACTCCAGGGTCATAGAACCTTGAGAACAGGGTAAAACATGTGTTGCCATTTTGTCGTTACTGAAACTCCATTGTCAACTTTTGGACTCACCGTTTCAGAGTCACCAACTTCACTTGCCACCCAGGGCACACTTTAAGAAACATATATTTAGACACAATTCAGCTTTCACAGTATTACATATATCTTTTATAGATTTCTCCTATTACAGTAGTAATTATATCTTCGATAGATTTATCCTCCATATTACAATATTTATTACTGGGAAAAGTATGTGTAACCACTGAGTCCCCTGGGGTTACTAGAATCCCACCAGTATTAGACCAGGTTCATCTCTGGGCAGCAGTAGTGGGTGTTTAGAAACTGTCTACACATATTGTCTCATTATTTACCTAGTTAGGCTAGGTAGAGATGAGTGGTGTCATTTAGAACTATCACAGCAGCATATGCCCTTTTGGCTCAGCTGCAGGGAAGCAGTTTAGAATCTTGGTGAGTTCCAGCTTTGAGAGTGAAGGAGAATGAGCTCTCTGTACTGCAGAGGGCTAGAGGTGCCTGCCATCTTCCCTTAGCTGGGTAAAGGATCTCTGTTCATCATTTTTTGTCACCCTAGCGTGGAGAACAACAAGTGTTGCATAAGAAGTGGTGGAGACCTGTGCCAGTGGAGCCCCGGTGGGCTCAAGTTCTTTCAAAAGTGGAAAGGGACTGAGAAATCAGTGGTTCTAAGGGGCAACCCCTGATGGACTGAAGAATTGTCACAGCTGCCCAGAGAAGAGAGACCGTGAAGAGTTTCTGTTAAAGCTATGGACTTTGAGGAAGAAATGTTTCTCAAAGTGTTGTCAAATGCCAGTAATAAGGGAATAGCAAACCGTGATTACACTGAGCATTTGAGAAAGACTTTTGGGTTGTCTGGTGATGTATGTGCCCTACGCTGGATTACATTCACTCAGGACCCTGTTCACCACAAATAAGTGCTGTTGTAAAATATACTGAAGAAAAGAATGCCTATAGCAATCCAATGGGGTTGAAGGACCCAGTTTGGTGTGTCCTAAAGTAATTGCAGAGTCTGACTGGGGCTAGGGTGGGCAGAACCTCACTCATAGTCAAAGTTCAGACCTAACATTACCAGATAGGCACAGTTGCCTGAAGATGTTAACAATGGTCCATCTTATCAGGGTCCCAGATTAAGTGTGTGGTAATTCCCACTAGCTAACACTTGTCAGAAATCCAGAGATCCCTAAGCAAAGGGGTGGATAGTTCGTGTTTTGGAAAAGGTTCATGTTGTAATGTACAGTACTGGTTGTGTTTCTGTGTGGAACAAGCATTTGTCAATGCCAAATGTTGCTTGCTTATATGTGCTGTTTAGGTATTTGGAAGTGAAAGTACCATGCCTAAGAACTGTCAGCAGGGGTCGGAAGCTCATGCTGCCCCACCATAGCCCATTTTGCACTTTTCTCCCCTTTGCAGAGTGCGGGCGTGCAATGACACTTAGGCATAGCGTGCCAACATCTGCCACACTCCACTCCCTTTACTACACCACTCTAGTAGTGCCCCCGGTCATCACCAGGGGCCACTACAGAGTGGTGGGTCCTTGGCTCCCACCTCGGGATAGGAGAGGAGTCCTTCAGATGCTCAATCCTATTCCTCCACTGCCGACCCCTGGTGGCCTGGGCTTGTGCCCGAATCCGGGTCACCAGCGTGGCGCGAGGTGTGGCGTCCAGCAACTCAACCCTCAGCGCCAATGGGCCGGCAGTAATGCTGCCTTTAATACTCCCCTTCCCTTCCTGCTCCAGTGTACCCTATCCCCTGCGTACAAGTCACTATTCCCCCCAGACCCTACCTCAGTTAGTTACCAACCCATAATGTTTGGTGTGGAACCAATCCTTCAGCCACTCAGTGAACTCCTCAAGCCTACACTTCCTCCCCATGCTTGCACATGGTACCGGCAGTACCTCCAAGAATGCCACTGACTTCCCCAACCCCTCACACTGCCTGCCCAACTACTCGAACCTCCCCCTCACTACTTCCACAGTGTCACCCACCAAGTTGTTTGTAGGCACATGCAACAGTAAATGAGGCTTCTTCCTCCCCCTCACTGCACGCTTGAGCAGTGCCTGCCCTGCCCCTCCTGCAGTCAACCCAGGGACAGCTTCAACCCAAATACGACTGTGCCTTTCTCCCTTTCCACCCCATCTCACCCATTTCAGTATAGAATCCTCCAGGACGAGTACCCCCTATCCCTTACCCCCTTTCCCTTCTAATGCTCCTTCCACCACCCCAGTATTCATTCTTCCCTGCCCCTTACCCCCACCAGCTGCACTCTCTGTGACTTCTGTATCTGTACCCCCTACTTCTGCCTCACTCCTTTTCTCTGCCTTATTCCTCCCATTCCCCTTGAACCCTTTCCTAGCCTGACTACTTCCTACTGGGCTTCCCATGTCGACCTCTCCTCCTCCCCTGCTGATTTCCAACCCCTCTCCTATCCCCGCTGTTGTTGATTTACAGCCCTCATTCCTTTCTTACCCTGATAGTGATGCCCCTCCCATCTTTCCCCCTTCCCATAGCCTTCTCTCCTTTAGTCGCCACCCCTCCTTCCTTACTAGCCCTCCTTCTACCCTTTCGTCCTCGCTATCTCTTCCCCTACCTGTTGCCATCCCTCTCATGCCCTGCTTGTCCTCCCCCCTTCAGTATGTTTCTGCTCTCCCTCTGTCTCCCATAGCAGAGGATTGAATCTATTCCTAGTCGATACCCCTCCTACATCTCTTCCCCTATCGGTTCCCCCTCTTACTTTTTCCCCTCTGTGTCACCCCTGGTCCCTCCCTACCCGCAGCCATCTGCTCTCTCCCCTGGTACTCCTCGTGGTCTCTTCCTCCCCCATCAGGAGGCCCCCCTCGCCTCAGGCACCCCCTCCCTTCTCCTGTCTTTTCTGTTAGTGCATCTGATACTGGAGTCAGTTGCACTCCCTAGTTGTTCTTCCTGCGTCCCCCTTTGCCATCCCCTATTCTCCCCCCTAGGATGCCTACCATACTCATCTGCCCTGCCACTTAGACTCCTCCCTAACCTCCACAGTTCCTCCCTCAAACTAGCCAGTCATCTACAGACCATACACCCCCCCACATCCTCCAAGCCCAGTCCAGGATCATGGCAGACCCACACTCTGTACAGCCCACTACCCTTCCAAAGATGCCCACCCTATTGACATGTGGCACCTGCCCCATTTTGGCCCCCATCTTATGTTACGGGCTCATACTCCCAGGTTCTGTACCCTACTACAACTGTTAGACCCCTATTTACTCAAATTCCTGTTCCCCCCACACTAGTCCCCCTACTGCCCCCTTGCCAACCGGACTAATTCAGTCTCAAATCTCATCCATTAGATACTGTATTACTGTAGCAATCCTAAAGCCTCCTTGTCCATTTTTCACCCCTCAGCTATCATACTTTTTGTTCTCAGCTCTCATATAGTTTCACTTAGCCCAGTTAGAAATCCTATTGCACTTCAAGTATTACTCAGCTCAGTTAGAGAAATAAACAGAACAAATAAATATGTAGTATTACAGCAGTCATAACAGTATAGCTCAGTACTTAGCTCAGTTAGAGAAGTAAACAGAACAACTAAATCTGTATTATTACAGCAATCCTAAAAGTATCCAATCATTGCATTGTCTCCACTCCAAAGACCCTGCTGTAATATAGGACCACAGAGGACCCTGGGTGGGAGGGTGGGCAACTCTAAAGTCCCGGCAGGCTCCATTGAGCTTTTCATTCCCTCTCTCACTCGCTCATTCTGTTTCTCCCAGAGTTGCAGGCTGCCCTTTGTACTGGACTCCTGCCTGCGTTGGCACCTTTTTCTGCCCACAAAGAAATCTGCAGCAGTCCCAACACAGCTCAGTTGAGCTCACTCACTCCCCCTCTCTCACTCTCTCATTCTGTTTCTCCCAGCTCTGCAGGCTGCCCTTTTGTACTGGGCTCCTGCCTGCATTGGCACCTTTTTCTGCCCACAAAGAAGTTCACAGCTGTCCTGACAGAGCTTCTTTGAGCTCGCTCACTCCCCCCTCTCTTACTTACTCCTATTTCTCCCGCCGCTGCAAGCTGCCCTTTTGTACTGGGCTCCTGCTTACATTGGCATCTTTTTCTGCCCCCAAAGAAATCTGCAGCAGTTCCAACAGAGCTCCTTTGAGCTCACTCACTCCCCCTCTCTCACTCGCTCATTCTGTTTCTCCCAGTGCTGCAGCCTGCCCTTTTGTACTGGGCTTCTGCCTGTGTTGGCGCCTTTTTCTGCCCACAAAGAAATCCGCAGCAGTCCCAAGAGAGCTCCACTGAGTTCGCTCTCTCCTCCTCTCTCACTTGCTCATTCCATTTCTCCTGGCGCTGCAGGCTGCCCTTTTGTACTGGGCCCCTGCCTGCATTGATGCCTTTTTCTGCCCACAAAGAAATCTGCAGCAGTCCCGACAGAGCTCCATTGAGCTCGCTCACTCCCCACCTCACTCGCTCATTCTGTTTCTCCCAGCGCTGCAGGCTGCCCTTTTGTACTGGGCCCCTGCCTGCATTGGTGCCTTTTTCTGCCTACAAAGAAATCCCCAGCAGTCCCGACAGAGCTCCATTGAGCTCGCTCACTCTCTCTCTCTCTCTCTCTCTCTCTCACTCATTCTGTTTCTCCCGGCGATGCAGGCTGCCCTTTTGTACTGGGTTCCTGCCTATGCTGGCGCCTTTTTCTACCCACAATGAAATCTGCAACAGACCCAACAGAGCTCAGTTGAGCTCGTTCACTCCCACTCCCACTCTCTCACTCGCTCAATCTTAATCTTTCCCAAACACTGATTTCCCACAGCGATCGCGCTATTCTGCGCCAGAAGTGCAAAAACATATTTTGGCCAGGATGTGAAAAATGACAGCTTTACTGTTCATAAGGAGGTGTGAAAAAATACCAGTGTTGAAAATCTGGCATGAAAATATTACAAATTTGCAAAGTTACATTGGTGCTTGGAAACAGTGCAACGCACGCTTGTAACGCAGTCATTTTATGAACTTTCATCACCAAATGTTTAACATAGGCATTTTAGGACCTCTGCTCATGAACAGTGTCACTGTAATTTTCTTAATCTCTCCCAAATATTGATTTCCCACAGCGACCGCACTATTCTGAGTCAGAAGTGCGAAAATACATTTCAGCCAGGAGTGAAAAATGACAGCTGTACTGTTCATAAGGAGGTGTGAAAAAATGCCAGTGTTGAAAATCTGGCTTGAAAATATTACAAATTCACGAAGTTACGAGCTTGCGTGGAAACTGCGTAATGCATGCTCATGAAGCAGTCATTTTTTGGATTTTGTCCACCAAATTTGCAACATAGGCCTTTTGAGAGCCCATCTCGTGAACAGTGGCACTGTCATTTCGTTAATCGGTCCTGAAAGGTGATTCCGCGCAGTGACCGTGAAATCACCTTTCGGGACCGAATAATGCAATGACAGTGACTGAACTCATGAGGAGGGGTCCCAAGAACCCCATGTTGAAAATCTGGTGCCAAAATTCCCAAAAATGCCCAAGAGATGCACCAAAGTTGAAAAAAACCTATTTATGCCATTATACAGCTTACCAGCATTTCTTCAGTTCGCGGTCGGCTTTGAAGAGTGCAGACGTGTTCCCAGTCCACTGAAGATCGTCGTGTTGGACTCTGGAGGTAAGCATCGGGTGAGGGAGGGTGTGGGGAGGTGGGGTGTGCAGAAGGTGGGCATGGGTTGGAGGAGGACACGCCAAACTCTCGAGGACTGTTTCTTATTTTACAGGTGTTGAAACAACATTGCGGGACTGTTTTTTTTTAGGGACTTTGGCATGCTGGGGTGGGCTCCCAGCATGCCACCTGAGTGTTTTTGGGGGGTTGTGCCGACGGAGATTGGGCACCTCTGTCGGCACATGCCAGTTGGGGGAGAGCCAAGGGGATTGGGCACCCTCAGCAGGCAACAAATTGGGGGGAGACATTATGCCGATGGGGAGTGGGCTCCCACATTGGCAAATTCAGCTGGGAAGGGGGGACTGAAGCTGACAGGGATTGGGCGCCCCGTCGGCAAAGAAAGCGGGGGGACATGATGCCAAGGCGGATTGGGCACCCCCTCAGCATACAGCAGAATCTTGGGTATGGGGATATTATGCCAATGGGGACTGGGCTCCCTGTTGGCAAACTGGGTAGGGGCATGCAAGGTACCATCCTGCAATGATGGGTCGCTCCCTCATTGCAACGGAATGGTTGACACTGCAATGACAAGGCGGCCCCTGATTGTAGTGGCTAAAATGTTTCAAGGTGGTGGCACGCTGGCTGAACTAGTGTCAGCAGCAGCAGCATGCCACCCATTTGGAAAAGCAAACCAAGCCTCAAAAGGCAGTGGGGGCATTGGCCACAACAGTGCCGCACCTCTACAACCTGCTTCTCAGCAAGCTGCCACAACATGTTTGTTGCACATGCGCGCAAGCAACATAAAAATGTTCTTCTACTGCAAAAGTTGTGTTATCTGTCCTGCACAGTACAAACTTAGGGGACCACCCTAGTTCTGCTTCAACATCTTGTCAGAAAAAAAGCCATACAATGCAATCCCAATTTTATGGTTGTGGACAATCCATCTGTGAGTCAGAGTGAAATGTTATGGGGCCCCTTTAGATAGGAGACATAGCATAGCCCTGGCACCCCTCTCCTAAACTCAGAGTCAATATAAATGTTATTTTGTGTCCTAGCCCCCCCAACCTCTTAGATGCCTGAGCCAAGTATTTATCCTAATGCTGGGGGTGATACGGATCTTCTGCCAACTTGTAGTTTGTTGCCGTGTCTGTGTAACAAATAGGGGGTCCTGGTTGCAAGATGCCACTCTTAACTGGGGTAAAGGTTACATATGTGTACGGGATCTTTATCCCTTACCATTCACATACCCGAGCAGGTTATAGCCCACGTGAAGCCCACATGAAACCATAATCCTCAGCAGTCAGCTGCTACTTTTTGTTTATGAAGTACTTTTTCTTTTCTGTTTTGATAACTAGAGGACTGTCACAGTACCAGGTGGGATGTATGAAATATTACTCGACCACAAGGCTGATCTACGTCATTTCCCCTCCATATCTTACAGCACTATGACCTCACTGACTGTGACCTCCTGCTGAGCCACTCACCTTCTTCAAGACTGGTCATTGATAATGTCACAGTGAATGAGGTCACAGTGCTGATGAGGTATAATGGATGAATGGCCCGAGACACATCAGCTTCCAGGTAGAGTGCTGTTCTGTGTACCACACCTAATACCATCAAGAAGAACCTCTTCTAATTAGCAAAAGAAAAATATTTTAGAAATAAAAAGTAACAACTGGCTACACTTAAAAGTGAATACATTTTTGTCTGCTGGTTTTGCACTGTTTTCTCTTTAACTTCAAAGTAAGACTTCTGATAGAGTGGTATTCAGATATATAGTCTAGCATTTTAAGTGCAGTAATTATTATTGTTTGAGTCTATTTTTCTTTGCTGATCTCTGTCTGCTTGTCTGTTGGCCCATCTTCCTCCAGTATGGCACATTGTAAACCACCATCAAACAGTCACACTTATTGTGTCTCTTGTGGTTATATGACAGTCTTTTCTCACGTTCCTGTGTGTGCCAGACCTGCTTAGCTTTGCTTTGCTGTTGTCTCACCCAAAGAATTTCTTGAGCTTCTTCATTTATTGTGGCAGATGCTTGGAATTAGTGTCAGCAAGAAATCCGTCTGAGGCCTTATTAATTAACCAGGCCCCATCTATTATACTTCACGCTGTGCCACTAATAGTAATAAGAGGCAAGTGAGGACTCTTCCTTGGCACTTAGGAAGCATAAATATGTAGCAAGAATGATGTTTAATTGCATGACTTCTACATAAAAAAAAATTTTGTGTTGGTTTTCAGTAATTGGTTTCAGTAATGTGTGCCTCAAAAAACAATAATTCAGATCACTCTGAGCTGAATTAATATTTTCATGATTTTAATGAAGCAATAACTGGGGTCAGGTGAGTGTCTTCTGAATACTCGCTGAGTGCTTGTATTTGGGGCCCTAACTATTCAATCTTCATAGTCATTATTCAGCAAGAAATTGGTAAAAAAAAGGCTTTGGGCCAATGTGAGGAAAAATGATTGGGGGGGGGGGACTAGCTGCTTTCTGGTTGCTCAGTCTGTTACCCCTCCTCCTCTTGACGCCAATTTTAAATCAGCAGCTCACTCCCTAACCTGATTCTGCCCAGCCTTGTGTAACATAGAAACATAGAAATTGATGGCAGATGGGGACCAAAGATCCATCTAGTCTGCCCTGAGCCCTGTCCCTGTCTTTAGGATTTCTGTGAGACAATCCCCTTGTGTCTGTCCCAAACTGCTTTAAATTCCCCTGATGTTTTGGAGTCAATGACTCCATTGTGTAGGCAACACAAAGTGATGTCACACTTGTGCCCTTGAGCCATGAAGGGAATGGGTAACACTCCTTATCCTGGCCACTAATTTAGTCCCACTTCCTGCCACAGTGCCAGCTGACTGATTAGATAGGTGAATGGGTACAGGCTTTTTGAGAAAGGGCCCGTTTTTGTCTGTTCATTTGTGTGAAGTCCCCTTTTTCTCAGAAATGAGAGTGATTTCAAAGGACACCCTTAAGTGCTCATGATAGATGGTTTTGATAGATATTTCTTTTTTTTATTTTGAAGTTGAAATTATTTAAAATGAGAAAAATTGTAAATGAAAATATAACTGAAACGTTCACAAATGCAAAACTTTCACATCTGTGACATTCACAGCTGGACAATTTTTAAACCATCTGAGAAATTCCAACTGCAAAAGTGTCGATTAACCTTAGCGACGGAGAGATGGGAGAGTTCTAAAAGGTGGCACATCAGTGTAGCAGTGAGGAATAATATTGATGGGATTTTTTTGAAACGTCTTAAGAAAATTGTGAATGACAATAGATTTGCAATAAGTTCGCAAATGTAACACTTTTGCACTTGCAAAAATTCTGCAAATTTAAAACTTTTTCATCTGCTAAGCTTTCTCATTTGTGACATTTTCACAGTTGGACATTTATTTAACCCATCTGAGAAATTCCAACTGCAAAAGTAAAACTTCAATTAAGTGACACAAAAATGGGAAGGGTTTGAAAATTAATACTTCTTTAGTTGTGACAGTCCCGATGCTATGCCCAATGGGTCTGCAGCTTCACATATGCCCTGCAAAGAGCCATTTGACAAGTACGCAGTTAGGGATATGTAGGGTTGGCTTGCTGCTCTGGGCTATTCAAAGGGAAAGGGAACATCATTTAACCAGGAGTAGCACACTAAGCCGAAGCTTGTTTCCAAATGCGACCTGGGAGCACGAGGAACTTAAGTGACTTGCTCAGGATCCCACAGTATGCACCTAGGTGGCTGTGGGATTCAAACCCAGGTCTTCAGATCTGCAGTTCAAAGCCTTAACCCAACTTAACTTGCTCAGGATCACACAGTATGCACCTAAGTGGCTGTGGGATTCAAACCCAGGTCTCCAGATCTGCAGCTCAGAGCCTTAACCCACTGCACTATACTGCCTCCTATTTACAAAGCATACTATTGATCTGGTGCTTTATATAGATGTAACCCCTAGGGGGCACTATCCCAAGGGCTACTACCCCTGCCTGCTCTGACGTTAACAGGTTGAGGGGCCTGGATCCGATGGCGGGTGCCTCCACCCAGAAGTCGGGGTTGGAACAGTATAATACGACTTGGTTACAGCCCTCTGGGTCACTGCAAACACCCTTTCTTCCCACTAGTGACCCACACAAGTCAACCACTGTACCCTCTCCATATACACTTATCCCCCGCTTTGGTTCAATCAGTTTGACTCTGTGGACCCCTGTAAAGTAAGATGCAGTTATACAATAGCCACTGTACAGTAATTCAACATAGGCACACAGTTCAGTCAGTATACCTCTGCAAAACATCCAATCTGATTTATTTAGGGGGGAGATAACAAGGACTAGGGGAAATCAGGTTAATTAGCTTACCACTCTAATAAATACATGCATATACATATACATATACATATACATATACATATATACACACACACATATACACACATACACACACACACATATATATATATATATAGCACTGTGCACAGGCCAAACCTATAAGTCACTGTCTCTGGGTACCCAGGCCATAGAAGGCTAGCCTCTTGATGTAGCTGGTTGGGGCCCTGACGCAGAAAACAAGCACTTGATTCCTAAGAGGATTAAGTAGAGCCAGCAGGCTCAGTTCGTGTAGCAAATAAAGCAGCCAGACAAATTTTGCCCTCACTATGAACATCTGATAGGGAGCTACCCTGATTTAGTACTCATGACTCCAGCCGGAGGAGCGCTTTCACACCACTCACAGGACCGAGCCTGGAATTCAGACACTTCTCCACACATTTATATGAAGCGCAGAGGGGTACTATACCAGGCAGCTGCTGTATTCTCCCGATCACTTTCACTGCAAAACAACGGGCCCAACGACGCAACTTCACTTGTCCTGACAGACTGAGCGCGATTGAAGCAGATTCTCCAGTCCTCTACAGGGTAAGCCTGGTAGGTAACTGCACACTTGCACAGCCTCCTCTGAATGTGGCCTAGCAGATTTAGTCCGAGCTGTACAGCGATACAACCTCCCGACTCTGGCCTTCTACACACGCTTCCCGCGCGAAAACACAACGGCGCAAGAGCCCAGAGCTCCTTCCTCACTCTCAGCCACAATGACACTGAATCTGGGCAATTTGGGCAGGGAACTCAGTTCGGGCACCACCCGATCCCATTGCTGGGATGCAGATGCCAGTTACTCACTACTGCCCTCATTGGTGCAAACAAGGCACCATAGTCCAGAACTTCACTTCCCAGAATTACGAGCTGTATCCCCATTAGTCAGCCAGCTCCATTTAGAGTCCTGATTCTGGCTGGTCACTACTTACTCCATTTTAGATACCCCCTTGCTCCTATTGGACCCCTCAAACTGTCCTGGTCCAAAATGGAGGGGCACAGCACATAGAGTCCCAGCTGCAACAAAGGCAGATTAAACAAACTACATTTTCACTATTACTCTAAATGATTGCAGGCAAATAATTACATATTTCGAGTGGGCTCCCCTTGCGCTTTCAGCGACGGCAAAGAGGGGTAATTACATTACAGCTCAAGTGGGACTCGAGCAGGGAAACACACAGTCCCCTTCACGAGCAATGATTATGTCTGCAAGCAGACAGCTCTTAAAGAGACAGTACGTGGAGGCTCTACAAGCACTCACAGAGCCATTCAAACGGCTTAAGTGCCGAACGCCAACCACCGGGGGGGGGACACTTAGGCAGCTCCTAGAAGGCTTTTAGGAACCCCCATTTGTTGGGGGGGTTACTTAGAGAATAATGCATAGGCAACTGTGTGTTATAAAGTATTTTTACACTCCCAAGGTGTGTGATGTCCCATAAACCTTGAGGGCAAAGCTTGAAAGATTTATATGGACATCACACACTGAGGGTGTGTAAAAATATTTCATAAACACACAGTCACATGGTTTATTTTTTATTACTGGTGCAGGGAGTTTTTAGGTGTCCATAAACCTCGACTAACAAAAGACTCTGAGATCAAGCTTATGGGCACTGCATGACTGAGAAAGAAAATGAGAGCTGACGGTGAGTCAGTTTGTTTTCTTTCACAGAGGCATGAGAACAGTCTGTTCCACTCATGCTTTTAAACTCAGTACTCAGTGAACAGAACCACGATTATAGAAAACACCATAATAACTTAGTATGAAGTCATACCTGGTTATTACAGTGTTTCTTCAGAGCTTTTATCTGTGCATTAATAGGAGTCACCAGTAATTTTATATCTTTTCTATATTAATGCTTCTAGTAGAGTTTAAGCACAAAGCATAAAAAGTATGTAAAAGAAAAGTTAGGGGAAACGTCCCTGGAGCCTCGGTGAATCTGAGGCGTGTTGCTCTTTAGGTTATGAATGGTCACATGAGGCAGCACCGC
This sequence comes from Neoceratodus forsteri, assembly GCA_016271365.2. NCBI lineage: Eukaryota > Metazoa > Chordata > Ceratodontiformes > Ceratodontidae > Neoceratodus > Neoceratodus forsteri. The sequence continues at coordinate 68,275,116 of CM028138.1, read as the reverse complement.
CTTGTCAGGCAAAGTAAAATACTGACCCAGTACTGCTTGCATTGAGGGTACTGAAGTTAAGATAATTTCAGAACTGTGTCGTGCAACCATTTGAACACCGAGGAACAGCACATTGCAGATTCCACCTCCTCCACCCCCTTCCCCAATCTGCATGAATGTAGGTCTCTGTAAAAACCTTCCAGGTAATCTCTCATCTCCTGAGATCCAGCCATGTGAGCCTCAGGGCTTTTGATGCAAACTGAGATTGCAGGCCTCGCATGGAAGCAGGAGGCAGGGCAGTCCTGGCCAAGTGACATCATCAGATGTCACATATTGCTACCCTAGTGTTGGCATGGGACCATGGCACTGCTTTCTGGGGGCCTTGCATCCTCTCCATGAATCAACTCCAGCTCAGAGTTGATTATGTTAGTTACAGGGGTGTGGGGAGGCAGAGCCCCCTGCATGGGGTTGGGAGGGCAAAGCCCCAGAAAGAAAACACAGTCTCAAGTGACTGCCTTCATGCCAACCACAACTGCGGTCGACATAAAGGTGTCACTGTAACGTTGGTCGACAACAAATTTGTCGACCGGCCTTCATGGATCCCAGTGAGGTATTTAAACCTCAGTTGTTGGCTACCACTGCTGCTGGAGCCAATCAGGGTCAACACGCATTCCCACAGTTGTGCTAACAAGTAAAGAGAACATTGTTTTATGTCAGCAAACAGAATTGCAAACACGCTTTTAGACTTTTAAATTCTGTACTGTGCAATTTCTTGTTAGGTGCTAACCAGGCTGATATACTTTAAACAGTAGGAATATAGTCCTCTGACTTGGAAAGGTGTTGTTTACCAGACAGGTACTTACACCTCATATTCTGATGGCATTAATGGGGTAATCAGTAAAACTAATACTAAATAACTTGATTAAAAAATGTTAACAGGTTGTACTTGGACTACAGGAATATGTTGAATGAATGCTAAAAATGACGAGAAAAATGTGAGTGAATAGGAGATAGAGCATTTTTCATACTTAGCTTACTCTATAATACATTGAGTGATTTCATTAAAAGCAATGTGGTGCACATAGGGAAAGTATATGGTACTACAGGAATTTTTTGTAAGTTTATGGGTCCGGTTGGAAGGCCTCACATGGATATAAAAGTGTCGCCTCCTGCATTCTTAGCACCAGAGGACTGCGAACCAAAAGTGAGCAGTTCTGAGGTCCTAAGGACTCAAGAGGTGACACTCTTAGATCCATAAGAGGCCCTCCAAATGGATCCACAAATACAACAGATTGCAAAATGAATTGAATTTAAAAAAATGCCTATTTTTTTTTTAATTTAATACCGTTAACGGCATGACCGGTCAGTGAGAAGCCTGTTACAGTAGCTCAGCACATGAGGTACACGTACGGTAATGAGAGTACCTCACATGCAACTGAAGAGAGGGCTGTGATTGGTCAGGGATGCTTTTGAGATCTATAATATGCTTAGAAGGGGACTATTTAAAATACTCAGTGGTGGAGGTGAAAGTGGATTATTGTGAGTTAAGGTGACACTGAGGTGTGTGCATTGTTAAGGTAGTAACATACTATTATGGTAATATGTGTCTTGTTTTAAGTGACAGACGTTACCATTGTAATATTTGTGAACCTGACAAAGTGTCAGATTGGCCGCAGTACATTACCCTAGTCTGTGTATGTCTGGATAAATAAATAAAGACAAAGGAATAAAACTTAATCTGAAGAGTGGTGTAACTTCTCTTTACAGATTGCTTCAGATGTTTCAGCTGGGGAGCTCTCAAGTCTGAAGAAAACATTCTTTAGCAAAAAGAGAAGGCATCCTGGACTTTTGTTTGGCACTGAATTCAGTGCAAGGAAAACAATAATTCACAGATCACCCCCACACACACACACACACACACACACACATACACACACACACACACAGTTCTATGTCATAACGGTGATCGCCAAACGCCGAACATTGCTGAAAATAAAAATGGCGATACACACTTGCAGCAACAAGTGGCTATAAACAAATCTATTTCTTATGCAGGGGACTACACCCCCCATGCACCCCCCATCCCCCTAGCTAAATATTAACAACTCCAGAGGTCTGCATTTCGGGGAGAGGGTGAAACTTGGAAAAAAATGAAATTCTCTCTGCTGAACCAGAAAGTAGTGTGCGCCTCCACAGCCCCAAAACTTGTACCCTCTCCACTGTGGCTGGCCACCCTCACCACCACACCACATGGACAGCCCAGCAGCCTGTCGTTGCACTACCTTCCACATAAGTGCCATCCTCTCCCATTCCCCTGACGTCCTCTTCTGCTCACCTTCTTCTTCATCCATAAGAGCTGAGACTGAGTCACTTATATTTGAGTCAGTCAATCTCAGTCGCTCTCTTAATGGTTTATATACACACGCACGCACACACACACACACACACACACACAATTTCTGCACCCTCTGATGAGTTGTGAGTCTCTGCTTCCTTCATCTAGTGGTGCAACATTACCCCAGGATCCCTTGGTGCTCCCAAAATAGACTATTAAATGTGTGCACACAGTTGACTGTTGCAGGCCTTCTTTATAAACATTATTACATTATCAAATTTATCATACAGAAATGTCATAAATATTGTAAACATTAATATTGAACTAACAAAAGAAAAAAAGACAAATTATAGGAGATACCTTTGGGGAGAACTTCAAGCTAGTATTGTGAACAAAGGCATGAAGGCATTTTGGGCATTAGTTGCCTATGGATGCAATAAAGAAAATGTGCAATATAATATTGTAGGCATGATTTCGGAAGATAGTTGGATCAAACATTATAGGAACATTTATAATTGTTCTAGGGTAGATTGTAATGAAAATAAGGAAGCTAATGAAAGTATAAGTGATTTTTGTTATCATTTTTCACTTAATTTCAGTATGGAGGAAGTAAAAAATGCAATCAGTGCACAAAAAAGAAATAAGGCTGCGGGAGGTGATGGTATTCCTGCAGAGCTGTTACATAATGATTTGGATCTTTGGGTCATTATTCTTACACAATTGTTTAATGATATAAATATTACTCTCTGTTACCTCAAGCTTGGAATAAGGGAATAATTGTGCCACTCTTTAAAAAAGGAGACAAACAGGTTCCGAAGTGCTATCGTCCTATAACATTGCTTCCTGTTTCACAGAAAATCTATTCTAGACTGATTTTAGATAGGTTGTCGACTTGGGTTGATGAAATTGAATATACTTCAAGATTCCAATGTGACTTTAGAAAGGAATGCGGGACTATGGATTTGATTTTTACACCTAATTACTTATTTGATATTTATGTAAAGAATAAAAAAGGAGCCTTATATGTTGGCTTCATTGATATTAAATTAGCATTTGATCAAGTAAATAGAAATAAACTATGGAATTTATTGGACAGCCTGGGAATTGATCATCACTTGTTAGCTATTCTAAAGAAGCTACATATAGATACTACAGCAAGCACTAGATATTGCCATGATGGGGCACTGTCTAAAGAAATTAAAGTTGTTTGTGGTGTAAAACAGGGATGTCTATTGGCACTGATACTTTTCAATCTTCATATAGAAACACTTGTTAGAAATATTAATTTGATTGATACTTTTGCACCTAAAATAATGCATCTATTCAAATCCTTTTATATGCAGATGATGCGATAGTGATTTCTCAAATGGCAGCTGGCCTATGTAAAGCAATGTTAAATGTTATGGACTCGCTGAGTGCTCTAGACTTGGAACTGAATGTAAATAAATCTAAAATTATGGTATGTGGACAAAAAATAAGAAAGATAGTAAAGAATGGGAAATTGGGCATTGTAAAATTGAGGAAGTTTCAGAATATAGACATTTGGGAGTAATTTTTGATAAAAAAAAGTATCCTGGTTGCAGCATATGGCGGAGGTTAAGTCTAATGCAGTTAAAACTTCTAGTGCAATTAAAAGCTTCGCTTATAAATTTGCTAACAACTCATTTGTGGCCTTAAAGAAAACATTTGATATTAAATGTGTTAGTCAGTTGCTTTATGGTAGTGAAATAGGGGGGCTTTATATGGAGAAGTATAATATAGAAGTAATTTAGAACTCATTAATGAGATCGATGCTAAATTTACCCAGAGATTGCCCAGTTGGTTTTATTAGATTAGAAACTGGGTTATTTCCCATAAAAATGAATATTTTGATTTGTGCTACTAAATGGTTTGGTAAAATACTGAAAATGAAAGATGGTAGACTACCAAGGATGTGTTGGAATGATTTTATAAATAAACAAGCTTATGGGATAAATAATGGATGGTTTGAAAAAATTAATAAAGAGTTATTAAGGGCTGGCCTAGTGGATATTAGGAATGGGAAAGTAGCTAATAGTCCTGAGTTATTTGTGAAGGAAGTAAGTGTAAGGCTAAGAGATATTGCAATACAAAAAGATCTAGGAAAGATACATGAGTCTGATTCAGTGGGGCTATATTCCAGTATTAAAATTAATTGGGGTATGGAGAAGTATTTGGTAAAATGCGAAAATTATAAACACAGAAATTTGTTGTGTTGGATAAGGCTGGCTATCTTGTGCAACTCGTTCTTCAATTTTCATAACAAACTGTATGGATTGAATATAATAAAATGTAATTGTGCTGATAAAAATGATATTGAGATTGTGCACATACTAACTGAATGTGAAACATGGCAACATAAAAGAAGGAAATGGCTAATTTCACTATTTGGGAGGCAATGCATTGATGTTAGGGTAACGCTAAAAACGCTTGAGATTAAACATGTGTATGGGCTTGCAAGAGTTTTTATATGACTGAATGGCAACAAGTTTTATACCGTAAGATTGTAATCTGTTAATCAAATAAGGTGTATGGTACTAGTATTTATATGTCATATTTATGATATGTTCTTTATGGATGTAACAAACGTGTTTTATACAACCTTTTTAACAATAAATAAATCTAATCTAAATCTAATAGATAATAGATACTTCCATTGTAAAATTATTATAGTTTTCTATAATGTTTAATATAACTGAAAATTTTATTTTGATTAAAAGCTAGGGTTTATTTTTGCCATAAAATTTATTTTTGTGAGGACCTAAATAATTAATTAAATTTGAATTTTTAATCAGATATTGAGATTGCCACTGATCCCTTCCTCAGAGTATACTGCAGTTCATCCTACCCTCCAGTCACAATCCATATATGTGTATGTACATATGTGTGTGTATTACAGTGGCGCAGTAGTGCCACTATATTTGGGGTTGAGTAGACACTTTAATGTTAAACCCAATTTTTTTTGCACTTTAATAACTTCAAAGCCATTCAACAGATTTGCACAAAACTTTGCATGTGTAGTCTCATGGGGTAGATCTCTTGACTTGTCAAGTTATGTTCCAGTTGGATATGCAGATTCCAAGATACAAATAACAAACAAAATTAAAAAGCGCAGATTGTTTCCCATCATGCAGTGCCTAGACGGTTTAGAATTGTGGTTGGAAATTTTAAGGGTAGAAAGGGCTTGGCCCACAGAAGTGCCTTTCACTGGTTTGGTGAAAAATATTAATCTGTTCCTAAGTTATTAAATTTAAAAAATGTGGGTTCTGAGCATGCTCGGTCAGGACTTGAAAACTGCTGAATAATTTTTCATTTGGAAACTCTTTTCAGAAGGTTTTTCTTCCCAATTTTTGTATGCCCCCATCATTTCCCTAAAAATCCAAATATGGAAAAGTGCAAAAATGACATTTTGGAGAGTGACCAACACACGTAGTTTGCTTATCGCAACTCCCTAGCTACATTCTGCACTTAAGTGTTGCAGAAATACATTTAACATTTTTTTTAAGATTATAAATCTTTTTTCATCACGTGATATGAAACAAGATTCTTTTTCATATCATGAGTAATGAAAAAGATTCTCTTTTGTGAGTGAAAAAATCCTTTTTTCTTTATCAGCATCTTTTCCCTGGTGTCTAGTAGCACCGCCCCACCCTCCAACTTTCATCACCCTCATTTTTAAAAGTTTGCCTTAGAGTCTAATGATGCCCCCCCATCCTCCAATTGCCCTGCCTGTGTTTTTTTTACATTTATTTCTTTACTATTTTTCCCTGGTGTCTAGTGGTGCCCCCACCTTCCAATTGCTGCCCCCATAATTATTTATTTTTTCCCTGCTGTCTAGTGGTGTCCCCCAGCCTTCAATCATTGCCCTCATAACTCTTGTTTATTTCTCTGGTGTCTAGTGGCACCCCCTACTCTTCCATCGGTGTCCTGTAATTCATATATGTATCCCTGGTGTCTAGTGGCACCCCCCCTCCATTGTCCAAGTATGATTAATCCCTGATGTCTAGTGGCATGCCCCACACTCCAAAGGCCACCCTGCAATAAAGAAAATGGTCCCTCAATATTTATTTTACCTGCAAAAAAGGTCCTTTGCTGATCACAAGGACCTCCCATGCAGCACATACCACCCCACACCCCCTAGTCCCTCCCACGCACCCTCAGTCAACAGAACTGGTCCAAGAGTGAAGATCTACACTGATATAGGAGACACATCTTGCTGCTGGAATCACAGACTGCAATGTGACAAAGTAATGTAACTGAGGTTCAATGTATTTCTAGGGGGTTTTCAGCTCTGGTGCATAACTTTCTAATTTTCTAGATTTTGACACCATATTCTCAACATACCCTTTTTGAGACCCAACCTCATGAACAATGTTTGTGTCATTTCTCAAATCCTGCTGAAAAGGTCTTTTCACTGTCAACTGGCAAAATCATATTTTGGGCATGATTTCAAAATTTTGACCACATTCGTTCATGAAGTGGGGTCATAAGAAGGGCAGGTTGAAAATTTGGAGTCAAAATATGTTAAAATGAGCCAGCCCACTGGTACAGCAGTAGTGCTACTGCCAGTGACACCAGTGATCCAGGTTCAGGAACAAGCCTGGGAGCTGGAAGGCTGGCCGGGGAAGGGAAGCTTGAGCATCCAGTGGACAGTTCGCTTCCCCTGGGAGGGAGGGGTTAGCAGGCTAGCACTGGTCTGACCTCCGATGGAGGCCAGAGGGGCAGCAGCCCAATGCCTCATGTAGGGGAGGAGCATGGTTGGACATCAGCATATTTGCCTTGATGTCACGGTGCAACCACAACTCCAGGGAGAAAACAAAGGGGAAAAATGGAGCCGACTAAAGCTCCTCCGGCAGAGGTGGTGCCCTTCACCACTCAACTTGAGAGGCCACAACGGGGGGCTCGATGAAAACAAGAAGGATTTGGGGGTTCCTCCACCCCAACCCCACCTTGGGAGGCATGGCCAAGGTTACATGGGAGCACCTGACTTGTGGATTGCAGTTGAGGTGGGTCAGGGGAAGCTGGTCAGATCTGGGGGTAAAATGCAAGTTAAAAATATATATATATATGTTAAAATGCCAAAGTTGTGCACATCCATTGACATTTCACTACACTTGCTTGTAACTTTTGCAATTTTCAGTATGTTCACCCCAAATTTTCAACATAGCCATTTCTTTATACCACCTCATGAATGTGACAGATGTCATTTTTCAAATGTTGTCCAAAATATCTCTTCATGCCTCTGGCATGGAATGACATTGTGGTGCAGAATAACGTTTTGGCAGGGATTTGACAGTTTTTACTACCGGGTTCATGAGATGGGATAAGAAGGCTATGATGTCAGTTTGGTTGCTATTGTCCAAAAAAATGTAAGCCATGCCCTGCACTTCCACATAAACACACATTTGTGCATCTATGAAAGGACAGGAGCACAGGGCCCAGAGGGCTCTGCTCTCCATCAGCTGAATAAGGATAAAATTACACTATATGATAAAGTATGGATGCATGGGTGAGCAGGGCCTGGAGAGACCTGTGCTCCAACAGGAAAAATTAATAGATGAGTATATTATCTCAAAAAGTAAGGAAATTATTTGCATAAAATTGCATTAATGCAAAATTTAGGGTTCAGGCTAAAGTGACAAAAGTGGGGAAATGTGGCTCTAGAGATTCCAACCCTAAAACCCCAACCCCACCCCCTAAAATAAATCGGGGCAGAGTTTTCCTACAGGTTCTTAACCCTAAAGCTCATCCCATTCAATATACTCCAGAAACATACACATCTAAATAATTAATTAAATTTGACTTTCTAATCAGCTATTGAGATTGCCAACTGATCCCTTCTTCAGGGTATATTGCAGTTTGTCACACCCTCTAGTCACAGTCTATATATGTATATGTATATGTGTGTGTGTGGTGTGGTGCGGTGGGTGTGTGTGTGTGTGTTATATAGATATTAGTCATATATATGTGTGTGTGTATGTATATATATATATATGTATATATATACACATACATGTCATTATATACACACACACATATATATATATATATATATATATATATATATATATATATATATATTATTAAAAGTTGCCTTTCTCTGTGTTTTCCTCTATTGTCTTGATTTTTGCCTTGCATGCCTTCCCACCTCAATGGATCAACAGTTCATAGCTCTCATGAACTTCCTCCTTCAGGGAAGGGTCAGTGGGCATCCTGAAATGTTGATGGGTTTTCAGGCACTGTATGATACTAGAAACATTTCTAAGGTTTGAGGATTGATACAAGCCAATACTGGAACAGACAACTCCATAGCAGAATGTTTTTTTTGTACCTATGAGAACTAACTTCTACCCTCAATCCATGTGACTTGATTAGAGGATAATATTCCCAGGTCAGAACTTTTAGATTGTCCACGGAATAAAAGCTAGTCCATTGATACCAGAAGCAAACTGAATCTAAGCAGAGACCTTGGAACAAGACAACCTTAGGGAAATTCGTATGTATCTCTAGCAGAGAAAACATCTGGCCATGTCAAATGATGCTTTTTACTTCAACAATTCAACAGCACTGGCTATCTAGACGTGTGTCCCACTATCTGGAATAGAAGAAGCCACTTCCTTTTAGCTAGGCCTGATGTAATTAACTTGGGTGGAAAAATCCAATAGCAGTAGCCACGCCGAGCAATTGATCATCTTTCTTACGCTGTGATGTCAAACAATATAAGCAACCTAGAAAAAAAAACATCAAATTTCAAATGTGACTCCTATAACTACACAGAGCTCAGAAGATTTGGATTCCAAGATTGTGAAATCAGTTAGTCAGTTAGTTAGCTACTTAGTTAGTTACAATGATTAAATTGGGCAGGAGGCCACCTGAACGCAGTTCCACCACCTTTTAAAAACTGTATGACAGTTCCACCACCTTGGTCATTTTTCTCCACTGACTACTAAAGGAGAGTTCCACCACCTAGAAATGAAAAGAGTTCCCCCACCTAAAGTTAGTTAGTTACAGTAGTTAGTTAGTTAGTTAGTTAGTTAGTTAGTTAGTTAGTTAGTTAGTTAGTTACAATTACTGACTGGGAAAGGCACACTGAGCTGGAGCTCATCTCCGGGTGTGACCCAGGATGGGGGTTGCAAGGAGAAAGTACTAAAGCGGTGAACAATGCAAAGTGCACAAAGGGAAAATAATATACATGAATAAGTGATGAATACAGCACAGAAACTTACATACACTGAAACAACAAGAGCAATACGCTGTATTTTAAAAACACAAAAAGTATGATACAGAGGACAAAGTAATACTCAACAAACCATTCTGTAGAGGGTATTAAAGGAGTGTGACAAGTTTGTAAGAGCAATGTTGAGAAGTGAGGCATCATGAGTGGTTAGACAGAGCAGAGGGAGGATGACAGTCATGTGGGGATAGCATGGGTATTCCAGAGGGTTGGCAGGCAGACAGATAAAAGCAGACCGACCAGCAGAGGTTTTGCAGTGTGGGGTGTATAAAGAGTGGGTATCAAAAGAGCAAAGGGAGTAGGAGGAAGGGATGGATGGGGAAAAGAGGGAAGGAGGCAAGCAAAGCAGTACTGGCTGATCCCATATTTTTTCAGACAGTTATGGAGCAAAATCTCTAAAATGTTCTAATTGTTTTGAACAAAAAGCCTTTAGCTTGAATTTTTTTGAAAATTTGACTTTCAGGCAGAAACTGAAACACTTTCATTTCTTTACTCTCTTTGTATAGTTTTCCCCCTGTATAGGTCTTAACGCATAATGAAATCTACCATAATCTCAACTGAAAATGAACTGCCTTCTAACAAGTATATATATGTCCTGAATCTATATACATGCAAACATACTCAGCACTCAAAGAGTTAATTTTTATGGTTCAAAGTTCAAGGCTTTGTTTTTCCAAAATTAAACTTTAATTGGACTATTTTTTTCTTACCAGCAGTTGATTGTAAACTGATCTTTTTAATTTCCGCTTGCTTAGATATACTGTATATAGCTTACCAGCAATAGAAGACTCTAGTACTGCATTTTTTATGTTATTATCATACCAAGCAACAGCCAACTTGTAATGTTCAGGTCAATAAAGGCTAATGAAAAAGCTTAATTGATTTCTTTTTTTTTTTACAACTTTTTGTATCCTTCTATGGCAGATCTGCCTTATTGTCTGCCACCCTACCTGAGCCCAGAGTCTTTCTGGGTCTTGTAGTGCCATTGCATGCCTCAGCAGATCCCCTGAGCCAGGCCTGGAGGCTTTATCCTGGGTGGCCCCCATTTTTCCTCCGTTTACTCCCCATGTGAGCACTCTAACCCGAGACCCCTTGAAGCAGTGGTGCATGTGCATGGAGGCACACATGCACACCGCAGCTCCAGTGCCAGGTCTGTTCCGCCCTCCCTCAGCCTAGCACCATCAATCCTTGGAGCAGCACCACCACTCCGGCCTCCACCAGTGGTCAGCCAAGCTCTGAAGAGCTGAAGTACTACTTCCCAAGGCGAAGAGCTGCCCACCGGCAGCCTACCCACATCCTCTCCCCTTCCCTGCTGGCCACCAATGACCCTGGCTTGTTCTTGAACCCAGGTCACCAGTGTGGTGCAAGGTGTGGTGCCACAACTCTCTGCACCACCGGGGCGACCTTAATTAATTTCTTAAAACTTCAAGTTTGTTGTACTAGTTTTTTTGCATACAGCCAAGAATTTTATAACTGTTTTTATAAAAACAATACTGCTTTTAACATACTCTGCGCTATACTGAAAAAAATTTTCTCTATGAGAATGCGTAACTTAGGAACAGTGTTTAAGAAGCAAGTGCTATGTCTGGGTATCATTTACTAATTGTCCCAGATTTTGCTATGACATCTGATAGCTAGTGTTAAATTGATTATTGTCATATTCAGCCTACTACCTTTTGAACTCCTGTTTTTACAGAACTTATTTTTAACTCTTCAGCTCATAGACCAGGCTTCCAAAAAGCACCGACATAATCAAGAACATTCATCTCATAACTCTTCACTAATGTGTCATAGTAACATAGTCATTTATGATCAGAAGGGACTCTATGACCCAGTGGTGCAAAGGGCTGAGGTGCTGGGTGCCTCGCTTGCTCCCACACCAGTGACCCGGCTTCAGAAACAGATCAGGGTCTCTTGGGGGGAGAGCGGCAGCTGCTAGGGAAAGGAGGGCTGAGTATCCAGGGATGGCCCTCCTCCTTTTGGAAGGGGGGGACAACACATGCGCTGCTTTGTCACCACTTAGGTGGCAGCAGCCTTCTACTTAATCAGCCAGGGGTGGACACAGTGGTATTACTATGTCTTCATGTGGTGCATGAGCGTCAGAGTGGGTCTTTCAGCCCCAGTAAGGGGTGTAAAGAGAGGAAACACACTTCCAGTGGCAGATGACAGTGACACATCACAAGCTCCACACCATCTCCCAAGATGTCCACCCACCCGTAGTGATTCAAGAGCTGCAGGTATGTCTCGGGTGGGTAGGTGACGGGGCTGAGGTAGTCACCGGAGAGGGGATGCCGAGGGTAGAAAGGAGCATAAATATAGGAGGAAATAAAAAGAAGGGACTCTAGATCCATCATGTCACCCCCCATCCCCCATTCAACAAGCCAGGATGAACTAAGTTTACTATGCTAATATATACCAAATTATAGGGCATCCCTATCCACTCTACTACCTAGGGTACCTGGTAATTCCCTTTGTAAGCAGAAAATTGAACAAGCTTGCCTTAAAACCCTGTACTGTCTTCATGTCCACTGTCTCTGCTGATAGACTGCTTCACAGGTTAACCACTCTCTGGAAAAAAATATGCCTCCTAATGATACCCCAGAACTTACCATTTCTGATTTTCAGCTGTGTTCAGTGATCCAGGGAAACTCATATGATGAAATATTGTCAGCCTTCATGTGTAATATCTGGAGTTCTCATTCTCTTTCTGTTCTCTTTGTTCTCATTCAGGGAAATTGGTTTAAATGAGGTCATAAATGAGCTCAATACACCAAATTGTTCTAAAGGTCCTGGACTTGCGTCTCATAATTCTTTTCTTGAGAATTGGCACTCCAATTATTGGTAAGCACCTTACTTTTTTATTTAACTGTTCTATACAGGGTCCCATTTCCCAAGATTGGAAATCAGCTTACATAATTCCTATTTTTAAAGGAGGTTCTACTGTGGATACTTATTGTTACAGAGCTACAGTATCTCTATATTACCTGTCTGCTCTAAAATAGTTGAAAAACATATATTAAAAAATGTTCCTCCTTTTCATCACTGTATAATTTTCTGTCCCCTTTCTCATCTGGACTTCATACTGTCATAACATTTTCCTTGTGGTTCTCCATGTCATAAATGCTATTCATACTTTGTTTGACAAAAGCAACTGACTCCTGCTATATTTCTAGATTTTGTTAACGCTCAGTAAGAAAGTGCTGCACAGGGTGTGGGGAGATTAGTAGCACATATTCCTAGGCAGAGCGAATTCCCCAAAGTTATTTTTTTTTCTTTTAGCGTACCTGAGTTTGCAGACAGATTCTCATTTATTTTCAATTCATCCGACTTTCACAGTCAAACAAAATTAGACTTGTTAGAGTGACGCAGAGCCACAGTTTAAACACCCCATTGTGTATCCATCCCCAACTCAAGGACAACAGAGAAGGTGCACACACAATTGCGTGCCCATGTCACGCTAGTGGTAGACTATTTTTTTGAATTCGCTTTGTCTGTAGATGTGTGCAATCAATCCCCCCCATAGCCTGTGTGGTGTTTCTTTATTGATATCTGTCTGCTCAGTGTGTGCACCAATCCTATTGTTCAAGTGTGGAACCAAGTGCCAAAAACCTGTCTTTCTGTATCTTGCCAAACCTCTTGACACAGTTGGCCACAATATCTTAATTTAAGAAAGGGATCTGGCTTCAACTGCAGCTTTCTTCTTTGGGTTTCATCCTCTTTTCATAACAGAATATAATACAGTCGTGATTTAAATATCGCCTCTGAACTTGTTTTAAGAAAGGGTGTTCTGCAAGGCTCTGCCCTTGGGCCTTTCAGTTTCTCTAGACATATCAATGATTTGCCTATGGCCTTTGTTAATTCATCTATGTATTTATATGTAAATGATACAGTTCTTTTCACGTCTCATATTTCTCCTGCAGTTACTTTTACAGACTCTTCAGAAGGATTTTAATAATACTCAGTGTGATTTAATAGGCCTTTAATTACAGTTTACCATAAGAAAGACTTTTTCACCCTAAATTTCCTACTGTTGTTTTTCAGACTTACCTTTTTTTTTACTTTTGATGATTGTGAACTTACTCATGCATAGTTCTACACATGTCTGTCAGTGTTCTTGGATAACTCTCTGTCTTTTGATGTGCACATTTCAGAATGTGTTGATAAAGTAAAGACTTTGTTGGGCTTTCTTTTTATCAGAATACATCTACTATTACAACTTCTGTTAGGAAACAACAGGTGTCCTCTCACTTTCTTAATGTAATTGATTACAAGGGAGTTTATTTACAGTATTAGGTGTCAGCGTGGCTCAGGTGGTAGCACATCCGCCTCTAGACCAGAAGGTTGTGGGTTCTCATCCCACACTGGGATTGGACTTACAACTAAAAAATCGCTGGCATCCAAGTGCAGTATTGAGGGGTGCTGTACTGCTGGGGTGTGCCGTCCTTCGGATGAGATGTTAAACTGAGGTCCCATCTGCCCATCCTGGTGTTGTCCTGGTAGGTGTCCAGGTGGAAGTAAAAGAACCCAGGGCACTCTTTGCAAAGAGCAGGGAACATTTCTGGTGTCCTGGTCAACATTCCCCTTCCCATAAACCAGTTCTTGCATTTACCCAGGCTGTGTGGGTGATGATGTGCAATATGGCTGCCACCACACATTCAGTCACTTCACTACCAGTCTAGCATTGCTTGTAAAGTGCTTTGGAATACTGTGTATGAAAAGCACTATATAAATGCTGATTCTTCTTATCTATAGTGCAGCATCTTAATCTCATCTATCAACACTGGATTTCCCCTACTACAGAGTGATTCATGTGATCATAGGAATGTTACATCATGCTCATCACAGGTTTTTGTACCAATCTGTTAATTGGCTTTTTCCTACTAATTGAAACATTGAAACATAGACTTTGATGGCAGATAAGGACTGCTTGGCCCACCTAGTCTGCTCATTTCCCTGCAAATCCTAGTTAACCAACAGCCTATTTCTTCCTACCCTCCCCACAAGAATTGCCTTATGTTTGTCCTATGTATTCTGGAATTCCCTCACTTTTTTTGACCCCATGGCCTCCTCAGGAAGACCGTTCCATGCGTCCACCACCCTCTCTGTGAAAAAATACTTCCTTACATTGCCCCTGAGCCATCCGCCCTCCCCATCTTCAGATTCTGTCCCCTTGTTCTTGCACACCTCTTTTTTGAAAGATGCTATCCTCTTGGACTTTGTTGATTCCCTTGAGGTACAGTACTTAAAAGCTTCTATCATGTCCTCCCTCTCCCTCCTTTCCTCAATGGTATACATATTAAGCTCCTTTAGTCTCTCCTCATATGGCTTCTGTTGCAGACTCTGCACCATTTTAATTGCCCTCCTTTTAACTGCCTCTGGTGATGCCTCTCCCTATACATCCCAGTATCCCTCAGCCATCCCTACTGCCTTCTCACACTGCTTGCTAACATTTAGATAATCTTTTTTGATTAACCCCAGGTCTCTTTCCATTTTTGTTGTTGTTACTACCCCCCGCCCCCCATTGTGTACTCTTCCCCTGGGTTTTTATTTCCCAGGTGCCTTACTTTGCACTTCTTTGCATTGAATCCAAGCTGCCATACTTCAGAACATTTCTCCAACCTTGCCAAGTCCCTTCTCATCCTTTATACCCCCCTTGTGTATCAACCCTGTTGCAAATCTTTGTGTCATCTGCAACGAGGCATACTTTTTCTTCCAGTCCCTCTGCAATGTCACTTATGAAGACATTAAAAAGGACTGGACCCAGTACTGAACCCTGTGGCACCCCTCTAGCAATCCCCTTTCTTCAGAGTGGACTCTGTTTAATATTACCTTCTGTGTTCTGTTGTCCAGCTAATGTTTTACTCAGGCTACCACCCTGGGACCCACTCCAAAGCTGGCTAATTTGTTTATTAATCTTTTGTGTGGGGCTACCAAATGCTTTGCTAAAGTCTAGGTAGACCATGTCTACAGCCCCTCCCTGGTCTACTACTTTGGTCACACAGTCAAAGAAATCAATTAGATTTATCTGACATGACCTTCCCGATGTGAATCCATGCTGCCTTGGGTCCTGTGCCCCACTGGCCTCTAGGTACTCAACAATTCTTTCCTTCAGAAGTGATTCCATCATTTTCCCTATCACTGAGGTAAAACTGACAGGTCTGTAGTTTCCTGCCTCTGTCTTGCTCCCACTTTTATGAAGAAGAATCACATCCACCCTCCTCCAGTCCTCAGGTACTACACCATCCTCCCATTATTTGTTAAAAAGGGTAGTCAGTGGTGTCACTAGCTTTCCCCTTAGTTCTTTTAGAATTCTGGGGTGAATCCCATCAGCTCCCATTGCTTGGTCCACCTTCAGTTTTAGGAGTTCTTTCAGAACCCTTTCTTCTGTGAAAGGACTGGTTTTGACCCCCCCTATCCAGAGTGCTTCTATTGATTGGATTAGGTACCTCCCCCTCCTCTTCTTTTGTGAATACTGAGCAGAAATATTCATTCAGTATCCCTGCTTTTCACTGTCCCTCTCTGCCCACCCACCATCCCCTTTATTCAGCCTCACTATCCCTCCCTTTGTCTTTCTTTGCTCCCTAATGTACCTATAAAAGATTTTATCCCCCTTCTTAACTGAGTTGACTATCTTTTCCTCAGTTTGGGTCTTTGCTATTCTGACTGCTTTCCCCACTTCCTTCTGCTTTAACTGGTACAGTTCTCTGTCCTGCTCCTTCTGTGTTTCCTTATACTTCCTAAATGCTATCTTTTTCTCCCTAACCTTCCCCGCCACCTGTTTTGAGAACCATAGTGTTTTTGTCTTTCATTTAGATTTGTTTATTTGCTTCACAGAAAGGCCTGCTGCCTCTGTGATGGCACTTTTGATGTTTCCCCATTGTTGCTTCACCCCTCCTTCTTGCCTGTTTGCTAGTGCTTTTCTGAGGCACTCTCCCATTTTGACAAAGTCAGCCTTCCTGAAGTCCAGTACCCTCTCTTTTTTATGACTTGACTCTGTAGCCAAGTTTATAGTGATCCACACTGTTTGGTGGTCAATTGTCCCCAGATGGCTACCCAATTGTAGATCTCAGATCCTTTCTCCATCCCCATTTGAGAGTACCAGGTCTAAGATTGCTCCCTCCTGAGTGGGTTCCAACACTAGTTGTCTGAGGCATGCCCCCTGTAGGGCATAGAGAATGGCCCTGCTCTTGGATGTGGTTACAGCAAAGGAGCTCTATGCATATTCAGGTCCCCCACCAACAATATCTCCCCTTTCTCTGCCATCCTAAGGATGCTGTCTATCATTTTCCTGTCCATTCCCTCCCCCTGAGACGGAAGTCTGTATACAACCCCTTCGCTGATTGTGGTGCCATTTCCAGTCTCCAGGGTGACCCACAGTGCTTCCTCTCCTCCTCTCCCTATTTACCATTTTGTTCTGTCGCTTTATCACCAGTACAATTGGTATGTATATGATTCAAACTAATTAGGCTCCGGCAGATTTAACTAAACTCATCCCACTAGCATCATGCTCTTATAATTCACATTCTTCATTGCTCTTTTCTCTCATAACCCCTAGAAGTCAAGCAAAGGCTGTAAGCTATTAGCTTCTCTCTTGCTCATTCATGGCTGAGCTTGCAAAATGTCCTTAAACTGAAATCAGTGGTGTCTGTCTTTATATTCAGAACACTGAGGTTTTGTGTTTATACCCTCTGAGAGTGTGATAAGTAAAATGCATTATATTATTTATGCTATTTGATTCTTTTATGTTAGTGTTGTTTATTATCCAGTGGACATTCATTCTTTGTATGTGCAGTTCCACTTACTTTAAAGATTTATTGTCATGCTTAGTGATGTGAGTCGGCTGTGGTGAGGTCTGAGGGGGTAACATGTCAAACAGAACATAGCACCAGTGGAATCATTTTTTGGTTAGCTTATCCACCCCAGAAATGCACACATGGGCCCCGATTCCAAAAGGTGTTATTCCTGGCACTAGGCGATTTATGCAGAACCCGATGGTGCAAATTGCAACTTACACCAGGCATAATAGCAGTTGCAATTCCAAAAGGCACCTTGTGCCATGCCATATGCAGACTGTGCCAAACGTGGGTTACACCACCCATTATGCCCACAACCTGCAGCAGCATGGCGCAAGGGTGGGTTACGGCAGCAACTGCAACCTATTCCAAAAGGGCAGCTGCCATAACCCACTTGCGCTATTCCATGAGTCACATTGGTGTAGTGGAGTTAGACCAGCAGGGAAATGGCCTAAGGGGCATTTGTTCATGCTATTTGATGGATACCCACTCCACAGAGCTGTTGCATGCACATTGCCAGACTCCCTGTACCCCCCCAACACAGCCATTCCCCCCACCCCCAAATAACGGGGACCCCTGGGGTCTGCCACACAAAATACCCCCCAAACACCAGTGCCACCTGGACAGCCCTCCCAATGCCCTCTGGTGCATGTGGCAGTGTTCTGGGGTGGGAGGCTTCAGGGAAGCAGCTATCCACTGGCTGTGACTTGCAGCACCCAGGTCCATTATGCCATTCCTGTGGTGCTAGCCTGCGGTTGCCACAAGTCACAAGATGTAGGTGCCAGGGATCCTGCCTGTCTTGGAATATGGTGCAGAGTCCCTGGCATAGCACTGCATGGTGCAACTCACACACTCCCGTGAGTTGCACCATGCATCTTGGAATCAAGCCCCTAGAGTTGCATACCCATGATGCTTTGTGCTGGGTTGAGGCATTTGATTGTATGTATGTTGGCAGAAACCACACAAAGTGGAAAGTATCTGACTTCTTGTACTGTTTATGCATCTTGCATACTCTTTTTAGTTCTTACTAGCATTTATATTATGGTACTTCACCTCTTTTTGTTTTCTACTCACTAGAAAAAAAAACTGGGGAGTTCAATTGCATCTGCTCTCATACCTTCGCCTAGCAGTAATTGGTCCGCCATAGGGAATTTGTTCTGTGTTGGAAAGAAATTGTCAGCTATTCAGCAGCAGTTGGCCAGTGGATTTTCAGATGTTGACACTGGCAAGATATTGTTTGTGCCATAGATTTCACTTCTTTTGTGAAGCTGAATATTTCAGTGGCTGTGTTTTCATAGCCTGTTTTGCATGAAATACACTAGATATGTGGGAATCTAATGTGATTTTCCATCCAGTGTGGCAGTTGATGCAAGTTAGACCATCTATTTGTGGTCTAGCTTGTGTCAATCTTGGAGACCGTTTTTACAGTACTTGCGCCTGAGATTTGGCGAGAGCTGCCATAAATTGGGAAGACTGTTGCTACTGCATCCAACTTTTGAAAACCGGGTGCAGTTGCATCAGAAGGGATTGATGTAGCAGCAGAAATAAGGTGTTGTGATACAGGGCTTGATGTAAACCCTGCACCACCCTTTGAAAATCCAGCCCATGGTCTTCAATACATCTTAGTACCATTGGTACTTCTATTAACTACTGATAGTGCCTAGACTGAAAAACATAATTTACATTTATGCAGTTCTGTTCTTGCACTGCACCCCAAATGCTTTACAAGCAATGTATCTACACAGGATAGCCTAACCATGATGCTACATCTCATTTTCAGTGGGGTCCTGCTTCTGCTTTGGGCAGCTGGATGCCACTAAGAAGTACCATTGGTACCCTGATTGTATTTATTTTTTGTCGACCGGGCAGGTACACTGGCTCCCAGCACCTTCTTCAGGTATGGTCACAATTATAAACAAGAATTTCTCTCAATTTGGTTACCGTTTTTTTAAATGAATGAAATGAACATGAGGAAGAAGCAATAGCTATCCAACTGCGGGAACCCAGATAACTTTTATTTCAATCACTCCGGAGGAGGTAGGCACAGTGGATGGGTCTATTGCTTTAAACTGAATGAATATTCATCTTGCTTAGGGGAAGTTGCACAGTTAAGGAAGAACTGCACTGAACCTGTATGTCATTTTCCCCCAGCAGATGCCGTTTTTAAGTATTGCTTCCAATTATATTATTGTTCCAGCTACACAGACCATTTAGTAACTTCACTGGGTGTTTCTGTTTTATGCTCTGGTGATAAGTACCATTTTAGAATTGTGTGATGTCGTTTAAGTCCCTCTCGATCAGAGTTCTGTAGTAGATAATAGGTGTATTGTGAGAACACTGTACAATAAAATCTTACTGTAGCAAAGACAAAATCTACTCCATAGAGCTTTAAAATAGTCCTTATCACCAGTGTGTAGATCAGAAACACTGGTTTCTAAAAAGCCTGCACAGATGGAACAATAGTTAAAATTCATCCATTATTTAAAAGACAGTTTCCACTGAGAAAAATGACTTGCAGGCTTAGTGCAGTTCTCCTTCTATTTAGCCAGTCCTTAGTAGAAATCTTTACCCGACGCTTATCCTCTTCCCTTTTATCTGTAACAGAGTGCATATTTGCATACAATTATTTATGATAAAACATAGTAAGTGCATGGAACTTTTAACGTTGTTCTTGATTCTAAGAATAAAATGTTTTAAAGCAGATAGTTTGAGATAAGGTACTGATTCAGGCACAATGATACCATTAAGTATTTTAAGGTTCTAATGCATACTCACAGTCTAATGGGATTTCTTTTCATTCTGTTTTACTCCACTTTGCTTGCTTGAGGAATTCTTCCTCATCAGGACACCTTCAGGGCACCTTGACCCACACCTCAGCCAAGTTACTCCAACTTCTCATAGGGCTTACCTGCCTGTGTCCCATCGGGCTGCCGTGCTCTACCTCCATGGTGTCTTCATGACCGGGGTTCTCCAAACCCTTTGGGATTCTAAGTCTTCCAGCAATCAGGGGAGACTGGGTCTGAGTTGGAGGGTACAGGGCCTGCAGACAGGCTGCAGTCTCTCACTCTGCATTGGGGGAGAGTTACCACTTTTTTGGTTCTCCATCCCTGAAGATGTAGCTAACGCAACCAATGCAGCCATCAATGTTAGTGGCACCCACCCCTTCCCATCTTGTGGTCCCAGTTGTAACCCTACTGTGGTCACCTAGGGGATGGTGTTGCAGCAGAACAGCACCCTCCTACTTCAGGAGGAAAGGAGAGTCCTCTGGGATTCTTAGTCTTCCTCCCTCCAGTCAGCCCTTTGACAGCTCGAGCACATTCCTGAAGTCAGGTCTCCAGCATCATGAACAGTAACCCTACTGCTGCACCAGCAGATCAGCTCAGGGAAATGTTTCATTTTTCTGTGAATACTCACAGTGACAAGGAACTTTCAGCAATAACAAGGATCTTTGACACATCAGTTACTGAGTGAGAAGCATCATTCCCATCAGGTTGGATTTTTATTTTATTTATTAGCTGTTTTTTTTCCTCTCAAAATACTAGAAATATTCTTTCAACTGTTCCCTAGCACGGCAACTTGCCACTAATGAGTTAGGGGTCTTACCACACACCACTGGGGATAAATGCCTTCTTTCACTGCGGCTCCTTATGTATTTGATATACAGTGTGTGATAAAAGCCCCTTTTTCTTTGCCAAAATAGTACTGGTAGTATACATAAGTGTGGGTTCTTTCCTAGACCCTGTTTCTGTAAAGACTGTGCACAACAGCATTTCTCTAACCCGGGCATGACATGGTAGGTTGGCTACCCGCTATGCTTATGTTGTAAAAAAAAAAAAACTCTTCCTTTCTTTCTGTCTTCTGTTTTCCTACCCATACTTAGTTGTGCACGCTGTACTGTGAGGCTAAATAAACGATTACTTTACTTCCTGGTAGTCTTAAATAGAAGTATTGTGGATTGTCTTGTCCCTGTTTAAGAAAGCCTGTGTTACTGCTATTTTGTAATGGTAAAAAGACAGAGAAGCTATCTTTCAGCTGCACTCACTCTCCTGTATGTTTAAAAAGACCCTGAATTTGGTTTGGGTCAAGTACACTGTGTACTCCTGTTGAGCAATGTATAATGTGCTGAAACCTGCTATAATTTAAGTAAAAAGCACATATCTGTAAGAGAGACCCTGTTGAAGTGCATCTGTGTGAAAGAAAAGCCCACAGGATAGTTTAGGTAGAGCAAGGACTCTGTGTGGTTCTGTGTTAAGAGTTATGCAGACAAGAAAGATGATGTGCTTATGTTATAGGCATGAAAATGAAGGCATAAAGGTAGCAAACCTCAGTAAAAGAAAGCTGTGTATGCCTGCATTTTATTGCTACTCAGTGTAACACTCAGAACAATGTTTAAATTGTTTAAAATGTTTAAATGTGTAAACATTCATGTACAAAGCTACAAATGCATTTCTCTGCTTTAAGCTTGGTTTTTGTATAGAAAAACCTGCAGCTAGGCAAGTTCTGTTTTTCTTTTCTCCCTCTCCTGTGCACTCACCAATCATTCGCTGCTTTCTAGCTGGGTGCTATGGGTGTCCTATAGGAAGTCAGTGGCTCCTGTGCTGCCTGTTTTATAGTATCCCTAGCTGTCTGTCACTCTTGTGAGGGAGGAGTATCTCTGGGCTGACAGTGCACAGAGCAAAGTTCATGGTGTATGAAATGGTTAGGGATTGTGGAGGGAAACCGGATTTCCTGGTGCATTTGGGAACTAATGATCTAGAGGGAAATAGCGTTTTGGAAATCCAAGCAAGGTTCCAAGAACTTGCCAGAGTCTGTCGGGATAACGGATGCAACATTTCCTTTTTGGAGATATTGCCAGTACCAAAGACCTCAGTGGAGAAAAAAATGAAGCTCACAGAGGTTAATGACTGGCTCAGGAAGTGGGGTGAAGAGAGTGAGTTGGGGGTGTTAGGGAACTGGAATGGAGTTTGGGAGGATAAGGAACTATATGCCAAGGACAGGTTTCATCTTGCCCCATTAGGGAAGGAAGTCCTTAAACAGGGGATGGCTGACTACATACAAGAAAGGTGGGGTTTAAACTTGTAAGGGGGGGAAGGGATAAGGGAGGGGCTGACCAGAAACCCTCTCCTTCAGATGAGGGGAGTAGCCTTCAAACCCAAGGGCGGGAGGGGGGAAACAGACTGGAGGTGGAGGTTTCAGGAGAAGCAGGGGGAGGATGGAAGTATAAGGAATCTGGGTGGGGTTCGACAAAGAGGATCAGGGATAAGGGGTGGGGGCTGGTCTTAGTAAATGCCAGGAACTTGGGAAACAAGTTGCCAGAGTTCCAGGCCATGCTGTTCGGGGGGGGGGTGGATGTGGTGGCGGTCACGGAGACGTGGCACAACAAAAACCATGACTGGGACCTAAATGTATGGGGGTACACTATGCTTAGGAAGGATAGAAAG
Source organism: Neoceratodus forsteri (assembly GCA_016271365.2). NCBI lineage: Eukaryota > Metazoa > Chordata > Ceratodontiformes > Ceratodontidae > Neoceratodus > Neoceratodus forsteri. The sequence goes on along the minus strand of CM028138.1, from coordinate 68,252,316 downwards.
GAGGGCAGAGGGGGTGGAGTGGCTATGTTCATTAGAGATGACATAGAAATTGCTATGGTAGAAGAGGCAGAGGGAAACATGGAGGCCTTATGGGTCACCCATGATCCCCAGCAGGAGATAAGGTCAAGCTGGGAGTAGCATAGGCCCCCGGGATGAGGATGTTCTAGAGGATGGTTTGCTGGACACATCATTGCCCAGTGTGGTCCAAAAGGGAAGGAGTGGTGTTGATGGAGGACCTTAATATGCCAGGTACAAACTGGGAACCATGTCCTCTAAGGTGGCCAAGGAGCAGAGGCTGCTGGATGGCTTCCAGGATGTGTTCTAACACAGCATGTGATGGAGCCCACAAGGAGGGGCATGTCCTGGATGCAGTTCTGGCAGATGGGGATCTGGTAAGGACATGGTTGTACAGGACCCCTGACTGGGAGTGACCACAATACTGTCTGGTTTCAAATAAGCATGGGGGAGTGGGGTGAGATCTAGGACACTGGCAGTGGACTTCAGGGGGCAGACTTTATGAGCATGGAAATATTCTCAAGGATCACTTGAAGGGATTACCTCAACGACAAGTGTGGAAAGAGATGGGAGGTCATAAAACCGGGACTTCATGAGGCAGTCAGGATCTGCGCTAAGTTGAAACATAAGAGAGCAAGGTCACATAAACCATGCTGGTGGTCCAGTGAGGTACAGGTAGCAGTCAGAGAAAAGAAGGCGGCCTACAAAAAATATAAAACAACAAGAGGGGATAGGGATAAGGAAATGTATCAGCTTGCATCTAGAAAAGTCACCCGTATGGTGAGGGGAGCAAAGTCCAGTAAAGAGCAGCAGCTGGCACAGGGGATACATGGAGGGGAAAAGGGGTTCTTCCGGTACATTGGAGAGCGGATAAAAACTAAAGGCCATCTCAGCAGCTTGAGATCAGAAGGAGGGTGGGTGGAAGAGGCGAGGGACCAGGCAGAGGTATTTATCGAGTACTTTGCCTCTGTGTTCACTAGGGAGGGGGATGGGATATCTACAAAGCAAGGCATGAAGAGGATAGAAGCGGCAGTGAGTGGGATCAGGGGAGCAACAGAAATGGAGCAAGAGGGAGGGAAAGGTACCCCAGGGGTGTCACATCTGGATAAGGATAAAAAGACCAGTAAGGTGGAGGGGACGGATGATGCTATCTCCGCCAAAAGGGTGTGGTTAGCCCTCAAGGCCCTAAAGAAAGACAAATCTCCTGGGCCGGATGGCATTCATCCGAGAGTACTATGGGAATTGACGGACATACTGGCTGCACCCCTGGCGGAACTTTTCAGCAGGTCACTTGAGCCAGGGAGGGTACCTAGGGATTGGCGAGAGGCACATGTGGTATCAATCCATAAAGGGGGGTCGAGGGAAGTACCAGGTAACTATAGACCCATCAGTTTGACCTCGGTGGTGGGAAAATTAATGGAGAGTATACTAAAGGAACAATTGGCGGTGTACTTGGAGGAGGTGGGAGGTCTGGATAGTCGGCAACATGGGTTTGTGCCAGGTAGATCATGTCAAACTAACCTTGTGGAGTTCTATGAATGGGTAACATCAGAACTGGACAAGGGTAAGCCTGTGGATGTATTATTCTTGGACTTCAGCAAGGCCTTTGACTCTGTCCCCCACAATGGTCTGGTGGAGAAACTGATAGGGTTAGGAGGAGGCCCTTTGATGGTCAGATGGATTGAAAACTGGCTAGCTGGACGACTCAGAGAGTAGTGGTCTGTGGGGAGCTCGAACCCTAGAGAGGTTGGTAATGGGTACCACAGGGTTTGCCCTGGGTCCGATCCTGTTTAATGCATACATATCGGACATCAGGGAGGGTATAGGGTGTGAATGAGTCTCTTTGTGGATGACTCCAAGATGGGAGCAGTAGTTGAGGGAGAAGAGGAGGTTGGCCTCCAAGGGACCTGGACACCCTGGAAAGCTGGGCTCACACATGGAAATTAAATTTCAATATCACCAAGTGCAAGGTGTTGCATCTTGGTTGGGGAAACCCTAAACACAGGTACACCCTGGGAGGGGAGGCGCTGGAGGCCTCAATAGGGGAAAAAGACCTAGGGGTCATGGTGGATACATGTATGAATAACTCTGAGCAGTGCAGGAGAGCAGCTAGCAAGGCAAACAGGATGTTGGGATGCATCATAAGGGGGATAACCTCTAGGAGCAAGGAAGTGATTCTGCCGCTGTACAATGGACTGGTTAGACCACACCTTGAGTACTGTGTACAGTACTGGAGACCACACTTGAAGAGGGACATACAGCTCCTAGAGAGGGTACAGAAGAGGGCAACAAAGATGATACGAGGGCTAGGGGATTTGACTTATGAGAACAGACTTAAGGAGCTCTGCCTGTTTTCATTGGAGGAGAGAGACAGGGGGGACATGATTGAGGTCTTCAAGTACCTCAAGGAATAAATAGGGTAAACATGGAGGGATCTTAGACTAAAGCAGGGAGGTATCACTAGAGGGCATGGTTTGAAGTTGGAAGGTGGAAGGGTGAGGGGGGAAAAGAGGAGGAGGTTTTTCACTGAGAGGGTGGTGGACCCTTGGAATGCACTGCCTGGTGAGCTGGTTCAGAGATCCATAGTGGAGGTCTTCCAGAGAGGGTGGGACAGACACAGAAAGTGGATGTATCAGATGATGGCCTGTCCCGGGGGGGTGGGGATGGATGATAGGGGTTTCTGGAGCACAAGGGATGGGAGGGTCTCGGCACCCAACTAAGGATCTAGGTTCGAGCAGACTCGATAGACCGTAAGGCCTAATCTGCTGGCAAATAGTATGTTAGTATGAGTTACACCTCATTTGACACACCTTCAACCTTATTAAGGATTTTTAGATAAAATATCATGTCTTTGTGATAATACAGTTGCTGACTAACTGATTATTTGTAGTAAGGTATTTTGTTTGCTATTCCAACAAATTTTTTAATCAGAATATAAAGAGTATTTTGTATATTTTGATTATTGGAGGTTTGTCCAGCTTCTTAGGAAGGAGTTGGTTGGATATTTAAGAGCTGCCTAGAGACCCTGTAGTCAGATCAAGTTAGGGATTGAACCTGGTGAGTTCTCCCTTGAAACTGGATCGCTAAGTCTGAGCTCAAACACAGACCCATGTCAGCGAGTCATTTCCCTTAACTCCCAGAACTGTGCCTTTTCATTTTATTTTCTAGTTAGGGCAAGTAAGTGAGCTGAAATGCTGAATTACTGAATTTGCTGAAACTGTATTCTAAAAAAATAGCTGAATTGTTGAACTGATATAAACTGCTATATCTCTGCATGTTCTGAACTGAAGAACTGTACTGCAATAAAATTATAAGCTTGAGTTATTTTTTTTTATTTTATTCACAATAAATCTAGATATACATTTTGTGTGTCCAACCACAATACTATTTGTCTGAGGGGTTGTTACTACTGCACCCGAAACGCAGTATGCCACATTATTCTTAATGCTGTTTCTAGTGTTTTACCTTGTTATAGTTTAAAACTGCCTTTCTTTCCACTGTAATCTCTCTGTCTGGCTTATTGTTCTATGTGTCCTGTTTCTAGGTTCTAAGGGGAAATAGACATATAGCATATGGTTAGAGCTTATTGTATATGGAAAACGATTGTTTTCCAAATGTTGTTGTAGGGCAGTTCAAAGGTCAGAAAATCTGTTGTACTATCATTGTGACATCACGTCGATAGTTCAACAACTTTTTACCCTTGACCTGACACCCGATTGGCTCAGCCAAGACTCTCTGTAAAAAAATTAAAACAAACATGGCAGCGCAATTTATCAAGCGCCGGGCAGCGGCGCCACTGACAGTTGAATTCAGAGCCAGGACACAGAGTGCCATACATGGCTCCATTTCGGAAAAACAGATTCTTTTTTTTTTTCTAATTTTAAATCTAAGCAGTGCAGAGAAGATAAAGTTAGAAGCCAGACTGGACGGAGAAGGAGTGGCAGCGGGGGGATTGGGAGCGAGCAGGAGCACCAGGAGGAATGAAGCAGCACCCACAGCAAATAATTTCAATCAAATAATGAGAAACAAACAAAAAAATATATACTATATAAAACAGTGGGTGGCTAAACATCCACAACTAAGGCTGCGTTTCCATCTCAGGGAGTTGATGGCATCAACAAGACCTCTCGAGCTTTGGTCTCGAGGTCTCTATGATTTCATCAACCCCACTGATGGAAACACAGCCTTGTTGTGGATGTTCATCCATCCACTATTCTATATGTGTTCACTCGGGGGAAGCCATGGGACTGTACAGAGTGTCTCTGCAACATGTGAGGTTTGGTGGTTTTTGCTTCGTACTTTCCACCCTGTAAAAGGCTACATGGACCTGGGCTAAAGGAAACAACCATTTGGTGATAAAGGAAAGAGAAGGGGCGGAAGTGGAGGTTCGAAATAATGATGCAGCCAACCAGAGTGCTGGTCCTGCTGAAGTTTTTATAATGAGTTTACAGTGGGCAGAGTTTGGCATGGGCTGCCTCCACTGAACCATGGGCCAAGGCCCTTTTATTCACTGAGGACAGCCCATGGTATTGTATGGAATGCTTGTGCAACATGCAACGTTTTATGGGGGTTTTTTTCTTAGTTTCTACCTTGCAAGAAGTACCCAAGTATAGCATATAGACCTGGGTTAAAGGGAAATGAACTGCTTAAAAACACCATTGGAGAGAAGGACAAGCTTTTGTTATAACTTAGGTATTGAGAAGAGGAAAAAAAACCTGTTGAGGAAACCTTTGGGGATCTAAGGCCTCAGTTAACCTTTCCTCCAGGCAGAATTAAGATGTATCCAGTCAAAATGCTGACAGCACATTCATGCAGTCAAAAACCACATGGGCAAAAATGCGTGTGAGGTCCCATAGTTTTTATATATAATCTAGCGTGGTTTCGGACCATGCTTAGATTACAGGGATCACGCCACGTGGTTTTCACCAGCGCCATTTTTACTTTTAGCGAACTGACCCAGTGCCTAATCTGAATTTAAATAGCTCCCAGAGATGCTGAGGGATGAACTGCACTGGACTGGTGGACAGACTGGGATTACATGGTGCAGGTGAATTGCTACCTAGAGATTGTTGCAAAATGGAGGAAACAATTGGCATAGATGGCCCTGGATCAGAGGGGTGATTCACTGGCTGGACTAGAGTAGTTCGCAGTACTGAAGCAGGCATTAGAGCCACTGAAACCATGGGCATTAGAACCATGGTGTCAGAATCTGTAACAGGGATTAGAACTGTTGGTTGTGGTGAAGCAGTCATTAGTACCACTGAGTCATAGGCATTACAACCATGGTGATGGAATATGTAACTGACATTAGAACTGTTGAGCATAGCAAAGAGATGTGAGAACTCATGAGTTACAATCTTAGTCCTGTTAGTAGTCGGAGCAGCTGAAGTGGCTTGCTGAGATTATGAAGAAGACAACTCTGAGGAATGCAATAATGAGGAAGACTCTCCTCTATAGTAGCAAGTTTTGTTTCCAGATGACAGACAGAGGGCCTGATTTTAAACATGAGGTTGTGCAATTCAGTTAAAAGGTCAGAAGGAGGACCTAGAAGCTTATCAGTGTCTGGTTTTACTGCTTGATACAGACTGAATAATTGTCTCTTCATAGAGGAAGCATTAAATGGTATATCCATGGATTGGAGCGCGTCTATAAATTTGATAGAAGTCCATTCCTTATATGAAGGAGAAGTCATCTTAACTTCCTAACCATGCTTCAAAACTGGATCAGAGGACACAGATGCATAGGACAAAGATGTTGCTGAGGTGTAGGCTGACAGCATGAGCCGTGGTAAGGGCAGAGGCATTCCAAGGCTTAGGAATTTCTGCTGTCAAGCCAACAGCCTCATTCAAGGCAAGATGTACAGGTAGGTATAGGAGCTATGGGCTTTCAAAACCGCAGCCACTTGCAGAGCGTGATAGCCAGACTCTGTGGGCATTTAAAACCGCAACAATCCTAGGGGATGGTAAGCCAGGAGCCACGGGCAGTGAAAATCATGGCCATCTGAATATCACATGAGGTCCAGCAGCTGTGGGCGTTCAAAACCACAGCTGCCTGCATGACCCAGTAGATCAGGAACTGTGGGCATTTAAAATCACAGCCACCTAAATATCATGGTGGAGCCAGGAGACGTGGATATGTAAAAACACGGCCACCTAAATATCATGGTGGAGCCAGGAGACGTGGATATTTAAAAACACAGCCACCTAATCAGAAAAGTAGGTCCAGAAGCTGTAAAGGGGCAACAAATTCCATTCCACTGTCATGGTGTGCCAGTGCAACAAAACTGCAAGAGAAAACAAAGAACCGCACCATCATCTGTGTGTGCCGTGTAAACGACTTTATTAGTGCTCCAGCCAGTAGCAACAAAATCCAAATCAGTAACTGTTCCTGTATTGGTTTTGTATCTAGTACATCATCAGGAAGTGTCAGTTACCATCTACCATCCAGTTAAAAGTGCTGCAGTTAAAGTGACAGTGTGTATTAAAAATGCATATATTGCTGAATTAAAACTACATTTCTATTATATAAATATAGAATAAATATTTTTAAGTTACTAACTCATAGTTAGAAATATATTGGCAACAGATTATTTTATAAAAAACACTTTCTGGTACATCCACAAGAAACAAAAATAAACGTAGATAGCTGGAAGGATCCCTGTATAAAAATATGCAACAATGCAATGGTAGAAATGTTTATTGTGATGTCTCTCTGGATATAAGTGTGTGCACTTTGTGCTAACCATGATTATTATACCTGTTCTTTTTTAGGTAATGATGGAATCTAAGTACCTCTTCTAGAAGAGTTTCATAAGCTTCTTAAAAATTCTCTAGATATGGACTCCATCAAATATTACCGTTAGTTATTTAGAGCCCTACAGCTGGGATAACATCAATTGGATATACCAGAAAGTGCTTTTTATAAAATAATCTGTTGCCAATATATTTCTAACTATGAGTTGGTAACTTAAGAATACTTATTCTATATTTATATAACAGAAATGTGGTTTTAATTTAGCAATATATGCATTTTTAACACACGCTGTCACTTTAACTACAATACTTTTAACTGGATGGTGGATGATAACTGATACCTCCTGATGATGTACTAGGTACGAAACTGGTAGAGGAACAGTTCCTGATTTGGATTTTGTTGCTGCTGGCTGGAGCACTAATAAAGTCTTTTACACAGCATATGTGGATGGTGGTGCAGTTCTTTCTTTTCTCACAGAAGCTGTAAGCATTTAAGATCATAGCCGCCTGACTGGCACAGTAAGTCCAGGACCTGTGGGTGTTGGAAATTGTAGCTGCCTGAAGGCATGGAAGTGCAAAATACTGGTACCACTTGTTGAGACACTAGTGAACCCTTGTATCGTAGAAGTGAGTTAAATGCTGCTATGCTTTATGACTAGTAATGTTGAGCTGGCAGTATAGCCTAGAGGATAGAGTAATGAATTGTGAATGAGCTTAGTACATCCAGCAGACTTGGGTTTGATTCCAACAGCCTCCACTTGCATACTGTATAACTCTGAGCAAGGCATTTAACCATCCCAGTGCTCCTGGGTCACCCCTGAAAACAGGCACTTGTGCCTCTCTTCCCAGTTGCCAAAAGAGTAAAATAAATGTTGAGAATTTTACATTGTGATTCTGGTGGGTGGAAATTGGCATGGGCTGCCTTCACTGTATTAGGGTCAAAGCCCTTTAAATCTAAGTGAAATAATGTGGTCTGAGTAAAAATAAATATCCCAAAATAACTGGATTTATTTATTCAACTTATTCACTGCTAGTGTGGTTTATATATGATACTGTATAATTTACACAGATGCAATAGCACCTGTATGTTAAGGGTGATTAAGTGCATGTATCAAAAATTGGGTTTTTGACAGCTTATATCATGAAAATCTTAGCCTCTAGGACAGTGAAATTTGGTGTGTACAGTCTCAGTCCTAGGCACTAAGTTTTTGGCAACCTTGGCAAAAATCAGTTTGATGGTTCAGAAGTTATTCATTTGCGAAAATAAGTAAAACATTCCAAATTAAGACTTTTGGGCCAGATAATCAAACCATTGCACCTAGCACAAAATTGTAGCACTGGAATAGTGCTGGATTTGCGTGAGGCTGGAATATTCAAAAGTTCTATTAGCGCCAGCGCTGTGTGGTAGCACTGATGCTAATAGATAATAGTATGCGGGGCGGGGATAGAGGAGCACCCATGAATGCCAGCAGCATGGCATATTCAAAGGTATAGCGCCGTGCTACAGGCATTAGTGCGACCTGTAGTGTGGTGCTAGACACCACTGAAAAAAAGCTGTTGGTAATGCGTCGATGCCCCCCACCATGGACCCTGTAGCTGCAGTATATCACAAATCTCTCTGGTAGTCTAGTGGTCCCCACCCCCAAGCATGAATCCGACCCCGGTACATGTAAAACACGTCAGTTTCCTAGTAGCCTAGTGGACCCCAACACGAATCCTGACCCCCGGTACATATAAATCCACATATATTGCCCTGGTAGTCTAGTGGTCCCCCCACCCTTCCAGCATGAATCCCAATCCCCGGTACATATAAATCACAACAGTTTCCCTGGTAGTCTAGTGGAACCCCCACCCAGCAGTGATGCAGTGCCCTCGCTCATCCCAATGCATGCCACAAAGAGAGACGGCGACTGGCTCTGCCCTCCTCTCACCACCACAGCCAGCCACTGACTGTGGTATGCATGAGTGCTATGGAAATGAATCAGCTGATTAATTTTCATACCACTCATGCATACCGCAGTTGGCGACTGGCCATGGTGGTGAGAGGAGGGCAGAGTCAGTCGCAGGCTCTGTTTGTGGCATGCATTGGGATGAGCGAGGGTGCCGTGTCACTGTCAGGTGGGTGGTCCACTAGACTACCAGGGAAACTGACATGATTTACATGTACCAGGGGTGGGATTCATGCTGGGGGTGGGGTCCATCTAGACTACTAGGGCAAGTTACATGATTTACATGTACTGGGGTCGGTATTCGTGTTGGGGGGTGGGGGACCACTCAGACTACCCGGCAATTTATGTGATTTATATGTACTGGGAATCAGGATTCATGCTGGGGAGGGAGGAACCACTAGACTACCAGGGACAATAGATGTTTTACATGTACCGGGGGTTGGGATTCATGCTGGAGGGGGTGGGTCCCTCTAGACTACCAGGCCAAGTTACGTGATTTACATGTACTGGGGGTCGGGATTCATGCTGGAGGGGAGTGGGGGAACCACTGGACTACCAGGGAGTGGGACCAACACACGTGAGAACAGAGACCATGATGACTGAGAAGGGCTGCCTGGCCCAGCCCATCTGCCCAGGTCCCTATATATTGGATGGTTGTGCTGCACAGCCCAGTGACCCTACAGCTGACATCCCCCCCGACCCCAGCAGGTTTGCCTTATGCCTGCCCCATGCATACTTGTGCCCCCCAACTTTGTTCCACCCACACCTGCTGTGGGCCGCCTCTGTTGGTGTGGGGTGGGGGCGTCATCCAGGGCAACGTGTGGCCACAGGTAGTGTGTGTGTGTGTGTGTGTGTGTGTGTGTGTGTGTGTGTGTGTGTATATATCTATATATATATATATATATATATATATATATGCATGCATGTGTCTCTGTATCTATCTATATTTATAGAGCGCTACAGATCTACTTATATATATATATATCTCATTGTGTACTGCTTGCAGTGATGCATAGGTATGTTGTATGCACTGCTTGTACCTGCCAGCACACAGTTCCTGATGCTTCCTGCCTGTGCTTCCATTCCGACCAACAGGGGTTGCTGTGGGCATGCCTTGCCCTGCAGCGTCCAGCCTGTACTGCCATTCCAACCAACAGGTGGAGCTGTGTGCACCATGCAGTAGCACCGGGCAAACTGCATGGTAATGTATGCTAAGCAGCATATATTGAGATGCAAATGTGCCTGTTTGCCCACAGATTACCTAAGTAGCCTCACTTGCATGTGAGCTTTGAATATAGCTCCTGTTTGCTCCGGGCTAACCAGTTTGCACCAGGCTAATGTGTTAGCACTGTGCAATCAGGTTAGCCCTGGGCAAACCTCACTTCAGCATAGCACAGTTCTGCAATGTGTGGCTTACATTGTTGTTTGCAGTAGATATGAGACATCTCTGTACAATCACTCACAATGTTCTCCACCTGCAACACTGTCTTTCTCCAGGGTCTAATGAGCTGCAGCTGCAGTTGCAGTTTGCACGTTCTTGTTGCTATATTCAGTGCTGTCTTATTCCCGGGCTATTTTCGCCCTGCACTCCTGGACCGGTTTGCCCAGCTTCCTTAGACTGCTATATTCAGCAGGATTAGCACTGAGCTATTCCTATTAAATATAGCTTGCGTTTTGCTTCGGGCTAAGTTTGCCCACTGGGCAGTGCTAATTTAACCCCGGGACAAAGTTTTGAATTTCTGGCCCGTAGTCTACAAAAAGCTAAAAAACTACATAGATTTAAATTATGAAACTTTTAGATTTGTTAGAGCATGTCCCACAACAGAGTCATTTTGTGGTTTGGGAATAAAATGCTTGTGGTTTTTAAGTTCCAAGGTTCTAAAGTTTTAAAATCTGCCCATGTGTAGATCATTTGAAAAACAGTTGACAAAACATGAATGTTTTTATTTAGTTACAATTAGACACAATTAAATACTTTTAAAGTTAAAAACATGAAAACAACATAATTCTGAAATGTGACAGTTGTGTGTTTTGTCAGAAGACAGTCTAATGAAACATTTGAACTGACTTTCAAAATCAAAATTAGTTACACTTAGTATTATAATTAGAAAAAAATATTCATTATTGCTTAGAAAAAATCATTGAGATGACTTTAAGGAACTCAATGTGAGCATAACAGATAACATGCATGCTTTATAAGACACAGCAAAAAAAACAACAGAAAAATAGTCAAGAACACGACCAAAAAATTAAAGAAACACAACATTTTTCTTCGATTCATGAGTTACATGGAGAATTTTAAAAACCATCATGGAAAATTAATGAATTTCTACATGACCAAAATGCTTAAAGCCACAAAATAGAAAAAAAAACAGTTGAGAACATGACCAGAAAAGACTTGTGCATTTTATACTACAATTAAAGTCTCATGTGAATAAAATATTAAGAAAGTTATGTGTTTTTTGTCCTGCAAAAAAGTTAAGACTCTCATCCAGTGTCGCATAGCACAAAGCAAGTTAGGATCATGGTATCCTGTGATGATAGTGACTGAAAATGAGAGACTGCTAATACAGTGACTCATTTTCAGTGATATCATCAAGGGCTACCCTGTGAGGGTAGCGACCCTACAGCAAAAGCTACTGCAGGGAGAGCAACCAAAAGGTGAGTATAATGAAGGGAAGGGGAAGGATAGGGGAAGGGTCCATAAAGGACTGCTGTGCCCCCTCCAGCTGAGCTACCCCTGTGGTATGGTGGTGAGGGTGGCTAGCTCTGGCTAAACAGGTATGGGTTCAGGACTAGGGACCGGGAGGGTTACAATTTTGCCGCTGCCTGCGGGTGCGGTACTTAATTTTTCCTGCAAATGCGGGCTATGCCCCCTTTCCAACATGCACCCCCCTGGAGTTAGTAATCTTTATTCAGGGGATGCAGGAGGCAAAGCCCCCCCCCTGCAAAAACACTTTGTTTTGCTGGATGTCGGGTCACCTGCAAGTGTATATCGCCAATTTGCTTTTTGGCAATATAAACTCGCCATAATAGCGATCGCTATTTTGCTATCGCTATTATGACATGGAACCAGAGTCACCTGCTACTTCATGCAGGGCCCTTTCCTGCACAAAGCAAGTTTTGACTCTACTTTCTCAAAAAGTAAGGATATTCATCGCAAAAAAAAAAAAAACTACATTAATGTACACATTATAGTTACATAGCCACAAGAGGAGGGAAATGTGGAGTTAGGGTTTTTCAACCCTAAAACCCACACCTCTTCCCAGCCCCTACTCTTGCTACCCAAGACAAGGCTACAGGAGTGTAACCATGTCCCATGTGTCTGCTGCTTCCAGCTACAGGTTTGTGGCCCAGTTTAAATGCACTTTGAACTCATCTCTGTACTGTTGTAATTTGCTTGATGTATTCTTGCCCATACCTGTACTGTTTAACTTGTATTCTGCTATTTTCCTGTATGCAACATATTACTACCGTGTTTAAGCATCTGAACTCAATATCTGTATTATTTGTATCTCCCCCTGCCCTACCCCCCGGACGCATCTGGAAACGAGCAGTTCTTCTCAGTATGGCTTTCCTGGTGAAATTTTTAAATAAATAAATACATTATAAAAATAAAGAAAGCTGTGACTGTTCTCCTGCTGTGCACAGGGCTCACAGGACACTGTGCCAATAAAGTTAAGACTGATCACTATGGACTCTACATGAAGCAACAGGCTTGTGGAGCATGGCTCCAGATCTGTAGCTTGAAGCTGCAGTCTCATGCGACATGGCCCCTGAGCTGTTGCTTAGCCTTGGGTCTTAATGATAGGGCAGAGAGAGGAATAGAGGTAAGCATTAGGGTTGAAAAATCATAGCAGCACATGTCTCTCTTTTTGTGGCTTTGTAACCCTAGCATGTGCATTAATATATATATATATAGTGGTAGCCACTGTATATATGGTGGTAGCCACCCTGAACTTCCCTCTCACTGCACTACCTCATCAGCTTAAGCACCACCTTAATGTGAGACACAAGGTCACAGGATACAGGTCTTGGGTGCAGTGTTGCATGTGTGCCACTCAAAAAGTAGCTGCATCATCACACACATTGCACCAAACATGTAACAGACTTTGAGAGTAGCCCTGTACACCACTCACTAAGCACCTGCCTCACCCCACACATTGCAGCAGACCTGTAGTGGACTTCACAAATGGCTCTTGTGAAGCAGCCACAACATCATGCGCGTTGCTCAAGACCTGTATCCTGTGGCCTTGTGTTTCACAATGTACAAGTGCAGTGTTCATCATGGAGTGTAGCTGTATTCATAATACTATGCTATTTATTTATAATGTTAAAGTACATATTTGAAAGCTGTGTGGTGCTTTGGCATTCAATATGCTGGGGTGCAGGGGAGGGTGGTTGATGGGGTGGATGGAGTTAAGGTTCAAACAGCCCTAACACTGCATTTCCTTATTTTTGTGGCTTTAATAATAAATCATAACACATGCATTAACATTGCTTTTTGCAATGACTTTCCCTTCCCTGTTGAGAAGGATAGTCATAGCAGCTTACTTTGGTTTTGGCCCTCTGGGCCATATGCAAAGCAGCTACATTATCAGAAACATTGCATCAGACCTGTAATGGATTCTGTAGGCCATCCAAAGCAGCTGCATCACATACGCTGTGCCTGACCTGGGACCTGCTTTTCATTGGGCCTGGCATCGCCCATGGACTAAGTCACCACACGCAACTCACTGGCACAGAAAACAAGTTCTTACAATGGCAAAAATACTATTAATAGCAACCTGAATGTGATGCTGCATTTTTACATGTGCAGTCATTTTGTGCAGCAGATGGGCCCTGGAACTTAATATGTCATAAAATGTAACGAATACTTTATTTCTTTGACTGGGTAACCAAGGAATTAGGTCAGAGAGGAGTGATGGATGTGGCCTACCTGAATTTCAGCAAGTCCTTCGACAGCTTTCCACATAGGAGGCTTGTAAATAAGTTGGGCAGCCTGGGAGTGGGTCCCAAGGTGGTAAAATGGGTTAGAAATTGGTTGAGGGACAGATCACAGAGGGTGGTAGTAAACAGAGTTCAATCTGATGAGAGGAGAGTGCCACAAGGATCAGTTCTGAGGCTAGTCCTATTTAATGTCTTCATAAGTGACACTGTGGAGGTGCTGGAAGAGAATGTATGCCTCTTTGTAGATGACACTAAAATCTGTAACAGGCTAGACACTTCAGGAGGGGTGGAAAAAATGAGGACGGACCTACGTAAGCTTGAAGAGTGGCCAAGAGTGTGGCAGCTAAGAGTCAATGCAAAGAAGTGCAAAATTATGCATTTGGGGCACAGAAACCCAGGGGAGGAGCACATGATGGGAAGGGGGAGATACTGATGGCCACCAAATAGGAAAGGGACCTGGGGGCAATCATATCTGATGACCTAAATGTGGTCAAACAATGTGTCAAGGCTGTGGCAAGAGCCAGTGGGATGATGGGTACATAGGGAGAGGTATCACAAGCAGAAAAAAAGGAGGTAATGATACCACTGTACAAATCATTGGTGAAACCCCATCTGGAGTACTGTGTCCAGTTCTGGAGGCCACATCTCCAGAAGAATGTAGACAGAGCAGACAGTTCAGAGAAGGACAACACAAATGGTGCAGGGTCTGCATCAAAAGCCATATGAGGAGAGACTAGAGAACCTCAGTATGTATACCCTGGAAGATAGGAGAGAGAAGGGGGATATGATAGAGACCTTCAAATACCTCAAGGGCATAAGTAAGGTACAAGAAAAAAAGATGTTCAAGAATAAGGGTTCATGACATAAGGCTGGAGGGGGGGTAGACTCAGGAGTAACATGAGGAAGTATTTTTTCATAGAAAGGGAGCTGGATACATGGAACAGCCTCCCAGCAGAGGTGGCGAGGACACAATTGTTAGGGGAATTCAAGAATGCATGAGAGAGGCATAGGGGAATGCTAGCGATAGGAAAGAGAAGGTAAAGCTGGAGAGCAAGTAGGATCTATGGTTTTGCAGTAGGTAGGGAACATGGACAGACTAAGTGGACCAAGAGGTCCTTCTCTACCATTAATTTCTATGTTTCTGTTTCACACTGTGCAGTTCATTCTGGCCCCAGGCTACCCAATAGCAGATCTTGATCTCCACCCGGATCCAGCTCCTCGTCCTAGAGCTTAGTTTTCTTCAGTTCAATTTGAGATTGTTATTTTCTGGTAGTTTAGTTATCGGTTTCCTCACACAGTGTCTTTGCATTTAAAAAGCAATATTGTCACTTTTTCTTGGTTCCTGATTGGTTACAGGGAACTGTGATAGTGGTTCCTTACCGGTTCTTCACCAGTTCCCTCAGTTTCCGGTTACTGCAGTTTCACATTTTCCATTAGAAACAGCATTTTTTTTCACATAAATTTAGTGGAACAAAACTTTTTTAAAAAAAGTTGAAGTCTGTTCTTGGATTACAACAGATAAACCTAAGAAAGGAAGAAGCCCTACAGGATTTAAACATAGTACACCCTGTGACTCTTGGGTGACAACTGCAGACAGCCACTCACTTTGTTTTGATTGCCATTGCCAGGACCCTGATCATGACTTTAAATTGTGATCCCTATAAAAGATTTTGCCACAAAACAAAAGTGGGAAAATAAGAGAAAGTCTCAGTCTGCTCCAGTTTCAGCTTTTGCCTCACTGTTGTTTTCCACTTTAAATCAGGCTGCATTCACTTTGCAAATAGAGGGGGGTGGGGGGCATCTGAGGGGACAATGTCTCCTAAGCAGCAAACTGCCAAGCTGGGTGGAATGTGGAATTCTGCCAGGAGAATCCAGGCAAAATAGCAATTCTGCTTCCGATACACTTTTTGGAATTGTCTTTAAAAAATTCCACGGGAATTCCAAAAGTCATTTAATTAAAACTGTGGAGTGGTTTCCGTGGATTTCTGAAACCCCAGATTCATTTTCTGCAGTTTGCAAAAACCTAATCCTAATTGGTAGTTTAAATTCTGCTTCTGATGGAATTCTGCGGAATTACTCAGAATTTTCTAAAATTCCATGGAAATCCATTCTGATAGATTTTGAAAATATCAACACAGTGCTAGCATTCCTAGCAAACAGTTGTCAAGCAAATGCTTGAGCCATCTACATGGGGCAAAAACCACAGAACCCCTGGGTGATCCCCACAAAAAGGGAGCATTCTGATGGTGAGGAAAAGTGGCAACAAAGACATGCAGAGGATCCACGAAAGATCTCTGTTTGTAAAACATTTTACAAAGAGAAACACAGTGAGTTTCCTTCACCTAGAGCACAGGAGGATCAACCTTCAACATCAGCCAGTGGTTTACCCTCTCTAAAGGAAAAAAAGTTAGTGTGATGATTTTTAAATAGATCAAAAAACTTGAGGCACCTCCTTCCAAAAACAGAATTATGATGAGGAGAAGGATGAGGATGCAGAGCTCATTTCACCAGCCCTAACACGTGATAATGAAATAGGGCCCCTTAGAACCCAAAGACAAGGGAGGTCTGGCTATGCCAATCCTCAAGCACTATATCTAACTGCACAGTTAATCCCAGTGATAACGTGGGTCAAACAAGGGAAAGTTAGAGGTTGGAAAGAGATAGAAGCCGGCTTGTCTGACTTCATTCGGCTGCATACACTTCTGCATGCCCCCATTATACCAGAGATGTGGAGAAGACTACCCAACCCGTGGACACAGCACACCCTAAAAATTCTGATTAAATTAAGGAAACATTGCCAGACGCCTGAAGGTATAGGTTCCCTCACATCAATTGTAGAGCACCCCAACTTCACCTCTCCCAGAATGGACAGGGATTCACCAGGTGGAATAGAAATGCACTGATAAGGTTCCAATCACTGTTCAGAAATAACACCCTGGCCTCTTTCCCACAGCTCCGAGAACAGTTTGCCCTCTCTCAGGTGGATGTCCATAGATATTTAGAGATAAGACATTACTTAACCACTGAAGAGATGAGGGTTAACAGAGACCTCACCCGCTTGGAAAATGTCCTTTACTGGTCAGTTAGATTGTCAGGAAGGAGTAAATTAGTCTTGGGGGCTTACAAAGTCTTGCAGGGTACGGGCACCCAAGTTCTGAAGGGGTTGAGGCTAAGATGGGAGAGTGAATTGGCAGTTGCAGTCCCAAGGGAGGGATAGAGTCAGGCATCGACAAGGGGTTGGGAAACTACAGCCTCACCGGGATGGAGGGAATTCAGATGGAAGTGCCTGTCCCATTTCTTCCATACCCCACTGGTAACCAAACACTTTAAGAGATGCAACACTGACTTGTGCTGGTGGGGCTGTGGTCAGACAGAAACTTACTTACACATCTTTCGGTGCTGCCGAAAGATACTTGAATTTTGGTCTCAGGTGCACAACAAGCTAAACCAACTCTGGGAAGGGCAGATCCCCTTCGAACCCAATCCTGGGCCTACCGGTGAAGGAAATTAGGAACCATAAACAACAGTCCTTGCTTCAAAGTCTGTGCCTCACAGCTCAAAAAGAAATCACGGCAAACTGGTTGAGGGAGACCTCGCCTTCAGTACAGTCATGGTACACAAGGGTCTCAAACATAGAAAGAATGGAGGGCCTCATGGCAAAACCAAGGCTGACTGCTAAGAAGCACACAAAGCTCTGGTCTAAATAGATAACATCGGTCAATGAGTAGAAGAGGAAGGGTAGAGGTTGCAGAGGGGAGCCTGGGGGGAGGGATACTTGTACAGCATAGGGGTTGGGGAGTCCCTGGCCAACAATCCGAAAACAAGTCTAGGAAAAAAAAGAAACAAATATTTTCTATGCATAATAGAGATAGAATTGAATGCACCTCACCATAACCCTGCAATGATTTAAATTACAGTAGTTTTAAGTTCAATGCTCAAAAACTCTTATTATTGTTGTGGCAGAGAGGTGTTTGTTGTTGTTTTCTCACTAAAGGATTTTAGAGGGATTGGGGAGAGACAAAGGGCTTGCCAGACCAAAGGCTGTACATCACTCAATCAAATAGAAGCCTAGAAGACACTAAGAACTCCTGGAGAAAGGAATGCATGCCTAAGAACCATGGGGGCTACCCCTACCTATTACCTGTACAGTTGCTAATGCAAGGAGAGATTACTGGGAGGATGTCTGTGACACCTCTCAGTTGTAAGCGTTTTGTTTTTCTCTAGCGATGTGTGTATTCTTTTAGCTCAACAATAAAATCTGAGTTTAAAAAAAAGAAATGGGGCCTCCTACTCTGGGGATTCATCCTCTTATTCTGGTTTTCTAAGGCAAATGGCAGATACTGTTTGTTGGACCTGTTTACAGCTGAATCTGAGGATGATGTAGAAGAGACCCAGTTTATGAGCATGGTGGGAGTGACGTCCACAAAGAGATTCTCAGTACCAGTACGTAAAGCATTTAGAAAGCTACCAGCAAAACTTTACACATTTACTGTTCGGTACCTTCCTTGGACAAAAAAAGGTTGAGAAAAGATATATGGTTAAAAGATAAAGGGCCAGATATTCAAAACTTTGCCCCTGGGTTGAAGCAGCGCTGCCCGGCAGGCAAACTTAGCCCACAGCATAAAGCAAGCTATATTCAAAAGGGACAGCTTCTGCAAACAGCTTCCAAATATAGCATGGAAATGAGGCCAGGCAAACTGGGCTGGGAGTGCAGGGCAAAAATAACCTGGGAATAAGACAGCACTGAATATAGCAACAGGGAAGTGCAAACTGCAACTGCAGCTCATTAGACTCTGTAACAAGCCAGTGTTGCAGGTGGAGAACATTATGTGTGATTATCTCACAGCTACTGCAAACACACCTCTCAACCCCCTGCCTTATCAATCAGGGACAAGGCTTAAAAAAACTAGGGACAATGGTTTAATATCAGGGACACATCTTAAAAATTGGTGATATCCACTCAGGAAGCTGGTAGGATAAGTGGTGTAGTGTAAAATGAATATTCTAAGGAAGAACATGACTGTAATATTAATGTTTGACATTATATTATGCGTACAACCCCCACTGTCTGGTCATAGCAACACAAGTTGTAGGAGGGATAGAGTAAAGCACTGAGGTAAAATCAGGGACGTCTGAAAAACAGGGACAGTTGAGAGGTATGATGGCAAACAACAATGTAAGCCACACACTGCAGAACTGTGTCATGCTGAAGTGAGGTTTTCCTGGGGCTAACCTAATTGCATAATGCTAACACATTAGCATGGTGCAAACTGGTTAGCTTGAGGAAAACGGGAGCTATATTCAAAGCTCCCATGCAAATGAGCCTACTTAGGTAATCTGTGGGCAAACAGGTACATTTGCATCTCATTAAGTGCTGCTCAGCATACATTACCATGCAGTTTGCCCAGTGCTACTGCATGGAGCACAAAGCTCCCCCTTTTGGTCGGAATGGAAGTACAGGCTGGATGCTGCAGGCCAAGGCATGCCCACAGCATCCCCTGTTGGTCGGAACAGAAGCACAGGCTGGAAGCAGCAGGAACTATGTGCTGGCAGGTACAAGCAGTGCATACAACATACCTATGCAGCACTGCAAGCAGCACAAATGATCTACATATATATATATATATATATATATATATATATATACTTATAAATAGATAGATCTGTAGATCTGTAGCGATGTGTAACTATAGATAGATACAGAGACACATGAATAAAAATATATATATACACACACACACACACACACACTACCAGTGGCCACACGTGCCCTGAATGATGCCACACCCCACACCAACATGGGCAGCCCACAGCACGTGTGGGTGGAACACAAGTATGTATTGGGCAGGCATATGGCAAACCTGCTGGGGGCAGGAGGATGTCAGCTGTAGGGTCACTGGGCTGTGCAGCGCAGCCATCCAGTAAACAGTGACCTGGGCAGACAGGCTGGGCCAGGCAGTCCTTCTCAGCTGTCATGGTCCGTGTTCCCACCTGTGTTGGTTCCACTACCTGGTAGTCCAGTGGTCCCCCCCCCAGCATGTATCCCGACCCCCAGTTTAAATAATAAATAATATGTTTCCCTGGTAGTCAGTGGTCCTCCCACCCCAGCATGAATCTCGACTCCGTGAAACATAGACTAAACAGTTTTCCTGGTAGTCTAGTGGTCCTCCACCCCCCAGCATGAATCCTGACTCCGTGAAAACTGAAATACACAGTTTTCCCTGGTAGCCCAGTTTATTTTCAACCATCCCGTCCTTGGCCAGAATCTTGGTGGGAAGGGAGGAAGAAGCAGGATGGTCTTCAATGGATCTCAGTGTCTTCCAGATCTTTTGGGAGTTCCCTTTGACCTGCTCCAGAGTGGAGATGTAGAAGTTTGCTTTAGTAGCATGTACACTTTTAACACAGGCACTTCTGGCAGTTCTAAACACCTGCCAGTCTGCCGGGCCTTTGTGTGCCTGGCCCTAGCCCATAGCTTGTCTCTATTGAAGTGCAGATTTGAGCTCTTGGGTGAACCACGGATGCAAGATTTTCCGCACCCTCATTTTAATAAGAGGAGCGAGCTTGTTAATTAGGGTGGTGAGGTTGTCATTTAGGACAGAGACAGCATTATCAGCATATTTGGCAAGATATAGGTCTTGCCACCTGATCGTAGCTAGATCGGTTAGGAAGTTTAATGAGTTGAATTTACGGAATAAGCGTTTGATTCTGAATTTAAGGTGCTGCTGGGTTTTAGATTGGAATCTTGTACATACAACGATACTGTGGTCACTCATGTCGTTATGGAAAACTGCAGAATGTGAGATTTTATGGGGATGCGAAGCTAAGATGACATCTAAGGGTGAGCTGTTGGCAGAGTTAGAAGCATTGATTCTTGCGGGTTCAATTATTATCTGTGTAAGACCCAGCTCATCACAGATGGCTTTTAGGGAGTCGGTTTTAGCAATGAGCCAATCCATATTGAAGTCCCCTAAGATTATTGTTTCCGTGTTAGCAGCCAAAGTTATGGATTTCAACATGTTAAGAATTTCTGTGCACATAGCACAGAATGTGCATGGCGCATACACAATGCACTGGCACATTCCCCAGACAGGAAGGACTGGGAATGCTCCAGCACAACTGTAGTTGCACTGGGCAGATTCCCGAGACATTCAGAGTTGGACATACAAATGGGGCCATAATGTGTGCAAGATGCACATGGGGCCATTTGCATGCCATTATGGCCCCATTTGCATGAGCTGAGCAGAGCAGCCCATCGAAATGTGCCTGGTGCCATGCCCCGCCCCATCAAAGTGATCGCTGGTAGTATGAATGACAGACAATCCCTGGTAGTCTAGTGGCACCCCCCCATAACCCCGATCATGGGTAATACTGGTTAATATAAAATCCCTGGTAGTCTAGTGGTAACCCCCCTCCCTCCCCATAGCCCGATCACCGAACATGACAAATGTCACTAGCCCTGGTGATCTAGTGGTACCCCCAACCCTCCCAATGCTCTGAGCACTGTAAAGTAGATTATTGTCCCATCCCTGGTAGTCTAGTGGTCCCCCACCCCTCGATACACCGATCGCAGGTGCTCCGTAAATGAGATATAGCCCTGGTGGTCCAGTGGCACCCCCACCCTAACAAGACCCCCTGCCCGCCCAGCTCCCGCCCCCATCATCAGCAGACAGCTTCACCCACCTGCATACCACCGGCTGCCCGCCAAATGACAGCTTACAGTATGAGCTGTAAGCCCACTGGTCCACACTTGACATGTTCGCAATCGGGCTAGGGGAGGAGGGGTTACCACTAGATTACCAGGGATGTTATTTTATTCAGTATTACCTGCAATCAGGGTTATGGGAGGAAGGGTACCACTAGACTATCAGGACCATTTGGATGCTTGTGGATGATGTTCTGGGTGGGTGGGTGGGTGGCTACTACCATGGCTGGCGGTTGCTGTGTTGCACCCTGCAATACAGCCACCCGCTTGTGGGTGGCCAGCATTTGAGCTGTTTTTTTCTGGCTCAACTTTGTCCTCCGGTATGTGGTGCATCTAGGGATTGTGTCAGCATATGCGCTGCACAACCCAGGCTGAATATCAGGATGCGCCACATTTGCATGGGTACACCCCCTTCAGATGCACTGCATACGTTACCAATGCACCCCAGCGCATTGGGACTTGCGCTGCGCAAGTCCCCCTTTTGAATATCACCTGGGGTGCATTACTGGGGTTGTACTGATGCAACCCCTTTGAATATCTGGCCCCTAATATACTCTGGTACTACTGCTGTTTTTTTAAAAGTGGGGAATGACTGATTTGCCCAGCTTTGCAACCAGTGTTTACATTTCTGGAAAATAAATTATTCCCAACCTATTTCTTATTGAACTAATAATGTTTTTTTCAGTATTATATATATAAAAAAGAATTAAAGATGGGGTTTGGCATATTTAGCCCTCCTCTGTTAAAAAGTGAGTATAATATGTTCCTTTTTATAGGGGTTCAGACGGATTCCCCAACATGCCTGAAAAAATATACTGAGACGTGTATTTTCCAATTTTTTGGGGGGTGGAAACACATAACTTACATAAAGAAATACAGTTATCAAAAAAGTTTTTATAAGGTAAATTATTTTTTTCTTACTAAATTTCCATTGGTTCCATTGTGCCACCTTTAGTTTTCCAAAGTTTATTTTTGTCTTCCAATTTAGTTCATCCATATTTACATTCCTTACTTGGACACCTAAAATGTTTATTGGGTCAGGTGTGATTTCGATCCCATTCTGAATACCCATAAACTGCAATGAATAGTTCAGTCTCTGCCCAATGCATTTCTTCAGGTTTAAAGAAGCTCCTGATAGAGTCCCAAATTCTGCACAAATTTCCTGTACATGTAGAATAGATTCCTCTTTTTGCACCATTACACTCATATCATCTGCATATGCAATGTCTTTATAGGGAAATATTGCTTCTCCTATTTTTATTGCATTTACCTGTTGGGCATTATTTATTTTCCTTAATAATGGGTCTAAAAAAATCATACAATATTGGGCTGAGAGGACTACCCTGTCTTACACCTCTTTGCAAATGAATTATAGAACCTTTCCATCCCTGTACCACAGGAATTACTGTGGCTGTTCTATAAATGCGTTTTAACCAAATTATCATCTCCTG
Organism: Neoceratodus forsteri; assembly: GCA_016271365.2. Classification (NCBI taxonomy): domain Eukaryota; kingdom Metazoa; phylum Chordata; order Ceratodontiformes; family Ceratodontidae; genus Neoceratodus; species Neoceratodus forsteri. The sequence continues at coordinate 68,229,497 of CM028138.1, read as the reverse complement.
CAGTTTTTTATAGTGATTCAAAACTTCCCATAGGAAATCATGATCTACTTGGTCAAATGCTTTCTTTTGGTCTAGAGAGATTATAAAAAAACATCTAAATTACCTAGTTTGCCTAGTTCCACCAGTTCTTTGATTAAATCTATTTGACTATGTATATTCCTTCCTGGGATGGCATATGTTTGTGCCGAGAATATTATTTCTGTTGCTATTTTGGGAAATCTTTTCGATAATATTTTTGTTGATATTTTGAGGTCTGAGTTTAGGAGGGTAATCAGTCTCCAGTTCTGCAGCTCCATTTTGTCTCCTTTCTTATAAATATATGTTAAGACACCCATATTCATACTAGAGGAATTTGTTTAGCACACGGCATGTTGTTAAAAACCTCTGTCAATTCCCTCGACCATTCCCTTCCTACCATTTTCAGCATCTCATTAGGCAGGCCATCCGGTCCTGGGGATTTCCCACCCTCCAATGAGGAAATAGCATCTAATACTTCTTTTTCTTGAATGGGCTGTATCACAGCCTGCAGCTTGGACTGTTCTATGTCTGGTATCTCAGAACCTGAAAAATAAATCCCTAAAGTTACCTTTTTCTGTTTGTAATTTAGCATACATATTCCTAGCGTATTCTGATACCACCTTCAAAATATCCCCTTTTGTGGTACACTCTGTCCCATTCTTATCTTTCAAGACAGACATGTCTTTAGCTCGTTCCTTTTTTTGCCAGTTTTCAAATGGGCAAATGGTATCCATTCTACCCTGAGTTTCAAACGTCTGCTGGTGATATAATGCTTTTGCCTTTTTATTACGGAATTCTAGCATCTGCATCTTAACCTCATTTATTTGAGCCATCAGATTTTGCCCTGTCTCATATGATATGGTCATAAGCTGTTGTAGAATTTTCCTATTTTGTATGTATTTGAGATAAAACTTACTACTCTGATTTCTACAAATTCTTTTACATCGTTTTTGTGAATCTTATTTAGTGTCTTCCACCAGTTAATCAGGTTTTTGAAGAAAATGTAAACTGATTTCCTTGCAGCTATGAAATTAATAATAGTTCTACTTACATATTGATCAGACAATAGTGAGGTGTTCATCTTTCAAAACCCAGGCCCCTTGGGCCAGCTGATAGTGCCCCCTGCCTTCACAGATACTATCTCATGGTCTGAACATTTTGTGGTTGTTACAATTGCATTCTGAATATGCATGGTTTCAGATAGGAATATGTAGTCAATTCTAGACAGCAAATTTCCTTTTTGGAAAGTAGGGGAGTCTAAATGAGTGTTTGATAGTGAAATGCATCTGTGAGTGTCAGTGGCTCAGCAGGTAGCACACTCGCCTCTGAGGCCAGGAGATCAGAAGGCTGTGGATTCTATCCCCACACCAGGCACTTGGGTTAATATCCCAATATTAACACCGCAGTGCAGCATGAGGGTGGGGTGCTGCACTCCTGAGGTGCCGTCTTTTGGAAGAGACATTAAAATGAGGTCCCATCTGCCTGTTCAGGTGGGTGTTAAAGATCCCATGGCACTTCTCAAAAAGAGTAGGGGGAAATTTATTAAAGAAAACTGAACAATATGTATCAAAAATGCATTATACAAAATCACTATTGCAGTACAAAACAAAGTAAATAAACTTAAATAGAAAAAAAAAAGAAGTCATTCAATTTTATCTTTCATAAATGAGCATCATTCCAACGAAGAACCCATGTACTGGAAGACATATGTTATTTTTCATATGTACATTGCTTTCAAAGTTCATTTTCAACAATATTAACTATCTTCTCTGGTTCTTGATAAAATTGTTGCAAGACAAACTTACATCTCGCTTGCCACAGTGTAAACTTAACAAATGAAAGAATTAGGCGTACCATCCCTTTTGTCAGACCAAGATCTCCTAAACTAACCCCCCCTACCAGTTCTGCATACGTTATCTGTTTCCAATAAGGGTTATTCCATACATGTGCCAGTGTCTCCACATTTCTCTGACAAAGGGACAATAAACGAGAAAATGAGACATGGATTCCACCTGGGCTACACAACTCATCCTTGGCCACATACGTTCCTCAAGTTTTTTGTGCTTGGCATTTCCTTTTAAGAATAAATGACCATGGGCACTTTACCTGGAGATATCCCAGATCCTTGGTGGAATATAAGGATCTCATAAGGACTCCAAGATTTTAACGTAGAGTTGTGGATCCACATCCTTAAATTGAACCAGAGGCTGACTGAGGTGGGTATGTATTGAAGTATAAACTACTTTATTAGTGGTCAGAGTCAAAACATTTAACTGCAATTTCCATTGTTTTGATTTCCTAAGTGCTGGCTGAAAAAACACAGTTAGTCTTAACCTGGGCCTTTAAAACCCCCTGATTCTCCCATATTTGATAAAGGGGTCTTAGCCAGTGGCTAGCATAGAGAGTCCAAAGAGCTAAGCTTGGTTTAGCTAGATCTATCAAATTAGTATGGAAAATTACACTGTAGAAAAAAACTGCAGGGTTTATGAGATTTAAACCCCTTTTTCTATTGATAAACATAAAACCTTTCTTTTTATGGGATTCAAGCGGCTTCCCCGCATTATCTGGAAGACTAAACTTAAGAGAGAGGCTTCCCAAGTCCATGGTAAAGGATAGACTGCACTAATAAATAAAAATACTGGAAGTAGGAACAAGTTAACTACTGCCACCTTTTTTCTTTTTTGTTTGGCCCCGAGTCTTCCATACGTCAACTTTAGTGGAGGCTAAGTCTAGTTTATTTTTCCAATTTAAAATACAATTATCACCCCTCCCAAACCATACACCTAAATATTGAAAAGGGTCAGTAGATATCGTGATGCCTTGCCGTGTCTCTTGTGGAGTGGCAGTACCACACAGAGGATAAACAATACTTTTCCCTTTATTAAGGTGTGCTCCTGTCAGTGTAGAATACTTCTGAATGAGATCTAGTACCCTTTCTCCTGACTTTCTATCTGCAACTATGACACATACATCATCAGCGTAAGCTGTCACTCTCACCTCCAGCCCTCCTCCTATTGGCTTAATACCTTAAATGCAGGAATCCTGCTGTAATAGCCACAATAAAGGATCTAAACAAAACACATAAAGCAAAGGGCTAAGTGGACCCCCCGACAAACTCCCCAATAAATATCTATGTAAGTTCCTAAATGCCCATTTACCAAAGGAATTGCCCTTGCATTCTCATATAGTAATGAAATCCAATTTACAAAAAAGGATGGTATTCCATAATGAGACAGTATACAGTAAATAAAGTGATGTGGTACCCAATCAAAGGCCTTTTCTTGATCTAAGGACATAGTATACCCCTTTAACACCCCATATTTACCCTGTTCCACAATTTCTCGAAGTAGTAACAAATTATGTTTTATCGAACATTCTGGTACTGTACATGTTTGTGCTGATGTACTAAGTACAGATGCAATACTGATTAAATGATTATGCAATATTTTTATTAAAATTTTGTAATCAGTATTTAATAAACTTAAGGATCTCCAATTATCAAGTACTGTCCTGTTACCATGTTTAAATACTAATATTTGGATAGCAATACAGAAATGTAAGTCTACCTTCAAACTACCTAATACCCAATTAAACACCACCACCAAAACGTGTTTTACCGATTCACTAAATGTATCATAAAATTCTGATAGTAAAGCATCAATACCTGGGGCAGTATTCTTTTTAAGATGTCCAATAACCAATTCAATTTAAGCCACTGTGATAGGCCTGGTTAGTTCTCTGAGAAGTACAGAGGGTATACTGGTAGCTTCAATCATAGTCAAGAACTCAGTCAATACCCTCTCATCGATGGGGGAATTTTCACACATGCCTGACAAGTAGAGTGTTACTGTGTGCAGAATTGTAGGCCCATCGGTTACTGTAATACCATCAGCAGCTGTAACAGATGCCATAAACCTATCTGATGCCCTCTGTAAGCAGCATTTGAAGGCATCCCCAAACCCAGTTTTACCTGGAGAGCAGATCCTGTGTTCATTTAACATTGCCATAGCCCTGGAATATTGTAGGTCAGACATTGTTTTTTTGAGGTTCAACACCTGAGATGTTAAGCTAATATGCTGTATATTGATTAATGAATGAAGTTTACTCAGTTGCAATCGGAGTTTTAGATATTCTTTATACTGGCTTTGCCTATTTGTAGTAGAATGAGATTGAAATAGCAATTTCAAACCCTGTTTTGTCCCCTCCCACCATGTGCTGATATTTACAGTCAGGGCTACTACTGACATCCTTGCTTTGAAAAAGTCAGTGACTTTTGCCCTCACTTGTTTCTCCTTTAATACTTCAGTGTTCAATTTCCAGTATCCCCATCCATACTGAAGCCCTATCATGCCACCTAGTATTACGTGTAGAATTACATGATCTGAGGTTTCTACCTTATAAATGTTTATGTTTTTCTTTGAAAACAGAAAATCTATTCTAGTAGATAAAGCTCCCCTAAAATATGTATGTCCTCCCCCCTCATGTAAAGTTCTAAAGGAATCCTGTAAACTACTCTGTTTAATAATTTCATTAAGACAGTTTGAATCACAATACATTTTCTTAGTGACTGCACCTCTGTCCCTCCTATCCACCACACAATTAAAATCTCATCCCCAAAGTATGTTCTTTGTTGTAATCAAATAAGGTTTAATAGCCTGATACAATATAAGCCTGTCTTTTTTTGTAAGAGGGGCATAAATATTTATCAACCTCCACCCTTCCCCCATATGTAAAAGCTAACAGTAATGCCCTTCCCAAAGAGATATCTACCAGCCTCGATACCCAAAACCCATCCCCTTTAAATAAAATACCTACACCTTCACAAACCTCAGTTCCAAAGGAAAAAAAGGAGGGACCCCGACACCATAATTGTTGCACTGATCTTACCAATGAAACTGTGTTTAACCTTGTGTCTTGTAGTAGGCAAATATCACACCCTAAATCTTTCAAAACTGTCAGCGTAAGCAATCTCCATTTTGCATTCTTTATACTATTGACATTTATTGTTGCAATGCTTAACCTTGAATAATGCCTGGAAGAAGGGGGAAGGATGTTTAAGGTGCTTTCCTCAACCTAGAACTTCTCCTCACTCTAGCACCAATCTATTATTCCCGGTCCTCAACTGCACATAACTCCTGCTGTTCCCCTTCAGAGTCTGAAGAGTGGAGAGCTAGTGAAGAGGCCTCTGAATCACCCCCTTGTTCCGAGTCTAATGTATTTTTTACCAAAATGTCATGTTTGTTTGTTAATAAAATCTCTTCCTCCTCAGGTACACATGCCTTTGCTGTTTTATGCCTAGGCCTAGATTGTTTCATGCTTCTCTTTTTTGCTATACTCCTAACCATCCTAAGGAGGGGCATTTCAACCACTATAGCTTCTATCTCTGATACATTTGTTGCGTCGAGCAATGGAGTTTCAGTCTCCGAAAGTATGGTTGGTTCTGTGGGATGCAAGGGACTTTCATCTGTCTCAATAACTGTCTTCTCTGGTGGGGGAGGGGGGTGAGGGTGGGGTGTTTGTGTGTTCAGGGGAAGGTTTATTAGTGAAGGTTCTCCTTTCTGTCATCTCTCTTTTTCGAGCCTCCTGAAAAATTATATCTTGATGTTTATGGTCAGTACGATTATGGGTGGCCCAGGGACAGGTTCTGTATGTATGGCCAGTATCTTCACACAAGTTACACCTTAACTCTTCCTTGCATTCAGAACTGTGATGCCCAAAGGCCAACCAAAGATTGCACTTCAGTCTATCACAGGCTGAGCCTAAATGTGTATAGGCAACACACTTAAAGCAGGACCTTGGTTACCCTGGATAGAAACAATGACCCCTCTCACTCTCCAAAAACAGACTACTGGGAGGTGTACAGGGCCTCAGCTGTTATTTCTTAAATGTACCTTAAATTTCCAACCCCCATTCCAGATACATTATTCAGCAAATATTGGCTGTGGAGTTTCAAGCACATCACATTTCTTTTGTAACCAATAAATAATATCATGTATAGACACGGATTCATTCCGGAATAACGCTGTCACATTTATAATGGAAGGTTTAGTTAAGGGAATAGCTTTAAAGGGTAACCAAAATTCAGTATATTTTAAGGAGTCATATTTTGAACAAAAACGATCCAATCCCTGTGGAGAAGTAAACCTAATGTCATATAATGCAGTCCCTGAAACATGGATTAAAGTATGAATTTCAGTAGAGAAAAAACCTAGTGACCCCTTTAATAAACTGTGTCCCGCAAATATACAACCTGGGGCTACATCCAAACCCCCTAAATACTCCAAGCAAACTGCATTACATCTTTGTGGGGGGGGGGGGAGCCAGGAAAAAGGATCCTCCTTTCTAAAAGATTCCCATGCAGTTTTTGAATGATCTTGAAAATTAGGTTTGGCACCAGGGATTTCACTCTCTTCTTCCCTAGTATCTCCCCACACCACAGGTTTTGCATCTGCACCCTCCAACTCTGAGAAGGATGATTCTGCGTAATGAGGCAGTTCATTTTCAATAGTCCTTACTGCTTCACTGTTGACAGTAAACTTCTCAGAACCAGTATCCTTCTGAATACAAGTAGACACTTCAGGACTGGACCGTTTATCTACGGTAGGGGAAGATTGACCTGGAAGTGGGCTATGTTCTGGGTCTGGAATCCAAATGCCTGAGGCCCCCCTTTTCCACCCAGCGTTCAACAAGGAATGCTTTAAAGAAGTCGGGAAGTTCCTGCACTGTGGATATTAGCAATATCGCCAGCTCTTCCCTTTCTTAAGCCAAGTTCATTAGCTTGAATACAGTGATTTTGGTTTTCATTGTTCAATACAGTACTCACAGGCTCAGTAGTTTCTGATTGTAAAGGCATTGCTGTAGCCGTTGGTAAAGGCGTCATTGTAGCTGTCAGTTTCTCCTCCGCCGAAACTGACTGAGGATGAAGAAATTCCTTTGATGCTAGTGCGTCACAGGGTTGAGTCACCCGACTCTCTACTTCAAGTTTACTGGCAATGTCTTCAGCCAGAACTTCCTGTATAACTTGCACAACATCTTTTATAGTATCAGGGTCTAATGTTTCGGGTTGAGGAATAACAGACTTATTTGTTACATCTGACGCTTTTTCACTAGTAGCTTGATCAGAACCTCCATACCGCAAAGTTCTATTTTACCTTAATATGTGGTCAAGCTAGACTTCATCCGATCCAAAAAGCCCTTGGGGAGCACTCACTATAGTTTTAGTATCTGTAGCCTCAGTGTTCTCAATTTCCATCAAAGCATTAATAGGAGTTGTGGTCTCCTGAGCTGGACCTGTGGGCTGAGAGACCTACTCTCCCACAGGTACTCCAGCAGAATGAGCATCCAAAACTCCTTCCTCCGTAGCAGCAGCGCCCCTACAGCAAGAGTAGGGGAATTTCCCCAGTGTCCTGGACAAATTTCCCTCATTCACTAAAAAATACCACCAACAGCTTATTCTGGTTCAAAGTCAGTTGGCATTCATCTGTATCCCCCTTCCCCAGGTCGTGCCTGAAAATAGGCAGAATTTGTCTAGTGTACTTACCCAGTCAACAAAAATTAAATAAATAAAATCTCTAAGCTTGGCTCTTTGCACTATTTGTGCCAATGTATTGGAGTCACAATATTGTTTTGCAGTTTTTGCTTTCACCGGGCAGTTAAAATCCCCAGCTAATACAATCGTATGCATGGAGTGCCAGTAGGACTGTATAATATTAAAAAGTTCATACCGTGTGGCCTTTGTTTGTGGTGCATAGATATTAATTAGCTTTTATGGGATTGAATGTAGTATCACATCTAGGATTAATGGTCTACCTGGCACTAAATCAAATATTTTCAGGAGTTTAACTTCTGGGCATTTAAATACAATCCCCAACCCCGAACAGGGCTCCTGCCCTATAGACCAGTACGAGGGGCCTATGAACCACATATTTAAGGCCTCCTGTATCTCTCTCATTGTATGCAATCGGGTATCTTGTAAAAAGATGACAACTAAATGTAAATAAGTCAGAAAGGAGAATATGATTTTCCTCTTTTCTATTCTTTTTATGCTATTTACATTTATGGTGTGGAAAGAGTGAACCTCCCTGGCCATATTAATTTCTTGTACTTCCCCTTCCGGTTAGAATCTTTATTCTTAAATTTCACTTTAGCTTCCCTTTTTCTGTTGCCCTTTGGGTCTTTCTACCACTTCTGTGTCTGTAGTTCCGTCCAGTATAGAGGATTCTACTGAAGAGTTGTCTGAGTCTTCTGTGTTTTCCGATTTTAAAATATCAAATGTGTTTGTGGTAGGTGCTATTATGTGTGATCTTGAGGTCTCCTTAAGAGTGTTCTTCACTTTTTGTCTGGTTATTCTTTTTCCTTCCTCTAGCCCTGGGGCTGAAGGGGGGCAAAGAAACATCGGGTGCTTCTCCTTCTGTACCACCTATCGATGTTCTCTGGGATTCCCTCTGTCTCTGTGGTGCTGCAATATTAACAGCTACTGGGCCTTGTTCCTGTGAAAGTTCTGTATCAGTAGGAATGTTGGCTATGGGGAGTGGAGGGGCTGGGATTGCGGGTAGGAGGGGCGGGAGGGGACTCTTCATTCGGCTGTCCGTTCCCTTGTGTATTCTGCATCCTTGTCTAGCTGATCCTATTTCTTTGTGTTACAGCAATAAGGAGTCTTTGCTCCTCCCTAGCTGCCTTATCCTGTATGTTGTGCGCTGCCCACTTACAGTTTTGAAAAGTATAACCACTGGTTCACATAGGTTACATTTATGCAGTCCATTCCTGTATGTCCCACTTCCCCACATAAGGTACAGCGTGGCTTATCACAGATGCTACTTAGGTGCTCCATAGACCCACATTTGTAGCACATTTTTGGCTGTCCTGCATAAGATAGTATGCCTCTGTCTCTTCCTAAGAAAATGAGTTTGGTAGATGAAGCACCCCTGTGTCTGTTGTTTTTAACACCACTTTTACTTTCCACCCTCCTGCCATATATTTTCAGAATCCATTATTTATTTCTTTTATTTTAGTCACCAGGTAAGACCCATTAGTCACAAGTGCCTGTTTTCAGGGGTGACCTGGGAGCACTGGGCGGTTAAGTGACTTGCTCAGAGTCACACAGTATGCAAGTGGAGGTTGTGACAATCAAACTCAGGTCTGGTCTGCTGGATGTATCAAATTCATTCACACCTCGTTCCTCTACCCTCTAGGCTATACTTCCAGCCCTTATAGCCTCTGGATCTTCAATGATAGTACATTTCTGTTTCAGCCAGTAAACGAGATCATGCATACTAACCCCCTCATTTCTGAACAGGACAGTTATGGTTTTTTGTGCAGGTTTAGTTAGGGGGATTGAATGAATGAATGAATGAATGAATGAATGAATGAATGAGGCCTACAAGGAAGATTTCTTCAAAGCATTATATTTATTCCAAAACCTCTCAAGGCCATTCATTTTTAAAGCTCACATCGAATGTTGTCTCCCCAAAAATGTGAATCAATGCATATATTTCTGTTGAAAAGAACTTCATGGATTCCTTTAAGAGTGTTTTGGCTACATATAGCCTGTCTGGAGGCTCTTGCATTCCACCCGTGTAGGATAGTCTTACGGCATTATGCCATTTTGCAGGATAAATCAGGGTCTTAAATAATGAGGCAAATGTTTTCGGTGCTGTGTTGTTACTAATATTTAAAGGCCTTTGAGGTTGTTCAGATTGTGTACTGGGGTGTCCCCCTTGAGAACCATTTTGTATATTGTCAATTGTTAACTGTAAGCATGGATTCTGAGTGGAACCTAGCTCTGGAGGAAGTTCTAAATTATTTGTCATTTCAGTACTTCGATTCCTGCTGCTCCGCATTGTCTGTGCTTCATTACTTTCTTGTATTATAATCAGGGCATTCGCTGAAAGCCACTGACCTATTTTTGTGTCTCATTGCCAGCCTGCCACTTCAAGTGCACCTTTAACTGACCATTCACCTGAAGTTTGTTCTTGAACAGCTCTTTCCCCAGGACGTCTTAGGCCAAGCTGTACTGTGCCTGTAGCTGCCATTCCCGATGCAGTTCCTGGGGAGACATCTATTTGTCCAGTCAGCGTGACATTTTCAGTAGCCTCCACCTTCTCCACCCAGCTTACTGCCGCACCCTTTGATGCTGCTGCATCATCGCCACAGAGCTGAGCATTTTTGACAGGCGTCTCCTGCCTGTCAGCTCATAACACTTTCATTTTTGTTTCTAGTTGCATTTTCTTTAAGAAATAATGTCTTTCTTCAAGTCTGAACTGCTTCTGTAGTGCGTTTATGTCTGCTGCATTCTGATTTGTGCCTTTTTCTCCTCCATATTCATTGTTTTCTGCTTATTTGTCTCTGTATCTTGCTCTGAGTAATCCATTATCTCTTCCACCTCCTCCTCCTCCTCCTCCACCTGCTTGTCAGCCATCTTGTCACCCTGCCAGAGGACACAGTCTCCCCCTACTGTAGAGAAGGGGAATTTCCCCGGTGTCCTGGCCAAAATTCCTCTTCCCATTAAAAAGAAAAAAGCTTCATGCAATTGTCCATGGCTGTGTGTGCATGTTGATGTGTGAAATGGCTGCCACTACATGTCACCAGGCATGGGTTTAGAATAACACAATTTCAGGCAGACCACAAATTAGGTGCATAAAAAATGCATGGTGGCATTTATTATTTTATTCTCATCAAGTAAAATACACAGAAAGCAAAATGGTAAGTCAGACAACTGCTTAGCTTCAACACTTTCCAAGCCTTTTTCTTCAGCCTAACAGTGTGAAAGCACACACTACCAGAAGGTCTTCCACCTTCCTCAGTCAGTATTCAACTGACCACCCTATCTATCTTCTCTCAGCACTGAGGTAGGGCTTTTTATAAGCTCACTAGTAGTTGGAAAAATGATTTCCTCTGCCTTTTGATTAACAGCAGACATAACATAAAACTATTCATTAGGGGGCCACTGTTGCACCACAGAGAACAGTTATCTGGCAGCCACCTGGAGAACATTACATAACTTGTTTACAACATTGTTAAAGGTCATACCTAAGGTCAGAACATTCTGTGCTCTCCTAAACCCTCTTGCAGGGTCATATTACCTTATGCTGTCTGCTGCAAAATATATCTTAGAAGAGGGCTGCTAACATCTAGAAAAAACAGACAAAAACTTTTTATTATTCTTATATTAAGAGTGTCCACTTATTTTGTAACTGTACTCTTAGTTTTGTTATAGCCAGCCAAGCAGGATGTTGGACATTATACAAAATATATAAACGGCTAGGGGAAGTGGTTTTAACTTATCCCAGGGGTGTCCACTATGACAGGGGTCACCCTGTCAAACATCCCCCCGCATAAGAGGGCAAACATCATATGGTTGTCCAAATCTCAATTAACATTGTGGAAGGGTGTGGAGCTGCAGCCCACTCTCACCGGAAGCTCTGTCTCAGTGTCCCTTTAAAAAAAAATGTGTAAAATATCCTGTTCATAACAGTACAAATACCCTGAGGCATTTTGCAAGTTCACTACATTTGCAAACTACAAAACATTACATGTACCAGGAGAAAGAACTACAAATGGCAGTTTTATGCCATCTACTAACTTTCCCTGACCAGATACATTTGAACATTTGAACGGCTGGACCACCCAGTACCTAGTAGAACTGTCTTCAGGGGCTAAGAACTACCTTGCTCTGTCCCCACTTAGTCATTTTAAGGTAGGCTAGTAACATACCATGCTGCATGCCTAACAGCTTGTCCCTAACCTCTGGTTCTTCATATCAAATCTCATAGACTGCTAGTGGTGTTGGCTACCACCTAGTCCCTTCTGTTCTGTGTGGGAGTCTCCCCCTCCTCCATGGTTGCCATCTCTTGCCCTTCACCCTCTGGGTTACTCCTCCCACATCACTATCAGGGCTCACTATCTGTCTGCCCCTATAACAGGTCTTACAGTATGCAGCCACTGCCTGTACATGCCTGGCCAATTGAAATACAGGGTTAGTCTAGCCAAAACCTTCCCATAGCTCACATGCCCTGAGTGACTGGAGTGTGCATCCTCCATCACCTTTTTCCTATATGCCACAGGCACCACTACCTGGGCATCCACCTGCTTCATCCAGAGGTTGGGCCTCATATGCTATAGAACTTCCTTCCTAAGTTCATACCACCCTAACCTGCCCCCCCACACCACCATTAACCTGTCTCCCATCCTTGATTTTTGCATACTCCCTTAACTGGGTAACTTTAGGATCCCCCACCTGCAACTTTCCCCAGTCACCATCAAGGGAGCAATCATTTTTCATAGAAGGAGGTTTAAAACATGCTAAAATCCCTTCAGCAAAAATGGCTCTTTCCATGTTGCTTGAAGTCTTCTGCCCAGTAATACATTGCCAGTCAAAGTCTTACCTGGGGTCTCCTCTTCTTGCTCGCTGTCCTCCACCAAATAGCAGCCCAGAAAAATGGATAACAATGGGATCTCCATGGACATTGGCCACAAATGCTCCATCAGGGGGTCCTCCAGAGACCATGGATCCTGCTTCACTGATTCTTCCTTGACATCCTCTGAGTGGGATCTCTTGAGTAGCTCCTGGCATCTGCGCTCCACCTATCTCCGGCGTCGATCAGCCTCCAGCCATCTCCCACTTATCCAGTGAAGAAGCTGTATCAGGGTTTCTATTTGGCCATTGGGTCTCTCTCATCCCATCCATGGTGCCTTGCCCAGGTCACCATCTCCATCAGGTGCTGTCCTCATCTCACCTGGCACCATGCACCTCTGCCGTATATACTCAGTACCCGGTCTGTCACCAACTGACTGGACTCCCAGTTTCTTTGGACATCCAGTCAGATCCCACCTGTGACACCATATGTCACCAGGTGTGGGTTTAGGATAACACAATTTCAGGCAGACCACAAATCAGGTACATAAAAATGCATTGTTGCATTTATCATTTTATTTTCATCAAGTAAAATATACAGAAAGCAAAATGGTAAGTCAGATAACTGCTTAGCTTCAACAGTTTCCAAGCCTTTTTCTTCAGCCTAACAGTGTGAAAGCACACACTACCAGAAGGTCTTTCACCTTCCTCAGTCAGTATTCAACTGACCACCCTTTCTATCTTCTCTCAGCACTGAGGTAGGGCTTTTTATAAGCTCACTAGAAGCTGGAAAAACAATGTCCCCTGCCTTTTGATTAACAGCAGACATAACATAAAACTAGTCACTAGGGGCCACTGTTGCAACACAGAGAACAGTTATCTGGCAGCCACCTGGAGAACATTACATCATTTGTTTACAACATTGTTAAAGGTCAAACCCAAGGTCAGAACATTCTGTGCTCTCCTAAACTCTCTCTCTTGCAGGGTCATATTACCTTATGCTGTCTGCCGCAAAATATATCTTAGAAGAGGGCTACTAACATCTAGAAAAAACAGGCAAAAACTTGTTATTATTCTTATATTAAGACTGCCCTCTTATTTTGTAACTGTACTCTTAGTTTTGTTATAGCCAGCCAAGCAGCATGTTGGACATTAAGCAAAATATATAAACTGCTTGGGGAAGCAGTTCCAACTTATCCCAGGGGTGTCCACAATGACAGGGGTCACCCTGTCACACTACATGTTCAGTCACTTCACTAGTCATTGCTTGTAAAGTGCTTTGGGATACAATGTGTTTGAAAAGCACTATATAAATGCTGATTCTTCTTCAAAAGCCTTTATGGGGCTCTATGATGCCTATGTGTGAAAGCTAGCTTCAGGAAACTAAGACCCAACTTTCTTATACTGTAAACGAAGGGCTGGATGCATCAAAGTACCAGTTCCAGATGGCAATGGATGTTCACGATTCTGCTACTGGAGCACTAGCTAACTCATTTGCTACATGGATTGAGATATGCATAGTTGAGAACCTCTGGCCTCTTCTGTGATCAGTAAGTGGGATGTGGTCCACAGAAGAGAGGACAGAACACATCAAGTTCCTGGAGCTAAGAGCTGTATGTTTCTCTTTGAAAAGTTTCTCATCTCCAGTTCAAAATCAGTCAGTTCAAGTAAGGACAGACAACAATACAACAAACAAACAACAACAATACAACAAACAAACAACACGGGGCCATGTACTCAACACTTTAGTCAAGAGGCAATGCAAATGTGGGATCTAGCATACAGTTTGAATACAGATCTCACTGCAGTACATTCCGCAGGGAAGAAAAATGTACTGGCAGACTTATTAAGCAAAATGGATCATGTGACTCACAAATGGGCTCTGAACATGATAATTTTTCAGATTCTGGATAAGTGAGGGAGTCCCAGAGGAGGATCTGTTTGCAGCATGGGGCAACAAGAAACTTCCTCTTTTGTGTTGTAGACCTCCATCAATGGGAACTGTTCCACAGAATGAACTCACACTTTGTTGGAGAAACACATTTCTCTATGCCTTATTCCCCCTTCTCATTATTTCAAAAGTACTGTTGTATCTGAGGAATGAAAATGCAACTGTGATTCTGATAGCTGCAGACTGCCCCAGGCTGTCATGGTACCCCCTGTTGCTGAATTTTTCCAGGATGGAACCATTAACACAAGTGAGAAAATTTCACCAACTTCAAATAGCACAAAGTGCTTACTTTGTGACATTTTCACCAGGTGAAGTGTCAGTATTTGCCTGGTGACTACACACAGTGGCAGTTCAGCCAATATTTGCCTGGTGACTACACACAGTGGCAGTTCACCAATAAAGTACCATTATGCATGGTTCTTCACTGGGCAAAACTAACTATTCAAAGTGCCTTTAATTTAAAACAAAAACTGTTTTAAACATTAGTCCCAGCGCACCACCCACTGTGCCATGAATAGCCACCCTCTCCCACCACTGAGAGACCATTTTTATTGTATTTCTCTTCACCCCATGAAGAGCACCACACTAGTCTCCAACTCAGTAATTTGGCTCCAGGTGAGAGCCCCTAAAGCAGGAGATCCACTGCCCCTGATGGACTGCCAAGTTATCAGATTAACCATTCCCACCTATACCACCACTTTCCAACCACTGACACCTTCCTTGACATGGCCATTCCACCTCTTCCTCTGGACCACTGAAGCCCCCAAATATATTTATGCAAAGCTCCTCCCCACACACCAAGGTCACAGTATGATGGCAATGCACCATATTCCCCAGCTAAAGGCTGCTAGTAAAAATCTGCCCCCTATTGATAGTGGAGATTGTTACAAAAGTGTCACTGAAGATGTACCAAAACCCACTGAAGTGCACAATGTTTGCACATTTTGTATTTGGTCATTTCAAAAGAGTGTATCTTCCTCTGAAAAAGCTGGTTTTAAAATGGATTCTATTCTCATGAAGTGTGCAAAATTTGATAAAGCGTTGGCGCATTTCAAAAAACCTCTGACATGAAGTATACAAATATTGCCCAGCTTTACTGAGGACATTGTAGTAATGAATTAGTTGCTGTTCATAAAATTTACAGTCAATTAATCATTATAAAATAAATATTCATTTTTTTATAGATGTAGGCTCCTCTGGTCAGGCTCTTGGCTGCTACTCCCCATACCCAGCATACACTGACCTGTGCACCAAGAGCCTACCCTGGCTTGCTTCACATGGCAGAGCTCGTTGAAAGGAGTCTCTCCTTGCTGGGACACAATATTTGCTTTATAGTAGATGATGGACATGGGACATGAGCATGCTGGCACCATCATGCTGTCTGCCACCTTTTGTCCTCCTGATCTGACCTTCATTCCTTGATTCCTCCCCCAACTTTTCATGGCATGAATGCTGTTGTCACCCCCCCAATGTAGAAGCAAGCTCTTTGGCACAATACTGGGGTTGTTGGTCAGACATCCCCAGTTGGGCTGGCTGCTCCAGCATAAGTGACTCATGTACACTCTTAAATCTAGGTCGTCTGTATGACAGAATGACTCTATAAACAGTAGGCATGAAATGCTCTAACCTGTTTTGGAGTTATTCTTTCTCTTTGCAGAGTTGGAAGAGGAGCCAGGCACTGTTTGGGGGAGGGGGGGCTGGACCAAAGGCAAGCAGGGGTTCAATCAGGGCTCACCAAGAAGCCCTCTTGCCAGCATAAAACTTCATCCATCTAATGTGTCCCATTCACATTCCTGTACCAGAACTTGAGTGGAACCACTGAAGACACTGGTTTCTCAGGCATTGGCAGGCATCAGCAGGAGACAGAAGGCATGTAGGAAATGCTGCTGGTCCTGTATAATAAAATAGACTACTTTTATACATGTTGCCACCTAAGTAAGTGATTATATGAACTAAAAGCACCTGTTAAGAGGGACTAGATATAACACCCTATCTAGGACAAGGGAAAAAAGGGGAAGAAAAGAAGAAAAAGAGGAAAACTTAAAAACCCTATCTAGAACAAAGGAGCAAAGGGGTAAACAAAACAAAAAAGGGGGCCAGCCTGGTGGCACTGAGGGTTGAGGCACTGGACACCACACATCATGCCATGTCGGCGGCCCAGGTTCAAGAATGAGCTTGGGTCATTGGGGTCGGCAGGGGTAGGAGAGGATTGAGCATCTGAAGGACTGCTGTCCTCTCCTGGGGGTAGGTGGGTTGGGCTTCCTGCTGTTCTGCAACTCGCAGTGGAGACTGGGGGTATCGCCACTTGTGGGAGCCACACGCAGGGGTATGGAGGTGACAGCGGATGTCCTGCAGGCAGATGCCAGAGCACACCTGTTGCATGCTGGATGTCACTGCATGTCCATGTCTCCAGGAACTGGAACAAAGGAAAAACCTTGGCACCCAGACAGGTGAAGGTGGAACCAGTTTACAACTGCCACACCCTCTGCTGTGTCCAACCTGGCCAATTTCTGACTCTTGTTCATTCCCCAGCCGCCCTTCTAGATTATAGATAGAGCACTGGAGGATTTCAACATGGTCCCACCCCATGGTGCTTACAGCTAGGGGCAGCGTGGTTGGTGGAGTTGGGGGAAGTGCTGGCCAGTGGATAACCAGTCAGGTGAACCCTAGGCTGGGCAGGATACAGTTATTCCGAGTGTTCCACTGGGGAGAAAGTCTAAGGGACTGGAGATCAAAGGATAAAGAAAGTTGTGAAAAAAAGGGGGGGGACTTTAGAAACACCCTAGCTTGGCTAAAGGAATAATGTTCCTTTCTAGAATTAGAGGGAGTGTAGAAACAGGAATGTTGGGAGCTGTGCATTGCAGTGGCTGTTGAGAGAGAGTCTTCAGGGAGATCTTTTTGTGACTGAGATGCTACCCCATCTGCGAGCAACTCTCTCTGGGCTGAGGGAGGAGGTCATTAGACTTGAGGCTGAGTTTAAGATTCAGGAGACCTCTTCCCCTTCACTGGAACCACCAAGTCTACCACCACTGCCTCAGAGGGTGCCAAGGAGGAAGGCCATCTGAACTGTGGTGGGCTCTGGAGGATGGGGGTGGCAGGTCGGGAGCACATCCTCAGCCGGTGCCACTACACAACTAATTTGCTGCTTTGACTGGATGAGACTGCAAGGAGGAGGCATCCATGGTAGTGGCCAGGGAGGATGTAAGGGTTCTCCATAGAACAGACAACATGGTAGGAGGCACAGGATCCCAGCAGAAGAGGAAGCAACTTCTGGTAGGGGACTCGATCATTAGGGACTAGTCTTGGAAGCAGGACAGGAGAGAAAGAGGGAGGTGGGGTACCTACCTGGTGCATCACATGGAAGGATGGAGAGTGGATCCTTAGGACAGCAGGGCAGCAGGGCAGGAGGGGAGCTGGATGTCACTGTCTATCTGGGGACTAATGACCTGGCAAGGGATGCTGTGAGGGTGGTGCAGGAGAGGTTTAGAGAGATGGAGAGGAGCCTGAAGCAGGACATTCACAAAATGGCCTTCACTGAGGTGCTACTTGTATACAGCTGGGGGAGGCTTGGGAACACTGCACCATGGTTGAAGGCATAGTGCACACCGGGGGGGTTTGGCTACATCAGGGACTGGAGTCCCACCTGGGGGGATGGAGGCCTATACAAAGAAGATGGCCTCCATCCATCCAGGAGAGGAACAGCATTCCTAGGAGCAAGGTGTAGATGTTATTTTAATGGACATTTAAACAATCCAAGAGAAGAGGCAGAAACAATGAGGGAGGCAGAGACTGCCCTCCCCGAGAATGGAGCAGCAGAGAGAAAAGACCAGGACAAATTAATTCCCCAGAGTTAGAAGTGTGTAGGGACAAGCAGAAGGGCAGGATGGGCAGATAAGGAGGTGGAGATAAGGCTGAGAGAAGGGTTAAGAACAGTAGACAGATGCATAATGAAAAGGGGGAGGACAGTACCAGGAAACAGGAAGGGTGAAGGATGGAAACAGGAAGGGAAGGTAGAGTAAAGGGAGAAAGGGACAGAAGGAGTGGACAATCATGTGTGCCGACGCAAGGAGCCTAGGAAATAAAATTTCTAAACTTGAAACAAAGATCCGGGGGAAAAAAAGAGATGATTTGATTCCTTTTATTGGACCAACATAGATGTTACAAAAGAAAATAGGTGCGTTAGCTTTCGGACTACATCGAGTCCTTCATCAGAAACTAATGCCAGTTGTTTTGGAAGACAACTGGCATTAGTATCTGATGAAGGACTCCATGCAGTCCGAAAGTTAAAGCACCTATTTTCTTTTGTAACATCTATGTTGGTCCAATAAACGGTATCAAATCATCTCTTTTTTTCTGGATTGTTTGCCACAAGGACCAATACAGCAACAAAACTAATTTTCTGTGAACTTGAAACAGTCATCACAGAGCTAGACCTGGCTCTGGTGAAATAACAGAGCCATGGTGCACCTACAACCACAGCTGAGAAGTGGCTATACCAGGCTACATCATGTTCCAGAAGGACAAAACAGAGAGGAAAGGTGGGGGTGTTGTTTTATATGTGAGGGAAGGTATAAAGGCCATGGAGATACAGGACACCAGGGGGATAAGAAAGGAATGGATGTACTTTGGGTCAGCTTAGAGACAGGGTCAGGGGCCTTGATCTGCATGGGGTAGTGTACAGAGCAGCAACATGGGGAAGAGTTAGACAAGGTTTTGCAGGAGGCCATTGGCAGAATGGCAAGCAAAATGGAAGATGTTGATTACTGGGGCTTTAATCTGATGGATAAAGACTGGAGCACTCTGACCACATCTAATACAAGAAGCAGGGCCATCCTTGACTTCCTGCAGGGGGCATTTCTCAGGCAGCTGGTTACAGAACCCACTAGAGATGGGGCAATGCAGGACCTGATACTTACAAACTGGAACAGTACTGTAGACGTCACAAAGGGTTGTCCCCTGGCTACAAGATGAAGGTCCTAGACTTCAAAAGGACAGATTTGAAAGAAATGGAAGACTGCCTCAGTAAGTACGGCAAAGGGGGATGGCTGGGCAGGGGTAGTGGAGACCCCATGGAAAAAGATCAAGAAGGAAATAGCTAAGACAATGACATGCTGTTTGAAGAAAGTGAGCAAGAGTAGGAGGAGAAAGCGGACATTATGGTTCTCAAAGGAGGTGGCTAAGGCAATAAGGGAGAAAAAAACAGCTTTTAAGAAGTAAAAGGAGGCTCAGAGGGAGGTGGATGGGTAGGTACATTTGGAAAAACAAAGGGAGGCAGGAAGGAGGGTGAGGACAGCTAATGCACAAAGTGAGGAGAGGATAATTAAGAAGGTCAGAAAAGGTGGTAAGACTTTCCTTAGGTACATGAGTGAAAAGAGGAAAGCAAAGGGTGGGAATGAGAGAATCAGGAGACCACATGGGATTGTGCACCAAGAAAAAAGTTAAATTTTAAATGAGTACTTCTGCTCAATCTTTACATGGGGGGCAGACCAACATGTATCAGTGGGCACCAAGGGGATGGCAGGTGGACACAAGCCCATTTTCAGAGGGGAGAGAGTCTGAAGGGGTTTAGAAGCCCCAAAGAATGATAGGACCAGACAGGAGTCACCCATGGGTTCTAAAAGAACTAAGCAAGGTGCTAGCTGCCCCTCTGGCAACATTACTCAGCACCTCATGAGAGATGGGGTAGTTCCCAAGGATTGGAGGAGGGCCGATGTGGTCTCTCTGCACAAGAGCAGCAGCAGGTAGGAGGCTACCAATTGAAGGTCAGTCAGCCTCACTTCAGTGGTGGGAAAATTAATGGAAACACTGCTGAAGGAGAGACTGATGGAGTATCTGGAGGCAAACAGGCTGCCGGACTACCAGCAGCACGGTTTCACGGGGGGATGGTTATGCCAAACAAATCTCACAGATCTCTTTGACTGGGTGACTAAGGAGGTAGATCAGGGGAGGGCAGCAGATGTGGCCAATCTGAACTTCAGTAAGGCTTTTGACACAGGAGGCTAATAAATTTATTTATTGAAATGTTTCACCAGGAGGGCACACTGAGCAACAATTTGCTCGTCTTATAGCGCGACCTGGGGGAAGGGTTACATAGGGTTGTGAAGGATAATCAGTTACAATAGTATGTGGGTAGTACAAACAATATAACATTGAAAGATTGTGCAACAGTTGGAACACAAGGTGCTGTACATTAAACAGTAGTGGAACATTGGGTAAATTACAATACATGTCCACAATCATACAAAAGAACATATAAACAAACAAAACAGTAATAATGCAATAGAACCATTTATAGTGCATGAGTGTATCAGGAGCAGGCTTGAGATAGTATGCAAGTGCTGTTGGAGTAAAAAGGAAAGGATTAGATTGTGCACTCTGGTGACCCAGAAGGGCAGGTGGAGAAGAGAGGGGGAGAGGCAAGAACTGAATATGAGAAGTAACTAAGCCGCCTGGAGGTTGGGGAGAAAGTAGCAAACTGGGTATCAAATTGGTGGAAGGCACAGAGTGGTGGTAAACAGTAGACACTCAGGTGATGGGAGAGTGACCAGCTTCGTGCCACAGAGATCAGTACTAGAACTGGTCCTTTTCAATGTCTTCATAAGTGACATTCCTGAGGAACTGGAGGGGAAGGTGTGTCACTTCACAGATGATACAAAAATCTGCAACAAGATGGGCACTTAGGAAGGGGTGAAGAGAATGCAAAGGGATCTGGGGAAACAAGAGGAGTGGTCTAGGGTGTGGCAGCTGGGTTTCAATGCCAAAAAGTGCAAAGTCATGCACCTGGAATGGGGAAACCAGGGAGCTGTGCATAATGTGGGGAGTTACTTACAGTCACCAAGCAAAAAAGAGACCTTGCGGGTAATCAGATCTGCGGATCTCAAGGTGGCAGGGCAGTGTGACAAGGCAGTAGGCAAGGCTAGCTGGATACTGGGGTGCATAGGGAGGAGGAGGAGTTCCAGCAAGAGAAAAGAGGTGATGTCGCCACTGTATCACTCATCGGTAAGACCCTACCTAGAGCACTGTGTCCAGTTCTGGAAGCCACACTTCTGCAAGGACATTGACAAGGTGGAAGTGATCTAGAGTAGGGCTACCAAAGTGGTACCGGAGTTGCACAAGAAACCATACTAGGAGAGGCTGCATGATCTCAATGTGTACTTCCAAGAGGAGAGGTGAGCAAGAGGGGACATGACTGAGACCTGTAAATACCTCACGGGGGTGAACAAGGTGCAGGTGGGGAGTCTCTTTCAGAGAAGGAAGAAACCCATAACATGGGGACATGCAGTGAAGCAGGGAGGGGAAGTTTAAGAGGAATGTGGAAAAATACTTCTTCACAGGAAGGGTGGTGGATGCCTGGAACAGCCTTTCAGGAGAAGTGGTGGGGATGAAGACAGTGGGGAATTTCAAGCATGCATAGGATAGGCACAGGGAAAAAGTAAGTAGAGGAGAGTGAGGCAGAAGGAACATGAGCCACCAAATAGGGTCCAGGGTGTCAAAATAGGCAGGGAAAAATAGGACAACAAATTCTAGGTTTTCCTGCCCCACTACTGATGAGTCACCAGGCGATCCCAAATAATGTCCGTCTGTATTCTAAAGCCTCACTGTAAAATGTAGATAGAAGATTTCTGAGAGGTAAAATGAGGGCTGTCTCTCCAAATGATGGGCAGATGAGAGGCATGTACAGAGGCCATATGAAATATGAGCTGCACTGTGTCCAAACAGTAAACATTCTATTTTCACACTAGTGATAGCATCTCTTTAAGTGGAAGTGACTCACAGCTGGTGAATGGATCCCCAAAAGGAGCACAGCATCCCAGTTCAGTTTTGAGACAGCTTCTTAAGCCACAGCCTTTTAATTGGCTTTTTCATGCCTCTGACAACCATGAAATTATCTTGACAGGGGATTTATTTTCCACAGGGAGATGAATGAGATGATTATGATAGCAGGAAGAAAGGAAGCATTGGTAGGCAGATTCCTCCTGAAGGAGCTGGCACAAGATAAATTGCTTTGTATATAATCTAACTATTGCGAGGAAGAAATGCATAAGGCTTGTTCTAAAGGAGATGAGTGGCAACAGCTATTGGTTGCATAACTGCGGCCCCATGTAGGGGTTTTTTGGTATGGTCTGCCTACCCGCTGTTGCCTTGCTTTTTGGGCTAGAGCCTGAGTACAGAACGGGAAGACATCAAGGGGAGGTGGTACCAGGGGGGGCATGTTTCAACAGGTGCCTGGAGGCTATAGGACCTGCCAGTTTCCAGAACAGACCTGGCCAGTGACACTTAAGGGTAAAGTGGTGCAGATCGCAGATCAGATTTCCCTGTCAGTTTTCTATGTCTCCCAGTTAATTGTCCCAACAAAAACACCAGCAATTACAACTGCTAAGGGACGTGAGATTGAGATATGTAGCACATATACTGAAGTGTTCTAAGGCTCCCAAAACAATGCTGGTCCTTAGGAAAATGTGAGGAGTGTGCTGGACAGTCAAGATCATAATTAGCTACCCCCTTAAGTGAGGAATGGTTCCACCATGCACCTATCTAAGGGCAGTTCCTCCTGCCAGAATGAATGCTCACAGTCTGCAGTGCCTGACATTAAAGGTTCACTCAATGTGGAGTTCACCAGAGGCAACTGGGGAGGCTGACTCCATAGAGTACCCCTCAGAGGGTGTTGACTCCTTAAAGTATGAACTAGAAAAGAATCCCCTTTTCTTGGCCCCCCTCAGGTCCTATTAGAATTAAATATTTAAGCCATACCAGCATCTGCCAAACTTTCAGGAGGAAGCAGTAACTACTGTACCAACTACACAATAAACTGATGACTGCTGAACATGAGTGCTGCTGTGGAAAATGAGGTTGTTTGAAGAGGAAGCTTTCAGTTGGGTACCCCCAGAGACTTTGTGCTTTCAAAATCCCAAACGAACGGGATAGACCCCTAGCTGGTCCATCACATCGCTGATGGTCCCAAAGTACGACACCCAGAGCATGTTGGTTACATCTATAAGCATCACAGGGCATGAAATGACTTATTTCCTTTTGTCTACAAATCACGTCTGTCAGGCCAGGTTCTAGTTTGTCTCCTCCACAGCCCCCACCCCCCAGTCAATCTGGTTAGTCACTGGATAACCATGAGAAGGCCATGAAAGACTCAATGAATGAGGAAGTCAGAGGCTGACTTGGTGTTCATGTGACTCTCCTTCCTGCAGCCTCGTGATTCTTGACTACGCTGACTAGAGCACCTGCATGGGTGGGTGGGCACCACCGATAGTCCGTATATGATGCCCAAGGATACTGATTTTCGTGTTTTACCAAAAAAATTCAGTAAAATTACAGAATTTTGTCTTTCCATACACCAGTAAAAACAAAGCATTTCACAGAATATGCCTTTTTTACCAGAACAGTGAATCTCCAGAAATTGAATTTTTCCGTAAATTATTTTCGGTACTATTTTCATTTTCTTTATTTAATTTGATGTACACTTAGCCTTCTTTTATTCTGAATATTTATACACATACCAAAATGATACAAGGATAGAACACCTGTAAAAACAGATTTTGGCATTGCAGATGCCAGTGACAATACCAGTTTTTCCCATCTGGAAGATGGAATTTGCCCTTTATCAGTCATGGCTTGTGCCTAGAGGTTGCTCTCAACAGGAAGAATCCTTCCCAGTGAAACATTTATATTTATACAATGCCAGTGAGTATTGAGAAAAACAACAGATACATGCATTTATTTTCATGGGCAAGGGATCTGGAGTAAAAAATCATTTATAGTGTACAGTTAGCCTTTGTTCTGTATGAAAATCAGCCTGCTCAAAAACCTTGTTGTGCACATTCTAAACCATTGTGCACGTTCCAAAGTGTTGCTGTGCGCATTCTGAATGGCTGTTCTGCAGAGTTCAAAGGTGTACAATTTGAAGTTTCTCATTTATTCCACACCTAGCTACTTACTAACCACACAGTGCCCAAAGTTGTACCTTTTAACTTTCAAAAGTCTGTAAATTTGATTTTGATCATAGAACAGAACAAAGAAATGGCAAGTTTTTTGTTTCACTTCAGTAAGGGTCTGTCACTTCAGTAAAAACCCCCACATACTATAAAATTAATGATAAGTAACTATTATTAACTGGCATGTGTTTCATCTGGGGGTTGAGATGACAGCATGGACCTCTTGAGCTTCACTCTTGAGGTTCATAGGCTGTTATCTCAACCCCTTGATAGAAACACAGCCTTGTTGTGTATGGTTGCCCATACATTATTCTTTATATTTACACTCCAGCTCAGAGAACAAGAAAAAATTGCTCACCTTAGTAATGTTTCTTCTAATGGAGTCTTGCTATATTATGACATATGCAGTGAGTCCCAACCTTCAAACTGCTCCGGAGGTGAAAGAGTTAACTTTCCATGCCAGGCATGGAACTTTGAGCATGAGCTCGGTTGAAAGCTCTGTCTGTTGTTCTTCAAACTCAAACTGTCAGATCTTTACGAGCAAAACTCACTAAGGTTCTGTGTGGAAGCTGTAAATCTACACTAGCCAACTGGCTACTAAATATAAGAACACATTTTTGGTCCCAAAACAAAGACTCAAGTCAGGGGATCCAAAAATAAAAACAAACATCCAAACACCCCAAAAGGAGGCGTGAAAAAAAAAAAAAGGTGGGCATCTACTATGCCAACCACTGTACTGCCCACCCACATCCCAAGAGCAGAGGTTCTGAGAGGGGCAGACAGGGGGGGAGGTCATAATATAGCAAGACTCCATTAGAAGAAACAACATTACTAAGGTGAGTAATTTTTTCTTCAAACAACATGAAGTTTTGCTATATTATGACATATGCAGACTACACAGCAGTACCTCCATGGAGGAGGGACAGAACCTACTTAGGAAATAGGCTGTGAAGCACAGCTGTGCCAAACCGAGCATCACTCCTAGCCTGGATGTCCAGGGAGTAATGCTTGGTAAAAGTGTGAACTGTTTTCCAGGTAGCTGCTTGACATATCTCTAGGATAGGGATGTCCCTGGCAGCAGCCAGAGACGCAGCTGTACCTCTGGTAGAGTGAGCCCTAAGGCCTGAGGGAGGAACCTTACCCAGTTTTTCATAGCAAAATTGAATACAAGAGACAATCCACCTGGCAATGGATCTTTTAGTGGCAGGTTTCCCTTTACCAACCTCACCATAAGTGAGGAACAGTTGGAGGGAGTCAAACCTGTGACCCTTGGTACGTTCTATGTAGTAACTAAGGGCTCTTTGACATCTAAACTGTGCAGTCTCCTCTCGCCAGAGGAAGAATGGTCAGTGAAGTACACAGGGAGAGACATAGATTGATTAAGGTGGAAGTCTGAAACCACCTTAGGCAAGAACTTTCTGTTAGTCCTCAGGACCACCTTATCTCTATGAAAGGAGATAAAATCAGGCTCCACTGACAAAGCTTGTAATTCACTTATGCGCCTGGCAGAAGTGATGGCTACCAAAAACACAGTTTTCCAAGTCAAGTACTTAAGCTCTGCTGAAGACAAGGGCTCAAAAGGGGGTTGCATAAGCTGGGCAATGCAAATATTAAGATCCCAGGTAGGGGCAGGGTCCCTGAATGGAGGATTGGTGTGAAGCAACCCCTTGAAAAACTTGGAGAATACAGGATGAGCTGAAAGAGAAGAGGGTTTACCAGCTGATAAGAAAGCAGACATGGCTGCCAGGTGCACCTTTAGGGTAGCTGGTCTCAGCCCCAAAGTATTCAAATACACCATATAATCCAGGACTGTGGATAAGTCAGCAGATTCTGGGGAAATGTGCTTGCCAGAGCACCATATGGAAAACCTATTCCATTTGGAATTATAAGTAGTCCTGGTGGAAGGCTTCCTAGAAGCCTTCAAGATATCCAATACACCTTGGGAGAGGTGTAGGTCAGCAAACTCTAACTCTTCAAGAGCCAGGCCTTGAGATTGAGGGATTTGAGATTCGGGTACCAAACTCTCCCCTGAGCACAGGTTAACAGGTTGTGATTCCTGGGAAGACACAGGGAAGGTGGACTGCTAAGGACATAAGGAGTGGGTACCAGGGCTGTCTGGCCCAATCTGGAGCAATCAGGATCATCTCGCAGAGTTGAGATCTGATTTTGACTAGCACCTTGAACAGAAGAGAGAAGGAGGGGAAAAGCATAGAGAAACTTCCCTTCCCTAATGAGAAGGAAGGCATCCAGGGGGACTGAGCCCAACACTGGGGGTCTGCAATGAAAAAGGGGAAGTTGGTGATTGTCTGGGGCTGCAAAAAGATCTATCTGCGGGGTGCCCCATCTGGCAAATACTTCCTCCAGTACTAGGGGATCCAGTGACCATTCGTGATGGCCCTGGGAAATCCTGCTGAGAGCATCTGCCAGGACATTGTCCTTGCCTGGGAGGTGAAATGCCGTAAGGGAGGTGTTCAGGGAATAAGCCAGAGACCACAACTTCATTGCTTCGGTGCACAAGGCCGTAGACCGAGTGCCTCCTTGCTTGTTGATGTACCACATTGTAGTGGTGTTGTCTGTTCTGACCTGTACAACTTTGTTCTGAACAGATGTGGAAAAACTTGAAGTGCTAGAAAACTGCTCTGAGTTCCAACAGGTTGATGTGGAGCAGAGATTCCTGAGGGACCACAATCCCTGGGTAGTGAGGTCGCCCATGTGAGCTCCCACCCCAAGAGGATGCATCTGTAGTAAGGATTAAGGAGTGAGACTGAGGGGTGAAGGGACCCCTGTCTCAGATTGCTCTGGTCCTGCCACCACTGAAGGGCTTGGATCAGGGTTCGAGTCACTGGGATCAATTTGGTTAGAGGGTTTCTCCTTTGAGACCAAAAGGCTTTCAAATGGAACTGGATGTCCCTCATCTGAAATCTTGCTCCCTGCACCACTGCTGTAGAAGCAGCCATGTGCCCCGGGAGCTGCAGAAAATGCCTTGCTGGTCGAGAGACCTGCAGGGTGAAGGAGGAGGCCAGAGAGACCAGGGTCCTTGCTCTTTCCAGAGGAAGGAAGGCTCTGGCCTCTTTTGTGTTCAGTTCTGCACCTATGAAGGTGAGAAGCTGGCCAGGCTCTAAAACTGACTTTGGAAGATTGAGAAGGAAACCTAGAGATGTGAGCAGTTGCTGAGTTACCTGAAGATGTAGTTTGACTTGGTCTGGAGACTGGCCTACTATGAGCCAGTCATCCAGGTAAGGAAAGATGGCAATCTTTTGCCTTCTTAAGTGGGCAACTGCTACTGCCAGGCATTTTGTGAATACCCTCGGGGCAGAGGAGAGGCCGAAGGGCATTGCTCTGAACTGGTAATGGCCTGAGGGCAGTTGAATCTGAGGTACTTTCGATGGGAGCTTCTGATAAGAACATGGAAGTAGCCATCCTTGAGGTCCAGGGATGCTAGCCAGTCCCCTGGCCTTAGAGAGGGTAAAATAATTCCCAGAGTCACCATTTTGAATTTTGGTTTTAAAAGGTGCTTGTTTAGGTATCTGAGATCCAGGATGGGCCGCCATTCTCCTGTCTTTCTTGGGGTAAGGAAGTACCTGGAATACAACCCTTTGCTGGTGTAGGGGTGGAACCCTTTCCACAGCTCTGAGAGCCAGGAGGGTAGAAACTTCTGTTTCTAGGGCAAGTGCCTCTGATGGATTTGCAGGTGGAAAGGACCTGGTTCTCATCTTTGGAAATTTTTTGAAGCTGAGAACCAGCCCCTGGCTTACTACTTCCAGGACCCAGTTGTCTGATGTTAAAGACTTCCAGTCCTGGATAAAGTAAGCCAGCCTGCCCCCTACAGGTAGTGGAGAATCGGCCCTGGCCACCCCATCAGGGTGCCTGCTTGGCAGGGGCTTTAGGCTGAGGGGTGGAAGCAGGTCTGCTTGTACCCCGTCTGCCTGTCCCTCTAAAGAACCCCCTCTGGGCATAAGCTGAAGAGGAGGCCTGGGCTTGGTAAAAAGGCCTATGAAAAGATCTGCCCCTGCCCCTGGAAGGCTGCCTTTGAGGAGTGGCCTGCCTTTCCTTGGCCTGTGCACTCCTATAGGTGGTCCTATACTCATCCATTTTCTTCATGTAATTCTCTGTCTGCTCCCCAAACAGAGAATTACCCACAACAGGAAACTCCATGGCCTTAGTCTGGGTATGCTGTGACAGGCTAGTACATCTGAGCCAAGCCATTCTGCGAAGTGCCACAGATGTAGCCATGACTCTTGATGACACATCATCAGAGTCCACTGCAGCATGGAATTGCACCTTGGATGCCTCAATACCATCAGCAGCCACCTGCTCCAGCTCCTTGGCAAGCTGGCCAGGGACCTGTTTTGCTAGAGCCATAACAGTATCCCATCTGGATTTCTGATATCTAGCAACATAAGCCATATAATTTGCCTGTCTGAGTCCCAAGGATGCTGCCATGTACTGTTTCTTTGCCATAGCATCAATCCTCCTGGAGTCCTTGTCAGGGGGGTGTGAAGCCAAGGCAATATTAGCCTTGTCACAGGCTGCAGCCTGCACTACCCCAACATGGCTGCATTGTTGTGTAAGGAACTCCGTATTAGAGCCTGACAATGTGTACCTCTTGTCCATTCTTTTATCCACAGGAGGTATAGTGTGAGGAGTTTTTAGAATTTTTACTGTCTGTTTACCAAAAGATTTATGCAAAGGAATAGACAGTCTCCTAGACTCTGGGACATCCATCATTTCTACCAAGTCAGGCTCCTCTTGATCATCCACAGCTTCCTCCACAGGGAGCTGGAGGGTTTCAGCCACTTTTTTATAAAATGAGAGGGGGACTCAGAAAGCCTGGGTGGAGACACTCCTGAAGGTCTGTCTGGGGAGATGTCCGGTTCAATGGGCACATCCAGACTTTCAAATCCACATTCACTCTCCTCATACTCCTCTTCCCCCCTCCTCTGGTTCATAAAATTCCTCTAAAACATATTCTTGAACCGGTGGAACTGACCGAACCATACGCTTACCTGATGGTGCCGGTTCGGTTAGAACCGGGGAAAGTGACTGGACAATTTTAATCGCTTTGGCTATTTCTTCAGCGGTTGGAGATGGAAATTTTGGCTCCACACCTGCTGATTTTCTAGTCCTTTTTTCTGGAACCAACTCCTCCGAGTCGGCTCTCCTTTTGCCCGAGGAAGTCTCGCCCTGGTCAGAGGGCACTCCCTCTGGTTCGGTTACAACTGAACCGGGCTGGCCATCCAGGTCAGCGGACTTCTTGGCCTCTCTTTCCCTGAGCCTACCAACTCTCTTATCCAGGGTAGCTGCAGGAAAATTTTTGCAAATCTGGCAGTCTGCATTGAGGTGGTCAAACCCCAGACAATAAACACAGGTGATGTGGGGGTCAGCCTTGGCAAAGGCTTCCCCACAAACACTGCAGTGTTGAAACCCAGTGGGCCCCGGTTTTTCTTTTGGGTTTCTCAGACATAGTGCCAGCCTAACCAAAACTTGCCTGTTTATGACAATCCGCCAAGCAAGACCCTCTTATCAGTTCCCAACCGTGTCACGGGTCGTGGAAAAAAACGTAATGAAATCCGTTTTTTTTAGAACCGATAAGAACCGGGAACCGCACTCTAAAAGACAGAATTTAATGAATTTTCAACAACCTGATCAGTTCAAACTGAACCGATAATACCGTCTACAAGTTCCACACAGAAATAAATGTAAAACCTATCTAGTACTTACGGTACCACAGACAGAGCTTGAACCGACCGGTTGCAGTTTAAATTCAGTTAAAAACCCGAAAAATTAATACTTTAACCGACAAAATGAACCGAACAGAAGGAGAAATCTCCGGAGTGACTGTTCAGTGAGGCGGAGTAAAGAATCTGACAGGTTGAGTTTGAAGAACAACAGACAGAGCTTTCAACTGAGCTCGTGCTCAAAGTTCCATGCCTGGCATGGAAATTTAACTCTTTCACCTCCGGAGCAGTTCGAAGGTTGGGACTCACTGCATATGTCATAATATAGCAAGACTTCCTGTTGTTTGAATGAATATTTCCACTGCAGCTCCATAATGTTCTGAGCAGAATCTTCCTTTATTCCTAACACTCTGTCCAGGCCTGCCAGTAAAAATGGCACAAAAAACATTAACATCAAACTAAACAGCCCCTGGTATTGTATAAATGGCGCATGTCATGGGCTGCATGAAAATAAAAGATTTATTTTAACTGGCTAGGTATGACCTCCATAGATGTCACTCATGGCTCTGTCACTCGTGAGGTCAGTAGCGGTCATAATCAGCCATTCAAAATAAATGAATTATTTTCATGTAGCCCATGGCATATCCTATATTTATGTAATAGTTGTGGACTCTGCAATCTCCTGATAAAGACGTTTATCAGGACAACTATATTTATAAATGGTGATGATGTAAGTACTATACAGATAAACTTGTGTATCACAAAGTTTATATATAGTATTGTCGTCATCAGCGATTTATTCATACAGTACTATCGTCATCACACATGCCACACATCCCCTGCTGCATCCAAGCCGCTCGCTTCTACTGTTCCCAAACTCCCAAGCTAATATTTAAAAAATGATTTCAACAGGCAGCTGTTACCTATTGCATAAATCAAATATGCAATGGGGACAGCTGTTAAATAAAGGATTCATTTTTACTCATTCATAGTGAACTGATAAAAATAAATCCTTTATCTAACAGCTCCCATCACATATCCCCTATTTATATCATAGCAGTGGTGATAAATTTTCCCTGATAAATCTTTCATGCCATCTAACCTCCAAATAAACATTTATCTGGAAGTAAGATATGTCATGATCACATTTCTTGATCTTCGCAGAAAATAGAACCAAAGAGCAGCTATCACAGTGCTGATGGCATCACAATAGGACTGTGCAGCACTGAAGCCTGCAGTTCAGATCATAGGAGAGCCAATAAATTCTTCACACACAAAGTTGAGTTAAAAGTTATAATCATTAAACTGATGTTGTATAAATCAAATACATAATGGCTTGACTCAAAATACACAATTTATCTCCACTTGAGAGAGCGGACACGCTTTTCATAACTCACTCATGGCTTTGCCACTCATGAGTTATGGTCTTGCCCCTGTATACGTGGAGATAAATTGCATATTTTGAATCAGGCTATTCTGTATCCCCTATTTATGCCTAGATCCTGGCTTTAATGTGAGGCTAAAATGTCTGCATCATGGGATCCATCAAACCATGCTTAAGAGAGTAGTGTCACATAAAGCTTTGCATAAACTATGTGAAAGTTCATTAATATATACAGCACAGGTCTGGGGACCCAATTAGTTCTGGTATGGGAAGTCATCACTGTAGTCACATCAGGTCTACTTTTAGTGATAAGAATAGTTCATTTGAACATTCAGAGCTACACTGCAAAAAAAGACCTGTTTGATGCACGGGTTAAAGAGTCCAAGTATGATATCATTGCCCTGTCTGAGACCTGGCTCACTAACATGATCTCAGATGATGAAGTAAAACTGATGGATTACTCTATGTTTAGGAGAGACAGGCTGAATAGAAGGGGTGGGGGTTGCCTGTTTTACACCTCTAAACACGAGGGTCATTGAGTCCCCCTCCCTGTCTCGCACTGGCCTTTATGATTTCCTTTCTATAAATATTCTATTTGCCATGACAAAATCCTCACAATCAGCACCATCAACACCCCCCAGGCCTTACTGCTAAGGGTCTTACCGCTATCTCTGAGTTCGGCCAAATTCTGCCAAAAAGAAGAGAATGGCTTAGACAACTTTAATATGAGCTGGTCCACCAACGAAGCAGACATTGCTAAGGATCTATTCTTAAACCTAGGCCTAATCCAAATTGTTACTGACTCCACTAGGACAAACTACAAAACAGGATATGATAGGTTTTGATTATGGCTCCCAGTTATGGTGCCCTTACCTCCGGAAAGAGATTAATAAGCTAGAAAGATTTCAAAGAAAAGTCACTAAATCAATTTGCCCAGATAAAACCTTGTCCTACAAGGCAAGTCTCTCAAAATGTAACTTAATGTCTATAGAGCTATGCAAAATGAGAGGAGATCGCCTCCTTGTATGGGATGTCATTAACGATGAATCCCTTACATCAAATTGTGGCCTGGAATTTAAACAAGCTGAATTTAATACAAGAGGTCACCGTCTACAGCTACTAAGAGCTAAAGTTAAATCTAAAAAGAGAGCCTATTACTTCTCTCAAAGAGTAGTTAACCCCTGGAATTTGTTACCAACCTCACTGAGTATCAGCAATAATAAAGGCACATTTAAAAATAGATAAGAAAACTTTTTAATGTCAAAAAAGAATTTGACTTATTATAAGTAATATCTGGAGCGCTTATGAGCTTTATGCCTCTTTGCTCCTAACATTTCCTTAGTATGTTCCTTAGTACATGAAGCCATCCTTGACTGGCTTGCAGTGTTGAACTTCTCAAATGTCCGCAGATCTGCAGTACTCATTGATTCCATCAGCGGCCATAGACCAGTTTTCTGTGAGTGGTCCACAAAACTACCTTGGGCCCAGGGCCACTACATCTATTCCAGGTGGCTTGGCAACTTAAAAAACTGGAGGCCCTTAACTCTGCTATATAATCCAGTTACTGGTCTTACCTTGATAACACTGTGGACAAAGACACTGCTTAACAAAAATATTTGCCATATTCTCACTAGATCTCTGATCACCTCTTCCCTCAGAAAAGACTGAGAATATAGGGTAACAAACAGGGCTGGGTCTCCATGGAGATCCTCAGGCTTTTTAGAGTCTGTGTCAGAAAATGGTCTCAGTTTAAAAAAAAAAAAAAAAATAGGGACCCCGCCTTTCTGCAGGATATAAGACCCTCTGCAACAGCTGCATATCAGCAGTGTGGAAAGTCAGACTTTGCCACATAAAACTTGGTCCATCCTCTAACCATGGAACCCCCCCAAAAAAACCTGTGGTCTAACAACAACGACCTTATGGGTAGGTCCAAGTCCAACCAATGCTGGGATATAGAAAGCAAAGACAGGGTTACTTGTGGCTCACAGGCCATAGCTACCCTGTTCAATGACTTCTTCAGGGACCTCAATAAGTACAGAAAGTTCTCTCCTCAGAAATCCCGGGTACTGTACCTCGACCTGTAGCCCCCCTCTCCCAAATTCTTTTTTAGGTACCTATCCATTGACCAGGTGGCCAAATACCTGAGACACTACAATGCCAAACCTGTGCTTGGTCCCAACAGACTCTACTACCCCATACTCAAACTACTGTAGCCAGCAAGGCTCTGACTTATCCCACCTCCAAAATCGAATTCCCTATTCACAGGTAATGGGGAAGCTGGCCACCATCATTCCCATCCACAAGTCTGTTCCCAAATATCTCACCACCAACTACTGCCTTATTTCCTTTTGGGCTTCCCTTTCTAAAGTCTTTGAAAAGATTGTCTACAATCAATTGAGTACATCCAGCAGTAAGGTCTTCTGACCCATGCCCAGCATGACTTCTGCCCTCAACACAACATGAAGACTGCCTTGGTGAGGTTTACAAGCTTCGTACACCAAGCAATTCACTCAAGTCATTTTGTGGCCTCTGTGTTTGTGGACCACACCAAAACCTTTGACCTTGTTGACCACAAATTACTGATCCAGGCCCTTTCATCCCTCAATTTTTCCCCAGAAGTCATCTACCAGAAAAAAAAATTATCTGATCGACCACGTCCACAGAACCACGACTAATATCTCTCTCATGGCTGTCCATTAAATCTTCCATGGGGTTTCCCAGGCCTCTATTCTTGGCCCTCTACTTTTTTCCATGTTTATGAGCAAGTTACCTAATGCCTGTCCATTAATGGGAACCATACTCTATGCCAATGACGCTGTCATCTTCAGTATGGGCAGGGACCTGGTGTCCCTGAACAATGTGATTCAACGGAACTTAAACCTACTCCAGGACTGGTTTGTAAATTATAGGGTAGTTCTCAGCACCAAAAACCAAAACTGTTCTTTTCACTGAGGTGCACAAAAAAATTGACCAGGGCCCGTCTCCAGCATTTTGACCTGGATGGCACTTAGGTGGAGTACATCACTCAGTATATAAATATCTGAGTCTGTACCCAGACTACTCCCATGTAAACTACCTGGTTAAATCTGTTCACATCAGACCTGATTCTCTACCGAATAAAATTGTTCCTGATCCTGGAAACTAAGAGAATGCTTGTCCACAGCAGCCTCTCCCCTCTAATTGACTATGGCTCCCTGGCATATGCGGCCGCCCCCGCCAGGATCCTCTGAAAAGTGTGCAGTATACAACAGTGTATGCCACTTTCTCACAGGTCTGCTGTTTTGCTCGCACCACTACTATCTGTATTCCATTGCCTCCTGCCCTTAACTAGAGGATCACATGGCCAATAGGGCAGCTGTGTTCCTTCACATAGTGGCACTCAGAAAGCTCAGTCGTGCTTTTCTGAGCTCTTCTAATGCTTGTCCAGCTCGCAGGGGACTTGTTCCCAATGTTCCCAATCCAGAGTTACCTTCACTCTCACATTCAGGAAAACCACTGCCAGACAGAAGACGTTGACCTACAGAGCCAATGGCCCTTACAACCACTATCCCACCCACCTCACTGATATTGGTAACATTCATTCCTTCAGCTCCAAGTTTCACCAGCATGTGTCAGTAAGTCGCACTGTGACTGTTTCTCTGTGTCCTAAAACTGCACCTTATCTACTTGTTGATTTTTTATTTTCTTCTTTATTGTACCCTGTATTCATTGTGATGTTGCCTGCCTTGTGCCTTTAGGTTTAGGTCATAACCTTCCTATACAATGTCCTAAAACTGTACTTTTATCCACTTGCTAATTTTGTTACTATACCCTGTATTTATTGTGATGTCTGCTCTGCACCCTGTACCTTTCTGTACAATTGATCACTTGTGAAAAAAGGCTACATAAGCTCATCTTGCTGTAGTATAAAAAAATAAAAATTAAAGTCAATTTAATTAAATGAAAAGGGTGGTTCCACTAGCTCTCTGCCTTATGATAACATCACAGGTTTAAGGTTCTATCAGCCTGTCGTTAGACTCCTCCAGCCTTGGAAGTATGTGTCTTTGAGACACCTCACTGGGACAAGCAAGACCCAGAGATAAGAACTGATCATTGCGCTGTCCCATCCTCGTTGCAGCACACAGCACTCTCTGATACCTCCTAACAGGCAATCAACACTGGTGTCACTTGGACAGTGACCTTTGGGTTGTCCCTCTGTTCTCTTGAACTATAACTCAGATTGTGAAGACCTTCTAAGTCTCTCAGTTATCCCCTTAGGGCATAAGGCTTTACAGGCCAGACCTGCATAATAATTGACACAATGGCAGGAAGCATTTAGGGACCCCATCGCTTCACTAGTAATGCCACTTCCCAAGCTTTCTTCAGGCACTCTTTGTAGAAGCAAAGCAGCAGTGAGGACATAAAAATTAGGGGCTCAATTTCCAAAGCCCCTGAAATGGCCGAAAGCCCCTGGTACACCAATCATATGGCGCATGGGTTTTGTGGCAGTCTCCCGGCCAGCGATTGGGATTTTCAATCGCTCTACTTATAGGGCCCTATTAGTAGAGCAGTGCCTTTAATTTTCCTGTAAGAGTGCTTAAAGTTACAAAAAACAGAATTCAAAAAAGTCCCCAAAGACTTGTATGGGGCTCATCTCTGAGCTCTCCCTGCTCACATGTCACTCAAACTCTGAGTGCGGGGGTGGAGCAGACTCACCAGGAAGTTGGAAAGGATGGACTGGCTGTTGGTTCAGCACCAGTTAAGATCCCTTACCATTCTAAAAGGATGCTGTTTTAAATTAAACTTTCAATGTAAGTAAGCTCAGGCTGCCATAACGTATTGGGATATGATGCCCAATACCTTACGGCAGTACGTCGGAACTTAACTTTAACACAGGCATGCATCCCCAAACTTCAGAGCAACAAACCATTATCAGTCCTCAATTTTGTCCCATTACTGGACAAGTATGACTGGTAAGATCATAAAATAGTGTTCCACTTACCAAAATTGGGCAATCAAGAGCAGATGGCTATTTTCATACCGCCTAATCTCTTTTTAAAAGGCAACTATGTTGCCTGTGATTTTTTTAGGTAGTTACCCTTTAAATATCCAAAGGGAAGGGAAGGGGAAACAAATTACAAATTCTAGATTATCAGCTATCTGTTATGTCAGACTCTAGCCTGGCTCTATCAGGCTATCAATGTTTAAGACAAGACAGGTGCAGTTGTGGGGGTGGTGTTACTATATATATCCATAGAAGCCGCTCCTGCAAGATGACTGCCAGAGAGGCTGTATCCTCCTCCCATGACTTTCTCCTCCTCATCAGGCTGTCATTCCCCTCTTCTGTATTCATTTTCATTGGTGTATGCTATGCCTTACCCAAAATCTCATCCTCTTCCCTGATTGAATCTATCTCCACTATCAGCTGCCTGTCTTCAACAGGTGAACTCATTCTTCTAGGGGATTTTAATGTCAGTTGGCTCTCCCCATACTCCAGGTCAGTCACCCAAAAGGTTAAGTCCCATAATCCCACGCAGATTTTCTCAGTTCCAACTTGGCTCAACACACAGTCACAAAACTGCATGCTTTTGGATTGGGTTCTCTCCTCCCATCCCTATCGTATTGTTGCAGTTGGTATTTTGCCTGATGCTTTTAGCGACCACTGCATGACACATTAGTGCAGGTCCCTCAGGTCACTCAATACTCAAGCTCACCTGTGTGACCTTACTGTATCAGACTGCACAGCTTTTTACATCACATCTGACACTGTTGTTGCCCTCTCCTTGTTTCACTCTCAATTCCATTCAATCTGGGACAAGCAAATCCTACTCAAAAAATCCTGGGTTAAATCCATCTTAATCCCTGGATGATCCCGTTAATTATTGCCCAGCGCAAGTCATGTTATCTTGTCTGGTCACGCTACACTCTCGTTCCCTTTCCTGACCTCCTCGGGTGTAGGTCTGTACTAAGGCTGTCAGGTCTGTGAAATCACAATATTTTAAGGCCAACCTCCAGAATAATCTGAACAATTCTTTGAAGTTCTAGAAAGTAATTCACTCCCTTTTTGACACCGCCCCCACCCAGTCTGGATCTGCAGTTGTTCTTATTAATGGTTCACCTGTATCTGACTCCTCCTCTTTTGCTTCATACTTCAGTGAATTCTTCACCACTTGTGTGCTCCCTTACTCTCCCACACCTGCCACAACTTCATCATCAAATGTTCTTTTTTCCCTCCCCTCCCAGGGCTTCCAACTCTCCACTGTTGCCATTCATGAGGCCCTGGCTACTTTTTTCTCCCTGCATTTGAATAAGTCTAGCCCAGAAAGAGTTGATCCTAGACTTCTGTATATCTCTGCCCTGGCCATTGCCTCTCATCTGACTCACCTTTTCAGTCTCTCCCTCTCTCTCAGTGCAGTCCTGCAGGCCTGAAAGCTGGCCAGAGTTAGTATGTGTGGAGGGGGGTGCCTTCCTCCTCCAGTAACTATTGGCCTGTTTCCCTCCTCCTCTCTCTTGCCAAGCTGGAAGAGAAGCTTGTCTATCATAGGTTCTCGGATTTCCTCTCTTCGTTCCAGTCTGGTTTCAGGAAAGATCACTCCACCGTCCCCTTCCTGCTGCGTGTAACTGATTATATCCTCTCAGGGATGGAGTAGGGCTGCATCATGGCAGCCATCCTCATCGATCTGGCTAAGACCTTTGACTTGGTGTCTCATGCTCTCCTTCTGTAAAAGCTGGGCCTTGCTGGCCTTTCAGCTCTAGCTGTCGATTGGTTCAGTTCTTATCTCACGGGACATCTACCGTCAGTGTAGGTAGGCAATACCCTGTCACCTCCACTTCCAATCCAGGCAGGGGTCCCACATGGCTCTATTCTGGCCCCCATATTCTTCTCCATTTTCCTCAGTACCCTTTCTTCAGCCTGTGCCAATTCACATGTTCACATGTATGTAGATGACACAGTCATCTACACTTCTGACCCCTCCATCACTGACATGGAAAATCTGCTACAGCCAGACTTCCACAATATTTTACCATGGTTTCAGTCAAACCAGCTTTGGGTCAACACAACCCCCCAAAAAAAAACAGTATCCATGACATTTTGAACCAGTCCAAATCTGACCAAACTCACTTCAGTACCCACCTTCTCCACATCGGATGGCTCCCCACTTGAAGTGGTACCTTCCTTAAAGTACCTTTGTGTGCGGCTTGACAGCAAGCCTGACTTCTCTGTCCACAGTGATGCCATCCAGACCTAAACTTGGTGCCTTGTTCCAAAATAAAGATTGTTTCCCCCTACAGGTTAATCAACAGCTTGTCCCCAAAATGGTGCTCCCAGCCTTTGACTATGCAGATGTGGTCTATGGGTCCATCCCCTCTATCTCCTTGGCAAGACTGGACACTCTCTGCAGCTCCTTCTGTCACTCTGCATGCAGCTCACCTCCTCCAACTCACCCCTGCTCACTTTACTCTTCACTGTCCATCCTCCCCCTTCCATCCTATTGCCAGATGCACTATATCTCCTTTATATCTAAATAATGGTTTGGATCCTTTCCCTCCTACCTCTCAGCACTCCTCTCCATTGCTCCCTCTGCCTCATGCGCCCCTCCATGCCAGGGACCGTCACAACTTTGCCTTGCCACATCCCTGCACCTCGGCTGGTCAGTCAGCCTTTGCCTATCATCTCCCCTCACTTTAGAACCAACATCCCTCTTGCCTCAGTTTCATTGCTTCCCCTGCCTCCCTCAGATATCAACTGAGACTCCTTCCCTTTCCCTCTTGCTCCTGTTTCCCCTTCCCCTTACCTGCTTCTTCCACATTGTGTAATGTTTAAATGCCACTTTTTTTTTGTATTGTGATCATTTTCCACTTTATATGGTCTTTGCACATTTTGTATCACTAACATACGAACATACGAAATTTGCCAGCAGATGAAGGCCTAGAGGTCTATCAAGTCTGCTCGAATGTGCAGCTAGCACCCCTTATTCTGCAACTGCCCCTCCCTTCCACCCTTCCCCTTCATTGACCCTCCCCCTTGTCCTGTCCCATCCCCTTTTGAAGCAGTCCACTATTCTACTGGATACCACTTCTGCAGGTAACGCATTCCACCCAGCCACCACCCTCTCTGTAAAAACATGACTCCTCATCTCCCTCCTGAACATTCCTCCCTCCAGTCTCATATAATAGCCCCTGGTGTCCCTCCCCTCCCTTACTTTGAACAGCCTCTCTGTACCTTAAAGGTTTCAGTCATGCCCCCCGTCCCTTCTCTCCTTCAGTGAGTACATGTTCAACTCCCTCAGCCTCCTGTCATATGATAAGTCCTCCAGCCCCTTGATCATCTTTGTCACCATGTGCTGCACACCCTCCAGTAACTTAATATCCGTCTTCAGATACGGGCGCCAGTACTGCACGCAGTACTCCAGGTGTGGTCTAACTAATGACCTATACACTGTATTTGGCTAAGCTATGTATTGCTTTTATCCCTTGCTCCCCTTCCCAGGTTGTACCTGGAAATTAACCTTGGCTCAGTGTGCCTCTCCTGGTCACCAATGTTTTAATAAATAAATAAATGCATTTTGATTGATAGGAGGGTCTGGAAAGAATTAAAAGCATGTCTGTGCTGTGTTCTGGTAGAAGTGGTTGTTGTGTGTCTTTCATTAAAAAATGAAAAAAAAAAAGTAAAATATTTCCAGAAAAACAGTAAAGATTTAAGGTGGGGGTCTCAGAGTAGATGGAAACAGAAACATAGAAAGTGACGACAGAAGGGGGCCATGTGGCCCATCTAGTCTGCAAAGAATCCTACTCCTTCCCTTAACTGATTTTCAGTGTTACGGTGCCCTTGTATCTATCCCATGCCTTCCTGAAAGTTTCCACCATTTTTACCTTCACTGCCTCCCATGGAAGGCAGCTCCTTGGTTCAACCACTCTCTCAGTGAAGAAGAACTTGCCTGTGTTGCCTCTGAATCTGCCCCCCTCTAGCTTCATGTTGTGCCCTCTGGTTCTTGAGTGATTTTTGATATGGAACAGGTCCTGGACCTGTACTTTGTTTATTCCTTTTAGGAATCTGAAGGTCTTGATCATGTCTCCTCTGTCCCGCCGCTGCTCCAGGGAATACATGTTTAATTAATGCAGCCTCTCCTCATATGATTTGTTGTGCATTCCATGAATCATTTTAGTAGTCCTCCTCTGCACTGTTTCCAGTCTGGTAATATCCTTCTTGAGATGTGGTCTCCAGAATTGTACACTGTTCTCCAGGTGTGGCCTCACCATTGAGCTGTAGAGTGGAAGGATGACCTCCTTTTTCCTGCTGGTAATCCCCCTGCTTATGCATCCCAACATACCATTTGCCCTCATTACTGCTTTCTTGCATTGCTTGGTCATTTTTAGGTCATCTGTTATAATTATTCCTATATCCATTTGCTGTTTAGAGGCTTCCAGTTTTTAATTCCCTACGTACTAATCCATTCCTGGGTTAGTCCTTCCGAGGTGCATGATTTTGCAGTTTTTAGTACTGAAGTTTAGTTGCCACATTCTTGACTACTTTTCTAGAGATTCCAGGTCAGCCCTTATCTTCTCCACTCCTTCTGGGGTGTCCACCCTGTTTCCTATCTTTGTGTCATCTGTGAACAAACTCACCTTGTGCTCCAGTCCATCAGAAATGCCACTAATTAAGTTGTTGAATAGGATTGGGCCAAGCACTGAACCCTGTGGTACTCCACTAGCTATGTTTCTTTTCTCTGAGAGTGAACTGTTCACTAATACTCTCTGGGTCCTACCAGTAAGTCAACTCCTTACTCACTTTACCACCTGAAGACCTACTCTCATGCTGTCTAA
The DNA here is from genome assembly GCA_016271365.2 of Neoceratodus forsteri. Classification (NCBI taxonomy): domain Eukaryota; kingdom Metazoa; phylum Chordata; order Ceratodontiformes; family Ceratodontidae; genus Neoceratodus; species Neoceratodus forsteri. The sequence goes on along the minus strand of CM028138.1, from coordinate 68,188,366 downwards.
TTTATTTAGCAGCCTTCTGTGTGGGACTGAGTCGAAGGCTTTGCTGAAATCTAGGTACACTACGTCTACTGCACCTCCCCAGTCTGCTGTTTTCGTTACCCACTTAAAGAAGTCAAGTAAATTGGTTTGACATGACTTCCCTATGGCAAAGCCATGCTGTTTGGTGTTTAATTTGTTGTTGTCCTTGAAAAAGAATATAATCCTCTCCTTGAGAAGGTTTTGATTGTTTTTCCTACAGTTGATGGAGGACTGATGATGTTTAGTCTGTAGGCATCCTTAGGTTTTTGTGTTTCTACAGTACAACGTAGTGTTTGTTTTTCAGATGCCTGGCATTTCATGTATGTTGACTTAAGTCACCATTAAAATTTTACCAGAAGAAGTTAAAAATGTAACCAAATGGCTTATTTGCTGTTGATCTACTGTGGAAAATATGGGACCAGAAAGTAACTTCAGTGTACAGTTACCCCAGCTGTCAACCACCAGAGAAGATAATATACCAGAATTAGTTGTTTAGTGATGTGGTGAAGGTGAAGGAATAAGTTAAAAGAAGAAAGACAAATCTTCCACCCTCCTGGTGGAGTATGTTTTGTTTTAAAAAAAAAGCTATATTAGGGGTGGGGGGCAGCAAACTTTCTCTCCAACTTCTCTTTACTTAAGAACTCATATGCCACACTGGCAAACAAGGACAACCAAATACAGGTACCCAGAGAAGTGGAAGGAAAGGATGTGGAGGTTAGCCAAGGAGGTGACCTCAGCGGGGAAAGCAGTGGACCCCAGAGGAGGAGGACGCGAATCCTGGTGGGGGACTCCATCATAAGAGGGATCCAGCTAGGAACACAGGAGGGGGAGGACAGGGAGGTGAGGTGCCTACCAGGTGCCACGGCATGGAGGGATGGAAGGAAGATCCTGGGGATCACTGGGAAGGCAAGACGGGAGGGTGAGCTGGATGTCATTATCCACCTAGGTACTAATGACCTGGCAAATGGGGAGCCAAAGGAAGTTCAGGAAGAGTTTAGGAAACTGGGGAGGGGTCTCAAGCAAGTAGCTACTTCTGTCACTTTCTCAGAAGTACTACCTGTGAGAGGCAAGGGAGAGCATAGGAATGCATGCACCAGGAAATTTAACTCATGGTTGAAGAACTGGTGCTGTGAGGAAGGTTTGGATTCATTGGTGACTGGGGACCCACCTGGAGGGATGGAGGTTTGTTCAAGCCTGGCGGCCTGCATCCATCCTGGAGGAATCAAGCACTCAATGATAAGTTTAAATGCTACATTGACAAGCATTTAAACTAGCAAAGAGGGTGGCAGGCCAGCAAGGAGGGTACCTACTTGCTCACCCCACAGCTAGCAGTGGAACCAGTGAACCAGAGGAGTGGCTATCTCTGCAAAGCAGTGTGCAAAGATGGAGATTAGTGCCCAAGAGGTGGATAAGCAGAAAAGGGCAAAATTCAGCAGACGGGCAGACAGCAAGGAGAACCAGGGATAAATGACAACCAAGGAAGGGGCTGGAGTAGAACAGTGAAGCAGTCTAGGGAGGTCAAATCATGGAAAGCCATGTGTGCAAATGCCAGGAGCCTTAGCAACAAGATGGAAGATCTGGAGGCTGTCATGGTGCAGTCAGACCTGGACATTGTGGCCATCACTGAAACCTGGTGTAATGATAACCACGACTGGGAGATGGCCATACCTGGCTACAACATATTCAGAAGAGACAGATCAGGCAGGAAGGGAGGAGGACTGGCACTGTATGTGAAAAATGACATAAGGGCCACAGAGATCCAGGAGGAACAAAATGGGGGAGAGATACTGTGGGTTAAGCTGGAAAGGAAAATGGGGACAGCCATCCGCACAGGTGTGGTCTATAGACCACCAGCCCAGGAGGAAGAAACAGATAGGGAGCTGATGCTAGCCATCCAAAGGATGGCAGACAAGGGTGAGGCAGTACTGGTTGGAGACTTCAATATTCCAGACGTGGACTGGAGCATCCCAGCAGCAGCATCAACTAGGAGCAGATTTATCCTGGACTCCCTTCAGGGTGCCTTCCTCAAGCAACTGGTCATGGAACCAACTCAGCAGAAGGCAATACTGGACCTTGTGCTCACAAACAGGGACAGTGTGATGGGGGTAACTGTGGGGGAGCACCTGGGAAACAGTGACCACCAGTCATTGTGGTTTGAAATCACAGAAAGAGCAGAACCAAACCACACAAAAACACGTATCCTGGATTTTAGGGGGGCAGACTTTGGGAAAATGGGGAGATACTTGAAAGAGGCATTAAGGGGAATGGGACAGGAATCAGGGGTTGAGGAACAGTGGGCAGTATTTAAAACGGGATTACAAGAACAACAGAATTATGTATTAAGCAGGTTAGCAAGAGGAAAAGGAAGAGACCATTATGGTTTTCCAAAGAGGTAGCAAAGAAAGTGAAAGCCAAAAAGATTGCATTCAGGCAATTCAAAAAGACACAGGCAGAAGGGGATAGGGAGAAGTACCAGGAGAAGCAAAGGGAGGCAGGGAGGTCAGTAAGGGAAGCCAAAGCTCAGACAGAAGAACACATTGCAAAATCAGTGGGTAGAGGGGACAAAACCTTTTACAGGTACATAAGTGAAAAAAGAAAGACAAAGGGGAGGGATAGTGAGACTGAAGGGGGAGGATGGGGCGCGTGGAGGATGACAGCAGTAAAGCTGACATACTGAACAGGTATTTCTGCTCAGTCTTTACTGAGGAAGAGGAGGGTAATGGGTCTGAAGGGAGTACAAGGGGTGAGAATGGTGCAGAAATGGACACAAGTCCCTTTACACGAAAGGGTCCTGAAGGAACTGGATGAAGGAACTGGAAGTAATAAGAGTTGATAAAGCAATGGGGCCAGATGGGGTGCACCCCAGGGTCCTTAAAGAACTAAGAGAGGTGGTGGCTGAACCTCTGGCTATCCTGTTTAGCCGATCACTGGAAACAGGGGAGGTACCCAAAGACTGCAGGACAGCAGATGTAGTCCCCTTATACAAAAGTGGGAACAAAGAGGAAGCAGGGAACTACAGACCAGTCAGCCTCACCTCGGTAGTGGGGAAGATCATGGAAGCACTACTGAAGGAGAGATTGGTGGAACATCTGGTTGTCAATGGACTTCAGGACCCAAGGCAGCATGGTTTCACCAGGGGAGGTCATGTCAGACCAACCTCATTGAATTTTTGACTGGGTGACTAGGGAGGTGGATCAGGGAGAGCAGTGGACATGACCTATCTGGACTTCAGCAAGGTCTTTGACACTGTGCCACATAGAAGACTATTACACAAACTGGGGAATATGGGTGTGGGCTGGACAGTGTGGTGGGTAGGTAACTGGCTGGGTGGCAGGACACAGAGTGGTGGTAATGGCTGTCACTCCACAGAGGGAAGAGTGACCAGTGGGTACCACAGGGATCAGTGCTGGGACCGATCCTATTCAACATCTTCATCAGTGACATGGCGCAAGACCTGGAAGGCAGAATTTCACTGTTCGCTGATGACACAAAGCTCTGTAACAGAGTAGACACACCAGAGGGTGTAGACAGAATGAGAAGCGACCTGCAGAAACTTGAAGAATGGTCAGGTGTTTGTCAGTTGAAATTCAATGCAAAGAAGTGCAAGATAATGCATATGGGGCACAAAAACCCTGGCACAATATATCAGTTGGGGGGTGAGGATATAGCATGCACCAAGCAGGAAAGGGATCTTGGGTTATCATCTCTGATGACCTCAAGGTAGGAAACAGTGTGACAAGGCAGCAGGTAAAGCAAATAGGATGCTGGGATGTATAGGCAGGGGCATCACCAGCAGGAAAAGGGAGGTCATAATTCCGCTATACAAGACACTAGTGAGGCCCCACCTGGAGTACAGTGTACAGTTCTGGAGACCATACTCACGTAAGGACATAGACAGGGTAGAGAAGGTTCAGAGGAGGGCAACAAAGATGGTGCATGGATTGCATCACAAGTCCTATGAAGACAGGTTGAAGGAACTGAACATGTACTCCCTGGAGGAGAGGAGGGAGAGAGGGGATATGATAGAGACATACAAGTATCTTACAGGGAGGAACAGGTTGCAGGAAAACACTATTTTTAAGCGAAAAAGATGTTCCAGGACTAGAGGGCATGTGATGAAGTTGGAGGGAGGATGATTCAGAGGAAACATGAGAAAGAATTTCTTCACAGAACGGGTGGTGGACAGGTGGAACACCCTGCCAGAGGAAGTGGTGGGGGCTGAAACAATCACGGGATTTAAGAATGCATGGGATAGACATACAGGAATTCTGAAGGTCAGGGGTAAGGTGCAACAGACTTCTAGGAAAACAAACTGAACTTACAAGCTCAAATGGGCAGACTGGGTGGGCCATAGGCCCTTATCTGCCGACACTGTCTATGTATCTATGTATCTATGAGTCCCATTGTGCATAGAAGGGCTGTGCGAGCAGAAATCTTGAGGAATGTTTCCCTGGCAGTTAATCAAGGACCAGCAAACACTGCAAGAAAAGGAGGAGGGCCCACAGATGAGGGACCTGCCATCCCAGAAGGAAATCCAGTTCTGACACAACGAAAAGGAATTTCACTTATATAACACCTTTCATACACACTGTATTCCAAAGCACTTTACAAGCCATGGAAAACTGACATCAACTATTAGTTGAGCAGAGAGAGAGAGAGAGAGAGAGAGAGACCCCAAGTGGAGATTAAATATGGGGAGGATAAGTGACTTGTTCAAGGTCACATAAGTTACCGTGGTAGGATTCAAACCTGTGTCTTCAGGTTCACAAATCTGTACTCTGTAAGTCTTCCCTGCCAGTAGCTGGTGAAAAATGCATCTAAGCAGCATCTGATCCCGTCATCTTAGAGTGTTCATACCACCAGCCAGTGGAAGTCTTTCTTCTCTCTCTCTCTCTCCTCTCTTTTTCTTCTCTTTCTCTCCCTCCCTTTCTCTCTACCTATTTTGGACCTAATGGTCAAAAAATTATTGATGATTTAATTGTAATCCAGAGGATACTGCAATGTTTGACAGACTATTTGTAGAGATGAGGGTGGAAAGTGATCATGTCCCACTAGCCTTAGAAATATTGCCCATGAAAGTTAATTCCAAAGTTGCCTCTCTTACACAGCCAGTAAATCCGGGAGTAAGAGGTAATAAAAGATTAATACTTGAAGGCAGAATAATGGAAACATTTTATAAAAACCTAAAAGCTTATAAAAATATTACTAAAATCCAAACATTTATTAAAGAAACTGATTCACACATAGGTTATGAGCTTTTAAAAAAAGAAAATCTTTGTGCCTTTTCAGTCCACTTTGTACATGGCAAATGACAGCAATAGGATAAAACCTCATCATGGTTTAATGGAACATGTAAAAATGCAAATAGAAGAAGAACTTATACAAGTCATTAGATGGACCAGAAATCACTCAACTAGAGAAAATGTCAATTATTTAAATGAAATGTAAAAGGATTACCATATGAAGCTTACAGTAGAAAAAAATGAAATATCAAGATTTTTTATGGGAAAAAATGTATAAAGCAGTAAACAATAATGGTAAAAAAACAGTTCTGCCATTTCGTAGCAAAAGGTATGAATGCTTATTATCTGTGCTTGTCAGTTCATGCACCAGAAGATAAATGAGTAGCATATTTTAAGACATTTCAGAGTGAAGCAACACCTGTGAATGCTTGGCTAAGTAATATTGACCTCAATCTTTTAAGTTCACCTCTGGTTTTCTTGATTGGGGGAGGTTGAGGAAGCGTTATGCTCCTTTGCCTCTAATAAGGTGCCACAACAGATGCCATACCACTAGAAGTGTACAAAAAAACCCTAAAATGCATCATCTGTTTGTTTATTTTTCCTTTGGTAACAGGGAAAGGCCCAGTAAAAAGTATTGCCTGTTTTCAGGGGCAACCTGGGAGGATTAGGGAAGTTAAGTGATTTGCTCAGAGTCACAGAGGGGAATCAAACCCTGGTCTGCTGGATGTACCAAGCTCATTTACAGCTTGTTACTGCAACCTCTAGGCTATACTAGCAGTCAAAACGTTGATTTAAAATGTTTCACCGGGTAGACATACAGAGATATAAAAACAATCCTTTTTTTAACTTTCTTTTTATTAAAGCATTTTTTTTAAATATACTTTATTGATTTTACCTTCAACAAAGACTAGTACATGAATTCACAAAATTCTAAAAATCTCAGGTGCACATTAAAGGCCTAGAATAATGCATCCATTTGATAAAGACAAAAAGGTAAACAATTTGAGTTGTAGAATTCGGAAATTGTATAAAAAAGGAAGAAAAAAATTAAAAGGCTAAATATTCCAAGTCAAACAGGAATCAATGTATTGCTCTAGGGACTGCAATATCAGGGTCACAGAATGTTATGCATAATTTCATTAAGTTTCCAGGGCATATCAGATGACTAAGATGTTCTAGTTCTATGAATCCCCACCCCACCCCAGCCCGACCAAGATCATTCAAAATTAGCTGCCTTCCTGTCTTTATAGTCTGCAGTCTTTTATTTAGAAATTCCTCAAAGGCAAGTCATCTCTTATCATATGTGGCCATTGTACCTCTTGATTTGCATACCAACTTTTCTAGTGCGGCACACTCACAAAACTGTTCGCACCAGACCTGAGTGCTGGGAGGCTTCCAGAGTGAGTATGCCCGGTTTTGCACAAATAATAGCCAGGATTTCCTGTGCCTCTCTCTAATGTCTGCTATCTTTTCTAGGTCTCCTATCAGTATCATCGGTCATTCCAGTGTCAGCTGTGAGTTTATCACCACAGTGAGGACTTGTTCAATATCTTGCCAATACTTTTGTAGTTTGGGGAAGGCAAACATCATGTGACCCAAGTCCCCTATTTCTGGCTTACTCTGGGGAAAGAGGCCTGAGCATGTGGGCGAGAATTTAAACAGTTTCTCTGGGTGTAATAAGCTTGTTGTACCATTAGGAACTGGCTTAGTTTAAATTTACATTGGACAGGAAGTTGCCACCCATCTCTAATTATGGTATATCTTCCCAGTCCTCCTTGACATATCTCTCCCCAGAACTGCCTGCCATTTCTCCCTTGTATCAGCCCATTTACCCTTGACCACTCTTAGAAAATAGCTGCTTGCATAAGGAGGCAGTATAGTGCAGTGGTCTAAGGCTCTGAGCTGCAAATCTAGTGATATCCAGCAGACCAGACCTGGGTTTGAATCCCACAGCCCCCACTTGCATACTGTGTGACCCTGAGCAAGTCACTTAACTCCCAGGTTGCTCCTGTAAAAAAGCTTTCAGCTTAGTGTGCTATACCTGTTAAACAACTAAATAAAAAAAAGCTGTACAATTTGGAGACCAGGGCCCCCCAGTGTCCTGAGCATTATGAAGAATTGAAACAATACCCAGGGGTTCCTGTAGCCAATGTGCTCAACTTAGTATAGCTGTGATAGTGTCTGAGTTGTGTGGATGCTTAAGAAAGTGTTTTTCCAGGAATTTATATGTTGAGGCCATGGGGTCAGATTTTCAAAGGGCCCTTAGACTGAGACAAGGTGTGGCAAATGACCACCTTGCATCAAATGCAGGTGTGCCTGGTACTGTGCACTTTATTTTGCAGGAAAAGTGTTCTCTGTTGCAAAATCCCCCAAAATGACACAAGAGGTCTGCTGCCTCAAAAATATCATGCATGAGGAGAGAAAGATGCAAACTGAGTCAAAAATGCATGGGATGAGAATGACTCAAGCTGAGTCAAAAAGACAATGCCTTGGGCAAGATTGACCCAAGCTGCATCAAAAAGAGGATGCATGGGGCATGAATGACGCAAGCTAAATCAAAAAGATGATGCCTGGAGTGAGAATGACTCAAGCTGCGTCACAGGACAATGCATGGGGCAAGAAAGACTGAAGCTGTGTCAAAAAGATGATACATGGGATGAGAATGATGCAAGTTGTCTCAAAAAGATGATGCACAGAATGAGAATGACTCAAGCTGATTCACAAAGTATGGAGAAAGAAATGGCCTCAACAATGGCATTTTAAGCCCCCCAAACACTCTAAACTAGTCCCACAGGTGAATATGGAATCTACTGTATAACCAAACCTCTACAGGAGTTACCTTCTCCTTTATATGCTACAGTGTCAGTTAGACCAGCTTTGTTTGGTCTAATAGCAGCATGCATCTTAGCCACAAGGTCAGGACCTACGTTCTTTGAAACTCCCAAATAAGGGGATGGTGCATCATTTCTGCAATGTAGGCATATGTTCCGTTATGAAGCAGACATTGTTTTCGAGGCAAGCATGGCACAAGCCAGTCTGGTGCACACAGACCTGTTTTTGATGCAATTACCATTAGAAAACTGGAACTGATGCACATTTTGATGCATCCTGCTCCTTGCATCATTTCTTTTTGATGCAAGCACTGTGCGTCATTCTCTGGCTTTTGAAAACTCAGCTCCCAGGGGCAACATTTTTAAAGGGTCCTTAGACAGGTGCAAGGTACATCAAACATCCACCAAGTATCAAATCCAAGTGCACCAAATACTGTAGGCTGTATTTTGCAAGAAAAGCATTCTCTGTGGGAAAGAACTCCCAATGACACAAGATGTCTGCTGTGTCCAAAATATGATGAATGGGGCTAGAATGATGTAAGCTAAGAATGAGGCAAGCTGAGTTGAAAATATGACGTATGGCACAAGAATGATGCAAGCTGAGTAAAACATTTGATGCATGGAATGAGAATGATGTAAGCTGAGTCAAAACCTACGGCAGATGAAGTGGCCTCTGGAAGCAATATTTTACACGCTACAGTGCATTGCAAAGCATTACAATGATTATAATGTAGGACTCTTGCAGCGGAATGTATTCATAGTACCATAGTCAGGTCTGCTTGCCTGCTGTGGGCCTCTGTGTATGTTCTAATGTCAGTTAGACCAGCTCTGGCTGTTCTAACAGTGGCATGCATCTTAGGCACAATGGCAGGACCTACATTCTTTGAAATCCCACATTTGGGGATGGTGAATCATTTCTGTGATACAGGCATCTCTTCTGACATGGGGCAGGCATTTTTTGATGCAAACATGGTGCAAGCTAGTCTGGCACTTGTAGACCTGTTTTTGATGCAAGCAACATCAGAAAATTAGAACTAATGCAAATTTTGATGCATCGTGCTCCTCACATCATTTTTGTTTTTATGCAAGCACCATGCAGCATTCTCTGGCCTTTCAAAATCCGGTCACCGGTCCCCTTTAACCACCTGTTTCAAAGAACATTTAACACCCCACATGCATGTGCCAATATGAATGGCCAACATTCAAAGTACTTCACTCTTAACAGAGGCACCCAACAGTGTTGTATATTATCCCCCTTCCTCATTGCAGCTTATATAGAACCACTTACACGGGCTGTATGAGAGACCAACCAGTTCATGGGTGTCCAGGTGGCGTGGGAGGAGCAGCGTATTGCTCTATATGCAGATGATGTGCTCCTCTATTTATCCAACCCAGAGGAGGTGCTACCTGAAGTGTTCGCACTGTTGAAGTCCTATGGGGAAGTCTCGGTTTACTGGGTGAACACTTGAAAGACAGAAACACTCAGCTTTCATTATACACTGTTCACAGAGACTGGACAGCATTTCCCATTAAGCTGGGAACTTAAGAAGCTAAAATACCTGGGGATTTATGTCACCCAGTTCAGCAAGATTGCCTACCAAGACAAATACTAGTGCTTTACCCAACAACTCACGCTGGACTTCATTAGATGGAACACCCTGCCATTAAGATTCACCCATAGGTTGTAAGTACTGCAGATGATAACTCTCCCCAGAGCACTGTATTTGTTCGAAAATATTCCCCTGCATCTCTCACTGTCAACATGGTGCCTGTGGAACACAGAAATTTCCAGGATTGGCTGGGGCGGGCAGAAACCCCAAATTAAATTGAAGATATTACTCCTACCAAAAAGAGCAGCGGATCTCTACCTTTACTATTGGGTAGCTCAGATCTGATTCATGTTATACAAACACCTGGGTGACTCTCCCAGAGTCTGGCTTCAACTGGACAGAGAGTTCCTCCCCAGAACAGACTATATTCAAAATGTCTATAGCTCCACCCCTGTACAAGACCTCCACCACAAGAGTAACCACTGATTGTACCACCAGTTAGTGATCTGGCAAACTATCAGGAGATCTCTACACCTTACTCCCATTCTGACTTTAATATGACCCAAGCCCCCCTTCCCTTACTAGGGAATTTCCCGTCAGCAATGGTGGACCTAGGCTACCATAACTGGAGTTGGTACTCACTGCAGTACCTCGCACAAATGGTTACTGATGTAGGATTTAAGATTTTTGCAGAACTATGGACCAATTTTTGTCTGAGGCAGCAAGACTTTTATAAATGCCTGCAGATTCGCAATTTCTGCCAATCTTTACCCTTGGGGGCCCTCAGCATTACATCACACCCTGAAGGTATAACCTATTTTCTGTCCTTCTTCAAAAACAAGGCACTTCTCTCATATGATCTCCCAACTTTATCAAGTACTTCAAGATACCATGGGAGAGACTTCCCTTGAAATAGCTCAGAGATGGGAAGAGGAAACAGGAGTCATTCTCCCACCTGAAACAGGGCAATGAGCAAGTCTTTCTGCTGCAAAAGTGACTAGCTCCCATCAGTGGTGGGAGAACAGCTGTAAACAACTCATCCGTTTTTTTTAAACACTGACCATTACATCCCATTACTCAGCTACACATTTTGCCTCCTGTTGGTGTAACTACAGAGAATGCCAAGTGACACATACTCATATAATGCAGGCCTGTCTGCTCCACTGCCCTTGTTCGAGGACCTGGAAAAGGAACTTTCAGAAATCTGTAACAGGCCCTTCCCTCTATTCTTAGAACTGTACCTATCTCTACAATATCTACGGGGTGTCCATGACCCACACACTCAGTACCTGTTAAGTATTTTCTTCACGGCTGCGAAAAAGTTGATCACATGGCAGTGGTTAATGACACTAAGAGCTTTCACTTCAGATAGACTTCCTGGCTCCTGTATGCCATGAGTAAAGAGCCAGCTTTGGTTCCTTGAAAGAACACCTGGATAACCTTCTGGACTGGTGACACCCTCACCTCACCCCACCCCTTACTTAGGAACTTAGATAATTTAATGATAGCAAGTGGACCAGTAGTTCTTCGTCCCCTTATATTAACCTAAATGCCCACCCCTTCCCCCATATCCCCCATATAACTGCAGTCTTTCACTGGATGGAAGTCTCTCCTGGCAGACCTAGATAGTAGTGGCAGATTTACTACAGGTGTTGTTTGTAGTAATAAAGACACTCAACCTCTCAATATGTCATCCTTTGCTTGTTCTTTACTTTTGTTTAAAAGCTCCAAATTGCAGGGTATATATCATAATTTCTTTTCATTACATGCACAAATTCAAAATATTCATCTGCACAGAGAGGACACCAAAAAGTCTAAAAAAGCTGAACAACTAGATGCTTTTTAAACAAGGTTTGTCCCCCTACCAAATTAATTATATATGAAAAATGAACAATATATAACATTCATATACATCTTAATTGTTATATCAGACATTAGTAACAGAATGTATTTTATTTTTATCATTTTGGCACTATATAATTCTGATAAAGAGATAGGATGGTCTTGAAATGTTAAAAAGGCTATTTGGATTTGAGTGCTGTACCAATGGTTATTTTGAATCTGTGCATATAATGAAAAAAAATTATTACATAATGCACTGCAATTTGGAGCTTTTAAGCAAAAGTAAAGAACAAGCAACGGATGGAATACTGAGAGGCTGAGTGTCTTTATTACTACAAACAGCATTTGCAATAACCAGAACTAAAGATACTCCCCTATAAAAATTAAGATTTACTACAAAGGAAAATAAAAGGAGACCATGGGAAGTTTATAAAAAACACGAAAGAGTTACTGCAGGTCTCACAGAGCACCCTCAGTCTGTGCCAGAGAGGGTAGGTTCGATATAGGTGACTGACGGGTTGGACGAGGGAGTTCCTGAATCATCCTCGCACTGTGCATTAATTTAACCAAACTACTAATTTTACAGCATTGTACTGATTACTGTAGACCATTGAAAAAAAGTTAATAAAAACTATATTAACAAAAAGAATTATCTGAGAAGAACAGGAATTCGAAAAGTCTGAGAGTCTGTATTGTTTAGAGCAGTGAAGAAAGGTCAGAAGGCCTCTAAGGCCACCTTAGCCAGGTGGGTAAGGGCTTCCATCACCAAGGCATATGTGGTAGAACAAAAAAAAACCTCCCACACTAACCTAGGGCTCACTGTACCAGGACACTAGCTATGTCTTGGATGGAGAGACAAGAGGCCTCAGTACTGGAACATTGCAAACAGTGACGTGGTCTTCCATGCACGCATTCACTATGCACTACAGATTGGATGTTCATAGCCCCATGAATGCAGCCTTCAGGTGCAAAGTTTGTTAATGGGGTCTCTTCCGGGAGCTACTGGCTCCTTCTGGAGAATATTGTCTGACATACATAGATACATAGATGTTGTCGTCAGCTAAGGGCCTTGTGGCCCATCCAATCTGCCCTATCCCTCTTTTTAATGCTTAAGGTACCCTAGATGCTATGACAAGCTCCCCCCTTTTGCCCAAGCTTGATAATTCCCATGTGCCTATCCCACGCATTCTTGAATAACTGAACCAAGGCCTCCACCACTGCTTCCTGGGGGACGCTGTTCCATCTCTCCACCACCCTTTCAGTGAAGTAGAATTTCCTCAAGTTCCCCCTAAGTTTTCCCCTCTTAGACTTATGCTCTGCCCCATTGTTCTGCTATTTCCCTTGATGTGAAAGATGTTCCCCTCTGGTACCCTGTTGATCTCCTTCAGATATGTGAAGGTCTCTATCATGTCCCCACTCTCTCTCTCCTTTCCTCCAGGGGGTACATATTGAGAGCTCTGAGTCTCTCTTCATACGACTTATGCTGCATCACAGACACCATTTTTGTTGCCCTCCTCTGTACCGTCTCCATCCTGTCTATGTCTTTTTGGAGATGGGGCCTCCGGAACCGAATGCAGTACTCAGACCTTACCAGGGATTTGTACAATGGTACCACCACTTCCCTCCTTCTACTTGTTATACCCCTCCCTATGCACCCTAGTATTCTGTTAGCCTTTCTGACTGCTTTGTTGAACTGTTTAGCCACTTTGAGGTTGTCTTCTAGGACTGCTCCTAGATTCCTTTCCTCTGTGGTGGCCTCTGGTGTTACCCCATCTAGTTTATACTCGCCTCTAGGATTCCCTCTCCCCAGGTGCATAATCTTGCACATTTTTTTGCACTGAAATCCAACTGCCATTCCTTGGACCAGTTTTCTAGCCTCTACAGATCTCACCTCATTTTTATGTTGATTGTGCACATTCACAAGAAACATATTGCAGCAGCTTTCTGCACCAGCAGGTTGTGGAGGTGCGGCACTGTTGTGGCCAATGCCCCCACAGCCTTTAAAGGCCTGTCCAGCATCCCCCAATTCCGTGGCAGCTGCTGCTGACACTAGTTCAGCCAGCGTGCCACCAACTTGTAAAAAATCAGCCGCTGCAACCAGGGGCCGCCTCATCATTGCAGCGTCAGTCATTCACTGCAATGAAAGAGTGACCCACCATTGCAGGGCAGGATCTTGACAGACTGATATTGTTTGTGAACATGGCGGCGGTTTGCCACCATGTTCACAAACAATATTAACCCCCCCCCACCATGTTTATTTGCTGACCAGGGCCCCAATCCCCGTCGGCTTCAGTGCCCCAATGTGTATGTTGCCGATAGGGAAGCCCACTCCCCATCGACATTATGTAAACCATCGCCCCACTTATATTGTCTGCTGACGGGGTGCCCAATCCCCGTCGGCATAATGTCACCCGCCCATTTTGTTGTGTGCTGATGGGGGTTCCCAATCCCCTGTCAGCTACAGCTTGCCCTCCGCAAAAGAAAGACTCCGGTGGCACACTGGGAGCCCACCCCAGTGTACCACATGCCCCTGTAAAATAAAAAACAGTCCCACAATGTCTTTTTTTTTTAACCTGTAAAAAAGGAAACCGTCCCTTGGAGATCTTCCTGGCCCCCCTCTCACAACCCGCACCCACCCCTCTCACCCCATACTTACCTCCGAAGCTTGGCGCGACGATCTTCAGTGGACCCGGAACATGTCTGCACTCTTCAAAGCTGACGGCGAACGAGGAAATGCCGGTAAGCTGTATAATGGAATAAATGTTTTTTTTCCAACTTTAATGCATATCTCAGTCATTTTTTCAAATTTTGGCACCAAATTTTCAACATGGGGTTTTTGGGACCCCTTCTCATGAATTCTGAAACTGTCATGGCGTTAGTCAGCCCCAAAAGGTGATTTCACAGTCAGTGCACGGAATCACCTTTCGGAGCTGATTAACAAAATGACAGTGCCAGTGTTCATGAGGTGGGATCTCAAAAAGCCTATGCTGCAAATTAGGTGGAGAAAATCTAAAAAATGACTGTTTTATGAGCGTGCATTTCACAGTTGCTATGCATGCTGGTAACTTCATGAATTTGCAATATTTTCACTCCAGATTTTCTACATTGCCATTTTCCCATACCTGCTTATGAACAGTACAGCTGTAATTTTTCCCATCCTAGCCGAAATGTGTTTTCACACTTCTGGCGCAGAATAGAGCGGTCACTGCGGGAAATCACTGTCCGGGACAGATTAAGAAAATGACAGTGATACTGTTCATGAGCAGAAGTCCTAAAATGCCTATGTTGAAAATTTGGTGATGTTGACCCATCAAATGACTGTGTTACAGGTAATGCGTTGCGCTTTTCACTGCTGTAACCGCCAGATTTGCAATATTGTCACAGATTTTCAACACTGGCATTTTCACACCTCCTTATGAGCAATACAGCTGTCAATTTTCACATCCTGACCGAAATGTGTTTTTACAGTTCCGGCGCAGAATAACGTGGTCGCTGTGGGAAATCAGTGTTCAGGACAGATTAAGAAAATGACAGTGGCACTATTCATGAGCAGAGGTCCTAAAATCCCTATGTTGAAAGTTTGGTGACGAAACTCCATAACATGACTGTGTTACAAGCGTGCATTGAACTGTTTCCACACACCCTTGTAACATCACAAATTTGTAATATTTTCACTCCACATTTTCAACAGTGGCATTTTTTCATACCTCCTTATGAAT
The DNA here is from genome assembly GCA_016271365.2 of Neoceratodus forsteri. Taxonomy (NCBI): domain Eukaryota; kingdom Metazoa; phylum Chordata; order Ceratodontiformes; family Ceratodontidae; genus Neoceratodus; species Neoceratodus forsteri. The sequence goes on along the minus strand of CM028138.1, from coordinate 68,173,163 downwards.
AGTACAGCTGTCATTTTTCACATCCTGGCTAAAATATGTTTTTATTTCTTTTTTATTTCATTTTGTTTTTGTTGACCAGATAAGTGCACTAGACAAATCCTGCCTATTTTCAGGCACGACCCGGGGGAGGGGATACAGATGAATGCCAACTGACCTTAAACCAGATTAAGCGGTTGGTGGTATTTATTTTAGTGAATGAGGGAAATTTGGCCAGGACACCGGGGAAATTCCCCTACTGATCATCAGTAGGAGGCCGTGAGGCTATAGACAAGATGGCTGCTGCGTTCAGCAGCACTTTGGAGGAGATAGAGGTGGATCCGCTTGCAAGCAAGGATAGTCTGTTATTGGAACAGACTTTAGATGAGCTGTGTGTGGATAGTGTGGCAGAAGAGGTTTTTCATGAAGCACGTTCCGTGCTTGAGATCGAGAATACAGTGAAAAGTGTTAATGCAGTACCTGATATGGAGAAGACTCCCATGGAAGGCAGGGATGTAGTGGTCCCGGTACCACTGCAAGCGGAAACTGCAGACGGTGTTACCAGCGGGCGGATCAGTGAATCGCAAGACCCCCTTATGCTGCAAGACAACACGGAAGTACTTCAGGAAGAAGCAGCATCGCCTTTGAGTAGGTTATTGCAGCACAACAGGGATTTACCTAATTCAAACTTGGTCCCTGGCTCTAACATGGATACTGTGTCCCAAATGGCTTTACCAGCACAACAGTCCATGGCAATTGAGTCCCGGGAGTCTGGACAAAGAAGAGATATGGGGGTGAGTACAACTACCGGGTTTTCTGAGGACTTGTCAGTTTCATTGCGTAGGGACACTGGGTTTGTGTTCCACCCCTTACCCCTTGAAGCGACCCTCACCCCCATACAGGGCTTTGTTCAATTTCAGTCCAAACCTGGAGAAGAGGATGGAGTAACAGAATTTTGTTTTGGGGATCCGAAAAGCCGAAAGATGGAGTTTCAGTTGGATCAGGGCCTGAGGCCACTGAGAGTCGACAGAGAGACTTTACATGCTCCTTTCCCGGGGGTTGATGTTCAAAGGACAGACGTTCCTATGGCCCATGATAATTTATGGTTTCCACAACAAGCTTTACGAGCAGCAGGATGGGGACAATCAGGGTCTGGTGTTTCGACTCCTTCACAGGACTGGGAACCTGTTTTCGATTAAAAAAAACACTCTCCGGTTTGGCACCCTCAGGAAGGGATGAGGGGGGCTACCGGCAGGGGTGGTATGCCTGTGGTTCAAAAATCTTCTGTTTGTAATGAAGGGGAGGTACAGTTACAGTTTCAGAGCCAGAAATGTCTAATACTAGTGCGGAAGGGGCTGCTCCGCTCCCTCCAGCAGACAAACCATTGATGTCAGCTCTTTTTGCGAATGCTAAGAAGGAGGCTGCGCCGTGGCACAATGCTGTTAGACTTCGTTATAAAGGTGGTTTATCAGATAGACCAGATAGGCATCATGTGGGGAAATTGCTCATTAAAGATTCCTTGGGATTTTCAGCAAGGGATGTTTTTGCATTTATTCATATATCAGGAGAGGACAACTTCGATATTAGTTTTCGTTCAGCGTACTTATTGGAGTTATTTTGGGAACAATATGCCCAAGTGAAATTTTCCCCATTATGGTCTCCCTTTTTGGTTATTCCCCTTTCTACCCCTTTGATCAAACATGTAACAATCATGTTTCGTAATGAAGGCATACATGTCGAAGACATTACCCATTGGTTGTCCCTAAAGTGCGAATTACAGGGTGACCCAGAGCCTATATTGGATGCGGAACAATTCTGGACGGGGGGTTGGAAATTTAAAGTTAAATTGAGGCAAACAGAGAAAGGTATAGAGCACATCCTGAACTCCTTTTTTGTTGGGGAAGGATAGGGGTGTCTGTTTTTACAGTGGCCAACCCTGAGCTTGCTACAAATGTGGCTCAAAAACCCATTTATCTAGCACATGCGAACGGCCCCATTGTGACAACTGTGGAGATTTAGGTCATGGTATACAGCAGTGTACTAACCCCACCAGATGTGATCTTTGCGAGACCTATTGCCATGCTTTTAAGGATTGTGCCTGGGCAGCTAAGAATAAGGCCTCCAGTAGCAGTGTAGATTTGCTAGTTCAACATGCCCAGGAGGCGGTCTTTGCAGCTGTTAAAAAGGTTCCTGTTGTTACCCCCACCTTGGACTTCCCTAAGGTGGAGAAAAAAAGTATGTCGTTTTCAACTACGGTTCTGGTTGAGGCAGCACCCCCCCATTTCTGTGGTAAAATTGCCTGGTGTGGTTGATCTCATCCAGGACCAGGCTTTGTCTCAACCAGTGTGTTATAAAGATCCGGAGGTGAAACAAGATGAAGTGTTGGTTGCACCCATTGCTTTGCCCCCTAGACGGTCAAGTAGGACCTTTAAGGTCATAACTGCTCCTGCCAAATTGGAATTGGAAACGCATAATACTTATGCAGCCCTTTTTCCTGCCTGGGGTGATTCGGAGATGGATTTAGGGGACTCTGATTCACAAAAATCTGTACCAGGAGGGCCTTTTACTGAGTATAAAGAAAAAAAGAAGAAACGTAGGAAAAAATAAGGAGTGTATTTGTCTTTGCTGGTTGCTTCATGGGGTTTACTTGAGCTTCCTTGAACATACATAGTTTGTTGAATACAATGAAAAGTAGAGCACTTTTTCAGTTGTTCCACGATAAGAATATTTCTCTATGCTTTGTTCAGGAAACTTGAATGTTTTCAAAAGATCAGGTACTCTCCTTTCAAAAAGACTGGCCTTGGGCGCCGTCATTCTGGTCCTTTGGAAGAGACACGGCAGATGGTATAGGTATTCTGTTTTGTCAGCCTGCCTTTTCTCTCTATAAATTGATTGATTTAATCCCTGGGAGGGTTTTAATTTTAGATGGTGCATGGCAGGGCTTTCATTTCCGCCTTATAAATCTCTACAATCCTCAAACAAAGACTGCCAGAATAAACTGTTTTAAACAAATTCAGCCTTACTTGGTTACGACCTTACCAATCTTATGGGGCGGTGACTTTAACTGCACTCTACTTTATAAAGGGATGACAACTAAAAAAATCTATTGTGATTCTAATTTTTTGGTTTCAGTGATATCTACAACGGATTTGCGTAACTGTAACCAAGGTTCCACGGTTAAGTGTGGTTATGCTTTTTATAAGGGATCTAAGGGCTCCACTATAGACTATTTGCTTTGCTCCAAATTTCTGTTGGTATATAATTTCTGTCTATTACCCATTGAATTTTCTGACCATCGGTTAGTGCAGGTTGAAGTGGGGAATTTACCTGTGCAGGGCCCACGGTCTGATAGATGGAAGTTAAATTCCTCCTGCCTACAGGAACCAAAAGTAAGGAATTCCATCAAACTGATTCTGGAAGCTAGATTATCAGTGAGATTCTTGTATGCCGATTTGGGCCTATTGTGGGTGGAAACTAAAGCTGATTGTTTGCAGTGGTTTAAATCCTATGGACTTTACCGGCGGAAATCACAGTTCAGTGCTTACTTGAAATTGCGATCCCATCTGCAAACGTTATATTCAATTGTGAATACTTCAAATCAGGATTTATCCACTCAGATTGATGCCGTAAAATTGGACATGAGACGATTACAATATGATAGGGCTAAATCTATGCAAGCTCTTATCAATAACCATGTTTGTAAGTCAGTTATAGGAGACCCTTCTGTCTTATGTAAAGCTCTGAAAGACTCCACTGCATTAGAGTTTTTAGATTCCCCTACTGGAAGGGTGTCTGACGTGTCAGGCATTGGTTCAATCATCGGGCACTATTTTCGATCCTTGGCACCTACATCGTCACCGTCAGATCAAGATATTATGGAATATTTGCATACTGTTCCCCCTTCCGTGTTAGATCATGATTTATTGACAGATGTAATGCTTCCTTTTTCGATTTCAGAAATCGAGTCGTGATTGGTCACTTGAAAGATTCCACTTCACCAGGTCTTGGTGGACTGTCAAATCCTTTCTATAAAACTTTTCAGGCTGAGTTGAGTGCAAGTTTATGTGCTCTTTTTAATTTCTTCCTTGAAAACCACTTAATCCCAAGCTCTTTTACCCAAGGCTTGCAGGTTCATTTGTTTAAATCCGGGGATAAGGGGAAGTTAGAAAATTGGAGGCCTATTACATTGTTGAACTCAGACTATAAAATCTTTGCAACCTTGTTGAATAATAGACTAAAATGACTGGGATCTATAGTCATTTCACCAGTGCAGCACTGTGGCCTTCCTAATCAGAGAATACAGTCAATCTTGACTGTCATAAGGGACGTGATTGAATATTTATCAGAATTGGGTTTGGGGGGTAGTTTATTTCTTTAGACTTTGAAAAAGCATTTGATAGGGTACATCATAGGTTCCTCTTTTTAACCTTATGTTATTTTGGGATCCCCCTACAAATGGTAAAGGTAATAGAAAGTTTGTATAACTCCACATTGGTATTCCTGGTTATAAAGGGGAGATTGGGGAGCCCTATAGAACTACCCACAGGTGTTCATCAGGGTTGCTCCCTCAGTCCATTGTTATATATTTTTTCCCTTGAACCCCTCCTTAGAGCAGTCCAATTTAAAGATTTATGAGACGGTATTCGGATTCCTGGTGTTGGATCCAGCCTATGGATACAGGCTTTTGCCGATGATGTGTGTTTATTTTTTCAGAATGAGGAGCTCATTAACCCCTTTCTTCAAGAATTTCGAATATATGCCAATTTAGTTAATGCTAAACTTAATTATAAAAAATCAAAAGGTTTATGGATGGGGTCCGGTCCCAGGGGGGCGGTATCTTCTTCACCAATTCCATTATCGTTAGAGCCAGTTAAGATATTGGGAGTTTTATTTGATCCTCAAAACCTCCCAGAGGAAAATTGGTTTTTAGTTTTGGATAAAGTGGAACGAAAAGTTCATAATTGGAAACGTTTTCGGGTTAGTAAACTTAAAAGGGTGCATCTCCTAAAACAGTTTCTTCTTCCTTGTCTACAGTATATCGCTGTACTATTTCCGTTGCCTTTCCAATTTGAGACTAAGATTTATAGTCTTTGCTTTCAATTCTTGTCGGGTAACCAGCTTAACCCAATTAAACGGACATATACATATTTGGAGAAAAACAAAGGGGGAGTGGGAATGATAGACCCAGTGGTTTTTTGTTTTTCACTTTATTGTACGAACTCTTTGAAATTATCTTTGTTTACCTCAACAAAGCATGATGAACAATGGTTTAGGTCAGGTATTGGTCGATATTTGAAATCTTGGACATACTTGGCTCCTAAAATTAATTATCATTTCTCTTTGGCACTCTATTTTATTCCATTAGCTAAGAAATTATATAAATGGAAATTAACAAAATCTCAGATTTGTGACAATTCTGTTAAATCTTTATATAAGTTAATAATGGAATCGCAATGTCCCACCAGTCCAGTTTTTAGAAATTGCCCCCCTTCCTGGACTCCAGTTGCATTGGATCAATTGAATAATCCAAGGTTTCCCCCTTATATGTGAGAATTTCAATGGCTAACACTGTACGGGAAATTAAATATCAGAGGGACGGCTAAATATAAAGTGAAGGAAGAAAGGGTTTGTCCATACGAACAATGTATTAACATGGAAGAAACCATGGAACATTTTTTTTTTAGAATGTTCTAATACAGTTCCTTTATGGTCATTCTTGGCTAACACTTGGTCATTACCTTGGTTATTAAACCCTTCTTACCAGTTTTTGATAATCGGTGATCTCCCTCCCTCATTTGGTAACTACAAAAAACAGACTGTATGGCTTCTCTTGGCAGTGTTGCAACTTTGTTTAAGGCAAATTAGGTGCCAATGGGTATTGTTCCAAAAACGGACATCAGGACAAGCCTTTCTTATTTATGTATCTAATGAATTACAAAAAGTTTATTCTAAAGAATTGTAATCTTTTTCAGTACAATTGGTTAGACGGTGGTGGAGGGGTCTTTCACATCTTATTAAATATAAGTGGTCAGGTTTTGGGGTTATGGTTTGTATGTTTATTATAAAATGTTCTTGTTGGTTTTTTGATTAGTTTTCCTTTTGTTATCCTTTCCACCTGTAACCTGTTTATGTTATTTTGATGTTTTTTTTCTTTTATGTCATTTATGATTTTGTACCACTTATTTTGTATTGATTCTTACTATAATAAAAACAGCCCTACTCTATTCGATAAGTGCTATGGGATCTTTAACATCCACCTGAACTACCACCAATTCAGGCAGATGGGACCTCGGTTTAATGTCTCATCCAAAAGATGGCACCTCAGAAGTGCAGCACCCCTCTCATGCTGCACTACAGTGTCAGTACAGAGCTATTAACCCAAGTGCCAGATGTGGGAACTGAACCCACAGCCTTTTGATCTCCCAGCTTCAGAGATGAGTGTGCTACCTACTGAGCCACTGACACTGCTATTTTGCATTCCTGCCAGAGAACAGCACGGTTGCTGTGGGAAATCAGTGTTTGGGACAGATTAAGATCAAGCTAGTGAGAGGGGGAGTGACTGAGCTCAACTGAGCTCTGTCGGGACTGCTGAGATATGTTTGTGGGCAGAAAAAGGGCCCAACGCATGAGCCCAGTACAAAAGGGCAGCTTGCAGCACTGGGAGAAATAGAATGAGAGAGCAAGTGAAGGAGGGGGAGTGAGCGAACTCACCGGAGTGCTTTCTGGACTGCTGCTGATTTCTTTGTGGGCAGAAAAAGGCATCCATACAGGCAGGGGCCCAGTACAAAAGGGCAGCCTGCAGCGGTGGGAGAAACAGTATGAGCAAGTGAGACAGGGGGACTGAGTGAGCTCAACGGAGCTCTATCAGGACTGCTGCGGATTTCTTTGTGGGCAGAAAAAGATGCCAATGCAGGCATGAGCCCGTACAAAAGGATAACTTGCTGCACCAGGACAGACAGAATGAGCGCGTGAGAGAGGAAGACTGAGTGACCTCAATGGAGCTCTGTCGGGACAGCTGCAAATTTCTTTGTGGACAGACAAAGGTGCCAACGCAGGCAGGAGCCCTGTACAAAAGCGCAGCCTACAGCACCAAGAGAAACAGAACAAGCAAGTGACAGAGCGGTAGTAAGCAAGCTCAACGGAGCTCTACTGTGACTGCTGCAGATTTCTTTGTGGTCAGAAAAAGGTGGCAATGCAGGCAGGAGCCCAGTACAAAAGGCCAGCTTGCAGCACTGACAGAAATGGAATGAGTGAGTGAGAGAGGGTGGAGTGAGCGAGCTCAATGGAGCTGTGTCGGGACTGGTTCAGATTTCTTTGTGGCCAGAAAAAGCCACCAACGCAGGCAGGAGCCCAGTACAAAAGGGTAGCCTTCAGTGGCGGGAGACACAGAATGAGCAAGTGAGGGAGGGGAAGTGAGTGAGCTCAAAGGAGCTCTGTTGGGACTGCTGCAGATTTGTTTGTGGGCAGAAAAGGGCAGCAATGCACACAGGGGCCCAGTACAAAAGGGCAGCCCGCAGTGGTGGGAAAACCAGAATGAATGAGTGAGAGAGGGGGAGTGAGCGAGCTCAATGGAGTTCTATTGTAACTGCTGCAAATTTCTTTGTGGGCAGAAGAAGGTGGCAATGCAGGCAGGAGCCCAGTAGAAAAGGGCAGCCTGCAGCACCTGCAGAAACGGAATGAGCGAGTGAAAGAAGGGGAGTGAGCAAGCTCAACGGAACTTTGTTGGGACTGCTGCAGATTTCTTTGTGGGCAGAAAAAGATGCCAACGCAGGCAGGAGCCCAGTACAAAAGGACAGCCTGCAGTGCCACGAGAAACAGAATGATCGAGTGAGACAGAAGGACTGAGCAACCTCAAATGAGCTCTGTCAGGACAGCTGCGGATTTCTTTGTGGGCAGAAAAAGGTGCCAACGCAGGCAGAAGCCCAGTACGAAAGGGCACCTGCAGTGCCAGGAGAAACACAATGAGTGAGTGAGACAGGGGGAGTGAGCGAGCTCAACGGAGCTCTATCGTGACTGCTGCGGATTTCTTTGTTGGCAGAGAAAGGCGGCAATGCAGGCAGGAGCCCAGTACATAAGGCCATCCTGCAACATCGGCAGAAATGGAAAGAGTGAGTGAGAGAGGGGGAGTGAGCAAGCTCAACAGACCTATGTCGGGACTGCTGCAGATTTCTTTGTGGGCAGAAAAAGCCACCAACAGAGGCAGGAGCCCAGTACAAAAGGGCAGCCTACAGTGCCAGGGGAAACAGAATAAGCGAGTGAGAGATGGGGAGTGAGCCACCTCAATGGTGCTCTGTCGAGACAGCTGCGGATTTCTTAGTGGACAGAAAAATCTGCCAATGCAGGCAGGAGCCCAGTACAAAAAAGCAGCCTGCAGCACCAGGAGAAACATACTAAGCGAGTGACAGAGGGGCAGTGAGCGAGCTCAACAGACCAAATCAACATTTGGCATTGACAAATGCTTGTTTTCTATACCTTCCAGGGTATCTACCCTGTTACATTGCTTTGTATCATCTGCAAACAGGCTAACCTTCCCTTCTAGACCCTCTGCAATATCGCCTATGAAGATGTTGAAGAGCATTAGACCCAGCACTGATCCCTGGGGTACGCCACTTGTTACCCATCCCTCCTGTGAGCTAACCCCATTTACCACCACTTTTGTGTTCTGTTACTTAACCAGTTTCTAACCCATGTGACTATCTCTGTCCCCATCCCTAGATTTGCTAGCTTGGGGATTAGTCTCCTGTGTGGGACTGTGTTGAAGGCCTTCCTGAAGTCCAGGTAGGCCACATCTACTGCTCTGCCCTGGTCTATTTCCTTCGCCACCCACTCAAAGAAATCAATCAAATTGGACTGGCATGATCTCCCTGCAGTGAATCCATGTTGCCTTGGGTCCAGCAGCCCTCTTGTCTCTAGGTAGTCTACCAATCTTTCCTTAAGCAGGCTTTCCATCATTTTACCTACTATTGAGGTTAAATGGAATTCTGATCTCAGCAAAGATAGATTTTTCTGAAAATGCCATTAGATTTCAGGAGTAGTCTGCTAGCTGTGGACAATGATATGCAACATTGGACTTACAGATAGCAGGCAAACAGGTAATGATTTTTCAGTATTTTTTCAATGTACTGCCATTCCCAGGTTAGTGCATTACCAGTTTTCTACAGCGACATTCAACTATGTATTCTTTCATGTTAAAATGTCTCTGTATGCTAAATGGTGATAACAACGAAATGCTGAAGTTGCAAGATCAGTAGCCTGACATTCAAGAAATATGACAAGAAAGTCATCCGGAACAAGTGATTATAGACAGCTGTTTGATGAAGTAGATCCTTCAACATTTATCTTTATGATGCGATGTGTTTTATTTGGTTACAGAAAAAGAGAGTTCTTGTCCTAGAGACATGGCAGTTGGTAGCTATGTCGATGTGTATAGGTACTGTGTGGAAAAAGATGACTGAGTAGCTATTGCCTTCAGAATCCTCATGCCTCCAGTGTTCTATGCTTAATTGACAGCCTTGGGCTGTACCACTGCCTCAGAGGGGAGCGCATTACCCATATATATTAACTCCCCATTGACAACAGAGGACCTAACAGCAAAGAAATTTACAGTAAGTACTGTATGAAGGAATTTCTCCTATTTTTGCACAAAAAGTTCAAATTGAGACCAGCCCCACTGCTGGGTGTGGAGCACTTAGTGCTGACTGTTTAAAGGAACTAAAGGTAGGAACATTTTGTATGACATATGGTATAGAATTTCAGATTTTTGGGCTGTAGACACAGAATGCTCTGTCCCTTCTAGTCTTCAGATTTGTATGAGAGACAAATAACAGATTTAGAGAACTTGAGCGAGTCAATCCAGGAACAGGAACCAGAACCAATAATTCAGTCAAGTAGCATGGAGCAAGATGATAGAGGGCCTCATAAAACCAGGGGATGTGTGTTAAAAATTAAAATCAACTTGTTGTTTAACTGGGAGCTAATGCAGAGATTTTAAAACATGGGTAATGTAATTTTTGAAGTTAAGATTTAGTTAAGACATGATTAGCAAAATTCTGCTAGTGTCTGTAATATATCCTGGCAACCCATGGTGCTTTAGTCATCAATGTATCCCTTCCTTTCTCACTCCCTATCTTTGTAGCCAGTATATATATTGGCCTCCAAATGTCCAGCCCACTGTCTCCCTTAACCTCCTAACTTCCATTACTTGTATCTCTCAATCTGGCGAGCTTTACATCCTTGGCGGCCTCAAGTTTAAATTGGTTGTTCCCAACAACATCTACCACAAGAAATGCTATCAGTGCCCTCAACCTCACACAACTAATTACAGAACCTACCTGCCCTAATCACAAGACCCAAAACCACTCCCTACTTGATTGGGCCCTTATTTCCCACCCCATAGAATCATCACCTCCGGCATCCTTCCAGATGCTCTCAGTGACCACAACCCGTTTTTTCTGGTCAGAAAAGTTCACAGCCTAAATCCCAACATAAAACCCTACAAATATGGACCTATAAATCCCTAGAATTGGAACCTCTCCTGCATAGTCTTGCCTCTCAGACTGGTCCCCTCTAGCAAGCACCTCCTCGGTTCATAAAGCCTTAATCTATTTTAAAGACATCTTCCTAGCAAATTGGAATGCCTTTGCACCCCTAAAACAAACAAGGGTTAGAGGTCATCACCTCCCCGGGATTACCCCTGAATTACTAATCTGTCACAGAGCCAGAGATCGGGCCTGGAAATGGCACAAAGTCTCCCAGCTTCCAAATTACCTTCTTCTTTACTGAAAACTCCATAATGCCTGCTACCAGGTTAACCAAAACAGAGTACATAAAATCTACCTTTACAACAAACATCAACTCCCCCTGCAAATTCTGGAGAGTGATCCACACCCTCTTCATCCCCCATCCTGTCCACCCACCCCTATACTTAACATAAACGCCCCCCTCGTTGCTGATCCATTTGCAGTAGCTACTAAATTCAACTCCTATTACACCACTTGTGCTGATGAGCTACTCCAATCCCTCCCAAACTATTCCCCTTGCTCTCTCTCTTCCTATTGCCTACAAATGACCCCCCCTCCGATTCTCCCTTCTCCCTACTGTCTCCCCAAATGACACTCTAAATGCCCTGCTAGAGATCAACCCTTCAAAAGGTTCCTCCCCGGATGGCCTTGACCCTAAACTACTATCCCTCTCAGCCCCAGTCATCGCCTACCCACTTTCTATTACCCTAAACCTCTATTTTTCAACCACCTCATTTTCTTCTTCATGGAAACATGCAGTGGTCCTTCCCCTCCACGAAGGTGGAGACCCCACCTCCCCTGGCAACTACTGCCCCATCTTTCTTTTCTCCCTACCCTTGCCAAACTTCAGGAACACCTAGCCCTCTCCCAGCTCACCGCTTACCTCAATGACTTCTCCTTCTTCACCCCTTATCAATCTTGCTTCAGGAAAAATCACTCCACCACCACCTCCATTCTTTGGCTCACTGATTCTATCCTCACGGGAATGGACAAGGGCCAAATCACCACAGCCATTTTTGTCGATCTGGCCAAAGCCTTTGACACAGTCTTCTACTCCCTTCTCCTTGAAACCCTATCAACAGCTGGGCTATCCCCCTTAGCTACAGACTGGTTCAAGGCATACCTCACTGACAGAAACCAAACAGTCAAGATCTCTGATGCAATTTCCCCACCCATCCCGATAAGAACTGGTGTCCCCCAGGGATCAGCGTTAGGCCCCATACTTTTTATATGTTCCTAAATGATCTCCCATCCACCTGCTCTCACTTCTCCTCCATTCACATGTATGCTGATGATACAGCCTTGTATGTATCTGGCCCCTGCCCCACCAAGTTTGCATCCAACTTGCAGCACGGCTTCAACAAAGTTCAGCATTGGTTTGCAAACCACCAACTATCACTCAACGCCAAAAAAACAGTCTCTATGACCTTTGGCACCAGGCAGAGACTTACCAGGTTTCCCTCTGTACCTTTCTTCCACACCCTTGATGGGACTTGACTTGAGGACACATTCTCCTTCAGGTGTCTGCCCGGACCAACACCTGAACTTCTCTGGTCACATCAATGCCATTCAGAAAAAATTGCGTCCCAAGCTGGGCACCTTATTCAGGAACCATGCTTGCATCCCACCCACGGCTAGGTGTGAGATTGTACAGAAGATAATCCCACCTATTTTTGACTACTGTGATGTAGTCTACGGTGCTGCTCCTAAATCCTCCCTGGCCAGACTAGATACCCTCTTCAACTCCTTTTGTCATTTCGCCCTTGATGCCCCCCTCTACACTCATCATTGTGATCTCTACCGTGCCCTACCCTTCCCTTACCTGACAAACCAACGTCTCTCTCACTGCGCAGAATTTACCTCCAAGCAGTGGCTGTGTGAACTTCCCTCCTATCTCTCCCCTGCCTTAGTCCCAGGCCACTCCACCCTTATTGGCCAATCAGGTCATTCTTATCGCCTCCCAAAAATCTGGAATTCACTTCCCCCTCAAATTCACCACTCATCCTCTTGCTGTTCCATTAACTCTGCACTCAAGAACTTCCTTGCCTCTTCCTGTGCCTGCCATGACCCTCCCGAATCCCCCCTCCATCACCCCATATGCCTACTCCCTACATTCCTATTTCCCTCTGATCATGCTCCTCCTAGTCCCCTACTCTCCCTCCTCCTAAAGTGTTCCTCCCCCTTATTTCTCTCCCCTTAATCTATCTCCCTTCCTCTTGTGAGCTTGATCTCTGCCTTGTGCAGGCAGGATCCATAGCACATGGTGGGCCACAACTTTACCCCCTTTCCCCTATTTCTCCTTTTACTGCACCCCCTCAGACACTGCTAGATCACTGCCTTGATGCTGAGAGGTGGTTCATCTGTCTTTGACAGATGTCGATATTTTCTTTGGCACTGCTGTCCTTTGTTAGTCACAAGGTATAACAATGGATGAGGGGTAGTTCTAGTGACTATGGCAGGCTCCCATGTGCATCCGTATTTAATTTAGACTGCATCTCCTCCTTGACTGATTGTAGGAAGTGGTCTAGTAGCTGGGTCATAGCAGTATTTTTGATGTACTTGATGTTTTTTTTTAACTGATCGACCACGTCTGAGATGACCCGTAGCTTGAGTAGACTGTGGGCAGCAGGAATCTTGGAGCACAGCAGACTACTCATTAATAACTGTGATGGAGAATATGGCATGCCAGGTGCCAGCCAATGAGGAATTTCTATATTCCAGCAGGGCTACATAAGGATCTCATACATCACTGTCTACCTTCCTGAGATGCTGCTTGATGGTTTGTGTGGCATGTTCTGCCATACCATTGGATTGGGAATAGGTGGGACTGGAGGTTGTAAGCTTGATTCCCTAGTCATGTGCACATTTCTGGAATTCCTTTCTTCAAAATGGCATGTTGTCATTGATGATCTCCATAGGAATACCGTGATGTGCTGTAATAGACTTCATGTGTGCTATAGCAGTCTGGGTAGTTATGTCCTTCATCAGTGCCGCTTCAGTATACTTTGAAAAATAGTCCACCATGTTAGGGTAATCCTGGGCCCTGAACTCAGATATGACTGCTGCAACCTTTTGCCAGGGCAAATTAGCAACAACATGGGGTGTAAGGGGCTACTTTTGGGTTGTCTCTTTGAAACTTTGCACATGCTGAATACTGTCCAGCCAGTCTCTCAATGTCTTGGGCTATGTCCAACCAGTACATTACAGCTCTAGCTCTGAACTTGCATTTCTCTGCCACTAGGTGGCTTTCATGCAGTGTGCTGAGTATGTCATTCCCAGTCTATGTTGGAATGATCAGTTTGCCTCCATACAAGGCTAAACCTTCTTCAATGTGAATCTCATCTCACATGGACCAAAAGGGTTTCAGTCTTTCACACACTTCTTGTCCCTTGGCCGGCCAGACTTCATCCCTTTTGCAAGGGCTTGCAGTGTCAAGTCGGTTGTTGTGGCTATTCTTATCTCTTCCAGTTTTTTACCACTCACTGGTATATTTTCCAGAATGTCATGCATTATCACCTCTTCATCTTCAATTGTATCATCCTCAGAACTTCCCTGTAGCTCTCTTTCTGCCACTGCTCTGGATAATGTGTCAGCTATGTACATGTGCAGGTGGTAACGTTGAAGCTTCATCACACATTGCAACTGGGAGGATGCCTTACATAGTGGCTTCTTTACTACTGCCTCTAGAGGCCTAAGAGCTGTGTGTATGTATACTGTGTGGTGCGATCTGACATCTATCATCTCCAAGCCATCACCAGAATCGAACCGCATCTGGCTGCTGTGGACCTGGTGATGATTGTAGTATATGCATGGATATGTATGTATGGTAGTATATACATGTATATATATATGATAGGAAGTTGATTAGAGTTGTAGTTTAAACATGTAGGTACTGCAGTCCATTATATACGTAAGTTCCTGTCATGCACAGTAAGCCTTTCTTTTTGTACGTCCAGTGATGTAAGGCCACTATCTCTGAGTAGAATAAAAGATGGCCACTAACTGACATACCATGTATGAGTCTCTTCTGTACTGACCCACAATATGTTACATTGGCGACGATGATCAACACCAGAACTTCTGCAAGTGCAACTGAAGGGTCATGTAAACTAATGCATGTTTTTTTTTTATTTAAATTATATAGTAAATATTTCCAGCTCTTTGCGTCTATTCTGTTTATGGGGCTGTTTAACTGTCTTTCCCTGGCTATTTGCTGAAAACTCCATAAATTGCTCACTTGTATGCTCTAGGTTCAGATTTATCTACAGTACAGACAGATAAAACACAAACCTAAAGAGCTATTTGCTACTTTGATGTATTGAGAAACAGACAACACAGCTGACAGCAGGTCTGCAAGAGGCACATGAATTATGGCTTCAACCTGAAATCTAACATTTCTTTACTTCATCTCAGCTGGTGTATGTCCTCAGACACTGTCCATAGTAGCAAAGCAGAAGCCTCTTGAGGCACACCAGAGAAACTGCATCACACACTTTGAAAGAAAAAGCCAGAAAAAGACATGTTTTGTTTTTGTATGTAGGCACTGCAGCTACTGAGCACTTACCTGTAGCCACAGCCATCATGACTACAACTGGCAGAGTACCAGAATTTGATGAATCCAAGGAAACATTTGATTTATATCTAGAGCATTTCCAATGCTGGCTTAAGGCAAACAAAGTAGCAGAAGATGAACAAGTAGATGTCTTCTTAGTAGTCTTACAATAACAGAGTTATGCCCTTCTATGGAATTTAACAGCCCCAGCTGACACCCTGACCCTGACATATGGGCAAGTCACTGAGGCACTTGCAAAACATTTCAAACCCTAGCATCTCCTCATTGCTGAATGGTACACCTTCTACCAGCGCAACCAAGGGGAAGGGGAACCTATTGCTGACTACATCATCGCATTAAAGTATCCAGCATGCACTTGTGAGTTTGGCCAGTCCTTGGATGATGCCCTCCAGGGTCGCTTTGTCTATGGTCTGAGAGGGAAAGCCTACAGAAAAAGGCTTTTGCAAGAAAAGAAACTAGACCTTAAGACAGCTTGTGACATTGCAATTGCTATGGAGCTCACTCAAAAAAGCTCCCAAGCACTGATGGGACATTCAGAACCCCAAAGAAATTAAGTTCATAAGGTTACCCATACCCTAGAACAAAAGGGACAGGCCACCCCACACAGTGGTCCATCACATACTCGTCAGCAACCCCAATCATTTAGGAGGCCAGCACCACAAGGCACATCAACAAAGTCAAAACTGTGTTACCGATGAGGAGGTAACCACCATCAAAGCAAATGCCGCTTTCGACACGAGAAATGCTGCGGCTGTGGAAAAGTGGGTCACATACAAAGGATGCGCAAAAGTACACCACGGACTGCTACCACACAGTATGTCACAGATGGCACTGCAGCCACTGAAACAGAGGATGAGGCATTGCACCTGTTCATGGTTTATGCAACACAGGTAACCGGAAAGGAAATTTACCTCCAGCTTGAGCTTGCAGGCAACCCGGTGAGCATGCAGCTAGACACCGGAGCCTCAGTATCTCTTGTGCCAGAGAACATCTACAGGGAGAAACTTCAGCAGTGCCCATTGCAACCTTCATCTATTCAGCTCTTGACTTACATGGGAGAGCACATCCCCGTGCTAGGGGAAATCCAAGTGCCAGTCACCTACAAGGGAGGAAAGTGGACCTTGCCTCTGGTGGTGGTACAAGGAGAAAGACCTGCATTACTAGGCAGAGACTGGCTCATGCAGATCAAATTCAACTGGGAAAAGATCTTCAGCTTAAATACAGTGACCAAAACACCACAAGATGTGCTAAAGAAAATATAGAACAAACATGGTTCTGTTTTCCAGGACAGTTATGGCACTATCCGGGATTTCAAGGCAAAGATCTGAGTGCAACCAGGAGCCATTCCAATTTTCCACAAACCTCAACCAGTACCATATGCTTTAAGAGAAGCAATAGAGAAGGAACTGGACCATCTTGAAAGCCATGGTATCATCTCACGAGTAGAGAGGAGTGACTGGGCTGCCCCTATCATAGTGGTACTGAAATGAGACAAAGCAGTGATGTTGTGTGGTGACTACAAGGTTACAGTGAACCATTGTATACAACATGATTCATACCCATTACCCAATGCAGAGGACTTGTTTGCTACACTCTCAGGGGCAAGTTCTTTAGCTAGTTGGACTTATCCTTTGCATACCAGCAACTGGATTTGGAACCAGAGTCAGAACCGTATCTAACCATCAGCACCCACAGGGCACTTTACCAATACCATCGCTTGGTATATGGAGTTTCCACAGTGCCAGCAATTTTCAGAACACAGTGGACCAGATACTGTATGGACTGGACCATGTGGTGTGCTTTATGGATGATATCTTGGTAACAGCACCAACAGTGGAAGAGCATCTGACAATCCTGGACCAAGTTCTGACCAGACTACAGCAGTATAGACTGAGAATAAAGCTAGCAAAATGCCAATTTCTGCAAAAATCTGTTGAGTGCCTAGGTCATCAGATAGACGCCCAAGGCCTATGCCCAACTGTCCGGGATGGATGCTATAGTCAAGGCACCTGCACCAACAAATGTGACAGTTAAGATCATTCTTAGACCTTTTGAGACAACTTTTTGCCTCTTATGGACTACTATGAGAGTTAGTGTCGGACAATGGTCCCCAATTTTCTTCCCATGTCTTTAAACTGTTCTTAAGGCAGAATGGTGTCAGACATATATTGACTCCACCTTACCATCCTGCATCAAATGGCGCAGCTGAAAGAGCTATACAGACATTCAAAAAAGCTTGGAATTGCCAGCCCAGTGGCATTGAGGGTTGAGGCACTGGACGCCACACCTCATGGCACACTGGCGATCCAGGTTCGGGAGCGAGCTCAGGTCTCCAGTGGCTGGCCAGGGAGGAGAGGATCGAGCATCCAATGGCAGCTCTCCTATCCTGGAGTGTGGGTGAGATGCATCTCCCAGCGCTAGTGACGCCCTGTGGAGGCAGGGACCACTGCACATGGGAGTGCTTGTGAATGCCAGCAGTGGTGCTGTGGGTGGACGTCCCTGCCAACGTGTGTAGGAGTGTGCATGGTGGTGCTGGGCATTGCCACATGCCCTCAGTGCTGGGAGGGGAAGCAACTGAACAAAGCAAACAGCCAGCTCTGCAGGGTAGGTGATGGCACCTGACCCCCATGCCCACTGCCGGATCCCACCCACCTGGTCTTCCAGTTCCTCCACCCAGGCCCTCACCTGCAGCCTGGCAAGTCTCTATGTGCACCAAAAGAGAAGGGGTGGCCCCACCCCAGAGGGGTCAAGCTGGGGGTACTGGCTACAGGAGGAGAGGGGGAGAGAGGAGGCTCGGGATTGGGGGACCTCAGGTGGGCAGGATCAGTCCAGGATGCCTGAGAGAGGCCCCGCAGGCTGCAACTGGAGGGAAAAAGAGTTAAAAAAAAAAACTTGGGATAAACCAGATTCACAGCAAGTACCTACAGCTCAAAGGCTGGCTCATTTTCTGTTTGTTTACAGAAGCACTCCTCACACAGTCACAGAGCGAACACCTGCTGAACTGTTCCTAAAATGTCAACCTCGTACCCGTTTGTCATTGCTCAAGCCAGACTTGGCTGACACTGTTGCAAAGCACCAACTACAGCAGCAAAAGGGTCATGACAAGTCTGCCAAGCCAGTATGAACTTTTCATCCGGGGGAGAGGGTGATTGTTCAAGACTGTAGACATCCCAAGGGGTCTTGGATTCCTGGGGTGGTGATTGAAACACATGGACCTTTGACTTATGCAGTTTGTGTGGGACAGTGACTTGTTCACATACATGTGTATCGCCTGCTGCATTCCAAGGTTTCAGAAAATGCAGCAGAAGACATCACTTCATCTGAGGACAGTGACACAGAGGACTTTGCTCCTACCCATGAAGTTTCACCAGACCCAGTGCCAAATAATAATGAATCTCCTGTTCCATCACCGGCAGTTATTCCAGCCCACAAACATCCCCTGCAGCACTGAAGACCACCACAAAGACTTGATCTGTAAAGTCATGTAATAAACTTGTACCTCTGTGTAACTGAACTCTTGCTTGAACTGTTACTTAGTTAGTGACAAGTTCTACTCAAGGGGCAGAATAATCCGCTGAACTTGTTTCTGGGTACTGAACTGTCTACTTCAGCCTGGAAGTTGGGAATGTTACTGTTGAAATATTTTACACAAGTTTCTATCTAAGGGGGAGGAGTGTAGTATATGCATGGATATGTATGGTAGTATATACATGGATATATATGGTAGGAAGTTGATTAGAGTTGTAGTTTATACATGTGGGTATTGTAGTCCATTATATATGTAAGCTCCTGTCATGCACAGTAAGCCTTTCTTTGTGTATGTCCAGTGATGTAAGACCACTATCTCTAAGAAGAATAAAAGATGGCCACTGATGTACCGTGTATAAGTCTCTTCTGTACTGACCCACAAAATATCATAACAATCATCCATGCTTTCATCACCTGTAGTTAGGATTACTGAAACACTCTGTGCTTAGTACTATCTGGAGGTTGATGCAGTGCCTGCAGCTGGTCCAGAATGCTGCAGCCCAGCTGGTAGCTGGCTTTTCTTGGAGTGACCTCATCACGCTGGTCTTGTGGGCACTGCACTGGCAGCCTTTGCGGTGGTGCATTACCATCAAGATATGCTTGTTAGCTTACAAGGCCCTACGCAAGTTGGGACCAGACTACTTGAAAGATCTCCTGGTCTCATACCACCCAATCTGACCCCTCCACTCCACCAATTTGGGTCTGTTCATTGTCCCCACTTCCTATTCAAGACTCCTGGGGAAGAGAGCTTTTGGAGTTGCGGTTCCAATGTTGGTGAATTTGCTTCCTGAGAATATTTGTATGGCCCACACGGTGGAGGCTTTCAAAGCCTCTCGGAAGATCTATTTATTTTAACAAACTTTCCCCAGTATTTAGTTTTATCAAGTTCATATTTTGGTAGTCATATTTGGCAATATTTTAAATCTGTGATGTTATATTTCACTTGTTTTGCATTTCTGATTTGTTGTATGTACAATGGCCTGAGCCCCTGGGATAGGGTGCTTTATAAATATGGATTGCCTTGCTTTTCCCATTTGGAAGTCATTGACTTCCTCTCCTTTTGTAATTTTTTAAACTTATTTTCTGAAGACAAGTACTAACAAATGGAGTTAACTAAAGCCCTGAACATAATGTATATTTTGCCTAGATGGGTCATGTTTTTATTTACAACAGGAGTTTGGTTTTACAAAGCACCTTCACTACAATCCCAAAGTGTTTTCCTACTATATCAAGGAGAGGGAATGCTGCTACCTTTTGGCACAGAGGGAGGTTAAAACAGCACAGAAAAGGAGTTTACAGAGAGGAGAAGCCCAGGGAGGTTATGTGACTTGTTCAAGATCACTCAAGTGGCAGTGGAACGATTCAAACCAGTGTCTCAAGATTTATAGCTCTGTGCTCTAACCATTAGACCACACTGCCTCCCTTTTAGTATCTTATATAGTCAATAGATAATTATCTGTTGTCTCTATATAGATTGCTGCTAAGACATCACCTAGAGTATGGTGTCCAGTTCTGGTAGCCACATCTCCAGAAGGACATAGACAGGTGGAGTCAGTTCAGATCAGTGGCCACTTGAGAGCAACACCATGACAGTGAAACCCGAAAACAGATCATTACAGTGACAGTCACTGTAATGGTCTGTTTTCATTGCTGCAATTCTCCCAGTGTTCTGCCCCCTCCCCAATACAACTCTGACCTGGGAGTTGATTATAATTAAATGTGTGGGGTGGGGGGGCATAGCCCCCTGGAAAAAAACACTTTATTTTGTGACGGCACAATACCGATGTCAGTATTGTGCTATCACTGTGCGGGACATCGGCGGATTTGCTGTCAAGCACAAGTGGTGCTTCCAGTTCAGACGAGTTCAACTAAAATGGTGCAGGGTCTGTATTAAAAGCCCTACAAGGAGAGAATAAAATACTTCAATATGTGCACCTTGGAAGAAAGGAGGGAGAGGGGAATATATGATAGAGACCTTTAAATACCTCATAGGGTTAAATAAAGTACAAGAAGGAAGGAAGGAAGTATTTTGCAGAATAAAAGGTGCTGAAGAATAAGGGGACATGCTATGAAGCTGGGGGGTAGATACAAGAGAGATGTGAGGAAGTACTTCTTCACAGAAAGAGTGGTGGATTCCTGGAACAGCTTTCCAGTGATGGGGTGAAAACAGTGGTAGAATTCAAGAATGCATGGGTTAGGAACAAGGGAATCATAGTGGATAGGAAGAGGGGAGGAAGAAAAGCTGTAGATCAAGCAGGGTCTGCAGTGATACTGTAGGCAGGGAAAAATGGGCAGACTTGGTGGACCAAGTGTTCCTTATTTGCCATCAAAGTCTATGTTTCTATGTAGGAAACCAGGGAGATGTACTAAAAACAGTGATGAATTTTTTGTGTGATGACTGTCTCCGTATTTGGAGAGTCACAGGTTGTTCTGCTGTGTAGTTGCTATGCATTTCAAGGATCTGAGCACCAAGTATGAAAGGGTTCAAATGGGCTTCTCCTAATGAATGTGGTGCCATTTCTGGGAAAGGACTCGAGTATTCCATTAATTCACCAGTGTCAGATCCCAGTGGTTCAGGAGCTAGAACCCACCTTTTTAATCATCCCCAGCATCAAACTATTCTAACATGCAGGAATTGTCCTCCTAAAATGCATATAACCAGCTCTATGATATGTCTAGATTCACCCTGTACTCTGAGCAACAGGGAGAGAACCAGTTAGCACTTTCCCCTAAAACAAATATTGGATATTCTCCTTTAAAATGCAGAGTAAGCTAAACAGCTACTGTTGATTTTCCAGTGATACTTCGCTACACACAGTAGCTGGATCCACTAGAAGTGTGTGTGCAAGTAAACCAACTTTCTATGAAGGAAAGCACATGAACGTATCACCCTAAAGGGAAATACACTTTTTCCTTCTTCTGCTTGAATGTGGTAAGCTTTATCAAGCTTGCTGTAGATGCAATTGTGTTGCATTTGACTCACAATGGGCAGTTAGAAATTGGATTTACTGTTTCAATTAGTTTAGGGATAACTAGCTCTTTGGATTATGTGTTTTTGCTCTGGGAGTCAATGGAAATGTCTTGGTGCAATAATGTAAAGCGTGCGAGTGAAGCTATGGTAAGAGTACTGACACTGTCTGAGTGGAGGATTCACCTGCCCTCCATGCAGGGGGACCTCGGATTACACAGAGAGCATGTGATCCCATGTGGAGCTGACAAGAGTCTGAGCATAGTCCATTCAGGCACACAGTGCCTTTGGCTTGGAGATCTGCTGCAGCATGACTGCCCCTGGTAACTTGGGAAGCAGGGGTGTAGCCAGAGATTTTGGATCTGCACACCAAGTGGACTCACTGCTACCCCCCCCCCCCTTAGGGTGAGCTACCCCACCCCCGGGTGTAGTCGGACAATATACAAATTTACAACAGGACCATGTTTGTTGCCTCATTTGGCACAATAAATATAACTTTTGTATCTCATGACAGTGGTTGTTGCCATGCATGGGTAATTTCAAATGCCATGCATTGTTCCCTTAGACACCCACATTCCAGCCCAGAGCCTGTAAAGTTGTATTGCCCTTGGGATGCAAAGAGAGTATTAGTGACCAGTCCTTCTAGTTTTGACTCCAATTAATAAAATTACAGGAAGGTTCAGTATTTTCTTGGTTAGTTTTCATGGAAAAGGGAAGCAGTTCAGAGCCTATTTGCTACCCCCCTTAAATAAAATTGCACACCACGGAGTGCTTGGAGTATGCCTGCCTACACCCATGTTGGGAAGGGCAGCCATTCAGGAAAGAGTCTCTCAAGCTGAGTCCCCAGTGAATGTAGCACCAGAAGCTCTGAGATTTGTAGCTACTACTAAGTTATAAAACCATGCCCCAGAGCCTGCCTTAGTAGTAAAGGAAAGAAATGTGGTTTTCTGTAGTGTCTTCCATACACACTATCCCAATGCACTTTACAGTCCAGGAGAGGGAAGGGAGAGAATAGTGCTGCCCTATTCTTCACACAAGGAGATTCAAAGAACACACAGAATGATTAGAGAGAAATTAGAGAGAGGTTACAGTTGTTTGATTGTTCAATAAAGTAACACTGCTTTAATTTAGGTTTCTTAAATGTACAATTAACTATTAGTTACATACATGTTAAAAGCACATTACTGCTTATTAAACCCTTTTAACATGTTCTTATAGGGCACCGTGTGTTTATCAAATTAAAATTTGAATCTGTTTTAGTCTAAACTTGACATATATATATATATATTTATATATAGGATGGCAGTCATTTGGAATATTACCACTGAAATAGTGTTGGGGGGACAAGATGGACATTAGCCTTTGTTTACCCTTTAATACCATGACATTAACCACAGTATTACTTTTTAGGCCACTTATTTAAACGTGATACCAAATAAATATATGAACAGTATATAGGCTATGTATTAAGAATATAAAACATAATGAGTGCTTGTTTTATGTATTACCCAGATAATGTCACATATTTCTCAGTCACTCAAATATTTTAAATATACCAAAATGTTTTTGAATATATAAACTGTATTTTCTGTAATATATGGGAAGCATATTGTTTCTGTATGGGTTTTAGAAAAAGGGCAAAGCATACCAGCACAGAGACTAAACAGGAAAATAAAGCTGTTTACAGGAAGAACATGTGCTTGCAAGTGGAAGGCAGCTCTGCATTGTTTTTTAAACTAGTGTATTTGAAGCCTTCACAGATCACTAGCTACCTTAGTTTTTTATTGCCTTACCATAATTGTTATCAAAATGTGTTGTTGGAAGTGACTGAGAACTCTATCAGTCTGTCCCCTCTGTGCATGCAGCTAATGGTCTCGCTGCCTGTGATCCCCAGCGGAGAGGATAAATGCCTGGAGGTGTGTGTGGATTGCAGTCCGTAGGCCGGTGGGCTGGAATAATAAGCTGAATGCAAAGTCACGATTCTGAAATGGGGGGACAGGGAGGGTTACTTCAAGATAAAGAGAGCAGCAGTAGAATATGATTCTTCCTAAGCTTCAATCTCAGCATAAAAGTTACTTCAATGTTGCCATGAAACTTTGTACAAAATCCATTTCACTATATTCAGAACAAACAGGCACTGTCCAACGCCAGTCATGCTCACTTGCTGGTATTCGCTGTGTAACTGTTGGGCATGGATAGCATACCTGTCAACTGTGCCTGATTTTGAGGGATGTCCCCAATTTTGCCTCAACATTTTCATCTGTCCCTCATAAAATTTGTGCTTTTTGTGACTGAACAGGGGGGACTGACTGTACGCACAAAATAATGTCAAACATTAAAAGTTACAGACTTGTTCTTCATCAGAAAATGCATCTTACGCTAAATCCATTATTCTGTCAGCTTTCTGAGTGCATATTATCAATTTTTAAGATGTGTCCTTGATTTTGGGTCTTTGTCTTTGATTTTTGTTAAGCCTTGTCCCTGATTTATGAGGCAAGAGGTTGAGCGCTATGATGGACAGCGGAGCAGTTATGCATGCATTCTGAATGTGTGCTCTGACAATGGGGCGTGATGCATACAGATTCTTTTAACTTTGTCCCTTATTTTAATTTCTTCAGTGAAATGATGTTGAAATATGCATATGATTTTACTGAGGTTTATTACTGTGTTTTTAAACCAAATTGTTAAAGCAGGATAAGTGCCACCTGTTTTTTTTTTTTGTGGGGGGGCTTTATTTTCTGTTCACATTGGAGTACTGTCATCCATTAGTGTTTGCTTTTGGTCCTGTGAGACCAGTGTGCCTGACATAGACTACATGCTTGCTGACCATGTCTAGTTACCCATTTTGCCTAACATTCATTTATTTATTGTTATTTTTCAATCAAAATGGGATCTTACTTGGCCCAGGCTTCTTACCTCTTAGCTTGTCCGAAGTCCCACCCACCCAATGCCTTTGTGCATTTCTGAGGACAAGAAAACATGCATCTGAGCAAGGTGGCCTCAAACTAACATGAACTCATACATACACAGGTTATGCATACTTTAATTTACTACCACATACTACTACTAAGTATTTACATTTACTAGTACATACTTTACTGGCTGGGGGACTGCACAGAGGGACACCAGAAAAAAACAGACATACCAAATAAATACTTGTATTCAGTGTTCGAGGTGGAGGGAGAAGGGGAGAAGACACAAAAAAGTAATATGGGCTCTGTAAGGAGGGAGACAGTACCAGTCCTTTTTCAGAAGAGAGGGTCCTAGAAAGACTTGCTAATCTGAAGGAAGACAAAGTAATGGGACCAGATGAGGTACATCCGAGGGTTTTCAAAGAACTCAGGGAAATACTGACTGCACCTCTGACAGTCCTTTTCAACAGATCATTGGAAGCAAGTGTGGGTCCAGGAGACTGGAAGAGGACAGATGTAGTCCTTCTTCATAAAAGTGATAGCAGGGAGGAGGCTGCCAATTATAGGCCAGTCAGTCTTACTTCGGTGAGAAGGAAAGTTTGTGGAATCACTGCTGAAGGAAAAGATAGTGGAAAATCTAGAATCAAATGAGTTACAAGACGGGACACAGCATAGGTTCACAGGAGAGAGGGTGCATCCAATGACTCTGATAGATTTCTTTGATTGGCTGACTAAGGTATTAGATCAGAGTGGTGCAGTGGACGCAGCATATTTAGATTTCAGTAAGGCATTTAACACCATTCAACACAGGAGACGTGAACAAGATGAGGAGCTTAGGAGTGGGTCCAAAGGTGGTAAATCGGGTAAGAAATTGGTTAGGAGATAGGAAACACAGAGTGGTGATAAATGCAGTTCATTCCAAGGAAGGGAGGGTGACAAGCGGGGTGCCTCAGTAATCAGTACTGGGACTGTCCTCTTTAATATAAATGGCATTGCAGAGTGAATGGAGGGTAAAGTCTGCCTCTCTGCAGATGTTAGCAAAATCTGTAATAGGGTGGACACTCTGGGTGTGTGTGTGTGGAAAGGACGAATAGAAGCCTGAGAAAACTCGAGGAGTGGCCAAGGGTATGGCAACAGGGTTTCAATGTGAAGTAGTGCAAAATGATGTACTTGGGGTACAGAAACTCAGGGGCAGAATATCAAATGGGAGGAGTGTTATTGACAACAACCAAGAAAGAAAGAGATTTAGGTGTAATCATCTCAAATGACCTAAAGGTAGCCAGGCAGTCTGACAAGGAATTGAATCCAGCAGATAAACAGTGCAACACTACAAGTGGGTGCTCACAGCATGAGGTGCAAACCTCAATAATTCACACAAAAGCCAAGGTAATAAGCACTCCAGGACACAGAAAAATATACTGCAAGTGATTTTAATCCAAACAGCAAGTCCAGACCCCTGCGCTTCGGCTCTATGCCTTCAAAGGGGGTTATGGAAGACAAGGAAGTTGGGAAGGTGAGTGGGATGCTGGGATGCATAAGGAGAGGGATCAGCAGCCAAAGAAGGGAGGTGGTGTTGCTGCTGTTTAGGTCGCTGGTGAGACCTCATCTGGAATACTGTGTACTGTTCTAGAGACCACATCTATGAACGCACATAGAGTGGAGGCAGTCCAGAGGTGGGCAACTAAAATGGTGAGGAGTCTATATCACAAGCCCTATGAGGGAAGACTGAAGGAGCTCAACAAGAACACCCTGGAAGAGAGAAGGGAGTAAGAGGATGTGATAGAGACATATAAATACCCAAACAGGATAAATAAGGTACACAAGGGTGAGTATTTTTTGGAAAAATATACTCAAGAACAAGGGGACATGATATGAGGCTGGAGGGGATAAATTCAGGAAAGATGTGAGAAAGTATTTCTTCACAGAAATGGTGGTGGAGCCTTGGAACAGCTTGCCAGCCAAGGTAGTTGGAGTTAAAGCAGTGTAAGGATTCAAGAAAGGCTGGGATAGGCATAAGAGAATCTTAAGGGAAAGGAATGAGGGAGAGGCAAAAAGAGCTGGAGATCAAGTAGGGTCTGCAGTGATACCGAAGATAGGGAAAATGGGCTGACTAGGTCGGCAAAGCGGTCCTTATCTGTCAACAAATTCTGTGTTTCTATATTTAAGCTTTCTGAGGTAGACATATAGCCTAAAAGTAGGCTCTGTCTTAAATGTGGTAATACATTTTGTATTGAAAAACAAGCATAGGAACACTTAAAACTATTGCTTTAAAATTGACTCGTGCCATGCATATCAATGTCGGGGATAGCCCTTTATAACCTAACTGGACTGCATTTTCTGCTTGCTGGCTATGCCTCAGGGGGAGGGTTTTAACAGGTAACACCTGAGCCTAATAAAGGTGGCGGGTGAACAAGTGGGAAAGGGAAGTTTAATTTCCTGTTATGGGGAGGCAACCAAAGACTGAACTGCAAAACTCTTTTTTGTAAAGCTGACTGCAAGCTCTTTCTTTTTTTGTTACCAAAAGTAAAGCAGTTTTCATTTAATCTAAACTGGTGTCTGAATTGTTCTCTTTGGACCCTATGCACGAATACCTAAGGGCTGCGCATAAATATTCCTACACCTGAATGCCGCACAGGCGTGATCTGCGCACCCCCGGTGGCATTCACCACAGGTGCACTAGTGCCTTGCACAATGGATCCCCTGGATGGAGGTGGGGCATGACAGGACAGGGGTGTGCTGGGGGATTCCCAAGTGGTGCGGATGCATGACTGCTGTTGTGTGCCATGCTGGCGTGGGATATCTATGTGAAGGGGATTCATGCATTGGCACCTGCCCACTGTGCTCCCCAGGAGAGCCAGGGGTGTCTGTTTGGGCAAACACCTGGCTTTTGTACCAGTAGAGCTAGCACCATCCCAGGACCCCCTGAATGAGAGCAGCAGAGGATCCACTCCAAGACCCAGGACAGGCATCCGATTAGATGCTTTCCCACATGGCCATGTTCCTCATCTGCGCTGCTGTGTGCAGGAGCTGTGGATAGGTGGCCGGCAATAGTGAATGCCAGCTGGTGCAGACTTGCCAGCAGGTGCAGAGCTACGCGGGTCAGGAATGCATGTTTTGCGTGTACCCGCATTCGGGTAATGCATAGGCCCCTTTGTGAGGGTTTCCCAAGAAGCTGCCTGGTTCATAACTTTGTCACAGTGCCCCAGTGTAAAAACAGAGCAGCCACACCAAAAGCACAAGACAGGTTTTAAGCTTGCAGCTTGCATTTTCTGCCTTGTGATTGGACAAGAACTTCAAAGACAAAATGAGGTGCAAGAAGGAGAGTGCAGAATTAGGGATGAGGGGCCCCATATTCAGAACAATGCTCTGACGCAGCACAAGTGTTTGCACTACACTTGCACCTGCACTCACCCTAGATGCTGAGATATTCAGTGGGATAGTGAGTGCTAAGTGCAGCTGCACGGCCCGACATGGACCTGGGCTGCATATGGGCCACAGGGAATAATGCTTCCCAAAACAGGATTCTGCCAAGACCCCTGTGGGCTATGCTCAGCAACAATATGCAAATGTGCCAGCAGGGCATGCAAGGTGCTAAGGGGCCATTTGCATGCCCATTATTGGCTCATCTGCATGGGCTGCAGCAGCCTCTTAGTGCCCCTTTCGCATTAAAAAAGAACACCACTGGTGGTCCAGTGGTTCCCTCCATCCTCGATCGCCCATATGCACTAGTATAAGCATGCTCTGGTGTCCAGTAGTTAGTATAGTAAAAAATTTGAAACCCTCAAGAAAGCAAACAATGTTTCTGCTGTATCATTTTTCCTTAAATTTCTGCAGTAGTGTTATTTGTGACCAACAACGTTTAACTAGCGCAATTAGACATGAGAGACAGGGAGCGCATGCTGCTAATATAAATGAGTGTCATGCTGATGACTGTTTATCATATCATACCTCTCTCCTTATCAGCCGAATGTGCAACACTGTCCATCAGATGTGGACTAGAGAAACATAGGAACATATGAATATATGAAGAAGACAGCAGAAGAAGGCCATTTGGCCTATCAAGTCTGCTCATATTGCAGGGTCCACAGCTTGAGCTAATGTCCCTGTCCTCCCTCCCCACTCCTCCCATCCTCCCTACCCATGATCCTTACCTTCCCCCATGCCTATCCCAGCCTCTCTTAAAGCTGCCCACTGTCTTCAACGAGATGACCTCTTCCAGCAGTGCACTCCAAATGTCCACTACCCTCTCTGTGAAGAAGTGCTTCCTGACCTCCCTCCTAAACCTCCCACCCTCCAGCTTAAGACTGTTCCTCCTCATGTTACGGTTGCCACGCAGCCTAAAAAGATTCTCCTTATCAACCTTATTTATCCCTTTCAAGTACTTCAAAGTCCCAATCATGTCCCCTCTCTCTCCTGTCTTTCAAGGAGTACATATTCAGTGCCCTCAACCTCTCCTCATATGCCTTACCCTGCTGACTCACTATCATCTTTGTTACCCTCCTCTGGACCTTTTCTAGCAGGTTAATGTCCTTTTTGAGGTGTGGGCACCAGTACTGAACTCCATACTCTAGGTGCGGCCTTATCAGTGACCTGTACAAGGTAGTATAACCTCATCTCTCCTACTACTGATCACTCCAGATATGCATCCCAGCATCTTGTTTGCCTTTGCTGCTGCTTTTCTGCACTGCATGGAGTGCTTCAGGCCACTAGTGCTCATCACTCCCAGGTCCTTCTCTTCCTCTGATGCATATACTCAGACTCCGCCCAGGTAGTAATCTGTCCTGAAATTCTTGGCTCCAATATGCATAACATTGCATTTCCTGGCATTGAAGCCAAGCTGCCAGATCCTGGACCACCTCCCCAGCTTTTCCAGATCTTCCTGTCGGTCCTGTATCCCTTCAGCTGTGTCCACTCTCCTGCAAAGCTTGGTGTCATCCGTGAATAGGCACATTTTACCCTTAATGCCATCCCCAATGTCACTGATGAAGACATTGAACAACACCAGCCCCAGCTCTGAGCCCTGTAGGACCCCACTGGTTACCTCCCTGGTGCCAGATTATTCTCCCCCCACAACCACCCTCTAGGTTCTGTCCCTCAGCCAGTTTTCCACCCATCTGGCCATCTTTTCCCCAACCCTGAGATCCACCAACTTCTTGATCAACCTTTTGTAGGGCACAGAGTCAAAGGCCTTGCTGAAATCAAGATAGAGGATGTCTGCTGCTTGGCCCTGTCTACTGTCTTAGTGACACAGTCAAAGAAGTCAATCATATTCATTTGACACAATCTCCCTCCCATGAAGCCATGGTGCCTGGCATCCTGGAGACCATGCTCCTCTAAATATTCAATCAACCTTTCTTTTAGTATGGTCTCCATGAGCTTGCCAACAATGGAGGTCAGACTGACTGGTTTGTAATTCCCTGGGTCATCCTTGGGACCACTTTTGTGGAGGAGCACTACATGTGCTGTTTGCCAGTCCTGCTGTACCACGCCTGACTCTAGTGAACTATTAAATAGGTCTGCCAGTGGGCCTGCCAGCTCCTCAACCAGCTCCTTTAGTATCCTTGGGTGTACTCTGTCTGGGCCTGGTGATTTGTCCACCTTCAATGCCAGCAGTCCCTCCCTCACTCTGTTCTCCTCTAGCACTACATCTGTGTTCCCCCCACCACTCCTCTTTTCCCTCCTGAAGGCACTGGTCCATCCTTCTCCCTAGTGAAGATGGAACAGAAGTATTCATTTAGCATCTCTGCTTTTCCCCCATTATCTCCACCCACTCCATCCCTTTCTTAAGCCTAACAATTCCTTCCTTCTTGTCCCTTTTCTCACTTATATAGTGAAAGGAAGCCTTCTCCCCCTTCTTAATTTCTTCAGCTATCTGTAGTTCCTTCTGTGCCTTTGCTCACTGGACTTCCTTACTTGCCTCACTAGCCAACCTTAGGTAATTTTCCCTATCCACCTCTCTCTTGGTCTTCCTGAATTTTCTGTTGGCTAACCACTTTTCCCTTACTGCCTGGGCAACCTCAGAATTGAACCAGCTGGGTGCTTTGGCCCTTGTGTTCTCCCCCCCTGAGCCTAACACACTCATCTGTGGCAACCAGTATCCCTTCCTTAATGATGGAACACATTTGGTGCACCCCCATATCTGCTCTGATACCTGCCAGATGGTTCCTTAGCACTTCGCCCATTTTCCTGAAGTCTGACCTCCTGAAATCCAAGATTTTAGTCTTAGTTGGGATGCTTTCCCTGCCCATATCCCACTGAAACCACACTGTGCAATGGTCACTTCCACCCAGTGGCTCCCTGACCATTATTTCCTGTACATGCTTCCCATTTGTGTGCACCAGATCAAGAATTGCCTTAGCTCTTGTTGGTTCAGTGCCGTCCTGAGTGAGGAACCCACTCTGCAATCCTTTCAGGGTCACCTGACTCCTAGCACACGTTGTGGAGGGTATGCTCCAGTCCACCTTGGGTAGGTTGAAGTCCTCCATAATTACCACCTCTCCTTTCCCCGCAGCTTCCAATATTTGCAAGCTCAGTTCCCTATCCCTCTCCTCATCCTGATTGGCTGATCTGTAAACCACTCTCAACCTCACCTTTCTCCCTCTATTGGACCTTAACTTAACCCATAATGCCTCCACCTCCCCTTCCTCCAACTCCTCCCTCGTGCAAGTTACTTCCTCCCTGATATAAACGGCCACATCTCCCCCCTTCCTATCTACCCTGAACATTGATGATGATGGCAGAAGGGGACCTGTGGTCATCGAATATGCTCAAGCGAGGTATCACGGGACCTGTTGTGCACTGGTGGCATCATGTGGGACATTTCATCATATCAGGAAGCTCAGATCACCAGTAGCTAGTGCTTTGTGGTTTCCACAGATCAGTGATGTGCTGCCAATTTTTGAATGGCAAGCTCTCAGGGTTTGACAACTGGATCACTGCCCTTTCTTCTCCATTCATTTTACTAGAGAACAACATTTAACAAATTACCTCTACAGAGCCTGTGAGTGCCCCCACCAGCACATCACTGACATAGATTCATGGAACTTAGAATGGCAGGCTGCCATATGAGCTGTCAGTGGACATGTATACTGTAGAAAAGCTGTTTCTACAGTATACACGCTCACGGACAGCTTATATGTTGACTGCTGCAGAGGTGAGAGGAGGGCTGTGCCAGTCATCATATCTAGGTGGGAGGAGCACTGGCCACCCGGGTAATGGTGGATGTGGGGCGCTGGGATGTCAGTGGGTGGGTCAGGTGGGGCTGGTGTGGGGGGCCACTGGACCACCAGGACATGCTGTTTTTATACAGGGGGGTGTGAGGGTCCACTGGACCATGACAAACTCATTTTAAACTCTGTGAACAGATGATTGGGAGTGGGGGGGGCACACTGGAACACCAGGTTATATAACACAGCTCAGAGAAACAATTAATAAGTGGGAGGATACACTGGACCACACATATATAACAGCTCAGAGGAGCAATGGTGGGGGGAACATACTGAACCACCAGGGTGTATATATAACAGGCCGGAAGAGCGATCAGTGTGTGGGGATACATACTGGACCACCAGCGTATATACAGTACATGACAGCTCAAATGGATGAATGGGCAAGGGGAGCTGTAGAACAGCTGCCCTGTCTTTGGGTGGGGGAATGGGCTTAGTACCCTGCTTAGATGTAGTTTTTGACATCAGTAAATAGTGCCAATTGGGAGACCGTTTTCCGCTGCAGCAAACCTTTGAATATACTGCTGTGCCGGTATGCATAAAGCGACTCCCTCATTTGCATGAGCACAGCGATATTTTAGCACTTTGGCGCTGCTGGGTTGGACAGATGCTCCCAGGGCCTCTGAATGTGGCACAGCCAGGGGCACTTGTGCAAGCTCGGGTTACCAACCATGCTAATCTTTGAATATCGGGCTCCTCAGTATTCTGAAGCTGTGACAGGTGGAGGAAGGGCACGCCTCCAAAAGCCTTCTCACAGCAGATCATTACCAATACGTTTACATACTTTGCAAGCAAACATAAAAAGAGCTAGTGGTGAAGTGATACTGAAGTCTGCAATTTCTCAGGATGTCATAGTGCATACCTCCCAAACTATCACCATCAAAATGTATAGTACTGGGCCCAAATTTTCAAATGGCCTGGCATGGCCAAGGGACTAAGTTCCAATATGCAACTCACCAGTGTGGAAAAAAAAATCTCCACAGCGACAGAAATGCTAATGCCAGCATTTCATGTACACTGTTGGCAAAGGCATGACAGATGCAGCTGCGGAGGAATGTTCCACCTGGAAATACCAGGCATAGCATTTTGGTGCAGCCACAAAACAGAATCTCTGTGCAAGCTGCCGTAAGTCATGGAAACAACTGTGAAATGGCTCACTGATTGAAAATCGAGGGTGCATAAGGGAAGGCACGGCATTTCTGCCACTGGTTCGCACTTTGTCACATGCATGAAAATCGGGTCCCTGATCTTTAAATCTTTCTTTCTCACCCTCTCCCTTCTGTCTAGATCCCCAACTGCCCCCCATGTTCAACAGTGTTCAAACTTTCATCGTGAATCTGATCCAACTGCCAACTGCCTGCCCATTTGCAGAAGACTTACCTTGTAAACTCCATCACGTTTAAGATATGAATTTAGTTAGGCCTGATTATCTTGGCACGTGTGCTACATACTGGAGGGGCACTTTGCAAAATCTCTCCCTAAACTTGTATATAATTGCATATTGTATACTTTTTTGTACATATTTGTATCACATGTTTTTATTTGTACCAGGATTGTTTGTATCCTTGTGTTGTCTCCCTGTATATGTTCCTGATATATGCTCCTCAG
This sequence comes from Neoceratodus forsteri, assembly GCA_016271365.2. Taxonomy (NCBI): domain Eukaryota; kingdom Metazoa; phylum Chordata; order Ceratodontiformes; family Ceratodontidae; genus Neoceratodus; species Neoceratodus forsteri. Next base: position 68,139,852 of record CM028138.1, on the reverse strand, counting down.
GACCTCCTTGTGAATGAGCTTGCTCAACAGAGTTATTCCTGCAATAAACTTGAACTTAAAGAGACCCTGGCAACTCTTAAGCTTTAAGTTGTTTCTAGTTTTAAAAAAAATGTTTTTATGACTGCCCATCAGCTCTAGAAATATGGTTCTGTCTCTTTAAATTGTCTCCCTATTTCTTAGTATAAGGAAAAAAGGATATTGACATGATTATATCAAAACTTGTTCTCTTTCAAATATTGCTGCTTCCACAACTTTAGGAATCCCTCACACACACACAATAGTGTCTGGCTCCTCCAACAACACGTGTCACAAATGTGTCATCACACATAAGAAACACATCAACTGTCCCTGTCACTGACATAAGATATCATGCACATCTGAAATGGGCTGAAGTGGCACCACTGAATGTGCCAGCTTGCTGATGCACTACACCCATCTCCTTCCTGGGGTTTCTGTAAAATTAGCAGGCAGGAGTTTGATTTCCAAATGCCTCAATACAAAATTTTACAACATTACCCAGTCATATTACCCTTTTTTTTTAGCTGTTTAAACAGGAGTAGCACACTAAGCTGAAAACTTTTTTACAGGAGCATCGAGAAATTAAGTGATTTGTTTAGGGTCACACAGTATGCAAGAGGAAGCTGTGGGGTTCAAACCCAGGTCTGGTCTACTACATATCACCAAATTTGCAGCTCAAAGGCTTAAACCACTGTGCTATACTGCCTCCCTGGCAATCTGCACTGGCTCGGCGTTGAAAGAGAAAATTATATCAAGCATGAACTGCCAGCACTAAGAGTGTGCTGCCATGAGAGTGATGTGTTTGGTTGGAGGAACCATCGCTGTGCCCCCCCCCCCACACACACACATACAGTACAGCCACTCATGACGTAACTGTCTACTACTACTGCATCACAAGTGACTGCACTGTGAGGGGACATGTATCGTGAATTTCTCCAGTCAGGAACATCCTACCCTAACAGAAACATTTGTTCCTGCACACATCTGTGATCTATAAGATTTACTATTCTAACTCTGCACCGCCATGGATCACCACTCATAAGAAAATCTCAGTATATAAAAAATTGTGAGAACATTTTTTAAAAAGTCTCCATAAAAAAAAAAAAGTGAAAAATTACTTGCATGTAGTAGAACTCGACCCCTAGCCCTCTGCTGGCTTACTATATAGTTAGCAGACAGATCCTCTATACCAGTGAGCAACACTGCAGAGAATAGTGGTCTGTGTGTGTTAGAGCTGATGTCACTGCCTTACCTAGTCAGCAGGCAGATGGTATATATTATGTACATAGAATGTTCCTGGCAGGACACGTAGCGTTCTGTCCAGGCAGGCGAATTTTGTGGTACCTTTCTACATACTTGGTGGGAGTGAAATTCCTACCTAAAAATGACATGTACTATTTTGTATCTCCTTTCCTGTATGGACTTCTAGCATTGTGTTTTATTTTTTAAAATGCAATAAGCTGTAAGTTAAAAAAATATAGGTGTCAGAAAGACTGCAGTGGGAGCCATTCAAAGACTTAGGAGTGGATTTTCACAGCCCCTGCCACAGGTACAAATCCCAATTTCAGAGTCACTGTGATCTCTTACTAACCAGCTGCTTGATACCCCTAGGGTTCGAACTGCCGTCGGTAGTAGATCCTTCTCCATAGCTGCACCACCATTTTGGAATTCCATACCTCTGGACATCTGCACAAGCTCAACTGTCGCACAAGTCAAAAGGAGGCTCAAAAACCTCCTCTGGGTCCCAGGACTTTGTCATTGTTAACCCGACCCTAAACTTGTCCCTTACACTTAGTACATGTCCTGACTGCTACTCCTCTTTCCTCAACAGTAAAGCCCACTGATATTGTAGGCACTCTGTTTTCTCCCAAGTGTAGTCCTTAAATGTCTTAGTTTTTATTACAAGGGCTGTTATCTTTAACTGGCCCTGTCCTCTCTCCAGCCTGTCGCGTAACCTGAGCCCTGTTTACAGGGTCACATTTGCACTGACTGGAGTAACACGAGCGCTCTGGTTCCTCCAGTGCAAATGTGACTGTATAGACACACACTTGATCAGGGTAAGCCACTCACTAACACACTCCCAGATTCCCTGCAAGCTGGGAATGCCAAGCATATCGAGTGGTTTACAGCGGCTCCTATTGCCGGTTGGACTGTGTGTGCCACTGCAAACCTGCAACCCATTCAATGACTCATGATTCGAGCTGCCATCCGACCCCACTCCCGTTGCATGGCCCCTTACCAGCACAAATTGGTGTGATTCAGAGAGGGGCCGTGTAGACAGGCACACCATCGAGTCATGGGTGGTCAGGACCACGCTGTTGCGGTCGGAATTCAAAGCGCTACTGCCATGTAAATACAGCTTTTGTTTCCTGTTTTTTCTCCAGTTCAACTGTAACTACTGTACCAAAACAAACTGTGAAATGATTGTTCAAAAATGCCTATGCAATGTACTGTCACTGTATGCTGTAACTGATTGTATGCATGGAACGGCCTACCTCAGGAAGTGGTGGCTATGAGTACAGTGCAGGGCTTCAAACAGGCATGGGATAGGCATAAGGGAGCAATACAGATGAGTATGAATAGATAGGCCACTGACAGAGCAAAGGCCGATGGCACATTTATAAGGTAGAAAAAGAAATGGGCAGACTGGATGGGCCTTGCGGTCCTTATCTGCTGTCAGCTTCTATGTTTCTATGTAACGAGGAAACTCACTCACGATTCAGCCCAGGCTTCGCACACTCAGAGGTGATAATGACCATCTACCACTACCTCTGGAAAAGTCTGTCCTTGTAAATGGGCGGACTGTTCTTCTGTATAGATCACTGGTAAGACCCCACCTAGAGTACTGTGTTCAGTTCTGGAGACCACAAACCCAATTCTCAAATGTCGGTGCAAGCCATGCCAAAGGCAGCTTGGGCCGATTGCCGGTGCTCCATGGACCCTGTGCCCTATTCTCTATCAGGTAGGGTCTCAGCATCCCAGAGTCAAAGTCCCATGGCTTGCAGAAGACTTGGCCCTGTGCCAAACAGATGGTGCATTAGGAAGGTTTGCCATAAGTTGTGGGTCAGCCATGTGGCAATTGCACCATGGACAGTTGCCTGATGGCTAGTGACCCCCCAGTCGCTAATCCCTGATTGTACACAAAAACTCTCACTGGTAGTCTAGGGCACCCTCCTCCAGCCACGATCTCCGATCATACATAAACATTTTCTCTGATAGTCTAGGGACCACCCCCCAAGTCCTGATCCCCGATTGTACATAAAAACTTTCTCTGGTAGTCTAGGGCAGCAGTGTCTTTTCCCTTGAACCCCTTATGTGGGGGGGGCTGCACCCCTTGCACTCCCCCACTTAGGATTCTCAACTCCGAGTCGCAGCTGAGTCGGGGGGGTGCAGGACCCCTACAGACAGTGCCGGGTGCCAGCAGATTCCCAACAGCGACGTGGCACTTTTGTCGCTGTAGGGGACTCTGCTGTTGACATGTTGATGTCGGGGATGTATAACCAGCCAGCGTAGTGTTATGCTTGTGCAACTGTGTTACTTTGGTTTTGGCCATTCACACTCTCTGCTCCAGATGAAGTACCACCCTGTAGGGGTACCAAAGGCAAGGAACACTCGAAGAGGGTTCCACACCTAGAGGTGCTGTGGGATGATTCCCTTGGCTAAAGGTACCTTAGGAAGCATCCCCCAAAAGAAATGTATTGGTACGAAGAACATTAGCAATTGGAGCGATGAGGCATGGCAGAATAGGCAAAGGCAGTCTGAGAGGTAATGAGGTGCGTAGATGAGCAAATAGCATGAGTACAATAGTTTGCTGCAGATTGAGGGGGCCTCCCTAGAAGAGAGGGAATAGCAAGTAGCAAGTAGCACCTCCATCCAACAGCGGAACCTACCTAAAGGAACTAGGAAACACTACCTATGGTTAACTAACATTTATGACCTGAGGCATGGAGGAGAGAAAAAAATCCCTTCGAGGAGGAAATCTCTGGGGATCCAAGGCCTAGGTCACCTTCCCTCCAGGCTTTTGATAGTTTGTTTAGTGATGGCTCTGCTGCTGCAATTTGGAAACCCAATTAAAGGGAGAAACATAGAAACATAGAATTTGATGGCAGATAAGGACCGCTTGGCCCACCTAGTCTGCCCATTTTCCTACCTAATAGATAAGCTGCAGATCCTAGTTAATCAACAGCTTACTTCCTCCTACTCCCCACTAGGATTGCCTTATGCCTCTTCCATGCATTCTTGAAGTCCCCCACTGTTCTTGACTCCATGACCTCCTCAGGGAGGCTGTTCCATGCATCCACAACCCTCTCAGTGAAAAAATACTTCCTCACATTACCTCTGAGCCGTCCCCCCTATATCTTCAAATTGTGCCCCCTTGTTCTTGCACATCTCTTTTTCTGAAAGATGCCACCCTCTTGGACTTTGTTAATTCTCTTGAGGTACTTGAAAGTTTCTATCATGTCCCCTCTCTCCCTTCTTTCCTCAAGGGTATACATATTAAGGTAGGTATTAAGGGTGGTGGAAACTATTCCAATTTGGAGGAAAGTTCTCACTCAATCCCTGTAATAGGAATGCAGTGGAAGGTTGTGAGTGCTACTCTACAACAGCGGGCAACCGAGGTGGGAGGAGGAGAGCAATGACTGCTGAGGCGCTCACCTGGTCTACTCACCCTAAACACAAACCAGGTGAACCAGAGGCAGTCATAGGGATAATAGCTTTGAAGGGTGCCTCTGAACCCACTCAGGCAGCTAAAGGAGCCCTGTGAGAGCACCACCCCTTCACCGCTGAGTCTTAGCTTCTACAACTTGAAGTGCTGTCAGTGAGGTTGATGACTGATGGTCCACCTGGAGTGAGGACATTCCCAGATTTGGGACAGGTGAGAAGGACCCCGCCCCAAGCTTCACATGCTCAAGCTGCGGACTCTGGGTGCAGAGCGAGACTGTCGGCTGCAGGTTGGCCCTGCACCATGTAATGGTCATGGTTGGCATGCTCGAGAAAACAAATGAGAAAAACTGAATGAAGCAGTGAGTGCTGAGAGCCTCACATAGGTTGGATGACTTAGTAGCAAGCACTGAGCAAACGAATTGCATAAGCAATGACTGGACCTGCACGTAGGTCTGTAGGCAGATTAGCATTGGTTGGACCTGCACGTAGGTCTGTAAGGCAGAGTAGCAACGGTTGGACCTGCACGTAGGTCAGAAGAGCAGCAACTATGAATTAGCAGGAGCAAGCCAACCAGTCCCACGAGGAAGCCAATAAAAAGGTGACAAATACTTGGAGGATTTTAGTGGTGGAGGCAGGATTCGAACATGAGGTAATTAGGCTGCACGGGGCCATGGCTCTTCAACAACACCCCCAAGTCCTCCACCATAGAAAAACAAGAAAGTGGTGGGAAAGCACCGTGATCCACATGTAGATATTAAAACTAGTTTACAGCATCAGCAGTAGCCTAGCTGACCTCCAGAGTACAATAGCAGCAAGAGACGTAATACAGCAGCATCAGCATCGAGTAACTCTGGGTCATGGGGTAGCAATCCAAATGAACACAGAAACTGTAGGATGGCAACACTCTGAAGCAAAAAATTGTCTACGCAGTGCAGAGAAAACAGCAGCAATGAGGTAGGTGGTAGGAGTTCAGGAAGCAGGACTGAGCTGCATGAGCTAGGGTTCAGAGTGAGCCTGAACCAGGTGAAAATAATTGAAGTGAAACACACAGACAATGATTGAAGTAGCATTGTGAGTAATTGAGAGCAAGTAGCATGAGCTCTGGATTAGCAATATGCTAAGAGTTTAGAAACAAACCCCCCAAAAGGCAAAACCAAAGACACACAAACACAGAAAACAGGGAACAACAACAAAAAGTAGCACACAGCCGGAGGCAAAATACAAACCAAATGTAGGAAAACAAACACAGAAGTCCAGTAGAGACAAGCAGAAGCAGCAAGCAGACGGGGGGGGGGTAGGCCCCAGCCAGCTGCAGAGGACAGACCGACAGAAACTCTGTCTGGCACAGAAAAAGTGCTTCAGAAGGAGGCTGAGAGGAACTGCTTATATAGCTCAGGAAGGAAGAGTGGCCGGCTGCTTATCCATTGAACTACAAGCCCAGCCTTCCAATTATGTAAAAGGTACTAGTGGGAGTCGAAGATGGCTGCAGAGCAGCTGTGCTTTTGAAAATGCTCTTACAAACTCAGTGTTCAAAACTCAGTTTTCCTGCAATTTCTTATGTAAAAGTACTCGAAACTGTTGACAGAGATGTAGAGTATTGATCCGGACCAGAAGCTAACAAAAAAGAATGCAAATGATTAAGAGAGCAAGGGAAGAAAAGAAAAAACCTGAGTCTGTCCCCAGCTGACCTCCAGAGTTCAAGGAAAAGGGAGCAAACTGGGACCATTAATCAATTCCTAGTGATGTCTCTGTCGGATAGCCTGGGGCTGCGCTGCTGATAATGGTCAGAAGTGCTAACCCTGGACTCAACAATGCTTGTGCTGACTCTGGCTCTACTAAAGAAACAACCATCTTAATAAGTCCAGTAACTTTAAGTCCAATGAAAACTGATACAAAAACATGTATTTCTCAAACAGCTCTGACCATTACTGCTGCTGCAAGATTATCTACAGGTGCTGTTGCCAATACAGATGCTGTGGTCTTGGCAATGGCTGAAATTGCTGAAAATACCCCTCAAGCAAAGCCCTTTAGGCCACAGTGCTCGATTCTCAAATCTCAGAAAGTGACGCAAAGTGCCTGCATCAAACAGAAGTGACACAAGGGGCACCTTGCATCACAGCATGCAGAGTTTGCGATTCTCGAAGGCCAGCTGCAGCACAACAGGGACTCCCTGGTCCAGGCCAGTCATGCACCATGCCTGTGCCATGGTCACAGTGCCCCAGGGTGATAGGGGGCTTGTGGTGGATGCAGGCTGCAACATCTCCTTAAATTGGATTTTGACAGCCAGTGTGACCCGCCAGGACTTAGACCATCCAACAGGTGGTCTAACCGCCCTTGCATCGCCCCTGGAGCCTTTGTGGGGTGAGAGGAAACTTGTGCTGCTGCCTGCCCGTGGTATCCCGTGCCCCCGCAACACCCAGAGCACTCACATACAATGGTGCATTGCCCACAGTTTCCCCCTCATGGTGCCAGGCATGCGGCAGCCACCTCCCTGGGACAGCACAGGCATGGTAGTATACTGAAATGTCCCCACTGGGGACATGTTGTCACCCACCCGGCACCCATCTGTGCTCTACCTGCCCTCCCTGAGCCCGATCTGTCTTGCCAGACACTGCCAGCCTACAGGGTGGTCTCCATTACTGAATGCCAATGCTGCCCAACTGCTCCACAGCTTGCAGCTTACCTGTCCCATGCGCCTTGCCTTTGGAGCACAGCAACATTTGCCGCAAGCTGCAGGACTTTGGCACTGGGACCCCACCCATTCGTGAACTGTGTGCAGGGTCCCTGGCATACCAGTGATCAGTGCAAGCTGCTGTTGGCATAGCTTGTGTTGATCTTTGAGCATTGAGCCCTGTCTCCAGAACTGAAAAAGAAATAGTCTTGTGATGAGGTAAATTGTTCATTTAATATTCTCATAAAAATAATACAAAAAATGGATGCAAAACAAATGTTAACTTAGAAAAGATAGAAGAAAGTGTGGAACAAAATGTAATGAAGATTGCAGAAAATACTTAAATCAGTGGAGGCCATTAGAAAATAATGAATCACTCAGACAAAAACTTGAAACAGTTGTATCACTTAATACCTCATTAATGAGAAATTCTATCATGACTTCCTGTAAACCCGAAACCATAGAAGACAGTCAAGGACTCACTTGTTTAGGATTTGTGGCAATGCCAAACCTTGAAACAGATACATACTGTATAGAACTTGAGACCTTGTAAAGGACTTTCTGATAGGCAAATTGCAATATACAGACCTTCATGTCCTGACTCTTGCAAACATTTTTCAAATACCTCAAAAAATAACTGAATCTGTTATGATGTATCCCCTAACAAACGTACTACCATACTGGTTCAGTTTTCCTCAGTCCTGTATAGGGAGTTCATTTTGAAAATTTCTAGGACTAAATGGGCATTCAGTTACAAAGGCAGCAGACTGTTCACCCAAATGTTGCCACCCAAACACAAGCATCCCATCGGAGTTTTATGCAGTTGATGTTGAAGAACTTGGGGGGGGGGGCACATTTTCAGTCCTCTATCCACGTAAAGCAAGGGTCTTTATTGATGGTACCAAACACATTTTTTATAATATAAACTAGCCGACAGAATTTATTAAGTTCTATGCTGCTGCAAAAGCTGTCAGGTTGCTGCAGAAGCTACTGAGGAATCAAGAGATTCGGATCTGTCTGATTCATCCTCTGAAAATATGGACAAGATTCAAACTGTATTTGGAAAAACAGTCATGGGAAAAAAAATTTGAACTGCTGAATAATATGCAGCAAGCATCAAAGCCTATGTCTGTGTCAGAAAATCTATCTCAGCAAAGATTTAATGCAACTGCAGAGCATTACAGTTTTTTTAAGGGAGCTTGTATTCCCAATTTTTATTTCTGGGGTTGTCAGATGGAACCTTGAAGTTCAAATCTATGCTTTAAGATAAATTGTTGAAGAAACTGGATCTCATGATCCAATGTTAAAATATATTTTTTTGTGCTAAATATTTGATATTGGTTCTGTAAAGCAGAGCCAGTTGGGCAACTAAATAGCATAAAAATGATGTACTCAGACTGCCGTGCTTCTCTGACGAAAGTTTTATGTTTTTATATATTTATTTATTCCCTAGAATAACACTTTTGACTCCTTCAACCACACAGTTGGACTATTACTATGCTAACTTTAAATTTGTTGTGATGAGTATGAGCACTAACACATCAATATAGATGTATTTTTTGCTAGAATTTTTTGTGTGTGATTACATCTTGACTTAATGTACATTACTGAACAGTTTAGCAAATGACAACTGTACCATGTGCAATTTAAAAACGGAAAAATGCAAAAATTAAAAGTAAAAAAAATATGTGTAAGAGTCAGTAGTGTATCTTGAAACTAGGAAGTGAAAAATGTGATAGTATTTTTTAAATCTGATGCATGACCTCTTCAAACAGTAATTGCGTATATCTGAAGCATGTTAACATTCTCTAAGATATTATTTTCTCACAAAAATAATAAAACGTTGAAATCTGAAACTTTCAGACTCTTTAGTTATTGATACAAAGGTAGTGTTTAGAACAAAAATACTGTAAGATTAGAAATTCATTATAATTTAAATGAGAATTTAATTGTATCTTGAAGCTAGGAAGTGAAACGTGGTTTTATCTCATACCTAGCATATGGCCACTCAGCAATGTAATCGTCTGATTTGAAATGTTGTAGCAACATCTGTACACCTTTCTCAATGTTTAGAGATAGCCACTGGATTCCATGGACTGCTTGGAGCATGGTCGGGGAGCAGGTACCTTTGGACATCACATCTAGAACTGCTTAGAACAAGGTCAGGGAGTGAGTACCCCTGGACATCCCTTCAGGGACTGTTGGGAGCAAGGTTAGGGAGCAGATACAATTAGACATCACATCTGGGACGGCTTACAGCAAGGTTAGGGAGGGGGTACCACTAGATATCACATATGGGACTGCTTGGAGTAAAGTCAGAGACCAGAGTATTGTATTCTCTGGGATGGTCCAGGTACCAGTTGCCTTGGTGGTGCAGCTGGTTTGCACAACTGGAATGGTATTCTGGGCAGCCTGGGTTCAAGTCCCAATGGATGCACTTAGTTCTTTCTCTCTCTCCTCTGTTTGAATGTGCTCTATAAATATGCCCACCACACACACGTGATTAAAATGTAGTAATTATTTGTGCAGCACCAGGTTGTGCATTGCAGAATGAGTAATGTGTGCCCCAGTTACACTGACGGCACAGCTGGTTAGCATAACCGGAATGGTATTCCAGGTGGCCTGAGTTCAGGTCCCAGCTGAGGCACTTACTTCTTTCTCTCCTTTGTTTGAATGTGATCCATAAATATGCAAACGGTACACAAGTAATTGTATATATTTAAAGCATGTTAATATTTTCTAAGACAATATTGTCTCTCAAAAATAATAAAACGTTGAAATCTGAAACTTTCAGACTCTTTAGTTATTGACAAAAAGGTAGTGTTTAGAACAAAAATACTTTAAAATTAGAAAGTTGTAATAATTTAAAGGAGAAATTAATTGTACTGTATCTAAAAGCTAGAACGTGAAACGTGGTTTTATCTTATACCTAGCACATGGCCACTCAGCAATGAAACAGTCTAATTTGAAATGTAGTAGCAACATGTGTACATCTTTCTCAATGTTTAGAGATAGCTGCTGGCATGTCTACCCTGTTGCAGATCTTTGTGTCATCTGCGAACAAGCATACCTTACCATTCAGTCCCTCTGCAATATCACTAATGAAGACATTGAACAGTAATTGTCCCAGAACTGACCCTTGTGGCACACCTCTTGTCACTTCCCATTCCACTGAACTTGCCCCATTTATGACTACCCTCTGGCTCCTGCCGCCCAGCCAATTTTGTACCCACATTACTACTTCTGACCCCACTCTGAGACTGCTCAGTTTGTTTACACCGTAAGGACATCATGTTGACATTTTGATGTCTATGCTGATTGGCACAGCGAGCAAGTTCTGAAAATGTACAAGAAAACATGGTATCACACAGCTGTATTTTCTTTATGCTGGCTTGGAGAGTGAGGACTGTTTCAAAGAACATCTGTCTCGGTGTGGCTGTGGCACAGTCAGTGGTTCTGTGTGATGGCTGGGGATCATCGGTAACGTCAATTATGATAGTGCAGGTGGTTATGATTGTGTGAGTGGGCAGCTGAGGAATGAGCAGCAACAAACAGAATTAAGTAAAAAAGAAACAGAAAAAGGTAAAATGCTAACTAGTGTCTTATTTTACATGAACGTAGTCTTTTTTGCTAGTGTGGCAGTTTGTGGCCACCATATATGTACTGGAAGGTCGTAAAGGGGTCACTGTTTGGAGAAATGCCTGGGAAAGTGGTTAGAATGGTTAGAATGTAGTGCCATCAGGTGGGGGGGAAGAGGTGGTAGCTGTTCAGTTAAATGCAACTGTTTCAATAAATGCATTTATTTTACTGCTGTTTTGCAGTGAGATAAATGATTTATCTAACCTAATTAGAATCCATGCCTATTGCATAAATATATATCAATCAATAACATTTTTAGTAACTAACAATATAGAAACTTGATGTTCTGTGTCAGTGATAATGACTTATATCTCACAGATCCCTTGTACAGTAGCCTGGCATAAAAGTGGTGTGCGGTAGCACCACATAATTTGGGTTGAGACCGAGGTACTAGATTACTAGGTAGGTTACTAGGTAATTTCAGACAAAAGAGGGCAGTGGCCCATTGAGATTGTCTCCCACGAATGCGTGGGTGTGTTAGTGATGGTTACATACTTTAATGTTAAATCATGATTTCATTGTGCTTACAGCTCTGTCAGTTGTAGACCTCTTATGATAAATAGTATATTATCCACTGTGGTAAGATCTCACAACCACAGATTTGGTGAAATTCAGTTGGGTAGCTTGATGGAGTGAAACGCATGACAAGTATTCATTTTAAAATGTTTATTGCACACAAAAAAGGAAAACAATAATGATTTAAAACCTGAAACGTTCAGGTTCTTTAGATCCTGTCCCAAAGGTGGTGCGTTTGTAGTTTGGTGAATGAAATAATTAAAAATAAAAAAGAATCATATAAAGTGCATCTGACCATGCCTGTGAAGTATATTTGTGAGGGCTATGGTATCACAGACCATATATTGTAATCCCTTTATGAGTTTTTCCTCCCCAAGAAGGAGAGGAACTTTTTGATGCAGTCCCATCTTTAAACTGTGACTGGAATGCCGGCAAATCTGACAAACCTTTTTTATTTGCACTGCACCTGTAATAAGCTTCCTGAGTGTTGTCATAAGCTGGTGTACAGAGATTCAATGTGTGCTCCAGCCAAGGTGCTTGGGAAAAGGAGAAGACTGTTATTAGCCCTTTGGCTGCTTTGAGGAGCAGATTAGTGTTTGCAGTTTCAATAAGGTGAGCTTAATGGGCTTTTTTGTTGTTTGCCTACTTTTGTTTTATGCACGCTGTTTGTAATATCAAGTGCATGTTCAGAGGCAATACTAGCAATGTTTGTACTGAAAGAAACGAAGAACATGCTTATTTTTTACTAAAGTCCAGGGGCTGGAGTTTCAGCACGTTGGGGACTATTCCCACTATGCAGTCGGCTGATGCAGACCAAATTCTCTGCACCTGTGGACTTTGCTATTTTCAGCCCCTTGCCGCTGCAGGAGACGTTTCCCCTTGTCCCACCAGGCATAACATTTCGGTGCAGCTGCACCTAAAAAATCACCACAAGCTGCCGAAAATTTGGGAGCTGGTCGTAAACCAGCTCCTGCTTTGAAAATATGGCACATGTGGGGAAATCTGTGGCTCTGCAAGTCAAGCCACTCTTGCAGCAGGTTTCCCCCACACCTGCACCAAATTCAGAGGTCTGAAAAATCCAGCCCCAGATACCGATTACATTTCAATAAACCGAGGTGTGAATATATCGTCTGTACTCTTATTTAAAAAAAAAAAAGAGGTTATGTAATTTTTGAGGAAATGCTAAAGCTGGGTGCATAGGGTAAACTGTTCTAAACTTTTTTTTTCCATATTATTTATATTACATGTTCTGTAATTTGTAGTTCCTAGGGTCCCCTTCCTCCAAGCCAAGGATGAGCTTCAAAATGTTGACTGCTGGTTCAACAGTAATATCAACATTTGTAAAACAAAAACATAAGAATTAACTATGAAAACCATTGGGACAAAATTCTGCTACTTTATAGCTTAAGTGTACCTTGATGCATTCCCAATAGTCCAGGAATAATTCAGCGCCTTTTTAGTGCAGATTGTGTGTGTGTGTGTGTGTGTGTGTGTGTGTGTGTGTGTGTCTCACTGACCTCTTAAGAGATACACTTCTGAACATTGTTATGGTGAAATAAATAGATGAAGAAACTGCTGCACACTGCTGTTTAAAATCACATTTTATGTATGAACTGATAGCTTGCTTCTTCTTTGATAAGTTTGACTCAGGCAGACTGCATGGACTACTTGTTTTCTTACCTGTAATTTTCTGTGGTTCTATATTTTCAAAAAACACTTTGATCAGCATGCTTGGTGTAGCAGGTGTTATGAAATATACCCCCCCCCCCACACAGACCGTTTTAGGCACCTGTAAACTCTGCGGTTGCTGGGGTGCCTCTGCTCTTGGGGGTCCCCCAGCCAGTGTACTGTATTAGTTTTCATTTTTTTAAATGATTGTCTTGTTAAAACTGCAGTAAAGGACATCACTGGGCTATGTTAATGTAATGTGGCATCTTAATGTCAAGAATGTACCCCCAAGGTATGGCCCAGTTAAAAAAAAAGGCAGATGAACAGGCAACCACAGGATGGGTAGAAGGCCCCCAAGCAGTAACATTTCTAACTCCCCCTAAAAAAACTAAAGATGTCACAGGTTGCATTGAAAATAAAATGTGCACGTGGTACAAACTGCACACATACACACACACACACACTCTCACCCTACTGTACTCGGTGGTTGCTATCAATATGTACACCACAAAATGTTGCTTGGAAAGGGAAACCTGACTCCAGTTACTGCAAGTAACCAAAGTGTAAAATCAATCACGGCAAATCGTCATGGCGACAAGACACTTATGTATAAAACTCAGTACAGAAAAAATACAGCAAAGTGTTAACAGCTTCAGTGATTGCTAGCAGATGAACCCCTCCCAATCCCCAGCTACAGCTCTCCAGCAGTGAGACTTAAAACTTACAGCACCAGGTTTCCAGTGTGCCATTCATTCAAAAATCCAATCCCAGAGTGCATATAGTGTTCAAAAAATATTTTACACAAAAGGGTACAGCGGACCCACAAGGTTTTTCCGTATGGACGCCAAAAATAGCTGTCTTCGAAAATGTGGCCCCTGGAACGTGATTCTGGAAATTGAATGTACCTAGAACCAATGCATTCCAAATGCTTTCTGGTTCAGAATCCCCAGTTCTGGGTGAATTCCTCATCAGGTACTGGCTTGCTTCATTCTGGGATTCTAGTTCAGGAAATATACCAGTTCTGGCTGCCTAGTTCTGGCTGCATTCCAGTGCTGGATTCAATCCATTCTGGTTTGGAGTGTGTGCCAGTTCCAGAGCAGTCCTGTTTTTTACCAGTACCTAAAGAAATACATGTAGGCACCGATGGTACAATTTAGAACAATGGTATGCATACAGTAAAGGTTACTTTGTATGACTCTCTCTGCTGTATCAGGCCGTCACATCGTACAGCTTTAACCGCTGACAGAGAATGGGAAAAAAGAAATGCTTTATAAATAAATAATTCATAAATCAATCAATCAATAAAAAAAAAAACTGTTCAAAAGACTGATGTTTGTTCTGTCTAGTAGGCCATAATAACCTGTCTAAAATGGTGACACTATAGCACAAGACTCAGGTGTTTTCACATGACTGAGGGCATTACTTCATAGGCAAGGCTTACAGCATCATTAATCTAACTTAATGAGACTCCCTTGTTTATCTGAGATGTGACTGAGAAAGACAGATGGACTAGTATTTCGGATCATTCTGTAGCTGCTACCCTTTTCTTGACTCGCACATTTACTGCCATTCAAAAATGGCCCACTCCACTTTGACTTAGTATGTCATAGTCACTACGTCCCAGACATCTAATACAGCTTACCTCTCCAAAAAAAAATCTGTCCTTAATATGTTCAGTTAAAACAAAACACATAGTGAAGCTAGCCCTGCGGTATACTGAGAGTGCTGCTGCTCACTCCACCGGCGGTAGAGGTTGCAGAATGAATTCAAGCTGTTGGGTCAGTCAAGGTGTGGCAGGTTTGAGCATCGGAGGGACTTCTCTCCTCTCATGGTTCGGAAGGGATGCACCTCCCACAGCATGCCTGACAGCCAGCGGAAACAAAGTGTCATGGCAGTCAGGAGGCCCAAAAAGGATGGCAACGCTGACAGATATGTTCTGTGTCATTGCACATCGGACATCCTTGGGGAGGAAAAAAAACAAAGGAAAAACAGCTTGCCAGGTGGAATGATGGACAGCCCCTCGCACGCCTGGCACCACTGACATGGCACCCCAGGCATGATCCTGCGTTGGAGGGATTTGGTTAGTCCCTCTGACCCCGCCATGAGATGTAAATCATGGGGGTATCATGCGGTAAGTCCCAGAGATTGTAGGTGACAGGGCTGAGGGGAGGCATTCAGAAGGGAGCAGGACAATAAATACAATAATAAAAAAAAAAAATGTTTGCTTCCATTACAAGCATAACTATATCAAATTAAAAAGATAGTCTTTCATTATTTATTTATTTATTTCATTTATATATTGAAAAAATCGGAGATTAACTGAGCACAAGTGCTCATTTACAAAGGTTCAATGTCAAATACATAGTTAAAAAAAAAAATCATTGCGAATGCAATAAGCGGTTCCAGAGAAAATGCAGGGTCCATGGCAGAATAATTACATGCAGTTTTGAAAAAATCGAAACATATAATTGTAGAAAAAGTCACAGGTTACAGTATATACAGTGAGAAACTGAATGAAACTGTTTAACCAATACATTTGCATTGAACTGCAAAGGCAGAGCTCAAAGATCTCTCAGACGACGAAACTTGGAGATTCAGCAATGTATCAGGCAGTTCATTTAACCAGTTAGCAGCCCTGACAGCACTTGGGGTTCTAGAAATTGAAAAAGATGGTACAGGGGGACTTAGGACTACCCTCTTTGCAAACCTATAGATTGCAATTCACTGTTGCACCTTGAAAGCTGCCACCTGCGACACCTGGTAGAAAACATTCTTCTAGTGAGTCAAATATATGAGACTAAAATGCAACAGGCAGTGGTTTTGCAGAATCACTTCAGAAACAGTGGATATAATCCTGACTGTGTTATGAGGGCAAAAAACAGAGTAGATGGCATTGATAGGTCTGATTTGTTAAGGCCAAAGAAACAGGACTGAAAATTTGCAGGGGCCTATGATTAATTTTGCAATGACTTTTCATACCCAGGTAAATCAATCAATCAATCACTCACTTTATTTAACCAGGCATAAACATCATTGAGCAAGCTCATTTTCAAGGTGGTCCTGGGCATTAATACAATACAGTACACTTCATAAGATTACAATTACGGTGGACAGCGGTGCAAAAAAAAAATAAGTTGAGAGCAATAATTGAAAAGAACTGGCATGTTTTACAAACCGGGACAAAACTGGAAGAACTTACACATACACCCCCACGTATGATCTACAGAAGAGGAGCAAGTATTAAAGACACCTTAGTGCACAGCCTCTTATTGTTACCCACTATACCAGAACAAAGTAGGCCAGCTTTGCCTGCTGGAAATCACAGATGTGGGACTTGTAAATTATGTAACTATATTCTCTCTTCAAAGTACTTAGTACATCCAGTGACAAACAAAAGAACAGAGGTATGTGAATTTTTCACTTGCAGTACCGGGTCGCTGGTATATGTTGCATTGTGTTCCTGCAAAACTTTTTACATAGGAAAAATGTTGCATTCTTTTAAAAGATATATCAGTGAACACATCAGATGCATTGAAAAAAGGACAGTAAGAAAGCTTCAGCTCTGCATATCATAACAGTGATGGACATAATTTTAAATTTATGGGACTGGAGCGAATTACTTTAAATATATGTAGGGGTGATCTGGATAACAAGCTCCTCAAGCATGAGACTTTCTGGCAGTGCATGCCCCTGTTCTGCCAGGGCTGAATGACACTTTTCAATTAAGTCCATAAAGCAAGGCATTTGATTCGGTGCCTCATGGGCAGTTGGGGACTAAGTTGGAGTATGTGGGGGCAGGGACAAATATGGCGAACTAGATTGTGAACTGGCTGAAGGGGAGGCAGCAAAAGGTGGTGGTGGTAGTGGGGGAATTCTTATCCCCAAGCGCTGTAATGAGCGAGGTTCCACAGGGCTCGATACTGGGCTCAGTGCTGTTTGGAATTTTCATATCGGATGTCTCACATGGCATCAGGAGTAAGAACAGTTTGTTTACTGATGATACCAAGATGGGGGTGGTGGTAGACGGCATAGTAGGGTGGCAAGGGCTACAAGATGACCTAACTGAACTGGAAGAGCGGTCAGAAATGTGGCAGTTGGGGTTCAATGCTAAGAAGTACAAGGTACTTAGCATATGTTTTGTATGTATAATCTCTGGAGGAGCTACCAGTTTGAGGGGTTCGGATAGCTACCACCAAGGAAAAAAAGGATCTAGGGGTGGTTATAATGGGGAATACAAACAACTCAAACCAGTGCAGGAAGGCAGCAGCTAAGCCAACAGGATGCTGGGGTGTATTGCGAGAGGAATCTCCTCCAGAAGGAGGGAGGTGATCCTGCCGCTGTACAGGTCACTGGTCAGACCACACCTGGAGTACTGCGTGCAGTTCTGGCACCCGTTTCTGAAGAAGGATGTTGGATTACTGGACGGGGTACAGCACAGGGCAAAAAAGATGATCTAGGGTTTGGAGGACAGACCCTACGAGGACAGGCTGAGGGAACTGAATATGTACTTACTGGAGGAGAGAAGGGATTGGGGGGATATGATTGAGACCTTTAAATACATGACAGGGATAAACAACACAGGTACAGAGGGGGTATTTAAGTTGAGGAGGGTGAGAGACACAAGAGGGTATGGTCTCAGATTGGAGGGGGGAAGATATAGGAGAGAGATGAGGAGAAATTTTTTCACAGAGAGGGTGGTGGCTAAGTGGAATGCTTAACCTGAGTAGGTGGTATCCTGTAGGACGATGGGCAGTTTTAAAAGGAGATGGGACAGGGTGAGGGGGAGGCAAATATGAGGGGAGGAGAGGAGGGTGGGGCAGCGACAACGTAGGGGGCTAGCTGCACATTTGAGCAGACTTGATAGACCATGAAAACTGTTTCTGCTGTCAGATTCGTATGTTTGTATGTAAAACAAGCATTTGTCAATGCCGAGTGTTTCCTTGCATGGCGTATGTGTCAGGGGTGTATTAAAGTTATGATGAGCCTGTGTTAGCAAAATGCAACATAGCCTAATTGTTTTTTTGGTTTTTTTTTTATATTTTTATGCCACATGTTCAACATAGCCTTCTTATGACCTCGCCTCATGAGCAATGGTGGAGAAAATGTTCAGCTCCTGCCCGAAAGGTGGTTTAGTGCAGCGACTGTGAAATCACCTTTCAGGATGCTGTGAGAACACATTTGAAAAATTGGTGATCACTTATGGAGTCTGGTAAGAGGCTAGAGGCAAGTATCCAGTGTGGGTGTGGGTGTGAGGTGAGGGACCAGTCTAGGAGAGAATGGTTCTGGGATCTGGGGTTCAGATGTATGGAGTCGGTAATCAGTTGATACAGGATTAGTGTGGCCACCTGGCTATGAAGCTTGGAGCTAGCACTGGACAGCCAGTTCCAATTGAAATCCCCAAGAATATAGAGCTCACCCCCCCTCGTTTTGTTAAAGTTATCCTGAACGTGTCACCAGCTCTTTAAATAAAGGGACTTACTTGCCGCAGGGTGCCTGGATAGGTGTCCAAAGAGGTGACACCAAGGTACCTTTAAAATAAAACATAAAAAAGGGTCACAAAGGATGTGCAGCTCTTAGGGGGTCCAGCAGGGCAGAAGGGACAGGATAGAAATAAAATGAATACTTATCTGATTAAGGTAGAAGCTCTCACCCGGTCAGACCTGCAAAAATAAAAGAGAAATAGGTTAGTTAGATGAAAAAGCAGCAAGAAAGCAGAAGGAGATTAAAGGGAGTTAGGTCAGGAGAATGGGGACTCAGCTGAGACCCTTTGCCCCTAGTGTTGGCTGAGTGGCCAGTAATTTAGTTAGTAGCCCAAGTGGGCTAGTGGAGGCTAGTGGGAGCTAGTAGCCCTTCTGTAGAAATAAAAGTTCCATTGGTGGCCAGTGGGGCTTGGAAATGTTTTGTAAGAGGGGGGCAAAACATAAAGATGGCTCTGGTGGCCTAGTGGGCTAGCCCCGATGTTCTAAGGCCAGCATTTATGTTAAAATAAATTTTAAACCCTTCCTGGGTCTAAGAGGCCTGAGCCCTGGTTATGCAGTGGGCAGTGATGGGGGGTTTATTTGTGGTGACAGCAGAGGAGCAAGCTGGGCAGCTGGACAGCCTGCCGATAGGGTGACCGCGCTATTTTGAGAGTGCCTGTGGGTGATCTAGAACTCCCAGCCCATACGAGCTTCAGCTGCAGCCTACTCCACATGAGTGGGAGACAGGGAAAGCCTTGAGCCAACGGGAGGTGGAAGAGGCATGTAATGAAAGTGCCTCCTCCCCACCTTCTTGATCACCACTCCAGTGGCAGTTTTTTAATCAATTTATGCCCTATGGGGCTTAAGAGGAGGCATATGGGCACAAATGGAGTCAGTGGGAAGTGGAGGGGGTATGTAGGAAAGCGTCTCCTCCCCACATTCTTGATCGCCACACCAGTGACAGTTTTTTTGTTTAGGTTATGCCCTTTGGGGCTCAAGAAGGGCAGCCAGGGGGCTGGAAGGGCCAAAGAGCAGGAAGTTGCTGCTGTAAAGTAAAGTTGCTCTGATGGCACTGGTGAGAGCCCTGAAGGGCTGTACAAGGAGGCAATGGGGCTGAGAAAGAGTGTGCAGGGCGGTGGGAGATGCCAGGAGTTAAAGCCTCACTGCGGCATTAGTGAGAGCTGGAAAGGGGAGGGGGGTCCTGTACAGTGAAGGGTGGAGGAGCCGCCAGAACAGGAAGCCACATGGTGGCTAAAAGTGTGAAGTCTGGGGGTTGAGAGAGGCGAGGAGATAGCGCAGCGAGTGCTAATGAAAGACACACCACGGCTTACTGAAATAGCAGAAGACGCTAGTTGAATACAAATAACACCTGCAAGGGAAGCAGCCAAGCAAGTAGAAGGTGCTTCCTGGGGGGGACAAAATAGAGAGCTGCACCACGGCAGGTAGCAAGCCCCGAGTGGCTGTAACAGAACTGGGGGGGGGGGCAGTCATACAGGAGGTGGAGGGGAAGCAAGCACTGGTGAAATGACATCATGTCCTAGGATGCTGACAGAGTGAGGAGGTGGCAGAACCAAAACAAAGGAAGGGCAAAAGAAATACAAAACAGTACAGACAGCAGAGGACAGAGAGAGAGAGAGAGAGAGAGAGAGAGAGAGACCAAGGAGGTAGGGAATGGAAGGAACAAAACAAAGCACAATGAAGGAAGGGAAAGGAGTAGGTGTTAGCAGCTGGTGCTTTCCTTGAGGTGGCAATAACTTTGGTTTTTCTTGGGGGCGTTGCATATGCAAATGAAAGAACTGAAGTGCTCTCTCATTGGAGCGCTTCATTTCTTTTAAGTGCAGCCTCTTCACCGCTGTGAAATTCCAACGGCCATCACACTCAGTTTCAGTGATCATTGGTCTATCAGGGATGAGCCCACTGTTGGGTGCTCTGCCTTGGACTAGCCCCAATACACTTCTCAAATGTGGTACTGTTCCAAGATGTTTCTTGCGCACTCACAAGGAAACATGATGATGCTGAAGTTTTTTATGTCATTTTTCTACACTTGCATTCATGTGTTCTTAGTATAATAGCAAGTATGGGTTCTGCATCTGCTGCTAGGATTTACATATGCATATCCCCCCCTCTCCCCGATGTCTAGGGGTATTCTGATGTTAAGTCCATGGGAAGGGGAAACCAGGTGCAGGCTTCCTCCATGGGGCACTGGGCTAGGAGGCAAACTTGGTTAGCAAAACAACAAAACAAGGCAGGCATTAAAAAGTCCAAATGGCAATTGGAAACAGCAAAGGATCCATTTATATTAAACTTGCAACAACAAAATTGAGCTTTGTTGTAGGATGACAGCACTCTCCTACAGTCATTTTGGATCAACCTCGCTCCTCTTAACATGTGTGGCATGTACCGAGGGAGTCGTCCTGCTTCAACTCTCTCAAATGCCTTGTAGCTGAACCTCTTAAATACCCTCCATCTCCACGTTTAGCAGGCAAGGACAGGCAATCATCCCCAGGGTGTCTGTGGTGCCACTGGACAGTGCCTGCCACCTCCTGGCCAAAAACTGACCCAGGTGACCAAGAAGTCCCAGGTATGAATTACATCTTCCCCCCATGAGGGCTCTAATTTATAGTGGGCAAGGAGGATCCACACTCTTTGGGGAGTCCTCAGTGCCAGACAGATCCAGCCTCCCATCCTCACCCAAGAACTGACATGGACGAGGAGGAGGGTCTTAAGGTCCAAATTACTTCATGAGCCAAATGATACTTCCCCTAGTGGATGTGAAGTCCAGGATAGCTTCCATTTATTGAATGCAAAGTCCACACTCTGCTCGGGTTCAAAACCCATGGCAGTTACAGGCAAGTGACTTCATACTCCTCTTTCCGTCGCATCATCACACTCCCCAAAGGGGTCTTGAAATCTACGACTGACACCACATCCTCACCAGGTCTGGAAAAGGCCTCCTGTTCACATGAACAAATGGCAGGCTCCATAGAAACGGGTAATCGGCTCCATTCCCACCCTTAGACTGAACCACTTTGGCCCACGATCTTCCACGTGGCCCAAATGAGACTTGCCTTCCATGGGTACTCCCAACCAATGGCTGTCCAGCTTCCCCAGAGGAAGGAACATTAACCTCTTATGGGGTCTAGGCCCAAAGACCTTAAAAAGGGCAATGTGTTTCAAGCCAACCCACTGTAGGTTCTCTTCCTACAAGGGGTTATATCTGTTTGTTTTTTTTATTTTGTTCCATTATTCCTTCCCACCCCTTCCTCTTCAACTCCCCCCCATTCAACCTTCTTTTTCTGGCCCATTTTTTTCCATGGTTCTAGACTTTTCTTCTGTCTCTATCTACTTGCTCCCTTCCCTTTCTTATTTTTCTATATCTCTATTTTTTCTTGTTGGTATTCACCTCAGTTTTTATGAGACACATAAGAAAGAGAGGGTCTCTTTTTAATCAGTATGTCTGCAAACACATTCGTTGTTCAACATTGTTAAATGTTTATATATAAATATATATCTAGAGAGAGAGAGAAAGTGAATCTCATATTGCTTCTCTGAAACATGACAGCAGTCTGCAGGTCGAGTTTTACTACCTGATCAGTTTCCAAAGTTTATCCTACAGCCATATCAATATTAATTTGTGGTGATGTAGTTTTTCATATTATATGTTCCCTTCCCTTTGTTACTTTTCCATGTTTCTCTGTACCAAGTTCACTCATTCTACAAGCTTCAATGTTCATTCGGCTCCTTTCCTCACACCATTTTCCCTGCTGTTTTAGTGTTTGCTTGTGTGATGGTTTCTTAAGTTAGTTAGTAATTAATTACTTTGATTGGTAAATTGAGTCTGACCATTTTGCATTTAGTAAACATTTCTATTGCACTGACATAAATATTTTTTTGCACAAGGACTATTGCCACATTAACTTATTTATTTATTTAAGTCTAGGATGACAAGTACGTTTGAGCCAAGGCTCTTTTACAAATGTTCCATGTCAAACTGGAGAACAATACAAACTAACAAAGTTTGAAATTAGCAGTTCAGGCACAATTAATGCAGACATTTGAGGGAGGTATGTACAGGACAGAACAGGAGTTTGAATAAACAATGCATATCATGGGATTCAACACAATCATACGCAGTGGAATAAGGGCAAAGGAGGGAGGGATGGAAACAAGGCAGGCGGGATTCAAGGTGAAAGTTAAGAGATTGAGGGGAACAACAGAAACTAAGGAGCAGCCGAGGGCCTTGTCTGGTTTTATGGAGTGCTAAGCCAGGAGGGAGGGAGGGGAAGGGAAGGGTGTGAGGGAGGAGGGAGGCAAGTGAAGTGGATTACGAGTGACAGTCACAGGAGCTGGCAGCAGAGAGGTGGAGGCGAAGGTAGGTTTTGAACTGGCCAAGACTTTGCAGTGAGGTGATGTCTTTGTTGATTCCATTAAACCAGTAGAGTGCCCAGTGAGCAAAGGACCTTTGTCCCTGAGAGGTGCAGCACCGGGAAATGTGCAGAATTTGTTTTTCAGAGGTCCTGGTGGGGTGGGGGATATGTGCAGCACATAAGAGGGCTTGGACACCAGGGGGAGCAAGGCCTAACGTGATCTTCTTGGCCATAAGGCAGATGTGGTACTTAATACGGTTAGGTAGTTGGAGCCAACCCGTTTGGGCATTGAGAGCACACATATGGGTGAGACGGTGAGATCCTGTGATAAGATGGCAGGTTTTTTTAAGGGTAAAGGATAGGCACCTAAGGGCTGTGTCAGACGCAGAGCCATAGACAACCAGTCCATAGTCAATTAGTGATACCACAGAGCTCTGCATCGCTATCCTTAAGACGTCTGCAGTAAGGCACTCCCTGTACCTGTATAGAATACCAATGCGTTTGTTGATAGCTTTGGCAACAGTGTTAGTGTCAATGTCATACGATAGTTGACTGTCGAGTGTGATTCCAAGGTATTTAAAGGAGTGAACTTGGTCCAGGACAGCACCATGGCAGTTTGCAGTTGAGAAGGGGAGAGACCTATGCTTGTTGCGGGAGTTGCAGAAAAGCATCAACTTTGTTTTCTTATAGTTGAGCACCAGCTTTTGGTTATTAAACCATTTTTCAACAGAGGTGATACCCATCTGGAGATTTTTTTGAAGAAGGAGGGTTTCAAGATAAGTTGTGTAGATGACAGCATCATCCGCATGTAGCAGGATCTGTTCAGGACAAGATTGCGGCAGATTGTTCAAAAATAGGCTGAACAGGACAAGCCCAAGAATGGATCCCTGCGGGACTCCGGAGCAGACAAGTCTACAGTCAGAGAGGGTGTGAGTAATTTTCACCCTTTGTGTGCAGTTTTCTAGGTAGCTCTTGAACCAGGATGTAGTATCAGAGGAAAGCCCTGAGTTTTGAAGCTCAGTGATAAGTAGTTGGTGATGGATGGTGTCAAAAGCCTTAGTCAAGTCAATGAAGACTGATCAAGTAAGTTGATTATTGTCAAGGGAGTTGTGGATTGCTCCTGTGAATTCTAGGAGGGCCGATGTAGTGCTGTGGCCTTTCCTGAAACCGTGCTGCTACTTACAAAGAATGTCGTGCTTGGCCAGGTATTCCAACAGCTGGTCAGAGACCAGTCGCTCAAGGGCCTTTGGGGGGGGGTAGTATGGATATAGGCCTATAGTTCCCGTGATGGTCTTTGTCTCCACTTTTGTGGACTGGGGTTACATTGGTGGATTTCCATCTGTTGGGGAACTGGGAGAGGGAGAGGTTGAAACGAGTAAGAGGAGATAGCACTTCATCTAGCGCAAGGGACAGCAGTTTAAGGTAAAGTGTGTCCCCGCTGGTTCTTGATCCTGTGATTGCTTTGCAGACGTATTTACGCACTTCATGTTTTCTAACTGCTTTGAAGTAAAAAGGCGGATGAGTCATGGGGGGGTGAGGTAGCAAGAGGGGGTGTAGCAAAGAGGTCAGCATCGAAAAAGTTATGTGGGAATACACAGCTGAGATCCGAGAATGCAGTGTTAAACGTGTTTTCTATAGTTGCAGGGTCCAGGATTAAGGTCCCAACCACTTCCAACATGGTTGGTGATGTTTTGGGCAGTTTCCCTGCAACTTCTTTCAGATTATTCCAGAAGGACTTCCCCTTACCCCATGTGTTAGTGAGAGCATCTTTGTAGTAGTTACTTTTCATCAGACGTATTGCTTTAGTACAGTCATTTCTTGCCCATTTGTAGTTTTGTATATCTACTTGCCTACCTATGGCCCGAGCCCGAGCCCAGAGGTGGTCCCTGAATTTCATCAGTGCTAGGAGCTCCCTGGAGAGCCATGGGTTGCAGAACCCTTTGACTTTCTTCTTTTTGTAGGGGGCAAAGGAGTCACAGGCAGCGTTGAAGGTGTTTATGAAGAAGTCTAGTGCAGAGTTGACATCCGAAGCTAGGAAAATGGGTGACCAGTCTTGTAGTCTGAGGTGGGATTTGAAGTGCTTCAATTGGCATCTTGGGAGGATTCTGCTCGTGATTAACTTGGGCGGTGGGAGGCTGAATTTGTTTTACCATACACAGGTGACAGGGAAGTGGTCACTTAATGAGTCACGTAGGACGGAGACTTTTGAGATGTGGGATGGGTGGTTTGTCAGGATCCAGTCCAGAAGGGAGCATGTTCCAGTCTTATAGCTGTGCCTAGTGGGGGCAGCAACTAGCTGGGTGAGGTCTATGGCTGAGATAGCATCCTTGAAGCCATTTGTGTCAGACCTGAGCCAATTTATGTTGAAATCACCCATAAGGATAGACTCGGTGCCTGTGGGTTGAGAACGGACAAAGTCCAGGACGGTGTTGAGACCTTTTACTTGTTCCTTAGGAGGGATATAGACAGTAGTGATGGTCAGCACCTTGTTGTGGGCCCTGAGTAGTATTCTGATGGGTAGGATCTGGGCAGCCGAGACCGAGGTGGACGTTTGAACAGGGTGTCCTAGGAGAGTGTCTTTAAGGTAGATGGTGCATCCTCCACCTCTTTTGGAGGTCCTGTCATACCTGAAGATGTTATAACTTGGCAGAGCAATTGCACTGTCTGGAATTTTAGGAGTGAGTCACAAGAGCATCTGGGTTGTGTAGGTTGGTAAATAGATGCAGGGCATTGAGTTTTGGATGGCAGCTGCAGACATTGAGTACTGCAAAGGTGAGTACCCAGCGTGACGCTGTCTGTGCTCATTGACAGGAACTGAGGGACCAGGGTTTGGGTGTATGTTGCCTGACAGAATTAGTAGGAGGAGCAGGAGTTTTAGGGTAAAACATCGACGTCTTTTGAGGGAGAGTTTCTTCATCCGCCTCTTACAGGCAGGAGAATTCCATTGTGGAACTTGCCTTTTCAGTGACCTATAAAAGGGGTGTGTCTAAGCTGCATCATGATGCCTTGAGAAAATGCGTGTCACATGAAAACGTTTGACATACTCAGCGGTGGT
Organism: Neoceratodus forsteri; assembly: GCA_016271365.2. Lineage (NCBI taxonomy): Eukaryota > Metazoa > Chordata > Ceratodontiformes > Ceratodontidae > Neoceratodus > Neoceratodus forsteri. The sequence goes on along the minus strand of CM028138.1, from coordinate 68,113,794 downwards.
GAGTGCTACTTTTTAACGGTTAAATTTTAAGTGTCACTTAACTGCACTGTAGTTATGGTGTAACTACTCTGTAACTGCATTGTCATTGCAATGTTGTATATGTCCTTCCATCTCTCCTCTCTAACAACCACTACAATCATCCCCAAACCCACCAAACACCTGCCAAAGCCCAAATGTAAACTCCTCAAATACATCCTGGTTAGACAGCTCCTGCTACTACTGCTGTTGTCAGGTAACGTGCTCCCTAACCCAGGGTCCCTGCAACAACCCTTTGGTAGAAACAGTAGCCCCAGGGATCTTAAACTCACCTACACTAACATTCAAAGCCTTCTGCCCAGGCTAGATCAACTGCAAGTCTGTGTGCTACAGCATAGGTCTGACATCCTCTCCATAGTCGAAACCTGGCTCTCCCCTGAGGTACCGGACTCAGCAGTCTCCTTCGATGGTTACACTTTATACAGGAATGATAGGATTGGTAAACATAGTGGTGACTGCACCCTATACCTCTCAGACTCCCTACAAGGCCAGGTTCTACCTACACCGCCGCCCAAGGATGGTGCCCAATCACTAGGTGTTTAAATTATGTTAGGTAAAAAGAGAAATCAGTTAATATCTTCTCAGCATACATTCCACATAAGGAGAATTGCAAAGGCTTCCACTCATTCCTTGACTTCATTGCCAATCTACCTAAAGGCACGAAGGTCATTGCACTAGGGGATTTTAACATCAGCTGGTTGTCTCCTGACTCTAACAGCTGTAAGGATGCAGCCACAGCCATGGACCTCTCCCAGCTGGTCTCTACTCCTACTAGAATAAACTATAGGACCAGTACTAGCACACTGATCGACCTTGTATTTTCTAACCACCCTGACAGGATCACAGATACCACAGTGTTACCTGACACCCTGAGTGACCACTCCCCAGTCACATGTCTCCAGAACAATAAGGCCCCTAAACATCCATGCAAAACATCTTACCAGCGGTTTCTCAGGAAAGGGCATCAGGAACAGTTCCAAGAATATCTCAGTTGTGACTGGTCCCCAGCCTTCCATGCTGAAAGTGTTGGTGAGGCACTAAGCCTCTTCATCACCCTATTCAACACAGCCTGTGACTTATTTGCCCCTTTCAGAAAATGGAGGTTAAAGGCATCTCTAACCCACGGATTACACCCTCTCTTCTGCGCCTTATGGCCACTGGTGGCCACCTTTGGCAAGTGGTGTAAGCCACTGGCAAACTTAGAGACTGGCAATGCTATAAGGCTGCAAGAAATAATTGCACCTGGGCCATCCGGCAGGCAAAGTCCACATACTATCAAGGCATATTTGCTAGCTCCTGGGATAATAATAAAAAAACGTGGGGACAATATAAAATACCTTTCAAGTAAGCCCAATCAGTCCCCTCCCACCTTATTCAACTCTAATGGGGTCACCATTCAAGACCCAAGCAAAATGGCTAACATTTTCAATACTTCATTCACAGACCTGAGTGGAGTTCTCCCCCCAATTTCTTCAATGAGCTATCTGCTGAGGATATTGCCAATAATAGTACCTCCCTTCCAAACGTTCCCCAGTTCTACTTCAGGTCAGTCTCCCCTTCTGCTGCCAGGAAACACCTTGTGAAGGTGCTTGATAAGTCAAGGCTCAGCTCCGACACCCTTGACCCCAAATTGCTTCTCCTCTCCATTGGTGCAGTCCTGGCCCCGCTCACCTGGATCCGAAATCTGTCCCTACACATCCGTCAATTTCCCTCTGCCTGGAAAGCTGCAGTTGTGACTCCTATCCACAAGAGTGGCGACAGAGCAAACCATGCCAACTACCATCCCATTTCAATTTTACCATCCTTCTCGAAAGCCCTTGAATGCTTAGTGGCCAAACAGCTAACTGAATATCTACCTGTTCATGGCATTCAGTACCCTCAGCAACATGGGTTTATGAAAGATCATAGCACTGCCACCACCCTCCTCACCTGCACAGACTGTATCCATAAAGCGCTCAACTGTGGTCACCTTGTAGGGTCTATATATATAGATCTTATAAAGGCTTTTGATACAGTCAGTCACTCCTTACTGATCTGGACCCTACCCTCCCTAGGACTCTTCAGTAACCTTACCTCCTGGATCAGAAGTTATCTAGGTGGCAGAATCCAACAAGTAAAAATCTTAGACTCACTCTCAAGTAGCCACCCCGTGCAATCTGGTGTTCCACAGGGATCAATCCTTGGTCCCCTACTAGTTAGCCTCTACCTCAATACCCTTCCCCTAGCTTACCCTTGTAACTTTTTCCTGTATGCAGATGATGCTGTGATTTATACCAGCCAGACTGATCCTACACGCCTTACTAGTGACTTGCAATGTAACTTTACCTCCATTGAAACCTGGTTTGCTGAGCATAGATTAATTATGAACTATAAAAAGACCAAAGCAATGGTCTTTGCTGGGACTCATAACAAGTTTAAGAGTCCAGTTACCCATCTCCAACAATATTGGTATACAGCTTGAGCATGTAACTGGTTTTAAGTACCCGGGCATCACCCTAGACAGTACTCTCTCCTATCAAGAACACACTAATAACATCTCCAAAACTGCTAATATCAGGCTAGGCCTCGTTTATAGACATCAGCACTGTATGACCCAAGATGCACTATGCCTCGCAGTGACTAGGTCCATACTGTCTATCATTGAATATGGCATTCTATTTCATGGTGCTGCCACCACCACTGCCCTCAGAAGGCTAGGGATTACTCTTAACAAAGTCTGCAGGTTGGTTACTGGTGCTAGTAGGGACACACATACCTGTGACCTATATACGCAGTCCAATTGACTCAACCTCCAGAGCAGAATCTCCTATCACACCTGTCTTACTGCCAAAAAGATCTCTTTAGGGTTAGCCCTCCTGTCTGCCCAGCAGCTCCTCAACAGGGCCCACACTAACACGCATTGCACGAGAAGTGCACCCAACCTAACTTTTCAGTACCTTTATGCCGTACTTTTTAAGGACAAAGGGTATTTATGTACAGAGCACCTAACTTGTTTAACAACCTCCCCACACACCTTCATTCTACTCCCAAAATTGATCCTTTCAAAAACTGTCTTCGACAGCACCTAGCCAAGCGCAGCAGCTGTGATTGCTCCAATTAACCCTGGTGGCCTTCTGCCTACACCTATCTTGTCATTTTAATGACAACACCCTCTTGGGCTGCTATTTTGTGTCACCACTGAGTCTACAGTTATCTGCAACGTTTCCCACACTATAACCTGGAAAATCACCACTGTTCTCTCCTGTCTAAAGTAAACCTCCTCGACTGCTCTTTCTTCTTCCTCCACCTATTGGCCTGTTATGCCTCATAACTCATCAGTATTCTAATTTGCCTCTAACTGGCTTTTTCTGCCTGTACACCTGCCCTCCACCATCTTCTGGTTACCTGTATAACCCTAGCACTTGTTTGTTGAAGCAGTAAGCCCACTGGGCCTAGAAGTCCCTTTTTCAGGGGCGACGATGCAGATGGTAAGCAATTTGAATTTGAACCAGATTAAGCTGTTGGTGGTAGTGAATGAGGGAAATTTGGCCAGGACACCGGGGAAATTCCCCTACTCTTTTCGATAAGTGCTATGGGATCTTTAACATCCACCTGAACTACCACCAATCCAGGCAGATGGGACCTCGGTTTAACGTCTCATCCGAAAGACAGCACCTCAGAAGTGCAGCACCCCTCTCATGCTGCACTACAGTGTCAGTATTGGGATATTAACCCAAGTGCCAGATGTGGGAACTGAACCCACAGCGCTCTGATCTCCCAGCCTCAGAGGTGAGTGTGCTACCTACTGAGCCACTGACACTGAATATCAGTATTAGTATGTATTATTTAACCCTAGCACTTAATATCAGTATTATTATGTATTTTTTAACCCTAGCACTTAATATTAGTATTATTATGTATTTTCTAACCCTAGCACTGAATATCAGTAATATTATGTTTTTAACCCTAGCACTTAATATCAGTATTGTTATGTATTTTTTAACCCTAGCACTGAATAACAGTATTATTATGTACTGTATGTAATAGGTTCATTTTCCAATGCCTCCTGGGTTTATTGTACCTCACCCAGCCTGCTTATTTGTACCCAATGTACTCGTGCCTGTTAATCCTTCCTCTGTATAATTCCTTGTTGATGTGGAGCCTTTGGTAAAGAGTCCCTGGCTCAAAAGTCTTAATTCCGAGATTCAATAAATAAATAAAAATCATGATACACACTGTAATGTAAGTCTTTTGTATACCTCTCAACCTTTCAACCCCCAAATGTAGAACATTGCACTTCAAAAGATGGACTAAATCAGCAGAATGTTAAACACCTTATCACAGAGATGGAAGCTCACAATATTGTGTAAATGTGTTCTTTCATGTGCACAAAGTTTTCTGTTTATTGAGCAACACATTTTTAAAATTCATTGTTTGGATTTCTGCTTTAAAACTACAGTGCAGAATGTCGGACAGTACCCACTCAATGTGGAACATAGGGCATTTCTGAGATGAAATGAGGAACTGTATCTTGTAACGTGGGACAGTGGAGAGATATGAGTCTTATTCTGCAACAGGTTGCACACCATGTGCTTCAGTTACTTCTGCTGCAATCACATCCTGCAGAACTTCCTGAAAGCCCCACTCTCCTGCATCTGAGTGACAGCCAGGACTGGGAGGGTGAGAGCCATTCTGCTCTGAGAAAATACCCTCAGAACCTAGCAGACCAGCAGAGGGGTACTGGCAGGTAGGGCCTTTTTATCACTAGCCACTTTATACTAGGCAGCAGTCTGAAGCACTAAAAAACAAGAACCTCCCTCAAGGCTTTAAGTTAGTACATCTACTAAGTCCATAGTCATATTTATTTCTTTGGTAGCATGGCATAATGTTTAGAGCATAGGCTTGGGAAACAGGAGACAAGGGTTCAAATCCCACCAGAGCCATTTACTCATTGTGTGATCCTGAGTAAGTCATTTAACCTCCCAGTGCATCGGTCCTTCTAGCTGTATAACTAGTTTTAGACAACAGCATATGATGCAGGCAATGTACCTCAGCAGTATTTAAATGTCAGTACTTTTTTTAAATTCATTGTCATTTTAGAAAAATAATAAAGGCAAGCTTAGCCAGCCCTGAAGTGCAATAGCAGAGCTACCACTTGATACACCGACAATGCAGGTTTGGTAATGAGCTCACGTCATTGAGGTTTGATAGGAGGAAGGAGGATTGAGCATCTCAAGGACAGCTGTTCTCCTTTTGGGAGGGTGGTTCAGCGCCCCCCCCTCCACATCTGACTGCCATTTAACAAAAGCTGGGTGGCACTGCTGCTGCAGCTAGGCAGAACAAGGGAGGGACGAAGTGCTGCCAGTATTAACTGTATGCACGTGGGTGAATGGCCTGGATTGTTAGCACAAAGCAGCACCTGAATAAACAGTGAAAAATTGCAGCTGACTAGGTAGATGATGCCTACCTACCCTCTACAACCAAAACTGGGCTTACATTCCCTGGCTCCTGGAATGCCCCTGAGCTTCACCTTTCCTGTAGATGGCTGGAAATCAGGTGTGGAGCTGCCACAGGAACTGAAGGCAGACCCCACCTCAGGGGGCCACAACCAAGGGGCAATGCAGTGGGGAGCTACATGTGGACAGTGGAGTCCCAGGTTGCCAGGGTGAGAGGATGCTCGGTGGACAGGAGGTGGTGCTGGCAGTGACTAACAAGATCCTGGCCAGTGTGCATTCACACGTGTTCAATACCACAACTAATTAACAGCCATTTATATTGTTAACCCTTTAACAAACACATAACACTATGAATTTCTGTTATAATATTGAGCCAGGTGTGAGCGCTCCTTTTTTAGTTTTCAGTTTCAGTTATGTGGTTTAATTGCACCTTTAGCAGTAGAGGAGTGCTCACTTTCTTTTCTGTTTGCCTTTTATTGAAAGCAACATGATGTACTACATATTATGAGTAAAAGGCATGTGGCAATGTGTGTTACTTGGGGGCCCCAGAACAAACATCCCTGGGGCACCAAAAGCCTTGAAGCTGGCTTTGACTGCTGCAAGAATAGATAAACAAAGAGCCCCATGAAAAATGAGAGCCTGCATCTCGGTTGTGTTATCCTAGGAAAATTAGATCTCTATAGGTAAACAGGAGCTATCACTAAAAAAAACAAACTCTGGTCACAGCCACAACAGTTGCTAATGCATTAATGTAATAAAAGATTAATGTATTTCAAAGGTTTTATGAAGAAAGACATACTGAGCAGTAACAGCTGTGTCCTGAGGGAAGGGGAAAGGGGAAAAGATGAAAGATACACTAACTGTCATGCCAGCAACCCGGGTTCAAGAACAGATGTGGGTCACTTGGGGACTGGCCTGGGAAGGAGAATGCACATCTGTAGGACAGGGAGAGGAATCTAGGTGGCAGCACCATGGGACAGCATGGGAATTGACCTCACACCTGGATGCTTAAGGAGTCTCCATGGAGTCCGAGTACACACATGTCTGGGCCAAATAGGGGGGAAAATAGGAGGAAAAGCCCTCCCACTGTAGAACTGTGATGGCCTGCCCTCTAGCAGGCCCCACACTGATAACTAGGTGTCTCTGATCCAAGGTCCTGTGACAGAACAACCAGAAAAGGTAAGTCACAGAGAAGGTGTGTGATGGGGCCGGGAAGACTGGCCCAGATAGGGGTAAGTCAGGGTGCTGAAGAAGATACACAGCTTTGTCCCATGGACACAGTGGGGTGACATGCCACTCATCACAGTTGGGTACTGTATGCTGGTGAATGGTAAGAGACTGCGTCTATGGAGGAGTGATGCTGAAAATCAATGCATGAACACAGTGGGGCAACATGATACCTATCAAGGTGGAGTACTGTGTGGTGGTGAAATGTGAGGTACTGCCTGCACTGTGAAGTGATGCTCAGAAAAACTGTATGAACAAAGTAAGAGACTGCATGAAGGGAGGAGCGATGCTGAGAAGCAAGGAATGAACACAGCGGGGCAACATGGTACCCGTCTCGGTGATGTAATGCATGCTGGTGAATGGATAGGGTCTCTCTGCACTAAGGAACAATGCTCAGAACCACTGCATGATCACAGTGGAGCGACATGGCACTAATTACGGTTGTGTTCTGTGTGCTGGTGAATAGTGAGGGATCGCCTGCACTGTGTAACAATGCTCAGAATCACTGTATAAACACTGTGGTGTGACAAAGCATGCATCATGGTGGTGTACTGCTTGCTGGTGAAAGGTGAGGGAATGCCTGCACAAGGGAGTAATGTCAGAAGCACTGCATGAACACAGTGGGGTAACGTGGTACACATCATGGTGGTGTACTGCATGCTGGTGAAAGGTGAGGGATTGCCTGCACTATGGAGTGATGTAGAGAAGCACTGCATGAACACAGTGGGGCAACATGGCACCCATCCCTGTTGTGCACTGTGCGCAGGTGAAAGGAAGGGACTGCCTATACTGGGGAGCAATGCTCAGAAGCAATACATGAACACAGTGGGGCGACATGGCACCCATCCCTGTTGTGTACTGTGCGTAGGTGAAAGGAAGGGACTGCCTGCCCTGGGGAGCAATGCTCTGAGGCACTGCATGAACACAATGGGGTGATATGGCACCCATTACAGTGGTATACTGTGTGCTGGTGAAAGATGAGGGACTGCCTGCACAGGGTACTGATACTCAGAAGCACAGCTTGAACACACTGGGGTGACATGGCACCAATCACGGTGGTGTGCAGAGTGCTGGTGAAAGGAGAGGGACTGCCTACACTGGGAAGTGATGCTCAGAAGCATTGCATGGACACATTGGTGTAACCTGGCACTCATGCTTGTGAACTGTGTGCTGGTGAAAGGTAAAGGACTGCCTGCACTGGGGAGCGTTGCTAGTACTTGAACACAGTTGGGTGACATGGCACCCTGTCAGAGATGGAGTGATCAGCCTGAGAGAAATGTTGTCCCACTGGTTTTTCAGTTTTCTTCATTTTTTTAACTCATACATACATTTATTGGTTCACTTGGATGACAATTCCACTGATATAGGCTACAATAATGCAAAGTTTGGAGGAACAGCTGTTGATAACTAATACAGTCATGTCACTAAAGTCATTTGCTCAGATGCAAAAAGGCATAGGAGTCGGAGACTATAAATAATACTTCTGCGTAAGCTCAGTATAGAAGGACGTCTTCTTCATTTTAATAGCATGTCTGTGCTCCTGCTTCTTTCTTGTTTCAGGTACAACACAAGGACAGATATTGGTCTTATATATGTTTAATATGGTTAAACATAGGATGGTTCTATCTAATTTTATTGAACCATGTATGTTAGAGGTTTCATTTTAACTGGTGGGTGATGAGTTCGTAGACTGTAATTTCATACAGCAGACCTGCTGTTTCTAGTATATATGTACACACACACACACACACACACACCCTAACTTACTTTCAGAAAGATATTTAAAGAGCAGGTGTTTACTTTTAAGAAATAGACAAATTATTATTTTATTTATTGTATTTTGATGTGTTAGTAATTACTTTCTACTTTTCTAACAAAATATGTTTTAGAGCAGTGAAACAAGTAGGTTTTTGCCTGTACTTTTCACACTGTTAGTGAAAAAAAAATAATTCAGTAAAATTCTGGTACTGTTATGTCAGAAACTGCCAGCTAGTTAGGAGCCCAGTGTATTTCAATGAGAAACTAAATATATTTTTCTATCTTGTTTAAAATAAATAGATATTTTTTTCAGTAACAAACTTTGCCCTCTATATGTTTGCACTATTGTGGTCCATCTGCATGACTTTGCCTTTTTTTAAACAATAATTAGCTTCTCTTTCTTCTTCCCAAACAAAATCTGATTATGAAGAAAATGTCACATGCTAAATTATAACAAAAGATCACAGGCTATCAAAATCACATATTTCTAGTAAAAATACAATATTTTGATGGTAGGCAATATTATTTCTCCATAAAAATCTGAAAACAGATTTTCAGTTTCCCTTTGAAATACGCCGCCAGTCTTGCCAGTAAATAGTTTCTGACTTCATAATGCAAGGATTCCATTGTATTCTTTTTTCACTAACAGTTAGCAAAGTAAACATAAAACAATGAAAAAGTAAGTAAAGAAACAAACAGCAAACTGAATGACTGTGGAGGCAGCAAAGGGCCCAAACCTTCATTGCTTAAAAGACACATCCTTACTAAGCACTTGCTCTTTAATATCACATAATTTACTGCAGGAACATTCCATTCTGTGACATTTGACCCACTCCCTCCTATGGATTTCAGAGATGTTTCCATATCTCTTTAGTTGTATTTCTTAACTCATTGTTCTTCTTATCTGTCACACTGATGTGTAAAAGTTGTTTTTTTCTGTCTAATATTACTCTGGGTTCCTAAAAGGCAGCTCCTGTAACAGATAAAAAATAGTGCAGTAAACAGACTGCCGCTGAGCAGAGGGATTGCAATACAACTCCAATTTTAAGAAGTCCATTAGCAATCTGTTGAGGTCCATTTTTCTATTTGATAGTAAAATGTCTGCAGAGCTCCACCCTGCAGCCATAAAAAAGACACACAAAAATAGGGAGGCGGGGCATTCTGATGATTAGAGCACTGGTCTGCCAACCAAGAGATCCCGGGCTTCAATCCCACTGAGGCTACTGGCTATCAGTGTGACCTGGAGCAAGTCGCATCCTTCTTCTTGAACTTTAGTCTCTCACTCTCCAGTTTTGCAATGCCATAGAGATGAGATCTCATTGTAAATGAGATGTTTGCATCTCTGTTGGTATCTCCTCATATACAATACTGTCAAAGCAACAGGCCAGTAAATTTAAAGACAATAGACACATGGCAATTGCATTCCTGCTCATGCTGTGCCTTACCCTGGTTAGTCTAGTTAATGCCCTGTTTTTAGATTATTGCCTAGGCATAGGTGCAGGTGTATGAGTTAAAGTTGTGAGAACTAGTTTTAGAAAGATTATGTAACGCCTACCCCCATCTGTAATGCAGCCTGGTATCACTTACTGTGGGCTGGATACTTCAGACCTTGGAACAGATGCCCTGGGGTTGTGAAATGTTAATTGGAGTCTGTACAAGTAACATGTCGCCTCCACCTAGCAGGAACTGGCTAGCTAAAAGGTGGTCTTGGTGCAGGGTGTTTCTACCAGGAAACTAAAAATAGAGTATCGCCCACCCTACCTAGTACCTCGGACTAATGCAGAGGGTAACATCCCCAAAATTAACACTTTGCTATACTTTATAACTTTAAGACACAATAGCTATGAACAGGCAGTGACTGCAGAGGAAATAATTACATAGCTTAACCAATAACAAGAGTTATTTAGAGAACAGAGATAAATAATAGGACGTTTTAGGGGAAAATGCAAATAAATGGCAGTTACAAATAATACACTCATAGGGTCAGTAATAGAATCGATATATGTGGGTCCCACCACCCAGCAATCCCAGCTTTCCCCTCAGTCCCTCAATATCCTCCACCCACTGATGAGCCAGTATACAGTTCCTCAGAGAGCTTCATAGGTTGCAGGCCTGTGATGCAGATTGATTAGATAACAAGTGGGATGATTTACATTAACAGAAACACAAAGTCCCTAAGTGGAAATAAATGAAGTCTGAAAGTTCTGGAGAAACCCCTCTCCCTCGGGGGTGGAAATAAAAGATCACAGATACCTTTTAACTTTATGCCATCTTCTGGGTTTTAGCCTAAGGTCTCCCAGAGCTGCCTGGTATCTATCTGGCTGAACAAACTTACTGTGTAGACTCATGTATAAGTCGAGTTTTTAGTGTGCCAAAAATAGGCAGTAATGAATGGGGACTCAACTCATATGCAAGATCGACTTATGCAGGAAGTTTCTTTTACCTATAATTTCTCCAAGCTGATTTATGTCCTGGGTTTCTGAGACATAGACAAGATTACAAATTACCCCCACTCACTCACCTAGTATGTACCCTGCTCCCCTCTCCTCCCCGACATCCAATTTTTAACTGATGAAGGCAACAGGCACAACCCACCCTCCTCCACAGCCAGCCACCATCTTTGTAGTTTTCAAAAGTACTTATGACGCTAAATTCAAGATTACAAATGAATCCCTGCCAGCCACCCTAGTAGCACCCTGCTTCTACCCTCCTCCCCCAACACCCAGTTTTGGTAAAGGAAAACAACCGACATAACACCTGATCAGCTGTTTTACTATTAGACAGAACAAGCACACAAGTGCTTTCATTCATTCATTCTGAAGGCAGCCAGCTGTGGAGGAGGGTGGGCTGTGGCGGTCGTCTTCCTTTGCCAAAATTGGGTGTTGGGGGGTGGAGGGTGGAAGCAGGGTGCTACTGGGGTGGGGAGAAGCTGGGAATTTGTAATCTTGAATTTAGTGCTATAAGCGTTTTTTAAAACTACAAAGAGGTGGCCGACCATGGAGAAGAATGGGTTGTGCCGGTCACCTTCTTCAGTTAAAATTGGGTGCTGGGTAGTGGGGGATGAGTGTACTGTAAATAAAGTGTAATATGTCAACCTATATGCAAGGTATATCTACAAAACTGCTAAAGTCAGATGAAAACAGGGGAGCAACTTTTATTTTATTTATTTATTTATTTATTGGAGAAATCAGTTTTACAACCTTTGAGTCATGGACTCGTTTACAAAGGTACCTCGTCATATGGGGGAGACAACAATTAAGTGAGTTTGAGATGGGGTGAACATACGGGTGAAGATACATAAACACACTTGGAAATTACAGGCAGCAGCTATACTGGTACAAACATGTGTAGAGTTACACGCATTGTAACAAAGCAATAGATACATCACACAACTAACAGCTAGTCTTAGGCAAATTATGTAGTAGGGCGGGACCGGTTTAGGTAACTTATATGTGAGGTTGATTTATGTGCAAATACCTGTATACTGTATATGAGTAACTTTGGAGGGCAAGGTTTAGGCAGAAGTCTCCACTGATCTTGGACAAAGGGCAGCCCTAATTTGCAACTCTTGGTGTCCTGGCTGCTCAGCAGGACATAGGCTGAAACATATCACCCACTGATCTATTTTCATTGTCCTCTTCACCCCACAGGAGGCATTTGCTTCATTTTCCTACGGAGAAGCAGATGCTTAGAGCTAAATATGGCAAAAAAAAACTAATGGGACAAATCCTAGCCACCTGGGTCTAGAAAATCAGGGTGGCTTTTCTTAGTCCAGAGCCATCAAAGCAACCCTGCTCTCTGAATAAATGACACAGTACTCAGATAAACACAAGGCAAATAACACTAGGTCTGTCAGGAACGCTGGCTAGCAACCCTAAAGGCAGTCAAATCAAAGCAATGTCTTTAGCTGTGAACTGCCTCTCATGGCTTCTCTCCCTCTCTGGTTTTGAGCTTGATCACCTCCTCCTGGTGCTGCATAGCTTCTGACACACACACTCTTCATTGCTGATTTGGTGATGAGAGGGACTTGCCTAGTCCTACCCTTTTACTGGCTTTCCATTCGCACACACTTTGCTAGGAACTGCATGTCCTTTATGTCCTGGGAGCAGTTTCATGTGTCCCTCTAGATCATGTGAGGCTATACCAGTCTCAGAACTGGCTCACCAAGTCCCAGCTCTATCTCTTGATCCCTAACCCCAGTTGCAATCTCTGAGAGTCAGGGGGTTCTACATAACCATGCCCATTCCCCTAAGGGGCTCCTTTTACTCTTTTAAAATATTTGGTCCCCCGTTGCAGCCTACAGACATTTTCTTTTGTTGCTCTCAATCCACACTGCCTGTCTTGAGAGAGTCATGAGGAGTGTCCAGGAGTAAAGTGCATGTTCCACTTCATTTGGGCTAGTGGCCCATTTGATGAGTGTGGCTCGAGCTGTGCAGTCCAAGTCGGTTACTAAGCTACTTCTGTCAGGGAACCAGAAACTGATGCTGGTGGCTAGTGTTGCTCAAATACCTGTCTGTGCTTGTTCAGGTTGCTCTAAACATGTTAAAGGTTAACAAATTTGGGTCATCCTACGGGGGCAGTCAAGTCAAACAACACAATAATATACAGTAGGATGAACTCCGCTACACACAAGTTATATTAGTCAAGCACACAAATGCTTTTTATTTGTCAGTAAGTCCACACTAAAGCCATGGGTGACAGTTTTGTAGCTGACGCCACTTCATCAGGTCTCATAAAGCAGTGTTGTATTCTTCATCTTGTTCAGCAATGTTCACTGTCTCTTTAAATCACAGAGTTTTGTTCTTTGTTTCCAGTAAAAGAGTGTTATGAACCTCTGTTTTTTACTTAAATAACGATGCCACACATTCTCCTGAATGTCTGAGGAGAGGGCTAATCCACTGCAAGTGCTGGAATAACGACTCTGCAATCAGTGCAACAGCATGGAAAGAGCACAGTGTGGAATTATGGAGTAATAAGGACTTTAGAGACAGCAGGAGAACAGCATGGAGTCACGAATGTATGGCCTTGTTATTTAAGTAAAAAACAGAGGTAACACTCGTTTGCTAGAAACAAAGAACAAAAGTCTGTGATTTAAAGAGACAGTGAACGTTGTTGAACAAGATGAAGAATACAACATTGCTTTATGTGGGGCCTGATGAAGTGGCATCAGATACGAAACTGTTGCCCAAGGATTTAGTGTAGACTTACTGCCAAATGAAAGTGTTTGTGTGCTTGACTAATATAACTTGTGTGTGGTGGTGTTTGTCCTATATTATACAATGGCAAGAAGAAATCCTGGACTCCTATTGGTCAAGTCTTGGGCTGGACCCGTGATGTTATCCCAGTACAACATCACGGGTCTAGTCTCAGCCTCACTGTGAACCTGGAGATGATTGTTTGCTTGATTTGTTTCTGATTGATTGTTTCATCTTCTCTTAAAAAACAAAAATATTTTTCCACACAAAAACATCTTTAAAATTATTTTTTTATTCTGTATAACAATAAGCCATTGTATAATAGCAATAATGCCCTCCAGGGTGTGTGTCGTTTGGGATAACGTCACGCCTCAGTCAGTGGATGCACTCAGCCTACGGCCTCGTGCCCAACCACCTGAGGCATGATGTTATCCCAGCATAACACACACCCATTATTGCTCAATTATTGTGTTGTTTGGCTAGTGCTGCTCCTCAGTGTGCTGCTACAGTCTGGGGACCAGGGAGTTTATTTATTTATTTAGTTTATTAAAAACTTTGGAGAATTACCTTTGAGCACAAGTGCTCATTTATAAAGGTTCTACATCAACCACTTAGTCACAAAAGTATTACAAGTACAATAAGCAGTTCCAGAGGAAATGTAGTCGAGTCAGGATCAAAGCACTGATGGCTGAACAACTGCATACAGTTTTGAGCAAACAAAAAAAATCCACACAGATCACTGCATAAGCAGCCAAGGGTAATGTACAAAGAGAAACCAGATCAAACTATTGAATGGTTACAACTGCATTGAACTGCAAAGGCAGACTGCAAATATCTCTTTAAACTGATTAAACTTGGGGACAGTCTGCAGTGTATCAGGCAATTTAACAAGTTAGTGGCACTGACAATAAAAGACTGTTTGCCCAGCTGAGTATGCCTGTAAGGAGGCTTAGGGAAATTCCTGGCAATATTCCTGGTGTTGCATTGGTTGGAGATGGTGTGGAAGCAGTTTGTTAAAGCAGGGGTTGTTAGGTTTAAGAATGCCTTTTTTTTTTTTTTTTTTTACATTCTATTTTTATCGCCTTCCGCACCCCAGAGCTACACTTCTTTGGGAGACACCAAGCTACCACCTCATGACTTGCCTTACCTGAATCCCAAGGAGTTCCCCCATGGAGCCATGGATATACCCCCCCAGAGGGGTATGGGATGGGACCCCATTGTCCCAATAACTTCAAGTCTCGTTGGGTCCCCCAGTGGACAGGCAAGCAGTCGCCATTAGGGTCAGTACTGGTACTCTGTCTACCCATGCTCCAGCGGTATATTTTTCCTCCTTTCTGAGGAAGTGGCCAGTGCCCTGATGTCAAGGCATGCCCGCCAACGTCTGCCACTCCCAACCCCCTTCTTGCATGCTCCAGTACTTGCTATGCCTCCGGCTTCCACCAGAGGCCAGCCAAGCACCGAGCAGGTGCCCCCCTCCCTCCCAGGAGAGGAGAGCTGTCCATCGGATGCTCAATCCTCTCCCTCCCCTGTCGACCCCTGGCGGTCTGGGCTTGTACCCAAACCCAGGTCACCGGCATGGCGCGAGGTTTGGCATCCAGCACCTCAACCCTCAGTGCCACCGGGCCAGCAAAAATGCCTTTTTAGCCAGTAAACAGGTCTGGAGCTTTATTCTGCTGGGTAAAGGTATCCAGTTAGTGAGTGCATAAAGAGTATAACTAAGAGTGCAACTAGGAGTTAAGAGGGGAGTCATATGCTGGTGGGAAGTGACTCTGAATACAGAGTGGGAAGTGGCTCCAGATACAGAGTGGGAAGTGGCTCCAGATACAGAGTGGGAAGTGGCTCCGGATACAGAGTGGGAAGTGGCTCTGGATACAGAGTGGGAAGTGGCTCCAGATACAGAGTGGAAAGTGGCTCCAGATACAGAGTGGGAAGTGGCTCTGGATACAGAGTGGGAAGTGACTCCGAATACAGAGTGGGAAGTGGCTCCGAATACAGAGTGGGAAGTGGCTCTGGATACAGAGTGGGAAGTGACTCCGAATACAGAGTGGAAAGTGGCTCCAGATACAGAGTGGGAAGTGGCTCTGGATACAGAGTGGGAAGTGACTCCGAATACAGAGTGGGAAGTGGCCCCGGATACAGAGTGGGAAGTGGCTCCAGATACAGAGTGGGAAGTGGCCCCGGATACAGAGTGGGAAGTGGCTCCAGATACAGCGTGGGAAGTGGCCCCGGATACAGAGTGGGAAGTGGCTCCAGATACAGAGTTGGAAGTGACTCTGAATACAGAGTGGGAAGTGTCCCCGGGTACAGAGTGGGAAGTGGCTCCAGATACAGAGTTGGAAGTGACTCTGAATACAGAGTGGGAAGTGGCCCCGGATACAGAGTGGGAAGTGGCTCTGGATACAGAGTGGGAAGTGGCTCCAGATACAGAGTTGGAAGTGACTCTGAATACAGAGTGGGAAGTGACTCCAGATACAGAGTGGGAAGTGGCCCTGGATACAGAGTGGGAAGTGGCTCCAGATACAGAGTTGGAAGTGGCTCCGGATACAGAGTGGGAAGTGACTCCAGATACAGAGTTGGAAGTGACTCCGAATACAGAGTGGGAAGTGGCTCCAGATACAGAGTGGGAAGTGGCTCTCAATACAGAGTGGGAAGTGGCTCCAGATACAGAGTGGGAAGTGGCTCTGGATACAGAGTGGGAAGTGGCCCCGGATACAGAGTGGGAAGTGGCTCCAGATATAGAGTGGGAAGTGGCTCAGATACAGAGTCAAAGGTAAGCCCCCATTTGGGATGAGGGCTACATTCTCCCCCACTGACGTCTCAGGGCCAGGGAATAAAGAGAGGAGTTAGGTACTGCTGGGCACTAACTCAAGACATGTGAAGAAGGTAAGCCCCATTTGGGAGGGGAGCTATAATTAGAACCCTTTGAGAATCCAGTGGTTCAAATTCTAATTTAGAACTAGAATACGAATGAGTTCTAAGTATTAAGAGTGTTAAATTTACTAAATGAAAGGCCATTTTTGTTCATAAATTAAAAAAAAACAGGATATGCCTGTCCAGAGCCAAAACTAATGATTGGGAATTACATTCTGAAATGTTCCAGTGAGGCACACACATGAGAATGTGCTGCTTATATACCTGTATAGGCAGCTGTGCCAAACTACAGCACATCAGCTGTGACTATTGGCATTTGTATTTTGAATTGGACACAGTGTTCCTCTTTTCTGCATGTGCAGTGAAACTACAGTATTATTCTACTAAGAGGCTAGGTCTTTTTCATTAGGCTGTATTTTTCTTCTCTTCAGTATCACAAGCATCCTGCCACATCCATGCCAATGTATTTATTTTGCTAAATGCTTTTGATGTTGTTTATTATATAATGCTTAGTATGTTTTAACCTACTATGTAAATACTGTTCTGTTTGTTATTCATGACCGTCTTCTACCCCCTACCCCCAGGATGCATCTGGAAACGAGCTGTTACCAGCCCAGTATGTCTTTCCTGGTGAAACTTTTGAAATAAATAATTTCTCTCTCGTCTTTCTCTTCAGTCCTACATACAAAACGGTTTGACTATGGGGAAAATAAATCAAGACAGTCAAACTCATCTTATTAAGAAATGAGAAACAGAACTGGGCTTGAAAATAACAGATGTGGCATGGATGGAAATAGCGGAGACCTTCACTAATAATGTAAAAGCAAGTAAACTGCAACAGATACACCTAAATACAGCGTATAGAATCTACTACACTCCATCCAAGCTACATTCTTTTAACAAAAATATCTCAGAAAAATGTTCAAGATGTGCTGTATCTTCAGGTACGCTTATACACATGATCCACTCTTGTCCCTGTCTCTCAGATTTCTGGCCCAAAATAATAACAATATTACAGAGGTCATTATATATTCATATTCCCTGTACACCAAATTTAACTACTCTAATTATTCCGACAAATAATATGAATATAGCACAGAAAAAGTTTATAACGATGGCTTTTGTACTGGCAAGAAAATGTATTCTTGTGAAATGGAAGGACTCCCACCCAGTAGTTCAAACGTGGCTAAACTATATGGTGTATATTTGTTATTTTATTTTTATTTTTTTAATTTTTAGTCTTTGGTAACCGGGTTAGGTCCACTAGGCACAAGTGCCTGTTTTCAGGGGCGACCTGGGAGCACATATGATGAATCTGGAAAAAATACATTATGTCAGAGAAGATAAAGCACAACAATTTTATAAAATCTGGGCCCCTTTCCAGGTTTTGATTCAATCAAATGATTTTCTGGATCGTCTAATAAATTAAACAAATCTAATAAATGTTTTTAGATAGTGGCCTGGTCCCCCTCCCAGCTATGATGGTGAATTTATAGCCATAGATCTGAGATTATTTTTTATCAGATGACAACTGAACTGGTAAACATCTGAGCTGGGGGAAAAAAGAAAAAAAAGAGATTGACTTCTAAAGATGATTAAAATCCTAGAGCTGTTTGAAAATTATAAAATGGCAGGGTAAAATCATGTAATCTGTTTGGCTCATATTTATGTATAAAATATGCTATACACATAGTTACAGTAAATAAAAGAACTGCTCAGCAATGAAGAGTCTAGAACCCAAATCAATCAGCATTTGGAACACAGGCATTTCAGTTAGCCCCCTACAGCCAGAACTGATCTCCCACCACAAATTATGGCTGCTACCTTTACACTGTAAAAAAAACTTCAACTGGGCCCTAAAAATAAAACTATCTTAAATAAAAAAACAAAACAAAGTAATGAAATGGTGTTTTCCTGATTATCACACTCTCCTTACATACATAAACAAATTAGAAACAATAAATATTGTTTATAGTTTTCAGTACAACTGTTTCTTTGCTGACAGTGAAAAATCCTTCTCCTATCTTTACCTTCTCATTAGGGAATTCTCTTCTTCTTGCCCTGACAGTGAAATAATTGAGTCTCAGGCTATAACAAAGGCCTTTGTTGTCTGTATGCACAGTGTGTTAGGAGAGAAACCTTCTGCCAGTGGAACTGAGCAGAATTTTGAATCCATGTATTCCATGATAATCATTCCATGACAAACATTCCATATCTTGAATATGGAGAAAACAGAAAAAAAAAAACCAGGAAGAAAGTAGGCAATATATAGGATAGTGCATGAGTAACAGTTAACAACAGGGCTATTCTTTCACTGAGTTGGTACTATGACGACAGATCACCTCGAAAGCACAGCTCGAGAGGTAATCAGTCATCATAGTACCAACGAGGTGAAAGAACAGCCCTGCCGTTAAATGGTATACATGCACTGTTCTGTATAGTGTATAGAGGAACGTTGTTGCCGCAAAAAAAAAATTACTACATCTTTCTTTTTAAAATAAGACTAACTGTCAGATTGCTGCTCGAGGACACCATGTGTGATGTCCGCACTGCAGCAGAACAAAAAGTCGTTCTGCTGTCCTGCGGACGTCACTTTTTGGTTCTGCTGCACTGTGGACGTCACTAGTGCAGCAGAACAACATTTTGAGAGTGCTAGATTTCAGTGAACATCGACGTTCCACTATACACTATAATATAATAACATCATCAATGACATCATTTACAGTGGGCGGAAGGGCTATTTTATCACAAATGTACACAAGTAAATCTATTGTTTCTACATATAAACATGCTTTTCCGTAACAGTAAAAAGTAAAAAAAAGGAGACAATTTTATAAGTGCAATAAGGCACTCAGGGATGTGTATAAAACATATTTTACAGCTCGTCCAGTGGCTGAAGTCACTCTGCCTTCTCCCTCATGCCTTACTACACCCCTGACCATGCTGTAAAATATGTTTTACATACACCCCTTCATGCCTTAATGATTACTTCTACACCAGTACAAGAACAAGGAACCAAGAATGGGGGGCATGGGGGGGCTGGAGTCCCCTTAAAATAATAATTTTTTTTGAATAATCCCATTATTCTGGACCACTAATATGCTGTCTAGGTATAGGGCTTCCCTTGACCAGAACAGAAAACTTCAGTGAGTTCTGACCACCTTAATATGAATGTGTATCTGTTGGTAGCACGCAAACTTCTGGGCCAGAAAACTTACTTCGACTGGTTCGAATAGTGCAGACCAGTCAAACCATTTGAACTGACATACAGGCAAACCACGGTTTGTGTCATTTGAGATCTCATGATTGACAGTCTGCCAGAGAGGCAGTCACATGGTACACAACTTTGTTTTGGTATCAGTTCAGCATTCAGGTGCAGCTAGAGAGCTACCTAGCATGCTAGGCATCAAGCTTAGAGGTAGATAGACAGGGCTTTCTCTTTTTTATAGCACAGTCGAAAGATACTGTATCCACACCTGAAGCAACTGTGCCTATAACTCAGCGTACAACAGAAACAAATATACAGCACCAGGCGCATTGAGTACTAGTACAAAAAAAGTTATTATTGTGCAAATTAATATACTGAAGTGCATATATAAAAAATGTGCCCAAACAGAGAGTGCATTCACACAACCCCTCTACTGGTTTCGCTACTACAGCATCATTAGGAGGATACAAGTCCACAGACAACCTCTGTTTAAATAGAGGATAATGTATGGTCATCGATGGTTAACTGGTTTGTTAACCATCGAGAGGTGGCCAGGGCGACCATGTAAACCTCGAGAGCGAAGCTTGAGAGGTTTAGGTTGCCAAGGCAACCTCGAGATGAGTTAAAAAAATGGTTACCCATCGATGAACAATACATTATATTTTATAGTGTATGATACAATTTAGTTTTTTTTACAAAAGAAAGCAGTTCCTCACTGCAGTTTTTTTATGTTGCCGCTGCTCTGCCCTCACTGCCGCAGCCGTTTCAAGGCCGTCTGATCCATTTGCGCGCATGCCCAGACTGTTCCTGGTTGTTAACCCATCGATGTGACGTACCATCGATGGGTTAACAACATCGTGACATTACATCAATGGTAAAACGTTGTTATAAAAAGGTAGATTTCTACCTATAACAACGTTCTACCATACATTATATACATTTAAATTGACAGTGTACCAGTAACAGTTTTAAAAAACTGGGGATATTTTTCATATATGCACTGAGGCATATTGATTTGCACAATAATAACATTTTTTGTGCCAGTACTCTGTGTGTCAGGTGCCATATTTTCATTTCTCTCTGTTTTTGATAGCCAGTTTAGCAAAGGTTTTCAACAGAAAGGGGGGACCTTGAAAGAATATCTTCTTTATAGTTAACAAACAGCAAAAGGATTTTTTTCGGGTAAATTCAATCAGAAAACAGCATGAAAGCATTTTTGGGGTGTGTGCGTGTGTGTGTGTGTGTGTGTCTGCACATGTGTGTGTACGCGCATGCGTTCATGCATGCATGTGTGTGGGTGTGCATGCATGTGTATATCCGTGCATGCATGCAGGCCCCCCTTGGCAAGGTGATAGAGTAGGGAGGGAGTGTACTTGGGCAGGTAACTGGACTCAGAGGGCAGCAAGTGGGTCTCTTGAATAGCAGCCTGCCAGTGGCAACTACTAGCTGACATATTTCTTCATTAGAAAAAAGAAATTCAGATTAAAAAAAAACTTTTCTGTTGACCTAGGACTCACAGTCAGATTTGCTGTGTATGTCTGGCTCAGCAGTGCAAGTCTGTGGGCCTAGTAGTAATAAACTATACGGAGGTAGCCTGGGCAGTGGGAATACATTGGGTGTGGGCTTGCAACCTGCCAATGCCTAGTACTGATGGCACTTTTTCTTTAAATTAACAAAAAAAGTTTTCACAGTCAGAAAAATTGGTACAGCGCGCTATGTGTGCATGTGTGTGCGTGCGTGCATTTGTGTGTGTGTGTGTGTGTGTGTGTGTGTGTGTGTGTGTGTGTGTGTGTATGTGTGTGCATGTGTCCGTGTGTGTGTGTCTGTGTGTGAGGTTCGGCTGTGGAAGCCGCTGAGGCCTGGTTGTACAGACTATTCAGATGAAGCCTTTGCCAGTGGGCAGCAAGGGGTATGGTCTGGCAGAAAGGAAATAATCTCTCTACATCTGAATCACAAAACAATGGCTTTCTTCAGTTAAATGAGGGTGAACTCAATCAGTGCTAAGTCAACTTGACTGAAGTTTGTCTGATTTAATGGACCATATCTGCAGGCTTAAACTTTGGGAGGTTTGCACTGCTTGCCGTGTGTTTGTGTGTGTGTGTGTGTGTGTGTGTGTGTGTGTGTGTGTGTGTGTGTGTAGAGTCGTTGATTCCCAGCATCCTACATTCACTCGATTCATAAAACCTGTTGCAATTCAGTTGCCCATATCTATATGTGAATGCAAACATATAGTCCCTATACCACCTGTTTCATGTAACCCTTTGCTTTGTGAAGTGCTTTGAGATACAATATAAATACATAAAGGACACAACATGGCCTATCTCAAAATATACAGTTCATCTCCAGGTGACAATAACTCATGATGGGTCAAGTCAAGAGTGAGTTATGAAAGTCCTACCTCCTCACAAGTAGTGATATAGTGTGTATTTAAGCAATAAGGCACAACAGGGCGTGGGTTATTGTAGGATTTACCCATGCCTTGAGTGGTGGGTCATGAGGCGCAGCCGAATAACTTAGTCACACAAGAAGTGGGTAAATCCCCCGAAAACCCACACCCTGGAGTGTCTTATTGTGATTATACAATGGACCCATTTGTAAAATAATTTAAAATGTGTTTAATTATGTTTTTTATAAATGCCATTCCTCAGCCATGGGTTATTGCAGGATATACTCACAGTCATGCGATGTGTTTTGACCAATGAGGTTACAGGATTTTCTCATCCCATTGTATAATTTGAGTCAAACCATTGTGTATTTGATTTATACAACAGTTTGAAAATTAGGACCTTGGCCAGCCCAATAGTGCTGTGTTATCACTACCACTCACGACACTGGAGACCTGGGTTTGGGAACAGACTAGGGTCGGTCGTTCAGGGACTGGCTTGAGGGCGGAGTATTGAGCATCCAAGAGACAGTTTTCCTCCCTCAGGGTGGTGGATGATGTGTCCTAATGCTCAGCTCCCACCTGATTAAGGTCATGTGGCAGTGCAGCAGAAACACCTTGAGGAGGAAGGGACCACCATCAGCTGCCAATATTCCTGCATGATACTGTATGCAATGCTTGAGCATCACTGCACAGTGGCACCCTCAGGGAAGAAACATGAAGGGAAAAGCCCAAGTCTGCCACAGTTGAAGCCAGCACCATCCCCCCCCCCCCCAGATCCACTCACAATTGATATATCAGGTCACCGTACCACCACAGTAGCTCTAGATGCATGATGGTTAACATGTAACTCCAAGAAAAGGTCAGGGATGGGGCTGGAGGGATGCCGTCGGGAGGGGGGCTGGGGGAACCAGAGACCAAGAAGAAGAAAAAGCAGGATAAAAAAAATAAATAACATAAAATAAAAGTTACAACTTTTAAATGAGCTGTTAATGTGAGGAGTTATCTGCTTCTCTTTGAATGCAGCAGCTGGTCTCAGCACAATAAAATACTACTGTAGTGTCATTAGCATTAATAACATGCTCTCTGTTCTCTCTGTGAAAATTGTCTTTGTTTATTTTAATATGTTATCTGGTTAATTGTGTCCCCCAACCCCACTCCACCCACTATCCAGATGTAAACCTATCTCAGATGCCCACTCATAGTTGATGTGAGCGAGGTACTCGACAACAGAAGACAATAAAGCACATGCTTGCATGAAATTAGTTGTAATCAGGTTTGGGGCATATCACAGTGCTGAATACTGTTGACACTACCGGTTCCTCTGATATTGTCCATGCCCTCAACCACCACTAAGCTCTTATGATCTTGCTTATAGATCCATGATCTTAACAGTTTTTCTGTCTGGTAATCAAATAAATCATTACACAGAAATATAATTTGACAGCAAAAAAGGATTGCTTAGCCCACCTAGCCTTGATTGTGATTATTGTATTGTTTTATATTATGTATTTGAACGTTATGTTTTTTTTATTATGCAATAATGAATGTGTAACTATTTATTATAACAATGGACCTCCTTTGAAATGAGCCACTGCTCAATCAAGTACTGTATGTAACATCTATCCAATTTCATGTAATTTGAATAAAAGTTTATACTACTACTACTAGTAGTTTGACCAGACCTTCCCTACCAAATCTGTCCTTGGAGACACTGTCTAATCTCTGTCGACTCTTCCCCCTCCCCCTCCCTGTGTATTATCTAATATACCCCTATGTCTATTCCATTCATGCTCAACCCCACCCCCCATACACACACACACACACACACACACACACACAGTTTTGGCCTCCACCACTTTCACCAGCAGTCTATTCCATGTACCAACTACCCTTTCTATGAAGAAATATTTCCTCACATCACTCTTGAATTTTCCCCCTCTAGCTTCATTGCATGTCCCCTGGTCCTGGCACTTGAGCTCAGTTGAAAGAGACTCCCCAGCTCTATCTATCCTGTTCACTTATTTGGTTAACTTGCAGGTCTCTATCATATTCTCTCTCTGTCTCGGTCTCTGTCTCTCTCTCTCTCTCTCTCTCTCTCTCTCTCTCTCTCTCTCTCCTTTTGTCTATGGTGTTCATGGCTACCAGTGTGCTGTTTAAATGCCATACAGCAAAATCAGCGGACTAGAAGTGCATAGCAAGTATCTATCAGGCATTGACAGCCAAGCAAAAGCTTTATGAGGTCTGCAGAGCGAGCCTTACAGGAAAAATGGCAGAGCTGGTGAATAAAACCTGAATCTTTCATGTATTTGTGGTGCAGTGGCCTGTTTTTGACCCTGAGCAGCCCACTTATCTCACTGATTTGAAGCAACTCCTGCAGGGTGCTCTACGCAAAGAAACCCAAAATTTGGTGATTCCCGACAAAGACTCCCTCTCCCCCTTTCTTCTGAGAAAGGTTGAGCATCCGTGAGATATAAAAAAAGGGAACCTGCAATCAGGAGTCAAAATTACTAAAGTGTATTAGTTAATCAGACATTTTAAAGTGCAGTCCTGCCTCCTTTGCGACCAACTGCCCCATACACATTCAGAACCACCGCTCCTTCATCAGGATGCTCTCTTTCTTCACAGATGGAGGCCAAGTAGTTCTGCTGTGATGTGTCATGTTGGTTGACCAAAGGGGGAGGTGCAGTTGGGACCTTGAGATAGGAGGGGAAGATCCCATCAACATTACGTCTCTGAGCTTCTGCATTCTTGAGGGCCGTGAGAAATGGAAAAGTAACCCCCCCCACCCCAAGCAGCATGTTGGGCCCTGCACCACCTGTGGCTCCTAAACATCGACTAGGTAGCTTCCTCAATGACTGGTTGAGACCATCAACAGGGAGACAGGACCACCACAAAGGCCTGCCATAGGACGGAATGTCATGGGGGTATGTTGGAGATGTGTGTCAGAAAACCAGAAAAGGGGTCCAAGGGCTGGATGGGTGTGAGAGCTGCCTACAAATGCTTTGGCATAGTTCATATTAAATTATTCAAACTTATGTCTTTGGTGATGATTAAAAAAGGACACACAGTCATTCTGTCGTCATTCATCAATATTAGACTTGAGCATGGTGCACAGGTCTAAGCACTGTCTGTTACGTGTGGTCCTCCCACAAATCCAAATGCAAGTCTCACCTTCATCTTGAAGGGACTATTCCCATCTCTGTTATCCAAGATGGCTGTGACAACTCCTTATCTTGACATGCTTGGGACAGCAGGCCACTGTCCTCTGACTGGCAAATCCAGTGTTGCGTCACTAGCTGTCCAAGATAGCTCTGCTACAGCATGGTATTTTGGATGCCTCTCCTTCTCAAAGACCAGGTGTACCACATATTAGCAGTATAGCATTTGTGGTGAGAGAAGGAATTAAGATCTGCCTTGTCTGCCCTTTCAACCACCCAGCAGTGTCACTATACCCATTTCCACTGTGGACACACATTAAAACTTATTGGCTGGAATACTGCACTTGCTCACACTGTTTAACCCTCAGTACCATTCTCCCTTTTTTTTTTTTTTTTTTTTTTAAGTTGGTTGTATCTTTCTACTTGCTGGCTTATCTCTGGTGGGAGCCCCAGCCTGTCCAACAGCATCCACCATCCGGCACTGGCCCGGCTCCCAGGGCTTACTCCCCTTGGCAGGGCCAGCAAGGTTCCCCAATCCCCACCAGAGACTGGATTCAGTGGGCCAGCGCTGTGGCAGGCCAGGAGCGGAGCCTGTGAGTCACCCTCCACCATTCTGCCGTGGCATCTTAGTTTGTAAAGCACTTTAGGATGCAGTGCCTTAACAGTATTATGCATATGTGATGCCTGTGTAGTGTATAGTGGGTCTTTGTTCAGCATGGATTTCCATCCTTTGCTGAAATGTTGTTGTACCACAGTTCGAAGGTCATGGAATGCAATTGTACCCTTCTGTGGTACGATAATATATCAGCTGATTGAAAATCCGCAAGGCCACCTGCTCTGAGAACAGCCGTACGCAGAGTATTTCTTTTAACAAAGCTGCCGAGCCACCAGGTGTGGGAGAGTAGAGGAAGACCAACCCAACACAAACGTGCACCAGAACAAACCAAGTAAGTCCAGTGTTAACTTTGTTTTTCTTTTTTTATCTTACTGCTTTTAAAACATGACTGTTGTTAAGCTTATTTCAGCAGGAGTCTCGAGAGGGCTCCCATTTTCACTTTCGCCACTCCCTCAGGGCTCTTCTCTTAAAAAAAAAAATGATACACTATAAAAAAATATTGGCTGGGCAACCAGATGCCCAACTAGCCTGTGCCACTTAGAACTTCTAATTACATTTCATTCTCGAAATCAGAACCCATCTTTGGCAGTACAAGCTGGTTATGCACGGTTGCTCAACCAGCATTCTTGGTATCATTTTTATCATCCATCTTGCTATATACATGACTAGGCAACATTAAACTTTTAACAACTGAAAAGGCGGCATGAAAAACATGAGACTTTTGTTATAAAATACTCCCCAGCATTTTGCAATATCTTTCTACAATGAAGTGAATCCCATAATGACAACATAACTCTGTTGGTTCAAGTGTCTGAGAGTAGATACACTTAAACTCCGCTTTTCAATGTTGTGAAGAGTGAAAAAAAGTGGTGAAATACTTTAAATGCTAATAGGAATGAAGAAAAATATGTACAGTTGGTGCTTAAATGATTGAAAAAGCCTGATACATTACATTTAGTATGGTTTCTGTAAACACACATACAATCAAAAGCCTCAAACCCAACACAAGGCACCATGGGTATACAAATATGTATGTGTTGGAGGGGGGGAGATAAACTGACTAGAAAATTATTCAGCAGGTACTAGATTGTGCTTGACATTTTAATACTTATACCTCACCACAGCCAACTCGCACACAATAAGAAGAGGGAAGTCACGAATGGGGTGTTATAGGGATCTGTTCTGAGTCCTGTCCTCTTCAATAGGGCCATCAGTGACACTGAGAAGGAACTCGGGGCAAGTTGGATCTCTCTCTCTCTCTCTCTCTCCGCAGATGACGCTAAGCTCTGTGGATGGGTAGAGGTGGTCTAAGGTTTGGAAGTTGAAATCTACAGCTAAAAAGTGCGGGGTGATGCACCTAGGGAACAAGAACCCCGGGACAGAGTACTAGATGGGAGGGGTAAAGCTGAGCACTATGACTGAGGAAAGGAACCTAGGAGCCATTATTAGTGACTCCCTTAAACAATTAGGCTAGTATACCAAGGCCTATAGTATGGCAAATAGGATGCTGAGGTGTATCAGAAGAGGTACTGACAGCTAAAGAAAAGAGGTATTGCTACCTCTTAATAGATTGTTGGGGAAGCCACACCTGGAGCACTGTGCCCAGTTCTGGAGCCCTCACCTCAGGAAAGATGAGGACAGGCTAGAGACACTGCAACAAAAGGTGACCAGGATGATTCAGGCCAGTAGGATAGATTTTATGACGATTGTCTCAAGACACTGAACATGTACTCGTTGAAGACCAGACAACAGAGGGGTGACATGAGATAGTCCTTCAAGTTCCTGAAAGATATAAGCATTTGTCAATGCCGAATGTTTGCTTGCTGGTATTAGCATTGGAAATGCAGAAGTTAGACAGATGCAGAGTAGGAGTGGCAGTGAAGTATTGAACTTCACGCCAACCCCACCTCCACCCTGCAGAGATGGACAGGCATTGGGGTATGCGTTTTGGTTGCCGCCCATAACGTTCATGCCATTTCACCTCACCCTATCCTGCAGACTCTGACAAGTGTTGAGGTGTGCCTTGGGTACCAAAAGCCCGTCACCCCAATTCCTATAAGGACATATGCTGAAATGGGTGCAATATAGGAGAGAATGGGTGAACTCTGAGGCCAAAGAGTCCAAGGCACACCTCGATGCCTGTGACTGGCTGCAGGGTGGGGGTGGAATGGCATGAGCATTGCAGTCAGCAATCCAAAGGCATACCCCTGATGCCTGTCAGTCTGTACAGGGTGGGACGTTATGGTTAGAAACCCTAATGCCCCAGGCATTTGTTGGTATTTGCACTACAAATTTTCAACATGGCCTTTTTGTGACCCCCGCCTCATGAAACATTTAGAACCTCTTCTCATGAACAATGGCACTGTGATTTTGCCAATGTGTCCCGAACTTTGAGTTTTCACAGCGACCATGCCATTGTGCGCCAGATGTACGAAAACACAGATTGGGCAGGATGTGAAGAATGACAGCTGTACCATTCATATTTGTGACCTCTGCTCATGAACACTGTCACTATGATTTTCTTAATCTGTCCCGAACATTGATTTCCCACAGCAACCGCACTATTCTGCGCCAGATAAATAAATTCATATTTCGGGCAGGATGTGAAAAATGACAGCTGTACTGTTCATAAGGAAGTCTGAAAAAATGCCAATGTTGAAACTCTGGAGTGAAAATACTACAAATTTGCGAAGTTATGAGGGTGCGTGGAAACTGCACAACGCACACTTGTAACACAGTCATTTTATGGACATTTGTCACCAAATTTTCAACATAGGCATTTTAGGACAACTGCTCATGAACAGAGTCACTGTGATTTTACATATGAACATAGATACGAACATATGAACACATGAATCTGCCAGCAGAACACACCAATTGGTCTATCTAAGTCTGCCCGAGTGTGCAGCTAGCACCCTAGATTGCAGCTGCCCCAGCCTCCTCCCCCTCATTTCTTTCCTCGCTTATCCCAGCCCCTGCCCCCTGACTCTTCCTCTTGCATTATCCCACTCCTTCTTAAAGCTATTGACTGTCCTACATGTTACCACCCCCTCTAGCAGTGCATTCCAACTAGACACCACCCTCTCAGTGAAGTAGTGCCTCCTCATTTCCCTTTTGAAACGTCCCCCTTCCAACCTTAGTCCGTGACCCCTTGTCTCTCTTCCACTCCTCAGTTTAAACACCCCCTCGTGCTGGGTTTATTTACCCCACTTAGGTATTTCGCGCTTCAATCATAGTCACCTATCCCTCCTCTCCTCCAGTGGTACATCTTCAGCTCCTTCAGCCTAACTTCATATTCTTTTCCTTCCATCCCCTTCAACATTTTTGTTGCCCTCCTTTGCACCCCCTCCAGTAACTTTATATCTCTCCTCAGGTATAGCCTCCAGTATTGCACACAGCACTCTAGGTGTGATCTGACCAATGATCTGTAGAGAGGTAGGATCACATCCCTGTGTCTAGATGAGAACCCCCTTGTGATGCACCCCAGCACCCTCTTTGCCTTGGCTGCTGCTCTCCTGCACTGGGCCGAGTTGTTTATGCTCCCAGTTACCAACACCCCTAGGTCCTTCTCCTCCTCTGTGATCCCAAACCAATAATCCCTCTTCTGGTTCTTAGCCCTGAAGTGCATCACCTAATACTTCTTTGCATTGAATCCTAGCTGCCAATCCACCGACCATGTCTCTAGTTTGGTTAGGTCCTCCTGCAGTTTTTCCCATCCGTCCTCTTCGTCCACCACCGCCCCAATTTGGTATAATCTCTGCTCAGGCTAACCCTGCTCCCCACTCCATGTGCTATATAGGAGATAAAGAGCCCAAATAGTACTGGGCCCAGCACTGACCCCTGCGGCACCCAGCTTGTCACTGCTCTGGGTGCCGAGAGCTCCCCCACCACCACCACCCTCTGCACCCTCCCCTATAACCAGTTCTCTATCCATTTAGTCAGCTTTTTTCCCACCCCCACTGCCATCAGCTCCCCCCCCCCAGTCTCCCATGAAGCACTGTATCAAAGGCATTACTGAAGTCCAAGTACAAGACATGTACTGCATGGCCCCAGTCCAACTCCCTTTTCACCCAGTCATAATACTCTATTAGGTTGGTTTGACAAGACCTCCCTGAGATGAACCTGTGTTGCCGTCCATCTTGGAGGCCATTACTCTCTAGGAATGCCACCAGCCTCTCCTTCATTATCACCTCCATAAGCTTACCCACTATGGACTTGAGACTTACCGGCCGATAATTTCTGGCTCCTCCCTAGCCCTACTCTTGTGTATGGGCACCACATAGGCCACTCTCCAGTCCTGGGGTACAAACCTAGTTTTCAGGGAGGTATTGAACAGATCTGCCAGTGGCTCAGCCAACAGCTCCGCCATCTCCCTCAGCACCCTGGGGTGGATGCCATCGGGACTTGGTGCCTTGTCCACCCTTACTGCCCTAAGCCCTTCTAGCATCCTACTCCCTGTGATCACTTTGTCCATCACCTTCTCCCCCCCTTTCCCCATCCCCCAAAGCCCATGCTGGTAGTGGACCATCCCTCTCCTTAGGGAAAATGGAGCAGAAGTACTCATTTAGAATTTCCACCTGCTCCTCTCCCTTTTACACCCAATCACCTCCCCTCCCTGCTTTATCCTCACAACATGTTCCTTGCACTTCCTCTTTTCCCTGACATACCTAAATAAGTCCTTTTCCCCTCCCTTAATCCCTGTGCGGACCTTAATTCCCTGGAGGCCTTAGCTTTTTTCACCCTCCTGGCCACCTCCCTTGACCAACTCCCGAAAGCCTTCTTATCCTCTCCCTTCCCTGTTCTCCTGTACATCCGGTATGCAGCATTCTTTGCCGTCACCCCTTGCAGCACTTCCTTGTTCAGCCAGCATGGTTTCTTGGCTCTGCTCTTCTTGATCCTGGCCCTGGTACAGACTACTGTGGCGTGTGTTAGCCCAGTCTTTATAACTCCTCACTTTTGTTCTGCATTCATCCCCGGCCTTATATCCTGGAGTCTCCCTTGTAGTATTGCTCCCATCCCCCCAAAGTCCACCCTAATAAATTCCACCACCTTAGTGGCCATGCCTCCTGTCTCCCTGCCCAGTGCGAGAATGAGCCACACTGTTTGGTGGTCGCTACCTACTAGTGGGTCCTCCAACCTTACCTCCCTCACCGCCTCCCCATTTGTCAGTACTAGGTCCAGAGTGCTACCAAGCCTTGTAGGCCCACTTACCAATTGCGTCAGAAGGCCATCCTGGAATACATCAAGAAGCACCTGCTCCCTGGTACTGCTAGTGGCCAGGGTGCTCCAGTCAACCCATGGTACGTTAAAATCCCCCACTATCACCACACTCCCCCTTCTGCACACCCTCCCTATCTGCTCTGTCAACTCCCCATCCAGTTCCATGGATTAGGCTGTTGGTCTGTGCACCACCCCCAGCCACAGCTTTCTGCCACTGGAGTCCAGGAGCTGCACTCAAAGTGCCCTGTCCTCTCCTCTCCTCTTCTCCCTCATCCCTTATGCATTTAATCCCTTCCCTCACATAGAGTGCAACCCCCCCTTCCAACCCCCCAGTCCCTTCTGTATATCCTGCATCCCGGGATTGCTAAGTCCCAATCATGGTACTCTGTGGCCCAAATCTCTGTCACTGCAGCAATATCCACCTTCCCCTCTGAAAGGAGCGCCTGAAGCTCTGCAATTTTGTTCCCCAGGCTTCTTGCATTGAGAGAGACCACCTTCCACCCATACCCCTCCTTCTCCTCACTCTTCTCCTCCTTGGCCTGTGTCCCTCCTCCCGGTAGTCCGCATACTTTCTCCTCCTTATTCTTACTGGGTGGTGATGCATTCTGTATTACACCCAGACCACTCTGCCCACGCCCTCCCAGGGCTACTATGCCTCCGCCTTTACCTGTATCTAGAAGGGTGAGCTCATTAGGCTTCCCTGTCCGGACCTTTCTACCAACCTCAGTCTTTTGGCCACCCCCCCACAAGTTTAAATTCACCTTAATAGAGATATACCTCTCTAATCCTGCCTTTAATACGCCCCTCCCCTACCTGCTCAAGTGTACCCTGTCCCCCGTGCACAAGTTACTATTCCCCCAGACCCTGCCCCAGTTAGTCACTAACCCATAATTTTTGGTGTGGCACCAATCCCTCAGCCACTCGTTGAACTTCTCAGTCATACCCTTCCTCCCCATGCTTGCACATGGTACCAGGAGTACCTCCAAGAATGCCACCGACTCCCCCACCCCCTCACACTGCCAGCCCAACTATTCGAACCTCCCCACCACTACTTCCACAGTCTCCCCGGCAAAGTCATTTGTACAGACATGCAACACTAAATGAGTTTTCTTCCTCCCCTTCACTGCACACTTGAACACTGCCTGCCCTGCCCCTCCTGCAGTCAACCTGGGGATAGCTTCAACCCAAATACGGCTGTGCCTTTCCCCCCTTCCACCCCATCTCACCCCCTTTCAGTATAGAATCCCCCAGGACAAGTACCCCCCCGTCCCTTAACCCCTTTCCTTCTAATGCCCTTCCACTACCCCAGTATTCGCTCTTCCTGCCCCACCCCGGCCAGTTGCAACCTCTGTGACTTCTGTATCTGTACCCCCTACTTCCACCTCACCTCTTTTCTCTGCCTTATTCCTCTCATCCCCTTGAACCCCTTCCCAGCCTGACTACTTCCTACTGGGCTTCCCATGTTGCCTCCCATCCTCCCCTGCTGATTTCCAACCCTCTCCTATCCCTGTTGTTGTCAATTTAGAGCCCCCTTTCCCTTTGACCCGATAGTGATGCCCCCCATCCTTCCCCCTTCCGTAGCCTTCTACCTCCAGTCACCAC
Source organism: Neoceratodus forsteri (assembly GCA_016271365.2). Lineage (NCBI taxonomy): Eukaryota > Metazoa > Chordata > Ceratodontiformes > Ceratodontidae > Neoceratodus > Neoceratodus forsteri. Next base: position 68,081,082 of record CM028138.1, on the reverse strand, counting down.
CCTCCTTCCTTACTAGCCCCCTTCTATACTTTCGTCCTCGCTATCGCTTCCCCTAGCTGCTGCCATCCCCCATGCCCTGCTTGTCCTCCCCTTCAGTATATTCCTGCTCCCCCTCTCTCTCTCTCCCATAGCAGGCTCAAATCTATTCCTAGTCAATACCCTCCTACACCTCTTCCCCTATTGGTTCCCCCTCCTACTTGTTCCCTCCATGCCACCCCTGGTCCCACCCTGGTCCTCCCTACCCGTAACCATTTGCTCTTTCCTGCTACTCCTTGTGGTCTCTCTCCCCCCATCAGGAGGCCCCCCTCACCTCGGACACCCCCCCTCCTTGTCCTCTGTTTTCTGCTAGTGCCCTCTGATACTGGGGTCGGTTTCAGTCCCCAGTTGTTCTCCCCGTCTCCCCCTTGCCATCCTATCCCCTGAGACAGGATGCCTACCATTCTCATCTGCCCTGCCACTTAGACTCCTCCTCAACCTCCACAGTTCCTCCCTAAAACTAGCCAGTCATCTACAGACCATACACCCCTCCCCCATCCTCCAAGCCCAGACCAGGATCATGGCGGATCCACACCCTGTACACCCCACCACCCTTCCAAAGATGCCCGCCCTATTGACATGTGGCACCTGCCCCATTTTGGCCCCCATCTTATGTTACAGGCTCTTACTCCCGGTTTCTGTACCCTACTACAACTGTTAGGCCCCTATTTACTCAAGTTCCTGTTCTTCCCCCCACACACACACTAGTCCCCCTACTGCCCCCTTGCTGACCTGGTTAATTCAGTCTCAAATCACATCCATTAGATACTGTATTACTGTAGCAATCGAAAAGCCTCCTTGTCCATTTTCCACCCCTCAGCTACCATACGTTTTGTTCTCAGCTCTCATATAGTTTCACTTAGCCCCGTTAGAAATCCTATTGCACTCCAAGTATTACTCAGCTCAGTTAAAGAAAGAAATAGAACAAATAAATATGTATTATTACAGCAATCCTAACAATATAGCTCAGTACCTAGCTCAGAGAAATAAACAGAACAACTAAATCTGTATTATTACAGCAATCCTAAAAGTATCCAATCATTGCTTTGTCTCCACCCCAGAGATCCTGCTGTAATATAGGACCACAGAAGACCCTGGGCCAGAGGGTGGGCAACTCTAAAGTCCTGGCAGAGCTCCGTTGAGCTCGCTCACTCCCCCTCTCTCACTCGCTCATTCCATTTCTCCCGGTGCTACAGGCTGCCCTTTTCTACTGGGCTCCTGCCCGCATTGGCACCTTTTTCTGCCCACAAAGAAATCTGCAGCAATCCCGACAGAGCTTCGTTGAGCTCGCTCACTCGCCCCTCTCACTCGCTCGTTCGTTTCTCCTGGCACTGTAGGCTGCCCTTTTGTACTGTGCTTCTGCCTGCATTGGTGCCTTTTTCTGCCCACAAAGAAGTTTGCAGCTGTCTCCCAACACAGCTCCGTTGAGCTCACTCACTCACCCTCTCTCAGTCGCTCATTCTGTTTCTCCTGGTGCTGCAGGCTGCCCTTTTGTACTGGGCCCCTGCCTATGTTGGCACCTTATTCTGCCCACAAAGAAATCCACAGCAGTTCAAACAGAGCTCCATTGAACTCGCTCACTCCCCCTCTCTCACTTTCTCGTTCTGTTTCTCCCGGCACTGCAGGCTGCCCTTTTGTGCTGGGCCCCTGCCTGCATTGGTGCCTTTTTCTGCCCACAAAGAAATCCACAGCAGTTCTGACAGAGCTCCGTTGAGCTTGCTCACTCCCCCTCTCTCGCTTGTTCTGTTTCTCCCAGCGCTGCAGGTTGCCCTTTTGTACTGGGCCCCTGTCTAAGTTGGTGCCTTTTTCTGCCTACAAAGAATTCCACAGCAGTTCCAACAGAGCTCCATTGAGCTCACTCACTCCCCCCTCTCACTCGCTCTTTCCGTTTCTCCCGGCACTGCAGGCTGCCCTTTTGTATTGGACTCCTGCCTGCATTGGCACCTTTTTCTGCCCACAAAGAAATCTGCAGCAGTCACAACAGAGCTTCATTGAGCTTGCTCACTCCCCCTCTATTACTCGCTCGTTCTGTTTCTCCAGGCGCTGTAGGCTCCCCTTTTGTACTGGGCTCCTGCCTGCGTTGTCACCTTTTTCTGCCCACAAAGAAATCTGCAGCAGTCCTGACAGAGCTTCTTTGAGCTCGCTCACTCCTCCTCTCTCACTCGCTCTATCTTAATCTGTCCCAAACACTGATTTCCCAAAGCAACCATGCAATTCTGCACCAGAAATGCAAAAACACATTTTGGCCAGGATGTGAAAAATGACAGCTGTACTGTTCATCAGGAGGTGTGAAAAAATGCCAGTGTTGAAAATCTGGCGTAAAAATATTACAAATTTGCGAAGTTACAAGTGCGTGGAAACTGTGCAACACATGTAACACAGTCATTTTATGGACTTTTGTCACCAAATTTTCAGCATAGGCATTATAGGACCTCTGCTCATGAACAGTGTCACTGTGATTTTCTTAATGTGTCCCAAAAACTGATTTCCCACAGCGACTGCACTATTCTGTGCTGGAAGTGCGAAAACACATTTCAGTCAGAATATGTAAAATGACAGCTATACTGTTCATTAGGAGGTGTGGAAAAATGCCAGTGTGTTGAAAATCTGGAGTGAAAATATTGCAAATTCATGAAGTAACGAGCATGTGTTGCAACTGCACAATGCACGCTCATAAACAGTCATTTTTTTTGATTTTTTTCACCAAATTTGCAACATAGGCTTTTTGAGAGCCCACCTTATGAACAGTGGCACAGTCATTTTGTTAATCGGTCCTGAAAGGTGATTCCACGCAGTGACCGTGAAATCACCTTTTGGGACAGAATGATGCCATGACAATGACTGAATTTATGAGGAGGGATCCCAATAACCCCATGTTGAAAATTTGGTGCCAAAATTCCCAAAAATGCCTGAGATATGCACCAAAGTTGAAAAAAAACCTATATATGCCATTATACAGCTTACTGGCATTTCTTCAGTTTACGGTCAGCTTTGAAGAGTGCAGACGTGTTCCCGGTCCACCGAAGATCATCACACCAGGCTCAATAGGTAAGTATGGGGTGAGGGGGGTGTGGGGAGGTAGAGTATGCAGAGGGGTGGGTGCGGTTGGGGAAGGGGCACCGGAGACTTCTAGGGACCATTTTCTTGTTTTACAGGTAAAAAAAAAGGAAACAGACAACGCGAGTTGGTTTTCTTTTTTTACAGGTGTGTTTGGCACTCTGGGGTGGGCTCCCAGTGTGTCACCAGCATTTTGGGGGTGGGGACCTCTGCTGATGGGGATTGGGCCTCCCATCAGCACAGAAACAGGTGGGAGGGTGCATGATGCCGAGGGGGATTGGGCACCCCCTCGGCACAGGCAAAACATGACTGTGGGGCCATTATGCTGACAGGGATTGGGCTCCCCATCAGCAAATTAAACTGGGGAGGGGGGACTGAAGCCGATGGGGATTCGGCCCCCTGTCAGCAAAGAAAGACTATTTTGGAGGGGCGCATGATGCCGAGGGGGACTGAGCACCCGCTTGTCACACAACAAATGTGGGGACATTATGTCAGTGGGGAGTGGGCTTCCCCGTCGGCAAATGAACTGGGTCAGGGGCATGATGATGGGGGATTGGCCACCCCCATCGGCTTTCATGGGGCAGTGAGGCGGCAGCAAACACCGCCATGTTTACAAAAAAATGTTACACTAGGCAAGGTACCGCCCTGCAATGACGGGTCACTCCCTGATTGCAGCGAAATGGCTGATGCTGCAATGATGAGGCAGCCCCTCATTGCAGTGGAGAAATCGTTTCAACTTGGTGGCACTTTTGGAAATCAGTATCATCAGCACAGTGTGCCTGCATTGGTCCACCAGTGCCAAGCCCCCAAATGCAGTGCGCCGTTGGCTGCCACAGTGCCACACCTCCACAACCCACTTCTCTCCTAAACTGCCGCATAATGTTTCTTACGCATGCGCACAAGCAAACATAATAAACAAGGTGAAATGCCAGGAACTATTTAGCATGAGTAACAGTTTAAGGACATGGAGGCATGAGTGGAAGCTGACAGGAGGGAGGTTCAAGAGGAATATGAAAAAGTTTTATTTTACAGAAAGGGTGGTGGAACCATGGAAGAGTCTGACAGTCTAGGTGGTAGGCACCAAAACCATAAAAAAAATAAAAGCACGTCTGGAACAGAGTGAAGGGTGTAGTGGTTACTAAGGGTGGTAGTAGCAGTGAGGGGAACAGCAGGGGTGAATAGTGAGGGCCAGTATCATGTATGGAAAACAGGTCCCAGGGTTTGATAGAGAACTACACGGGCAGACTGGATGGACCATTAGTCTTTTTCTGACATTATTGCCGATGTTCCTGTATTTCTACGTAAATATAATGGTAATCTTTAAAATCTGCACAAAACAATACACATGACAACAATAGGTGGAAGCTACCATTTGCAGCCTAAAATCTGTATAGGAGCAGGATGCCACTGAAAATGAGATTTTGCATCTCAGGTAGGCTAACCTACTTACTTACTAACCTAGGTACATAAATTGTAAAAAGAAAGAAAAATGACAGGACTTAAATCCCTCTGCAAGGAGTCTTCTTTGGGGTAGAAAAAAACACTCCAAAGTTGAGCTTAGAAGAGCTCTGAAACTGCCTTCTCATTTTTCACCATGACAGAATCTCTGAAAAACATGAGTTTACAACTGTGATTTAAAGCCTTGCTTTTGCTGGAGATAAAGTGATAGATGATGATCCTGTTTTCATCACTGCACAACAGCCAGCAATCAGAACAACCCATGATGTCATGACTGTGCAGTGCCTCAGAGATTATCCCCCACAATCAGGCTGCTTGCCATCAAGCTGTGTATTGAGTCAGTGTGACTTAATGCTTGGCCTGCCTCAGGGGTCAAGAGAAAACGGCAAGGTTATTGCTTTCGCCTTCCTGACAAAACTCTGTGATCACTGGGACAGGAATTGAATTAGGCCGAACACTAATTTTGACTGACACGTATCAAAATCTCCATCTTTATTGGTGACCAACAAGTAAATAGCATTTACAGTGTATGGCTGGTCACTTTTCCTATAGGGAAACAATAATGTTACAGCCCTGTACCATTGTCCTGATGTCAGGATGCTGCTGTACCACAGTTCTGACATCCAAATACTGCTGTACCACAGTTCTGACATCAGGAGACTGTTGTACCATTGTTCTGACATCAGGACGCTGTTGTACCATAGTTCTGATATCCAAACAGTGTTGTACCACAGTTCTGACATCAGGATGCTGTTGTACCATTGTTCTGACATCAGGATGCTGTTGTACCATTGTTCTGACATCAGGATACTGTTGTACCATTGTTCTGACATCAGGAGACTGTTGTACCATTGTTCTGACATCAGGATGCTGTTGTACCATAGTTCTGACATCAGGAGACTGTTGTACCATTGTTCTGACATCAGGAGACTGTTGTACCATAGTTCTGACATCAGGAGACTCTTGTATCATTGTTCTGACATCAGAAGACTGTTGTACCATTGTTCTGACACCAGGTCACTGTTGTAACATTGTTCTGATGTCCGGATACTGTTGTACCATTGTTCTGACATCAGGAGACTGTTGTAACATTGTTCTGACATCAGGATGCTGTTGTACCATAGTTCTGACATCAGGAGACTGTTGTACTATTGTTCTGACATCAGGACACTGTTGTACCATAGTTCTGACATCCAAACACTGTTGTACCACAGTTCTGACATCAGGATGCTGTTGTACCATAGTTCTGACATCAGGAGACTGTTGTACCATTGTTCTGACATCAGGATGCTGTTGTACCATAGTTCTGACATCAGGAGACTGTTGTACCATTGTTCTGACATCAGGAGACTGTTGTACCATTATTCTGACATCAGGATGCTGTTGTACCATAGTTCTGACATCAGGAGACTGTTGTACCATTGTTCTGACATCAGGAGACTGTTGTAACATTGTTCTGACATCAGGAGAGTGTTGTACCATTGTTCTGACATCAGGATGCTGTTGTACCATAGTTCTGATATCAGGAGACTGTTGTACCATTGTTCTGACATCAGGACGCTGTTGTACCATAGTTCTGACAACAGGATGTTGTTGCATTAGCCCTCTGATGTGAGGACACTGCTGTACCATTGTTCTGACATAAGGATACTGTTGTACCATTGTTCTGAAATCAGGATGTTGTTGTACTAGCCTTCTGATGTGAGGACACTGCTGTACCATTGTTCTGACATCAGGATGCTGTTGTACCATTGTTCTGACATCAGGAGACTGTTGTATCATTGTTCTGACATCAGGACGCTGTTATACCATAGTTTTGACATCAGGATGTTGTTGTATTAGCCCTCTGATATGAGGACACTGCTATACCATTGTTCTGACATCAGGATACTGTTGTACCATTGTTCTGAAATCCAGATGTTGTTGCACTAGCCTTCTGATGTGAAGATATTGTTGTACCATTGTTCTGTCATTAGGATACTGTTGTACCATTGTTCTGAAATCAGGATGATGTTGTACTAGCCTTCTGATGTGAGGATACTGTTGTACCATTGTTCTGACATCAGGACACTGTTGTACCATTATTCTGATGTGAGGATACTGTTGTACCATTGTTCTTATGTCAAGGTACAGTTGTACCATTATTCTGACATCAGGGCGCTGTTGTACTATTGTTCTGATATCAGGATACTGTTGTACCATTGCTCTGACATCATGACACTGTTGTACCATTGTTCTGATGCCAGAATATTGTACCATTGTTCTGATATCAGGATACTGTTGTGCCACTGTTCTGACATGAGGTCACTGTTGTACCATTGTTCTGATGTCAGGATACTGTTGTACCATTGTTCTGAAATCAGGATGCTGTTGTACCACAGTTCTGACATCAGGATGCTGTTGTCCCATTGTTCTGATGTCAGGATACTGTTGTACCATTGTTTTGAAATCAGGACACTGTTGTACCATTGTTCTGATGTCAGAATTCTGTTGTACCATTGTTCTGACACCAGGTCACTGTTGTAACATTGTTCTGATGTCCGGATACTGTCGTACCATTGTTCTGATGTTAGGATACTGATGTACCATTGTTCTGACATCAGGATGCTGTTGTACCACAGTTCCGACATCAGAATGCTGTTGTACCATTGTTCTGAAATCAGGATGTTGTTGTACAAGCCTTCTGATGTGAGGACACTGCAGTACCATTTTTCTGACATCAGAATACTGTTGTGCCATTGTTCTGAAATCAGGATATTGTTATACCTGCGTTCTATTGTGAGGATACTGTTGTACCATTATTCTGACATAAGGATACTGTTGTACTATTTTTCCGAAACCAGGATGTTGTTGTACTAGCCTTCTGATGAGAGGACACTGCTGTACCATTGTTCTGTCATCAGGATACTGTTGTACCATTGTTCTGAAATCAGGATGTTGTTGTACTAGCCTTCTACTGTGAGGATACTGTTGTACCATTGTTCTGACATCATGACACTGTTGTACCATTGTTCTGATGTCAGGACACTGTTGTACCATTGTTCTGATGTCAGGACACTGTTGTACCATTGTTCTGATTTCAGAATACTGTTGTACCATTGTTCTGATGTCAGGATACTGTTATACCATTGTTCTGATGTTAGGATACTGTTTACCATTGTTCTGAAATCAGGATGCTGTTGTATCACAGTTCTGACATCAGGATGCTGTTCTACCATTGTTCTGAAATTAAGCTGTTGTACTAGCCTGCTGATTTGAGGATTCTGTTGTACCATTGTTCTAACATCATGACACTGGTGTACCATTGTTCTGAAATCAGGATGCTGTTCTGCTAGCCTTCTGATGTGAGGACACTGCTGTACTATTGTTCTGACATCAGGATACTGTTGTACCATTGTTCTGAAATCAGGATGTTGTTGTACCTGCCTTCTGATGTGAGGACACTGCTGTACTATTGTTCTGACATCAGGATACTGTTGTACCATTGTTCTAAAATCAGAATGTTGTTGTGCCATTGTTCTGAAATCAGGATATTGGTATACTTGCCTTCTGATGTGAGGATACTGTTGTACCATTATTCTGACATCAGGATACTGTTGTACCTTTTTTCTGAAATCAGCATGTTGTTGTACTAGCCTTCTGATGTGAGGATACTATTGTACTATTGTTCTGACATCATGACACTGTTGTATTATTGTTCTGATGTGAGGATATTGTTGTACCACTGTTCTGATGTCAGGGTACTGTTGTACCATTTTCTGATGTCAGGATACTATTGTACCATTGTTCTGACATCAGGACACTGTTGTACCATTGTTCTGATGTCAGAATACTGTTGTATAATTGTTCTGATGTCAGAATACTGTTTTACCATTTTTCTGACATCAGGTCACTGTTGTACCATTGTTCTGATGTCAGGATACTGTTGTACCATTGTTCTAATGTCAGGATACTGTTGTACCATTGTTCTAATGTCAGGATACTGCTGTAGAATTGTTCTGACATCAAAATGCTGTTGTACCACAGTTCTGACATCAGGATGCCGTTTTACCATTGTTCTTATGTGAGGATACTGTTGCACTATTGTTCTGATGCCATGATACTATTGTACCATTGTTCTGAAATTAGGATGTTATTGTACTAGCCTTCAGATGTGAGGATGCTGTTGTACCATTGTTCTGACATCAAGATTTTGTTGTACTAGCCTTCTGATGTCAGGATGCTGTTGAGCCCTCATTCTGATGTCAGATCAGTGATACATCAGAACCTGGAAGTCAAATCTTGGTCTGGAGAACCTTCAAATAAACTGTAAATGTCAGCGCTTGAAACTGACGAAGACTGTGATGTGATGAGCCATACACTATAACAATCATAATAAATTATCAAACAAACTCAACAAGGGTGAATTACCGAAATCTTATTGAGTATACTAAGGATGTTTTAGACTGGAAATAGATCCACAATGGTCCTTCTTGCCCAGTCCCCCACTACACAGTTTTTATTTTATTTTAGTCTTTGGTAACCAGATAAGGCCCACTAGACACAAGTGCCTGTTTTCAGGGATGACCTGGGAGCACTGGGTGGTTAAGTGACTTGCTCAGAGTCACACAGTATGCAAGTGGAAGTTGTGAGAATCAAACCCAGATGTGGTCTGCTGGATGTACCAAGCTTGTTCACAGTTCGTTACTCTAACCTCTAGGCTATACTGCCAGCACAGTGGCTTTCTCTAAATTATTATTTTTTTTTTTTGCCATATATTTATCCAGGTTTCTTTTAAAACTGTTTGTATTTTCTGCCATCTCCACATACTCTGGCAGATTGTTCCAGAGCTTCACCACTCTTTTGTAAAATACGGTTCCCTGGTGTTCTATATTTTCATCCCTGTACTTGTGAAATGATGTCTCCTTATTTTGTGAACTCGTTCCTCCTTAACAAGTCCCATTTCAGCACATAATAGCTTGTCTTTAATTATATTATACATCAAGATTAGGTCACTCCTTATTCTTGTTCTCACCAGGCTATGCAGTCCCAACTAGTCTGGAATTATAATCAAGTTTCTCTAGCCTAAAAATGCATTTGGTGAAATGCCTTTGTACCTTTTCCAACATTTTTACGTCTCCCTTTAATGACAGCAAGCAAAACAGTGAGAGTAGTCCATGTATGGCCTCGCTAATGATCTGTATAGTGTAAAATTACATCCTTATGTCCACTCTTAAAGTTTCTTCTGATATTGCCTAAATTTTGAGAGCCTTTGTTGGATGGTTTTTATTGTTAACTTTGAGTGAATAATTACTCCAAGATCCCTCTCTTCTTCAACACACATAAGGACATAGATAAGGTGAAGGCGGTTCAGAAGAGGGCAACCAAAATGGTGCAGGGACTACATCGCAAGGACAGGCAGAGGGAATTAAATATGTACTCCCTGGAGGAGGGGGGGGATATGACTGAGTCATTTAAGTACCTCACAGGGAAGAATAAACCACAGGATAATACTATATACCAAAGAAAAAGATGCTCAAGGACTGGAGGCACAAGATGAAACTGGAGGGAGAGAGGTTCAGAGGGAATGTGAGGAAGTATTTCTTCACAGAGAGGGTGGTGGACAAGAGGAACAGCCTGCTAGTGGAGGTGGTGGGGGCAAAAATGATTACAGGTTTTTAACATGCTTGGGATAGGCATAGAAGATTGCTGGTAGTCATGGGGGAGGGTACAGCCTAATGCCAGTAGTGCTAACAATTGTTAGGGGTAATATGGCCGACTAGGTGGGTCTATGGCCCTTCTCAGCCAACAATTTCTGTTTCTATGTAACACTAGTGAGTACATGTTGTCCTAGATAATCTTGCTTTCTAGAATTTTGTTTTCCAAACTGCATTCATATGCATTTTCTTTGTTAAATTCTATACCCCATTAATCAGCCCATTTCTGAACTGTTTCTTGATCCCCCCATAATTTGTTTGTATCCGAGACTGTTAATGCAAGTCCCCCTATTTTTGTATCATCTGCAAATTTAACTATGTTATTAGTGATATTGTTATGCATGTTTGTTATATAAAGTGTAAATAACTGTTCGCCACTCTTACCATTGATTTCTGCAAGACACATTGTTGGTTCCCCACCAACAAACTGTTAGTTAATGCTGCCAAAACAAAGGCCATGCTTTTCAGTTCCAAACCAAAACTCTCCTCTCCTCTCTTGCCCACAGCAGTGACCTTGTCACTGTCAAATCCACAGATGGCTCTCCCCTTGACACTGTTCCCACCTTCAAGTATCTGGGGGTAATCCTGGAGCCGTCCCTAACCTGCACTGACCAAATAGGAGGCAGTACAGTGCAGTGGTTTAAGACTCTGAGCTACAAACCTGGAGACCTGGGTTTGAATCCCACAGCCCCCACTTGCATACTGTGTGACCCTGAGTGAGTCACTTAACTTCCTTGTGCTCCCAGGTTGCACCTGTAAACAAGCTTCAGCTTAGTGTGTCTGTCCTGGTTAAAAAAAAAAAATAGCCTCTCTGATCAGGCGTATCAACCAGAGGATAGGGCTCTGCCATTGCCTGATAGAGTCAACTCTTGCTGGAAGCCCGCCTTGCTATTGCCCATGGCAACCTAATCCCCCTCCTTGACTATGGCTGCCGGTGTACTCCTTCACCTCCATTGCCTACCTGAACCACTTGGATGCTACCTACAATCGTATATGCTGCCTTGCTCTCCGTGACCCTGTCCTCACTCTTCACTGCTCTCTTTACCAGTCCCTTAACTGGCTCTCTCCACAAGCATGGTGTTCTTATCTGCTGGCCCGGACCATTGCTGATACCTTGTACAATCCCTCCTACCCTTCTTTATCCATTCTTATCAGGCCCAGAACCTGCTGTTGCAATCTACGTCAGTCTTCCCACCTCCAACTAGAACGTCCTAACATAACTACAAGGATGGGCCTAGGAGCCTTCTCCTCAGCTAGACCCTCACTATAGAATGACCACCCTTCCTCCGTACATTCCCTGGACCCCCTCTAAATCTGAATTCCCTTTCAAGAATGCACTTTCTGTCCTCCTCAACCTGCATCTGCCCACCAGTTGCTAACACGGGTGCACCTCCCTTGCAGCCCACCCTTACCCCCTCCCCCTCTGGTGCTCTGCTCTCCTCTCCTGCCCGGAATACTGGCTCAAAGATAATTCTTACTATCCTGTAATATGGCTTTGTGTTTATGCCTAAGTGTTTCCTGTTAAACTCTGTGTACCTCCAGGTACTTTACTGGCTCTGCAGATGTTTAACATTTGTATTGTTGAATGATGGAGCAACTTTGTCCTGTTTACCTAAATTTCATATAACTTGGTATGCTCAACTGTCAATGCATCTGGTGTGACACTTGGACAGCTGGTTCTGATTAACCTATTCTTTTTGTAATATAAAAATATGTTATTGAAGGTCTCTCATGAGAGATGCTGACAGTCTGTGGAATGACACCCCCTCCCCCCCCCAGGTTTTAGCTAATAGGTGTTACCTAGAAGGCCAAGAGATAATTACAGGCTAGAAGAGACTTAAAATTAAGGATCTCCTTTTTATGTGACTAATTGCAGCTTGCCAATTGGCAAGATAGATCATAGACTTTTATAGCGTTCAGAGGAAACACAGTAATATTCACATGGTGATGCAAAAGCATGTTGCACCTCCAGGAGATCTGGCAGAGAGACATAACAAATCCTTTGATGTCCTGGAAAGGGGAAGCTGCTCATAGATCAAAGAAAGTAATTTGTAAAAAAAATTAGTTTTGCTGAGGTAACGGAATGTTAATTTACCGTTGATAAGACATCCTGTTTTGCATAGATATATTTTTTTATATTCTGACAGGGACGAGCAAGGTGACCTCATGCAAAGAGGTTGGAAAAGCCAGTTTTTAAACAGTATTCTGTTTTCCATTTACACACAAATATTTGGACTCTGAAAAAGAAACATCTACAGCACTGTGAGATAAGAATACCTTAGAAAAGACAATTCTAAGAGTACTCTGGTAGGAGATTTAGTCTGCACTTTTAAACCAGTTTTGTTTAAGTGATTTATACGTTTTGTGATATATGGTTCTGTATTTACATTTTACAGTTTTTTAGCCATTTTGAAGTAAACCTCTACTTTAGAGACTACTTGGTGTGCCTTTGAATTTCTTTTTCTTGACAAGGGGAGCATACTTTGTTGAAGCTAACACTGCACAAAGCTTACTGGTTTTACCAAACTGGGAAAAGGTTAGAATTTATTCTAAGGTTTTTAATAGAGTTTTAAGGGTTCATTTTGTACTCCTGGTTAGGTGCCCATAGGCAAAAGATATCTGCCCCGAAGAGCAGAATTCTCTGAGCCTGTACATTGGGTACACTAACAAGAGGTTCACAGTTTGAATCCCTCCAAGACTTGAGACCAAAGGTTGATTGGAACCCACAAAACAGACAGGAGGGTTACCCTGTTTCCATTAACTGTTCACAAGACTGCGCTCGGAGGTTGGCACTTTGGGAGTAGAGTGCTGACCTGCTGAGTGGGTTTGTTGTGACATCTGGTACTGTTTATCTTATATTTTCTCTGTCTAGCTTGACCTACACTGATTCCCTGTTATGTTCCCTGTATGATCTACACTGTTCTCACTGTATGTTGTGTTGTTTGTGCCAGTTTCTGGCCCATGCCATGCCTGAAAAGGTCTTCGAATCAGTGCACCAACCCAGTTATCAAACAAGCATTTGTCAATGCCGAATGTTTGCTTGCTGGCATTGGCATTGGTAGTATAGAAGTTAGAGAGCTGCATAATAGGAATGGCAGTGAAGTATTGAACTGAAGCCAACCCACCCCCCACCCTGCAGAGAGTGACAGGCATTGGGGTGTGCCTTTGGGTCGTCAGGCATAATGGCCATGCCATTTCAACACACCCTACCCTGCAGACACTGACAAGTGTCACGGTGTGCCTTGGGGTCTTTGGCCCTTATGCACACCCCATTCCATCAGGAAATACGGTGAGATGGGTGCAGTATAGGAGAATGGGGTGAACTTTGGGCCGAAGAGTCCAAGGCACACCTCGATGCCTCTCACTGGCTGCAGGGTGTGGAATGATATGAGCATTACAGGCGGGAATCCCAAGTCACACCCCTGATGCCTGTCATTCTCTACAGGGTGGGGCATTATGGTCAGAAACCCTAACGCCTCAGGCATTCATTGGTATTTTCACTCTATATTTTCAACATGGTTTTTTTTTGTGATCCCCACCTCATGAACAGTGGCAATATCAGTTTGTTAGCTGAAAGCTGCTTTTGCACAGCGACTACGGCATTTAGCACCACAGGTGCAAAAACACATTCCGAACAGGATGTGAAAAATGACAACTGTATTGTTCATGAGGAGGTGTAAAAAATGGCAATGTTGCAAATCTGCAGTGAATATATTAAAAAAACTGGTGAAGTCACGAGCGTGCATAGAAACTGTGCAACGTACACCCGTAATGTAATTAGTTTGGGGATGTTTTACAGCAGATTGTCAACACAGGCATTTTGGGACCTCCGATCATGAACAGTGTCACTGTGATTTTCTTTATCTGTCCCATACAATGATTTCCCACAGTGACCACGCATTTCTGCACTAAAAGTGTGAAAACACATTTCGGCCATGTTGTGAAAAATGACAGCTGTACTGTTCACAAAGAAGTGTGAAAAAATGCCACTGGTGAAAATCTGGACTGAAAATATTACAAAGTCATGAACTTACAAGGGTGCGCAGAAACTGCGCAATGCTCACTTGTAAAATAGTCATTTTTATGGACTTTTGTCACCAAATTTTCAACATAGCCATTTTAAGACCTCTGCTCATGAACAGTGCAACTGTAATTTTCTTAATCTGTCCCAAACATTGCTTTCGCACACCGATGACACCATTGTGTGCTACATGTGCAGAAACACATTTTGAGTGAGATGTGAAAAATGGCAGCTGTACGGCTCATAAGGAAGTGTAATAAAATGGCACTGTTGAAAATCTGGCATGCAAATATTAAAAATTTGCAAACTTGCAAGTGTGCGTAGGAACTGCGCAAGATGCACTCCTAAAACAGTCATTTTTAGGAATTTTGTCACCAAATATTCAACATAACCATTTTAAGACCTCTGCTCATGAACAGTGTCACTGTGATTTTCTTAATGTGTCCCATACACTGAGTTCGCACACCGACTGCGCCATTGTGCGCTACATGCATGGAAACACATTTTGGGCAAGATGTGAAAAATGATGGCTGTACTGCTCATAAGTAGGTGTGCCAAAATGGCAATGTTAAAAATCTGGAGTGGAAATATAAAAAATTCGCGAACTTACGAGCGTGCGTAAGAACTGCGCAATGCACGCTCGTAAAAACAATCATTTTTACGAATTTTTTCACCAAATTTGCAACATAGGCTTTTTGAGAGCCCACCTTATGAACACTGGCACTGTCATTTTGTTAATTGGTCCCGAAAGGTGATCTCGCGCAGTGACTGCAAAATCACACTTCGGGCCTGATTAACGCCATGACAGTTCAAGAATTCATGAGGAGGGGTCCCAAAAACCCCATGTTGAAAATTTGGTGCCAAAATTAAAAAAATGCCTGAGATATGCAGTAAAGTTGAAAAAACCCTATTCATTACATTATACAGCTTACCGGCATTTCCTCAGTTCGCGGTCAGTTTTGAAGAGTGCAGGCGTGTTCCCGATCCACGAAGATTGTGCGCTGAGCTCCGGAGGTAAGTATGGGGTGAGGGGTTGTGTGGAGACAGGGTGCACAGTGGGTGGTGGGCTGGGAGAGCCAAGAGAACATTTTCTTGTTTACAGGTTTGTTTGTTTTTAAAGAAAGACGACGTAGGACATTTGCCACGCTGGGGTGGGCTCTCAGCGTGGCAGCTGTAAGGCTGTTTGGAGGCTGGAGCCGACGGGGGGGATTGGGCACCCCCTGTCGGCCATTATATGGATGTGTGCCACACTGGGGTGGGCTCCCAGCATGGCACCTGGAAAGCTTTTGGGGCATGGAGCCGACGGGTGATTGGGCAACCCCGTCGGCCATACAGTATGTGCGTGGGGGGGGAGATCGTGAGCACGCAATATGCATGCGTGTGTGTAGAGGGGGGAGCTCTGCTCACTGAAGTGGAGCTCTTCCTTTCAACTGTATGCCACTGCATTTTCAACTGCTGTCATAGACAGCTGAAGCAGTGACTGGAGAACTGTGACCGCGCCTGCAAACACACTGACTGAATTGGAAGACGCTGACACACCTCCGAAAAACTCGGATGATGGCACTATGTTTCTTGCACATGCATGTAAGCAAGCATAATGAATAAATGAATGAATAAAGATGGAGCCCAAGACTGATCCCTGCGGCACGCCACTCCCACCATGTATTTTGTTAGATGCTGAATCTCCTTTTCTTAGCACCTGGTACCAGTCTTCCAACCAGTGCGTTACTCATTTCACAAGTCTTGTTCCCAGTTCTATTTCACTCATTTTCTTTATTAGTTTGCTATGTGGCACTTTGCCAAAAGCTTTGTTAAAATCCAGGTATACCACATCACTTGGAATATTTATATCTAGGAGCATACTTAATGGTTCATAGAACGCTATCAGGTTTGTAGCGCATGCTCTACACTTAGTGAAGCCATATTAGGTATTGTCTGTTTGTCCCTTTGATAGCAAGATTTCTTGTATATAATCTCTCATCAGTATTTTCTTCAAGATTTTCCCTAAAACTGGAGTTAAATTAAAAGGACACTGTTGGCCTGTTTTTCATCATATTATTTCTAGTTAAAAACCTACATTTTATGGTGGCTTACCTTCTCTAAAATTCATTGATGTTGCTGTTTGTTTTTTCTGTCTCCTTGTTTAGTGGAACTGAAATGCATGCTAATGTGTATTTATAAACAACCTTGTTTTGTTTATAGTCCTGGATCTGTTCTTACTGCATACTTCCTGAGCATTAGAAGCACACCCAAACAGTGCAGCCACTCATGAGGCAGTAGCCTCCTAAACTCCCACTGCATCACGAGGGGCTAGACTGTGTTGTGGGTGTTCCCAAGTCCAGGAAAGATGCAGCTGGTGTTGATCAAGGATCGTAAACAAACCTGTTTTTGTGACTTAACACCACTATGTTGGGCAGTCTGTTTTTCACTTTTTTAAAGAATCAGAATTAAACTACCAGCTACATCAACAATCTTTGTGATTGGTTGGCATCCATGGCACTCCAGACATTACCTCATGGGTTTTAGCCCACCTGATAGGCTAGTGATGCACATGACCCAGATCAGATTTCTAGCATATCCAGGTCCCAGAAACCCCTGCTCTCCAGTTTCGAATCGTGCATCTGATCAGGCAAGAAGCACACCTGGAATCCCTGTCTGCTCCTACAAGGTAAGACCTTGAATCAAGGATTTATATACCTTTAAGTATACTCATCAGGCTAAGTCAAAAGGCAGGTACAATAGTTTTCTGGAAGCCTTACAAATTAGAAATTCCTGGATTTTAACCAGGAGGATTAAGCTAAGCTAGCCCTCTGCTTTGGTCTTATCTAGATCAGAGGATTCTTTTAGGCAGCCTTTGGTTATCCCTAAAAGGGCTTACTGTTTGTCCTGTTGTTATGAAATTTGATTGTGATATGCAACGATTGTTTGGGTGCTCCCCACTCGTTTTCCGAGAAAATCCTCGTAGCACCCCAGTGGTGCAGCCATACCCGTCTTAGCAGCTCATAGCGCCCGCCCTAGGCCTGGGACCCTATCGCCCCATTTGGCCATTTTCTGCAGTCCCTGGTCTCAGCAGGGCCACGGGCGGACCAGCGGCCTGTTCTGGAGCACCGACCGCGTGGCCTCTCTCTCCTTGCCCACGTGGTTCCTCTCTGGCAAGCCGGCCCCCTCCCCCTTCGCCTCCGCTGAACGGGAGACCTCTGCGCCTGTCCTCCTTGTGCCACGGTGCGGAATCCAGCCTCAGGCGCTCTTGTCCCCTGGAAGGCAATGGCGTGTGTCACCGCATGCTCCGTAGGCCTGGTTGGGCCTACTGTGGCCTGTCCCTCCGCTCATGGTGGCCTCCAGGTACTCCTCTCACCTCAGGGATCAGGAAGGGGCAACTGCGAGGGCTTCTGCTTCTCCTATCTCTAGGCCGCTGCTCCCACGAGGAAGCCCCTCCTCCTTGCGGCTTGTCTGGAGTGGGGGGGTTCACCCTAGTCTACGAGCTGCTAGCTCCTGGAGGGTGGCGAGAGAGACTCTCATGCCTGCTCCTGCAGGCCATCTTCCACGCTCCTCTCTGGGGTTTCCTCCCCCTCCTCCCTTCAAGCTCCTCACGGGGGGTGTGGAAACCACAATCCACCTTCCACCCTCTGTCCCCTCTTCAGGGAAGGGGAACGGGCTCTACCTTCTCTGGCCCCTGGATGACGACAGGAACGCGGCCAGGGTCATGTGCTGACCGTGTGGCTCTACCTTCTCTGGCCCCTGGATGACGATGGGAACACGGCCAGGGTCATGTGCTGACCGTGTGGCCTAGTGCTCAGTACTCTGCTCTACTTTCAAGAGTAAAAAGATATTGGCGGGCCTACTCCGTTACCTGGGGGTTCCCCCGATAGGGTCCCTCTCATAGCGACCCTCCGGTGGCCCTCCCCTTCCCTCCTCCCGAACCTCTGCACCTGTCCCCCTCACTGGGGCTTCATCCTTACCCCCTACCACTCGGGCCCCTCCCATAGCGACCCGAGTAGGTAGCCTGATTTATATGGACTCCATCACTGGTCACCACGGCTCCCTCCCTTAGCGAGCCATGGCACCAGACCACTGATCTCCAGCCCTCCCTCCTCTGGCCCTCATTGCGGGGGTCCTCACATAGCACCCTCCCAACAGACATGTGGCCTTCTAGGGAAGAGAAGAAGAAGGAGAGAGAGAGAGAAAAAAAGGGGGGATCACAGCTCTGTGCTAAGTATACTTTTCTCTCCTTCCAGATGGTGAAAGCGAAGAAATGCTCCTCGTGCAGCGCTACCCTCCTGCCCCAGACCCCGGGTCCCCTCTGCGCGGCCTGCCTCCTGGACGATGAAGATTCTTCCCTGGAGCGAACCCCGCCCCTGGGCCCCGGCAACCCAGGACCCAGCAACTCTACATGGATGGACCCGGGCCCCCTCCTTATCCAGAACCAGCAGGCCACGGCCGCCATAATGGAGAGCCAGCAGAACTTTATGCTCAAAATCATAGAGAAACTGGAATCCCTCACCCAACACAGGGCAAAATCACGGGTACAGAATCCGACAAGGCGGGTGGGCAACGGATGAACTTCCAAACCCTGAGGACAATCTCCCGGACACCCCACGTGACAACGCGAACGAGGACAGGGAGAGGGATGATGCAGAGGAAGAGGACGAGGCGGACTCAGATGAAGAAGATATGGAGCTTCAAGCGACACCTTCCCTGACTTCAAAGCTATGCTCCTTTGACACCATCCCAGGGCTCATGAAAATCATCAAGGCCACCATGGGTTTCAACACAGAGGACAGCAAGCCCGAGTCAAAGCTTGACCCTATGATTCAACTGAGACCTTCAACCACAGAGACCTTTCCTGTATGTCCCACAATCGAGGACATCTTCAGTAAAGAATGGCAATCCCCCAAACCGGGCAGGATGTCGAATCGCAAGAACCTGGACAGAATGTACCCGGTCCAAGGGGAAAAATCGGATGCCTGGTGCAAGGCCCCCACCATTGACCCCCAGGTGGTGGCCCTTAGCAAAGGACTGTACTACCATGCGGCACAATAGCCCTCAAGGACCCGACGGACAAAAAGGTCGAAGATATGCTCAAGAGGGCCTTCGAGATTGAGGGCACCGCAGCTAAGGCGACCACCACAGCCATCTATACGACCCGAGCACAGATTCGTTGGCTAGAGGAGCTCCAGGAGCAAGCCATCCCTAAGTCCAGGGAGGCAGAACTGTTGGAGTGCACTTTGGATGCAGCCAAATACCTAGCTGATATGGCAGTAGACACCCTGCGTCTCCAAGCCAGGGCCACCGCCATCACCAACCGTGCTCGTAGGGCACTGTGGCTGAAACTGTGGGACGCAGACCATGAGTCAAAAACATTGTTACAAAATTTACCACCGGGAAAGCATGTTTTTCGGGAGGGTCTGCAGGATTATTTGAAGCAAAAGGAGGAGGGCAGAGACCTCCTCAAGAATAAGTCCAAGTTCTCCTGTCTCCCCTCTTGAGCGGAGGTTTGAGAGACAAACCATTCCAACCCAGGGGATACTCAACAACAGGGCCACTCCTTTGAAGCAGAGGCCCCTCTCCAGCTTCCGTGGCCCGTACCCTCAGAACTATCAGTCCTCCTCCTTCAGATCCCGCGGCCAAAGAGCTGGAGGTCGAGGTATAGGTTACAAGGGAAAGCAACAGTGACTGCCTCCTCCCAACAGCACAAGGCCAGGACCCATACCCACCAGTGGGTCAAAGGCTAACCCTATTCGCCTATCGCTGGATCCACACAACATTGGACAGATGGGTCCAAGACTTGGTAACCAGGGGATACTCCATAGAGCTATCCCATGCCCACATTCCACAAAGGTTCGTCTCCTCCCCCATAGCCAGGAGAAGGGCATCCCCGCACCAGGTCCAACAAATCTTGTCAGAACTAATTCTGAACAGAGCCATTCAGCCCGTGCCAGTGCCAGAGCAGAATCTGGGGGTCTATTCCATATTCTTCCTGGTGCCCAAGAAATCAGGAGAACTCAGGCCCATCCTGGACCTGAAACATTTGAACCAATACGTGGTCCCACACCGATTCAAAATGGAGACCATCCGATTCACCCTACGGTGCGTTCGGGTAGGTGACTTCCTGACATCCATAGACCTAAAGGACGCCTTCCTCCATATTCCCATCATCCAGAAGCACAGGCAATTCCTCCGTTTCCACATCCTAGGTCACCACTTCCAGTACCGGGCCTTGCCATTCGGCCTGTCGTCGGCCCCGAGAGTCTTCACCAAAGTCTCCATAACACTGGTAGCCAGACTCAGGGAACAAGGACTGGACATCATCCCCTATCTGGACGACTGGCTTATCCGGGCCCGGTCCGAAAACCAGGCACGGATCCACACGGAATCTTCCATGCAGGCACTCGAAGACCACGGTTGGGTGGTGAATCGAGAAAAGAGCCACCTCAATCCCACTCAGCAGATCGAGCATCTGGGAGCGCTCATCAATTCGGCTCAGGGCTGGGCAAAACGTCCCACTCGAGAGTTCTCAACTTGATGGAGCTGGCCCGCCAGATGAAGGCCCGCCGCCACACAACAATGGGAAGGATAGCTCAGTTGTTGGGCTGCATGGCCTCATGCATAGACCTCGTGTCCTGGGCCAGGTGGCACATGCGCCCTCTACAAACTTATGTCCTATCTCGGGGGGCACTGAGTGAACACAATCTACAGGTCGTGGTACCGCTACCCCAGGTAGTGAGACTTTCCTTGGCATGGTGGACGGTGGAGGCGAATCTGACCAGGGGAGTCCCTCTGGAGCCCCCTCGACCAATCACCATAGAAACGGATGCGAGCCTCTCCGGCTGGGGAGCTTGCCTGGGAGACACAACGGCACAAGGCCTATGGTCACCAGCGGAGGTGGAGCTCTCCATCAACATCCTGGAGATGAGAGCCGTAGTTCACGCCCTGAAGGCATTCAAGTGCCAGGTACATGGTCAGTCGGTTCTGATCCATTCCGACAATCGAGTCATGGTGGCCTACATCGCAAAGCAAGGCGGGACCAGGAGCAGGGTCATGATGAGGGAGACAACGGCAGTCCGCAACTGGGTCCAGGCCAACCTCACTCACCTGGGGGTGGTTCACCTGGCAGGAAGGCTGAACGTCCGCGCAGACTGGCTCAGCAGACAACAGGTACACCCGGGGGAATGGCGATTACACCCGGCCCTATTCCAGCTGATCCAGGTGACATGGGGGCCCGTGTCCATGGATCTCATGGCGTCACGGGAAAATGCTCAGGTCAGGGAATACTACTCGCGGTTCAGGGACAGTATCTCCCAGGGAACAGACGCACTGTCACAATCCTGGAGGGGGAGGAACCCTTATGTCTTCCCACCGCTCCCCCTGATCCCCCAAGTCCTAGCCAAAATACGGGAGTCAGGCCACACGGTTATCCTGGTGGCCCCCTACTGGCCGCACAGGGCATGGTTCGCTGCGGTCCGAGAGATGTCACTGGCCAGCTTCAGGATACCCTACCGAACGGACATGCTCTCACAGGGACCAGTGCTCCACCCGACCCCGCGGACCCTGAAGCTCACGGCCTGGCTCCTGAGAGGAGGAGACTGAGGGCAGTGGGGTATCATGATTCCATCATCAGCACCCTACTCCAGTCCAGACGGGCTTCCACTACTTCCACGTATGGGAGGCAATGGTCCATCTTCATTCGGTGGTGCCGGGAATGGGGCAAGGTTCCCGAGCAGTCCGACATGGCCACCATCCTCCTATTCCTCCAACAGGGAGTGGAGAAGGGACTAGCGCACTCTTCCCTCAGGGTGCAACTATCAGCCATAGGGGCGGCCATAGGCCTCATTGACGGATACACCCCGGGAGCGCATCCCGACGCCGTACGCTTCCTAAGCGCAGTAGAGATCCTCTGACTGAGGACTCAAACGACCATCACCCTGTGAGACCTCCCACTGGTCCTTGAGTCCCTCAACTCGGCTCCTTATGAACCTCTTCGCGAGGTGGACCTGTTCTGGGTTGGCCTCAAGACATGCTTCTTGGTGGCAATCTGCTCGGCTAGAAGGATTGGAGAATTTGGGGCCCTATCCTGCGCAGAACCCTACACAGTGTTCACTGCAATAGGGTTCCGTCTGAGAACAGTCCCAGCCTTCCAGCCGAAGGTCCCCACGAGTTTCCACAGGGAGGAACCCATCGAGCTGCCCACCTTCCCGAGAGGGCCCCTACAGGGCTCCAGCGTGCCCCCACATCACCTCGATGTGGGATCTGCCCTCTCTGTGTACTTAACCAGAACCCGTCTCATATGCAAGACAGAGAGACTGTTCATCATCTCGAAGGGACAGAGGCAGGGTAACGCTGCCTCCAAAACCACCATCGCCGGGTGGCTAAGGTGAGTCATCCAAAATGCCTACACAGCAAAGCGGATGACTCCACCCCAGGGGATCAAGGCTCACTCCACCAGAGCGGTCGCCACCTCTTGGGCGGAGAGAGCCAGCGTATCCTCAGAGGACATATGTAGGGCAGCCACATGGAGTTCCATTCACACGTTCACCAGACACTACAGGCTGGAACAATTACATGCCATACGGCCCACCTTCGCCACCCAGGTCTTGGCGGCAGCATCCTCAACCACTCACTCTTAGTCCACTCTGGTTCCCTCCCTGGGTACTCACTGCTTCTTATCTACCCATGAGGTAATGTCTGGAGTGCCATGGATGCCAACCAATCACAATGGGTGTTTACTCACCTGGTAAAGGTGATTGTGTTGGTTGGCATCCATGGCACTCCAAGGCCCTCCCTTCAGAGTGTTCAGAGTGACCGGTTCCGACCTAGGGGAACTTCACCCATGTTAGACACACAGGGGAACAGACAGCGTGCTTGTTTCTAATGATAAATGACCAGTCAGACCCTCGGGTTTGAGGCTAGACTGTAAAGAATAGGAGAAGAATAAAAAGTCGGCCCCCAGGCCATTATTACTATGTCGTGGTCCGCTCTCCTCTGTGTCTCCGTTCATCTCTCTTATTACTTTCACTTGGTTGTACCTGCACTGTATGTTTTTCTCTTGTACTAATTAACCTTATTTCAGCTATGGAAGATTCGAACTGGAGAGCAGGGGTTTCTGGGACCTGGATATGCTAGAAATCTGATCTGGGTCATGTGCATCACTAGCCTATCAGGTGGGCTAAAACCCATGAGGTAATGTCTGGAGTGCCATGGATGCCAACCA
Organism: Neoceratodus forsteri; assembly: GCA_016271365.2. Classification (NCBI taxonomy): domain Eukaryota; kingdom Metazoa; phylum Chordata; order Ceratodontiformes; family Ceratodontidae; genus Neoceratodus; species Neoceratodus forsteri. The sequence continues at coordinate 68,057,606 of CM028138.1, read as the reverse complement.
ACACAATCACCTTTACCAGGTGAGTAAACACCCATTACAGAATGTTGGCAATCATAAAATGTGTTTTTCAAACTAGGGACACTTTGAAACTAAGAGGGTTGACAGTGTCCCTTTAAGGGGCCTGTAACTGGATGGTATTGCTCTACTCTCTTTCTTATGAATAGATATGACTGCTGCATCTTTCCAGTCTGTTGGTATTTTGCAGCTGTTGAAGACACTTCTAAATATGTTATATTCTGGTTTATACATGTAATCAGCTATATTTTTTAATAGGGGGACTTATTTGGGTTTAGTTTTATAATTTCTTCCTGTACTCTTTTTTTCTGTAAATATTGTTTCTTTCTCCCCTTTCTCTGCTTTGGGCATTGTTTAAATTTTCTTTCTCCCCTTTCTCTGCTTTGGGCATTGTTTAAATTTTCTTTCTCCCCATTCTGTGCTTTGGGCATTGTTTAAATTTTCTATCTCCACAGTGGTATTTGTATTAAGGACCAATCCAAAATAGTTATTAGATGTATTGGCCATTTCCATTGTTCTTTGCATAGTTTTGGTCTCACATACATATTGGACCAATTAATTTAATAACCAGGTATAGCTGGAAGCTTTTTTACAGGAGCACAAGGAGGTTAAGTGACTTGCTCAGGGTCACAGAGTATGAAAGTGGAAGCTGTGGGATTCAAACCCAGGTCTGGTTTGTTAGATGTCACCAGATTTGCAGTTTAAAGCCTTAGACCACTGCACTATACTGCCTCCTATTATTTTAGTGTTTCTAGTCAGAGATTTTATATTACCATAAAATTCCTTGATATTTGAAGAATTTGTAGCTAGGCACCTTTCAAATTTTCTTTTTCTTTTAATGTGTTATATAATTGCTTTGCTCTTGATAGCAGCCTTTAATTTTTTTTGTTCATCCATTTTTCTGCAGGGTTACATTTTTTGTTTCATTTTACACCATTTGCTGTTGACAGTTTTATCATGAAATTCTGCTTCCCAGTTTCATACATGTAATTCCCTCTCGATTTCAGTGTAGTTTTCCTCTTTATTATTATACTGCTTGCTTTTATTTTCATTTCTTTTACTCCTAATATCCAATATTACTTTAATGGTGGCGTGATCACTGGATTCAAGTGATTAATGGATTTTACTGCTATTTTGTCTGCCGTTTAATATTTGCCATTCCTAGGTTCAAAATGTGGTTCTCTCTTGTGGGTTCTTTAACCATTTGCGATAGGCCAAATTCATTCATGGTTTCAGCAGCTTAGTTTCCTTTTTTTTTTTTTTTTTTTTTTTGCTGTCTTATTTTGCCAGTCTGTGCCATTAAAATTACTGGTCTCCTATTGTTCTGGATCTCATCCAGTAACTTTTTAGTGTAGTCAGGGTCACCGTCAGGGGGGCCTAAAAAAGGTTCCCATTTCCTAGTTTGTCCTTTTTCCTGGGATTTCCACCCATAATGTTTCCAGTTTGTTGCTGCTGGATGAAATGTTGCTACAAATGCTGAGGGGAAGCTAATCGGTGTTGCTGAATGCTTGAACTGGGATAATATTAGGCCACTGACTTCCACTACTAGCCTGTTATACAGCCTAATTACTTCTGTGCTCTGGTTGAGGGGGTTCGGCAGTGGACCACATGGAGAGCATGCTGACAAGGGGGTGGGGCACCTGTTTATTTCAAAAAGCCCCGCGCCGCACAGAGAAGAGAACAGGAACACCAGGAACATCTACTGTTGCAGGTGAGAGCTGCAATTGGCGAGAGGGTGGCTTTTATCATCTACCTCTTCTAGCAACACTGTATATTGCACTTTACTTGAACTGCTGCTATTTCCCCAGATAGGAAAGTGAACTGTTGCTGCTGAATGAACTTTTGCTACAAATGCTGAGGGAAAGCGAAATGGTGCTGCTGAATGCTTGAACTGGGTTCATATTAGGTCATTGACTTCCACTACTAGCCTGTTATGCAGCCCAATTACTTCTGTGCTCTGGTTGAAGGGGACCACATGGAGGGCGTGCTGGCAAGGGGGTGGAGCATCTGTGTATTTCAAAACGCCCCACACCGCACAGCACGAGCACCATGGAGCGAGCAACGACTCAGTCACAAAAAGTTGTTGGTAACTGAATGTTAGATATAGAGGGGATTTGTGAGTAAAAGTGATTTAGTGCATTATATGTTAATAAATAGGGGACAGTTAATAAAATACCAGTGTTTAAGGTGGTGACTCAATATTATCTGTGTTGGTATTTAAATAACTACCCGATCAGGAAATGTTTTTCCAGGCATTATTATTGGGCTTAACCCTGGTGGCCTGGGGTTTTCAGGCCTCAGGGGAAAGGGGGAGTAATGCAAAATTATCCAAGGGCTTTGCAGGAGCATGCATTAATCAAATCCAAGACATTACCAGAGTGCAGTTATGGCAGGCATAAAAATGTTCCTACTAGAGCCAGTTTGTGGACAAATAGCTTTAATAATGCTCTGTATAAGGGGTATCTTTTTCTGAAGTGGTCAAACTCAAAATGGTTGGTTAATCAAGGGATGGTGAACTGGTTATGTAAAACGTTCTCAGGAACCTATCTAATGAAAAACAGGTACCTTAGAATATTGAAAGTGCTGCTCCTGGTGTGTTTGATGGTCTGTTGGGATGTTCACCCCCAACCCAGGGCCTATGATGCTAGAGCAACTCCCTTTAAATAATGTACCTCAGAACTTTAAGGGTACAGAGCTGCATGACCTAGGTGTTATACAGAGTGATACTTCTCACTTGAAGCAGGGCTTCTGATAATTACATCTAAATGCTGGAAGTATGCTTAATAAAATGGACTTAATTAGCTGCTGGGTCATGGATCATAACCCTGAGATTGTAATAATAACCGAAACTTGGTTGAATCATAAACTAGAGGATTCCCTTCTAAACATCTCTGGGTGTAATTTATGGTGGAAAGATAGAAGTAAAAGGGGAGGGGGTTCTGATTTATGGACAAGCAGATTTGATTTTGACTCAATTAGTAATAGAAAAGGACATGGGGGGATTAGAACTATTGGCCTTAGAATTAAGATTGCCATATAGTAGGACAATCCTGGTAGTGTGGGCAGGGCTCCCATATCTACAGGGATTCCTGTATTTTACAGGGATTTGGAGGCATCTACAGGAAAACTCTTCCCATAGACTTGCATTGGTTATACAGGAAAACAGGGCAATTCAGCTTCCATAGGAAATAATGTAATCTACAGGAAAACACAGGAATATCACCCTGGAGTTACAGGAAAAATGCCAAATTAATATGGGAGCACTGTGTGGGTATATTGTCCACCTGAGGTCAATCCTCATGCCTTTAATTGTTTGCAGGACTTGCTTTTTGAATTTAATGATAGTCACGAGATATTGATGGCCAGTGACTTTAACTCAAATTGGAAAGGTATAAATGAGTCCTATCCGCTAGCAGAACTACAGAAAAACGAAGGGCTTACTCAATTGATCCAAGAGTCCACAAGAATTAACATGGCCTCGATCTCAACCTCTTCGACTTTAGATTTAATTTTTACTAATGCAGCATGTAACATAATAAATAGTGGAGTCCTGCCAGATGCAGTTTCAGACCATTAGTTTATATTTTGCAATAGGAGAAAATTTATGAAGATGGAGGAAAAAGAAGTATTAGCTGGCATAGCTTTCAGAGGTTTGAGTATATTGTTGGACTAGATTTTATGTTGGATCTAAGTGCTATTGATTGGGAACATATCCAGCCAATTCCATCCATGGATGAGATATGGGAATAGTTCCTTAGCGAATTCATGGGGGTTTGTAACAAGCATGCCCCGGTTAAGACCAAAGTTCTAAAACAAAATAATGCTCTTTGTTATTCCAATGAACTTAGAAAGATCAAATCATCTAGGTATAAGGCATGGTGCCAGGCAAAAAAGAGAGACAACAGGCAGGGCTGAGATAATTATAAAAGGCTTCAAAATGTTTACGTCAGGGAAGTTAGAAACGCAAAGCAGCAGCATTACTCCCACTTACTGGATAAAAATTGCATACAACATCCTAAAGATTTTTGGAAATTAATAAACATGCTTATGAAGGGTCGGGGGAACATTGAGCCAAATGTATTTCATAGAGAAGGTCAATTGCTGTCAATGTCACAACAGGTGATTGATTAGCTGAATGATTAGTTTAGCAAGATGGGTGTGATAGACCCAGCTGGACCATCAAGCACGCCAGGAGCCTATCAAGCTTACCAGGTGAGTGAATATGGTAATGTTAAACCTTTTGTATTCAGAAAATAAAGGTGGAAATGGTAATCAGCGAATTACTAGATTTAAACATCTCAAAGGCCACTGGTTTGGATAACATTCCATCAAAGTTATTAAAGTACACTGCTCCAGTTATAGCCTACCCCTAACATATAAATATATATATATATATATATATATATATATATAAACATGTCACTGACTACAGGAGAGCATCTCTTAGCATGGAAACAATCAAGGGTAATACCTATACGGAGGTACTAAGACTGAGATGAGTAATTTTCCAGCCAGTTTCACTTCTGCCTCAGATATCTAAGATATTTGAAAAAAAAATAGTGGCAGTCCAACTAAGGATGCATTTGGATTCCCTCAGTTTAATTAATGATATGCAATCGGGATTTCGAAAATATTATAGTACAACCTCAGCCCTTGTCAAAGTGGTGGGGGATGTGCAGGCGGCCCTGGACAGGAGGACACTGGTGGGTGCAATATTTGTGGATCTATCAAAGGCTTTTGATTCTTTGGACCACCATGTCCTCCTGTCCAGTGCTGCATCACTTGGGATTGTGGGACAGGGCTTGAAGTGGTTGGATTTGTACTTGACTAATAAGAGTCAGAAATTTCAATGGGTAGGTGGAAGTCATTTTTTTTTTGCCTGTTGGGTCGGGGGGGGGGCCCAGGGCTCCATCCTTGAGCCTTTACTGTTCAACATTTATGTAAATGGTCTCTCTTTTCTGGATCCATAGGTGTTGTTTCATCTTTATGCAGATGATACTAATATATATATACATCTGACAACACCATGGAGTTAATACAAAAGAGGCTCCGGGCAGGCCTTCAATGAATTTCACACCTTTTTAGTGGATAGTAAATTTGTTTTGAATGTAAAAAAACCACAGACCATGCTGTTTCACCAAAATAATGATATGTTGAGCAGTTCGGCCCTGGGGTGGTTGCCCTTGGGGGGGGGGACCCAATCCAGCAGGTACAAACTTATAAATATCTGGGCCTGTGGGTGGATAACTTATTGAACTGGGATAGCCATATTAATAACCTGGTTAAAAATGTGACTAAAATAATAGGAGCACTTTATAGGGTTAGATCAGCCATGAGCGTAGAGGTAAGAAAAGGAGTGGTAAACGCAATGATTATCCCTATGTTTGACTATGGGGATATATTTTATTCTAGCGGGAGAAAGGGGGATCTTAAAAAGCTGAAGGTCTGTCATGGTAATCTTGCTAAATTTATACTGGGGGCCCCTTGGTTAACCTACAAATGTCAACTGTATGACCAGCTGGCCTGGTACAGTTTAACTGAGACTAGCCATGAACACCTGCCGGCCTTTATATACAGGGGCTGGCAGGTAGATATCCGGGTTACGTCATGAATAAGTTGACTTATGGAAATAAATTGGGTTCACTAAGAAATGGTAAGGTACCAGACTTGGAGCTGCCCAGATGTGACCTGGATATCAGATATCAGTCCATATACTATAGAGGGATATTGGGTTGGAATGCGATTCCTGCACGACTGCGATTGCAGAACGCAAAACAACTTTGTCCATGTATAAAACTCTGGTACAGGAATGAGATACACCAGAAAAGGCAATGTTGTGTACCCACATAATTGAAACTTATATGGAACGATACATGTTAGGAAAGGCAATGGTGTGCACTTATATAATTCAAAGTATACAGCAAAGTAGTGGCAGGAGTAGAGGGAAAGCGAGATGGGATGGGGCTGATTATTAACTTATGTACTGTGTTCGTCTCTTTTTACTCCCTTTTAACTATAGTCATATTGTACATTTTATTTTATACAATTGTAAGATGGGGAATGCTATTTTTAAGTTGATATTTTTGTACACTGTTGGGGACCTAGTTGAAAATGAGTTTTACTCAATCAAGTTAATCCCTTACTCATACAATTTTCAATGAATAAAAATATTTTACTACTTACTACTACTACTACAATTTAAATTCTTTTTCTCTTTCTCTTCCCTTTACTTGCATGCTACGTAAGTTATTTTTGATATGTGGCCATACCCCTACCAGTTCTGTGTTGTCTAATATTATTATTTTTATTATACAGTATATATCCATGAAGTTTATGTCTCCACATTTTTCTGTCACCCCACCTTAAGTCTCGGTAATAGAAATGATGTCATAGTTCTCATTGCTGTTTAATGCCATTAGTTCACATTATATGTTGTTTAAAGACCCAGCGTTTAAATGTAGGATGTTTAGTGATTAGGATAGGTTTCTTATTAATACTGTTTTTTCCTGCACCATTATTAACCTGCTTGTGACTTTTTTATTTCGGCGCCTATGTGATTCTGTGCTTTTATTTATGTGCTCACTCTCCCTTTCCATCATTTTAAATTAAACTGTACTGCTGCTTTCATTCTTTCCCTAGGACTGCTGTCTCCTTTTAGAGGTGCAGTCCATCTTCAAAATATAGGCCTTTGCCTCCTGCAAAAATGGTTCCAGTTTCTGATGAACCTAAATGTTTCTTTTGCTGCAAATACTTCTTATTTTGTTTGCCTGATATAAGTCAGCCTTGGGTACATGTAAGAATGCTGAAAATAATGCTTTACATCTGTTTTCTTTCAGAACGGTCCTCATTTCCAGGAACTCATTATGCATTTGTGTTTCTGCTGTTTTCTTTATATCATTTGTTCTTGAGTGAATTAACATTAGTGGGGGAGTAGCATGTGGTTTTATGAGTTTTCGAGACAGTGTCTTATGCCCCTTGTCTTAGCCCCTGGGAGACAGAGTGCTTGTGTGTGCTCTTTAGTCCCCTCACACGTGGTGCTATCTATGAAATGTAAAATCAAATCATTAACTCCTATTGTCTCACTGATGTTTGTTTCTGGTTCTGTGGCCTTAATGCATTTTACTTCCTACCTCCTGTTCCTTACTAGCCTTAACTTCAGTATTTTCTAAAATACTGAGTCTGTTTTCATTTTTGAAGCTAACTAAATGTGCATCTGCATAATGCCCTCTTCTCTGTCTCTTTGATCCCCTTACTGTAAACCAGTCATTTTTATGTTGGCGCAATTGCGCAGCCAACATCTTGCGGCAGTGGAGATTTGGAGGCGCAGTCGCTGTTGGGCGAATGCAGGGCACACACCAGTAGGTGCATCCCGCATTCCCCAATCAGCTAGCAGCAGGGGCTGACACCCTGCCTGGCTAATGAGGCTAAGAGATCTGACAAAAGGTCCGCTGCAATGAGAGCAAAGCTCTCATGTAGCGTGACCACAACACGCCTCTCCCTATGTGCAGGCAACATGGCAGCAGTGACTGCCGCTGTTGCCTCTCAACCCCCCTTCCTTTATTGTGTGCTGATGGGGGTGCCCCAATCCCCCATCGGCATCATGTAACTCTCTTTTGATTGCCGAGGGTGCTAAATCCCCTCGGCATCATGTCCCTCCCAACAGTTTCTCTTTGCCGATGTGGTGCCCAACTTCACGGGCATGTATCCCTCCCTCCTCCCTGAATTTACGACGGGGAGCCCACTCCCTTATCAGCAGCATAATGTGGTCCCCTTCCATGTTTTTGATTGCTGAGGGGTGCCCAATCCCCTCGGCTCATGCGGCTCCCCCTTTTCTTGTTTGCCAATGGGGTGTCCAATCCCCATTGGCTAAAGCACCTACCCACCCACACACACACAGATGGCATGCTGGGAGCCTACCCCAGCATGCCAAAGCACCTATTAAAAATGAAAACAGTCCCCCTATGTCTTTTTTTTTTCCCCTATAAAGAAGGAGACAGTCCCTCAGCGGTCTCCCAGGCCCCCCTCCCACAACCCGCACCCACCCACTGGGCACCCTGTCTCCCCACATACACCTCTCACCTCATACTTATCTCCGGAGCTCAGCGCAATGATCTTCGGTTGACCGGGAACACATCTGCACTCTTTAAAGACGACCGTGAACTGAAGAAATGCCAGTAAGCTGTATAGTGGAATGAATAGGGTTTTTTCAACTTTGCTGCATATCTCGGGCATTTTTTTGAATGTTGGCACCAAATTTTCAACATGGGGTTTTTGGGAACCCTCCTCATGAATTCTATCACTGTCATGGTGTTAATCGGCCTCTTAAGGTGATTTCGCAGTCACTGCGTGGAATCACCTTTCTGGACCAACTAACAAAATGACAGTCCCAGTGTTCATGAGGTGGACTCTTAAAAAGCCTATGTTGCAAATTTGGTGGATAAAATCCAAAAAATGACTGTTTTACTAGCATGCGTCGTGCAGTTGCTATGCAGGCTCGTAACTTCACGGATTTGCAATATTTTCATACCAGATTTTCAACATTGTCATTTTTGTATACCTCCTTGTGAACATTACAGCTGTCATTTTCCACATCCTGCCCGAAATGTGTTTCCACACTTCCGGCGCACAATAGCATGGTTGCTGTGGGAAATCAGTGTTCGGGCCAGATTATGAAAATGACAGTGACACAATTCATGAGCAGAGGTTCTAAAATGCCTATGTTGAAAATTTGGTGACAATATTCCATAAAGTGTCTGGTTACGAGCGTGCGTTGGCAGATTGCACGCACGCTCATAACGTCTTGCATTTGTAATATTTTCACTCTGGATTTTCACCATTGGCATTTTTCCACACTTCTTGATGAACAGTACAGCTGTCATTTCACATATCCTGCCCAAAATGTGTTTTCGCACTTCCGGCGCAGAATTGAGTGGTCGCTGTGCGAAATCACTTTTTGGGACAGTTTGAGGAAATAACAGTGACGCTGTACATGAGCAGAGGTGCTAAAATGCCTATGTTGAAAATCTGGTGCTGAACGCCCATAAAATGACTGTGTTCCAAGCGTGCGTTGCACATTTCCCACACAGCCTTGTAACTTCGCAAATTTGCAATATTTACATGCCACATTTTCAACACTGGCATTTTTTTTACACCTCCTTATGAACTGTACAGCTGTCATTTTTCACATCCTGCCCAAAATGTTTTCCCGCACTGCACTACCAAAGCCAATGCCTGCGCGACAACATTCGGCATTGACAAATGCTTGTTTGGTATGTACTTCATTGTCTGTCCTTTTCATTTTACCCTAATGATCTGTTTCTATGCTTGTTTCATGGGGGGCTATCTTGTCTAACACTAGTGTCTATGGATTCTTTGTTTTTAATATCCATATCCACCCTTTACAAGGTGGTTTCAAGTTTGTCTTGCCTCAGTTTCTTCATTTGCATTTCCTCTGCTAGTTCTCTATTCAGTGTACATTTCGCACTTGTGAAAGTGCCCAGTTTGTGGCTAGATTCTACCAGCAGATACATATTACAGATATTATATCTGATTTCTAGTTCCCCATTCCATTTTGCCTTGAAATTCTCTATATATTATAATAAAGGAGGCAGTATTGTAGTGGGTAGTATTGCACAGTGGTTTAAGGCTCTGAGCTGCAAACCTGGAGACTTGGGTGTGAATCCCACAGCCCCCACTTGCATACAGTGTGACCCTGAGCAAATCACTTAACTTTCTTGTGCTCCCAAGTCGCACCTGTAAACAAGCTTTCAGCTTAGTGTGTCTCTCCTGGTAAAAAAATGTATATGTATGTCTCACCCTGTGAAACTTTGAAGACCTAGTTTTTGAGGCCTGTTTCCTGGCCTCCCCTGGCTGATACTGGCAGACACATTTGTTTCTGCATGTGGTGCCTCTGCCGTGTGCATGCACTGGTGTCTGCTTTTAAGAGAACAGACAGAAAGTAACATTCAAAGATCCTACAAAGTTCAGATTTTTAAAAGTATTAGGCTTTAAAAGCCCTAAAAGTACTTGATAGGTACTAATAAAAGTGCCCTAGAGCCTGAAATGTACTGCAGTAACCCTTAAGGGCTATCAGAAATCACCCTTAATAACAGCTTTGCCAGACTGCCTGCAGTTTTCCCACTATATGGTATGTACACACAAGGGGGGAGGATATTTTATTTGTTTTTCTCTGCTGTTTTGGGGATAGATATAGATGGATGAGATGATATAGCCACTAATGCCCTGCAGGATATAGAGTCTTGCTACAAATACACAGCCCTAGTTCAAACCGACCTTCCACTGGCATCTGCTTTTATGAGAGCTGGACCAGAGGTGACATCACACTGCTGGTTCGGCAGTTCTACAAAGTCCAAACTTGTAAATGTATCAGGCTTTAAAAAGCCCTAAATGCACATTATAGCTACTAATAGAAGTGCCCTTGATCCTGACATGTGCTGTAGTAACCCTTATAATGACTATTAGAAATTGCCCTTAGTCGCAGCGTTGGCAGCCTGCCTGTAGTTTTCTCACTATATGCTATGTACACACTAAAAGTGTGTGTGTGTGTGTGTGTGTGTATGTGTGATGGGGGAGTATTTTGTTTGTATTTTCTATGGTTTGGGGGATAGATAGAAAAGACGACACAGCCATGAGCACTCTGCAGGATACAGAGTCCTGCTACAAACATACAGCCCTAGTTCCTCAAGCTTGTCTCTTGTGGTTTATGATGTCACAAGGTTCCCTTGCTGGGAACACAGTCTTGTTGTGCAATGCCAGCCATTTTTTTTTTCAATTTGTTGTGCGTATATGCGTTTCCTTGTCAGCCTGCCGCCCAGTTCTTATGGTCCTGAACTAATTATCCCCTCAACCCCATCAAACTAGTACGCTGAGTTTTCTCGTCTACTGGTTCAGTATTTCCTCTTACATGGAACCCTTGACTCCATCCTCCCTTGTTCTGTGAAACATTCAGACCTCGGATAAAGCAGCAACTGTACTATACACTGAGGCTCCATGAGGCATTCATCTCATAATTTGTTTTGAACAAAGCACATTTTTGTATTCATAATGTACCCTGGACTGCCACTCCCTCCTCCTCCTCAGACCATCTTTTTTAGGACTCTTTGCATTAGCATTGCTGGAGATCTAGTTAAGGCCTTCAGCAGCTGTGTAAGTATGGGATAGCCCAGCATGGAACTCTCCCATGCTGCACACAGACCTAAACATCTATTCTTCTAAACTCTAGACCACCTAACCATGGGAATTTTTTGGTCTATAGCTGCCTGTACACTCCTAACCACTATCCTCCCAGGTACCAAGATTGTTGATTCGGGATCATGGTGAAGACAGTTTCAACTGGGCCTTTCATCCATAAAATACAGGACTGGGGGATCAGTTATCAAAGGGGTGCTTGAAGACATTAAATGGGACATGTGGGTACCATTTTACTATAGGACTGGGGGTCAGTTAGGCCCTGTCCACACTACACCTCTGTAACGTTACAGAGTGCCCAAACCGTTACCACAGCAGTTTGCATTTACACCTGTAACATTACAGGAGGCATTTTCGTAACCGTTGTTGAAACCACATATGAGGTGGTTTCAACAACGGTTATGAAACCGGTCCCGCCATGGTAACGTTACCGCATGTAACGTGGAAATGGTCCCCTGCGGACCAAAAGAGCAGCGTGAGCCAGGTCAGGATCGGCACGCCATAACGGCCGCCTGGCTCCTCGATGTGTGACCGGCAGTGCCGGTCCCGTGAACGGGACACCACCGAGGTGTGGACGCACTGCTACACTCCCCGGCCATAACGGATTGCATCCGTTACCGGGCCAGAGCGGTGTAGTATGGATGGGGCCTTAGAAAGGAGGAGGATGGTTTTGAAAAGACAGTGTCTTATCGGGGGAGGGGCTGGCTGGGCACCATATATCTTTAGTAATGTAGAGTATGGGATGACCAGGAAGGGTGGTTGGGGGTGAAAGAAAGTTGACGTGGGTGGCGTTGGCAATGAGACTAGTGCTGGCCTCTCATGGAGCCACAAAACAGTTTTGCAGATCTGCTACAAAACATGGCTTGTGGCGCATAACAAATAACTAGTATTTTGGAACTTGAATACGAATGCATTGCAAGCATTTGCTTGATAGTATTCATGTGTTTATAGCATGTACAATATTCTGATCATAACAGTGCACTGTCCTCTATTTTGATACAGCTCTTTACTGATATTTTTCTCATTTTGTCAACAAATCCACAGTTGGCATCAATCAAACTCAGCTGCACAAAATTCCTTCACATTGTGAATTTCAGAAAGATCTGTTAGTTATTACAGACCAAAATTTCCCCAAAGGCTGCATTTCAGAACAATCTATTATTTATCGGAGAACACATTTGCATGAAAACATAAACTTTCCCCTTCAACTTCATCCAATCCTGTTAGCTGCATCCGCTATGAAGTCATAAACTTCTGCTTATGAATTCACAGCCGCAAGCAGAGGATAGGATTTCAAGGTAGGAAAAGCAGTGGGAACAGATGAGGTCAAAGAGGAAAGAAGCCTGTTTTCATGTACATGTCTTAAACAATAAGTAACGGTCTGTCTTTAAATTCAGATTTCTCAGAATGTTATGAGATTTGAGTCATGATGATACTAACTACTTTTTTTTGCAGAAACTAGCAAATTTCTATTATATGTATCTGTTATACTGATTTGTCTTTCATTTTGATTATTTCTCCTTGATAAATTGTATTTACTGTATTGGCTTTTCCACATACCCTACCCATAGAATGCACCTGGAAACCGAGTTGTTGTCAGCTCAGTATGTCTTTCCTGCTGAAACTTTTGCAATAGATAAATGAATGACTAAGTGACTGTTCTTCCTTAGCTGTATTTTCCACACTCTCGCAGCTGTTTTCCCAGTTTGATGTTAGTTTTGTGGCTTATTCCGGATCTTGATGTACTTTCCTATACTGTTATAACACTGCACTTGTACAATTTCAACCTTATCTAATTTTGCTGTATTTTAATCAATTAATCCTTTTTATTTTTCTCGATTTTTCATGTATGTAACTCTCCCGGGTCGTGCCTGAAAATAGGCAATGCTTGCCCAGTGCACCTACCCGGTCAACAAAAACAAAATAAATTATCTGCATTATCTATGGCTGCTAATGTGCACCTGTCTATTGTGCAAAAGTTGTTGGAAATTGAGCCTTCTGATTGGCTAATGATACTCTAAAAGTGTTAGGCTATTGGCTGGAAAATTTCTTGTATGATAGAACAAATAGAACTTAAACGATAATACATATACTTCAACTGCAAGCTGTCAATCAATGAGTGTGTACTGAATATAGTACCGCACTCACTGAGAGCTCAGTCAGCCGCTGGCTGTGGTGGTGAGTGGTGGGGTGTGCCAGTCGCTGGCTCAGTTTGGGGATGGGGGAGCGGAGTGGTGAGACACTGCCTGCCAGGGTTGGGGTTCACTAGACCACCAATGATGCGTTCATGTGTCATAAGGAGGGCTCAGGGGTTAGGGGGCCACTAGTTAACCAAGGATCTTTATTTATAATAATGGGGAATCGGGGCTGGGGGGGGCGCTAGTTAACCAGGGATATTTATTTATAATAATGGGAAATCGGGGCTGAGGAGGTTGCTAAATCACCTCAGATCTTTGTTAATAATAACAGGGGATTGGGGCTGGGGAGGGTAGACCACGGCACATTGGTGCAGATTGCCCAACTCTCCCAGAGGACACTTTCCAGGTACTTAGACCAGCCAGGGCTGGTTTAAGGGTACTTAGAAATGTGCCCTCAGGGAGAGTTTTGAGAACCCCAGTTGAGGGGATTTGGCAGTCTGCATCTGCCACAAGCCTCTAGCGCCATGCTGCAGCCCATTTTGTGGTGCACAGGTGACACAAGCCCCGTTTTGTGCAGGCAGCCTGCAATTGACACAGGCTGCCTTTGAGAATCACTCCTGCTGCATCTTTTGGTGCAAGGGGCACTTTGTACCATCCTTATGGAACAAGCCCCTTGTGCTATGCTGGGAGCCTTTGAGATTCAGAAACATCACTGCCCCAGGGGCAGCCAACAAACTGATCATCGTGGCACTGCCCAAGGGGCAGTGCCAGTAACCAGTTATCATGGCACTGTCCTATTTATTACAATTTATAAATAAAATATATTTTCTCTCTTACTTTTGTCTTAATTTAGCAATATTAAGAAAAAGGTAATGATTTGTGAAACATCATTCAATGCTCACAACTGAGATTGCTACAAAGCATGAAAAAGTGTCCCTGGTTAAGGTTTGAACCCTTGAAGTCTTGCCCTTTTGTACAGACAGACATACACCTTGAGCCACCAAAATACAGTTTTTATTAGTTTTCCCAAGTTTTGTCTCTACTCAGAATAAAGTGACACATAAAAACAAGCATTTGTCAACACCAAATGTTTGCTTGCTGGTATTAGCATTGGAAATGCAGGAGTTAGACAGATGCGGAGTAGGAATGGCAGTGAAGTATTGAACTTCATGCCAACCCCACCTCCAACCTGCAGAGATGGACAGGCATTAGGGTATGTGTTTGGGTTGTCGCCCATAACGTTCATGCCATTTCACCTCACCCTATCCTGCAGACACCAACAAGTGTTGAGGTGTGCCTTGGGGTGTTCAGCTTTACAGTCACCCCACTTCATAAGGACATACACTGAAATGGGTGCAATATAGGAGAATGGGGTGAACTCTGGGGCCAAAGAGTCCAAGGCACATCTCGATGCCTATCACTGGCTGTAGGGTGGGGTGCTGGGGGTGGAATGGCATGACCATTACAGTCAGCAATCCAAAGGCACACCCCTGATGCCTGTCAGTCTGTACAGAGTGGGATGTTATGGTCAGAAACCCTAATGCCCCGGGCGTTTGTTGGTATTTTCACTACAAATTTTTAACATGGCATTTTTGTGACCCCCACCTCATGAAAGCATTTGGGACCTCTTCTCATGAACAGTGGCACTGTGATTTTGTGAATGTGTCCTGAACTGTGAGTTCCCACAGTTAACGTGCCATTGTGCGCCAGATGTATGAAAACACAGATCGGGCAGGATGTGAAGACTGACAGCTATACCATACATAGGGAGGTGTGACGAGATGGCAATGTTAAAAATCTGTAGTAAAAATATTAAAAATGCTCAAACTTCCAAGCGTACATGGAAACTGCACAATGCATGCACATAACACAGTCATTTAGTGGAATTATTTCACCAAATTTTCAACATAGACATTTTGGGACCTCTGCTCATGAACACTGTCACTATGATTTTCTTAATCTGTACCAAACATTGATTTCCCACAGCAACCGTGCTATTCTGCGCCAGATGTGTAAATGCATATTTCGGGCAGGATGTGAAAAATGACAGCTGTACTGTACATATGGAGGTTTGAAAAAATCAAATCAATTTTATTTATATGGCGCCTTTCAGATTATCAAGGTGCCTTACAAAACAAGTAAAACAGATGCAACATAAAATGCCAATGTTGAAAATCTGGAGTGAAAGTACTACAAATTTGTGAAGTTATGAGGGTGCGTGAAAACTGCACAATGCACGCTTGTAACAAAGTTACCAAATTGTCACCAAATTTCCAACATAGGCATTTTAGGACCTCTGCTCACGAACAGTCACTGAGATTTTACATATGAACATACATACGAACATACAAACATTCAAATCTACCAGCAGCAGAACAGACCAATCGGTCTATTTCAGTCTGCCCGAATGTGCAGCTAGCACCCTAGATTGCAGCTGCCCCAGCCTCCTCCCCCTCAGTTCCTTCCCCGCTTGTCCTAGCCCCTTGACCCCCTGACTCTTCCTCTTGCTTTATCCCACTCCTTCTTAAAGCTATTGACTGTCCTACATGTTACTACCCCCTCTGGCAGCACATTCCAACTGGACACCACCCTCTCAGTGAAGTAGTGTCTCTTCATTTCCCTCTTGAAATGTCCCCCTTCCAACCTTAGTACCTGCCCCCTCGTCTCTCTCTTCCACTCCTCAGTTTAAACACCCCCTCGGTGCTAGTTTATTTACCCCCTCAGGTATTTAAACGCTTCAATCATACCCCATATCCCTCCTCTCCTCCAGTGTGTAGATGTTCCGCTCCTTCAGTCTATCTTCATATTCCTTTCCTTCCATCCCCATTAACATTTTTGTTGCCCTCCTTTGCACCCCCTCCAGTAACTTTATATCTCTCCTCAGGTATGGCCTCCAGTATTGCACACAGTACTCTAGGTGTGGTCTGACCAATGATCTGTAGAGAGACAGGATCACATCCCTGTGTCTGGATGAGAACCCCCTTGCAATGCATCCCAGCATCCTGTTTGCCTTCACTGCTGCTCTCCTGCACTGGGCTGAATTGTTCTTGCTCCCAGTTGCCAACATTCCTAGATCCTTCTCCTCCTCTGTGATCCCCAACCTCACCATCCCTCTTCTGGTTCTTAGCCCTGAAGTGCATCATCTTACATTTCTTTGCATTGAATCCTAGCTGCCACTCCACCGACCATGTCTGTAGTTTGGTTAGGTCCCCCTGCAGTTTTTCCCATCAGTCCTCTTTGTCCACCACTGCCCCCAATTTGGTATCATCTGCGAACAGACTAACCCTACTCCCCACTTCTTGTGCTATATCAGAGATAAAGAGCCCAAATAGCATCAGGTCCAGCACTGACCCCCGCGGCACCCCGCTTGTCACTGCTTCAGGTGCCAAGAGCCCCCACCACCACCACCACCCTCTGCACCCTCTCCTGCAACCAGTTCTCTATCCATTTAGTCAGATTTTTCCCACCTCCACTGCTATCAGCTTCCCCCCAGTCTCCCATGAGGCACTGTATCAAAGGCCTTACTGAAGTCCAAGTACAGGACATGTACCGCATGGCCCTTGTCCAACTCCCTTGTCACCTAGTCATAATACTCTATCAGGTTGGTTTGACAAGACCTCCCTGAGATGAACCCATGTTGCCGGCCATCTTGGAGGCCATTACTCTCTAGGAATGCTACCAGCCTCTGCTTCAGTATTGCCTCCATAAGCTTACCTACCATGGACATGAGACTGACCATCCAACAATTTCCTGGCTCCTCCCTAGGAACACTCTTGTGTATGGGCACCACATGGGCCACCCTCCAGTCCTGGGCACACACCTCATTTCCAGGGAGGTGTGGAACAGATCTGCCAGTGGCTCAGCCAACAGTTTCACCATCTTCCTCAGCAGCCTGAGGTGGATGGCATCAGGACCTGGTGCTTTGTCCACTCTTACTGCCCTCAGCCTCTCTAGCACCCTACTCCCTGTGATCACTTTGTCCATCAAATCCTCCACCCTTTCCCCACTCCCCCAGCCCATCCTGGTAGTGGACCATCCCTCTCCTTAGTGAAAACAGAGCAGAAGTACTCAGTTAGAATTTTCGCTAGCTCCTCACCCTTTTCCACCCAATCTGCTCCCCGCTTTATCCTCACAATATGTTCCTTGCACTTCCTCTTTTCCCTGACATACCTAAAAAAGTCCTTTTCCCCTTCCTTCATGCCTTGTGCTAACCTTAATTCCCTGAAGGCCTTAACTTTTTTCACCCTCCTGGCAACCTCCCTTGACCAACTCCCGTAAGCCTCCTCATCCTCTCTGTTCCCTGTTCTCCTGTACTTCCGGTATGCATCCCTCTATGCCCTCACCCCTTGCAGCACTTTCTTGTTCAGCCAGCATGGTTTCTTGGCTCTGCTCTTCTTACTCCTGGCCCTGGTGCAGGCTACTGTGGCCTCTGTTAGCCCAGTCTTTATGGCTCCCCACTTTTGTTCTGCATCCATCCCTGGCCTTACATCCTGGAGTCTCCCTCGCAATATTGCTGCCATCCTCCCAAATTCCACCCTACTAAAGTCCACCACCTTAGTGCCCATGCCTCCTGTCTCCCTGCCCAGCATGAGAACAAGCCACACTATTTGGTGGTCACTACCCACTAGTGGGTCCTCCATCCTTACCTCCCTCACCACCTCCCCATTTGCCAGTACTAGGTCCAGAGTGCTACAAAGCCTTGTAGGTCCACTTACCAATTGTGTCAGAAGGCTGTCCTGGAATGCATCTAGAAGCATCTGCTCAGCTGGCCCGGTGGGTCAGAGGGTTGAGGTGCTGGACGCCACACCTCACGCCACACCGGTGACCCAGGTTCGGGAATGAGCCTGTGCTATCAGGAGTCAGCAGGTGGGGAAGAGCTCAAGAGTCCATAGGACTGCTCTCTCTTCCTGGGGAGGGTTTTGGGGAAGATATCACTCCTGGAGCAGCCTCTGATGGTGGTCAGAGGTGCCTGGAGGTGCCTGGCAGAGCGATGCTGTGGATGCAATGAGCAGATTTGTGGTATTACGTTGCCTTGCCGGATACACTGTGAGAGGGTCAGGAACTAAAAAAGAGAAGAAAAAAACACTCCTGGGGATAGATGAAGGCACCTCGACCTCCTAGCCCAAACTCCCAAATCCAGACTGACTTCCTCTCCATGGGCCGACTCGTGTGCCTGGCACTTTGCCCTATAGATAGATCGCCCTGGGTGGATAGGGCGGCCCTACCTCCAGAGGGTTCAGATCCGGAGGTGGTGCTGTGTGGCATGAGTGGAGAGGACCTAGAAGTCATGGAGGGAGGTAGAGCCTGGGAGCCCCGAGGATGCTGGAAGGAGTTCTCCAAGTGGCAGAAATAAACAAAAAGTCACAAAAAAAGAAAGGAGCACCTGCTCCCTGGTACTGCTAGTGGCTGGGGTGCTTCAGTCAACCCCTGGTAGGTTAAAATCACCCACTATCACCACACTGCCCCTTCTACACACCCTCCTTATCTGCTCTGTCAACTCCCCATCCAGTTCCCCGGATTGGGCTGGTGGTCTGCACACCACTCCCAGCCTCAGCTTTCTGCTCTTGGAGTCCAGAAGCAGCACCCAAAGCACCTCTGTCCTCTCCTCTTCTCCCTCGTCCCTTATGTATTTGATCCCTTCCCTCACATAGAGTGCAACCCCCCAACCCCACCCGTCCCTGCTGTATATCCTGTATCCTGGGATTGCCAAGTCCCAATCATGGTACCTCTGTGGCCCAAGTCTCTGTCACTGCAGCAATGTCCACCTTCCCTGTGAAAGTAGCACCTGAAGCTCTGCAATTTGCTCCCCAAGCTTCTTGCATTGAGAGAGACCACCTTCTACCATGCCCTTCCTTCACCTCACTCCTCCCTTGGCCTGTCCCCCCTCCCAGTAATGTCCTTGCCTTTCTCCTGTTATTCTTACGGGTGGTGGTGCCTTCTGTGTTACACACACAGCACTGTGCCCACCCCCTCCCAGGTACTACGCCTCCACCTTTACCTATATCTAGGAGGGTGAGCTCATTAGGCTCCCTGTCCGGTCCTTTTTACCATCCTCAGTCTTTTGGCACTCCCCCCACTAGTTTAAGTCCACTTTAGTAGAGATATACTCCTCTAATCCCACCTTTAATATGCCCCTCCCCCGCTCAAGTGTAGACAGTCCCCCACGTATAACTCACTACCCAGTAAGTCACTAACCCATAATTTGTGGTGTGGCACCAATCCCTCAGCCACTCATTGAACTCATCGATCCTACCCTTCCTCCCCATGCTTGCACATGGTACCAGGAGTACTTTCGAGAATGCCACTGACTCCCCCACCCCCATCACACTGCCTGCCCAACTTCTAGTACCTTCCCCTCACTACTTCCACAGTCTCCCCTGCCAAGTCATTTGTACCCACATGCAGCACTAAATGAGGTTTCTTCCTCCACCTTGCTGCACATTTGAGCAGTGCCTGCCCTGCCCCTCCTGCAGTCAACCCGGGGGTAGCTTCAACCCAAATACGGCTGTGCTTTCCTCCCTTCTGCCCCATCTCACCCCTTTCATTATAGAATCCCCCAGGATGAGTACCCCCCGTCCCTTACCCCCTTTTCCTTCTAAGGCCCCTTCCACCACCCCAATATTCGATCTCTCTGCCCTCACCCTGCCAGCTGCACCCTCTGTGGCTTCCTTATCTGCACCCCCTACTTCTGCCTCACCCCTTTTCTCTGCCTTATTCCTCCCATCCACCTTGAACCCCTTCCCAGCCTGACTACTTCCTACTGGGCTTCCCATGTTGACCTCCCCATCTCCCCTGCTGATTTCCAGTCCCTCTCCTATCCCTGTTGTTGTCAATTTAGAGCCCCTATTCTCTTCTACCCCAATAGTGATGCCCCTTCCATCCTTCTCCCTTCCCATAGCCTTCTCTCCTCCAGTCACCCCCCTCCTTCATTACTAGCCCCCTTCTACCCTTTTGTCCTCGTTATCTCTTACCCTACCTGTTGCCATCTCTCTTATGCCCTGCTTGTCCTCCTCCCTTTCAGTATGTTCCTGCTCCCCCTCTCTGTCCCATAGCAGAGGCTCAAATCTATTCCTAGTCGATACCCCTCCTACGCTCTTTCCCTATCAGTTCCCCCCACTTGTTCCCCTCCATGCCCCGTCCCACCCCTGGTCCCTCCCTACCCGTAACCATTTGCTCTTTCCCCTGCTACTCCTTGTGGTCTCTTCCTCCCCCATCAGGAGGCCCCCCTCTCACCTCGGACACCCCCTCCCTTGTCCTCTGTTTTCTGCTAGTGCCTCTGACACTGGGGTCGGTTTCAGTCCCCAGTTGTTCTCCCCCGTCCCCCCTTGCCATCCCTATCCCCCCCAGACAGGATGCCTACCATTCTCATCTGCCCTGCCACTTAGACTCCTCCCTAACCTCCACAGTTCCTCCCTAAAACTAGCCAGTCATCTACAGACCATACACCCCTTCCCCATCCTCCAAGCCCAGACCAGGATTATGGGAGACCCTCACTCTGTACACCCCACCACCCTTCCAAAGATGCCCGCCCTATTGACATGTGGCACCTGCCCCATTTTGGCCCCCATCTTATGTTACAGGCTCTTACTCCCGGTTTCTGTACCCTACTACAACTGTTATAGGGCCTTTTTACTCAAATTCCTGTTCCTCCCCCCACACTAGTCCCCCTACCTTGCCCTCTTGCAAGGGTTAATTCAGTCTCAAATCTCATCCATTAGATACTGCATTACTGTAGCAATCCTAAAGCCTCCTTGTCCATTTTCACCCCTCAGCTACCATACTTTTTGTTCTCAGTCCTCATAGTTTCACTTAGCCCCGTTAGAAATCGTATTGCACTCCAAGTATTACTCAACTCAGTTAGAGAAATAAACAGAAAAAATAAATATGTATTATTACAGCAGTCCTAACAGTGTAGCTCAGTACTTAGCTCAGTTAGAGAAATAAAGAGAACAACTAAATCTGTATTACTACAGCAATCCTAAAAGTATCCAATCATTGCTTTGTCTCCACCCTAGAGACCCTGCTGTAATATAGGACCACACAGGACCCTAGGCGGCTGGGTGGGCAACTCTAAAGTCCCGACAGAGCTCCATTGAGCTCACCCACTCCTCCTCTCTCATTCGCTCACTCATTCTGTTTCTCCTGGCGCTGCAGGTTGCCCTTTTATACGGGGCTCCTGCCTGTAGTAGTGCCTTTTTCTACCCACAAAGAAATCTGCAACAGTCCCGACAGATCTCTGTTGAGCTTGCTCACTCCCTCTCTCTCACTTGCTCGTCCTGTTTCTCCTGGCACTGCAGCCTGCCCTTTTGTACTGGGATCCTGCCTGCATTGGTGCCTTTTTCTGCCCATAAAGAAATCTGCAGCAGTCCCGACAGAGCTCCGTTGAGCTTGCTAACTCCCCCTCTGTCACTTGCTTGGTCTTAATCTGTCCCAAACACTGATTTCCTACTGTGATCGAGCTATTCTGCGCCGGAAGTGCAAAAACACATTTCAGCCAGGATGTGAAAAATGACAGCTATACTGTTCATAAGAGGGTGTGAAAAAATGCCAGTGTTGAAAATCTGGCGTGAAAGTATTGCAAATTTGCGAAGTTACAAGAGTGCGTGGAAACTGTGCAACACACACTTGTAACACAGTCATTTTATGGACTTTCTTCACCAAATTTTCAAGAGAGGCATTTTAGGACCTCTGCTCATGAACAGTGTCACTGCCATTTTTTAAATATGTCCCGAAAACTGATTTCCCACAGCGACCACACTATTCTGTGCTGGCAGTACGAAAACACATTTTGGCCAGGATGTGTAAAATGATAGCTATACTGTTCGTAAGGAGGTATAGAAAAATGGCAATGTTGAAAATTTGGAGTGAAAATATTGTAGATTTGCAAAGTCATGAGCGTACGTGGAAACTGCACAATGCATGCTCATAAAACAATAATTTTTGGATTTTTTTCACCAGATTTGCAACATAGGCTTTTTAAGAAAATACTATATCAGACATGCGCCCCTTTTGGCGACAGATTGGTTGCAGCACGGGCAGGCACAGAGATGAGTTGCTTCCTTTTAGGATTCACTGCATGCCACAGACGCATACTGATGAGTCCTGGCAGGACGCAAACACGGGGTTCATGTCTCTGTTAGCACCCTTGCAAACTGTGTGAGAGGCCTTCGGCACCATGCAATTCTGCTTAAAGTTGGACCAGCATAACATTCTGTGGTGATTTGCATATGCAGCCCATGATGCTTTTGCATTGTGGGGCTATGTGTGATGTTGTATTTTCTTGAAACTTGGCTTCCCAGCCAAATGCCCTTTGGGGTAACCCTTGCCTCAGTGTTTGCGCACAGAGGTTCTTTGTCTTTTAAATAGGCTTTTTGACAGACCACCTCACAAACAGTGGCACTGTTGTTTCGTTAATCAGTCCCGAAAGGTGATTCCACGCAGTGACTGCAAAATCACCTTTCAGGACCGAATAACACCATGACAGTGACTGAATTCATGAGGAGGGGTCGGTCCCAATAACCCCATGTTGAAAATTTGTTGCCAAAATTCCCAAAAGTGCCCGAGATATGCACTAAAGTTGAAAAAAAAAACTATTTATGCCATTATACAGTTTACCAGCATTTTTCAGTTTGCGGTCGGCTTTGAAGAGTGCAGATGTGTTCCCAGTCCACCGAAGATTATCACGCCAGGCTCCAGACGTAAGTATGGGGTGAGGGGTGTCAGGAGATGGGGTACGTAGAGGGACGGTGCAAGTTGAGGGAAGGGCACTGGACATATCGAGGGACCATTTTCTCATTTTACAGGTAAAAAAAAACAAAAGACACTGAGGGTCAGTTTTCTTCTTTCGCAGGTGTGTTTGGTACACTGGGGTGGGCTCCCAGTGTGCCACCTGTATTTGTAGGAGGGACCAAAGCTGAAGGAACTGGGCCCCTGTCCAGCACAGAAATGGGTGGGGGCGCATGATGCCGAGGGGATTGGAGCACCCTCGACACAACAGAAATTGGGGTGGGATTATGCCGACGGGAAGTGGGCCCCTCGTCGGCAAATTGAACTGGGAAGGAGAGGCTGAAGCAGATGGGGATTGGGCCTCCCGTTGGCAAAGAAAGACTGTTGGGGAGGCACATGATGCTGAGGGGGACTGGGCACTCCTTCGGCACACAACAGAAACTGGGGGGATGGGGACATTATGCCGACGGGGAGTGGGCTCCCCCTTCAGCAAATGAAGTGGGCCTGGGCATGCTGACAGGGGGATTGGGCCCCCCTCATTAGCTTTCATGGGACTCTGAGCCAGCCACATAGAGCCGCCATGTTCCTGGTAATGTTACACCAGACAAGGTACTTCCCTACAATGATGGGTCGCTCCCTCATTGCAGCAGAATTGCTGACACTGCAATGACGAGGCAGCCCCTCATTGCAGCAGCCAAATCGTTTCAAGTTGGTGGCACTTCTGCAGAACCAGTGTCATCAGGACACTGGGCCTGCATTGGGTACACACCGCCAAGCCCACAAATGCAGTGCTGGCATTGGCCACCACACTGCCACACCTCCACAACCCTCTTCTTTTCTAAGCTGCCGCATAATGTTTCTTGCACATGCGCACATAAAAATATCCCTGCTTAAGGACTGAACCCTTGACTTTTGGATGTTTTGCATGCTGACATACATATTGAGCCACAGAAGCACAGTGAATTTAGATAGGATTTCAAAATGTAGCCACTACTCCATATCTATCCTTCAGAAAAAGGAAATGTTTCCCTGGTTAAGGTTTGAATCCTTGACCCATGGAGATCTGTAACAGGCTGACATACCTACTGAGCCACTGAGCCACACTGAAGTTTTACAGGATCTTTAAGTCTAGTCATACTACTCCATAGTTCTCCTTCAGAAAAAGCAAATTAGTAAAGTTGGTCACACTAACATCACAACAATAACACTGTCCTCTGAAATGTTCAACTTTTTGTCAGGTTTGTATGCCATGAAATCCACTCCCCCCCCCCGCCACACCAAAAAAAAAAAAAAAAAAAACTGGTTCTATAACTGCAAATCTCTATCTGACCTTGGAAACACGGGGGAGGGCAATATATTCAAAGACAAGCAGTACACATTATTGGGGGGAGCATTTCCATAACATTCTCATCTACACTTAAAACCCTCAATTCCTCAGACTTGCACCAATCAGATGTGTGGCATGTAACAGCTACAGGTTGCTGCCCTGGGGGAAGGGGACAAAATCCACCAATAAGGATAGGTGGGAGGCGGAACGCGAGTGTACTGTCCTGGGGGCAGCACTGCCAGTGGGTGAAATCCACCAATAGGAGTATGCTGGAGGAGGAGCTAAAGGGTGCTGCCCCGAGAACAGCATTACGGGAACAAATCACACTCGAGCATTATGAACCCACTGCCCTATAATGGAGGAGTCTAAGAAGTGTGGCTGAGGCAGTGCTGTCAGACTCTAACACACAAAGTTGACTATGTGCAACTTGAGCACCTCCTGAGGTGAGTAGGGGATGGTCTTGGGCCTCATAGATGGCCATGCAATGTCCAGACCCCCAGGTCAACTACAGCATTGGACACTGCTAGTCAGTGGGTGGTGGGTGATATTTCAAAAAAAGAGCAAAAATCCATGTTTGATAGATGCTGCTGCCTCTCCTCCCTCACAACACCAACCCCAGTGTACCTGTCCTATCTCCTTCCTACTGGATCTTCAATGATAGAGTTTCAAATACCTAAACACATTGGGTTGCTAGGAACTACCCACAGAGAGTGTCTTCTGCAGGATAAGAAAACAATTGAAGAGCACATAGGGCAGTCACTGAGGCTTTTCTGCTGGTGTTGAGATCACTGGGCAACCGAGTCCCAAAGGTGATGGTGCAAGGACCAGGGAGGTCAGCGGGTAGATGGTCCAAATGGCTGAAGTTTAGGATATATGGGAAGACTATTATGAGGATGGAAAAAAAAGTAAAAAATATTAAGAAATATCTGGCTTTATCTTTCAATCTTCTGTAGGTGCATTTATTGACATAAGCTTTGAAGAACAAGCCACAGGAGATACAGCATCTCGTTTATCAAGCGAGCGTACTTCCAGCTAGAGAATGCTTTGAATATGAATATATCCCATACAGCTGTGGTGTTGTGAAAGAGGTATAAAGACACTGGCCATGCAGTGCATAATGCAGGTACTGTATCGTGTTGTCTGTTATATGGAGCAGTTTAAAATCGTGTGATGTGAGCAAAAGCAGGTTCTGTGGACAGGTACTAAATTAAATGGACCGTGCATGATGCCTCTGTTGAAATTAAATATTTATTTGATTGCCGTGTGTCAAACTTCATCATCCGTGCTGGCCGAGATGTACAACAGTGCTAAACGCCATCTTGCAAGCACAAAGCTATTGTGTTATGAGAGACCGCACCACAGAGCACATTTCAAATCTCATTCAATATGAAGAGTTGATGCCAAAACATATGGTTCTTTTTTTTTTATGAGAAATCGATAGCAGAGACACCAACAGTAAATTCCTTAATGCAATTCCAGGATTCTGGAAACAAGCACAGCAGATGGCAGAGCCATGACAGGTCAGGCCACGATATTCTTTTTTCCACTTTTTGTTTTAATTTTTTAAATAGGTGCAGTACAGGAGAAAAAACAGAAGCAAGAAAAAAAAAAGAATACAAACAATTTCATATTGCAGATTATCTGCACACTTTCTATATATTAGGATACGTGGCAAAAACTAGGACAGAGGGACAGCATAATTAAATAGTATTATATTTCCTAAAATCCTGTTTTCTATCTATTGGTTCAAAAAGAACTCTTTAAAAGACAACCTTAGGAAGAAAGAAGTGCATCCACTACGTCCATATACTGCCTAGGTCATCTTCTTATCTGCTACATAGATGTGAGGGAGGGGTGCTTCCACTCCACCACTGCGTCTCATACTGTAGATATTAAATAAGCTGAACCATACACTACATAAGAGAAGATGCAATAATTTGGGTAGCAAATCCACGAAGATAAAAATAGCTTTTGTACAGTATAACCACAAAGGGTTTCGACTGTCTCAGGCAGGCGATAAAAAAGAAGAAAAGTTATGAGCGGAATCTTCAAAGTGACAGTTAGTAAATCAAAATGAAGATATATAACAGAAACAAGAATTGTATTAGCCCCTCACAGCCCACTACTCAGCAACTCTTCACTGTCACCCCTGTTCCCCGGGCTACCAGAAGCTCCACTAAAGCCTCCTTTCTTATCCCATTTTGCAGAACAGCTCATGGCCAGCGTGCTTTTTTTTTTTACTCTCTTTTTATCCCACCACCTCTTTCTACCCTCAGCTCTCTCCACTCAATCAGAGCTCTCAATACTCCAAGCGTTGCGACCTACCAGACTTCAAGGTCTGCCCCAGAGTACCTCAGCTCAACTCCCCTTATGCCCTTGATGCCCAGATTACCCCCCCCCAGGCAGGTTGAGGAAAGGTTCTCCTTACCTCCCCAAGTGTTCTCAGGAGAGGGCTTTGTACAACAGAGTCTACCCTGATGTTTTTGGTGGTGGCACGCTTGCTGCTGGATAGATCATCACCTAGGAGAGGTGAAGGATTTTTCCTCCGATCCCTTGTATTACCCAATTCCCTGAGACGCTGGTGCAGAGAGTCAACGTGCAGACGCACGCTCTTCTCAAGCACCTAACAGCGTTCCCCCCTCCCCGGCTCCAGTAAGCAAAACTGCCATGCCCCTCAAAAGCTGGTGCATCCACCTGCTTTCTCAGGACATTGGGCGCTATATAGCACCCCTGGTATCCCACCCTGAGGGGTGAGAGCATCCGTTGGGATGCTCCATCCCCCTTCCCCAACCGACCCCGCCGACCCGAGTCCATTCTCAAATCCAGGTCGCCGGTGTAGTGCAAGATGTGACGTCCAGTGCCTCAACCCTCAGCACCACCGGGCCGGCTGACAGCGTGCTTTTATGTGCAGGGCTACTCTCTGGTTAAATAGTCTACCTTGCGAGGTTCTCTCTGAAAATAAAATAAGCCCATTTAAAATTAAACTCCGGCAACACCTACTATCTTTAAACAGCTGTGACTGTTCCTAGCACCGTTACCCCTCTCTCCATGTGTATCCTCCACTAAGTTCCCTTTTCTTGACTTTCCCCTGACATTAACTTTCCTCTGTCTCCTCTCTGCCTCCCTACCCTCCACTATCCCTGTCTCCTTCTTTGCCCTCCCAGCTAATTCTCTCTCTCTCCCCCCTTCTCTCTACCTCATACAGCTTCCTCCTATCTCCTCCTCCTTCCAAAAATCTACATATAGGTTCCCCCAGTCCCCCCTTCCCCAGTTACCTGCTACCTCCCTCCTTAATGTGTCACAAGGTCCCATGGACTGCCTCTCCTCTTATCTATGTCCTCTTGACCTGCTTCTCTTTTTCACTGTGTCTCCCCTAACTATTGTTTTATAGTGTCTGGTATGTACCAACTAGCATTTGCTTGCATAACCCTGTATTATGTCTCTCTGTTAGTGTTCATTCTGTATCTTGCACTATTTTTTATTGTATTCTAGCACTGTAATCATCTTGTAAACTTGCACTGTAACACTTTATTAATCTTCCAATGCGGAGCTTTTGTAAATGAGTCTCTGACTCAAAGGTTTATAATTCCGATATCTTCAATAAATAAATAAATATTATATTATATATTCTAATGTTAAAGGAACACTGTCAATCCCCGTAAGTCTCAAAATGTCCCGAGTTTCAAAAACACATTTTATGATTGGTCACATTCTGTAGAGATTGTTTATGTAAATGGTAGTTTGGTTCTGATTCTTTTTTTCTTTTAACAAGTGAAAAACAGACTGCCCACCGTACTGGTTACTACACAAAAACATGTTTGTTTACTAGGGCTGGGAATTGGTTCAGGTCAAACATTTGGGCCATTTGGGTTTGGCAATGCTTGGAAATAAACCTCCGAACTGGGCTTCACTGCCAAAACCCAAAAAGTCCCCAACAGAAAACTACAGTCCTCTTCCACAAAACACGTGTGCTGAAGAAAGTGAAAAACATATAGCTAGCAGTGGCACTGTGTGAGGGGAAGTGGGGGTGGGGGGTAGACACTGGAACAGAACTATGTCACTGATGTGGGCAGGTAGCAGGCTGGCAAGCAACCAGTGAAGGTATGGGTGAAGCAGGACTGACAGCAGAGCAGCAGCCAGGAAGGAAGGCTGTACCTGAAGGTGGGTCAGTCTGGCTCCTCCTTAGTGTGAGTGCACACTGTGTGGTCAAGACAGTTGACACGGATACTCTCCAAAATTGCTCCTGATCCTCCTCTGCAGTGTGTGTGTGCATACTCAGCTGCCAACAAGTAGGGGAGCCATGCACATGTACTAGCAGCTGTCCAATCACAGTGCTTGTCTCTTTGCCCACTATTGCTGTAAGGTGTACCATGATTGAACCATGCAGGATGATGTTATGTGGCTTTAGAAACCCCTCACATCAGTGCAGCAGGGTCAGAGGTGAGCAGTATAGCAGGCAGGCACTTGACTGAGAGACAGCGACACATAGTCATCGTGTAGCTCAAGTTGCAGCACTTGAGAAAAAAAGACTAGAAGAGACAGATATGCCTTGTGCAGCTTTCAGAGCAGGCAGGATTAGAGAAAACTTGACAAGTTGAAATATAAAAAGCATAGTAGACTGCAGAGCAATATGTGTAAATACATATATATATAGATAGAGAGAGAGCAATATGTGTAAATACATATATATATATATATATATATATATACATTTATATTATATATATATATATATATATATATATAGTATAGAGAGAGATTTTTTAAAATCTATCCAGCGCTTGAAGTGAACAAAAAAAACACAACAAAAAAATAAAACAGGGCAACACAGAAGCAGTTGTTTGAGGTGGTAGGAGAGGGAGGTGACAGCCAGGGGCTGTATCTGATTCCCCAGAGTCTAATATATATGAGATATGCCATGGGCTGACTAAAAATATCACATTTATTGTTATCTGCGTGGTTTGACCTCTAAGGCCTCATGAGTGGCAAAGCCCAATTTTGTGCTTAGGGAAGGGACATTGGTGCCTATGTATGAATGGGCAGAAAGTACACACCAGTGGGGCGTCCCCCACCCTCATAGCTCTGCACCCACAGTCAGGTGCACACATGCCAGTATTCACAAATGGCTGCCTCCTGTCCGCGGCTCACCCACTCCCGTTGCAGAGTAACATGCAGGGCAACTGCAGGCGGAGTAATCAGATGCCCATCCTGGGTCCCAAGGTGGATCACTTGCACAGTGAGGCGCGGGTCTAGATGTGTGAATAACAACTGCAGGCACCTGGACCCACACGGATAGTCCCTGTCCTCCAGTTGGCCCCACCCGGACAAGCCCATGTCACCAAGTGCCCTCTCAGTGCACAGATGGACCCCCAGTAGTAGGACCCCTGCCCCGTATGCCACCCCTGCCACACAAGGGTGCCCCATCCACATCAGTGTGTTGCAACCACCCTCTCACCACACATCACTGACCCATCCCCAGCCATCTGTAGGCACCCCCACCACCACATAGCTGTGCCCTGACCCCATCACTGTGCAGGAACCCCCTCCCCTGCTACATATCTGTGCATTATCCCAATATTGTAGTACCCCCCGGCAAGTCAGGGCCCCGTTCCCGAGGTAGTTGAACCCTCTCAACAAGTGCCCAATGTGAATGGCCCAGCACAGTGCATATCATCCTGAACACCCCCCCAACTGACCCCTGATCCCGGCACCCCCGTCCCACGTTGATGGTCAGTGGTCTCTACACCCCACCCCCGTAGTACCAACATCACCCTCCCACCCCCTGTACCTGCTAGTTGGTGCCGTGATTCTGGATGGCCAGTGGCACAGCCCTCCTCACACCATCTCAGCCACCATCCATCCAACTGATGCTGGGAACATGACTCTATATATAAGCAGCATGCTCCCAGCATCCATTGGATGGTCGGCGGCTGATGAGGTGTGTGGAGGGCTTTGCCGCTAGCTGTTCCCAGCCGTGGCACCAATGGGGAGTTATGGAGGATGGAAGGTGATGTTGTTGGTGCTGAGGGAGGTGGGGGGACCACTGACTACCAATGAAGGAGCAGGGGATTCAGGATCAGGGCCAGGGGTGGGTTGGGGTTAGTGGTATTGGGTTGTGTCCCAGGCATGGAAACCCTGGCTGGGGGGGGCACTAATATGGGAATGGGGCTGTCATGTGTGGGGGTGGGATGTTAGTCCCACTAGGGGGTGGGGGCCACAGGCCACCCTTCGTGTCGCTGAGGGTCCAGGTTCTAGGGTGTGTGCACTGGGGAAATACATAGTTATGCATATTGCACAGATTGCACCAGAACTGGCATACTGAGCTTCATCAGCTCATTGCCTGATGCATCCTGGGGACTGCTCTTCTGTGTGTGCTGGAGGGCTGCCATGTAATTCACCAGTGACAGGGTCCGACAAGTGTCTGAAGTGCGCATTGTCCACTATGGGACAGGGCAGTCAAGTGTGGGGGGGGTGGGTCTGCCGTGCAGCTACAGGGACAGGCAGCAGTATGGGTAGGGGGGCTGACCTACGGGCATGGGTCCCAATGCATTTGGGTGGGCTACATGTCTGCCACTGGGGCCGGCCAGGGGTCCTGTGAGAGCAGTACTGGGTGTATACTGTGGTTATTGCAGGGTCCACCCTGGCGTAACCTACACCCTACTATACCCCCCTGCGGGCAGCACTACACACCTTTGTGAATGGCATGTAGTGTTGGCATGCCCCCTGCCCATCCCTGGCGCACTGCTATCCATGTGGCTGGGAATTGAGCATGTAACTGTCTTGCACCCAATTAGTGAATGCTGCAGGGGGTCCATGGGACCCAGCTCCACGGCATTCATGTGTATCAATACCTACGCACCCAGTTTCCTTGGTGCTTAAGCATTGTACATAGGGCCCTTTAGCAGAGCCAACCTCAACATTTAAAATCCTGCCCTGTGTGTTCACTTCTAATACTGCATGATTTATTTCAATTTTATTAACATGGTGAGTGCAGTAAATATAAAATGCCTAGTGTCAGGCACAACCCACGAGAGCGCAAGTTAATAACACCTTTGCAGCTAACATAGGTACAGCATTACATACAGTGCATCTGAATAAAAGAAAAGAAGCTTGAATTATCAATGCACAGTACAAAAGAGGAACAGCATATGGACATCGGGTACAATACAAGAGCAGCCACTAGGGACAGTTAACTGGTTATCTTTAAGTCGTTGGCTACTGCACTGCCTGTTGTTCTTTAACTGTGTATTCTATTGTTCATGCCTTACTTTTCCTATTGATGCATCTTCCTTTATAACCTGCTCATTGTGTCACCACCTGACCTATAAAGCCCTGCATGGCTGGTGACCAGACTATCTGCAAGACCTCCTGGTTCCTCACTGCCCAGTTTGCTCTCTCCGTTCCTGCAAGGGATGCCTCTTGGTGATCCCAAGGGCTAGGTTGTGGCAGTCAGGAGATTGTGATTTCCCCATTGCCATGCCAGCTCTGTGGAATTCACTGCCAGGTTACTTGAGAGAGGCACCCTGAGTGGAAACCTTTAAAAGGGGTCTCAAGACATTTTTATTTAACCAGGCATTTAATCTAACATAATTTTTGGAAGTTTTTATGCTTTTACTGAATGTCTTGTCATATTGTGGTAGATTGTGATTCTAGGTTTTTATATGCTCTGTAATGTGATTATGAATATGCTTATGTTGGACCTGTTTTTATTTGAAATCGTACAGTGCTCTGAGGAAGGGGAACTTTATAAATAAAGTATCTATCTGTCTGTCTGTCTATCAATCTATCTATCCTGTGTCATACCTGGAAATTGGCATGAAGTTGTCTAGTGTGCTTACCTGTTCAATAAAAATGAAATAAATACTTTCACAGGTCACAACAGTAATGAGTTAAGAGGGGGTGTTACAAATAGTCACAAGAAGGGAGTTCCAAAATTTTGGAACCAAGGAAGAAACTACCAGTTTTCCCATCTTTGTTGTACAGTTAGTAACACATAGCAGGAACTTGTCAGTAGACCTAAGAAGGTACACCCGGGGAGGGTACTGAAACAACGCAGCAAGGAAAAGAGGAACTGGAGACCTGAGGAGCTTATCAATAAAACAGCCAAGGATGTACAAACGCACAGTTGAGGGAAATAGCCAGTCCAAAATCAAATAAAACACACAGTGATGTGTAAGATGGCTTGTGGCCAAGGCAAAGTGACAAATGTTATTGTATGCAGCATCCCATTTAGTCATGTTCCTCTTCATGGAGATAATAAAATATTAGAGACCATAATTCAGTTGGGTTTCAAGGTGAAGGCATGCCTGACCTGTTGGCTAGGCTAGTTTAGAGAGTACAGATCTTTGGGTAAATAAACAATTGGATATTGTTTTTATTGTGCTTCAAAGTGTGGGTCTGGTTGCAATTTGTATTTTGGACCCTATGCATTAAGCCTATGCACCATGTATATACAACACATAGGCTTCCATATGTCTCTCTGCTGCACATCAGGGGTCCAGTCAGAGCCCAGCAACATTCACAAAGGAGTATGTGCCTCTTCAGCATCAAATCCCCTGTCTGTTCAAGCCACTATGTGCCTGAATGGAAAAGGGGTGTAGTGGGGTGGGGCCAGACCTTGCGCCATTCATGAAGACATGGAAGCCATCAGCAGAGATGCAGGCTATGACCACTGTCACCCTGCTGTAGCTGCTACACACCCCCTCCAGCATTTGGTCAGTGGCCTGGCAACTGGCAGGTAACCACCCCATATCACAGCCACAAGCTATCCTGGCATACTGCAACAGCTGCAAGCTACTGACCATCACCTGCCTGCAGGAAACAGGGCCCAGACAGTACCAGGCTGTACTGATACCCATAACCCCCTGCTCTGCATGGAGCAGGAGATCTACTAATTTGGAGGTGCAAGCATCCAATTGGATGCTTACCAGCATCCTCAGCTCTGCCTATGTCCCCAGTCACAGCCACACCCCTACACACTTGGGGGGTGGGATCATGAATGGGTGGCCAAGGTTCATGCATGGCACACAGTGCATGCCTGCATGCAGGAGTGCAGGGGCATGTTCCAGGTATATGCCTTGGGCGTGTACCTGGCCCAGAATAATGCATAGGGCACTTTGTGTGCAAAAACATTTTTTTTAATTACCGTTTACTGCAGTATAGTAATTGTATCAGACTGATTTTGCTACACTCAACGGATGGACGTCATAAAAGAGATTTACCACATGGAGGAATTTACTTTCCAGGTCAACCACCAGGTTCCCAGTTTTACAGGCAGATGGTCCCAATGGACCCTATTTCTCAACGGCCGGGATCCCAATGTCACATCCTTTTCTCATACTGCCTGAACTGCCCCTAACCATACATGCTGACTCTTGTACTAGTCCTACACAAGTAGGATCTGTAAAATGCTATTGTGATTTACTGTGTATAATGAAATGTGTGGCTGCTTGAAGACAGCATATTTCTGTGCACTGTATTCTATACCAAAGTTGTTCAATAAACTTGAAATTTAAAAAAGACAGATTTTGCTGACTTCCAGGCTGACATTTGCTATAACCAAAAATCCTAGCATCCCTGCAGCTTACATCAGAGCAGGGCTGCAACAGTGGGAGATTCATTAGCCTGCAGAGCATGACAG
This sequence comes from Neoceratodus forsteri, assembly GCA_016271365.2. Classification (NCBI taxonomy): domain Eukaryota; kingdom Metazoa; phylum Chordata; order Ceratodontiformes; family Ceratodontidae; genus Neoceratodus; species Neoceratodus forsteri. Next base: position 68,023,552 of record CM028138.1, on the reverse strand, counting down.
AGTTTGGATAACCTCTGAGGTTTTGTTTGCTGAACCTGGTATCCTCCCACAGCTAAGTACAGTCACTGAGAACTGTACTTGGCCCCGGGAGAACAGCAGGATGGACAAACATCTGATCAGAGCTCAAATGTCAACTTGGAAGACAAGAAAATTAATCTAATACAATTCATGTCAGTGTGGAAGACAAAATCAGTCTGATACAATCTACTATACTGCGGCAAATAGTAAGTAAAAAAAATGTTTCTGGACACAAAGTGCAATTTGATACCAGCCCAACACTTGAGTGTGGGGCTTTTAGTGCTGACTTTTCCCTTTTAAATATAAAATGTTTTAGTGAAAGAAAGCTTTTTTTTTTTATCAAACTCTGCAAACACATTTGTATTTCCCATTGAAATACACTACCAGCCTTGCCAGTAAAGATATGCATCCTTCACCATACAAGAACTCTGTTGTATTCTTTTCACTAGTAGTAAGCAAAATAAAATTGAAAAAAAATCTGGGGAAAAATTTGATTGGTTTGAATTGAAATATACCACACGTTTCTACCTGGGATGACAAGGGGATTAGACAAGTAGAACATGTAATGAATACAAATGAAATTTTGTCCATTAATGATCTTGTGTTAAAATACAAAGTAGGCCAGGCAGAATTTATATGATATCAGCAGATTAAGCACATTCTATCAAGTGCTTTTACAGCAACGAGCATACACCAAATGAAGATTTCCAGATTTTTATATTTCATTACTCTCAGCAATTGTAAGCACCCTGTACACCTAAGATATACAGTAACTTTTTGAATGCAACTGTAAATCAAGAAGCAGATAAGGTCAGAGAAAAATGACACCGAGAAATGAACATGAACAATGACAAACAATACATGGCACCAGACATGGAACAATATACACGCGCTACATAAATGTGATCATCGTAAACTTATACAATAAACGTGTTCATCATAATCTTAAACGTACACAATAAATGTGATCATCATAAACTTATACAATAAATGGGATTGTCAAACTTATACAATAAACGTGTTCATCATAATCTTAAACTTACACAATAAATGTGATCATCATAAACGTATACAATAAACGTGTTCATCATAATCTTAAATGTACAAAATAATTGTGATCATCATAAACTTGTACAATAAACGTGTTCATCATAATCTTAAACTTACACAATAAATGTGATCATCATAAACTTATACAATAAATGGGATTGTCATAAACTTATACAATAAACGTGTTCATCATAATCTTAAACTTACACAATAAATGTGATCATCATAAACTTATACAATAAATGGGATTGTCATAAACTTATACAATAAACGTGTTCATCATAATCTTAAACTTACGCAATAATTGCGATCATCATAAACGTATACAATAAACGTGTTCATCATAATCTTAAATGTACAAAATAATTGTGATCATCATAAACTTGTACAATAAACGTGTTCATCATAATCTTAAACTTACACAATAAATGTGATCATCATAAACTTATACAATAAATGGGATTGTCAAAAACTTATACAATAAACGTGTTCATCATAATCTTAAACTTACGCAATAAGTGTGATCATCATAAACTTATACAATAAATGGGATTGTCAAACTTATACAATAAACGTGTTCATCATAATCTTAAACTTACACAATAAATGTGATCATCATAAACTTATTCAATAAATGGGATTGTCAAACTTATACAATAAAAGTGTTCATCATAATCTTAAATTTACGCAATAATTGTGATCATCATAAACTTATACAATAAATGGGATTGTCAGACTTATACAATAAACGTGTTCACCATAATCTTAAACTTACGCAATAAATGTGATCATCATAAACTTATACAATAAATGGGATTGTCATAAACTGATACAATAAACGTGTTCATCATAATCTTAAACTTACACAATAAATGTGATCATCATAAACTTATACAATAAATGGGATCATCATAAACTTATACAATAAATGGGATTGTCAAACTTATACAATAAACGTGTTCACCATAATCTTAAACTTACACAATAAATGGGATCATCATAAACATATACAATAAATGAGATTGTCATAAACTTATACAATAAACGTGTTCATCATAATCTTAAACTTACACAATAATTGCGATCATCATAAACGTAAACAATAAACGTGTTCATCATAATCTTAAATGTACAAAATAATTGTGATCATCATAAACTTGTACAATAAACGTGTTCATCATAATCTTAAACTTACACAATAAATGTGATCATCATAAACTTATACAATAAATGGGATTGTCATAAACTTATACAATAAACGTGTTCATCATAATCTTAAACTTACGCAATAAGTGTGATCATCATAAACTTATACAATAAATGGGATTGTCAAACTTATACAATAAACGTGTTCATCATAATCTTAAACTTACACAATAAATGTGATCATCATAAACTTATACAATAAATGGGATTGTCAAACTTATACAATAAAAGTGTTCATCATAATCTTAAACTTACGCAATAATTGTGATCATCATAAACTTATACAATAAATGGGATTGTCAGACTTATACAATAAACGTGTTCACCATAATCTTAAACTTACGCAATAAATGTGATCATCATAAACTTATACAATAAATGGGATTGTCATAAACTGATACAATAAACGTGTTCATCATAATCTTAAACTTACACAATAAATGTGATCATCATAAACTTATGCAATAAATGTGATCATCATAAACTCATACAATAAATGGGATTGTCAAACTTATACAATAAACGTGTTCACCATAATCTTAAACTTACACAATAAATGGGATCATCATAAACTTATACAATAAATGAGATTGTCATAAACTTATACAATAAACGTGTTCATCATACTCTTAAACTTACGCAATAAATGTGATCATCATAAACTTATACAATAAATGGGATTGTCAGACTTATACAATAAACGTGTTCATCATAATCTTAAACTTACGCAATAAATGTGATCATCATAAACTTATACAATAAATGGGATTGTCAAACTTATACAATAAAAGTATTCATCATAATCTTAAACGTACACAATAAATGTGATCATCATAAACTTATACAATAAATGGGATTGTCAAACTTATACAATAAATGTGTTCATCATAATCTTAAACTTACACAATAAATGTGATCATCATAAACTTATACAATAAATGGGATTGTCATAAACTTATGCAATAAACGTGTTCATCATAATCTTAAACTTACGCAATAATTGCGATCATCATAAACGTATACAATAAACGTGTTCATCATAATCTTAAATGTACAAAATAATTGTGATCATCATAAACTTGTACAATAAACGTGTTCATCATAATCTTAAACTTACACAATAAATGTGATCATCATAAACTTATACAATAAATGGGATTGTCATAAACTTATACAATAAACGTGTTCATCATAATCTTAAACTTACGCAATAATTGCGATCATCATAAACGTATACAATAAACGTGTTCATCATAATCTTAAATGTACAAAATAATTGTGATCATCATAAACTTGTACAATAAACGTGTTCATCATAATCTTAAACTTACACAATAAATGTGATCATCATAAACTTATACAATAAATGGGATTGTCATAAACTTATACAATAAACGTGTTCATCATAATCTTAAACTTACGCAATAAGTGTGATCATCATAAACTTATACAATAAATGGGATTGTCAAACTTATACAATAAACGTGTTCATCATAATCTTAAACTTACACAATAAATGTGATCATCATAAACTTATTCAATAAATGGGATTGTCAAACTTATACAATAAAAGTGTTCATCATAATCTTAAATTTACAATAATTGTGATCATCATAAACTTATACAATAAATGATTGTCAGACTTATACAATAAACGTAGTTCACCATAATCTTAAACTTACGCAATAAATGTGATCATCATAAACTTATACAATAAATGGGATTGTCATAAACTGATACAATAAACGTGTTCATCATAATCTTAAACTTACACAATAAATGTGATCATCATAAACTTATACAATAAATGGGATCATCATAAACTTATACAATAAATGGGATTGTCAAACTTATACAATAAACGTGTTCACCATAATCTTAAACTTACACAATAAATGGGATCATCATAAACATATACAATAAATGAGATTGTCATAAACTTATACAATAAACGTGTTCATTATAATCTTAAACGTACACAATAAATGTGATCATCATAAACTTATACAATAAATGGGATTGTCAAACTTATACAATAAACGTGTTCATCATAATCTTAAACTTACACAATAAATGTGATCATCATAAACGTATACAATAAATGGGATTGTCATAAACTTATACAATAAACGTGTTCATCATAATCTTAAACTTACACAATAATTGAGATCATCATAAACGTATACAATAAACGTGTTCATCATAATCTTAAATGTACAAAATAATTGTGATCATCATAAACTTGTACAATAAACGTGTTCATCATAATCTTAAACTTACACAATAAATGTGATCATCATAAACTTATACAATAAATGGATTGTCATAAACTTATACAATAAACGTGTTCATCATAATCTTAAACTTACTTAATAAGTGTGATCATCATAAACTTATACAATAAATGGGATTGTCAAACTTATACAATAAACGTGTTCATCATAATCTTAAACTTACACAATAAATGTGATCATCATAAACTTATACAATAAATGGGATTGTCAAACTTATACAATAAAAGTGTTCATCATAATCTTAAACTTACTAAATTGTGATCATCATAAACTTATACAATAAATGGGATTGTCAGACTTATACAATAAACGTGTTCACCATAATCTTAAACTTACACAATAAATGTGATCATCATAAACTTATACAATAAATGGGATTGTCATAAACTGATACAATAAACGTGTTCAACATAATCTTAAACTTACACAATAAATGTGATCATCATAAACTTATACAATAAATGTGATCATCATAAACTTATACAATAAATGGGATTGTCAAACTTATACAATAAACGTGTTCACCATAATCTTAAACTTACACAATAAATGGGATCATCATAAACTTATACAATAAATGAGATTGTCATAAACTTATACAATAAACGTGTTCATCATACTCTTAAACTTACGCAATAAATGTGATCATCATAAACTTATACAATAAATGGGATTGTCAGACTTATACAATAAGCGTGTTCATCATAATCTTAAACTTACGTAATAAATGTGATCATCATAAACTTATACAATAAATGGGATTGTCAAACTTATACAATAAAAGTATTCATCATAATCTTAAACTTACGCAATAATTGTGATCATCATAAACTTATACAATAAATGGGATTGTCAGACTTATACAATAAATGTGTTCACCATAATCTTAAACTTACACAATAAATGGGATCATCATAAACTTATACAATAAACGGGATTGTCATAAACTGATACAATAAACGTGTTCATCATAATCTTAAACTTACACAATAAATGTGATCATCATAAACTTATACAATAAATGTGATCATCATAAACTTATACAATAAATGGGATTGTCAAACTTATACAATAAACGTGTTCACCATAATCTTAAACTTACACAATAAATGGGATCATCATAAACTTACTTATACAAAAAATGTGATTGTCATACACTTAAACTTATACAATAGAAGTATTCATCATAAACTTACACAACAAATGTGAACATCATAAACTTAAACATATACAATAAATGTGATTATCATAAACTTACACAATAATGTGATTGTCATAAACGTATGCAATTAATATGATCATCATAAACTTATACAATAAATGTGGTCATGCCATACAAAAATCAATAATGATTATTGTACTCCCTCAAAATAAGGTCACGTCACAGTATTGCTCAAGATGATTTATGCTTTAGGCATAAGGCAGCAAGGGGGGAAGGGTCTCTTGCAAGCATTTCTAGGGAATGTCAAAAAGTTTAGCCACTACGGAATACCCAAAAGGAGAAGATGGATGACCCACTGAGTCTGGGATGTTGTTCCTTTTGGGAAGAGTTGAATCATTGACATCATGCCCTCATTTCTGTCTAAAAAAGAGAACCACACAACGGGCTGGATTTTTGGACAGTTGGCACAGAGCTTGCATCAAGTCCTGCTTCAAGCCCTTGTGTTGCCACAGCTGCACCAAGGCCAGATGCCATGACTGTGCCTGATTTCACAATCTCAGACGTAGCTGCAACAGCCTGACCTTCTCTACAGCAGCTTGCAGCAAGGCTTGGTGTAAGTTGTGTGTCAGAGGCCTAAGCAGTGATGCACGCTAGACCACAGAAAAGTGGTCTAGTTAGCATCAGTTTGATACAAGAGATAGAAATTCCCATTCTTTGCCACAAGCCCAATGTGCCATATATTTGACTCACCTTGGGCTTGTGGCAAAAATGAATGTTAGCAAATCCAGCTCATGGCTCTAATCTCAATGTCAGTAAAAAAGCATGTTTTGAAATACTGCCTCTCAGATACCATTATTACTTTCAACGAATGGCATAATATGTTGATACAAATTCTCTGTCTCAAACACTGGTCTTTCTCTATTAAACATATCCACATTCAGTTTGTGACAAATCTAAAAAATGTTCTAAAACTAACTACCAGGAGGATTTCCCCTAACAATAGAGCCTATGCATCAAGTGACACAGGGTACATGCGAGAGATGCAGATCCTCCTGTGCAGCTCCACACCCACAGACAGGTGCACAGCAACCAGCATGCATGATCATGGGCCACCACCGAGTGCCTGTTTGTGACCCCATCCTCTCCAGCACACTGGTACACAGGGGCAGATTGCTGGGCACAGGCGGGCATCCAATCAGATGCCTGTCCTGGTCCAGGCAGCAGATCCTCTGCTCCATGTGTAGCAGGGATTGTGGGAGGGCACAGGACCAGATATGTGTTGTTGATAAGCAAGTGCCCAAATAGATGCCCCCAGCCCTTGCCTGCCCAGAGGGCTGGGGCAGCATGGTGGGGGGGTTGGCTCATCCCACTGCAGGTGGCGGGTGTAATCAGGGGAGTGCACAATGGATATGGCAGGGTCCCTGTTAGTGTATCCTGCACCCCCTCACTCAGCACTCCCCCAGACATGCCCCAAACCATCCACATGCGTAGCTGCATGAACACCCAGGGGATCAAGTGCAGCACATTGCTGGGGTCTGCAGGACCTCTGATGCATGGCTTAGCAAATTAGGCTTCCCTATGCACTACTGATCAATGGCATATAGGCACAATACCACTGCTGCATAGGGGCAATTGTATGAAAGCATTTACAGAATGTACAACACCAATTTAAATAGCTGAATAGTTGTCATGGTTTTTATACAGTGCACATAAGGTAAACAGATGTCTGGAAATATATATTGAGTCAGCACACATTGTGAAAAAGTAACACTGTACAATTGAATTCACCCTATTGATATGTATTTTTGGGAGTGAATGTGGGGGATGGGGTTGGGATGGGAAGTGTGCTCACACTGTAATTGTACACAATGATTACTACATCAAGAACTGATTGCTTTATTTGTCTGTTATTTAATTTTGTCACTAAGATATTTATAAATATGAAATGAACATAATGAAAAAGGTTAGTTAAAAAAGCAACAAAAAGATCGCCAAGGTATGTAAAGATCCCTACACTTTCACTCATTAAGCTATACATCTTTACCAGGCACATGCTCTTTAAGTAAATACAGCTGTTTATTTGAAGACTTCTGATGTGTGTGTGTGTGTTCTTACAGTAACTGTTTAAGTTGCTGCACATTAAAATTGGGTATGTTTTAATCAAAAGACTACTGTTTGAGTTGAATGGTTACTATGATAAAGTTTCAGAGATTCATAGTTTGGTTGTTTGCATCATTCTCTGAGACTTTTATTATGGGGTTCTGTGATTTTTTTGGGGGGAGCAGGCTTTTTTGTGTTTAGGCAGGTTGTTCTTAATTTGGTATTGCAGGCAATGAAGGACCATGTGACATCAGAAGGGGTGTGTGGCTCAGTTACTTTGGTTTTGGCTGATTGAGGTGGTAGGGACTAGAAGACACCATGGGGCCAAATGGCACCAGGACAGGGGTTCCCCCTGTCTTGTACCCATACCCAAGGGCTCCACAGTTAGTAGGTAGGAGCCACGTCTTCCTCAAAAACTCATCCAACTCGGGCAGTGTTATGTAATGCCAGGTCTATGAAAATCAAGACAGCTATTATAGCCAATCTTGTTGGAACAACTGACCTGGCTTGCATCACCAAGACCTGGCTGGATGAAATCGCTGGCTCTATATTGGCCTCAGCTATTCCAGTTGGGTACTTGGTGATACATTGCCTGAGGTTGGATCGTGGGGGCGGGGGTGTTGCCATTATATTTAAGCCAGAACTGAACCTTGTGGATGTACCAGTGGAGACCACCAGGTCCTTTGAGTGTATCCTTGGAGCAGGTGTGGGTTTCAGGATACTCCTCATTTACCGTCCACCAGGTGATGGTGGAGAGTTCCTGAAGGAGTTCATGGATTTCTTTGTTGATGTGGCGTTGGAGTCCCCCAGATGGTTAATTCTAGAGTACTTCAATGCCTGGGTCGATGATGAACTCTCACATTTTGGTCATAGTCTCCTGCAGCTTATGTCGATGCTGGGCCTCACACGGGTTATTACCTCCACTACCCATATAAAGAGTCACTCGTTGGACCTGGTGTTCTTCCTGGGGATGGAGATCACTGACTTGGGGTGGAACCAGTTGGTCGGTCTGACCATCACAACATAAGATGTAGTTTCTGGCTCCCCCTTAAAGGCCTGCCCCCATGAAGATGATCCAGTACTGCCCTTTAAGGGATATTACTCCCAAAAGCCTTATGGTGCTGTTGGACCTATTTGGTTTGTCGAGAGAATGTATGAGTCTGGGGGTTCTGGTCCTGGCCTATAATAGGGCAGTGGGAGATGCCCTGGACAAGATTGCACCTGTACATGTTTGCCCGCTCACTCCCGCCCAAGGAACCCCTGGTTTGATGATTCCTGGAAGGAGTTGAGGAGAGCGGGTCGAAGGCTGGAGAGAGCTTGGTGGAAGACTAGCTCTGATGTTGACAGGCTTAGATTGATGGAGCATTACAAAATCTATCAATCGGAAATCGCCCATAAGAAGGCAGAATTCCTGTCCAGGGAGATTTCTGCTGCTCGAAATCAACTGGCTCAGCTCTTCCAGACTGTGGACAGATTGTGCAATCCAATTTGTCTCCAGCCTCGAAGAACTTTTTTGCAGGTGGAGTGTGATGAGCTCACTTGATTTTTTGCAGATAAGGTTGCCAACATCTATGCCAGCACCAGCCCGGCACTCCCCATGAGGGACTGCATTGATCGGCGGGAGGAGACGGTCACCCGGCCTACCTGGTCGGACTTCAGCCAGCTGGAACTCATGGATATCATCCAAATCATCTAGGGTATGTGCCCAACTAGCTGTAGTTTGGATCCAGGCCCAACCCCTTTACTAAGGGGTTTTGCTGACACTATCTACCTGATCCTAGTTGAAATTGTTTGGGGTTCTTTGGAGAGGGGGTCTTTCCTGATCCCCTCAAGGATGCAGTCATTCGACCACTCCTTAAAAAATCCTCCTTAGCTCCAAACCAGTTAGCTAACTACAGGTCTATCTCTAACCTGCCTTTTGTAGGCAAGGTTATTGAAAAGGTGGTGGCATTACAAATGGAAGATTATTTGGGATCTCACAGTATCTATGAGGCTCTCCAGTCAGGATTTAGGAAGAGGCATAGTATGGAGACTGCCCTTGGCCGGGTATTGAATGACCTCCTAATATCAAGAGATCGAAAGGTGGCACCATCTTGGTCCTTCTTGATCTCTCTGCAGCATTTGACACTGTGGACCATGGTGTGCTTTTGGAGCACCTGTTTCCTTTTCAGACTATAGGGTGTAGTCCTTATGTAGTTTTAATCTTTCTTCATGGGCAGATCTCAGAGGGTTGTCTCAGGAATTTATTCCTCTGACGCCCTCCCTCTGTCTTGTGGGGCTCCACAGGGCTCCATTTTGTCACCCATGTTATTCGCAGTGTATATGCTGCCATTAGGAAAGATCATCAGACAATATGGTTTGAGTTTTCACTGCTATGCAGATGGTACTCAACTGTATTTGTCTTTTTTGACCTGAACAGGTGGATGCAGTCTCCATTTTTAACAGCTGTCTCACTGAAATCAAAGACTGGATGAGCACCAGTTGGCTGAGACTAAACGCGGAGAAGACCAAGGTGTTAGTTGTGGACCCATGTCACCCAGAACTAGTCTTGGGGACTGGGCAACCTTCAGGCCTATGGCTTGACAGTGTTCAACTGCCCACCTCCAACTGGGTGAAGAACCTCAGCGTAATTCTTGATGGTAGCCTGACTCTGAAATCTCAGGTTTCGGCAGTCGTCAAGTCCTCTTTTTGCCATCTGAGAAATATCGCCCAGGTGAAACACCTGGTCCCCCCTGGATGACTTGGCTGCCCCTGGTCCATGCGTTTGTCACCAACCTCCTTGATTATTGCAATATCCTCTACCTAGGGCTACCTGAGGTCGATATTCACCACTTGCAGGTAGTGCAGAATGCAACAGCCAGGCTTTTGACTGGTATATCCAGGACCAGTCATATTACACCTGTGCTGCGTGAACTGCACTGGTTGCCCTTTCAGTGGTGAATCACCTTTAAGGTTGGTTTGCTAACCTTTAAAGCCCTACACGGACAGGGACCTGACTACCCGAAAGATCTTCTAACGCCCTACTGCCCCCGCCGTCCCCTCCAATCCACTGACGAGGGATTGCTAGAGATTCCCAGAGTGTGTCTGAAAACATCTGGCGCTCAAGCTTTTTCCTATGCGGCGCCTACCCTGTGGAATTCTTTACCTCATCAGTTAAGAGAATGCCTGACCATCGAAAGTTTTAAAACTAATTTAAAAACCTATCTGTTTCAACAAGATTTTCTTTGACTGCTTTTAGTTGTTTTTTCAGGAACTTGATGATTTATAATCTTTTTATTCATTTGCTGTATTTTAATTGCAGTGTTGGGTAAGTTACTTTTAAAAAGTAATCAGTTACAGTTACTAGTTACTGTCCCAAAAAATGTAATTAGTTACAGTTACAGATTACTCAGATATAAAAAGTAATCAGTAACTATAACTGTGACGCATATTACATGTCATATTACTTTATATTACTTTTAATATATGAAGTTTGTTTACTCATGGATTGTATTTAAGAGGTCTTGGTACACCCAAAAATCATCAAAAACAATAGAAATGGAGTCTTAGACAAGAAATCAGTTTGTATGTTATTTTATTTCATATTTTCCATGGAAAATAGGAAAACAGTTGTTGCACATAAATAATGTAAACATGTCATGTCACATTATAATAAAGCAGCACATCACAGCATGACAGGATGATACATTATATTTCTTAAAAATATGAAGAACCATACTACTACATATTATGTTATGTATTATTAGTACAATATAGTATATTATGTCACATTTTCTTATTACATGGATGCTGCTATTCCCTATTGTCATGTGTGGAAAGCTGAAAATATATGCTATGATACAACTGTCAGTGACAGAGTATGACAGTACATACAGTACCTCATCTGATTTGTCTTTCTCTGTCTCTCCCTCCATTTCTCTCAGGCTCCCTTTTTCTCTCTCTCTCTATCTTTCTTTCTCTGCTTTTCTCTCTCCCTTCTCTCTCTCTGACTTTTCAGTCTCTCTCTCTCCCTTCTGTCTCTCTCTCTCTCTTTCTCTCTCTCTCCTTCTTCTCTCTCTCTGTCCTCTCCTCTCTCTCCCTGACCCTCTGTCTATCTTCCTCTGTCCTCTCTCTCTTTCTCTGGCTCTCTGTCTCTCATTCTTTCTTCGTCTCTGTCTCTCTGTTCCTCTCTCTCTCTCTCTCTCCCTCCATCTCTCTCTCTCTTTCTCTCTCTCTCTCTTTCTCTCATCTTTCTCTCTCTGTATCTGTCTCTTCTCTCTCTCTCTCTCTGTCTTCTCTCTCTCTTCAGTCTCTGTCTCTCTCTCTCTCTGTCCCTCTCTCTGTCCCTCTCCTTCTCTGACCCTCTGTCTCTCAATATTTCTCTGTCTGTGTCTGTCTCTGTGTCTGTTTCTCTCTCTCTCTCTCTCTGTTTCTCTATTGGTCTCTCTTTCTCTCTCTCTCTCTCTCTGTCTCTGTCTCTTACTCTCTTGTCTCTCTCGTTTCTTACTCTCTGTGCCTCTTCTCTCTCTCTCTCTCTCTCTCTCTCTCTCTCTCTCTCTCTGTCTCTACTCTCTCTCTCTCTCTGTCTTTCTTTCTCTCTCTCCAGCTCTGTCTCTTTCCCTCTCTCTCTCTCTCAGATTTTCTATCCATCTCTCTCTCTACCTCTCTCTGTCTCTTTTTTTCAGTTTCAATAAAAAATAAATAGAGTGATGTTATGTAGTACCCCAAGGCTTTGTTTGTCATGGTGAGTTACATCAAACAAAATAAAATACTAGGAATGAAAATGTTTCACTTAGTAAAACTGTGCAAGCATAGTACCATATTTAAGTGCCTATTTTTTGGGGTGGGGTATTAGTGGAGAAGGGAAGTTTGTCTATACAGTCTGTGCTCATTTAATCAAACTGGTACATTCCCTTCAAGTGTCCCTTCATAGTAGCTGCTAAGTCATCAACTTCCCATGCCCGTGGTGAAGTTGTTGAGTTTTCCTCAACTATGACTGGTAGTGGTAGTGAGGGGCACATAATTGTTGTTAAATCCTCATAATATTTTGAAGACCTGAATGTGGCTGTGGCTGAGATGTTAACAGTGCCACTGTGCTAGATTGTCATGGCTGCAGACGTGTAATTACTAGTTTATATTACTTCACACCCATGTAAGTACGAGGTGGCAGTGGCAGGTTTAGCCAGTGTCAGTGTGCAGTGAGTGAGTAATGTGTCAACTGTGGTGCCCACCATTCCCTTTCATGTGTGGCCCATGCCCCGGCCACATTACTGGTTTCTTAGTGCATGCTCATCACAGCCACTTCTGACATGATTTTGTGATGAATGAGTGCCTTTTGGGCCATTGGCTGACTGTACTCTGTGGAGCAAGATGATGAAGGATGATGATGATGATGATGACCATGGCATTACTATTATTATGACTGTCTGCAGACAGAAGACCTCATGAGGATGATGATGATGAATATTACAACAGAAGAAAAAGCAGAACATTTCAATTAAAAATGCTGGACAGCCACAGGTCATTACAGCTGACAAAATACCTGTTAGTACTGGAAAGGAATGACACTGGATTGTTGTTTTGTTTGCTCACCCTTGGTTTTGGTATTCATATTTTGGTTAACTCAAAATATAAAAGTAGCCAGCCAGCAAGTGGTCCCTGAAAGTGCAGCAACCAACAACCACAATGTGTTCTTGTGCTGTGGTAAAAGTGAAAAGCACCAGTACAATGCACGTTCACCTCACATCAGATCATGTAAAGATGAATAACATCATGAGCTACATACAGTAGTCTGTAATCAGAACATGTGAGTATTGGAATAATTAAGCTTGTTGTTTAGGGTGAGATAAGTGCAACTGCAAGACAACATTAGATGCCCATGCCTGATGCTGTTAAGCTACTATCACTGTCGAGAGTCTAGTCAAGACTGATAATAGAAGTCAATAATACACTCATTGTCTAGGGGGGAGATAGTAATCAGGTAATCAAGTATGTGTGTGCTACTACTACTACTGTTGTAACCGATCCAATGGCTGTTGCTTGGGTGCTTGTTAGCTACATACTGACAACAATAGACTGTCTCTTGCTCATTGACTGACTTGTCTAGGCAGCAGCAGGGGAGGGGACAGAGGACAGGGCAGATAGGTAGGTGGCATGGCAGATAGTGCCTGCTGGTAAGCTGCCTACAGCAGACCAGTAGACTGTTAACAGACCTAACTATCATGCTCACTGGCTGACTTGTCTACCACAGACAGCGCAGGACAGAGATAAATGGCTTGTGGCATACAGAGGTGGTGGTGGTGTCTGTCAGACTGTCTTTTTAAACTAGACAAGGAGACCGTCATGATCCTCAAGAGACTAAACGTAATCAGACTCATTAATGACTAGTCTACCGCAGGCAGTGGGGGAGAGTTGAGATAAATGGGTTAAAGTTGTGGTGACCAGAGGTGGTGTGACCATGGTGGTGTCTGTCAGTGTGTATTTTTAAACTGGACAAGTAGACTGTCATCAAGAGACTAAACTTAATTACGCTCATGAGTGAATAGTCTACCACACACATTGGGGAACAGTTGTGATACATGACTTGAAGTGGTGGTGGTGGTGTCTGTCAGTGTGTTTATAAGATGGACGAGAAGACCATCATCAAACGAGAAGAGACTAAACTTAATCATGCTCAATGATTGACTTGACTATAGACACAAGTAGAGGGATCGCAAACAGAAAGTGGCCGCCGGTGTTGCTCAGGTCACATCTGCCTGTTAAGCTACTTAGTAGAGAGGTAGACTGTCAAGAGACTTAATTATGCTCTTTGACAGACTAATCTACAGACAGCAGGGGACAGTTCAAATAAGCAAGCATTGGCACCTAGATGGTGGCACAAACCCGCCACTGTGGTAACTGTTATTTGGATAAGTATTTTTTAATTAGGTGGCAAACAACAAGCACTAGCATAACAGTAGCACACACAGTCGACAACAACATTGTGTCATATGTTACAGCATTGCTAGAGATTCTCAGTAGCAGTCCATGACCACGACCAGAATACAGCAATTTATTCCCAGTAAGTTTTGTTGCAGCGTAAAAGTAGCTGCATTTCAAAGTTTTCATCACCAAGTCTGTTTCGTCTAGGTGTAAGGACCTGTCCACCAACACTGAATAGTCTTTCTACAGGAGTACTTGATGGTAGTGCTGTATTGTAATGCAAGAATATTTTCTTGACTGTTGGAAAGTTTTGTAAACTTTCAACATTTTTATTGCCATCTTTCAGGTACTGCTCCAGTTCATTAATAACTACACCACTACGGGTAGGTTGCGTAGTTTCGTCAAATTTGAAGAAATCATCATCATCATCCTCAGGATTGTCTTCAGATGGTGGGCTACCACGAACAGTATCTTCCTGATGTGACAACAACAGCACTTCATTATCAAGCATGTTTTTCGCAGCTCTGTCTTCCCCATCATTCTCTAGCCATCTTAGACAAAATTGTGGTAACATGACGCTGGCGAGAATCAACTCTCTCTGCTTGAAACTGGTACTAAACTGAGTGTGTTCCGCTTTCAAGATTGCATCCAGAAGTGGCAATGCATACCGTAATGCTGGTCTCATATCAAGTAATTTTTTTTTTCAAAGCAACTAATGTTGGAAGGAGATAGCCCATGTAACATTTTGTTTCTGCCTGCAAAATATCCAGCACATTTGCTAAAGGCTACATTACTTTACAGTACTCCACTAAGAAAGCAATGTCATTTGCTCTAAATCTTGTGAGACCAAGTGCATCGCATATGGTATGCAAATCTTCTTCATCTTTTTCGACAACAGAACTTATTTTGTCAACCGCTCTATAGTACGAATTCCACCTAGTGTCATTGGGGACAACTAGTTTGGTACCAATTGTGTCAGAGCATTTCACTGGCTTGAGAACTTCTGTGTACTTTGTTCCAAAGATCTGAGCATTTGGCCATTGCACTGCGGGACACCTTTTTGTAGGCAGCACTGGATGTAGCAGATTGAATATCCTTCACTGCTATTAAGTTCAGGGTATGAGCTGCATAGCACTGATGAGAAGGAAGATTGTATGTCTCTTCCATGTCTTTATCCACATCATCTAAAATGCGGCATACATCAATGAAGCTTACAACATCTTCTTCTGTGTCATTGTCTTCTTCAGCAGGATGACTGCTGCTTCCCCCTTCCTGCTGCTGCTGCTCATGGTCATCATCATCATCATTTTCCTCATCGTGAACCATGGCAGTGCCAATGGTGGGTGTGAAAGAGCCAAACACGTGAAAAGCCTTTACAAAGTTTGATCCATTATCCATGACAGTTTTAACAACCTTGTTCTGAATGTGATATCTCAAGTGTATCTGCTCCAGTTTTGAGGCAATAGCATCATAAGTGTGTCTGCCTTTTATTCTTATGCATGCCAGTGCTGCTGATTTTCTCAACAATGTTTTCACATCTATCCAATGTGCAGTGACACCTAAATAGCTCCTATTATGTGCTGTCCAAATGTCAGCTGTGGTACAGATGTGACATACATTGCTGAATTCAGAAATCAAGTTTGATTTCATGTTTTGGTACAGTTTCTCTATTCTGTCTGACAGTGTTTTACGTGTCATTACTCTCTTATTTGGCTGCAGTCCCGTGGCTAATCTGACCAATGAAGGCTGTTCAACAACATTGAATGACTGTAGATCTTCTACTACAAACTGAATAATAAGTTTGTCAACACGAGACTGACTGACAAGGGAACTCTTTGTGGATTCAAATAATTGTTGTAGAAAGCATTTCTTAATTTTATTGACAGCTGCATCTGATGACACAGACTTTCCACTGCTGCTTGAGCTGGAAAAGTCATCATCCACCTCTTCTTCATGATCATCTAGTGACCTTTTGTGAGCAAGGGTGGTCATGTCTGAATCTATATTAGTATGACCACTGCTGCTGCCTTTTGACACAAGTTTTTTGAATTTTTCCAAAGATGAAGGATGGATGTGTTCCATATGTTTTTTAAAGTTTGACATACTATTTTTTTGAGGTTGACAGCAGCTTCACTTTCGGCACACAAAGTTTACACTGAACAGAAATGTTTTTTCCCTTATCAGATTTTACCTCAAAGAACTCTCCCAAATACCGTGAAAAACAGACACATCCCATAACTGTGAGCCACTATGTGGTGGTGGCAATGTAAAAGAGGATGATGAAGAGGAGAAGGATGCATTTTGCCGTTCAGCCCGGTGATCAGCCTCATTGTCTTGTTGTGTTTCTTGCTGGTTAACAGACATGTTAACTACAGAGAACACGCGACAACTTGAAAATCTAAGAACACAGAAGTCAATGTGATGACACTGACAGAGAGAGATGGTGACACACTGGACACTGGCACTGCACACTGACAATGGCTAATCATCAGTAATCACAATTATTACAATACAGTTTCCCTACAACAAAGATTACAGTTTAAAGACAAATTCAGAAGTATAACAATACCTATATACTACTAAATATAAGTGTTTCAAATAGTAACAGTGGTTATAGTGCATCTACAGTAAATGGGCAATATATACGTATAGCTTATGGCTTATTATTACTTACTGACTGAGCAAACCCTGTTTTTCTTTCACGTGCTCTGTTATGTATAAACACTAAATGGCCCAGCTCAAGACTGCTAACATGGAGACATGGAAAACAATCAGGGTCTTAGTGTTAGAAATTCTGAATGATTGCAATAACTTACAAGACGGATGCTCACACTGTATGAATAGCACAATGTGAAAATTTCAATAACACTATCCTTGTTTTTACTGGCCTGCACCACCTGGCCTGATCCAACAAAATGGGGTGCCTGGTGCTATGTAACTTTTGGGTTCTGTCTGTGATATCTGCCTTAGTCTTGCTGAAGCCTGAAGATCTGGATGATGATGGATACTTGGATAGTTAGTTCTGTTTCTCAGGCACCTTTAAAAAACAACAAATAAGAAGAGCTGTGGTATGCACAATCAGCACAGTGCACCGCCACATCTGTTCTAACTAGTACAGCATAATCTCTCTCAATTAGCTGAACCCCAATTATCCAGGCCATACCACTCTATTATCTGAACGCTGTGACATTGCCCCCCCCCCAGCTATCATTTGGTTAATGTTATTTGAACTCCTGCTTATCCCAGGGGGAAGGGGGGAGGGAACCAAGTACAGTACAGACTGTATGAAAATGACAATACAATGATAACATACATTTTACCTGTAAACAAAACACATTTTTATGCATTAATAACAGCATAAGGTGTCTACTCAAACCAGTGTTCTGATACAAGTTAACTTTTGTGGTGAAAGAGCAATTCTTTGGTCCTCTGTAAATTAAAAACCAGGAATCCATTTTTCATCATGACTCATGATATGATATGATACTGTAGTCTCTTGCACAACTTGCATTTCCTGAATCTGTCTGAACATTGGTGTTATGTCATTTGTTACTTACAAGACCGTAAGTGATTTTTTTTTTACTGGTAAAGAATGAAATCAAAAATACCCCCCAAAAGCATGTGTCTGTCTCTCTCCTTTTTTGTATGATAAACGTATACCGCAGGGTTCAGTACCAGGACTGGTCCTCTTCAATGTCTTTACAAGAGATATTGCAGAGGGACTGGAAGGAAAAGTATGTCTCTTTGCAGATGACACAAAGATCTGCAACAGGGTTGATACACAAGGTGGGGTGTAAAGGATGAGAGGGAACTTGGCAAGGTTGGAGGAATGGTTAAATGTATGGCAGCTTAGATTCAGTGCTAAGAAGTGCAAAGTAATGCACCTGGGAAACAAAAACCCAGGGAAGAGTACACAGTGGGGGGGGGGATACTAACAACAACAAAAATGGAAAGGGACCTGGGGTAGTCATATCAGATGACCTAAAGGTGGGAAAGCAATGTAAGAGAGCAGTAAGGAGGGCCGGGGGGATACTGGGATGCATAGGGAGAGGCATCACCAGTAGAAAACAGGAAGTTGTTATCCCTCTGTACAGACAGCTGGTGAGACCCCATCTGAAGTACTGCATGCAGTTCTGGAGACCCAATCTCCGCAAAGACATACATAGGATGGAGGCAGTCCAGAGGAGGGCAACTAAAATGGTGCGGGATCTGGACGAGAAGACATATGAAGAGAGACTTAAGGAGCTTATTATGTATAGCCTTGAGGAAAAGAGGGAGAGGGGGGACATGACAGAAACTTTCAAGTACCTCAAGGGAATCAACAAAGTCCAAGAGGGTAGCATCTTTCAGAAAAAGAGGTGTGCAAAACCAAGGGGGAACAATTTGAAGATAATGGGGGGACGGCTCAGAGGTAACGTGAGGAAGTATTTTTTCACAGAGAGGGTTGTGGATGCATGGAACGGCCTTCCTGAGGAGGTCGTGGAGTCAAAAACACTTGGTGGAATTCAAGAATGCATGGGACAGTCAAAAGGTAATTCTAGGGGGTTGGGGTAGGATGAAGTAGGCTGTTGGTTATGTTGTTGGATCTGCAGCTTATCCGTTAGGTAGGGAAATGGGCAGACTGGGTGGGCAAAGCGGTCCTTATCTGCCATCAAATTCTATGTTTCTATGTATTCAGCAATTTTTTTTATGTGGCTTGTATAATTAAGAGTATGATACTGGGCTGGCCCGGTGGCGCTGAGGGTTGAGGGTCTGAACGCCACACCTCATGCACACTGGCGACCCGGGTTCGGACGTGAGCCCGGGCTGCCAGGGGCTGGCAGGGGAGGGATATGATTGAGCATATGGAGGACTGCTCTCCTATCCTGGGGAGGGATCCAGGGAGCCACCGCTCTGTAGTGGGCCCTGGTGATGACCGTGGGCACTACTAAAGCAGTGCCAGCAAGGGGGCGGAGTGCGGCAGACATCAGCACACTGTGCCTGATGTCACTGCATGCCTGCACTGAGGGCGAAAAACCAGGAGGAAAAAACTAGGGGGGCCATCTCTGAGGCTGATGGCTGCGCCCTGCGCCCCTGCACCCGAGAGAGCCACCTGACCAGGGTACAGCACGATGTTGGCCCGGCCCTGTGTATGCGGGTTCGTGTGGCCTACACGCACAACCGGGTCTGGGGGTGCAGGCAATGGCAGCAGGAGATCGCGGGGGTCTGCTCAGCCGAGGCAGAGAAACAGAAAGAATTAAAAAAAAAGTTTGATACTGAGTAACTAGTGCGTCACTGTGTTGGACATTAATTATTCTCCATTCCACTGTACACAACAGTTGTGTGCGGTGGAGTGGATGGGATGGGAGAATAATAGTCAACACATCACAGTGATGCACTAATTACTCAGTATCAGACTTTTCATCATTATTTAACAAACAATAACATTTCATGTACTGAATTTTGACTACCAGTACTGCAGCATCCACTTGCATTTACATGATGAGAAATGTGCACAGTGGTGTGCGAGTGTGTTGCCTTGCTGCTGCTGCATGTCGCCAGTGAGGCAAGTAGCAGACATTTAGAAGTGGCTGGAGCAGATAACCTGTAAATGGAGAGGAGCATGTGTTGGTCTGGCCTGGTGTGGTCTGACAATCATCCTTCCATGATGTTCTGGTGTTGTCTGACAATCATCATTACATGATGTTCCACCCACCCCTACCCTGTGTGATGGATCTGATCATGTGTGCCTAAGGGCAGCAGATCACACAGACGGGCAAGGTTCAGTTTCAAACATCACAGAATAAGGATGGTCAGACCACACCAGACCAGTACATGCTCACCTCCACTGGCAGATTATGTGCTCACTACTTCTAAGTGTTTTGGCAGTTGACTGGAAGAGTGGGTTGAACACTACATCCTGTCCTACTATGTTTTGTGATGACATTGAAAGAAGAATTCACAGTACCCAACAATTAAAAGTAACAAAAGTGTACCTCGTTAGGCTCTGTGACAGCTCCCTTCCTGACTGGACCAAATCACAGGACACTGAAGCTGTTGACGTTGTTCACGTTCGGTTCACACAGTTGACCACCGTCCACAAGTGATGAACAAGGACCCATGTTCAGACAAATTCTGTAATGGAAACATGTACTGTAATTAACTTGGCTCAAAAATGCACTGCTAGATTTGAGACAGTGCTTCACTCACTACCCCCCTGCCCTAACTGTGGCCCTGCCGTGACCCACCACCTGCACAGCAAACAAACCACATCAGCAAAAGGCCATCATAGTCTAGCTAGGTTGCTTGAGATTGCAGCTAGCTCCCTATTCAGCAGCTGCCCCAGCCCCCACCCCCCTTACCTCCATTTACCCTCCCTTTTGCCCTGTCCCACCTCTTCTTAAAGCATTCCACTGTGTTACGTGCCACCACCTAAGCTGGTAGTGCGTTCCACTTTGCCATCACCCTCTTCGTAAGAAATGCCTACTCACTTCCCTCCTGAATCTACCCCCCCTCCAATCTCATGTCATGGCCCATAGTGTCTCACCCTGTCCCCAAAATGACTTGTTAGCGGATCAGCAGTTGTCCGGCTGCATACACACACAGCTCAGATGGTGGTTGGCGGTGGGGGGGGGAGAATGCTGTGCCACTTGTTTGGTCCAACACAATGTAGGAATGTATAAAGGTACTTTCACTTCCAAATAGCTAACCAGCACATGTAAAAATCAATATTCGGCATTGACAAATGCTTGTTTTATATGCAGCAGCCAGCAGACCAGAGCAAGACTCAGAGTCCTCTGTTTCTGACCACCACTTACTTTATACCTATTGCATTTAAAATAGGCCCCACAAAACAGAGAATGCTTCTATTAAAAATTAGCTACCCTGATTTTATGCTGGATAGGATATTGAGAAAAACAGACTACATTTATTTCCCGAGGAGAGAATGCCTTGAGATTCAAATTCTTTGGAAGAAACATGCTACTACTCCACACAATAACTCTCTCCATGGTTTAATGATTATTATGCTGCTGCCTGCCGAGTATTGAAAAATAATTAAAATCAATATCTGCTAAGCTGCACTGTGATGTCAATCATCTTGTTGTCACTGACTGCATTCTGAATGGATCCAGGATGATGGACGGGCACGGCCTCCTGACTTCCTCCCTCGAAGACTCTGTCCTGGAAGACCTGGCCCTGGTGAGCTCGGGGTTCTCTCTCTCTCTCTCACTTGTCTCCAGCAGTCACACGGTCAGGCCCTGGCCCTTCCACCCCACTTAAAGTTCTAGTGACTTCAGGCCGATCGCCTCCCCTCACTACAACTTCACCTCTGGCCCCACTCACAGTCACTCGACTCGGAGTATAGTACCCTCCCCAGTCCGGAACCAGCCGACCCAACTCCAGCTTGGGGACGCGCCAGTCCAGTCCTCGCACTCCTCTCAGAGTGCCTCAGTCTATAAAAATGTAATTAAATTAATGGCCAAGTGACAGCCAGCCAGGCCTGACCTAGATTTTTACCTTTGGACAGGCTATAGCACAAGGTCAGGCACCCAAGAAGGCGGGCTGCAATTTGTTGGTGCCAGCAGACACCTGGTTGCAGGACTGCCCACCGGATACCACAGACAGGGGTGGTAGGTTATTCTTGCAGTGACTTGAGTCGAGGAGGTCTTCTTTTTTTAAAACTCACAGGAGTCGCGGCTTACTCCCCGTCTGACCTCTACAATTTTTTTCCCCCAGCTCTGCTGCTACTGTTCTAGCTCCTATCAACTAGGACTGACCACCGCCTGGCCCAGTGTGCTCACACTGTCCCCTGACCCATCTGGCCGGGTCTCCCACACCAGAATAGATCTCTCATGCTCTGTTTCTTCCAACCTGACCTGTCCTTCACCGCTCACGCAAAATGGTGAATAGCGCCAATATGGCTCGTCACGTGGTAGACTGCAGTCTGACTCACTCCACCTCCTCCAGCCAGAGAGCATTTGGCAAAGCAACAGACTGACTGACAGCAAACTTATCCAACAGTATCTGAGCCTCAGAATCACCCCAGGTTTTTTGCCATACCCACCCCGTACCAGCAGTCCAATGAGTCCATAGAGAGCGAGCGAGCAACACATGTCAGTTTGAAAAAAAAAGTTGTTTTTTTTTCCAAAACGGACCAATTTTTTTCAATTCTTGGAGCACGCGGGAAAGGGCAGAGGGGAAAAACGTGAAGTAATATATTGGAATGCATTACAGTAACACTTTACTTATTTGAAAAAGTAATCTTTTTCGTATAAGTAATCTGTAACTAGGACACATTACTAGTACATGTAATTTAATTACAGTAACGCTTTAACACCCAACACTGTTTAATTGTTATATTTATGTTAATTATTTATTCACTTGATTATGTGGCTTTACTGTGGTACTCTACAGCGCTTTGATACTTGAAAAGTGCTTTATAAATAAAGATTACTTACTTGCTTTATGTAGCTTGGCTTTAGTTTACCTTTACAGGTAATAAAAAAGTATGTCTAACATCACTGCAGTACTTATTTCTCTAGGACATTGCTATAGGTTCATGAAAATTCTTTGTTGAGAGCAGTGTTTCTTTGCACTGCAAGAAACTTTTTACTTGGGTTTTGCAGGCAGTGAAAAACTGTCCCATCAGTGGGAGGAGAGCTAAATTACTTGGCTTTAATTTGACTTTGTAGGCAGGGAACCAGATGTGTGACATTACACAAGAGTTACCAAATGACTGACATGTCAATTAACACACCGTTATTTGCTGCAGTGGCATCACTCAGTGAATAATAGCATGTTAGCATGCATGTCAGTCATCCATTGCCCACTTCAGAGATTTCATCAGAGTGGGTAACAGGGTTTCTCAGAAGCAGAATACTAGTGAGTAGCAGGCGTCAACAATGTAATATAACTACAAATGCAAATGAAACATTGATCTAGTATGCTATATTTCCACTAAATCAATACATACCCAAGACAGGATGTGCAGTTATAAAGGAATAATGCATGTTTTGGATGGTTGTTAGGCACAAGGCATAGCCGAATGCCACAACCACCCAGGAACTGCATCATTGGAGATTTTTCTCCAGGTTCAAGCCACATTAACCACAATGCTGCTACTTGCGTACATTGCTGATTCAGTAAAATCTGAGCACATTGTGGAGATGCTCCATTCTCCTCCATGCAGTAGCCCGAGAGTGGCAGCATCAGCATCCAAAACCTCCCACTGATTGCAACCGATGGTGTCACCAGCTGAAGCACCCATAATGGTATAACTGGAAGGGGGGGCTACATGCAGAGCAGGTTTTAAATACCAAGGATACAGAACACAAAAAAAGAGAGAGAGAGAGAGATATGCAGAAGAACAGGTAGTAAGCAAGCATGAATTGAGAACGCTGCAATGTGTCTCTTCCCCTTTAAGTTATAATTTGATGAAGCCAGCCTTATTTGATCTACTAGATAGCTGCCAGCCTTTCCTGCTAAACAACAGAAGCAAAATATTAAAGGCAATGATCACTCCTTCCCAAGATGAGGATAACCAATTTATCTGCCTATATAAGTCACCATAATGTGTTCTCCTTGGGCACAAAGTGACAGATTTACATACGACTCATCAGGGGGCATGCTCTGCCTTCCCCATTTTATGACGCCGATTCTGACCTCTTGTTCATAGCAAAAGTCCTGCCAGACTCTAATTGACTGAAAATGAGCTGCCTGTCAGCCGTTCTCCTCTCTCATGTCGTGCATGGGAATGTTTTTTGTTTGAAATTGCCTTTATTGATTTTTACATAGCCAGTGTGACAGAATGACCCTGAAAGGTAGAAATGAGTACATTATGCACTAATGAAGTACAGTTCCAGTGAAGACGATATCCCTAACACATATTTCATAGTAACCCAGTAACAGAGTATTCTCCTGTGGTACCTGGATAAGTGAGCTTTGTATTATGGAACACAACTAAACAGTATAAAATAAGAAGCCAATGAACCTGTATTTCAGTTGTGCCATTCCTGAAAACACACTGACTTATTATCACTTTCTACAGTTTTTGAAAATTTTATATACTGAGATGGGCTGATGATGCAGTGTTAACACTGCCACTTGCAAAGTTGGTGGCCCAGGTTTGGGGATGAGCCGCACCAGAGAGCTGGTGAGGAAAGGAGGATATTGCGTCCCAGTGGATGCTGGACTTCCCTGAAATGGGTTGCTGCAGGTACCCTGCCAAATCAGCACCATCTGGGTTTCCCTGGTGCTGGTGCAGGCAAGAGAAGGGCATGGTCAAAGGTGGAAGGAAGTGCCCACTTCGTGCTTCCCTGGAGCATGTTTATACCACTATTCTGAGGGAGGGGAAGCAACAAGAGAAAACACCAGCACCTTGTGAGGCCAAGCCTGGTGATCTTAGGAACACACTTCACTGACTAGGCTCTCTGCTGAATGTAGTCTTCTTGGGGGTATGCTCCACCAATGATGGCTCCATCATAGGTGCAAACCAATGGAGCTAAGAGATACAGGCAGCACAACCACCCATGGCATGCATTAAAAAACCCTGTGTATTTATCTTTCTCTGTGTGTGTGTGTGTGTGTGTGTGTGAGTATTTTTGTTTTTGCAAAAAACTGCATTAATATACCAGTTAGGGTTCATCTTAATGCTGCAAAAGTAGGGAAATGTGGGGTTGGAGTTTCCATCGCTAACTTCCTACCCCACCCCAAGCAGTAAAAGAACAAGACCAGCAATCAACCACAGACTGCCATCATTTGGTAAGACAAACAACATACTACTGTTTCCAGATGATACAAATGCAGTAGCATGGATGTACAGCCTTCATGGGTTTGTATCTGTGGTACACACACACCGCAAGGCATACACAGTCACTTCTGGCTATAGATAAAAATCTACAGTACTAAATTCACAACACTGCTTGTCTGCATCAGAATCCCTACAGAGAGAGACTTAAGGACCTAAATATGTACACTCTGGAAGAGAGGAGGGAGAGGGGGATATGATAGAGATCTTTAAATACCTCACAGGGGTAAATAAAGTACAGGAGGGAAGTATGTTTTAGAAAACAAGGTGCTGAAGGACGGGGGGCATCATAAGAAGCTGGAAGGGTAGATTCAGGAGAGATGTGAGGAAATACTTCTTCATAGAAAGAGTGGTGGATTCCTCTAACAGTCTTTCAGTGCAGGTGGTGGGGGCAAAAACAGGGATGGGGTTCAAGAATGCATGGGATAGGCATAAGGTAATCTCAGGGAAAGGGAAGGGTGGGTTGGTGGGTGAACTGACTGGAGATCAAGTAGGATCTGCAGTGATACTATGGGAAAGGAAAAAATGGGCAGACAGGTGGGCCAAGTGGTTCTTATCTGCTGGGAAATTCTGTGTTTCTGTGTTTCTGCTTCTGTGTGTAGAAGCACAGACCCCTTTAGACACAAACACAAATCCATGATAACCTGAGGGGTCTGCACTTCTGCAGCCACAGGTGTAAGACATGCATACCAATCTCTTGCTGCAAAAACACAGGCACCACGAAATCCATGAAACCAAAATTGCAACAGCACATGTGTCTGCATATGTACAGGCCTCTGAGGGTCCTGCACCTCTTCAGCCACAGGTGTAAAACACACACACACTGACATCTGGCTGTAGAAGGGCAGGCCCCTGCACTGATGCTGCTGCATATAGAAAACTATGCACTAGCGAATCCAGCTATGTAGCAAGGTAGCACCCACTACCCCCTTATGTGAGCAAAAAGTAGCTGTTTAACCTAATCTGAGCTTTCAAAGTAAAATTTTACTTTTTTAGACAAAACTGCTACCATCTTTAAAGATTTCTAGATCTGCTACTGAAACCACAATACCCATATTGTAATAGTATTTCTGTTTGCAGAAGCACTGTACAACATACGCACGCAGGTGCGGCTGCATATCCACAAGCATCTATGGGGCCTGTGCTTATGCAGTCACAGATACAGATCCATGAAGGTAGCACATTAGTGCTGCTGCATTTGTGTCATCTGGAAATAGTTGTATGTTATTTGTCTTACCTGATAAAGACTGTCTGTGGCTGCTTGTGTGGTCTTGTCCTTTTGCTGCCGGGGGGGGGGTAGGGTTCTGCTTATTAAACAACAATACATTTTATGATGAAGAATAAGACTGAGTGCAAAATCACTTTTCAGCCCAGGATTTTAAAATGTCTCTTGACTTGTTCACAAGTTGGAGTCCCAATAAGGACATGTTGAAAGTTTGGTGGAAAAATATTGAACATTTGCTAAGTTATGCATAAATATTGAAATATTTAATTGTTCACTCATACTTTTTTACTCTGTATTTTCAGCATCGTCATCTTGTGACCCCACCTCATGAAACCGGTTGGTGAAAATTTTCAAATCCTAACTGAAAGGTGATTTCGCAGAGAGACTGCACAATCAACTTTCAAGATGGCTTTGAAAAACTTTTCACCTACCTTGGTCATGGGCTGGGAGTAACAAAACAGCCATGTTGAAAATCTGGTGTAAAAATATTGAACAATGACAAAGTTATGAGTACAAGTTCAAAATGCACCAAAATATGTTAATCTTGCTTACCTTATTTTCTCATATTGCAGTTGCCGGTTCCAACTTGAGAATGTCTTTTCGATCAGAGAGTGGATCTACACCATGGAACATGTTTAGGCGAGGAGAGTGTGGGCAGTGTGGAATGGTGGGTGCTGAGTGAGGGTCAGGGTGGGGTGGGGTGGATGGGGTGTGAGGGGGTCAGATCGGCAAGGGACTGATTTCCTCTTTTCAAGTTAATAAAAAAAAATCAGAGGGGCTGGTTTCTTCTTTGAAGATTTACAAAACTAATAAAAAGGGACAGTTTTCTTCTTCAAGAGGGACCATAGCCAACACTGGGGGTTGGGCACCCCAGTGTTGGGATTTTCTTTTCAGCAGCAGTGGGCTGGGCAACCCGGTGTCACCAACCATGTATTGGGAGGGGTGATCCAGAGGGGAGAGGAGTGGTGAAGTGGTACCAGGGGTGGGCACCCTGGTCCACTTATTAAACAAAATAAATTCTGCTACATTTGTTATCTGCCTTGCACAGCTGTTCATCCTGAGGCTGTCACTTTGCATTATTTGCACTGGTGCTCACGGCTTCATTAACCTATGCAGTTCTAAACTTGCAGCTGCACAGAAATGCGTCAGAAATACTAGGGGTATTTTCCTTCAGCAATAACATCTCACCACAGAAGATGTTGTTGCCATGCTGTAAAATGCAGCATTGCTCAGAAAAAGAGAGTAAGACTGCAGACAGTCTCCCTTTGAGTGGTTTTGTGTGCAAGCCGACAAATGTCTCTTCTCACTAAGTTGGACACCCAGGATTTTGAGGTGACCAGAAAACGTATTTCTGACCCTAATTTCAAAAAACAAACACCAGAATCTAGCCAAATGGCTCCCGTTTAGCCAAGTTCAGGTGTTTGCTTTTTAAAAAAGCATTATTTTAAGGTACTTTCTATGTTGTATCATTTTAAGGTATTTTCCATATTATTTCATTTTTTAAAAAAGATGGCAGCCGTCATGACCTGAAAAACTGTTTTTTGGGTTGGGACAACTAAGTGGTGCAAATGCAAAATGGTCTTGCAACCCAAATAATTTAGGTTCGTATCAAAGACTTATCTCAAAATCCTACTCAGTGTGCACAGAAAAAAACTTTAAATACTTGTAGCTCTGGAAACAATTATACATTTTTTCACAAAACCTTCAAAAGGCAGTACCTTGGCACAGGCTGTTTCTAGCTTAAAAGTTTCAGTAGAAAAAAAATCCCATCTAAGCCGTAGGTGAGATAAAAAGAACAATGTGTAATTCGTATAGGATAAAGGGTTCCTTTTCATTAAAAAATCAACATTCCATATCTCAGAAACCACGCAAGCTACCATCATGAAATGTTTCATATCTTGAGATGTCGCCTCCGAAACAACGCATGCCAAAGTTTGGCCAATTTCAATGAACACCGCTGAAGTTATTAAGGTGCAAAAATTGGGGTTTAAGCAAGAACGACCAAGAAGCTGGTCATTCCTGAAGGATTAATGACCATTTGGGGGGATGTGTATCCCAAGGCACAGCCAAGGTCATTAATCCAAGGAAATGACCAGCTTCAAGGTTGTTATTGCGATTATAAATCTAATTGCAAGAACAGCTTTCTTTTTTTCCCCATTTATTTTTACCGTAATTCAGCTTTTAAGCAGAATTGCACAATCCATGCATATCGCACAGCAATCAGTCGGCAGCTGGATCGGTCATTTCTAAGACATTAATGACCGATCCAGCTGACAAGCAGGAGCTCATGAATAATTAATTAGACTTATAATTAAGCAATAATGCATGACTGGGTGTGTGTCGTGCTGGGATAATGTCATGCCTCAGGTGGCTGGGCACGAGGCCGCATGCCGAGTGTGTCCGATGCCTGAGAAGTAATGTTATCCACACGCCACACACCCGGGAGGCATTATTGCTATTATACAGTGGCGTGTTGATATATACAGAGTAAAAAATCATTTTAAAGATGTTTTAGTTAGTGTGGAAAAATATTTTTGTTTCTTAAAAAGAAGATGCAAACAAAGAAGATACAAATCCAAACATGATCAGTCAAGAGGTTCACAGTGCTGAGACTAGACCCGTGATGTTGTACTGGGATAACATCACTGTGTCAGGCACACACTGACCAATCAGAGCACAGGATTCTTTCCTTGCCATTGTATAATTAGCATTAAACACCTTAATCAACCCTAACTATACTGGTGCTACCACACCAATATATATAATATGTATAATAACTGGGTTGCATTTATTACAGCACCATTAACATGTTTAACAATTGCCTCACTACAACTATAATAAAACTTCAAAGCATTCTGGCCTGGATATTCAAACTGCGCTGAAAACTGGCGCAACAGTAGGAGCAAGCGCAAACCAGTTGCACAAATGCACAACAGGTGCGATATTCAAACATGGAGCAGAGCAAATTGCGCAAGCAACCAACGTCTCAATATCGCACATACTGCGCCATCGCGCAACCAGGAAGGAGAAGCTGAGCCAAAATGCTGCGCTATGGCACAACCATGGAAGCCCAGCTGAGCATTGCAGAGCTGCCATAGCGCAAGCACAGCCCCCCCCAGAGCAATGGAACTGCACATCCAGGGAGGCAGGCTGGGGCCCACCGCCAGCCATGCCACACATGGGCACAGGAACACACTGCAGAACCCACACCACACCGGCACACCCCAAGCACAGCATCACTGGGGGTGGGACGGATGATCCACGTGCCCATGGGGACAAGCCAACTAAAGCATAGCAGAGCCATGACACCCCAGCACAACCACTGGCAGGCAGAGAGTGCCACACACAGGGGGTTGACAACCACAGTGCACATCAGTCCCCTCACGCACAGCACTCCGTGCACCGTGCCCCCAAGACACTGCTCATGTGCAGTGACAGGCACTGCAGGAAACACCATGCACCCCCCGTGCCACACGTCAACCCCATGCTGCAGAGAAGCATACCAGCCAGACCCACCCTGTGCACCCAGCAGTGGGTGGCAGATGGAAAGACCAACAGAAAGGCAATGCCATGCTGGTGATACCCACTAGCGGCTCCAGCCACAAATGGTTACCAGGGCACAGCTGGGGCACAACAGATGGCAGCCAGGGCACTGATGTATTGTCACTATGGGGGAAGCTCTGCACCATATGGGGCACCAACTGGGGCACAGCATTTTTTTACCAGGGCACGTGCCCTGGCGGGCCCTGGTGTAGAGCCGCCACTGGTGATACCTCCCCATAGACACACACACACACACACATATATACCCAGGACCATAGCAGCCCAGATGGCATGTACACCCCTGCAATGGAGCACCCATAGCCATTTGCAAAGCAGACACCAACACAGCAGTTGTATCAAAATAGAAATGTATATTTCAAAAACAACATATGAACAATAACAGGTGAAACTATGTACAGGTTGGGGGGGACGGGTAAAAGGCAGGGGTGTTCAAGGGGGAAGGAATAAAAACTTGGAGAGGGAAGGCAGGGTGAAAGGGATGGGAGAAGTGGGAAGGGAATGTGGGCTACGGCCCAGCTGGCTCCTGGTCCTCCCCCTGCTGGCGTCCCCTCCTGTGCCACCGCCGCTGTTCACCCTGGCGCTGTATGGCCTGCAGGAGCTCCCGGTTTTGTAGACCAAGCTGGGTGAGGCGCTGCAGATCTTGGGCCATGCGTCTCAGCACCCCGAGGCCTAGGAAAATGGGAACACAGTCAATGGCTGAGACTGACCACAACCCTAAACACCACCCAACCTGCAACCCATATAACCCAATGTCCTGCACCTGTGATGGCATGCACCCACCCACAGTGAACATGCACATGGCCATCACAAACAGGCGGCACCAGCTATGCGCACCACCGCCCACACACACTGCCCACATCAATCACAGTACAAACTAGGCTGTCAAGTGATGTGGCAACGTGGTGCGAGGCCAGTTACACAGCTATGTGCCCAGTGCATGCCTGAACCACCTGTGATGCATACACAGACGTGTCGTGATGCTGCACTGTGATGCAGGTCACCTGTGTCATGCCTACATACATGGATACATAGACAGTGTCGGCAGATAAGGGCCTATGGGACACCCAGTCTGGCCATTTGGCCTTGTACGTTCACTCTGTTGTCCTATAAGTCCGTTCCCCCTCACCCCTGACCTCCAGAATTCCTTCATGGCTAACCCATGCATTCATAAATCCCGTAACCAAGTCAGCCCCCACCACATCCTCTGGCAGGGTGTTCCACTTGTCCACCACCCATTCTGTGAAGCAATACTTTCTCATGTTTCCTCTTAAACGAGCCCCCTCCAACTGCATCCCATGCCCTCTAGTCCTGGAACATCCTTTACGCTTACAAATATTGTTGTCCTGCACTCTGTTCCCCCCTGTAAAATACTTGTATGTCCCCATCATATCCCCACAGCCTCCTCCCCTCCAGGGAGTACATGTTCAGTTCCGTCAACCTGTCTGCATAGGACTTGTGATGCAATCCATGCACCATCCATGTCGCCCTCCTGTGAACCCTCTCCACCCAGTCCATGTCCATACGCAGGTATGGTCTCCGGAACTGTACACTGTACTCCAGTGTGGGGACTCACTAGTGTTTCGTATAGTGGAACTATGACCTCCCCTTTGGTTGTGTCCAGCATGGTTGGTGGTCTTGCCCCCCCAGCATGCAATAGCATCCATGACGTAATGATACTCACACTCCTCCAGCAGCTCAGTCTGACGCTGCTGCTGCTGCTGCTGCTGCTGTGGCACAACATCCCGTGGCACTGGGGCCCTGGCATGGCCCACATCACCGTGGTCCGGTGTCCTCACAATCCGGCCTGTGGGAGACATATGGTGAGACAAACATCAGTGTGACTCAAAAGCAGAGTGCCCCCTGCCCCAGTGAGAGTGCCTGCCCACACAGCCATAACCATCCATCGCACAGCTGCACACACTGACACACCTATGCACAGCCACCCAAGCACACACACACCCCTACAGAGAATATAGGTGCATAGATGGTACACTCACGTGGCCTAGGGCACCAGGCCCCGCCTGGCAGCGTGAACGCAGCTGCGCAAGAGGTCCGGCTCCTCGGCGGAGGTCACCTGTACCGTGCCGCACTGCTCAGCAGACCGCCCCGCCAGTGACCGCCACCAGGTCAGTGGCCACTTGCTGTCACACATGGGTCCTAGGCATGGTGAGGGGGCTCACCATACAGTGCCTCACAGTGGGCTTCCACCAGGGCCACCAGGTTGGCCACTTCAAGCTGGCTCCAGGACACCGCCTCTCCAGCCATGGCACCAACTTTACAGCAGGCAATATGGCGCCCGCCTGCCGTAATCCCCACGTGGAGTTGTTGCGAATAGACCAGCACAGGCTCCAATCGTGGTTGTGCGAACAGCGCCGCCATTTTACATGGCACTGTCACCAGACAGCGTAATAGGGACGTAACATGGCATGCCAACAGCGCCAGGGGTCAGGGCATACACAAGGTCACGGCAATGACGCAAGGCTACGCACAGCGCCATAGGATGTATAGGCATCCTGCGTGACTGCTAAGCACAGCACCAGTGCCACAGTGGACTATCGCGCAGAAGTGCCAAGCGCCCATATAGTGCCCAGTGCTGTAGCACCACTGGCACAATGGTGGCCATGGGCTGAACCCGCCATCGCCTGCCAGCAGGTCTGCAGCACGATCGACGCACGCGTAACTCTGGGCATGCGCAATGCGTAGCACACAGCCACAAACTTGCGCCATCGGCTCAGCCGGATTCTTCCAGACGCTAAGCGCAAAACGCGATATTCAGCCGACATATGCAAATCATTCAATCAGCCATTCAAAGGCGCAGTGGCGCGATTAGCATGTCATTAAAGTTGAGCCACACCTCATTTGCATGTATTGCGCTATAAAAATGCGCCACTGGGTTGTGGTGGCCAGATTTGGTTGTTGCAGGTGAGAGGTGAGTTACATGCTGTGTGATGCTCAGGACAATGCTCATGGGCAGGGGTGCTGGAGGATGATATAGGTTGAGGGGGCTGAGCATGATGAGGGCACTTAGAAAGGGACAGAGGGCACCCTTTCCATCAGTATCTGCCATGCGGAGAGGAAAGGGGGGGCTTATGCCCCCCCCAGCCGGCAGCTATGCTCATGGGGAAATGCTGTGGACTGCACAGTGACAGGTGTCCACTTCCACCCATAGAGATCACCGTGACTGACGAGAACCAGGCTGAGGCTGTGGACGGCGGGCGTAGGAGGAGGCCGAACTTCACCACGGCAGAGACTGAGGCCCTCTTCCAGGCCTACCTGGAGGATGAGCCACTTTTGAGTGGACGGAGGGGCACCCCTCAGGAGCGTGCAGCTGCATGGGAGGGGGTAGCTCGGGCCATCAACCTGCACGGAAGCCACCAGCGCTCCGTGCAGGAATGCCGGAAGAAGATGGGGACTGACCGCAGGAGGCTGAAGGAGAAGGTGGCAGCCTTCAGGGTGGCACGTGCTGCCACTGGTGGGGGACCACCAGTGGTGTTGCAGCTGACCCCGACTGAGGAGACACTGGTCGCAGCCATGCAGCCGAGTGCCATTGCGGGCGTTCCAGGCGGAGGGTTCCAGACAGGTGGAAGCCCATCACTGCACGGTATGACATGGTGATGTTGTTGGGGGGGCTGTTGTTCACATGCACTCACATGTACTCTCTTTCTGTTACAGATCCTGTTCGTCTGCAGGAGACGGTGGTGGTGGTGGGTGCAGACAGTGAGGCAGACCTGCTGGACCTGGAGGAGGGACCATCCACCTCTGCCACCAGCCTGCAGGCACTGCAGCAGCATGCAGGCTGGCCCAACAACTCCGGCGGCAGTGATACGGGTGCAGGGGGTGCACAGCCTGTGTCACAGCAGTCTGGCATGCAGGTATGCCAGCCTGCTGTGCCTATGGCAGTGGCACGCACCGGCACCATTGATGATAGCAGGCCTGCAATGGCCAGTGATAGGTGTGTGTCCCACGACGGACACATGGCAGGCCAGCACGTGCCCCTGGGCCGTCCTGGTTCACACCTGTGTACCAGCATGCTGGCACAGTCACAGGCTGTGCCTGTCAGCACCGGTGGGGCAGCATCAGTGGCTGTGCAGGTGTCTGGCACTGTTGACAGCACAGAGGTGGAACAGGTGGACCTTGGGGCTCAGCAGTTGGAGGGGCGGCAGCAGCAGTTGCACACCAGGCCTGGGGGGACAGCGTCAAGCAGTGGCACTTGTCCACCGCCCTTAGATCCGCCCATACCTGGTCCTGGCGAACAGCGGCCACCCTCAAGGGGTGCTGTGCACCAGGACCATCCACACCCTGGGGGTCACGATGCCATTGGGGCACAGTACCCATTGGACGCGCACACCCGCCTGCTGCAGGAGTCGGTACAGCTGCAGAGGCGGGTTGCAAGGTCCGTGGAGGCACTGTCTGTGTCCGTGGAGCGGCATAGCAGGGAGTGTGCTCGGGACCGAGCCGAGATGGTCCTTATGTGGACGGATGTGACCGCTGCCATTGACAGGCTGACCCAGGCAGTGGTCTCTGTGGCCAACGCATTGACCACACTGTCAGGTGCCCCTGTACCACGCACCCCACACAGTGCGCACTCCACTCCCCATTCCCGGTGTCGTGCAACACCAGGCCTGTCGACGCCGGCTTCTGCTGTGGGCATCCCGAGCACCCCTGGTGCAAGTTTGTTTGGCGGGATGCAGACCCCTGTGGGCAAGGTCGCGGTCGCGCACTGGGACCCCTGGTGGTGCACTAGCGCCACCCGATGTGGCCCCTGCTCAGCCTGCCAGTGCTGCTAGGGCCACGGCGGGGCCGCCCACGCATCCGGTGGCCGTGGGACAGTGCTCCCTGACTGAGCTGTCTCCCAATGCAGGCCCTGTCTGGTGCTGCCCTGTGTGCAATGTGTGTCATGGTGGGCAGTGCACTGCTGGTGCTCTGCTCACTGTTGATACACGGACCACCTGCACACTCTCCCAACTGCTGTCCACAGGTGCGTGTGCATGATGATGCCTGCATTGCACTGTACACCAAGGTGCAAGGTTGCTCAGGTCCTGACACACGACGTGGACAGTCCAGGTGGTGGGGGTGGTTGGTGGTGCTGTGTGTTGGCGATGTCATTTCCGCAGTGCTGTGCTGCTGCCCCTGTCTGCTGCCTGGTGTGTGTGTGTGTCCATATGAGTGCTCACCCCTCTCTGATGGTGTGTTGGTATGCCTGGACCCTTCAACTCCCCTGACCTTCATGCATGGTGTGTTCCCCTGTGTGCCTATGGTTTGCGCATGGACAGTGTTGCCTGCACATGTCCCCTTGACTTACCTGTGTTGTGTGCTGGTGCTCTTCTGCAATGGTGTCCCGGTGCAGCTGGGCCTGCCATGTCAGTCGGGGTCCTCCGTCCCTGGGGGGCTGCTCATCACCCACATCACGGCGCCACTGGCGCCCCATCGCTGTCCCCTCTTGGACCTGTACGGCTATCCCATGGTCTTTGGCCATGTTGTGCAGGATGCAACAGGCCAGGAATATCCCACAGGCCTTTGGGGCTGTACTGTGGGCTCCGCCGAGGTGTCCAGGCATCGGAAGCGTGCCTTGAGTATCCCAAACACCCGCTCTATGATGTTCCGTAGTTGCGGCATGTGCCTCATTGAAACCGAGCTGCTTGGGGTCGTGGGCTGGTACGGTGAGCAGCCAGGGACGAGGGTATCCACAGTCACCTGTGTGGAGATAGTGGAGATCAGTGTCATGTCAGGTCCATATTGCCCATATCCTTGTGTGCCACTACCATGGCACCTGTGTCATTCCCACCCTTGCACAGAGTTTGCATTCCATACATGTGTACTCACCCACTAGATGACCCGTGGGATGTTCCCCACTCGAATCGATGGCACAGTGCAGATTGATGCCATATGAAGGCATCATGTGCTCCGCCAGGGTGTGTGGCACAGACATTGATGATGCGCCCAGTGGCATCACACACCACCTGGCAGTTGACACTGGAAAAGCCCTTTCGGTTCCGATAAGCATGGCTATCAGGGCCAGGTGGCGTGTGAATGGCCACATGGGTGCAGTCTATGGCCCCTAGCATGCCAGGCATATGTGCTACCCTGTGGAACTCCTGCATGTTTGCTGTACGCTCTGCCGCGGTGCTGGGGAAATGGATGTACTCCGCAGCATGAGGCAGCAGTGCTGAGGAATTGGGTGAGGATGCGGACGTGCGACTGTGTAATGCCTGTGGTGTCCCCTGTCGGCCTCTGAAGGTGCCCGTGGCGAGCAGGCACATGCAGGCTGTCACCTTGGTCTCCACGGACAGAGCATGACTCCGTCGTGAGGGTGCCTGCATCACATCACTGCACAGCTCGCGAGCCGCCTCAGTATTGCCCTGTTCAGGCGGTACCGGCCACAATCCGACATCTGTGTACAGCTCTGTAGCTGATGCGGCACGATACCGCCTGTCGGGGCATACCGACGGGCTCCCTCCGCGCCACGCCCCCATGCAGCATGGTGTCTCACCCCTCATTACAGCTTCCATGTGGAAGCTGACACTGTCCATCTCCCTGGCTTCTGCCCCCCCGGCTGCTGTTCCTGTGTTACCCCCACTGCCCCCACTGCTGCTTCCACTGCACCGGGCACCCCCCACTGGCCTCTCTGTCCTCCAGGACCCACTGTCCCTCTCTGCCCTTCCAGCTCCTGTCTCTCTCTCTCTCTCTGTCTCTCTCCCCCAGTTTGCGGCCTGCTAGAGTTCTTGCGCCGCTTCCTTGAGCCTTTTTATTTTGGCTCAAATCCGGTACTGCGCAACTTCCGGCTCAGCCACTCTTGCGCATTGCGCAAGTAGTTCGATATCGATTGCGCACTTTATGCATGGACCTCTCTTCCGGGTTGCGTATGCCTTCTTATTTCCATTGCGCTTGTTGTTCAGCATGTTTTCGTGGCTAACTGGTCCCTTCTGAATATTGCAGAATGGCGCATTTTTGGAGTTGCGCACGCGCAACCCTGTTGCGCATGGCGCAACCCTTTTGAATATCTGGACCTCTGTGTTGTATCCATCCTTATATATTTTTTCATCAAACCTTCAAAAGGCACATCTGGGACTCAAAGCTTTTCTATCCTGAAAATTTCAGTCCAGACCATTAAGCCATTTCTGAGATACAGGTGGACAAAGAAATGTCAAAAAACACATAAATTTAGTATTTTTTGATTCTTTGCATCTCAAAAACCACAAAACAGATTCATAAGAAATATGGTGCATCAAGAGACATACCCCTAGAAATTCTGCATGCCACATTTTGTGCAAATCCGTTGACTGGTTCCAAAGTTCTAAAAGTTTGAAACAAAAATTCAGGTTTAACATAGACGTTTGCGCTGACCCTAACTATACCAGTGCTAGTGCACCAGTATAATGAAATGTCTGATAGCAAAGTCAAGAGGCCTAAGGAGTTCATAATGGCAACTCGCCCTTCGGGCTTATGGCTTTATGAGCTTATTGGGCCCTTCAAAGGTAATATTTCTTTTTATATGACACTTTGGTAACTGATGATATATATATTATAGCAGCACGGTATGATTTATTTGCTGTACTTGTAGCTTTACTGTCCCTCCCTTCCTCCCTCTCTTCCCTTATTTCCTTTCCCCAGTTTGCATCTGTAAATGAGAGTATTGTCTATCTTCATATGGTTATCTGGTAAAACAATTTCAAACAAGCATTTGTCAATGCCGAATGTTGCTTGCTTCTATGTGCTGTTTAGGTATTTGGAAGTCATTGGAGTGCAAATATTGAAAATTTATGAACTTACAAGCGCATGGAACTGCTGCGAACGCCTGTGACAACAGTCATTTTTAGAATTTTTTCACCAAATTTTCAACATAGCCATTTTAAGACCTCTGCTCATGAACAGTGTCACTGTGATTTTGTTAATGTGTCCCATACAATGAGTTTGTACACCGACCGGCGCCCATTGTGCGCTTACATATGGGCGGAAACACATTTTGGGTAGGATGTGAAAAATGACAGCTGTACTGCTCATTATGAGGTGTGGTAAAATGGCAATGTTGAAAATCTGGAGTGGAAATATTGAAAATTACTAACCTACGAAGATAAGCGAGGAACTGCGAAATACACGCCCGTGAAACAGTCATTTTAGAATTTTTCACCAAATTTTCAACATAGCCATTTTAAGACCTCTGCTAATGAACAGTGTCATGGTGATTTTCTTAATGTGTCCCATACATTGATTTTGCATACCGACTCACGCCATTGTGTGTGCTACGGGTGGAAACATGTTTTGAGCAGGATGAAAATGACAGCTATACTGCTCATAAGGAGGTGTGGTAAAATGGCAATGTTGAAAATCTGGAATGAAAATATTGAAAATTTGCGAACTTACAAGCCTGCGTAGGAACTGCACAACGCACGCTCATAAAACAGTCATTTTTAGGAAGTTTTTCACCAAATTTTCAACATAGCCATTTTAAGACCTCTGCTCATGAACGGTGTCACTGTGATTTTCTTAATTTGTCCCATACATTGATTTCACACACCGACTGCGCCACTCTGCGCTACCTGGGCGGAACCACATTTTGGGTGAGATGTGAAAAATGACAGCTGTACTACTCATAAGAAAGTATGGTAAAATGGCAATGTTGAAAATCTGGAGTGAAAATATTGAAATTTTGCGAACTTACGAGCCTGCGTAGGAACTGCGCAATGCACGCTCGTAAAACAGTCATTTTTTGGAATTTTAGCACCAAATTTTCAACATGAGATTTTTGGGACCCCTTCTCATGAATGATGTCACTGTCATGGCAGTATTCAGGCCCATAGGGTGATTTCGCAGTCACTGCGCAAATCACC
Source organism: Neoceratodus forsteri (assembly GCA_016271365.2). NCBI lineage: Eukaryota > Metazoa > Chordata > Ceratodontiformes > Ceratodontidae > Neoceratodus > Neoceratodus forsteri. The sequence goes on along the minus strand of CM028138.1, from coordinate 67,984,419 downwards.
CTTCGGGCCCGAATAAGCCATGACAGTGACATCATTCATGAGAAGGGGTCCCAAAAACCCCATGTTGAAAATTTGGTGCAAAAATTCCCAAAATGCCTGAGATATGCAACAAAGTTGAAACCCCCTATCTAGCCCATTATACAGCTTACCGGCATTTCCTCAGTTCGCGGTCGGCTTTGAAGAGTGCAGACGTGTTCCCGGTCCACCGAAGATCGTCGCGCCGGAGTACGGAGGTAAGTATGGGGTGAAGGGGGGCGTGGGGAGGCTGGGTGCGCAGTGGGTGGGTGCGGGTTGTGGCGGGGGTCGGAGACACGCCATGGACCATTTTCATTTTCAGGTTAAAAAAAGACGCTGTGATGGCTTGCCACGCTGGGGTGGGCTCCCAGCATGGCACAAGACGTTGGGCGTTCAACCAGCGGGGATTGGGCACCTCCATCGGCCAAAGGACTGATGCCACGCTGGGGTGGGCTCCCAGCGTGGCACCTCAACTGGGTGGGGAGAGCGCGAGCTCAGCAGGCGGGGATTGGGCACCTCGTCGGCTACACACAGTACGTGGGGCAGACGCTTGATAGCAGTGGGGGAGCTATGCTTTATCGCTGCTCACTGAAGCGTAGCTCCCCCTTTCAACTGTATGCCACTGCATTTTGGAGCGTGTCATGCCAGCTCACTGACTGAATTGGAGGAGGAGGTGACACACCTCCGAAATCTCCGATGATGGCACTATGTTTCTTGCACATGCGTGCAAGCAACATAATAAATGAATTCAACTCAAAATATAGTATTTTTCTTTACCTTTCTTTTATACATTTTTGATTTTTTTCCTTTTTTTCATACTTCTTGGATACACTCAAGAACAGGGCTTCAGTAAACTCCATTATGGAAGCATTTGACTTTTGACAATAAGGTACAAAATACCTCGCAGAATGCCCTGATGGTCTAGCCACAGCATGTCATGCTATTGTGCAGGTGACCCAAGTTCTAGGGCAGACTCAGGTTACCGCATCAGGAGGCAGGCCAGGCTGGATTAATTGCCACATGGCCATGTGCCTTAGTCAGAGAGGGTTCGTGAGGAGTTCTGCTCCACAATGATCTGCTGAAGATGGGTCCGGGAGCTAGCTGTCACTGCAGGGATGCTGTGATGACTGAGGCCAATGTAGGCAGCACTCATGTGAAGGGGTGGAGGGAGGGACTTTGGTGAGAATACCAGGGTGAAAAACTAATTTATACCAAGCCATCTACATGACGGTTGTCAACTGCCTCAGGCCCTTTTCCATGTGGATTCCCACCAGTTGTGATGGTGGGAGGAACAGCCGACATGCTGAGGGGTCGCTGGCCGCACAAGCAGCAGGACCTGAATGGCAGGAATAAGGCAACAGTTCAGAGACCAAAAAGCAAAATTAAAGACAGAAAAACTTCTAAAATATGGGTTTTGATTCCTAAAGGGCATAAATGGAAATGAGGCGATATTCAGCTTTTCTGGCACAGAAGTCAAAATGGTGGATTTTTTCTGAAAGAAAGGTGTATTTTTGTAGTAATATTTTACACTAACTTTCAACAATTTCTTTCTCTCTCGGGGTACTAACTTCTAATATTTGGGATATTGGAAGTGTTCTGACTTCCATTAAATGGAATGACTTTTAAATCTGGACCCTGGGATGTTTTGAGAAAAAAAAATTAACTGAACCCCTGCTTAGGACAAATACCCAGGGTTCAGTCCAGTAGTAAGGTGGCGGCTGCCACAGCACCACTCATTACACTGACAACCTGAGGTCATGTCCCACACCTGGCATGGTACATAATGCAGATGGCCAGTAGGTTGAGTCCTCCAGGGATGGAGGGATGGCAGGTACTCCCCCAGTGCATTACCACCACCTAGGTAACCACTGGTGATGGCGTTGCTGGGAATATATATAAAGCAAGGCGGGTGGAGATACATCAGCATTGTGTTGGGTCCCCTGATGCTTCCATTGCTGCATCTCTGAGGGTGGGATGAGAGCAGCAAGATGAAAAAAGTGGAGGACCACAGGCAGATAACCATCCTCCATGTCACTAAACTAGTTTTCCAGTGGGATATCGCTGTAGTCTACATATAACATCCAGTAGTGTCTAGTACATGATAGGATATTTCAGGTGCCTAAGGTTATTACATGACCAGTATTTGTATTTATACAGTAGGGGTGAACTGATATGTGGTGTGATAAAATGATGTATTTCTCACCGCGGTGGAATAAACGGCCCGATCACATATGCACAATATATATAAATGTAAAATCTTACATTTATACACATACTCGTTACGTCATCTCATTGTTTATTCTCACAGTGCATACGTCAGCTTCCCACCCACGCAACCGAAACTTTTCACATACTCCAAGCCCTGTGTTCACATAGAAACTACACACCAACAACCTTGCCATCATTATATGCTGCAAATCCATCAGTTACATTTGCTATCTGAAAAATAGCACTATCTTTCAAAGACTAACCTGATCAAGCCGACAACTTCTAAATCACTTTCCGATATATTTAGCAAGTGTTCCGTAAACTGTTCAGCGCTGTCATACTGCCGCCCACCCGCCCAAAAATGCTAACAGCCTTCTCTTTTTCAAACCTACACAAAAATTAATAAACAAACAAAAACCTTCCCGCACTAAACTCGAGCAGCCGAACCGACAAATGTACCCGCCATAGTTAACAGATGCTACAATCCGCCCCCACATGTAGCACAGCCTATCAAACTCCACGCTTTCCTGGCATATCAATTAACCAACCAAAGGCAACCTAAAACAACCATCTCATTCACCCAAACCCGATAGTCCAGAAACATAATACCCAGTAGCACACAAAAGAATAGCAACTTTGTTTTAAACTAAAAAGACAATGTACTAAAAAATTGAAACACCACAATAATAGACCCTATTGTATAAATCGCACACATGATGCCTTCGGCACGCGTGAGTATCCAGAGCTCACTCTGCAGGAGTGAGAATATTTTCCGTATCACACTCCTGCCCATCATGTATCCCCTATTTATTTATTTTACCAGGAAAAGCTGTACTGAGCAATGCTCATTTACAAGGAGGACCTAGTTAGCGACAGATAAACAGTAAGCAAAGAGGCAATTTGCATAATACTGGAACATTGAGAAACAATTTTTTAACAGGCTAACAGATATAATCTGCTAAAAAGACAAGAAATAGGTGTATTTATATATAGGGCTTACGGTACAGTTGATACAAACAGAGAGCTAGTAAGAGTGCAATATCGCTCATGCAATAAAACATCATATAAATAGTGTATAAAAGGTGTACATATTTGTTGACGCAGATTTAACCAAAGAGGACTGATGAGCACGCTCAGTTTAAGTTAATCCTGCAGGACATTCCAAACAGTGGGGGTAGCCCAGCTAAAGGCCATTTTACCAAATTTCAAATAGTATTTTGGGACATCAAGCAGGATTATACTATGTTTTCTTAGACTGTGCAGTCCTGTAGATTTCTGAAGGAGATTTGATATAATGGCAGTGAGTTCTGCATAGCTTTGCATGGCTACATATTTAGGTTTCTGAGCCCTCCAATCCAGTGGCGGAGCTAGAAGGGGGGCTGGGGGGCAGTCACCCCTCCTGGCTGCCCCAGTGTGAGTAGTGGTGCCCTGCCACCAACTTTATTCAATGTTTAGTGCCAATTGTGGAGCCCGTGGTTGACTGAATGGCCCCTCATGGCTCCCAAACTTTCCTAAACCTGGCTCTGCCACTGCTCCAATCATAAGTGAAGACCAGCCCACTGCTCTGTAGAGGTCACAATGATGTGTTTTGGCATGCAGGCCAGAGATAAACTGGAGTGTTGTATGGTACAGCATGTCTAGTTTGGTTAGCAGTGTCAGTGGCTCAGTGGCTCCGCAGGTTGCACATTTACCTCTGAGACTGGAAGATCAGAAGGCTGTGGGTTCTAGCTCCACACCAGGCACTTGGGTTAAAATCCCAATACTGACACTGTAGTGCCGCATGAGATGGGTACTGCACTACTAAGGTACCGTCTTTCAGATGAGGTGTTAAGCTGAGGTCCTAGCTGCCAGTTCTGGTGGTAATTCAGGTGGATGTTAAGGATCCCATGACTCTTCTCGAAAAGAGTAGGGGAATTTTTATTGTATAACTTCAAGAACAAACAATACAACATAGTGTTAACACCACACAAATTTAGCAGACAAATCATAAGAAAAAAACAAATTAGGCAGTTCAATCATACAAACGATCAGAGTACAATCAAAACATAAAAAAAAAAAAAAATTAACATCTTATTACTGAAAAAGAACCTCCTCCTTCCTTTCCTGTCAAATGAGTGGGGGAATAAATATTCATAACAGAAGAATAAAATACAGACAAAAAAAATACTACAAAAAAAAATTCTTTAGAAAGGAAAAAAAATGAAAACATAAAGAAAAAATGCACCATACAGTAGCCCCAAATGTAAGCCAAGCGGTATTCCCAGGACCCCCTACCCCCCACTATAAGAGTGAGGGGAGTACTATCTTAGGAAAAAAAATCATAAATTAGTATGACATCATCCAAAATCATAAAAAATGGAAACCAGAAATAAGTATTGCTACATACATTGGCTTCAAAATGAAGAAATACTAAAGCAACCTACCCCCCCCTTCCATTTTATAATTTCATGAACAAAAAAAGCTAATCAGTGTTGACGTCACACCAAGCAGCAAATAAAGCAAAAGAAACAAAACAAAATAGATATGTCAATCATATAAATTTCTAGGTGTCATTCCAAAAATTAGAAATGGACCGAAACAAACAGATCGGATAATACTGCAATACCATAATTGCTCTCGGCACAGACTTCAAAAAACAAATTCATCAACAGGCTCCCTGGAATGCCCATTTAAAAGATGTTAACCCAGTATCATTCCCAAATACCCCTCTTAAGTGCCACACATTCCTTTTCTTGCAATTTAACCAAATTGTTAAAGATAAAAAAATATAATGCCAATGCCATTATGTGCTGCTGTTGGAGAATCAACCGGCATCTGATCTGCCAAATCCAGTATAAAATAAAGGCAGTTATAACATTTAAGGTGCTGCTATCATATCCCTTCCACTGTACAGTAAAGATACCATAGTATAAGGATAAACCAGTCATAGATCGAAAGGGCTGTGTGGACCAATGAAACTTCCAGATCTCCCAAAACTCCTGAATGAAAGAATAATCAGAATATACATGGTCTAAGGATTCTACCTGAGCAGTATAAGTCTGTCTCAAACAGTATCTATCCTCTGAGGCTTTGTGTTTGTGGTTACCCCTGGTATTAATATGGTCATGGGTACCCAGCCAAACTACGTCCCACATATGTAAAGGAATCCTGGTATTAGTAAGACGGGCACTAATAAATTGCTGATCCATCTCAGGGAACTACAAAAAAGGGTGGTCAGAGAAATGTTTCTCCAGAATGTCCAAATACTCCTAGATAGCAGATTGACATCCCTAAAAGACACACCCCATTTTTTTATTAAATCAGTGACACCCACCCATCCTGTTGAGAGTACATACTGTCTCTTATTTTTATGCAAAAATGCGGAGCTGTCCCATTCAAGCAAAATAGCACTTAAACCAGACATGGTCCAGAGCCTTCACGGAGTAACAACCCCCTGAATAACGGGCTTTAAATTTGTGCAAATAAAAATGGAAAAAAGAAAACTGGGTGCACCATCCCTACACCCCCAGATTTGACATCCAAATAAAGAATATCAGTTTAATGGGATTTAATCTGCTCCCCCAGAATGCCGAAAAAAAGCTGGACATTAATGCAGTTTCGAAATCTCTAGGTAGCGGAAAGATGTGGCTAACAAATAAAAATGTAGGGATCAAAAAGGTCTTAATCATATAGATTCATTTTTGTTTCCCCATTTTCCATTTACTCCAAGACCAAGACCTGGTTGGGTGAAAATGCAGGCCCCACTTTGGATGCTGCAATTCCAACTGGGTACTCGGTAATACACCGCTCGAGATTGGATCACGGGGGGGGGGGGTATCGGTCTATTTTAAGACTGAGTTGGGCCTCATGAATGTACCAGTTGAGGAAGCCAAATCATTTGAGTGTACCATGGTGGCTGATGTAGGTTGCAGGTTGGCTTTCATCTACCGTCCACCCAGGGACGAGATGCGATTTCTGCAGGAAGTAGTGGACTTTGTCTCTGACATGGCATTGGAGTCCCCCAGGTTCATGGTACTCGGAGACTTCAATGCCTGGGTCGACGACGATCTCTCGCAGTTTGGACAACACTTCCTCCAGCTTATGACATCTCTGGGCTTTACACAGGCTGTTACCTCTGCCACCCATAAATTTGGCCACTCTCTTGATCTGGTTTTCCTCCTGGGGATCTAGGCCTCTGACTTGGACGTGGAACTAGTCTGTTGGTCTGATCATTACACTGTGAGGTTCAACTTTTGCACCCCCCTTCAGAGGCCTGCCCCTGTGGAGATGGTCAGTTACCACCCTTTACGGGAAGTGAGACCTGAAGGCCTAGCAGTAATGATTGACCTTTCGGAGTTTCCTGTGACCAGCTCGAGTCCAGAGACTTTAGTGGTGGCCTATAATAAGGCCATCTCGTCAGCTCTGGACTTGACTGCTCCCATCCATGCTCATCCTCTCCCACTTCGCCCTTGGACCCCCTGGTTTGATGGGCCTTTGAAGGAGTTGCGATGAGTAGGACGTAGGTTGGAGCGGCGTTGGTGGAAATCCACCCCGGCTGCTGACCATCTTAGATTGGTTGAACATTATAAGATTTACCAATCAACGATCTCCCATAAGAAGGCAGAATTCCTGCCTGAGGAGATTGCTGCCACTCAGAACCAACCTGCTCAGCTCTTCTGAACTGTTGACAGGTTGCGCAACCCAACCTGTCTGCAGCTCTGAATACCTTTTTCGCAAGTAGAGTGCGACGAGCTTGTTCGGTTCTTTGCTGATAAGGTGGCCGACATCAGGTCAGAAGTTCGTTCAACTCACTCTATGGGGGTTACTGATGATCGGTGCTTGGTCACCTCACCTTGAGCTTCCTGGAGTACCTTTGCCTTGCCTGAACTCGCGGATGTCATGCGGATTGTCCAGGGTATGCGCCCTACATGCTGTAGTTTGGATCCGGGCCCAACTTCCTCTATTTTGGGTTGTTAGGATACGATCGGCCCGGTCCTGGTTTGGATAGTCCAGTGCTCCTTGGAATCCAGTGAGTTTCCAAGCTCCCTGAAGGAGGCGGTGGTAATTCCCCTCCTGAAGAAAGCTTCTTTGGACCTGGACTCTCTGGCCAACTACAGACCGATCTCAAACCTTCCCTTTATAGGGAAGGTGATTGAAAAAGTAGTGGCGATACAGCTGGATGACCACTTGACCATCCATAACATCTACAATCCTCTCCAGTCTGGTTTTCATAAGAAGCACAGTACTGAGACAGTGCTGGTTTGGGTGCTCAATGATCTCCTGATGGCAAGGGATCAGAGGAACCATTCTATCTTGGTGCTCCTTGATCTTTCTTCAGCTTTTGACACTGTAGACCATGGGGTGCTGCTTGGACATCTGAGGTCCATCTGTGGCCTGTCAGGTACGGTCCTTAGGTGGTTTACATCTTTCCTCACTGGCCGTAGTCAGAGAGTGGTGTCGGGGATTTTTCCCTCTGACCCTTTCTCCCTGCCATGTGGGGTTCCTCAGGGTTCAGTGCTGTCCCCCATGCTGTTTGCAGTATATATGCTGCCTCTAGGAGACATTGTAAGATGGTATGGGCTGAGGTTTCACTGCTATGCAGATGATGCCCATCTCTACCTGTCTTTTGCCCCCGACTATGGATAGAGCTGTCTCGGTACTTAATACCTGCCTCGCTGATATCCAGGACTGGATGAAGTCGAGCTAGTTAAAGTTGAATGCCGGAAAGACAGAGGTGATGGTAGTGGACCCGGGTCACCGGATAAAAGAATTTAGGGCTGATCAGCCCTCTGGAATTTTTCTCGGGGGCTATCAGCTCCTATCCTCTGAACGGGTGCGAAACATCGGGGTAATGCTTGACGACGGGCTGACTTTATGATCTCAGGTGTCGGCCGTTGTCAAGACTTCCTTTTATCATCTTAGGAATATCTCCAGGATTAAGCACCTGGTTCCGTCCGAGGACTTGCCTACATTAGTCCATGCCTTTGTGACTTCACGCCTCGATTACTGTAACTCCCTGTACTTAGGACTTTCTGGGGTTGAAATCTGCTGCCTGCAGCTCGTGCAGAATGCAGCAGCACGACTGTTAACTGGGGCTTCTCGAGTATCTCATATTACCCCTGTGCTGCGTGATCTGCACTGGCTGACGATTAGGTGGCGGATCACCTTTAAAGTCAGTTTACTGACTTATAAAGCCCTACACGGACTGGGCCCTGACTACTTGAAAGAACTTCTCATTCCTTACCACCCAGTGCGACAGCTGCAGTCGGCTGACGAGGGGTTGCTAGAGATTCTGAGGGTGTCTCCGAAATCCTCTGGGGCCCGTGCATTTATGCACGTGACCCCAACCCTCTGGAATTCTCTCCCCCATCAGCTTCGGAAGTGCACGACTGTGGAGGGGTTCAAACAGGCATTGAAAACCTTTTTATGGAGTCTCGCCTATGATAGCACCACATAATTCTGATTCCCTGTTATTTATTATATCTGTATGCTAGTTATTTATTATTATGTGTATTATCTTATGTGGTTGTTTTTATCTTTTTGTAAAGCACCTTGATGGCCCGAAAGGTGCTTATGCGAAATAAAATGTATTATTATTATTATTAACTACAAACCCTATCCCTCCCTTTATTTAAACAGAGCTCCCAATTATATGTTGCTAGATTTGCTAAACCAAAATAAAATCCCAAGAGTTTACGAGGAGACTCAGAAACTGGTATTCCCCCAACAGTGACAACGCCATCTGTAGCAACAGAGAGACGTAAACAAATACTCTTATCAGTGTTAATTTTAGCTCCAAGGACACTTAACAGAGACTGTAACTGATGACATACAAGGTTTCCCCTAGTCCTATCCAGAGAAACAACACACAAATCATCCACATAGCCAACAGTTTTTAGTTGGCCAGAATTTGGGCAACTGATACCACATATCAAGGGTAATCTATTTAGAATTCTTATAATAGGGTCCAACGCTATAACATATAAAAGAGGACTGAGGGGGCAACCCTGCCACACCCCTCACTGAACTGCACAAGGCTTCCCAATCCAACCATTTACATATGGTTTAACATAGGCTAAAGAATAACAAATCTGTAACCAGCCCACAAACAGAGGCGGAATACCATAGGCTTCCAAAGAGAGCCACAAAAAATCATGGGAAATGTTATCAAATGCCTTAGCCTGGTCAAAACACAAAAATGTATCCAGATTTACCACTCTCAAACAGTTCTCTAAGCAGTATGAACGCATCTTGTATAGAGTGGTTCGGAACTGAACAAAACTGTGAGGAATGTATCAAATAATCCATAATCCGACGAAGCCTGTTACACAGCAGTTTGGCAATGATTTTGAAATTGATGTTAAATAAGGTAATAGGTCTCCAGTTACCAATGGAGGTCTTATCACCCTACTTGAATAAAAAAATCATCAAACCCTCATACATTGATTGCGCAATTCTATCCTCACTCAGAAAAGCATTAAAAACCAGTATCAGTTCCTTTGGAATAAATTGCCATCTACATTTATAAAATTCTCCCGGCAAGCCATCAGAACCAGGAGCCACATGGGCTCTCTGTCCCTCAATTACCATATCTATTTCATCTTGTGAGAAATTTTGCACCAGTCCATGTGCATGGACTCCAGTCAAGTGCAGGAGATCCGCCACAGCAAGTATATACCCCACAGTATCAAAATTTCCCAAAGTGGAATCAAATTGAGTCGTAATAAAATTTTCCAAAACTTACAAAATCTGAAGGTTAGCGGTTACGAGAAGGCCTGATTCAGACTTTAGTGCAGTCATTTGTTTCAATAAAGTTTGATGATTGAAGTCCTCATATGGATTGGTGTGGCCCTTACTACCCTGCGTTCTGAACTGTTGTTCCAATTCAAGAGACTTCTGTCTATCGTATTGGAGCTCTGTTAAAGCCTGTTTAATTCTGGCTATTTCCGCTGTCTGAAATCCAAGTCCATTACGCCCTAAAGAAATTAATTCAAGTAACTTGTGCCTAAGCTGAGAACATTTTTGATTATTGTGCTGAGCCAAAAGTCGGGAATATTGTTTAAAAAAAGCACTGAGACAGTTTTTAGTATCCTCCCACCAGGTAATGAGAGAATCATACAAGAAAAATACCGATGTTCTATCCACCAAAATTTCTAGTATAAGCTGTAAGACTTTGGGGTTCTGTAATAAACTTGAATTTAGTCTCCATACCCCTTTACTTGGTAATATGAATAGGTGAGGAGAGACTACTTCGCCAATCAAACAATGGTCAGAGGTTTCAATCGGAAGGACCCATGTATCAGAAATCGGCAATAAGGCAGTAATAAACCAAAAATCAATTCTGGAGGACAATTGCCCCTTAAAAAGCATGGGTTCTAGATCCATAGCAAACACATTGCTTAGGGCCGATTGCTGTATCACTGTCCGCAGTGCATGGCTATCACAATAAGTCTTGCTCTGTTTACTTTTATCCCGTAAATCAGTATTAAAGTCACCCCCCAACCCTCAAAAAACACCATCCGACTAGTGCACAAATAGGGCTGTATCTTATGAAAGAGTGCAACTTGAAGGGATTTTTGCTGTGGGGCATATACATTGATAAGTCTTCAGAACACTCCTTGGACTATCAGACCTATCAATAACGCCCTTCCTGGTTCAATATCCACAGACTTCTGAATAACATAGGCAAAAGCATAAAAACCAAAACCCAAGCCAGAACATGTCTCTGACCATATAGACCACAAAGATAAGCCTCGAAACCACTCTTGTTGTGCCACCAAGACTTCTTGCTCCGTATAGAGTCTTGTATCCTGTAGAAGATAGATGTTATAAGGTAAAGTTTGCAACACAGCATATGTGGCCTTCCTTTTAAAATCCAGTCTTATGCTGTTAACATTAAGACTAGCCAAATGGATAGTAGGCAACATAAATGAAATGTTGGACAGTTAAATCAAGATACTTTCTTCTTATTTGCCCTAGTACTTCTTTTCTTTACTGTCGATGGTGGTCTAGGGTCTTTCAAAACCCCTGCCTCCACCATAGGATTGCCTTGCGTAGAAGAAAGGGAAACATTGGAATCCGCATCATCCACCATGTCCCCCCAACTTTGTAAAGGTTCATAAGGATTGGAGATAACAGTGATAGGTGGGGCCTGCAATTTCACAGCCCGCTTTGGTAAAACTCTCTTCTTAGGAATAGGATGAAAATCCAGAACCTCTTCAGAGGAAATTAATGCTGCAGGGGCCACCAGCGAAACAGCAGGTTCCCCAGAGAGAGGAAGGGGGGGCCATATCCCCCTTCTTGGGGGCAGGTCATGCCAAAGTGGAACTCTCAGCTGGATCCAAAGGGGAAGGAGGCCAAGATAATCCTTCAGCTGTTGGGGCAACTGTTGGGGTTGGGCATGCCTGCCGCGCATGGGGAGAATCAGGGTGCACAGTGCCACATGAACCGGAAGAATGGGATCTGGCAGCTTTATTGTGATAAAAATCATGTTCAGCATAATCTGCATTATTATGGGCACCCCCCCCAAGGGCAAGTGGAAAAAGCATGTTCCTCGGAGCCACACAGATTGCAAATTGGTGGGACAGTGCATGTCATAGCCGAATGACCCAGGGTTCCACAAACTGAGCACTAAAGCTGGTCACAATAAAAGTTCAGGTGCTTTGTAGAACTGCACCTGTAGCAAGAACGGGGCTGACCCGGGTAAAATAATATCTCCCTATTTCTCCCCAAATAGAAACAATTTGGCTGATGCTGTATGTCATCGTCAGTAAGGTTGAGTTGGACTGAGAATTTCCACCCCTCTGTCCAGAACCCATTGTTGTCAAGAATGGTATTGGGTAAGCCATTTACCTTGCAGCGTTTCTCCAACCAGTACAGAATGTCAAGAACATTGATGGCTTCATTTCTGAAGAGCACAGTGACAACTTTTGCAGTAGGTCTGGTTATGGGAATAGCAACGAACGGCTTCCATAAGGGAGTGTGCTTCACAAGATAATATGCTGCCCAAAATGTATCTAAAAGCCCCACAGATCGGAAGCTTATATCAAAGTTATGGTCTCTGGAAGCAAGTATAAAAACATAGACCTCTGTTGGAGTAAAGTGCAGGGAATCAATAATCAGCTCCCCCCCCCAACATAATTACGGTCAGGGATAAATCCAGACCTCCTTTCTAATAGAGGCAAACAACAAACCGTTGTCGCGCAGCTTCTTCTGGTTTTTTGAATAGGCTTGCATAGCTAGCAGGCCAACGATGTGAGTCAGGTCCCTCGTATCCCCAGAGTCATTGTGAGAAATATCCAGAGGAGGAGTAGAAAAAGTCATACCTGGAGCTGTATATGTAGTCTGAGCTCCAGAATCACCCTGGTTCTCTGCAGTCTCTGGACGTGCCACAGGATCTGTTACCGGAGGTTCAGAGCATGGAGCAAATAGAGGAGAAGCATCTGACGCAGGAACAGCTATGAGTGGAGTCACACCCTGTGGACCATTTGGCAATGACTCGGCCATCATCTGCGGACCATCCTTTGCAATAGATGCCATATTAGGAAATAAGGTCTTGCTAGTAGACTGAACTATCCCAGGCAAGGGGATATCGGGGTCTGGGATCCAGATGCCATCCTGAAGTATCCATCCAGCATTCTCATAAACACATTCTGGCTTCCAGGTCACCTCTGCAGCTGTAAAGGGAAACAGGACTGACTCGGAGGTCTGTGAACAAGTAACAGGAGTAGTAGAAACCATAGGTTCTGGTACCAAATTTACATCATGAAAAAGTCCTTTCTTTGTAGTTGCTTCCATAGGACCCTGGCCAGAACGTTGCTGTTTTTTGTCATCTTCCACAATTGATGTCTGTGAGTCAAATTCAGTTTCTGCCTCAGCAGTTTTAATAAATTAGTTTTTTCTAAGTTAATATCTTGCAGAAGTTGTTCTTCAGCATCCATACATATGGTAGAGACATCAGGATTTTCGCAAGGAACAACAGCCGTCTCTAATTCAAGTGCAACTGTGGACTAAGAAACACCTCCTTCCCCCTGAACAGTCACTGGTTGACTGAGAGAATCCATAGCAGAACCGGACAAGGGGTCTCCTTGCAGGAGAGTACGGGAATTTCCCTAGTGTCTTGGCCAGATTTGCCCCATTCAATAAAGATACCTCCAACAGCTTAATCTGGTTCAACGTCAGTTGGCATTCATCTGTATCCCCCTTCCCTTGGACAAGGCTGAAAATAGGCTGAATTGTCTAGTCCTCCTTACCTGGTCAAAAAAAATAAATAAATAAGTAGGTGAGTAACTGAGGCACTTCTGTATATGATATCATCATAGTCTAGTAGGGGAATGGAGGCCAACTGAACAAATATGTTTCTGGTCTCAGGGTTAAGACAAAATTTGTTCCAATAATAGAACCCAAGTCTTGGTGCAACATTTTACAGAGACTGTCAATATGGATACTGAAGGACAGCTTGCTATCTAACCACATGCGCAGACACATGAAGGAACCCACCAGTTCCAGGTTGTCACCTGTTAAAGTTATAATGCCTACTGGAGAGGATGGCAGGAATGGTTTAGATGAGAATACCATATACTTGGTTGTGGTGGCATTAAGCAGAAACGTTGATGCACACAGATTAATTTGGAGTTCATCAAACTTCTCCTGTAGGACACTGATAGCTACATCTGGGGTAGGACTAGAGACGTACAAGACAGCATCATCAGCATATCAATGTAGCTTTGCCATTACAATATTAGAACCTAGGTTATTGGTGTAAATTATAAATAAAAGTAGTCCTAATATAGATCCTTGTGGTATTGCTTTGCAGATGAGGGCACAAGAGGATGCAAACCCTTCTATCTTTAGCTGCTTCTGTCTTCCTACAACAAGGTACTCTCTGAACCACACTACAGTTTCTGCACCTATGCCAATATTTATGAGTTTACTCAGGAGAACATTGTGGTCCCGAGTATCGAATGCTTTATTAAGGTCTAGGAAGACTGCCACATTAATACGTTTTTAATCAAGGGTAGTACACCAATCATTAGTAACTTTAACTAAAGTAGTTGTCCTACTGTTTTGAGCTCGAAAGACTGATTGTACTGAGGAAATAATATTGAATTTATCAAAATATTCTCTGATCTGTTCATTCACAATTTTTTTCAAGCATTTTAGCCAGGACCAGGAGACTACAGATAGGTCAGTAATTATTTAATATGGCTTTATCTCCTGACTTAAATAACAGAATAACCAAAATTGAAGAATTATGTGTTTATTAACCCCCCCCGGTCTGGTTATTACCCAGGAAACCCAGACCACAATTGATTTTATTACTATTATGCGGAAATAATAAAAAAATGGTAAAACTGTTAAAATCTGTTCATCACACTACAGCGTGCCCATGTATTAGTTTTTATAATATCTAGTGAGCAATTTTTCCAACCAGTAACTATAAAAGCTTAACCAGGATATAGTGAGAAAGCACAATTCAACACTGGATGCTAAAACATTAAGACCACAAGAGGAATATGTATTTTGAAACTATTTTACTGAATTACCTTTACAGGAATACTTTAGAGCTAGCAGAGAATCATGGTGATTTAAGAAAAAGTAAGAACATTTCAGAATAGGTAAAAAGAAGTTTGAGAAATTGACAAAAAAGCCAACTTTTTAAAACTTGCATTTTTACTTTGAAATGTGTACTGCTTGTGCCACAGCTATTTGAACATTTAGATTCTTTGAAAAACTCCAAATAACAGTTATAAATGAAGAAAAATCATCTATAGTCTCTGAATATATACCTGCTTGCTGTACAAGCACGTCTGTTCTCACAGCAATGTGGGAGGTGAAAGTGGCAGCAGTTGTGCGGATGTGAGAACAGAGCTCGCACTTCCAGGGCCAGATATTCAAAACTTTGCACTGGGCACAAACCATTTGCGCAGGTTTAGATGAGGGATTAGCACTGGTCCGCTATATTCAAAAGGCCAGACAGCGCGTGCAAACTGCATTAGCACCGGGCAAAATCATAATGTATGCAAGGGGCAAACTGAGGGGTTGTGTACATGAATACAGGTGCAATGCAATATTCAGTGACTAGCACCATGCAAAGTGGTTTTGCATGACTTAGCGTGACACTTTGCATGGTGCAAATTACCGCCCAGGAAAGGGTAGTCTTAACCCTGGGCAAGCCAGCTTTGTGCGACATTGTGGCTTTGCGCAGCATTTGCATGGCTTTTACGTGGCTTTGCACAACCCTAACCAATAAGTATGACTTACAGAAAAAGCCAGACATAGAGGAAACATGCTGCTCACTGATGGCATCACAATGATGTCATCATCTGCCACCAGTCCAGCCATACCAGGCAGTAAGTGGTGACCTGGCCCTCAGTGGACACCATGGCAGTGTGGCCATACAGCACACACCTGCAGACCACCCTTCTGTGGACACCAACAGATGCCAGCACACACGTGCAGTACTATGAGCATGGAGGGTGTTGAGGGGAGGGTGTGCAGGTGGCCAGGCTGTGCCACAGACTGGGTGCAGCCACAAGGCTGAGACACATCCCGCAGTGCACATGGGCCAGTATTGGGACTACCCCAACACCAGTGTGTCTGTCTGATTGTACATGCCCCCCCCCAGCCACATACCGCACAGCTGTACAAACACCACAGCACACATAGTCGGCCATGTATATGTCTCTGTGAGCATCCCATGCCAGAAGTGCAGCATCTGTGGGTCACACAACAGTGTAACAGTAATGTCCACTGTCAGTAAACACCTGCAAGTTGGGTCTGTCACTGTGTACAGTGCAGTGGTCATCACTGCCCTACACACCACAGGCATTGCTGTGTCCCTCACACTATTGGCCCCCTTGCTACTGTAGTGTCTGATGTGCACTGTAGCATGACGTACAGTGTGACAGTTGCATGCAGCAGCACCACCACCACCTGTCCCTATGCTGTGTTGTCCCCTGGGTGCAATATGCTGTGCTGTACTGTATACATGTAGCCTGCAGCTACCATCATGCACTATCAGACTGACCTACAGGTAGAGCTGCGGGCAGACCCGGCCAGCCCCTGTACTTCCAGACTGACCTACAGGTGGAGCTGTGGGACCCTGCAGAAATGCTGGGCAAACTGCATGCAAATCAGGGCACAATGAGATGCTAATCTGGATGTTTGCCCAGAGACTACCTAAGTAGGCTCATTTGCATGTCACTTTTGAATATGGCAAACTTTAGCCCCGGGCAAACGGCTTAGCTCTGCTCTAAATCTGCGCAAACGTGTTAGCACCGCTTAAACAGTTTGGGGAATATTATACAGTTTTGCACACTATACTTTCACATGCACTGCTGCCTGCAGCTGTACTGAGTCCACGCATATGGTGGCACACACATTGGCCACATAGTTCACCTCTACCTTCCTTCACGTCGCTGTGCAGTTGGCTGCTGTTGTGGTGTGCACTTCCTGGTTGCTATTTCAGAGCGGTCTTATTCCAGGGCTGTGTTTGCACTGCACTCCCAGCCCAGATTGCCCGGCTTCCTTAGCATGCTATGTTCAGCAGGGTTAGCACCGGTGCTACCTCTTTTGAATATAGTGGGATAGTGAGTCCAGACTAATTTAGGATGCCGTGCAGTACTAATTTAGCCCCGGGGCAACGTTTTGAATATCTGACCTACAGAGTCTAAGGCAACACATCTGCCATAATAACTAGCCGGTTATTATGGCAAATAATAACTGTTAAGCCCATAGACAAAAACTGCTGACTACAGTACTTATTATATATTGTACAGATACGCTATATGTTTTGTCTGTTGCTGCCAACTGTACACTGTTACCACCGCAATATTTCATGGAATGTCTCTATTCCCCGGGTCACCCCTGAAAAAGGGACATGACTGTCTCAGTGTGCTTACCCGGTCATCAAAATACAAACAAATGAATATAGAATAATATATGGGGTTGTGTGCTTAACAAGAATTTTGCACCCCCACCCTCGAGGTGTTGGATGCTACATAAACCTCAAGAGCGAAGCTCAAGATATTCATTTAAGCATCGAACACTGAGGGTGTGTGTGTGTAAAATTTGATTATTCAATGGCAATAAAAAATCCTGGACTCTGATTGGTCAGTCTTGGGCTGGCCCTGTGATGTTATCCCAGCACAACATCACGGGTCTAGTCTCAGCCTCACTGTGAACCTGCAGATGAGCATTTTATGGAGCCTTTGATTGATTGTTTCATCTTCTCTTAAAAAAACCAAAATATTTTTCCACACAAAAACATCTTTAAAATTATTTTTTTATCTGTATAACAACGAGCCATTGTATAATAGCAATAATGCCCTCCAGGGTGTGTGTCGTTTGGGATAACGTCACGCCTCAGTCGTTGGACGCACTCGGCCTCGTGCCCAACCACCTGAGGCGTGACATTATCCCAGTACGACACACACGCTGTTAAGTTTCACACGCAGCCCCATGTTTTATTTTATATAATTGCTGGGGAGCATTTTTTCACCATGGCAATTTATTTATTTTATTTAAAAGTTGATAACTGGGAAAAGCACTATTGGGCCAAGGCTTGTTTCCAGGTGCAACCTGGGGACAGGGGGAGCAAACAAGGAGATAAAAACACAAAGTAAAGCTGCAGTAAATTGCATAGTAGAAATGCATAAAAAAATGTGGGTTAGGGTTACAATACCCATAAACGGTGTAAAAGCCTAAAACAGTAGCAGCAATATAACACAGAGTAGCAAGTGAACATGTTACAAAGGGAGCAATCATATGAGGTGGGTTACAAATACACAACACCCCCAAAAAACAAAAGTCACATGCTAACTCAGCCTGAATAACAACGTAACAAATAAGAGATTCACAACATTATGGGGGTAAGGATTAGGATCACTGAGAAAATGACTGGTGGGGTGGAAGTATAAGGAGCCTTTTGAATGACAGGAGAGAGGTACATTGATGGAGGTCAGGGGGTAGTTTATTCCAGAGAGAAGGGAAATGGAAAGAAAAAGCAAATTGACCAGAGACAGAGTGGGGGTGAGGGATAGAGAAGGTGCAAGGGTCTCTGTGATGAAGGGAGTAAATTGAGGTGGCAGCTTGGGCAGGGTGGTAGGAGAGATAAGAGGGGAGAGCGCCAAACCAGAATTTAGCAACAAAAGGAGCACAGTGAACCATTCTCCTGTGAGGCAAGGGAGCAAGTGATAGGGCAGAATAAAGAAGACAGCGGTGAGTAAAAGGGGGAGAAGCTGCAGCAAAACGACAGAAGGAGTTTAACAGGATGTCAAGCCTGCATGCGGATGACTGAGGGACAGTGCCATACACCACGCTGGCATATTCAAAAGTGGGTAGGATCATTTTGGTGACAAGCTCATGACAGGTAGGGAGGGGGAGGCTGTTTTATGCTAGTAGAGGGCACCTAATTTGGGGTGAAGCTTGGCACTAATGGCATCAATATGGGTGGAGAAAGCTAGGTGAGGGTCCAACACCTCTAAATACTTAAAAGCCAATACGTTCTCAAGGCAGGAACCGTCCAAGGTAGTAAAAGTTGGAAGATGCTGAAAGGTGGCCAGATTTTGTCTAGTACTGATAGTCATGGCCACTGTTTTTTTTATGTTTAGTTTAAGTTTATTGTCCTTGAACCAGGTCTGGACTCTGTTGAAATCATCCTAGAGAGGGGCCTGTACACTGATGACGGAGGGCCCAGAGAGGAAAAAAATAGTGTTGTCAGCATACATGTGTGTTACAGTGGATCTACAGACTGAAGGGTAGTTATTTATAAATAAGGAGAAGAGGACAGGGCCAAGGATGGAGCCTTGGGAGATACTTGAGAGGATAGGGAGTGGAGGGGATAGAGTGTCACATATTTGAACCGAGTGTTCCCTATCATGAAGATAGGAACGGAGCCAGTTAACAGCAAGATCAGCCAGGCCGACAGAGCTAAGAGTTTGTAACAAGAGGTGGTGGGAGACGGAATTGAATGCTTTTACCAGGTTGATGAACATGTCTGTTGTAATTTGGCTCTTGTCCATTGCAGAGAGTATTGAGTTAGTGACACACAAAAGAGAAGATATGTTCAAGTGATGCTTTCCAAAGCCAGACTGGACTGGAGAGAGAGTGTTCGAGCAAGCAAGGAAATCAGACAGCCTTGAATGAAGGAGTGATTCTTGTAGTTTGGCTAGGGAGGGGAGGAGGGAGATAGGCCTTTAGTTGCTAGGGTGGAGGGGTCCCCTTCCTTGCGGAGGGGAATGACTGCAGCTGATTTCCAGGCCTTGGGAATGGTGGAGTAGGAGCGAGAAAGGTTTAGGATTTGGGTGAACGGGGCCGCTATGGCAAAAGAAAAGATGTGGGGTAGCTTGGGGTGGAGACTTTCTGTGCTAGACTTAGAGGGGTTAAGGGTGAGAAGGGCAGTGTAGACTTCAAGAGGAGTGAATGGGGGAACTGGTAACCTAGGGGCTGGTCAGAAGCAACCAATTGGGATAGAAGGGGTACGGAAGATGAGGGGGAGCAAGAATCTGGGAGAGTGCAGGTGGCAAAAAATGTTTTGAAAATATCTGCGACCAATGCAGGGTCAGAGACAGGGGATACATCAACATCAAGTACTATGGAGGTATGTTGGGTAGGGGGGCCTAGGAGGGAGTGGAGGACTTTCCAGAAAGATGCAGGAGTGTGGAGATCTTGCTGCAGGTGAGTCTTAAGTAGTTGGCTTTAGAGAGGCAGATGGCCTTGGTGCAATTATTCCTTAGGGCTTTATATGCTTGAAAATCTGCCTGAAGAAGAGAGTCTTTATAATGGTGCCAAGCTTTACCCCTAGCCCACACATGGCCAATAGATCAGCAGTGACCCAGGGGTGATGGAGTCTTTTGCTGTGGATTTCTTAAGGGGGGGGCATGGTGATTCCAAATACATAGGAAGAGATTGGAGAAAAGGGATAGGGCTGAGTTGACACCCCTTGTCAAGTAGATGGGTAGCCAGTCTGCTTCATAAAGGTCTTGTTGAAGGGCAGTGATGTCTAGATTGTGGAGGTGGCAGAACCAAATATGTCTGGTGGCAGCATGAGGGGTGTGAATCTTTCTTATGCAGTAAGTGATGCAATGATCACTTATGGCATCTGACAGTACTCCGGCTGCAGTGATACGGTGGGGGTGAGAGGATAGAACCTAGTTAAGCAGAGTGTGGTTCTGGGAGCAGGGGTTTAAGTGAGTGGGTTCTTGGATCAGTTGAGAGAGGTTTAGAGCTTCTAATTTAAGGATGGTGGACTTAGAGGAGGGAGAGAGCCAGTCGAGGTTGAAATCACCGAGTAGCAGCAGCTCTCCAGTAGACGTGAGGGAGGAGATGGTGGATATTAGAGCATCAGCAGATGTTTTAGGGGGGTATAGATGGCACCAATATAGAATGGGGCAGAGAAAGGGATGGAAAGTAGTTCTATGATTACTTCATGGGAGGATGTTCGGCCTCCATGAAAATGATGGAGTAGGAGATAGATTGCCTAATACACAGGGCAATGCCGCCACCTCACTTACCTCTGTCTCGACGAAATAGGTTAAACTCAGGGAGGGAGCTGGTGGAATCAGGGATTTTAGCCAAGAGCCAGGTTTCAGTTACACAAAGGATATCTGCAGGACATTTGGAGACCTATACTTTCAGCATGTCAAATTTAGGAAGGAGGCTACGTTCATTAGATAAAAGGTCCTAAGTCCCTTAGGCATGGAGGAAAAGTTTGCATTAGGGACTGTGTGGGTAGGGGCCATGGTTGGGGGGTTCAGAGTTGGATTACTGACTTTCAAAGCCCTCCATGATCTGCACCCTGACAACCTGAAAAAACTCCTGATCCCTTACCGCCCTGTGAGATCGCTCCCTTCAGCTGACGAGGGGTTGCTAGAGATTCCTAGGGTAATATTAAAATCAGCTGGGTCCCCGGGCTTTTATGTTTGCAGCCCCCTCCCTTTGGAATTCTCTACCCCATCGGTTAAGGGAGTGTACGACCGTTGGGAGCTTTAAACAGGCTCTCAAAACCTTTCTGTGGGAAAGGGCTTATGGTCTGACTGCTTATTAATTTATTGCATGTGTTTTATAATATCTTTTGTACTGTTGTTTTTGTATTTGTACTGTATCTTATTTTATTGGAATGCACCTTGGCATTTGAAAGGCACAATATAAATAAAAATATTATTATTATTATTTGACAGAGAACTAGGGTTGTGATGGACATCACCAGAAAGGAGTAGTAGAAGTAGCAATAGGGGTATGTAGGGAGGGTACCTTGACTTTCTGTGGATATGTGAGGGGGTTCAGGGAAATGGGGGATGTAAGGCAAACAGAGCCTCCAGGTTAAAATGAGAGGAGTGGAGTAACCCAGGGTGAATAAAAGGAGAGGGGTTGGGGAAAGGAGGGTCAGAGATAGGGGGCTAGCAAGGCAGAGCCGAAGGAGAGGAAAAAGGGAATGAGGTAAAAGAGAAGGAGGGAAGGGATGGAAAAGAAAAATAGAGGAGGCAGGGGAGGGTGTGCTGGGTGGGAGAGGGGCGAAGGAGGGGAGAGTCTTGGAAAGGGAGCTTGAGAGAGTAAGCAGCAAGAGGTAGATAGGTAAGGGCATGGGAGGAAGACAGATGTTGGTAAGCAGAGGTAGGAATAAATATTGTAAGCCTGGAGGAGTCAGGACATGGGATGAAAATAGACAGAATAGGGCTAAATCAAGTTAGGGCAGAGACCAAGAATAAATCAGAATGGGCCTGAAAAATGTGCAGCCCCACAAGAGTAGAGGTTGGGGAGA
Organism: Neoceratodus forsteri; assembly: GCA_016271365.2. NCBI lineage: Eukaryota > Metazoa > Chordata > Ceratodontiformes > Ceratodontidae > Neoceratodus > Neoceratodus forsteri. Next base: position 67,962,455 of record CM028138.1, on the reverse strand, counting down.
CATGCAGCCTTAAAGCTATATTGTAGCCGCTAAACAGTGGCGACAGACAGTGGGGGCATCTATGTAGCAACCAACACCACAACGTGGAAAGTAGGCAGGGAAAACACAACTTAGAAACACTGAGAACAGAGGAGAGAGGCAGGAGCTACCAACCAACTGATTGGGTGGCTGAAGAGGGTTCGGGTCTCATGAGCCAAGACAATTTAGAGAGTGTCGGGTGGGGAGCATGGTGGGAAAAATGTCAAATTAATTTCTGCTGGGAACAGGAGGGTCTACAGAGAGAGGAAGAGAGACGGCAGAAACCAGGATAAGCAGCACTGCAGAGTCAGAAGCCAGGGCAGAAGCATCTAGCCAGTCAGGTTCCAGAAGCGAGGAATCAAAATGCAGCAATTACCTTTGGTCAGGGCAGGAGCTGCAGGCGGCAGCTGCCAAGGAGGAGGAGCAGTGCTACGGGAAGGGGAGCCCACTCAGGGCTATAGGAAGCAATCTGGGGAAGAAGGGAGAGAGCAGGACTAATTTTTAAAAAAAGGTAAAATGAAGGGTGGACTAGAAGGAGGGCAAAGGGAAAACTGGAGACAAACTTAATGGTGGGGGAGCTGAAAGACAATAAGGGGCTAAATGGTGGGAAGGAATTAAAAGAATGAAGAGGGGACAGAGGCAAAGAGACTGGGGGGGGGGTAGCAAAGAGACCCACAGATGGACTGGGGCAATCCTGTGCTCGCAGACAGAAAAAAAGTGTGAAATTAGCAAAGTCAGCCAGAGGGAGCATAAAAAGAATGAACAGTAGCAGCAACAAATTAAAACTGAACACACACGGGCAGCTAACTTGAAAACTGTAATTGAATCCACTTGTGCTTGATAATTGATCAGTGCTAGGCACACCTAGAAATAGGCAGCTACAATTAAGCATTTAAATAGGCAGCTGACAATTAAGCATTAAATAGCATTATATACAGAATATAGCAAATAGAGATACAGGCACTCTGAAAAGATTTAAAATTAATTTCTGCTGGGAACAGAAGGGTCTACAGAGAGAGAGCCAGCAGAAACCAGGATAAGCAGAGCCATAGAGTCAGAAGCTAGGGCAGAAGTGGCCAGCCAATCAGGTTCCAGGCATAAGGAATCAAAATGCGACAATTACCTTTAGTCAGGGCAGGAGCTGCGGGCAGCAGTTGCCAAGGAGGAGCAGCGTCATGGAAAGGGGAGTACGCTCAGGACTATAGGCAGCAATCTTTGGTCAGGGCAGGAGCTGCAGGTGGCGGCTGCCAAGGAGGAGCAGCACTGCGGGAAGGGGAGCCTGCTCAGAGCTATAGGCAGCAATCTTTGGTCAGGGCAGGAGCTGCAGGGGGTGGCTGCCAAGGAGAAGCAGTGCTGTAAGAAGGGGAGCCTGCTCAGAGCTATAGGCAGCAATCTTTGGTCAGGGCAGGAGCTGTGGGCAGCAGCTGCCAAGGAACAGCAGTACCGTGGGAAGGAGAGCCTGCTCAGAGCTATAGGCAGCAATCTTTGGTCAGAGCAGGAGCTGCGGGTAGTGGCTGCCAAAGAGGAGCAGCACCACAGGAAGGGGAGCCTGCTCAGAGCTATAGGCAGCAATCTTTGGTCAAGGCAGACGCTGCGGGCGGTGTCTGCCAAGGAGGAGCAGCACTGCGGGAAGGGGAGCTTGCTCAGAGCTATAGGCAGCAATCTGCCAATCAATTAATTACATAAAATAAGAATACAACACTGTTCAGCCATGGTCCTGTCTGGTTTAAGCGCAGTCAACAGATGCTGAAACCTGTCGGTTTTTATTTTTTTTTTTTACGTTTTAAAGTTTAGATTGTAAACAATGTATAGAAACTTTGATTATGACAGTCCAGTTTGTTTTTTAAACATTTACTTACTGCCGAGAGCAAGTAACAGTGCAGTGTTGAGTGCAACAACTGGAAAACGGACATCTGGCACATGCATGGAGCTAGAGAAACCCGGCACGTGTTTGCCATTATAACCAGCTGGTTATAATGGCTAATTATGACTGGGTTTCCCAAAGGGAAAAACACTCACTAGTTATTATAATCCTGTGATAATTGGTTAGGGAAATCGGGTTATAAGTCTGTCATTATAACCAGCCGGTTATAATGACATTCACGCACCTGGTTTCCTTTGTACTGGGCATGCGCCAGCTTTGGCTCTTCCCTTCCTCCCTGCATCTGCCATTTCTCATGCTGAATATTCAGGGTCCGAAGTTGGTGTCGGCATGTGCTCCCAAAAAACCCTCATTTCCACAATTGTAAACAATGCTGCTTACAAAAAAAACCCAACAAAGTAAACCTTACTCTTGTGAAGTACCATGCGCTAACAGTGAACTTCTGTTGCTGTGCCGTTCGCTGCCGTCCCGCTCCTCAACAGTCTGTAGGACTGCAACCGACTCAGTGGCAAGTTCTTTTATGAAAAAAAATATATATAAAAGGGCACAAAGCTGCATTTTTGGTCAAAAATATTAAAAACAAAGAGTGTAAGAAATGCTTTACAGCAGGAGCCAAGCAGCCACAGACCACGCTCAAATCCCAACAGTCTGCAGTTCAGCTCCGATCACAGATACATTTTTTTAGTGTAATTGCTGTGGCAAAAAAATGATCCCCGGCAATTATACAAAATAAAGGATAGGTAGGTGTGTAAAACTCAGATTTTACACCCCCCCCCCCAAGGTGGGATGCCTTAACAAACCCCTTGATCTTCGCTCTCGGGGTTCATGTGGCATCCCACCCCTCGGGCGGGTGTAAACTCCTCATTATAACCACCTACCCGTCCATTATTCTCTATATAATGCACACCCTCTTATGGCTTATTATTTACTTATGTCACTACTGTCATTTTTATTGAGCATAAGTCGGCTGCTGTGCTTTTGCTGTAGGATAAACTGTTTGCAGTTCTGCCATCTGATTGGAGGAGAGGGTCCACATAAAGTATAGCAGACAATGAGGGGAAGATAGAAACAGAAAATATAGTGACCGCATCTAGAATTGTGCATAATTTCCCAAGTTTTCGCACAGGCATTAGAGGCCTTTTAATATGCAGGAGGTATAATACAACATTAATGCTGGGAACACAAGACCCTTAATATTGTGATTTTCTTAACAGGCTGGGTTGACTATTAGATTCCTATCCCTCTGATAAATAAAAGGTTAAAATAGATCTTTTTATTTTTTCGACACATGCCCCTCTCCCCCCAACCCCATGTTGGGAAACTGTCAAAGACATAGGCTTGCTTGCTTGTGATACACAGTACAACCCTCCTATATAAGGCTTTCCTCCACCCCCAACGGATTTTCTACTCTATCCATGAAAGTTCTCCTCAGGAATCCCCCTCGGTCTCCGATGCAGACCTACCAGTGTTAACTCAAGCAGCCTGTCTCATTATTCACAGGGTCGCCCTAGCAATGAGGAGTCAGCTTCCTGATTGGCTGCCAGGTTGCAGTGAGCATGTAAATTGAGAGGATGCCCTCTCTCTGAGTTTTTTTTTTTTTTTCCTTCTCTGAATGATACAACCGAAGCAGGCACTGGAGCTGCAGTATAGGAACAGTCATCCGAGCAGGAAATTCCTCCGTGGCATTCCCTGGACAGGTGAGTCCAGCTCCTTTTGCAACACTTCTCATCTTCCCCAGACCAAGCCTCCTGTGCTTATGGAGCAGAGACTCTTGGAGTGTAGATCCCTACAAAGGACTGATCCATGCATCTCTTAGCAGACAACTCAGATAAGGGCTTGAACTGCGTATACCAGGTACAGTATTCTTCACTATCCTGCTCCTGCTATTCTCCAAAAAGTTGCACATGAACTGTTGGAGGTGGGGCTGGGCTAAGCAGTTGTAAAGGAAAGATACATGATTATTCCTGGAAATAATTAGAAATCTGATTTTTCTTTAGTGTGTTTGAGGGATTTGCTAGATTCTTGCAAATACTGTAACTGGAGTAGTGGTGCTAGTAATTATGATGGACTGGAAACAGATACAATGAGGTGAACCCTGACCATAGGGCTTTCTCATAGGGGTGGCAGCTTGGCCTAGGTATACAGTGCAGAACTACGAACCTGGAGACTCAGCAGGTTTGAATCCCACAACTGCCACTTTCTCAATGTGGGATCATGAATCACCTAACGCCCCTTTGGGGCTCTCTCTAATTTCTCTCTAATCTCTCTATGCTGTTGGAATCCCTGTGCCTCTGAAATGGCAACAACATTTTCTGATTTCTAGTCTCAACAGGCAATGGCAGATAGAGATGAGGAGTACCCAGTGTATCTGGTTCAGGGTAACATGCAAACCTTGTGTCATTTCCATGCATTGTGATTGTCTGGTGCCTCCCCATCTTGTTAGTTGACCCATGCAAGGAAATGTTTCTTCTAGACCTACTGCAGGTATCCACTCTACAGTCTACCTTCTTCATTACCCCTTTCTCCATGCTAGCTGCTAGCCAGTGTATCATTGTGTTGTAAATCAGCAATTACCCATTACAAGGCATGGGTGTATCAGGCATTAAAGCACACCCTGGGGTGGCTTTGAGGCACAAGGTCGAAGGAAGTGCGTTAATGCCTGATGAACCCATGACTTGGAGTGATTATAAAATGAAAAAAGCTTTTTTTTCCTTTTTGTTTGTTTAACTGGAAAATGGTTGTAATTTTATTTAGTTAGGCTGTTGCTAGGTAGATAAGGGTAGGTTAGTTAGAAACTAAGCGTATAACAGAGATTCATCAATGGTCAGTTGATGTGCTTAGACCAATGAAGTTGATACAATTCTAAACTCATTTTAAAAATAAAATGTTCATATAACTTTTTGCCCCAACCCCAGCTCCAGAGACTGGGTGTCTTCACAATACTAACTCGAGAGATCAGTAGTTGCCATTTATAAGAAATTCATGTTTCACTATGTAAGGGAAATCTTCAATGAGCTTTTTTCCTACTGATCATTGGAGAGTCCCAGATGAAAGGTAGCTCTCTACCTTATGTTTCTGCTAGGAGATACACTCACACATGCTCACTTAGTAACCATGCGTGTTGAATTCTCCCCCTCCTCCCCCGCTCGTGTGGCCTGCACTAGGTCTCAGAAGGGCAACAGCACCAGCTACTGGCAAAACTGAGCTACAATACTATATGTGGTTTAACTAACTGCCCCACAGCTTATCCCAAGCCATAATGTCAACCACAGGGGATTCTGGTATGCCGCTAGAGTGACTCGCTACTCATGTTGTTGGATTGGGAGATGGCAAGATGAATCAGATAAATTAATAAAATGAAAATAATACCCTGCAAGTAAAAATGTCATTTCTGCACACAAAGTGTAGGTGGGGGACAACCCCATACTGAGGTGTAGGGCTTCACTATAGGGATATTGTCCTTTAGCAAAAAGTGAGAACTGTAGTGGCCCCAGTATTGATTCCTGTGTTACTACTAGAAAGACTTCATGCAGGTCCAAGTTTCTCCCATTAATCATAACTTTCTGAGCGGGCTCCCACCTGTAGCCAGCAAACTGCTTACTGTAGTTACCTGAATGCTCAGGTTGCTGAATCAGTGAATTGCAAGGCTATGCCTGGGATTCAGCTGGGGCAGTGGGCAATACTCCCCATTCCCCCACCAAATGCTACATGAGCATGCATGCCCCTAGAAGCCATCAGACACTCATTTCTTTGCTTCCACCATCCTGCCATCCCCTCCCCTCCACCTTGTGGGCCTCACCTCTCTGCTTCTTGGTTTCTTCCCTAAAATACCTTTAGCTGAAAGACTCACAGTCCTGCAGCACCTCTAGGCATGGGACTGTCCTTAAAAAGGTTCATGTACCACTGTTACCCTGACAGGGTTCAGATCAGAGATTGTGAAAGGCCGCATGAACACAAGGGGCTTGATTTTCAAAGATCAGCGTAAGTTGCACCAACAGCAGCTTACGCCAATTCTCACTGCACCTGGGGCCCTGTACCTGATTTACGTATGGGAGGGGTCCTGGCATCAAACACCCATTGGTTGTGGCAGCCGCTCCTGTGAATCACACATTTGGTGTATGGGAGGTGTTTGGCGGCAGGTGCGTCAGGGTAGCATCAATCACCAACCCCACTGCACTGCACTGCACAGGAACATGCTAAAGTCCCAGGGAGCTGATGCTGGCAGCAGTGCCTGAGGAGGGGCAGGGGCAAGAGGGCCATGCCCTGGACCTACATGTTGGTGCCAGCAGGTGTGCCTGCTGCAGATCCAGTAGACCGATGGGGCACATGTCAGGGGTGCAGGTAGCACCATTACTGGTGCAATCTGCACCCAGCTGCACGGCTTCAATCCTCCGCAGTGCTGATCATTCAGCTGCCCACTCCTCTGGGTACCAGCCAGCACCTGCTCCCACCCTGCACTGTCTGCAGGAGTGGCTCAAGGGCCGTTAGACCACCTGCTGGGTGGTCTAAGTCCTGGTGGGTCCTGCTGGCTGTTGGAATCCCATTTAAGGGGATGTGGCAGCCAGTGTCCGCCACATGTCCCCTAGTACCCTGGCGCAACCCTGACCTCGGCAAACACTTGGCGCATGGTGGGTGTGGCACAGGGGGCCCCCAGTTCATCACAACCAGCCTTCAAGAATTAGAAACTCTACAAGTTTTGCCACAAGGTGCCCCTTGCATCAATTCTGTTAAATGCAAGCACGTTGCATCAAAATTAGAGTTTTGTGAATCAAGCCCAAGGCATCTACAATATACCTCAGTCCTCCGACTTCCGCCAACAATCACCTTACTAACAGTATTGAGCTGCCTACAGTACACCACAACCCTATTCTTTTCAGTTGCACAAGCACTATACTACATTGTATCCACAACAGTACCTCATCAAGCAATCAACTGTAGTAGGTATTCCATATTTAACTGCCTGCTAAACCAGTGATCAGTAATAAAAATAAACAATGTACTACTGTTACACTTCTCTGAGGCAGCCGAATCAAAGAACATCACAAGCAATAAAAATACAAAAGTCCATAAAACATGAACAAATGTCTGGCTCTGTGCTACTGAGCAGTGAGGCACCGACTCCGCATGCTGGTGACCTGGGTTCCTGCCCCCACCGAGGATGATTGGAGCAGAGACTTGCTGGAATGGTGACAAGTGTCCGTGTGGACACTTTCATCACCAAGCGGGAGGGAGTGGTGCACACCACTCCAAGAGCTTGGTATATTTGACGGCATATGTGACAAAACACTGCTATCTCCCCCCCTTCACCAATATGGTGCAACGTGTGCCTAGGTACAGGAGCTGGGCTAGAGATAGGAGAACATAGGAGAATACCTATCTATGGTGCACCAGATAGCAGTTCACCATGCTCCCCCCCCACACCACTGACCCCACAGCACACCACTTCCACCCACCTTCCTCTCTAGTGGCAACAGGAAGGCCCCCACCCAGTAGGGACAGGTTATAGTTGCAATAGTGATGAATACTTCAGAGAACCTGGAGATGGGTGACAGCAGCAGAGGTGAGTCCGTTGGCCAAAAAGGGACACTTGTTGAGGGACTGAAAATGGCACCCGCCTACTAGGCAAATGCCGGTAGATTTTGTATCGTGCTAGTAAAATCTTCCTCTAACTGTCCCTCTTGACTTGTATTGGAAGTAGCAACACTTCAACAAGTATACCAGTTGGGCCAGTGGATGTTTGCTAGTCAACAGACCACCTAGCTTGTAGCTGTAAAATTTAATTTCAACCGCTGTTGTTTGGCCTAAAGAATGGAGTGCTGAAGGGGGTATAGGAAGGAAAGAAATCCCCTAATAAATGAAATGCCCAGTACCGAAACTGACAAATCCTGTTTCAGTGACATGTAATCCAAAGGAAAAAAGTCTCCATGGATTAGTTTGAAAATTGCAGCCTCAAATGTCATGGGGGGGGGGTTGGGCCTCCCTACCCCTCTCCAAGGTGATTGCTGCCACAAAAAAAATGCATAATAGATAGATAATAATGTGTATACTCCTTCTCTACTAAACCTGTGCTCCTGTATGGATAAAAAAAAAGAGTACTACTCTGCCTGAGAACTACTGGAGATAGGGTTCCCCTCCCCGATACTACAGAACTGTTAAGGTTGTAGCAACCAAATTTCATTTTGATTAAACTCAAGCTGCTCTGCAGGAGTGGTATGTAATTAGTAAGCTTAGCTAGTGATCTCCTCTCTACTTCAAGCTGACGGTTCCTAGCAAGATTGAAATCCATCAGAGACTAAGGACCACTGCCAAGTACAGCGTAGTGCTGTGCCTGTCGTGCACCAAATGTGATTGTGCTGAGCAAGCAGCACACAGCTCCAGCAGTATTGCCTTGCAAGTCTGCTCCAGTGCTCCTGTACATACAAGCTGATACTTGCTTGCACTGCTGTGCGATCAGCAGCCCCCTAATTTATGCTGCCTGGCCTTGTTACTTAATAAAGCATGACAGGTGGGTGTTATCCTGGTATAACAGCATACCATTGTATTTGAGGCACAAGGCAAAGCCAAATACCTTAGGCACCTGAGAAATGTCGTTATCACACATTTATATACGCCCATGAACAGCTGTGTGCTACTATAAAACAACCACCCAGGTGTTTGGTTTTAAGACTGGGTAATAAGGTTCAGAGAGTTAAGTATTCCTAACCTGTGCTGTTGTGCAGAAATAACACATAATCGTATGATCACAGTTGATAAATAACATGTTTTGTTGTTTTTTAACCGTTTCATAAACAGGTGAACAAAGTGGAAGATGGATCTCTTTTATTGGACCAACAAGAAATTTTTAATAAACGAGCTCTGGTGTAAGCTGGAAAGCTTGTGCACTGAAAAAGTTCTTGTTGATCCAGTGAAAACATTCTTGCTGATCCAGTGAAAGGTATCAAATCACCTCGCCTACTTTGTTCACCTGCTTGTGAAAAGACCAATATGGCTAAAAATAATTATGTGGATACATTTTATAATTATGTTATTCGGCCACTCTGCTCTTTCCAACAGTTCCTGTCCACTCCCCCTCTGCCAATAGTACTGCCACGCCAGTTTTCCCCTCTCGACTTGCGCTTGACCTGGTGCTAGATTCAAAATAGCCCATCTGTAGGGTTGCCACCTGTCAGGTTTTTTACCTGGTGATCAGGTTTTCAGGGTCCCTACCAGGTAATCATGTTTTACTCTGTGCTGGTCAGGTTTTTGAGCCATTTTAAGTTCTCACATACTTTTGAAACAGATTTTCTCATGTCATTAATTGTTTCAGCTACATGTCCAGGTTACAAACAAGTTCTGTTGTCAATATAGCCTTTTGTTTGTGAAAGCAGTCAACCTGGGAGGTGTAAAGTATGGCCATTAACACCATTAGCACTTACTTAACCCAGTCTTTTCCATTGGATCTTGAAGTGGCATAGCAGCACAGCTGCCCCCACCTTTTGTAACAGCAACACAGCCAGTTGTCTTCCACTTTCATTTGCTGGTAAACATTTTTATCTCTAACAGAATATAGGCATTTTAAATGTTTTAAATTAATTTTTTTCCTCAAGAAAACAGTATGGTCATTTCTTTGGCTTTGAAATAGTAGTGTGGACATGAAAAGGAAACGGAGCCAGAAAAATATATAAAGTACACATTATAGGAAAAAATTTCTTTATTATGTATTATTATATACCATGTGTACTGTTCTATACTATTTACAGTATGTCCCTTGTCCCCCCCCCAAGATCATATCTGTAAATGAGATTGATTTTATCTCTATATGTTTATCTGGTAAACCAATGTCAATAAATAAATACACACATAAGTAAATAAATAAATAACTAGGAAGAACTTGGGAAAGTAATTTTAACAGGTACAGTACAGTATCTTAACATTTGCAAATGGCTTTCTATGAGGAGCAATGCATAATGAGTCATGAAACGGGGCGGAGCTAGGGGCGGGACTTAGGATCCGGTTTTTGCCTCATCCAAAGGTGGCAACCATACCCATCTGTTATGTAGAGGGTTGGATCTAGAATTCTTTCAAGGTGTTAGCATCTTTTTCAAGGGGGTTAGCACTTTCCCTGAGAATTTTGAAATGTTTCCATTTAAAGCTAGTTAAATTAATCCAGCTCTACTCCACCATAGTTGGACGCCTTACCTCGGCGAAATGCTACTGAGGTATACGTGAGCAAAAAAATTCCAATAGTATTGATGAGAGAATGCTCGTAACATTTCTTCAGCTGGATTACTGGCACTTCCCAATGTGTAACTCTGCTCCCGCTCCTCCCCCGCACTCAGACACATTATGACGTGGCCCCAGGGAGAGCATGGGGATGCACTCCATTATAGTCTATAGGGGTAACTTTAACAACATTTTTGTATATCGCAGTGATCATGTGGTGGTTAATCAATGGCACCAGGTGACTAACAAGGCCCTTGTTAGTTGCCCAGTTCCCTTGTTTAATCACCACATGATCACTGCGATGTATAAAAATGTTGTTAAGGTTGCCCGGCACAGACTATAATACAGCACTCTCCTTGGGTCCACATCATAACGTGTCTGAGCACATCCGGGTGGAGTTACACACCAGGAAGTGACAGTGACCCAGCTGAAGAAATTTTATGAGCGTTCACTCATCAGAACCACTGGACATTTTTTGCTCAAATATACCTCAGAATTATTTCACAGAGATAAGGCACCGAACTATGTGGTAGATCTCTACAGCTATTGTTTACTTGCCTAAGGGGGTAGCAGGTGTTTTTCACCACCTAGCTGGATCCACCAGTGGTTGTGTATGGTGCAGCAGCAGCATTTTCACTGCAGTGTGTCAGCCTATGCAAAAAGGAAAGGGGGGTTTATAACTTGCCTGCTGTTATTCACATTAAACCTGTGCAAAATCTGTATTTCACCAATAAATTTCACATGAAGTGTCTCATTGTGCCTTCATGAAATCTCTAAAAAGACATAGAAAATCATTGCAGTTGAAAGTGTGACATGTTTTGCACTTTTTAGAGGGAAATGGAGGCCTAAAAGTAATGTTGGGCGTGCAAGGTACACCTATTGGGACAGGGTAAAGGGGAGGGTCACTGGAGGACAAAGGGGCCAACTGCAGTATATGGGCTGCCAGCTGCATAATTGAGCAGACTCGGTAGACCAAAAGGCTTTTATCTGCTAGAAAGTTTGCATGTTCATACTGCCAGTCTGGATCATGCATACATCCTGTGTGTTGCACCAGTACATAGCGCAATGGAGGAAAAGTATGTGAAAAGATAAGAACCGCATGGCCCACCCAGTCTGCCCAGTTTGTTCCTACCTACACAGTCACCACAGACCCTACCTGATCTCTAGCTACTCCCCCCACTTTTCTACTAAGATTCCTTTGTGCCTATAGCATGCATGCTTGAAGCCCACCACTGTTTTCGCTCCCACCACCTATGCTGGAAGACTGTTCCAGGCGTCCATCACTCTTTCATTGAAGAAGTACCTCTTCCTAAATTTCCCTCTTCTGCCAGCTTCATTGCATGCCATCTTGTCCTGGTGCACCTTCTTTTCTGAAAAATCTCCCCTCCTGCACCTTGTTCACCCCCACAAGGTACTTAGAGGGCCCTGTCATGCCCCGGTGCCTCCTCTCTTCCCAGGTGTACATTTCAAAATCCCTTATTCTCTCCTCATTGGGTACATCCCCTGCACCATTTTAGCTGTCCTCCTCTGGACAGCTTCTACCATGTCTATGTCCTTCCTGAGATGTGGTCTCCAGAGCTTGACACAGTACTCCAGATGGGGTCTAACCAATGATCAATACAGTGGGAATACCACCTCTTCCCTTTTACTGGTGATTCCTCTTCCTTTGCATCCCAGCATCCTGCTGGCCCTGCCTACTGCCTTGTCACACTGCCCTGCCGCCATGAGGTCATCAGATATGATAGCCCCAAGGTCCCTTTCCTGCTTTGTGACTGTCAATATCTCTCTTCCCATTTTATACACTGCCCAAGGTTAATGTGCCTTAAGTGCATGATTTTGTGCTTTTTTTGCAATGTCACCCAGCTGCCATGCCTTCAGCCATGTCTCAAGTTTTGTAAGGTCCCTACTCATTCTCTCCACCCCCTAATGAGTATCCACCCTATTAATTGAATTTTGCTCACTGGGTAGGGCCACTGAGACTAGAAGTCCCTTTTTCAGGGGTAACCTGCGGGGGGGGGGGGGATACAGATGGTAACCAACTGAAATTGAACCAGATTAAGCTGTTGGTGGTATTTTTAATGACTGGGGGAAATTTGGCCAGGACACCGGGGAAATTTTCCTTGCTCTTTTTCAAGAAGTGTCATGGGATCTTTAACGCCCACCTGAACAACTACAGGAACAGGCAGACAGGACCTCAGTTTAGTGTCGCATCCAAAAGACAACACCTCAGGAGCGCAGCATCCCCCTCATGATGCACTACGGCGTCAGTACTGGGATTTATTTCAGGTGCCTAGTGTGGGGTTAGAAACCACAACCTTTTGATCTTCGAGCCTCAGAGCCAAGTGTGCAACCTGCTGAGCCACTGACACTGTACTTATTTATTAATATTATTATTTAACTTAGAGAAGGCTGAAAGAGAACATGATCACAGTGTTACAAATATTAAAGGGTATGGACAGGGATGCTGAGGGGGTACAGGAAGAGGAGAAACATTAGAAAGCATTATTTCACAAACAGGGTGGTAAACCTATGAAATAGCCTACCTGGTGAGCTTGTAGACACTAGGGGCATGTGAACACCTTATCTCAACTGTTCAGGCTGAATGTTATATTCAAGCCCCCAAATATTCAGGTATTTGGTGTTGGTTATTTGCGTGATTTCATTAAAAGAAAAAAAAGAAAGCTCCCCAACCTCCTTCCCAGCCCTAATCATTAAATACAACCCCTTGCACCCACAATTCCCTGTTAGAATCCCTGTTCCACCCTCCTCCTCCCTCAGCATCCACAGTTTGATATTATAAGCATATTCTTTTAAAAAATTCCCACGATGGGTGACCAGCACAACCCACCCACCTCCACAGCTGGCTGCCATCTAAGCACTTGTTTGCACTAAAACAAATGTTATATTCTCTCCCCACCCTGGCAGCAAGCTCTTGCTAACCCTAGCACAAAATTCTTCTTATGAAAAATGGTCGAGAAGACAGCAAGCGCACCCTCTTCCGTGGCCCGCCATCTTCTGCTGAATGAGTGCACTCGTACGCTTGCTTGCTTTGTATAGTAAAACCAGAAGATCACGTGATCCTTCCTCATGGAAGCTAGTCTACTGTATAGTGCTGTTCATGCTTTCAAGGCAGGACTAGACAGATTCATTAGGGAGGATGACATAGGCAGTTACAGAGAATGAGTAAGGGTATCATTCCAGTTAAAAAGTCCCATCCAACTTGATTTAGTCACAGGCATGCACCATGCAACATGAGGGGTGGACATGTTAGGTGCTTAGTCCTTTCCATCACCACAGTGCTACAGTACTGTGCATCCCATCTGTAAGTTGGCCAAGTTGTATTTTGAAAAAAATTATGCAATTTGAATTTCTGGCATATTTCTTCAAACTATAGGACCTAAGGACTTTTAAGTACAATCTACTACTTCGTACTTCTTCCACCAAATTCGCAAGTTTTCTGTAGGTATATTTTTTCATTTTTTGTTGCAGGTTGTAAAAATTGATCCGATGTGCAAATCCCACACTGCTCAACATTACAGCCTTTTTGATGAGTGCTAACTGCACCCTTTTCAGGTCTTTGGCTTATTCAATTAAAATGGAACAGATGGAGCCAGTCTGTTAATGTACCGCTAGGACTACTTTTCACGATGGTAGTGACCTGGGTTTGGAAATGAGCCTAAGTTGCGGGATCCAGTGAATGCTGTCCTCCTCTGGGGGAGGAAAGGCTGCTTGTCTTGTAGTACTACTTCCACCTGTAACTGTATGGGTGGTGGAGCAGCTGTCAAGATGTAGGGAGGGGGACGTTGTAATGCATTGGTGGAGCATGCACCAGCATGCCCCCTGCAGGGACCGCAGGCCCCATGCCAGCACCCCTCTTGGGCTGAGAATCCACCACAGCTCTGGGGGAAACTAAAGGAGCAAATCATCTCTGCCCGAGCTCTGTAAGATGGGTGGCATATTCAGCCTGAAGGAGGTATACCCCCCTTCCCATCCAGGTAAAAGAGCAGAAACACTGAAGGAAACAACAGTGAAAAAAAATGGCAAAGAGTCAGGAAACAGTTATCTGTAATAAGATTCACAATTTGTTCCCAACAGGTAGAGATTGCAACATTTTTAAAGTAGAATAAAAATCAGACCCTGGGGCTGCCCTTGGCTTCGACCCAGCTATAGAATGTTGCACTATCAATGTCTGGCAACATAAGTTTGGGACCAAGCCCAGGGGCTGGTAAGAAGAACAACCAGGCCTGGGAGTGCTGCCAACCGCAGCATCTCCCTGACCAGAGAGGGTCAGCACTGAGCCTGCTGCAACTACAACCCCTCTGGTGGATCATGGAGGCTTGCCATCCAGACACAGTGGCCACTACATGTTGGCATGGCCCCAAAATGGCCCTGTGAGGCATAATACGGAAGAAGGAGATGAGGGAGGGGAAAAAAGAGAAGTAAAAACTCTGTGAACTGCAACGGCATATGTGGTTGATGGTTCCCCTCCATCTCATTTGGGACGCACACCATTATTCAGTGATGGGGACAAAAGGTCATCTTGAGGAAGTGGGGGGACCCAACCTGCCTCTGTGCCAAGGCAGACAAGCAGCTCTGAGGCCAGGGAAAAGTAGTAATAAAAATATATATTTCCTGTGATGCTTTGCATTCTGGGGGTATGAATGATTTTTGTATTTCTTTGAAACTGGCTTTACTGCATGTATCCTTCCCAAGTAACACTTGACTGGATACTTTTGTGCTCAGGTTCTTTGTCTTCTAGATTGCTTTCCTATGTTGGGGTCGCCATGACCCAAACCAGTAAAAGCACCACAGGGCTAGTTACTACTTTCACCGTGTTGAGATACAAATGAGGCACACTTATAAAACATGTTTCTGTGTCTTCAGTTCTCAGCCTTTGCAGATTGTGCGAGAAGCCATTTGGCATCATACCCTCCTGTTTAAAGCAGGACCAGGCCAAATTCTTTCATGGGGATTTGCATATACTTTCCATGTTACTTTGCATTATTGTGGTATGTGCCATGTTGTATTTCTTTGAAACCTGATTTATTGCCAATGCCCTTCCCAGGTAACCCATGCCTCAGTGATTTTGGGTGGGGGTTCTTTGTTTATTGTACAAGCATAATTTTAAAATCCTACCCTAGAGTCTCTCTTCATCTCATTTGAAATTTTCTTCAGGTGCCAATGCCCTATGCCTACAGAAGATGCTACTGTGGGCTGGCCCAGTGATGTGACAGCAGCACAAATGGTACCAAAAAAATTTGTATAATAAAGGAACTAGTGAGGGATCCATATGTCAGAACCAGGGCTTACCAGCCAGCCCAGTGGTGCTGAGGGTTACGGCCTAGATATGAACATACGAAATTACTGGCAGAAAAAGGCCCACAGCTCTATCAAGTCTGCCCGAATGTGCAGCTCTTAGTTTCGTATTACTACACCTGCCCCAACCCCACCCAAACCTCTCTCTTCCTCCCCTTTCCTGGTCTTTCCCCCCCTTTGTGTTCCTGTCTGTACTAATCTTGCCTTTGACTCTATCCCAACCCCTCTTAAAGCTATCCACTGCCCTCAGTTCGATTAACTCCTCCAGCAGTGTGTTCCATCTTGCCACCACTCTGTCTGTAAAGTAGTGCTTCCACATCTCCTTCCTGAACCTTCTCCCTTCCAACTTCAGACTGTGTCCCCTAGTGACCCTTCCCCCCCTTTAAGTAGAACATTCCTCCCTCTCTGACTTTGTTTATGCCTTTCACGTACTTAAAGGTCTCTATCATGTCCGTTCTTTCCTGTCTCTCTTCCAGCAAATACATGTTGAGCTCCCTCAATCTTTCCCCATATGGAAACATCCCCAGTCCCATGATCATTTTTGTAGCCCTGCACTTCACCCCCTCTAGTAATCTCACATCGTTTTTGAGGTAGGGGCACCAGTACTACACACAGTACTCCGTGTGTGGCCTCACCAGTGATCTATACAAGGGCAGGATGACCTCCTCCTTTCTAGAGGTGATCCCTTTGGCAATGCATCCCAGCATCCTATTTGCCCTTTCTGCTGCCCTCCTTCACTGTGCTGATACCATCATGTTCCCTGTGACTATTACCCCAAGGTCCTTTTCCTCCTCTGAAGCTGTTACTTGCACTCCCCCAGCCAGTAGCTAGTCCTTGGATTTCTTGCTCCAAGATGCATGACCTTGCACTTCTTAGCGTTAAACCCCAACTGCCACTCCCTAGACCAGTGTTCGAGTTTAGCTAGATCCTTCCTGAGAGCCTGCCTCCATTCCTCATTGTCCACTTTTGCACAAATCTTAGTGTCATCTGTGAACAGGCTGATCTTACTCTTGACCCCCTCTGCAATGTCTCTAATGAAGACATTGAACAAAACAGGGCCCAGCACTAAACTCTGCAGTACCCCACTTGTTACTGGCCTTGGCTTGGATGTCTCCCCCCTTACAACTACCCTCTGTTGTCTGCCATGCAACCAGCTCTCAACCCACCCCATCAGTTTCTTCCCCACCCCCACGTCCCTCAGCTTGCTCATTAACTTCCCGTGGGGCACCGAGTCAAAAGCCTTGCTGAAGTCCAGGTACAGGACATCCACAGTGTGGCCTTCGTCAACCGCCTTAGTGACCCAGTTGAAGAAGTTGATCAGGCTAGTTTGGCACGATCTTTCTGAGACAAACCCATGCTGTCTCTCATCCTGTAGACCATTACTATCGAGAAAGGTTATCAACCTCTCCTTTAGAATGATCTCTATCAACTTCCCCGCTATGGAAGTCAAGTTTATCGGTCTGTAGTTGCCCAGTTGGACCTCGGGTCCAGTCTTGTGAAGGGGCACCATGTGAGCCATCCTCCAGTCCCTTGGTACCTTCCCCACCTCCTTGGAGGTGTTGAACAGATCCATCAGAGGGCCTGCCAACACCTCCGCCAGTTCCTTAAGGACCCTTGGGTGTACACCGTTTGGTCCTGGTGCCTTGTCCACCTGTAAGGCTTTAAGGCCCTTCAGAACTCTATCCTCTTGAATGACCCCATCTGTTACTTCTGCCTCCCCTTCACCATTGCCCCCTTTCCCCTGCGGTATTGGGCCATCCTTTTCTTTTGTGAACACTGAGCAGAAGTACTCATTGAGTGCCTCTGCCTGTTCTTCTACCTTGTTCTGCCCATCCCCATCCCTCTTGATTATAACAGTGTCATCTCTACAACTCCTTGTCTCCCTTACGTATTTAAAGAACCCCTTTTCCCTCCTCCTGATCCTCTGAGCCAGCTTCAGCTCCTTTACTACCTTGGCTGCCCCGACTGACCTGGTCACCTCCCTAGATGCCTTTGTGAACACCTATCTATTCTCCTCATGCCCCAATTTTTTGAACTTAAATGAAGGGCAATCTTTTTTCCCTCACCTTCCACTCCACTTCCTTACTGAGCCAGCTAGGTTTTTTGGACCTGGACTGCTTACTCTGAGATTTGGCACACATGTTTGTGGCCTCATTCAGCCCCTTCTTAATGATTACCCACTTGTGTTCAGCACCCATCACTGGGTTAATTTTTGCTAAATACCCCTCTAGGATGCTGCCCATTCTGGCAAAATCTGTCTTCCTGAAGTCCAACACTCTTGTCCTGGTCTTAGCTGACTCTCTCCCTGTGTTGAGGAGGAACTGCATTGAGCGGTGGTCGCTTCCTACTAGAGGGTCCTGTGCTACCACATTCTGGTCTTGATCATCATTTGTTAGCACCAAATCCAGTATGTTCCCCTCCCTAGTATGTTCCATCACTCCTTGCACTAGGTAGCTGTCTTGGATAGGTTCCAGCAGCACCTGTTCCCTGGAGTGTGCTACAGTTACTGTCTTCCAGTCAATCCCTGACAGGATGAAGTCTCCCAATATAACTGTACTTCCCTTGCCACTGACCTTTCTGATTTGCTCCCCCACCTCCCTATCCACTTCCTTGCTCTGTGAGGGTGCCCTGTACACCACCCCCATCCTAAGCTTCTTACCTTTAGGGCTTTAGAGCAATACCCATATGGCTTCTGGCCCTGCTCATCCCCCTCCTCCATGGTACACAGTATCCCCTTCCTGACATAAATAGCCACCCCTCCAGTTCTTCCCCCTCCCAGTCCCTGCGGAACACCTTGTAACCCAGGATCGTAAGATCACAGTCATGGTATTGGGTGGCCCAGGTCCCTGAGATGGTGGTAATAACTACCTCTCCCTCTACCATCATTGCCTGCAACTTTACCACCTTGTTTGCTAGGCTCCTTGCATTCAGCAATACTACAGTCCGCTTTGTGCCCCGCCCCTCCTCTTCCCGTCTCTCCACCTTTCACTTTTGTCTTGGTAACTTCCCCTCATTCTGCTCCTCCCTCTCTGGGGGGAGAGGCCTTCCGGTCTCCCATGGAAGGTGCCTCCTCCCTGCTATCTGACTCAACCCTCCCCCCTCCTCAGTTTAAATCTATGTTGTTTTTAATGTACTGTACTTCTCCAGCCCCTGTCCCAATGCCCTTGTACCCTCGATGCTGAGATGCAGCCTATCCTTGGCATAAAGCCCCTTATTGTTTCATGTCTTGCCTAACGACCCTAATACCCCATACCCCATTTCTGCACACCACTCCTTCAGCCACCCATTAAACTCCTGTATTCTTAGCTCCTTCACCGTGCTTGCCCTAGGTACTGGGAGTACCTCAGAGAACGTCACTGAGCTTCCCACCCAACTGCAGATACCCCTCACTTCTCTGGACCTCTCCTGTACTTCTTCCACTGTACTGCCCTCTTGGTCATTTGCTCTTAGGTGCACAATGATATGAGGCTTCCCTCCCACCTTCCTCACACATTTCCAAATGCATTGCTCTACATTCCCCGCTGTCATACCTGGCATGGACTCCACCCAGGTTCGGCTCTTCCTTGCTCCCTTACTTCCCAATCTCACCCCTCTGAGCATAGAATCCCCTAACACAAGTACTCGCTCCCCCATCCCTTGCACTTCCCCCATGGTTAGCCCTCCTACAAGCCCCTTTTCCTCAGTGTTCTCTCCTTCCATACACTGACCTTCCCCCTTCCCTTCTCCTTCAATTGCACCTCCACCTGCTCTCCTCCTCCTCCTCTATCCCTTCTGTGCTCACTTCCTTCCACAACCAATCCCCTCCACTACATGTACCTCCTACCACTGCCCCCTGCATTATGACTCCTCCTCCCCCTTCCCTTTATTAAGTGTATTTGTGCCAACTCAACCTGCTTCCCTGCCACTCCCCACTTCTACCCCACAGTCTTTCCTCTCACATTGTACCCTGTATTTCCCCCTTCCCTCCTGGTCCCTTGACCCTTGTTCTACAGTGCCTTCCCCAACCTCCTGCTCTGTTTCATCAGCCAGTACTACGTACCTGTTTGTTGTCTCCAATCTCCTGCCCCAGCCCTCCCCTGTAATCCCTCCTTGTCTCTGCTTACCCTGAGCCTCTTTTCTGCTTTCTTTCTGTCTGCTCATGTTCCCTACCACCTGCCAACACCTCCTTTCAGTGCTCCCAGGACCCTGTGGACTTCGTCCCCCACCCCCCGGCCAAGTGCCCCCTTCTGGCCCTTGGCAGTCTGGTCTATCCTGCGATGGATCCCTCCCTGCCCCTCTGCCTCATATCCTCCTCACCCTCTCATTCCTGTCCCCTTCCCTCATTTCCCATCTCAAGCTCTCTCTCTCCAGTGTAAGTTGTCTGAACAGCCTGCACACTAGACACCCCCCCCCCACCTTCCACCAGGTTCCCAGAAACAGTGCTGCCTCACACCCGTTGCAGCTCACAACCCTCCCGGCCTCCCAGTGCTCCCAATCCCAGTCATCCCTACCCCTCCACTCTTCCATCCCATTCATCCAGCTGCCTCCTTGCCCTGGCCTCTACATCTTCCCTGTATTCCCTAGGCTATAACTATTTCACAGATCTTTACAATTGCATCTGTATTACTTGAGAAATGCCACACCTCATGCCATGCCGGCGACCCAGGTTCAGGAATGAGTCTGGGTTGTTGAGGGTTGGCGGGGGAGGTTAGGAGATGGATTGAACGGCCTCTAAACAGCTCTACTGTCCTAGGTGGGGACCCAGTTGTGACTGCTGCAGGGCTGCCCCTGAGTGGAGGCCCAAGTGAAGTGCAGATTGGAGTGGCAAAAGTCAGTAGGGTGCTGTGGATCGCTGCGTGCACGTGCCTCCCCACACGCCCGAGCAGCCGCAGCAGGGGGAGGGGAGACAACGTGAAACTGGAGCTGGCAGGCTCCATGATGGCCCCTGCAGCACCAGTGCCATCCCGTGGAGTCTAGATGTTGGTCTCCAGGAAGGTCATTTCCCTTTACCTCGGCTCTGCCATGGGGGGGCAACCTGTTTTTTTTATTTTATTTTATTTCAATTCTAGGATTACAATTACGTTTGCGCCCAGGGCTCTTTTACAAAGGTTCCACGTCAAGATATAGGTATCACATGACAATAGACAAAATTGTTACACAAATAAGGGTAAAGGATATCAAATTAATTTCAAACAGACAGGGAGAGGGTAAAGTGGAAAGGAAGAGGACAATAGGGGGTGGTAGAAAGAAATGGGAGGGGCAAGGCGGGAGGTAAGAAAATGAGAAGAGAGGAGAGGTGGGGGAGTAGGTATGGATAAGGAGTGGGGGTGGGTGAAGCAGCCAGGAAGTTGGCATTGTCAGGGGATCTACCGGGAGGGTCAGGCGAAGGAGAGTTGGGGGATCAGAGAATGAGCTCCACCAAGGGAGAGGCTGGAGCTGCTTGCCAGCCCCACAGGACAGGGGGAGAAAAGTCTATATAGAAAAAAAACACCGGGGCTTACCCACCGCCATGTGTAAGTGGGCTATACAATTTCTGTAGTGCCGCATGCAAATGGTAGCAGGGGTCATGTGATAACACTTCTAGTCTGGGCTGGCAGTGTAACCTAGAGGTTAGAGTAATGAGCTGTGAATGAGCTTGGCACATCCAGCACACAGACCTGGGTTTGATACCCACAGTCTCCACTTGCATACTGTGTTACTCTGAGCAAGTTACTTAATCTTCCCAGTGATCCCAGGTTGTCCCTGAAAACAGGCACTTGTGCCTAGTGGGCCTTACCCGGTTACCAAAGGCTAAAATAAAAAAAAAAAAGCTTAATAAATATGATCTCTATAGTGCTGCTACGCAAACGGCTGGAAGGATCACATTATGAGCCTTCGTGTCTTTTTTCTATATAGCTTTTTAGACCTTCAACCACCGCCTGCTCCTTTCTTTGGATTCCTGCAAATCCCTAACCCTGACCGTTGCTCCTCCTGCTGTCATGGCCACTGGGGATCTACATTGAGGGAGGGGCATGGATCAAGAGGACTGTCATTCATGGTGACTGAGGCACATAGTTTGTGTGCAGTTCCCCCTCTTAGAAAATGGGCTACAAAATCTCTGGGCTCTGATTGGCTGATAGTTCTGCCATAGTGGGCATCTATCAGACAACAGAGCCCGGGTTACCAAAAGTACCAGTCCCAACTGACCCCATCACTGAAATCAGGGGCCAGTTAGAATTTTCAAATATGGTCTGCCACCAGTTTTTCCACTTGCTAAATGATCCGTAAATTGCCTAAGCCGAAAATTTGACAGTTTCCAGGTTCCCCTCTCCCCATCCCATTTGCTGCCCCCGCTAAAAAAAAAAAAAAAAAACAGATTCTGAAACTGATATTTACCTTGGTAGTCCTACTCAGCAAAGTCTCACACCAAAATATTCTGAAGTAAAAAAAAGAAAGAAAAAGAAACCCTTCCTTTACTGCAACCTCTGCTGCTGTCTGTTTCCACTCAGCACCACAGCAGAGACAACTGCATGTAGACTGCGGTGTGAGCGACCAACCCCCCAGCACTCTATACACAATAGTCACAGCCTGTGACACACTGATGCTGTCTCTCCTCTTCCTAGCTACAGACAGAAAGAAAACTTTTTTTCCCCCCAGGCTTACTTTTTTTTTCCTTGGTGCCGGCTCACCCGATCTGCAGCTCCCGACCTTCCATCCTCCCAGGTCCTGCTTGTGGTAGATTTACAGATCACATCTCAATCTTCAAACCATCACGGTATGGTAAAATAAAAATAGTAAGTACACAACTCAAGGGCGGGGTCAACAGACTTTTACCACGTAAGAATGGTGCCCCGCAACCCCCCCCTCCCATATTTCCGGGTCACACGGTCACCTGGAAACTGCATTAAACAATGCATCAGACATTTAACTGTAGACATTTATTGCTGGCATCTAGGACCTGCAGTAGAACATTTTCTGTCTCTCCTGCTTAGAGACAGTTAAGAAACTCGATCACTTATTTTGGAGGTGGTGGGGGCGTAAGAGGACAGAATGGCTTTGTCACCTCTGTGTGTCTGTGGGGGGTAACAGGAGCTGGAACAGCAGAGAAACTTAAGGACTACTTTATTAAGAAAGGTTTTTTTCTGGTATTTCAATTCATTTTCAAAGTGATATCCTTTATAATGTTATTATTTAATTAAAATTGACACACATGTCCATTTTCTAAGCGCAATAATGCCCTCCAGGGTGGGCAGTATTGTGCTATATCAGACCTTCCAGAGGCTATAAAGCCCTCCACCTGTGGCATCGGGCCTCATTACACCCCTGGGCAGTCCAGTATAGCACAATACCGCCCACCCTGTCGGGTACTATTGCTAACTTCCCTCCCACCACCCCTGGACTTCAAGTACAGCCTTTTAATGGCCTCAACCGCAGCAGCTGCATGCACTGGGTTGATGAAAAGGAGTAAACTTCCTGGCTCACCATGGGGGGGGGGGCACCGCTGCATCGAAACCCAGTCGTCCCAAACCTTGGCTGGCTCACACTCCCTTTGGGAGCACTCCCCAACCTGGCCACCCAATCTCTGTAACTCCAAGCTCGCTTCTGAACCCAAGTCACTACCACAGAGTTGCATTCCAGTTCCACTGACCCATCGGGCAGCCTCGACCCCTCTAGTCTTTAATATATAGTGATTGCAGTGATGCTGCCATCCAACTGCCTGGAGAGGCTGCATGATGACCTCTCTAACCTGCACTATATATGATCTCTACTGTAGATGCCACCAGGGAGACAGCGGTTTGCATTTGAGCACAAGAATCCCATACCAAGGTCAGCGGGAGACTCAGAGCATCACGGAAGATAGGTGCTTTCCTCCCAGGGAGAGAGAGTGTACAGGTCCCATGGCATCCACACCCACACACCACCTCCTCTCCGCCAGCTGATCTTGGAATGACAGTGGCATTGGCTATGAAGGCAGCTGCCCTCCTTTCTGACACAAGAAAATGTGCAGCCTTGCAGACTCCAGCATCAGGTTGGGGACAGAAGGGACCAAAAGGGACACAAACTGAGAAAAATAAACATGCCCTGCTTCTGTTACTACTATTGCCATTGGGTGGCTAGTGGTGCCCATCTTCCCATAGACACAGAAGGGTTCTAGATAACTGTTTGAAGTATGTGGGCACATCAGAGGCAAATTGAATTCTGGTCCCCCGTCTCTTTTTTTTAGGTGGCAAGTGATAACTTCCACCTAGTGCCATCATGTGTACTATTTTGTGCAGATTTTAAAGATTATTGCTTTTTTTAGTGTCTGTGAGTTGGTGTGGTGAGGTCTAAGTAGGGACATGTATGGACAAGTAGGGACAGCAGAATATAGTGCCTCTGGAAAATACCTCTTAAACAGATCACCTCCTGATGGAGTTGCATTCCTATAATGGTTTGCACTTGGTTTTTATTCTTAAGAATACATGCTTATGAATTGGAGAGAGTTACTGAGTTGGTAGTATAGCCAAGAGGTTAGAGTGATGAGCTGTGAATGAGCGTGGTACATCTAGCAGACCTGGGTTTGATTCCTGCACCCTCCACTTGCATACTGTGCGATTCTGCGTGAGTCACTTAACCTCCCCAATGCTCCTGGGTCTTATCCAGTTACCAAAGGAAAAAACAAGCTAAATAAATTGGAAATTATTTGCTTTCTAGAACTGTTTATGCAAGTGATGTAGTGCCTTTGCATCTCATGTATGTCATGCCATAGTGTGATGGGAATGTGACCAGATTAATTTATTCTTTTTTTGCTAGTGTAATTATTTCATTTTTAAGTTCTTGCTGTTTAAAACTGACACCAAACTGGCTTCTAGGTCACACGTCCAGGCAGATTCCATGAGAAACATTGGTCAACTCGGAGGATGCAAGGTTTCTCATGAATTCAGTAGCAGACATGGGCAGATGTGAGGGTGCTATTTCTAGTACAGAAACATCCTGCAAGAAGGTTGAAAACAGGGTCACAAAACTGATTAAGGATGTTGCTAGGTTATGTCATGCGCGCACGCGCACACACACACACACACACACACACGTGGGTGGGGAACTCTGGAGGGAACTGTCACTCAAGGGAGAGGTCACACCACCTGAACTGGGGAGCCGGAAACCCATCTCTCTCTCTCTCTCTCTCTCTCTCTCTCTTTGACCTTCACAGCCTATGTAGAGGACTGGACTCTCTGAGTGAGTGTTCCAGAGAAGGGAGAGCCTCGCCCCTATAGCTAGCCTATCTGTGTGGAGGAAGAACATATTTAGAGGATGTCCCTTCAGGTTAGCCGGCAGGTAAATATAGACTCTAAGACAGACTAGGTTTTGAGATTCTTCTAACAATCATCTGTTAACTATTGTTATTTTCCTTTCCAGTAAACTTGTAAATCTGTTGTCTTGCTGTACATATCTGGTGTATTTGTTACTATGTGCAATATCTAGTAGTAAAGAATTTGTTTTCTATAGAACCAGTGTCTGTGCCTCATTATTGAAAGGGTCATTTTAATATTTCTGCTGGCAAACAAAGACATTTCTGTTTACAATCTGCCATCCGAAGTGCACTCTATCAAATGTTATTGTGTTTTGCCTTCCTATCCCTGAGCAGGATGGGGGGCCGGGTCCTGATACAGTCAGGTGGTGGCAAACAAAGAGAGTCAGAATACCAGAACTGTCCTGTGGGCTGGTACGGCTCAAAGGGCAGTTTGTCACACATAGAAACATAGACAATGATGGCTGTAGAAGCATAGAAACATACACAATGACTATGGAAAAGACAAAGATCCATGCCAACTGTAGCGGATCTATAATAACTGGGGAGCGTTTTCTCTCATAGGGGAAACCCAGTTATAGTTCGCCATTATAACCCGTGGGTTATAACAGCGAATATGCGCTGGGTTTCCCTCGCTCCATGCATGCGCCTGCTTCCGCTCTCCAGTCACAGCAGGGGGCACACTGTCGACTCAGACCACCAGCATCATTCAGCGGTAAGTGAATACCAAAAAAAAAAAACCTTGCCCTCTCAGCATTACAGTTTTCAAGTCCTGGTTCCACTTTTCATGTTCTAGGTTAAGTGTTTTAAAAAAAGAACCCCTTCAGCAGCGGCTCGGCTGCAGACCACTCACAGCAGTTCATCTGGACAGACTGCGGCTTTTTTTTTATATTTTACATAATTGCTGTGGCGAGAAAATGCTCCCCAGCAATTATATCAAATAAAACATGGGGTTGTGTGCTTAACTCGGGTTTTACACACCCGTCGTGTTGAATGCTTAAATAAACCCGAGAGGCGTTTTATGTGGCATCCAGCACCTCAGGTGTAATGTAAGAAACTGCGATAAATACACAACCCCATCGTATCTAAATATAATATGTATAGTGGAGGCGTCGTTGTTCACTGAAATCTAGCGCTCTCAAAATATTGTTCTGCTGCACTAGTGATGTCCGCGGTGCAGCAGAACAAAAAATGTTCATCCATGGGACAGCAGAATGACTTTTCGTTCTGCTGCAGTGCGGACGTCACACATGGTGTCCTCGAGCAGCAATCTGACAGTTAGTCTTATTTTAAAAAGAAAGATGTAGTATTTTTTTTTTTTGAGGCAACGACGTTCCACTATACACTATACAGATCAGTGCATGCGTACCATTTAACGGCAGGGCTGTTCTTTCACCTCGTTGGTACTATGACGACTGATTACCTCTCGAGCTGCGCTCTCGAGATAATCTGTCATCATAGTACCAATTAGGTGAAAGAATAGACCTGTTGTTAACTAGTACTCATGCACTATCCTATATGTCATCAAAAGTGTAAGGTGGCTTTATAACAAGAGTATGCATTACCAAAAACTGCCTTGGTTAGAATATAATGCAAATTGAGAAAGATTATTTTAGGCATCTTTCAGTACCTTTTTGAACATTGATTAACGGTAGAGCATGACTGTTGTCATGTGTACTCTGCAGATTTTAATAATTTTCATTACATTTAGTGTCTGTGAGTTGGCTGTGACAAGGGCCAGCAGAATGCAGTACCTGTTGAACAGATTTCTTATACAGCTCCCCTGAAAGATTGGCATCCCCACAATGCATTGCACTTAGTTTTTAGCCTTTCAAATACAAGCATATGCATTGGAGAGAGTTACAAAAACCAAACACATTGAAAATTATACCGTCCTTTTTGCAAACTGCCTTTGCAGCTCATGCATGTCCTGCAGACTATAAATAGTCTGTAATCAATAAGCACAGAGGATTTATACTAAGAGGATACATTATCAGATACTGCCTCTGTTTTCTGATTTTTCCTGAGCTGATTGCTCGGTCTTGTCTTTTGTTGCTGATTAAAAAAATTTGACTCTCACTGTGGGCCCCTACTATCTAGAAGTTGTAATGGAAATTTTTTTTAAAAGAAATGTTGAAGACATTGAAGGAATTAGGACAAAGAGAGGAGAATAACTTGACATCTCTTAGTAGCATTGATACTTCAATCAAATACATGTAGTGTGTGACCTGTAGAATAGCATGTATAGGATCCATTATTCGGTGCTGGCCGTTTGCTCCAAGCACCCATTTGTAGAGCATGTGACATAGCACACAGACAGCTTGGGGGCAATATTCAGACAATTAGCATGCTCCAATTGGAGCATGCCATCTGAGCATGGGGCTGTGCCAGCACGATGCATGGTGACTATGTACTGTGCTCACACAGCCCCTACAGGAATATGGCCAACAAGAGGGAATGGAAATAGCATGTCCCAAACAGGATAGCTCCATTGCTCCTATGAGACATTTTGTAGTAATTTCAGTCATTTACTGTCCATACAAATTTATTGTTCATGGGTTCAAATCCCACACCAGGACATCAAGCAAATACCCAACACTGATTCTGCAGTGCTGCACTGTTGCAGATGTGGTCCTTCAGCTGAGACGTTAAACCAGGGTCCCTTCTGCCCATCTGTTGTGGCTGACTGGTGAAAGTTAAAGATCCCATGGCACTTTCTGAAAGAGATGGGGAGGTTACCATGCTATCTTGGCCAGCACTGCCTCTCTAAATAACAAGGGTTGTAATGCACCATATGGCTCTGTATGTGGTATTAGCAAGATTAGTGACATGACATAGATACTGCATCTGGTCTCTGCACTAGCAGTATTTAAAGGGGACATATCTGCACATTTCTTGATTGCTTTTATTAGAAAAAGAACACAGTTAGCTAGCAATGTTAAAACTGGGACAATGTAATGATTTAGTCTTTTTTTTTTTTTTTTTGCCAGTCAGCATCTTCTTGTATAGGGATAACTGAATTCATGGTTGGGTGCATTCAAGATCCAAGCATACACCCAGCACCTTTTCAGTTAAAGCACCTAATTTATGATGGGTGTTAGCTAATGTCTTGTCTCTAATTTGCCCCAGTCTGAACACTGTATATTGCTGTAACTGGATGTCCTTGTACCATTTAGTAATGAATGTATTATAAATGACTTTTGATAGTAATTTAATTTATATTTTTTGTGTATGTAGTGATGCATAGGATATGACTTGCAATGACTGTTTTAAACTGTCAAACAATAAATCATCTTGAAAAGAGAGTAAATTATTTATTTTGTGAAGCTGCTTGTAGTGCTCCTATTCTGAGAAATTATATTAATGCTCCTAAGTGATCCATATTTAACTGTATCGGAATAGTAGCTGAAACTGTAAAGTGATGGCCAGCCCATCGACACAGCAGTGGGGCTACTGTTCACAATGCCAGTGACCCAGGTTTGGGAACAAGCCTGGGTTGTCTGGTCCAGCTTGGGGGAAGGGAATAGAAATTTTCAGGGGTTGTTCTCCTTCTCCGTGGGGGGGGGGTGGCAGTTGACTCCACTACAATACTGCCACTTGGGTGACCATAGGTGTCAGGGCAGTCTGAATAGCTTTGTGGGAGGGAGGGCATTGGCTGGTGCATGGCTACACTGGTTTGCACACACATGTGCACCCTAACCACTGCCATCCTTTAGTAGTGGGGCAGAAGACCAGAAAACCCAGACAAAGCAGAATTAATTCTACAGGTACTACACTGGCAACCTTGGCACTTCTTCTCCAATCTGGACCCATTCCATGGTGGGCATTGAGGAGCCCCACTACCCTTGCCATGAGGGGCAAGCCATGGGGGATAAATGGTGTGACCCATGAGTCCAAGAGAAGCAGGGTAATTGGACTAGGGAGGGTGGCAGGAAGGATGTCTGGCTGGTGACAAGAATAAAAAAAACCCTGCAAACTGTGTTTCCTGTTGTTTTTGTTAGAATGGACAATGTTTGCTCAGTTTGGTGGCACTGAGGGTTGAGACACTGGACACTACACCTCACTCCATGATGGCAACCAGGGTTCAGGAGCGGACTCGGATCATCGGGGGTTGGCCGGGGGGAAGAGGATTGAGCATCCCTGTGACTGCTGTCCTCCACTGGGGAGGGTGGGGAAGGAATCCTGTGATGGTGCTGGCTCCTAACAGTGGCTGAGGGTAGTGTAACTCGCCATGTACTGGTGGGGGCAGTATGAGCAGACGTTTGATGTGTGGCACATGGGAGCATGTGCCACAGTGTCCTTGGCATGATTGCATGCCTGTGCCATGAGAAACAGGGAGAAAGTATGGCTGAATCCTCCGGCGTGTATGACGATCCACCTGCAGCACTGCACCGGACACTCCAGGAGCTCTCTCTGGTCCTAACCCCTTGGCCTTCCATGTTGGGGGTCCATGATGTGGCCTGAGAGAGGGAGATGGAAGGAGGTGGCAGCTTGAGCATGGCATCCAGTGCAGGAGCCGCCTAGGGTCAGATAGGGGGCACCATAGGAACACCACCCAGCCGAGGAGGTAAGGCCACCAGAAACGAAGAAACAAAAAAAAAAAATAGAATGGACAATGTTCTGAATAGTTCTCTTCATGGAAGCAGAAATCTGGAGTATCACTGCATGGATTCAGAGCTGTGTGGTCATCAGCTCGTGCTCAGAGTTTTGAATGCACGCAGTGACATAGTCAAAACCCCAATGTCCTGGTTCATTGAAAGCTACTGTACAGAATGTTGTCTGTGCAAAGAAACAATGCAAAGCCCAGTGTACAATTTTAACTTGTATTCCGTCAGAGTTAAATATGGATCCTTTGGGAGGTATGAATAACATTTTTTAAAACAGGAACATTACACACAGCAGCACATCACAAATAATTTCCTGCCCCCTTTAACTTGTTGTTTGGGAATAAATCATGACTGAAAGGAGCTATATAAAAAAAAATTCTATTTTATTCTGTTTACTGTGTAATTAAATTAGCATTCATGGTTTAAAGAGCAGGGGCCTGATTTTCAAAGCCCCTGAAATTCCTGCGACTGTGGGGGAATGGCGCAAGTGAGCCTCCACTTGTAGAATCACAGTTTTTCCCACAGCTGCAGTATTTTCAAAGGTGGAGCAGTTTAACAACCAGCCCCACGATTTATGGCAGTTTGCGGCTCACTTTTCAGCGCAGCAGTGGGGAAAAGTTATGCCTGGTCCCTTGGCTTTTCTTCTTTCCAAGTAAAATCTGTATGCTATGTCCTGTACTGTACTACCCGTATGTATTGCCTTGCTTTATGCTTTATGTAACTAACTCCGGGTCGCCCCTGAAAAAGGGACCCTCAAGGCCCAGTGGGCTTACCCGGTAAACAAAATTTAATAAATAAAATGTGCTTTAGAAGAAAATGTCACCTGCTGAATTATAATAAAATAACACACATTTTCAAAAAAATCACATATTTCTATCAAATATATAGTATATTGGGGGTAGAAAGTGTTATTTGTCTATAAAAACCTGAAAACAGGTTTGCAGTTTCCCACTGAAAATAAAATACACTGCTAGCCTTGTCAGTAAAACATTTCTGACATCATAATACAAGAATTCCATTGGAGTCTTTTTTTACAAGTAGTTGGCAAAATACAAATAACATGATGAAAAGGTAATTAAAATAAAACCAAACAAAATGATTGGGGGTAGTCATATCAGATGACCTAAAGGTGGGCAAGCAATGTGAGAGGGCAGCAAGGAGGGCTGGGGGGATACTGGGATGCATAGGGAGAGGCATCACCAGCAGAAAACAAGAAGTTATTATCCTTCTGTACAGACAGCTGGTGAGACCACATCTGAGTACTGCGTGCAGTTCTGGAGACCAATCTCTGCAAAGACATAGACAGGATGGAAGCTGTCCAGGAGGGCAACTAAAATGGTGCAGGGTCTGCACCGGAAGACATATGAAGTGAGACTTAAGGAGCTTAATATGCACATAGCCTCGAGGAAAGGAGGAGAGGGGGACATGATAGAAACTTTCAAGTACCTCAAAGGAATCAACAAAGTCCAAGAGGGTAGCATTTTCAAAAAAGAGGTGTGCAAGAACAAGGGGCACAATTTGAAGATAGAGGCGGCTCAGGCGTAATTTAAGGAAGTATTTTTCACAGAGAGGGTTGTGGATGCATGGAACGGCCTTCCAGAGGAGGTCGTGGAGTCAAAAACAGTGGTGGAATTCAAGCATGCATGGGACAGTCATAAGGCAATTCTAGGGGGTTGGGGTAGGAAGAAGTAGGCTGCTGGTTAACTAGGATCTGCAGCTTATCCATCCGGTAGGGAAATGGGCAGACTGGGTGGGCCAAGCGGTCCTTATCTGCCGTCAAATTCTATGTTTCTATGTAAGGAGATTGAAGACTCGACTGAAGTATGGTTGCCCAAGTGAGAGAGAATGAGTAAGTAGGGAGGAGGGGACTATCATGTGCCATGACAATGGCAAGTGCTGGCTTCAATCATATGGGCCTTAAGTCTGGTACAGAAAACCGTAAGTGAGGAGGCTTTCTGTACTGCCGGTGGCAATTTATTTCACTGGTAGGGGGTGATATAGCAGAAGGACTTGCCGTCCACATTGGTCCTGACTCTGGGAACTACCAGCAGTGTTCGACCTGATGTCCGAAGGCTCCGAAGGTTTTGCTTGATAGCAATAGTCCCCACTAGGCTTGGTGAAGCTGAGAGGCTAAGTAGCTTAAACAACAGGCACAGCAGGGGGTACTGTAGGTGTGCGACAAGTGAAGACCGCTGTAGCTGGGCTAGAGTGTCACAGTGGTGTCTTCTGGAGTGGTCCTAGGTGGCAAAGTGAGCCACCTTGTTGTACAGTGTCTGCAGCCAGTTGACCTCTTGCTTGGCCATGCCCTGTATGATGGGGGCAGCATAGGTCAGGGTGGGGAGCAGCACACTGGAGGCGATTGAGATCCTAGCTTCTGAGATAAACTGGTCCTTTAAATGATACAAGGTGTCCAGTTTACAATGGATGGTCTTGGTCACTTGGTCAATGTGGTTCTTGAGGTTAAGACCTTGGTCCAGTGTAAGTCCTAGGTATTTTAAGGAGGCCACCACTTCAATACTATTACCTGAGACTGAGGTGAGCTGTAAGGAATTGGACCTATCTTGACCAAGGGATCTGTGTCCGAACAACATGGCCTTGGTTTTGACAGCATTTAGGATTATTCTATTCACTTTTAGCCAAGCCTCAAGTGATGTTTGGTCGGCTTGGAGGAGGGGACCAAGGTCCGCCAGTTTGGCCAAAGATCAGTAAATGACTATATCATTCACATATTGAACGACCGAGCTACCCCCACAGTGGAGGTTTAAGTCATTTGTGAACAAGGAGAACAGAAGGGGACCGAGGATCGAGCCCTGTGGTACTCCCTCTTTTAGATGTAGTGGGTCAGATAGTGCACCCTTCCAGATGACCCTCTGTGTGTGGCCAGATAGGTAGCTCCCAAACCACTTAAGGGCAAGAGGGTCTAGGCTGAGTTTGTCTAGCTTTATAAGCAGGAGCTTGTGGTCAACAAGGTCGAATGCCTTCAACAGATCTATGAAGACCGCACCTGTGGGCGTCCCATTGTCCATTGCTCTGAGTACATCTGCTGAGAAATTAGTGAGGGCAGTATCTGTACCGTGGTTGGTTCTAAAACCATGCTGGGTGGGGGACAGGAGCTGGTGATACTCCAGGTAGTCGTGGAGTTGGCCATAGGCAAGCCTTACTTGTAGTTTTGCAAGTATGCAGAGCAAGGAGCTAGGCCTGTAGTTGCTTATGTGCTCCCTGGAGCCTCCCTTGTGGATGGGAACCATATTGGCCTGTTTCTACTGGTCCAGAATGATTCCTTCCAGCAGGGATCTGTTGATGAGCCAGGTAAAGGGTCTGGAGAAGGACTGGGCTCCAGCCTTGAGTAGTCGAGGATTGATCTCATCTGGTCCTCCTGAGCCTTTGATTTTTATGGCCTTTAGGAGAGTACGAACCTCTTTTATCTTCACCAGTCTTGGGTGAAATGAGGGTCTCTTCAAGCATGGGGACTCTGTTGCATCAGGTGCCGAGGCTGGAGGGGGTAGACTGTCCTTGTATACATCAAGGTTTGTGAAGTGATGGCTGAGGGCTGCTGCAATTTGTAGACCATCGCTCACTAGCTGACCATTGACCTTAATGGGGCCAGGTTCAGCCTTGGTGTTGCCCCTGATCAGGTCATTGATGTGAGACCAAAATAGTTTTGGGTTGCCTAAGTTGTTTTTTTGGAGGTGAGTGACATACTTCCATTTTGCAAGTTTGGTGGCTCTCTTGCACAAAGCTTGTGAAAACTTTGGAAGAAAGATTATGGGGTAGGTCAAGGGGAAATGGATTTTTGTGATGTGATTGCACCACTTTAGAAAGGTGCAAATGCCAGCTTTGTGGTGCTGAGTAGCGACGTGCCCACTCAGGATGCTGACGACCCAGGTTCACACACCGCACCCAAGATGACTGGATCAGAGACTGATGGGGAGGGGAGGGAGTGTCTATGTGGATGTTCTCCTCCCTGGGTGGGAGGGAATGTCTTGCACTGCTCCTTGAGCAACTCCTGGTGGTAGGCCGATGGAGGTGGACTTGGCGGCATGGATGACCATGCGCTGCCTTGTGTCCTTCCCAGGATGCCGCAATGTGTGGCCATGACATGGGGAAGGGGTGAAGGGAAGAGTGAGAAAACAGAAATGGTCCACTCTGGAGAACCAGATGATGGGCCTCTGTGTGTCCCCCTTCATGCCACCTGACCGCCCAGCACACCATCCTCACCCCCCCCCAATCATTACCCATGATGTCAAAGGCACTTTCTTTCTGGTGGCAGCAGGGGGCCCCCAGGAATTATTAGTTGGTAGGTGGTGTGTGAAGATCATGGGGAGTCTGGAGGTAAGTGACTGCAGCTGGGGTGGAGTTCGGGAGGCAGAGGAGGAATGTGTGTGGAGCCTGAAGGAGAGGGGCTTTGGGACCAGGGAGAAGCAAAAAAGCTAAAGAAAAAAGGTGAAAATCACTGGAAAACAATGCTATTGGTCTGCCAATGCCCCAGTGGGCAACATGATGTGCTCTACAATCCGTGTTTGGGACCAGACTAGGGATCCAATCAGGCAACCCTGGTGGGCTGGGCCCAGTGATGGAGGGATATACTCAAAGTTCCACTGCACCAGGGGCCCCTGCTGTGGGCCAGGGAGTTTGCCTCCTCCACAGGGGCATGCTATGTAAGTGTATGAGTAATTCCAAACCTCACCCAACAACTAACACACCGAAATCTGCCCAATGGAAAATCATGTACACAAATGCTCACAGCCTGGGAAATAAGATCCCAGACTTGCAGGCAATAATGTCAGAGGCTAAACTGGACATAGTAGCAATTAGTGAGACGTGGTTTACCAGTAACCACACTTGGGAGATTTCAGTACCTGGCTATGTATTGTGCAGAAGAGACCGAGGCGCAAAAAGGGGGAGAGGAGTGGCCCTGTGTCAATGAAAATATCAAAGCTACAGAAATTCAGAATACACATAAGGAGCCAGAAGAACTGTGGGTCACCCTGGAAACAGGAAATGGGACAGCCATAAGAACTGGGGTTGTCTACAGGCCCCCAGACCAGGGGGAGGACATAGACACATTACTGTTAGAGGATATACAAAACATGACTGCTAAAGGGGAGGTTCTGATAATGGGAGACTTCAACATGCCGGATACAGATTGGTCAATACCAGCAGGAACATCTGCCAGAACTAGACACATAGTGGATTCCCTGCAGGGGGAAGGCCTCAAACAACTGGTACAACAACCTACAAGAGACAGGGCTATCCTAGATCTAGTACTGACTAACAGGGAAGGGATCACAGATCTCCAGGTAGAAGGTCACCTGGGGACCAGTGACCATCACATGGTATGGTTCAATTTGGCTCCTACATCTAAATCATCCCATTCCAAGGCAAAATATGGGAC
The DNA here is from genome assembly GCA_016271365.2 of Neoceratodus forsteri. Lineage (NCBI taxonomy): Eukaryota > Metazoa > Chordata > Ceratodontiformes > Ceratodontidae > Neoceratodus > Neoceratodus forsteri. The sequence goes on along the minus strand of CM028138.1, from coordinate 67,927,788 downwards.
TTCAGAGGAGCTGACTTTGATAAGATGGCCAACAGAGTTAAGCTAGCCCTGGCAAAAGAAACACAGGTGAGGGTACAGGCAAATGGGCAAGCATTATGGATGCAATACTTGAAGCAACATCCCATTGTGTTAGACAGAAAAGGAAGTGCAAAAGAAGAAGGAAATCACTTTGGTTCTCAAATACAGTAGCAGAAAGGTCAGAGCCAAAGGCTGGCCTTCAGGAAATATAAGGGAACACAGTGGGATGAAGATAGGGAGGCATACCAAACTGCCCTAAGGGAAGCAGGGAAGGCAGTAAGGCAGACAAAGTCCCAAACTGAGGAAACACTAGCACGAACAGTAAAAGAAGGTGACAAGACTTTCTATAGATACATTAGTGAAAGGAGAAAGTCCAGAGGGGGTGTGCTAAGCTTAATGGAGAAAAGGGAGCATGTGAGGAGGAGGACCATGTAAAAGCATCTATCCTAAATAGATACTTTTGCTCAGTATTTACTGAAGAGAAGGTAGGGCAGGGCCCACAGCTCAGCACCATGGACACAGGGGGAGGGAGGTGAGCACTACTCCCTTCACAAAAGAAAGGGTCCTACAAGAGCTTGCTAAGCTCAGGGTGGATAAGGCAATGGGACCTGATGGCATACCTCCCAGGGTACTTAAGGAGCTAAAGGTGGAACTAGCAGAGCCATTAGCAGAATTGTTTAGTGAGTCTCTGAGCACAGGAGAGGTCCCAGAAGACTGGAGAAGGGCTTATGTGATCCCACTCCACAAGAGTGGTAGCAGGGAGGAGGCAGGGAACTACAGACCAGTCAGTCTTACCTCAGTAGTGGGCAAGATTATGGAGGCACTCCTTAAGGAAAGGATAGTGCAACACCTGGAATCCATAGGGGCACAGGATCCAAGACAGCATGGGTTTACAAAAGGAAGGTTCTGTCAAACTAATCTCATAGATTTCTTTGACTGGGTAACCAGAGTGGTGGACCAAGGGGAGCAGTTGATGTCGCCTACCTTGACTTCAGCAAAGCTTTGACACTGTTCCACATAGAAGATTGATAAATAAGCTGGGTAGGCTCGGGGTGGGTCAGAAGTTGGTCAACTGGGTGGCAAACTGGTTGATGGGCAGAAAACAGAGTGGTGGTAAATGGTATACAGTCAGAAGAGATGCAAGTCACAAGTGGGGTACCTCAGGGATCAGTCCTGGGGCCAGTCCTTTTCAACATCTTCATTAGTGACCTTGCAGATGGACTAGAGGGTAAGGTTTGTCTGTTTGCAGATGACACCAAGATCTGCAACAGAGTAGATGATCCAGATGGGGTGGCAGAATGAGAAGAGATCTGGATAAACTAGCAAAATGGTCAGAAGAGTGGCAATTGGGATTTAATGCAAAGAAGTGCAAGATCATGCACACAGGGAAGAGAAACCCTGAAGCCACTTATAGGCTGGGAGGGGAGTTGCTGGCAGTCACTAAGGAAGAAAGAGACTTGGGCTTCATCATCACTGATGACCTAAAATCATCCAAGCAGACCTCTAAAGCAGTAGGTAAGGCTGGGGGGTGTTAGGGGTGTATTAGTAGAGGGGTATCACAAGTCGTAAGAGGAGTAATAATCCCTCTTTACAAGACACTGGTTAAGCCACATCTGGAGTACTGCGTGCAGTATTGGAGAGCCACACCTTCACAAGGACATTAACCAAATTGAGGCAGTGCAGAAGGGCAACCAAAATGGTGCAGGGACTGCATCAGAAGACATATGAGGACAGATTAACAGAGCTCAATATGTATACCCTTGAGCAAAGGAGGAAGAGAGGTGATATGATCGAGGCATTCAAACACCTTAAGGGCATTAACAAGGTGAAAGAGTCTAACATGTTTAAATATAAGAAAAATAGCAGGACAAGAGAACACAGCATGAGATTAGAGGGGGGCCGATTAAGGGGGAATGTGAGGAAGTTCTTTTTCACAGAAAGGGTGGTGGATGCATGGAATGGCCTACCTCAAGAAGTGGTGGCTATGAATACTGTGCAGGGCTTCAAACAGACATGGTATAGGCATAAGGGAGCAATACAAATGAGTATGAATAGATAGACCACTGACAGAGCAAAGGCCGACGGCACATTTATAAGGTAGAAAAAGAAATGGGCAGACTGGATGGGCCTTGCGGTCCTTATCTGCCGTCAACTTCTATGTTTCTATGTTTCACAGGGGCATACTATGTAAGTGTGTGGCCTGCAGGTGCACTGCATGGCATCAGGGTGGCCAATGGGCGGAGAAAAGGGGAGAAAGCAAAAAAATTCATGTAAGTACTGGCTGTCATTAGTGACGATGCTGGTACCCTCGAATCTCACCCTGTGTGGATCCCTGCTGGCGTGGCAGAGGGAGGAGTGGCAGATAGGGTAGGGTAGGGGTGATCTCCTGAGGCAGGACTTTGGCTGCTTGGGGCCAAAAAGTTACCAAACCAAAAAAAGAAAAAGAAAGAAAGAAAACAATGCCCTTCTGATTTGTTTACCCTAAATGAGAACCAAAAACTAGAAAACTTCAGAAAACGTATTTAAAACATTATTTAAAAAAAATGTAACATGGAAAAAGGTATATTAATATACATATTGATGTGTTTCAACATCTACTGAATTATAGAAACTTAAAAAACCTAGAAACCTAGAATTCTTTGGCAGAAAAGAGCCGCCTGGCCCATCTAGTCTATCCCAGTGTTCCCTGCCTATTCTTTATTTGCAGACCGTACCTAGTCTCCAGCAACCCTCCACCCTCCCTGCCTCTATTCCAGTATACCCCTATGCATATCCCATGCATGCTTGAATCTCCCACTGTTCTGGCCTCCACCACTACCACTGGCAGTTGGTTTCAGGTGTTCTCCACCCTTTCAGGGAAGAAATATTTCCTCACATCTCTCTTGAATCCCCCCACAGCTACATCACATGAACTCTGGATCTGGTGCTGTCCCTCATTTGAAAGAGACTCCCCACCTGCACCCTGTTCACCTCTTTGAGGTACTTGTAGGTCTTGATAATGTCCCCTCTCTCTCTCATTTCTTCCAGGAGGAACATATTGAGATCCCTCAATCTTTCCTCATAGGGCTTCCTATGCAAACCCTGCATCATTTTAGTTACCCTCCTCTGGACTGCCTCCAACCTGTCTATGTCCCTTTCTGAGGTGCTGTCTCCAAAACTGAACACAGTACTCCAAGTGGGGATGCATCTGGAAGTGACACAGTGGCAACACAACCACCACCCCTCTGCTGGAGATGTCCCTCTCTATGCACCACAGCATCCCACTAGCCCTGCCCATTGCTTTGTCACACTGCCCTACCACCTTGAGGTCCTTAGATATGATAACCCCAGGGTCTCATTCTTGTTTAGTGACTGTCAATACCTCCCCACATCCTATACTTAGCTCCTGGGTACCTATGCCCTATGTGCATAATTTTGCACTTTTTGGTATTGAACCCCAACTGTCACCCTCCTGACCACTCTTTGAGTTTCCCAAGATCCCTGTGCATTTTCTCCACCCCTTCCTGGGTGTCCACCCTATTGCAGATTTTGGTGTTGTCTGAGAAAAGGCATACCTTTCCCACCAGTTCTTCTGCATGTCCCCTATGAAGACACTGCAGAGGACTGGTCCCAGTACCGAGCCCTGTGGTGCCCCACTGGTCACTCTTTCATCTTTAGAGTGAGTGCCATTAACCACCACCCTCTGTCTCCTATCTCTTAACCAGTTTCTAAACCAATTTACTACTTTGGATCACACTCCTAGGCTGGTCACCTTCCTAATCTGTCTCCTGTGCATCACAGTTGACGTCCTTGCTAAAATCTAGATAAACGATGTCCACTGCCCTCCCCAATCTATTTCCCTTGTCTGAAAATAACAAAAATACTGGATCCACACTCACATATCTGTGCCAGTAAAGGCGAGCAGTAGCAATGGAAAAAACCCAGCACCAAATGAAGTGCTGTACAAACCACTAATTTATTGTGCAAACATTGTTGAAGTGCAAAATGGCAATAGTGCCTTTCAAGAGTATAAGAGGAGTGCACCCACAGAAACGGCGAATGGTTTCACTAGTATAGCATCATCAAGAGGATCACCCAGTCAAAGAAATATATCAGATTTTTTTGTAATGGTCCCCCCCTCTCCTGTGAATCCATGCTGCGTGTGGTCCTGCAGCCCACTGGATTCTAAATGCTCAACCAGTCTTTCTTTTAGCAGAATTTCCATTCATTTCCCCGGCACTGAAGTAAGACTCCCCGACCAAAACTTGCTATCCTTTTCCCTGCTGCCACTCATATTTAAAGTTGCCAGATCAGCCCTTCTCCAGTCTTCCAGGATGATACCTGTTTCCGGTGAACTGTTGAACAAGGCTGTCAGTGGGACAGCTAGCACCTCCCTGAGTTCTTTTAGGACCCTGGGATGTATCCCACCCAGTCCCATAGCCTTATCCAACTTCAGGGCAGTAAGTCCTTTCTGGACTCTTTCTTCTGAAAATAGACTTGTGTCTACCTCTCCCCCCCATTCCTGCTTCACCCTGGTGGTGTTTCGCCCCCTCCCTTTAATGTGAAGACTGAGACGAAGTACTTGTTTCAGATGCCAGCTTTTCCTTAGTCCCCTTCTCTGCAGTCTCCCCTTCCACCCTTCTGATCCTCACTATCCCTCTCCTTGATGTCATCTCCCTCTTGTGTCTTTGGCCAGGTATCTGTCACATACTTGGCCTGTATGGTATGCAGTGTACTTCTGCAGACCCATGCTAATTGTCCCACTGTTCCACAGCTGTGGCATATGTTAGGGTGGAACCAGCACATGTCTTGCTGGTGGTCTCCTCCACATCAGTAGCAAGACTGCTTAGCCTTAGCTTGTGCTGGTGGTTTCTGAGGAGCTTGATGAGGATGTGATGTTGCGTGGCCTCCTCTTGGTTGAGGGTGACCTCTATGGAGGCTGGGCAGGGACACCTCTGTAGATGACCTCCCTATGTGGGTCCATGTGACCTCCAAGTTCCCTGGTGTCTTTCCGGGACGTTCAAGTGCTAACATTATGTTGCTTGTGGACTTGAAAGTCAGGTCTGGTTCTTTAAGAAGGCATTTTGTGTAGTGGTCACCACGAAGGCCACAGAAAAACTGATCTCTTAAGGCGTCAATCAGGAATTGTCCATATTCACATGAGGTTGCAAAATTTTTCAGGGTGATTATGAAGTCAGAAACTGACTCTTCCCCCTCTTTGGAGGTGGTGATGGAATCGATAGAGCTCTGCTGTCACAGTTGGTTTGGGCTTGTAGTGCTGTGCAAATGTTCCCTTAAGTTGGTTGTAATTGCACCTACTTAATGGATCTGGTGCCACTAAATTCTTTAGCAAAGCAAGTATGGGAGCCGGTAGGATGAACAAGAAAAGGTCCCATTGTTCATTATTCTGCGCTGGAATTTTGTTCGCTGAAAGTCAGTACTCAAACGTTTTGATATACATATCAAAGTGTTTGTTAGATTCCTGAAACTCTGATACTCATCCCCAGAATGCTATTTTACCAGGTAACACAGCATATTTGTTGCTGGATGTGTACCATCTTGCTGTAGCTGCTTGTGCTTCATTTTTATGTTGGCTCGCACATGCGCAGCCAACATGTTGCAGTACTAGCAGATTTTGAGGCGCGGTCACTGTTGGGCGAATGCAGGGCATGCATCAGTAGGTGCGTCCCTCATTCCCCAATAAGCCTGCATGCTGGCACCACACCATGCATACATGATGTGGTGAGCACATCTAAGGAAAAGTCCGCTGCAATGCTAGCAATGCTCGTCATATGCAGTGGACCTCCCAACCAGCTTTCCCTGGTGAGAAAAAAAGGAACATGGCAGCACACTGCCTGCCATAATGCCGACTTCGGGGGTGCCCAATCCCATTGTCCTTGTGCCCTGCCCCAATGTATGTGCCGACAGGGAGCCACTCCCTGTCGGCATAATCACCCATTTATTATGTGCAAGGGGTGCCCAATCCTGACTCTTGCCCCCACTTCGTTGTGTGCCGGCAGGTGCCCAATCCCTGTCGGCTACAGCATCCCCCCCCAAAACACTTAGGTGGCATGCTGGGAGCCCACCCCAGTGTGACAAATCCCCTGAAAAATAAAAACCATCCCACAATGTTTTATTTTTTGTAACCTGTAGAAAAAGAAAACAGTCCCTCGTGGTCTCCCTGCCCCCTCCCACAACCCGCTTCCACCCTCTGTGCACCCTGCTTCCCCACTCCCCCACCCCATACTTACCTCTGGAGTCTGGTGCAACGATCTTCAGTGGACCGAGAACATGTCTGCACTCTTCAAAGCCAACTGCGAACTGAAGAAATGCTGGTAAGCTGTACAATGGCATAATCATAACGCCTCAAATGTTCCTTATGTCCTTGTTCATTCTTATAACTTGTATTGTTATCCCGGGTCACCCCTGAAAAAGGGACCTTTGAGGCTCAGTGGGCCTACCCAGTCACCAAAATTTAATAAATAAATAAATAGGGTTTTTTCAACTTTGGTGCATATCTTGGGCATGTTTTGGAATTTCTGCACCAAATTTTCAACATGGGGTTATTGGGACACCTCCTCATGAATTCAGTCACTGTCATGGCGTTATTTGGTCCCAAAAGGTGATTTTGCGGTCACTGCGTGGAATCACCTTTCAGGACCGAGTAACGAAATGACAGTGCCACTGTTCATGAGGGGGGCTCTCAAAAAGCCTATGTTGCAAATCTGGTGAAAAGAATCCCTAAAATGGCTGTTTTACGAGCATGCATTGCGCTCTTTCCACGCACACTCGTAACTTCGTGAATTTGTAATATTTTCACTCCAGATTTTCAAAATTGGCATTTTTCCACACCTCCTGAAGAACAGTATAGGTGTCATTTTATATATCCTAGCCGAAATGTGTTTTCGAACAACCAGCTCAGAATAGCGTGGTCGCTGTGTGAAATCAGTTTTCGGGACAGTTTGAGAAAATGATGGTGACACTGTTCATGAGCAGAGGTCCCAAAATGCCTATGTTGAAAATTTGGTGCCGAAAGTCCATAAAATGACTGTGTTACAAGCATGCGTTGTGCAGTTTCCACGCACCCTTTTAACTTCGCAAATCTGCAATATTTCCATGTCAGATTTTCAACACTGGCATTTTTTCACACCTCCTTATGAACAGTACAGCTGTCATTTTTCACATCCTGCCCAAAATGTGTTTCCGCACCTGTGGTGCACAATGGTGTGGTCACTGTGGGAAATCAACTTTTGGGACAGATTAACAAAATCACAGCACCACTGTTCATGAGGGGAGGTCCCAAAATGCCTATGTTAAAAATGTGGCTAACAAACTCCCAAAAATAATTAGGTTATGGACGTGTGTTTGCAGTTTCTATGCATGCTCATGAACTTTTCATATTTTCACTCCAGATTTTCAGCATTGCCATTTTTTTACGCCTCCTCATGAACAATACAGTTGTCATTTTCCACATCCTGCCCAAAATGTGTTTTCGTCCCTGTGTCGCCAAATGGCATAGCCACTGTGCAAAACCACCTTTCAGCTAACAAACTAATTGTGCCGCTTTTCATGAGGTGGGCTCACAAAAGTTCATGTTGAAAATTTGGGTGAAAATGCCAACACCGCCCTCACAATTGTTAGGGTTTCCAACTGTAGCACCTACCCTGTAGAGACTGACAGGTGTCAGGGTGTGACTTGGGATTATCGGCTGTAATGCTCATGCCATTCCACCCCCACCTCCACCCTACAGTCAGTGACAGGCATCGTGGTGTGCCTTGCACTGTTCAGCCACAAAGTTCACCCCATTCTCCTATACTGCACCCACCTCAGTGTATTTCCTTATGGAATGGGGTAAGTATAATGCCCAAAGACCCCAAAGCACACCACGATACTTGTGTCAGTGTCTACAGGGTAGGGTGAGGTACAATGGCATGAGCGTTACAGCTGATGACCCAAAGGCACACCCCAATGCCTGTCAGTCTCTACAGGGTGGGGGTGGGGTTGGCATCACTTCAATCCTTCACTGCCATTCTTATTATGCATCTCTAACTTCGGCACTACCAGTGCCAATGCCAGCGAGACAACATTCGACATTGGCAAATGCTTGTTTTTCCTACTTGCTCTTTGCACTGTTGAGCTGTTCTCAGCTTCCTCCAGAAGATGGCAGTATCTGTTCAGATTCTATAGTAATGCAACAGTCCTGCTGCTGTTTATTCCTCAGCCAGAGATAGCCTGGGACAAAGTTAGCAGCCCTTTGCCTTGATCAGTGTAGGAGGGGCAGCAGTTTGCAAGCTCCCTGTCTTTTGTTCCCAATGTCAGATGCTGTGTGCTGAAGAGTTCAGCTCTTTTGGGCTGGAAAGTAAAGAGGACTTGTAAACTAACTAACTTACTTACTCCCTTCCTTCCTTCCTTCCTTCCTTCCTTCCTTCCTTCCTTCCTTCTTTTCTTCTTTTCTTTTCTTTCTTCCTTTCTTCCTTCCTTCTTTCCTTCCTTCCTTTTTTTGTTGGGGATCCCCTTCCTCAGCAGTTTCAGTAAGCTACAAGCAAGATAATCAGCTGTAGACAATGCAGGCAGGCTGGGCATGACCCTATAAAGAGAAGACCCGACAAACTCAGTGCGATTTCTACTTTTTCATTTATTAAAAAAAAAACTGAAAGGGCTTACCGAATAGCTGTTTGATTGCTGAACCCACAGATTCTTTATTTCACTTCGTCACCACTGTAGTATTCTGAGCGTATTACGATATCCAGATATGCACAAGCCCAAGTGTCGGGAGCCCAGAACTGTTTGCCCAACACTCAGTATCCCGACACTCGGAATTTGCCTGTGGTGGAGTTTGCAATTGTAAATAAGGGGAGTGCGGGGGGCAAAGCCCTCCAAAACATGACAAACCCATCTCCTGTGGGCAAATCCTGAGTGTCAGGATACCAAGTGTCGGCCAAACAGTTTCAGACTCCTGACACTTAGGTTTGTGCATTTCTGGATATCATCATATATCCAGTATTCTGGTTATGAAGAACAGACTGACAGAGACACAAGAAAGCTGCAAACATATGGCCATCTTTACTCAACTGAAAATACAAACACAGTACACAGTATAGAATCATAGAAGCTTGACTGCAGAAAAGGACCATCTAGTCTGCCCTTTTTTTTTTCTACACCTTCCCCTCCCTGCCAGCAACCGCCCTCCCCCCCCGATACTCAGCCCCATATGTTTGTCCCATGCCCTCTTGAAGTCTTCCACCGATTTAGCCCTCACTTCTCTGTCTGGTAGTCTGTTCCAGGGCTCCACCACCTCTCCGTGAAGAAACGCCCTATCACATTGCCCCTGTACCTTTTTCCTTGCAGTCTGAGGCTGTGCCCTTTAGTTTTGACCCCTCCTTCCTCTTAAGTAAACCCTCTTCTCTTATTTTATTGAGCCCCATTACATATTTAAAAGTTTCAATCATGTCTCCTCTTTCTCTCCTTGTCTCCAGCATGTACAAATCCAGCTTCTTACACCGCTGCTCATGTGACTTTCCCTGCATATGCTGCACCATCTTGGGTGCCCTTCTCAGAACCCTCTCCAATGCATCTATATCCTTGCGGAGTTGTGGCCTCCAGAACTGAACCCCATACTCCAGGTGCAGCCTCACAGTGGCTTTGTAAAGGGGCATTATTACCTCCCTCTTTCTGCTAGTAATGCCCCTGCCTATGCATGTCAATATTCCATTGGCCTTTCCTGCTGCCCTGCTACATTGGATTCGTACCTTAAGGTTTGAGGAGACTATGATCCCCAGATCCCTCTCCTGTTCTGTTACTTTAATGTCCTCCCCACCTAGGGTGTACCCTGCTCTTCTGTTCCTACTCCCAAAGTGCATCACAGCGCACTTCTTGGCATTAACTTTCAGCTGCCACATCCCAGGCCATTTTTCAAGAGTTTTTAAGTCCTCCCTTATGTCCTCCACCCCGCTGAGGTGTCTACCCTATTGCATATTTTTGCATCATCAGCAAATAGGCACACCCTCCCCCTCAAACCCTCAGCAATATCACTGTTGTAGATATTGAAGAGAAACAGACCCAGAACTGACCCCTGTGGCACACCACTCTTCACCCTCGCTGTCCTGGAGTGCACCCCATTTAGCACCAACCTCTGAGTTTTTTGTGACAACCAGGCCTCCACCTAACTTGTTGTGTTCCCACCCAACCCCAGGTTTTCCATCTTGCTCACCAGCCTCATATGGGGGACGGTGTGAAAGGCCTTACTGAAGTCCATCGCCTCCCCACCCCCATTCAATCGCCTGAGTCACCCAATCAAAGAACTGAATTAGGTTTGTCTGGCAAGACTTCCCCTTCATGAAGCCATGCTGTCTGCTATTCTGCAAGCCACTCTCCTCCAAATAATCCACCACCCTCTCCTTCATTAATGCCTCCATCACCTTCCGCACCAGTGACGTGAGGCTGACAGGTCAGTAGTTCCCCTTCACCACCTTACTACCGCCCTTGTGTAAAGGCACTATGTCTGCCTTCTTCCAGTCCTCCGGCACTCTCCCCATATCCAGGGACAAGTTGAAGAGCCTTGTCAAGGGTTCAGCCAACTTCTCCTTCAATTCCCTGACGACCCTGGGGTGTAACCCGTCAGGCTCCATTGCCTTGTACACCCTCAATCTATCTAGCTCTGCCCTAACCCTATACACAGTGAATGGGCTCAGATCCACCCATTTGCCCTCCTTCCCATTCGACTTTAGCTCAGGTCCCCTACCGTCCTCCTCCTCCATGAATACTGAGCTAAAGTACTTATTTAATAACTCTGCTTTTTCACAGTCCCTTTCCAATTTTATTTCTCCCTCCCCCTTAGCCTAGTAACCCCCTGCATTGCCCTTCTCTTCTCCCTCACATATCTGAAAAATGTTTTATCCCCCTTTTTGGCCTTTTTTGCTATTTTCTGCTCAGTATCTGCTTTTGCCCTTCTGATCTTCTTCCCTGTCATACTCTTCTTTTCCCTGTACTCTTCCTTATCTTCCATAGTACACAGAGGTCAACAGTTAAAGTGCTTTGGACATAGCATAACTTTGGAACTGTCAGGGCTACAAACACAATTTCTTTTAATAAAAGCTTAGGGTCAGTCTGTTATAGTCAAGACCTGTCAAAACACTTGTGTAGTTTGTTTAACGTCCGTCAGCACGTCTTAATATTTTTTGCCAGAGTTCACTTTGTTTTTATTTTTTTTAAAGAATATTTTTAGCTCTGCTTCTATATTTAGTTTTTAATACTTGGTGTTTTCCCTGTGTTGAGCAGAATGGAGTGGAATAGAGCGTGGAGTTTTGCAGCTTTCTGGACCATTCGTGGAACTGGGGGAACAGAAAATTTGGAGGAGTATTGTACTGATCTTACCAGCTGGCATGCTGATTGTGGCTGCACAGCTTGGTGACTCTTCGTTGGATTTGGGGCCAGGGATGAGGAATCCAGAGTTCTGTGGTTTTCCCTTGGCTGGATTTGATTTGGCTCATTGGTGTCCTGGACCCAGATTTGCAAGCGTGGTGGACTGGTGCAGCAGCTTGATCTTGGATTGGATTGGATTTCGACCCGTGAGTGCAGTGATTTTGCTGTGGCAGTTTAATTTTCTTTTTTTTCATCCTGAGGGAGTTTGGATTTGCTGTTTGCTGGTGATTTAAAGGGTGAGGCCTCTGATTGCTTGCTGGGTGGCTGCTGTCCCATCTAGGCTCGGGCCCAGGGCAGGAACGCCTGTGTTCGACTGGCAAGGACTCGGCGCCCAGAGTCTGGTGTTGTCCTAAACTACCTGGGTGGTTAGCCTGAAGGCTGACGCACCAGGTATCTGTAGCTTCTGGTCTCGGACCTGGGGGGAAGGGGAGCAGTGGGTCTTTTGGTAGGGCGCTTGGAGATTTTCTGGCCTCACTGAATTCACCTAAGCCTCACTAAATTTTCTCGTTCATGGTTGGAGCTGCTTTGACTGTGGAATTTTGGGCTTGGTTTTGGCTCAGTCGGGGATCTGGTTCTACTGGATCTTTTTTGGATTTACTTTTGCTGCCATCCCTGCCCCACTCCTTGTGTGGTGTTCTTCTGCTGCGTGCCATCTCATTCCATCTTGTCCTGTGTTTTTTTAAGTGCAACGGTGTCCAGAGGGTGGTGAGAGTACCCTATTTTATGACTATTTCATGTTTCTGCTGTTGACTTCTTCCCTTTACTGTGTGAGAGACAGGAACTGGAACTGAAGTCTTATTTTACCTGGACTGGTGTGAGCTTTCCAGGCATTATTTGCTTTGCATTTTTTATGACTGCTTCCCTTGATTTTCATTTGCTCCACTGACTTTTGTAATTCCAGGACTGGTCCAGCTGTTTTCTTTTCTTTTATTTGGGTTTCATTATTTAGGTATTAGGGTTTTTTGTATGGTGGTCTAGTGTTGGGTTCTCCGGCTAATTAGGATGTGCTGGTACTTGGCTCTCCCAGTCAGGCGCTGCTCTTCCTCTGAGCTCCGGGGCCTTCAGCCCTTTAACTGCCCTCCTCTCCCGGCTGTGGTTTATGGGCAGTGTAGGGCTCTTGGTATCATGAACAAAAAAGAAGGAGAGCTGGGGACTCCGAACCTTGGGGAAAGAGTGAGCGGGGTGACCGAATCAGGGTTGTTAAGTCCAGGAGACGCCCTGGGGCAAAATGGGTTCCAGATTGTGGTCCATCTTATCTGGTTCCCATACCCAAGGGCTCCTGTATTGCAGGGCTGGTAGTCCGGTCGGTTCTGGAACCCCGTCCATCTCGAGTGGTATTGTGTAATGCCAGGTCTGTAAAGAACAAGGTGGCTATTATAGCCGATCTTATTGGAACAACCGATCTCGTCTGCATCCCTGAGACCTGGCTGGATGAAAATGCCGTCCCAGTTTTGGAGGCGGTATTCCTGCTGGGTTCTCAGTGATACACCACTTGAGAATGGACTGCAGGGGCAGGGGTGTAGCTATCTGTTTTAGAATGGACTTGGGCCTTACAGAGGTTCCAGTGCAGGGTACCAGATCATTTGAGTGTACTGAGGCTGCAGGTGTGGGATGCAGGTTCATTCTCATTTACTGTCCTCCTGGGGTGGTTCCTGCAGGAAGTCGCAGACTTCATCACTGACATGGCATTGGAGTCTCCCAGGTTGATGGTGATAGGTGACTTCAACGACTGGGTCAATGACGAACTCTCACAATTTCATCAGGACTTCTTCAGCTTATGAATATGCTGGGCTTCACACAGGTTGTAACCTCTGCATCACATGCTCATGGTGGCTCCCTTGATCTGCTTTTTCTTCTGGGAATGGAAGCCACCGATCTAGTGGTGGAACTAGTCGGTTGGTCTGACCATTGCACTGTAAGATTCAATTTCTGAGCTCCCCCCATAGGCCTGCCCCTGTGGAGATGGTCAGATACTGCCCTTTGAAGGATGTTACTCCCACTGGCCTTTTGGCGGTACTTGACCTATCGAGATGTACAGATACTAGTGAGGGTCCAGAGCACCTAGTCCAAGCCTATACCACGGCCATGGGGGATGCTCTGGATTCCATTGCTCCTGTCTGTGTTCGCCCCTCACTCTCTGCCCCAGGTCCCCTAGGTTTGATGGGGCCTTGAGGGAGCTGAGGTGCGATGGCTAGAACGTTGCTGGAGGAGATCCGCCCTTGATGCCCATCACCTTAGATTGATGGAACATTATCAAGTCTATCAATCAGCAATCTCTCATAAGAAGGCAGAGTTCCTGTCCAGGGAGATTGCTGTGGCTCAAAATCGACCAGCACAGTTTTTCTGAACCGTCGACAGACTGTGCAATCCAGCCTGTCTTCAGGTTCGGAAAGCATTTTCACAAGAGAAGTGTGATAAGTTCGCTCAATTCTTTGCCAATAGGGTGGCTGACATCAGGGCTAAGATTCACTCAGCATGGGGGTTGGGAGTGGTCGGTGTACGGTCACTACACCTTGGCTCTCCTGGAGTCACTTTGACCTGCCAGAAAACAATGATGTCATGCAGATTGCCCAAAGTATGCAGCCTACTTCCTGTAGCCTTGACCCAGGCCCTACATGTCTAATTTTGGGGTGTGTAGATATCATCGGCCCTGTCCTGGCAGAAAGAGTCCGGTGTTCCTTAGATTTAGGTGAGTTTCCAAACTCCCTAAAGGAAGCAGTAGTTACACCGCTCCTTAAAAAATCTTCCTTGGACCCAGACTGTTCTGCCAACTACAGGCCAATCTCTAAACTTCCCTTTATTGGGAAGCTGATAGAGAAAGTAGTTGCTCTTCAGCTGGACAACCATTTTACCATTCACAACATCTAAGATTCCCTCCAGTCTGGTTTTCGGAAGAGGCACAGTATGGAGACCGCTCTGGTTTAGGTGCTCAATGATCTCCTGATTGCTAGATATCGGAAGTGTCGTTCAATCTTTGTCCTTCTTGATCTCTCTTCAGCCTTTGACACTGTGGACCATGGGGGGCTGCTTGAGTGCCTGAGAGATATCTGTGGCCTATGAGGTACAGTTTTTAGTTGGTTTAGATATTTCCACACTGGCAGAGTGGTGTCAGGGATTTATTCCTTGGCCTCACTCTCTCTGCCATGTGGGGTTCCTCAGGGCTCTGTGCTGTTCCCTATGTTGTTTGCGGTGTATTTGCTGCCATTGGGAGACATTGTAAGATGGTATGGACTGTGGTTTCACTGTTATGCAGATGATACCCAGCTCTACCTGTTGTGTGTACCCGACCAGGATAGTGCGATCTCTGTTTTTAATAGCTACCTCATGGAGCTCCAGGACTGGATGCAGACTAGCTGGCTAAAGCTGAACCCTGAAAAGACTGAGGTGTTGGGGTGGAGTCTGGTCGCAGGATAGAGAGGACAGGAGGGCGGTCTGCCTCCGGGCTTTGGTAGCCAGCTCCTGCCCTCAGTTCAGGTACGGAATCTGAGTGTGATATTTGACAAAGGGCTGACGCTTCAATCACAGGTGTCAGCTGTAGCCAAATCCTCTTTTTACCATCTGAGAAACATTGCCCGGATTAAGCACCTTGTTCCATCCCGTGATCTTCCAAACGTTGATCCATGTCTTTGTGACCTCTTGCATTGACTACTGTAACTCTCTATACCTAGGGCTTCCAGGGGTTGATATCTGCAGCGTTCAGCTGGTGCAGAACACTGCAGCCAGGTTACTGGTAGGGGTTTCCCGGACCAGTCATATTACTCCTGTGCTGTGCTGACCTTTAAGGCCCTTCACGGTCATGGTCCTGGCTATCTGCAAGAGATCCTGATTACTTACTGCCCCCCTCG
This sequence comes from Neoceratodus forsteri, assembly GCA_016271365.2. Lineage (NCBI taxonomy): Eukaryota > Metazoa > Chordata > Ceratodontiformes > Ceratodontidae > Neoceratodus > Neoceratodus forsteri. Next base: position 67,912,525 of record CM028138.1, on the reverse strand, counting down.
ACCACTCCGCTCAGTCAACGAGGGATTGCTAGAGGTTCCCTCCAATTATGGACATCTTATGCGAGAGCTTTTAGTTACACAGCTCCGACCCTGTGGAACTCTCTACCTCATTGGATTAGAGAGTGCCTGACCCTGGAGAGCTTTAAGAAGGCATTAAAAACTCATTTATTTAACCTTGCTTTCGGAGATTGTATCTAATATTTCATTGTTGTTTTTTAATGTTTTATCTTTTTTAATTCTGTACAGCGCTTTGAAACATGTTGAATTGCGCTTTATAAATAAATTTTATTATTATTATTATAACTACAGGTCAAAATGCATCAATATACTTTCAGTTTAAAAAAACATTATGGTTAAACACATATTATACAATGACAAGAAAAAATCCTAAAAGCTGATTGGCCAGACTAGAGCTTCACCCGTGATGTTATCTCAGCATGACATGTAAAAAATAAATTAGTCCACATGCTATGCCCAAGTTGCCTGAACTTGTCACAGCCTTTCTGGATTTTGCCATGAATCACATAAAACAAACATAAACCTCTCCCTCCCAATCTGCCATAACGTAATTTGTGCCCCTTCCATTTCCCCAAACAAAACTGTCCCTATACTATAAAATACCTTTAGGATTTAGCCACATATTTGAAATTAAAGTACAATATAAAGGTTTGGGTACTCTGATAGTGGAGCATCCAAATCTTTGTCAGCTGCATCCTCCCAATTTTTGCTATTTGCCAAGGAACCCATTGGTTATCCCAGTAAGGCCATAAAGCAGTGTACTAGGTTGCATAGCAAAGGAAGTGCCTGGGAGAAAGCTGGGGTAGACTGACCAGATTCCTTATAGTGAGTGCTGTCTTACTTTGGGGTGCTTGTGGGGGTATAAGGCGCTCCCTCTCCTCATACTTCTCAGGTTTATTTCAAATTTATATGTGGGAACTGTAAATGTGAATAGTAAAACATTCTCTGAGAAACTTCTGTTTACTGTAGCAGCCTTGAAAGTATTATCTTACAATTTTTTCACTCCAAGAAATTAGCTTGTGTTCAATGGCTGCTTCTAGCCAGGCACATAAGCTTTGTACAGAAGGAGGATCTTTTTGGTCCTTAAACCTCGAGGAATATAATAGGGTGGCTTTTCTCTGTAAGTGATTACATTTTATATATATAAAAAATTGTAGATATTGTACCAGGTAGAATAATTCTCCTCGATATCAGAGTGGGCGGGTGGGACAGAGCAAGATTCAGCTGATAAATTGTTGTGCACTGCAAGGTAAGACCTTGAGGTCTTCAGGCTGATACAAGCATAGGGCTGATTCCAAGATGAATGTCGCAGCTTGCAGGCATATGCGAGTTGCGACATTCGCTGCTACACCGGGGACCCTGCACCATATTCTAAAAGTGGCAGGGTCCCAGCACTTATGACCTGTGACTTGTGACATGCGTAGGCTACCACCATGGGCATGGCATAATAGCACTCTGCAACCTGCCCCCCCCGGAGCATCCCCCACCCCAGAACATCACAGCAAGCACCAGAGGGCATGGGGAGGCTGGACGGGTGGCACAGGAGTCTGGTGGGCACATTGGAAAATGGACCCCCAGGGGTCTCTGACATTCAGGGGTGGGGGGCATGGATGTGTTTGTGCAGGCATGGGGAGCACAGCAGGACCTTTGCCATGGTGTTGCACAGTGGGCATCCATCAGATGGCACTGATGGAGGCCTCTTACAGCATCTCCAAGACGTTCTAACTCTGCTGCGCCATTGCAGCTCCTGGAATTGCATAAGTGGGTTACAGCAGCCACCCTTTTGGAATAGGGTGCAGTCGCTGCCGTAACCCACCCTTGTGCCATGTCATTGCAGCTTACAGCATAGTGGGTGGCATATCCCACATTTGGTGTAACCTGCAGAGGGCATGGCACAAGACGCCTTTCAGAATCGCAACCGGCATAACGCATGCCCAGGTCGCGAGTTACGCCATGGGGATTGGCGTAACTCGGCTTGCACCAGCGTAAGCCATTCTGAAATCGGGCCCCCATATCTGTAGATTTTAAAACGTGTTGTCTTAGCAGGTGATTTCAATTGTTCCTTGTCGGCTCTGAAGAGGACAGTAAGGGAAAAGAAGCAATACTGCAATACTGTATCCTTAAATAGGATGATTGGTCAAGTGGGTCTGGTGGATGCTTGTCATATTTTTCACTGGGACCCTGATTTCAAGCAGGGATGGGACCAGCAGTTACAAGTAGCAGGGCCCCTGGTGTTCTGCGGCAGAATTTTCTGATTTCTGTGGCAGGGCTCCTTGACTTCTGGTGCAGCATTTTCTGATTTCTGCGGCATGATTTATTCATTTCTCTGGCAGAATGCAGTCCTGTCATTGGCTAAATATGATGTGATGTCATCGATGACATGATATGCTGAGCATAGAGGAGGGGCTTCAGGATAAACGAGGTGGGAAAGAAAGCCTGACACTATGGAAAATCAGTGTATTTATATGAAAATTCAACAAAAACAATGAATTCTGCTGCACTATATATATTCTGAGGGATGATGCAAATTCTGCGGCAAATTCCGCAACCGCAGAACTGTAGAATTCCAGGAGCCTTGCAAGTAGGGATGGGACAGGCAGGTGGGTTCAGCTAGAAAAAGAGGGGACCGTTACAAAGGGGAGGACTGCCACTAGGGCATGGCAGAATAGTTAGGTAGGGTGAGCAGACTAGATGAGCCAAGAGCCTTTCTCTGCTGTCAGTGGCTATGTATCTTATGTTTTTTTTATATGATACACGTGACATGATATTATGCACTGTTAATTTATGCGTTTTTGAACTGGATTGCACTATTATCTAACTTATGGTATATGTATTAACTTGGACTGTATTTTAACTGATATTAACAGTATCTTGTTGTGCCCCTAACTTTTGTTCTGTCCCCCACTTCACTTGTTTCATGTTAATAACTCCCCCCCACTTCACCACTTTCATGTTTTCTTTTTCCTCCCCTTCCTCCCCCCTGCCCTTACTTAGTATATTTTATGTACTTTAATTACATCCTTTATTTTGGCAACAGTACTTTTGAAATAATGTTGCAATACATCTTTATTAGTGTTGTGCGGAATTTTCAAATTCCAAAGGAATGATATTTTGCAGAATTTTTTGAAATTCCACTGAAATTGTGGTGAATTTTGATGGAAACCGAATGGTGGAATTCCACAGCAGAAAAATGGTTGTGGAATGATTTTCCATGGGAAAAATGCTGTTCCACAGAATATTATTCTGTAGATCTCAATATTTTCAGTGGAAATGGTTGCAGAATGATTCTCCATGGAAAAATGCTGTTCTGCAGAATATTATTTCGCTGATCAAAGCAGGCAGAATTCTACAGAAGAACCAGCAACATTCTGGTGGAAATTCCACTGGTGGAATGGTCATTCCACTCTAATTTCACTGGCAGAATTCTGTATTCCACACAGTACTAGTCTTTATATCCCTTTATGATGTGTCATGTATCTATACAGGTATTTGCATTAGTTCATATGTGCTTTTTCCACATCTTTAATTGCATCATATGTGTACAATATATGTGTGTACATTTCAATTTATTATATAGAGAATAATGTATGGGGAGGTGGTTATAATGAGAATTTCACACACACCCAAGGTGTGGAATGCCACATAAACCGCGAGGACAAAGCCCGAGGGTTTTATTTAGGCATCCCACACCGAGGGTGTGTGTAAAATTTGAGAGAATAACCACCTTCCCATTACTTTATTTTTTATAATTGCTGGTTTCAATTTTTTTGCCAGCTACCATGTATAGGATTTGAAAAGAAGTGAGATCATGATGGTTTTAGTTGTATTTGTACGTCTGGAACAAGTGGTAAACATTGAAAAGTACTAGTGTCTAAGAATATTTTAACTTTTTTATGAAAAGTTCGAACTGTAATGTCTATTTTTAGGTGTCATTTGTAGCACTCTTGGTGCTGTGGTGTTCGTAGTTATCTGGTTTCTGTACATTGGAGATGGAGCAATCTGGGTCTCGTGTTGCCTGAGGACAGAAGAGCAGAGCGTTAGGTTAGTGTGGGGTTAGGGAGTATCTTAAATGTGTGTGTGTGTGTGTGTGTGTGTGTGTGTGTGTGTGTGTGTGTGTGTGTGTATGTGTGCTTGTCCCGAAGAACAAGGGAGCTGAGAGGAGACCCACGGCTGACAGAGCGTGAGTGGCTGAATATTTTCATTTGCTCTGCAGGTGTTTGTGTCTCGCGCTTTTGCAGAGAAAGCTGGCACATGTTTGCCGTTATGACTAGTCCAGCTGGTTATAATGGCAAATTATAACCGGCTTTCTCTATGGAAAAAAATTGTGGCCAGTAATTATTATTATTAATTGCTTTTGTCGTGTTTATGTTACTCATTTATTGAACTATGCATTTAAGTATCACATTGGGTAATAGATTTCAGCTGTACCCACTCACAAGGGAGCACCTATAAAATATGAGTTGTCTGGTGGTGATGTCAGTCTTGACAAAGCACAGGAGGCAAAAAAATGTTTGACTGTCTGTGGAAAAGTGTCACTAGCTCACTGTTATTGTACTGAATAAAAATGTCTTTATCCTGCAGCACAACTGTAGTGTCTGCCTTGGCTGTCTGGGACTGAGAAGCCGAGCTTCATTCTATGATAACGTCTGTGTATCTTTAATTTTACCTATGTGTGTGGGCCCCATCAGTCCAGAGTTAATTAGTGTTTCCTATCAGGCTTTATTGGCATAGTAGAGGTAAAACTTGTCCAGGCTGAATATTCAAACCATCTCTATTTAGGATGTGAGACAGATCAACATGTTGCTCTGCCTCTTGGCAAAGGGGTTTGGAAGTGAAACCTGACAGTTTCGGAGGAGTATTTGGTTCTTGTTCATCTTTTCTTTTTATGAGGGTTAAAATATTGGTGAGGTGACTTTATGATTCTTGTGGGTTGTGGTGGGAGGACACCGAATGGAAGCTGAGGGAATTTTTCCAAAAAGAGGCCAGGCTTTTGCAGCAAGGACAATGTATTTCTTACACAGAAACACAAAGACAGCTCTACAGGGTTATGCCGTTGCATAATAGTGAAGTGGGCAATTATTTGGCTCAGATTTCTGTTTTAAAGAGCTAGTAGTGTACTGCCTTGAATTTATAGTAACTTTCAGAAGCAGTCAGCTGTCACTTCTTATATCTGAAGTATTTTTTACTTTTATGTTTTGCTAATAGAAGATTTTCTATCTGCCAATACTAGGTGTGAGCATACCTCTCAACCTCCTGCCTCATAAATCAGGAACAAGGCTTAAATAAATCAGGGACAAAGGACCATAATCAGGGACACATCTTCAAAATTTGTACTATCCATTCAGGAAGCTGGTAGAATAAGGCGTTAATGTAAAATGCATTTTCTGACTAAGAACAGGTCTCTAACTTTAATGTCTGTCATTATTTTGTGCTCATAATCCCCCCTGTTCAGTCACGGAAACACAAATTTTAGGAGGGACTAAGGTAAATATTGAGGCAAATTCAGGGACATCCCTGAAAATCAGGGACACTTGAGATGTATGGTGCTGCAAGTCATGTACATGTGCGGTTGGCAGTAGACGGTTCCAATTCAACATGGTGGGTGGGAGAAATGTAAATAAAAACACAGAAAAATTGAGTAAATGATGGTGTCATAGTACAGTAGAAAAACAAGAAAGATTAGCTCAACAGTGCACAGGAAACAAATTGTTGCAAACGGTCTGATTTTTTTAGCTACTACTGCTGATTAAAACCACTTCAGGCTGAACACTTGCATGGCTTTTGGAAGGTTGCCTTGTCCTCTTCATTATATGAGAGCTGTAAGGATGGCTTGTCTATCTCATTGATGATTATCTATCTCTGATTTAATGAAAACATAATCCATCTTGTTTACATTTTTTAACTTACTTGTAAATTTGGGCAATTGTGAAGTCCTTTTTTATCACCCCAAGTTATTGTTTTGTGTGTTTTTTTTTTAACTAGTCCTGTTTTATCCTTATTTAGGCACCCATATTAATGCTTCCTTTACCCTACCCAATATTCATTTTTTTTTTAAATAGTAGTTTATTCGAGAATTTTTCTCAATTACAGAAGAAAAAGAACAAAAGACATACGTGCACTTGCAATAACTCCCCAAATATCTTCCACATTGTCTGCTTCAAAATATCATAGTTACATCCATATTCCATTTATAACAATCTACTCAGCAATGCTTTAAATTCTCTAATGGATCACCAACGGCCAAAGCCAATAGACACCAGGGAGACCTCTGTGGGAAAATGGCGATTTTAATATGATGCAAGAACCAAATATAAGAGAAAAAAAGGGAAAATGACAGACCAGATAGAGAAGAAAGAGAAAGAGAGAGAAAGACAGGGTGTTGGGATGAGGGAAAAACATTGTAAAACTATAGAGCATAACAGTGGGAGCCAAGGGGGGAGATACGAACACCACAGGACCGTGATAGAACACACAAGGCCTTTACCAGGACATGAAATTAGTTGACAGGTAATTCCTGAAAACTGAGGACCTCACAAGCAAACAAGGGAGAGTTGTTTTCGAATAGTTTTTCTGGATAAAAGAAAAAAAGGTAAGGGAGAAAACAAGGGGGAAGTCAAGAAAGGAATCTTCTGCATTTTAAGTATATTGTGCCAGAACTTCCAAGATAATTTTGTTCTTTAGAGGCTATATAGTGGAAAAATGGTAACCACCTACCCTTAAATTTGTCTACAGATAGCCTTAACTTGGCTGTTAGATGTTCCATTTCGAGAATTCCAACACAGATATTATACCACCTATCTACTGAGGGTTTCTTAGGGGTGAGCCAGCAGATAGTAATAGCCTTAAGGGCTGCTGCTACCAGTATATAGAATAAACAACCTTGTGCGCTGGACTTCAAAGGGTCCAGAGGGAGCCCAAACAACCAATGCTGGGGAGTATGGGGGAGAGAAGAGTCAAAAACCTCTTCTACCACCTTATGTATAGACTCACAGAATCCGGATAGTTCTGTGCACTCCCAGAAGATATGGGAATATGTGCCAATGGCCTGACAATTTCTCCAACAGAGGTCAGAAGGATGTTTTCCGTAATGTTTGGTCACCACCGGGGGGGGCCAAAATATCTGACTACCAGCCTCCATCTGAATTCCCTGCAGAACAACGAGCCAGAGGTACTATGGATTCCCCTCCAGACCTTTCCCCAGTTCACCTCTGATAAAGAGATTCCTGCATCCTTCATCCATTGTTCTTTAACCTGGACCAATGATCAGCTTCCCCCAGGGCCAAACACTGTAAAATCATGGACATCTGCCCCCTGGAATCTGGTGTGAGTATTAAAGAGGAAATACATTCCTGGAGGGGGTTGTCCTGCAGGATAAGGGACGGCCTCCACTGTCTTCCAATAGATAATGCCACAGCTGTAGGTATCAGTAGAAGTCTGTGGATGGGAGCCCAAACTCCGCCCTCAGTTGTTGAAAGGATTTCATCTGGACCCCAGAATAACATTGTCCTAGGGTTCACAGGCCTGCCCTTGCCCACCGGTGGAAAGCCAGGTCCCATTTGAGAGGTAAGAAATCCCGACAGCTGAGAATTGATGTTCGGGGGCCAAGCCTGAGGGAAAAATGAAACTCATGACAGGCCTCTCTCCATGCCTGACTGACCATCTTAATCCAGGGGTTATGGAAGTGGACCAGCTTTAATCTGATGGCATCTAAAAATAGTATACCATGCAGGGCAAGGGAGAAGTGCCCAATTCGATCTCCACCCAGTGTGGAGGAGACTCCTTCATCAAAGGAACCAGCACCTGCAGCTGGGCTGCCCAATAGTATTTGTGGGCATCAGGAAGTCCAAGACCTCCCCTCTCTTTAGGTACTGTTAATACTTTCTATTTAACCCATGGCTTTCTACCCAGCCACACAAATTTAGATAATGTGGTTTGTAGGCTTACCCAGAATGACTTAGGGGTCTAAGAAGGAGGAGGGAAATGAACATGAATAATAGCCTGGGCAGAAAGTTCATCCTTATACACTCTGTCCTACCTGATAGAGAAAAAGGCAGTTCCTTCCAGTGGTTACAGTCCGCCTGAATTTCCTGTCCTAGCTTTAAATAGTTTGAGTGAAATCTTTTCTTCAGGTCCCTGGGGATCCAGATCCCGAGGTATCTGAAGCCTGTTTTGGACCACTTAATTTTACCCAAATCTGGAAGGGGTGCCCCTGGAGGGATTCCCACAGGGAGAATCTCTGATTTTCCTCAGTTCAGCTTGTAACCGGATAGTTCTCCAAATTCTGCTAGGAGCTTAAAGATCTCTGGAAGCAAGCGCTTGGGGTCAGATATATATATAAAAGGGCATCATCATCAGTGTACAATGACACTTTGACCTCCACATCTTGTATATGGATACTCAAAAAAACCTCTGAGTGATGGAATAGGGCTGCAAGAGGCTCAAGGCTCAGGGCGAATAAAAGAGGGGAGAGAGGGCAACCCTGTCTACTACCATGCCTGATTTCAAAAGGGGCAGAGGTGACCCCATTTGCCCGAATCCTAGCTCGAGGATCTCTATAGATGTTTTGGATCCAACTTCTGAACTTGTCCCCAAAGCCAAATCTCCCCAAGGTGAGGTCCAAGTATGTCTAGTCCAGGCGATCAAATGCCTTTTCTTCATCAAAAGACACCACCACTTGTAATGTTCCCCCCATGAGGAGAATTGGCTGAGGGGAGGACATTCAGGAACAGATGAATATTATCCTGGATATGTCTACCTGGGATGAAGCCCATCTGATCTGGATGCACCAGGTCAGGGATAATAGTCTGAAGACACTCACTAAGAGCCATCGTGAAAATATTTGCATCCTGATTTAGGAAAGAAATAGGTCTATAACTGGAACATTTAGTTAGGTCTTTCCCTGACTTAGGTAGCACCAAAATGAGGGCCTCACCCCAGGAATCTGGGGTTGCCCCAGGTTCTTGTGCCAAATTACAGATCCAAGCAAGTAACAGGGACATCTCCTTTGCAAAACATTTGTAGAACTCGGAAGTGAATCCGTCTGGGCCCGGGGCTTTCCCTGACTTCAGAGACCTAATCACTCTCCCCAATTCCCCCTCCGAAAAGGGACTTTCCAACTTCTCCTTCTGTGTGGGAGACAAAGAGCATAAATCAATATGTTGGAGGAATTCCCAGGTTTTTGGGGCATGATCTGGGATCTGCTCCTCTGAGTAGAGGCCTTTATAATAGTCTAGGAATTCCTCCACTATATCTGAGGGTTGGGTTTTGGGGGGAGAGCTTGGGTCACCAGGCTGAATAGTGGGGATATAGCTGTCTGCTTCTTGTTTCCTGAGTCTTTGGGCCAACAGTTTGCCAGCCCTCTCTCCCCTCTTGTAGTAACACTGCCTCGTGTACCTCAGTGAGTTCTCCGTTCGCTTCAAAATGAGCGAATCATAGGTGGACCTTGCCTCACGCAGGAGGGCCAGGGTGGAGGCCAATCTGGTCCACTTATGTTTGGATTCCAGTTCTGTTGTTTATCTAAAATTTCCCTAAGGTGTGCTTAATGTTGTTTATTTCTGTGAGAGGCGTAAGTAATCATATGGTCTCGGAGCACCGCTTTACTTGTGTCCCACAGAAATTTCAGGGGGGGGAGTCTGCCTCTGTGTTCTCATTCAGTTATGCTGGATGACCATTTTAATGGAATCTACATATTGTTTATCATTGATTAGGCCAGGGTCAAATCTCCACAACCCACTACGATAAGTTTTCTCCCATATAATGTGAGTGCAGATCATAGCATGATCCGAGACTGTGACCGAGAAAATACTAACGTCCCAGAAAGAATGCAATTGCCCCTTTTGAGTGTAAAATCTGTCCAATCTCGAGTATGAGTTGGTTGCTGGAAAGTAGAATGTGAAGTCCTTGGAGGTAGGGTTTAGGTGCTTCCAGGAGTCTGCCAGGCCAGATTCTGCACAAAGATTCTTAAGAAGGTGGGAACAAGCTGTGGAAACAGAGCCTCCTTGGGGACTTCTGTCCATGCTTACATCCTCTACAGAATTCCAGTCCCCCATGCAAATTATCTGACCTGCGGGGAGGCCAGTCAGGGTATGGAACTGGAAATGAAAAAACTCCTCTGTAAGGGGTGTGGGGCATTCACTGCCATTATGTTGATGGGGTGGCCGATATAAATCCCTGATATTGCCACCATATGACCTGTGCCAGCTTTACTGACTTTCTGAACCTGGAATGGAAGGCCCCTCCAAATTAGCACTGCCACCCATACTTTTTTGAATTGGGGATGCTCGTCCGCATACACTGATCCCACCCATGCCCTTCGAAGCTTCTGATACTCCTGAGCAGAAAGCCTGGTCTCTTCAATACAAGAGGGTAGCATCTTTCAAAAAAAGAGGTGTGCAAGAACAAGGGGGCACAATTTGAAGATGGGGGTGGCGGCTCAGAGGTAATGTAAGGAAGTATTTTTTTACAGAGAGGGTTGTGGATGCATGGAACGGCCTTCCGGAGGAGGTTGTGGAGTCAAAATCAATGGTGGAATTCAAGCATGCATGGGACAGTCATAAGGCAATTCTAGGGGGTTGGGGTAGAAAGAAGTAGGCTGCTGGTTAACTAGGATCTGCAGCTTATCCATTAGGTAGGGAAATGGGCAGACTGGGTGGGCCAAGCGGTCCTTATCTGCCGTCAAATTCTATGTTTCTATGTTTATATCACAGCTCTCCTTTCTAAGCTCTGCCAGGATTTTTGTCAGCTTAATTACATTGTTCATCCCCTTCACATTCAGGGAACAAACTGTTAACTCAGCCATATCTGGTGTGTCAGCATTGACTCTCTTGCAAACCGTTGTCCCATCATAACATATTTACCCACTGCCCCGCTCCCCGGCCCACACCCGATAGTAAAGTACAGAATAAAAGATTGCAGTTGAAAAAAAAGGAAAAACAGGCAAAACAAACAGTAAACAATTACAGTAAATAACATCACAACAAGTGAAATGAACTAGTTTTAACCCCTTGATGTTGAGGGGGAGATCGATAGCAGACCAAAACCAGCAAAAGGGGAAACTTTTTTCCAATAAGAGCATCCATTGTATGGAACACCTTGCCACAAGAATTGGTAGAGGCAACTAGTGCCACTGTCTTTAAAAACAAATTAGATGTTTGGTTGAGGGATAATAGATAAATAATGTCCCACACAGTGTGGGGAACAGTCTCGATGGGCTCTGGCCTTCTTCTGTTCTTTCATACCAAGTAAGTAATACCAAGTAAGGAGGCACCTGGGGTACCTCCATTCTGCCCTCTGTGGGAGCTGCTCACCCTCCTAGGTGGCAGAATGGGGACAAAGTCCCCTATGGGAACTCTACCCTAGTAGATAGGATAAAAGGTCCAGGGTTCTCTTGGTTAACAGAAGCCCCAAGACCAGTGCCATCTTGATAACCTCCGGTGAGAACTGGGCTAGCTTGCCAGCCCCTAGCTCACACAGCACTTGCAAGATGCATTGAAATAAATGCACAGTCAATCTAGAATAATGAAGGCTCAATGCTTATAAAATAAAAACCATGACCCTAAATTAAACACCACTTAATAATATCTGGCTGAATCACATAGGAGCCCGTGGGCATGCCCACACCGATCATCCCCTCCCAGGCCACCAGGGAACTTCGAGGAGGGTCTGAGTAAAAAGCTCTGGGGAGCCAAGCCCCACAACTCAGCAACCAACCCGGCTCTGCAGTCGCACCCCCCCCCCGACCTGGACCCCAGCCAAAAGTTCCTGATTTCAAACATAACCACTCCCAGGCCCTAAAATGCATGGTAAGAAAATGCCAGAATTTCTGCAAACGTCCGTTGCTGTAATCCACTGTCTTCAAGCCTCCTGGTTGGGAAATTACCAAGTTGTTCCAGAAAGTTGAGCCATGAATGTGTAAGTCAAAGGAAAACTACAATTTAAGTATTCATGAAAAGTTAGGCTTGCCTCAAGGAATATGTATGGTTGTCAAATTAAATCTCTTACTTGTGTGGCGTGGACCAGTCCAATTGTGGTTAGGAAGAAATCAAACCCTGCATTCTCTAAGCTGGACCACGCCACTCTGCGAGGAAAGATCTAGGGTGAGCTTCTCTGGGGAATGTCATTTGCATAGTACCTTACGGGGCTGTCCTGACAGGAAGTCCGGCCAGTAAACACAGACCCAAACAGGAAAGGTTCCCCTCTTTTCCCCTGGTTGGATGAAGCCCAGGGATCGATCACCTCAACAGGTCCGAGGCAGGAAAGGGGGTAAGGGAGCCACACCATCAGCCATCGCAGGGTTCTAGTCCATAAAACTCAGCCAGCTGAACTTCTTCAGACATGCTTTCAAACAGCACGAAGTAAACCAAATGAGGTGGCTAGTTACCACCACCTGGATCAGCCATTAACACTCCAAATTCAGGTTTTCTTTCTGGGCACAATCCATCTTGCCACTTCGGAATGCAGGGGAAGAAGGACTTCCGATCTGGAGCTGAATCTGGATGTATGACGATTTCCAGCGGCTTAAGACCATAATAGCGCCTCTATTTCACCTTCCGCATTTTCCTCTTTCAGGTCTGGGAGTGTAATCCCCTCAGTTTCCAAAAAGGAGCTAGCTAGCAGGAGATTTTCGAATATTTTCAGGCCTTCCTTGGAGTCTACCCAAAATCTGGTTGGGCAGCGAAGCTGAGCCCGTATTCCGTTCTCTCTGAGCTGCTTCACTATGAACAGGACTTTCTTCCTTTTAGCCATCATAACTAGGGGATTATCCTGATCCACATAAACTCGGGTGCCGTCGAAGTTTAAATCTTTCTTTGCCCAGGCTAGTCTCAGCATCTTCTCTTTAATGGGATATTTCCAGAATTTAATTAAGATCGCTCTTGGGGGCTCTCCCAGTTTGGGTTTTGGGGCAATTGCCCTTTGGGCTCTCTTGATGTCCAACTAAATTTCTTATCCCAGATTTAGCTCAGTACGGAGCCAGCAGTCCCTGTAGCTAGGCATATCCTCCTGTTCTACCCCCTCTGGTATCCCAAAGATTCTAATATTGTTTCTCCTGGATCTGGCTTCTGCATCTTCAGTCCGGAGTGTAAGTGCCCGCTCCCGTTTATGGAGGAAGGCCAGTGACCTTCCGAAAGCCATGTGCTCATTCTGAAGAGTTTCAACATGATTCTCTATTGCAGAGGTGCATGACTCAAACTTCTTGAAATCTTTCTGAATATCTGTCACTTTGCTGTTGATCTTGTGTAAATGTTTTAAGATTTTATGCATCTCAAGCCTTGTGGAAGTCGATTCCAAGTCGGAGCCTGTATCCTCGTCTACGGAGCCAGAGGCAATGGAGGACTGCGGGGGTGCAGGGCTGAGGCCCGTCGGAGGTTTGTTCTTCAGGTTTGGAGTGATCATTTGTGAGCCAGCCAGCCCTTTCTTTCTTGCATGACCCATCTCTGCCTGCCCTCTTCTGGTCACAGTGAATGTTAAATCTGATGTAGTCGCTGTAAAGATGCGCGATTGCTACTGATTATGTGCTCGGGGTGTAGCAGCTCAAAGCTAGGCAGCCATTCACTTCGGGAGCATCACCCAATTTTCATTTTTATGTGTGCATGTGCAGCAAACATTTTGTTACAAAGAACCACATTTCAGAGGTGTGTCATTGTTGGGTCCAATGCAGCTCAGGCTGCAGTGTACTTGACAGTGACAGCCCAGTGATCAGCCAGGCTTTCTGCTTGTGGAGCAGAAGCATCTCATAGTTGAAAGGAACCAATTGCTCCATTCACAGAGTGGCTGTCTCTTTTCATCTAACATACTAGACACCAGCAGAGTAGGCCTATTGGTCTATCAAGTCTGCTCGTGCTTCAGCACCCTGGTTGGGCACCATATCCCTCTATCTGTCTCCTTCCTCTCTTACTCCATCCCTCAGTCCTGCCGCCCCCTGGGGCAAACCAGCCTCTGCTTCACCCCTTGCCTATACCTGTCCCACCCTCTCTTGAATCCCTCCACCATAGCTGCCTGTACCAGCTCCCCAGGCAGTGCATTCCACAGTTCCACCACTCTCTCAGTGAAGTACCTCCTCCTCCTCCTTTCCCCCCTAATCCTACCATCCTCAATCTTCCAGCTGTGTCCTTTGGTGATTCCACCCTCTTTCAATCAAAAGATCCTATCTTGGCTTACCTTATCTGCACCAATCCACCCAACTGTAGCAGCAGGCCTGCAGCCATGATTTGGAAAACAGCAGCGCTGGGTGCATGCCTGCTCCTCCTGCCACCAGCACCCTGCTTGTGCTGCTATCGCACTGCTAAACCAGGCCACCTCACTCTTCCTGTTTTCTACCTTATGCCAGTCTCCACCCCATGGCCAGTCCAGAATGAATCAGACAGAACTGGCCATGACGGCGGGTCGGGGATTCATCTTATTCAGTCTCTGAATGAGTCCTCCTCCCTCCTCCACTCTTGTAACAGCGGTGCTTAACAGTTGGGTCAATGCGACATGGCTGGACCATGAACAATGGTCCCGGAATCAGAAGTTACTGCAGCCTGCAAAATTTCTTTTAGCATGAAGAACCCAGGTCATCAGGTCGGTGTCTGTGTGAGAGCACTGTGTTTGTGCCTGTGTGGCAGTTCTCTAGGTGGGCAAGCAAGCAGGCAGCTGGGTCACATTGATCTTTTTTGGGACCCACTGCCAGTATTGCTCTTCTGCATTATACTTGTGTCATGGTTCAATCGTGGGGTTTTCGGTATGAAAAGGACTTGAGCATCACTAGTATATAGATTTAACTTTTGCATTTAAGTGCATCCTCATCACCCCCTTTCCCCTTCCCCAGCCTCTGCACTTTTTGTAATTGCGAGTCTTATACAGAGTTACTTGCGCCCCCTGCTGGTCCTGTCAATCAGCCATTTGGCTTACTAAATCTGTGTCACCTGACGGTTCTCTGCTATTACATGGGACCATTTTTTGGCTTGTGGCACATATATACCTAATGTTCCCTAGAATCTTAAGTTACCCCCCGCCATCAACCATTAAGTCCTGTTGCCCCACCTTCATGAATAAGATGACTTGTCTGGCCATGGCTGTTGGAAATAAAAGTAATAGAGTTCTCATTTTTCCTTGGACCAGCTTCCCTTTTTTTGGAAAAAAAAAATTCTACAATGGCCTTGACGCTCCAGTTTCCTTGGCAAATACACTGAACCTTTATTTGCTCTGCACGGTTATGGTATGATTACCTGTTTTTCTTTCCCGGCTCTGCCCCATGCATCGTGCCATAAATTTCCAGAATTATTTCATTTAGGTTCACTGGATCCTGGAGGTCCCTCTGCCTGACCTGCATCTTATTTCAGTTTCATCCTTTGTCTCCTTTTTACTTCTTTTTTTTTTTTTGCCTTTTGCTACTATTTTCATGATATTTCTTTCTGTATTTTTTTGTATTCCTTACAAAAAGGAATTTGACAGCTTGGGTCCCATGCTCTGACTCCTTCTCGGGTACATTTTGATAAACTTCTTTGAGTATGTTTATTTATGTTATATAATTTTTTTTTGTATAAAGCTGTCATACCTGGAAAATCGTGAAAATGAACTTTGTAAGGCAAAATTATATATTTTAAATGATTTAATTGTGACCTGTCTCAGAACATAGGATGAATGAAGTGTGAATTTAGCTTTGGTTTGTCAGCCTTGTTTCCGTTTTTGTGGATTTTTTTTCACGTTTTTTATATTAATGGTGTTTTGCAATATGGTTAATAAAGTGGCATACCTTTAGTGATCACAGTGCTTATAACTGTAGTTTTCTCTGTTTGTCATGCCCCCAGAAGAAGACCCCCTGCGGTTGAAGCACTGGATTAAGTCTGTTCCATTCTTGGGTTTGCTACTCATAATAAATGCAAGTTTGCAACTGACATGATTTTGCCTCACTGAAGGTATTTCTGAGAGTCATCTGTCATGGAGTGCTACCTTCCTCCATTATCTCACATTGTTATTACCATCCTGGGCTAAGCATGCATGAATGCACTTTTTTATTTACCCCCCCGGTTTGGTAGCAGCAGCAGTCTGCAGCTGTGATACAAGAAACAGCACCTATGGGTGCTGCCCAGTCCTCCTGACACTGATAGCCTGCTTGTACTCTTAGCACACTGCCAAGCCAGAGCCAACCCACCCAGGCTAGCATCTGTCTCTGTTATGGCTGTCTCGCTTATCCTGTTTTCTACCTCATGTCAGTCCCAGACTCCATAATCAGCCCAGAATGAACCGGACTGACACAACTAGCTGTGACAGCGGGTCAGGGATTCATCTTGATCAGTCTCTGAGATGAGTCCACCACCCTCCTCCTCTTTTGTAACAATGATGCTCAGTGGTCCAGAGAACACAACACAGATGGACCATGAACAGTGTTCCTGGAATGTGAAGTTGCTGCAGCCTGCAAGACTCGTTTTCGCATGGAGAACCTGGGTCATCAGGTCAGTGTGTCTGTGTGAAAGTGCTTTGTTTGCATGTGTGTGGCAGTTCTCTAGGCAAGCAGACAGGCAGCAGGGTCACATTGTTATTGCCAGCAATAGTACAACAGTGCTGGCAATAATGTTGGTGTGATGAGCATATTTTAGAGAGGAGCTTAACGGTGGGGCAGGGTATGGGTCACCCCCCCCATGCATGCCTCTGGATGAAAGGAAAAATGGAACTGTGTTTTGAAACTGTTACACCTAGCCACAAGGAAGTTCCCTGTAACAGAACCTGGTGTAAGCAGTTCTGAGATGTGGAAAAACCTTAGTGTTACTGTCGAGCTTGAGATGGTGAAATATGGTGGAAACCACCAGCTAAATGTAAATTTAGATAATCCGAGAAAGGGGGGGCAATGATGGTGCATGAATGAAATGGCGTAACCAGTGCAGCACTGATTTGAGACCATCATAAATATGATGGTTACCTGTTACCTGTGGTGTGTGTGAGTTGATTTTTATTATAATTATCACTACCTCTACAGAATGAAAATGTTCTAAAGTGCTTTTTTACGTTCACTTGCGTGCATGTGCAAGGAACGTTTTGGGAAAGTAGCACACTTTGGAGGTGTGCCTCTCCCTTGCAATCCAGTGCTCCATTGAGCAGGCGTGGCGATCCTGCACCAATGGGTGCAGAGCTCTATGTAACAGCGGTGTTCTTCTGCTTCAAGAAAACCACCGCTGTCGCCTGCTGCCACGTCACGCCGCCCCCTCGCGTCCACGCGCCCCCAGCGTCACGCCACCCCCAAAGCTTAAACGTTGTTTGCCGACGGGGTGCCCAGTCCCCGCCTGGCTCCACGGCCCCAAGCCATCCTTCTGCCATGCTGGAAGCCCACCCCAGCATGGCCAGCGTCCATTTTTTTGCCGGCCAGGGGTTTAATCCCCACGTCGGCTCCCTCGGCCCCGCGTGGTTTGGCGGTGGTGCCCAATCCCCGTCGGCTCCTCTGCCCCCCAGCCATCTTCTGCCACGCTGGGAGCCCACCCCAGCGTGGCAAACGCCCCACGTAGTCCTTTATTTGTTTTTAAACCCTGTAAAGAAAAAATGGTCCCACTTAGTCTCCCAGTCCCCCCTCCCACAACCCGCACCCACCCACTGCACACCCAGCCTCCCCACAACCCCCTTCACCCCATACTTACCTCCAGAGCTAGGCACGACAATCTTCAGTGGACCGGGAACATGTCTGCACTCTTCAAAGCCGACCACGAACTGAGGAAATGCCTGTAAGCTGTATAATGGGCTAGATAGGGGGGTTTCAACTTTATGCATATCTCAGGTATTTTTTGGAATTTTTGCACCAAATGTTCAACATGGGGTTTTTTTGGGACACCTTCTCATGAATGATGTCACTGTCATGGCGTTATTCGGGCCCGAAGGGTGATTTCGCAGTCACTGCGCAAAATCACCCTTCGGGTCTGAATAATGCCATGACAGTGACATCATTCATGAGAAGGGGTCCCAAAAACCTCATGTTGAAAATTTGGTGCAAGAATTCCAAAAAATGATTGTTTTACAAGCGTGCGTTGCGCAGTTCCTACGCAGGCTCGTAAGTTTGCAAATTTTCAATATTTTCACTCCAGATTTTCAACATTTCCATTTTATCACACCTCCTTATGAGCAGTACAGCTGTCATTTTTCACATCCTGCCCAAAATGTGCTTCCGCCCATGTAGCGCACAATGGCACAGTCGGTGTGCGAAATCAATGTATGGGACGCATTAAGAAAATCATGGTGACACTATTCATTAGCAGAGGTCTTAAAATGGCTATGTTGAAAATTTGGTGAATAAATCCCTAAAAATGACTGTTTTATGAGCGTGCGTTGCGTAGTTCCTACGCATGCTTGTACGTTTGCGAATTTTCAATATTTGCACTCTCGATTTTCAACATTGCCATTTTGCCACACCTCCTCATGAGCAGTACAGCTGTCATTTTTCACATCCTGCCCAAAACATGTTTCCGCCCATGTAGCGCACAATGGCTCAGTCCGTGTGCGAACTCAATGTATGGGACACATTAAGAAAATCACAGTGACACTGTTCATGAGCAGAGGTCTTAAAATGGCTGTGTTGAAAATTTGTTGACAAAATTCCTAAAAATGACTGTTTTACGAGTGTTCATTGCGCAGTTCCTATGCACGCTCGGAAGTTTGCTAATTTTCAATATTTTCACTTCACATTTTCAACAATGCCATTTTACCACACCTCCTTATGAGCAGTGCAGCTGTCATTTTTCACATCTTGCCCAAAACGTGTTTCCGCCCATGTAGCGCACAATGACACAGTCGCTGTGTGAACTCAGTGTAGGGGACACATTAAGAAAATCACAGTGTCACTGTTCATGAGCAGAGATCTTAAAATGGCTATGTTGAAAATTTGGTAGAACAAATTCCTAAAATAACTGTTTCACGAGCGATGAAGTTGTGCAGTTCCTTGCACTTCGTAAGTCTTGATTTTCAATATTTTCACTCCAGATTTTCAACATTGCTATTTTACCACACCTCCTTATGAGCAGTACAGCTGTCATTTTTCACATCCTGCCCAAAACATGTTTCCGCCCATGTAGTGCACAATGCACAGTCGGTGTGCAAAATCAATGTATGGCATACAATATGACAATCACAGTGACACTGTTCATTGGCAGAGGTTTTAAAATGCCAATGTTGACAATTTGATGAAAAAATTCCTGACAATGACTGTTTTACGAGCGTGCATTGCACAGTTCCCACGCACGTTCGTAGGTTTGCAAATTTTCAATATTTGCACTCCAGATTTTCAACATTGCCATTTTACCACACTTCCTTATGAGCAGTACAGCTGTCATTTTTCACATCCTGCCCAAAACGTGTTTCCGCCTATGTAGCACACAATGGGGGTAACAAAAAGGTAATGCTGAAAATTTATTGTGCAAATACCAGCAATCGCACAGGGCATTAGGGTAAAGCACCATACATGCCAAACACCGTTGCAAATACCTGCAAGCGAATGTTCGGCATTGACAAATGCTTGTTTAACTTAATACTATCATAGAAATCTTCTAAAAAAATGTAAATATAACACACGCTACGAAAAGTATTACTTTTCTTTGCTCCTGCCCCGCACCCCTCAGTACCCAACTTCTTAAGCCCCATCTCAACTGCCTCCTCCCCTTCTGACTCAAACTGTGCTTCTGAACGTTGCCTCCATGTCCTCCATCACATGCCAGTGGTCAGGCTTATCCCTGCTAGGGGCCCCAATCCCCTGTCTAAGGGCTGCTCCCGGGGAAGAGAGGAGGCCTCTTGAAACATCAGGAGATGCCAGCTTGGGGTGGGGGCAATGTCTGTGTGCTAGGCGGTTGGGAAGCGTGGCATGCATGGCTTCCATCATCTGACATGTCAAAATTGATGTGATTTTTCTCCTTCCTCCACCATCACTTCTGCTACAAAAGCATGACCACATCAGTATCATGGAGGGAAGGCCCCTTGGCACAGGGTCACCAGTGCCAGCAGTGGCACCATGCTACCACATGTAGTCATTCACCAAGCGGTGCATATCACTACCCTCCCCCAAGAGGAGAGTGTCCACAAGGATGGCCATTTGCTCTCCCTGCTGGCCACCCCTGTTGTCCTGAGCTTGGGGTGCAAACCTGGGTTCCCAGCTTGCCTAACAGATGCCCCAGCGCTCAATGCCATGTAGCTGCTTATGAACACTGTGTTAAAGCAGCTGTATCAGGCCATATCCAGACTAAAGGGCTTAAAAGAGTTTGTCACTTAAACCATTTTAAGTCTATCTAACATGACTGACATCCGCACTACAAGTGGGTTTAAACATGGGTTCAAAGACCAAGTTAAAGCCTTAATAGGCCTTAAGCTTTAACACAGTTTTTGAAATGGATTACAATAAAGACCATGTTTCCTGTAAGTCTAGAACTGCAGGGAGGGTTCCTTCTCTGCTTCAGCCCCCAGAAAGTATGTTTTGCAAGCCCCACTGAGCACGATCAGAGCAGTGAGTGTGGACACTGCAGAACGGATGTTTTATCCATGCTAAAACACTGCTGAACTCAATCCAGTTCAGCAACATGATAAGTGGTAAAACATTTTATCAAATGTTACAGCTTACCATATTATAGTCTGGACAGGGCCTTTGTTAACCAGCATAAACTGTTGCACTTTTGAGCAGCACTGTGTTTCTAGAATCCATGGCGTTTATTTATTGAATTCATTCAGTGATTGCAAAAAAAAAAATTACTAGTTTTCTAATTAGTGAGTTTACAGTAAGATGGCATCTCTGCCGACAACAGTAATTTTTTAACACACCCATTACCAAAGTTCACTGTTCAGCTCTGCACACTGAATGCAGAAAGTGGATAGGTCAGGATGATGGTAGCAAATGGTTATGATGGTGAACCACAGCTGGATCCAGAACTAGAACGCATTCTGGCAGATCGGCCATTCTGATGAGTTGGGATAAGCATTCTGGTGTCTCAGGGTGGGAATTCCAACAGGTCCTGAAGGCCATTCTGGTGTGTTGGTGGGTATTCCAGTGGATCATGGTCAGTGTATCAGTGGGTAGTGGTGGTCATTCTGGGGGGGGGGGCATTATGTCTGTGCAAGTATACAATACGGTTGCATATCCTGTATGTTAAAAAATAATCAACAATAAACTTAGCATTATTCCCTTTGCCTGCCTTCAAGAGAAGATAAAAGTGCATCAAATGGGATTAAAATCAAAATGTCTCCCTGCCCTATTCTCAATATTTAGTAAAATTAATCTTAATCACCTATAGTCTGATTCCCAAAAGAACATATCTATTTCAACCCAATACAAACTCTATATAAAGAAAACAATATACAATCTTACAGGAAAAAAAGATATGGAGGTAATGAGAGCACAGAAATGTGTCCCCTGGTTTAGGGTTAATAAAATAAACCATAACATGGAAGAATATTTCTTTCTTCCACTTAACCCAAACAAAAGAACATTTCTTACATGTGCAAGGTTTGGTTTAATTAACTCTAAATACACTTATTTCAACAAGAGAGCAGGTCCCAGTGGACCCAATCAAGAACTTATCTGTTTATGTAATACAACCACTCCTGAAACTTTAACTCCTTTGAGAATCCACTGCCCTAAATATTCTGATATCTGCTCCAGATATCTCAAAGACATGATAATATGTTATAACAATTTAAAGTATGACGTCTTATTCATACTCTTACACCCATTCTCTTACACTGATGCGGAGCAGATTGTTGTTTTTTTCCCCCTCAGTTGTTAAACAGTAAAAATTAGTACAAAACAAAGAAGACCTAAGTTAAATTGAAATTAAGTACAGTGAAAGAATCATTTATTGTCACCCTCTTCTCTTCACATGCTCGGTAAGAACTAATAGTATCTATCCACCAGAGAACTGTCAATTAAATATGATGAATGCTAGAAATACTATACTGTACCTCTTTAAACTATCCCATGTAAGGTGTGTTATGCTTTATAAGATAACGACTGTTTTTTAAAACATCTTTTTAAAGGGAAAAATGATTGTATTGTAAATCATCTCTTTATCTTTTGTAATAACCTTGGTATGTTTCTACCACAGTAGATCAAATAAGCGAATTGAACTGAATTGGTGCAAGTAGGAAAACAAGAATTGTTCTGGCTCTGGTTGCATTACGGTGCTGGTTCAATTCCGGTTTTCAGCCATTCCCACAACAACGCAGCATCCACACTCGGATATATTGACATCCTGCTGGGCTGGTAGGAGAGAAGGGGGTTTTGAAATGTTCAGAAACACCTTGCTCACTTTGGGATTGAAATGAAGTGGAAAGAAGATGGATGTGTTGATGTTAAATTCTTGTTGTGACTGCCCATGAGATTATTTCAGTGTGGTTATGCTACTTAAATATGCATGCACAGTGTTGGGTAAGTGTAATATTTCTTAGAGAGTATGGAAGTCTGACATTAGCTGCTGTATAATACTGTACATGGCCAGCCCTTGTAATTCACAGATAACCCATACAATTTTGTATTGCTATAAATAGTTGTGACATCAGAAATCCCGTAACTCGCAGATGTGATGTCAGAACTGTGAATTATGGTTTAAGAGTGTATGTGTCACTTAAACTGTGTGAGACATAATTTACTCCCCTTACGGCATGCATGCCGCACACATGCTGCGCACCTGTATTTCTGTAAGGTGTACAACATTCTGAGATAAACTGTATTTCCTTGATTTACATTCTACTGACAGTAAACACATTCATTCATCTGTGATGGTTTTAAATACAACAAACAGTGTTCGACCTTGTGTTATACAAAATTGAAACATGTAACTATAAATTGCAAGGCTTGTAGCTCCATCTCACCTTTCTGGTGACATTTACAAACCTCTCAGACATGACTCATGAGTCACGATGTCACTGAGACCATTCGATGGAGTTATTGCCTTTTAATAGTTGCCTATTGTTTTATATATTTTGGATATTACACAACAGTCACTGATAGGACTTGATCTATTTTAATGATGACCTACATCGTACAGCCAGAATAATATTTTTGCAGTTCTTTCCCCCTTTTTCTTTAATATTGAGAGACGTGGCATAAAAACAAGATTACTGTCCCTTAGACTTCATTAGCTTTGGCTGCTTGTCTACACATGACATCATAATGTCCTGTTTGTGACATAATAATTATCTCCACTGCTACAGGCTGGGTGGGATGTCATAAGCAGAACTGTGACAGCAGAAGAAGACAGTCAGATAGAGAAAATAGGGCAGAGATCCTAGTTCATGCAAATATCCTTAGTAATAAAGAAATAAGGGTGACAGTTACAGAAAAAGTGTGAAATATAAGCTACACTGTCTCTAAATATAGCATTATATTTTTCAAAGTTGTCCCAAAAGCATCAGGAACTCATTAAAGGGAATCTGCACCATGAACACGGCTTGAACTGAAATAAGACTGCCCCCCCCGATCTTACTCTAGATGAATACATACTGAACCAACCAGAATTCACTTTAAAGTTCTATTACACTGCAAGCAAACATTCAGCATTGACAAATGCTTGTTTTAATTACTCAGCAGTTCCAGAATCCAGTGATATCAATTGAGCTGAAAGTTACATTGAAACAGAATGCAGTGTCATCAGCTCTGTTGATGTCACAGTGTTCTTTTTATGGCTGCAGTGGGCGTAGCCCTGCAGATGTCCTGTGATCATAGTAGAGTAAAAGGGACCCTACCGGATACTGAACAGACTTGTAAACAGTGAAGGTGAATGGCAATCACTGCGCATCCACCGCACTATTTTGTCCGCTGGTTGTCGGTGGAACATGGCACTGTCCACCATGTCCAAGATGGCCACCAGAGTTCTCTGTCCATGTGTGACAACTCACATTTGCACACTGAACTCCAGCAGCACAGTCCACCATGTCCAAGATGGTCGCTGGAGCTCAGTGCACATGCACGAGTCATTGGGCATGGGCAGAGAACTCTACAGGCCATCTTGGACACGGCGGACAGTGCCATGTTCCACTGGCAACCTCGGCTGCAGCTGTGCCAGCTCTGGCCAGAGTTTGTTCCTTATGAAATGACTCAGTCTCATATCATTCCCCTTAAAAACTTAATTTCAGAACAGTTTCTTATGTATTGCTAAAGCCATATACATAAAAGCAGACTTTTTGCCCCTTAGACTTTATCTGTCCCAGCTGTTCTACTGTCCTGATGTCCCAATTCTCTGCTTGTGACATCCGCATCATATCCATTGGACCAGTGCACTCACCCGATAAACAAATGCATAAATAAAAATAAATAAATAAATAAATAAATCCATGGACACAGCTCACAATGCCATAAGCTACAGTGTCTTTAAAACTATGATTAATAGTCTCTGCAGAAATAAATATAACTGTCCTTAGTTAATGTTATAAAATGGATTGGGCAAATCCCGGGGGCTGATTGGCTGAGACATGTTGACAGCCCTACATTTACCTCAGCCTAATATCCAGGTTAAAAAAGAACTGGAGCCAGCCTGACCCATAACAAAGCTTTCAAATGGTCATTTTTGAAATGGATTCCATTTTTTTTGTTTTTCAGCACACACTCCCACCCTCTCGTTTGCTTAGCAATAAGTCACCCATTCTTTTCCAGCAGTGTTTTGCAGACCGGATCACAATGTGCCTTCTGGCTCCCTACCAGAATCAGCAAGGGAGCTAGACAAGCTGTGTGTCACAAACCATACGAGTAACACAATGCTTGGCAAGAACCACTTGTTTCCATGCACAGGTAGCAGGGACTGAAACCAATAATACAAAATGCAACTCTTGTTCCCCAGAACAGACAGCTAGGTTTAAAAAAATGAAAGATACAGTCGGTCACAGGGCAGGCAGTGGGTATTGAAAAACAAATACAAGATGTTCCATTTCCATTCACTGCGGTCCCCAGTCACAGCATCGCTGCAGACAGCTCACCAGTGGAGGAACTGCTTAATAAATATTTATCCTACTTTTTAATAGTTTAAAGAGCACCTTTTCTGGTACTCACCATGGCACCCCAGAATCTCCTTTTTGCCCCTCCATGTTGCAGGCTGCATTAGAACATTTTTTTTAACTATCTGGCTTTAGGGGTGGAAAGGATCCTAAATCCAGCTACTTAAAAACATTTTTTTAATGCAACCTGCAACTCAGAGGGGGCATACAGGTTATTCTGTGTCTCTGGGGGGTGGATTTGAGAAAAAGAACAAATGGTGCTCTTTATGGGTTTTTTTTTATTACTGTCTTTAAGTTACAACCCAAAACCCATTTTATAAGTGCAATAAGACACTCCAGGATGGGCTTTAGGCTGAGATAACTGCCCTTCCAGGGGCTATAAGGCCCTCTTCCTATGACATCAGGCCTCACTACACCCCACGGAGATTATCTCAAACTAAAACCTACCCAGTAGTGTCTCATTGCTTGCTTACCCTACCCAAGTAGTTGGTATTTTTATCTGCTTTCTCTCTGAAGAGCCTTTTTCTGTATCATGATTTCTGTTTTTGCTCAAATTGCTATATGTCTTGCCCTTGCATTTAGTGTTGCACTGTTCATATATTCATACATATATATATATATATATATATACTGTATATATATATATATATATATATATATATATATATACACACATCAATCAATCAATCAATCAATCAAAATCTTTATTTATTCAAGAGAACATCATTGAGCATAGCTCATTTACAAGATGGACCTGAGTGGTCATAACAAAAAGGTTACAGATTGTATACAAAAACATGATATTGAATAAGCACAAATACAACCATTTATGAGTGAGATAGATGTACAAATATTTACATATATACAAGGCAAAGGACAATAGACCTAAAACCTAATAAAGGAGAGAAAAACAAACAGTCTAGTAGGGATAAGGCATGGATAATGGTACATGGGTGGGCATATATGTATGAGGTTTGATGGGGAAAGGACCAGATGAATGATAGAAGAATAGGAAGGAGCTTTAAAAGAGGGGGGGTGGAGGAGAGAGGGGGTGTGGGAGGGGTACACATACATATGTAGTGCATAATCTGCTTGTGTTGAAAATCCTGTCCTACAGTGTGTTTTTTATTGTAGCTCCTGCTGTAATTCTGTCTGTCTGATCCAGGATTTCCTTGACAATGAGTCCTGCTCAGTGAAGTTGTAATGGAAACAAATACAGGATCACCCACCATCAAATGTCAGAGAAAGGTACCATTATAGGACTAAGCTATTACAAAGCATTATACATTGTGTTTATAAAAAGCCAACAAAACAGCACCTCAGAGTGTCAGCCCCTCTCAGAGACACCAGTGGCAACACCACAGACCTCTGACCAGTTTCACCTATAGCAATGTCAGGGACTCCCTGTTGACGCTATAGGTGAAATCGGTCAGAGGTCCGTGGTGTTGCCACTGGTGTCTCTCAGAGGGGCTGACACTCTGAAGTTCTGTTTTGTTGTTTTTTTATAAATAAAATGTATAATGCTTTGAAACAGCTTAGCCCTGTTTTGGTACCTTTATTGGGCATTTGACGGCAGGTGGTTCTGGATTTGTTTGCAATTAGTTCTAGTTGTATCCCTTGGCACACCCAGCAGTGGGGCGGCTTTGTTCTATTCTGAGGATTGGACCCCAGTAAAAGCAAAGGAATACAAATGCAGGTAGAGGATAATAACTTCACTACTGGAACAGGAACACATGAAGACTAAAAGGAAAAGATGCGATTCTAATTAAAATGTCCTCTTCAGTAATAAAATCTAGAAAGTCCTGAAATTCAATTTGGGAGGAATTGTGTAATTAAGTCCTGTTGAAGCAAACTGTGACTTGTGTGCTGGAAGCCGAGACATCTTATTAGGCCATTATCATTTACTAGAGAAGACATTCTCCTGCTCTTCAGTTTGCACTTCCAAGGTTTATAATGACCCTTTGTAGCCAGTCCAGATAGTCTGTAGAAAAGCTTCGTGACTGTCCCCAATTGACCTCACAGTGCCTTTGTTTATGATCAGTGCTCACCATAATGTTAGAGACATCATAGTACTCACCATAATATTAGACGTCACAGTGCTCACCATAACAACAGAGAGGTCACGGTGCTCACCGTAACAACAGAGACATCATGGTGCTCACTGCAACAGCAGAGACATCATAGTACTCACCATGATAAAATAGAGACATTATAGTGCTCACCATGGTAATAGAGACATTATAGTACTCACCATAAGAATAGTCTGTGATGTCAAAAACAGCACATTTTACCCATAATCTCTAGTTTTATTCTCGCAGAGAGTAACACCAATTGAAACGTTTGGTCCATGGTTGGCAATGATCCACATACAATAGATCAAAGTATTACAATTGGTGGTGTTCCTTAAATCCATTTGAATATAGCAGGGAAAAAAAAACACCAAAATGATATCAGTTATGTATTAGTTTGTTTTTGGAGGGGGGACTATTTCTACTATTTGGAGCACAAGTTATATTTAGAGTGAAGCAATATTGGGGCTGACTCTATTTGACAGATGCCCCTGCTATTACAGTTAGATTCCCTTGTTTGTTAAGTTCCACTTCCTTACCTGTCTAACACACACACACACACACTAACACACACACACACACCTTTACGCTTTCTCCCCATGAGTGGGAATAGGTTTGCTAGTTAGTACACTGAAGGTTGAAAAAAACACCCTAACAAGTATGCTGCAGGGAAGTTATTAAATGTCATATACTGTATTTAATTAAAGACATAATTCTGCTAAATGGCACCAAAGCTCTAAGTTAGTGTAACTAGGCTGCCATGGACATTGTGGTTACTACCCCTGACTTAATGACTCAGATAAGGTTGAGTAGCCTCGGTCATTAAACTCCCGGTTGGGGGGGCCATATCCAAGGTCTGAGTTATTTGCATAGTGCCTCCTCCCAGAAAAAGGTTTAAATGAGCCTGGGGTAAATATGGTACAGCCCCTTGGGATGTAGTACCTCCTCACATTCCCATGGGATCCCACCACTCGTGAACCACCACGGTGCAATGGCACTTACCTAAATGAACATGCAATGTAGACTCTGTAAGTGAAAATGCAATGTAGACTCTGTAAATGAGCACGCAATGTAGACTCTGTAAATGAACATGTACTTAGACAGTAATTGCAAAGAAACAAAGCAAGGGCTTTATTCAGGTACTCTCAGGCCTGATTGGAAAAAAGGATTTGGCCATGAGGTAGTCAGAATAGACACCAGCTGGTTTTCCCATTCCTGCTAGGCCCAGTCTACATACACAAGGGCTTCTCTTTAGTTGTCCTGCTAGGCACGGCCAAAAAAATATTATCCTGCGATTCTGCTTCCATTGCCCTTCCAGACCAAGCCCTTTAACGGTGACTGTACACCCAAACCACACATGCACAATATGGTTGATTTCACCTTGCCCAACTGTACTGGGGGCACTACTACTTTTCTATTTATCCAGGCATTCGGTGTTTAATTGGTCTTTACCATCCATGCATATGTACTCTGTTATTGTTTTATTTTGTCTCATTTTAGTGGGTATTGTTTAATGTATTTATGCATTTTAATGTTTTCTTATTTCATTGTTTGTATTCCATTTTTGTAATGGCACCCTGAGCTTCCAGGGAAGGGCACCACTAACAACATTTGAGTCGAACAGGAATCAAGGTGTTGGGTCACTGGTAAAGTCGAGGGGCTGTCATCTCCAGAGCACTGGGGAAGGACCCTGTGGCCTACAAGATGGATATTCCCAGTATCAGAGTTGGAGACTCAGAAGCCTAAAGAAGAACTTCAATCAGAGAAACTGGACTGGTGCACTGCATGGTTTGATCTTTTATTACTTTATTCTTTACTTTTGGGCCGGATTTTGCTTTATGGGCAGTGAGAGAGCCTTATTACTGTCAAAACTTTAAATTAAGTCTGTGACTTCTCTAGAGGGGTACATGAGAGGTATCACCTAGAAGACTATCTGGCAGTGAGAGTGCTTAGTAACTGACCAAACTTCATGTAACCCTGCAAATTCCAGGGATATATGAGAGATAGCATCTGGAATATTGTTTTATACTGTACATAATTCTGAGGAAGTGGGAGCTCCTCAGTCTCATGTCGCTAAACTTTTTGAGAGTTTAAACTATTGCTTTATATGCTCATTATTTGCCTGCTGCCTTATAAGTTGGTTGTTGATTAAGCTATTTGGGTGGGATTGTTATTAATTTGTGATTAGAATTTGTAAGTGTCTATGTGTAATTGAGTATTAATGTGTGATTTATTGTGTGTTGTCTTAGTTGAGTGGTTTGTGGGTGATAGTTACTGCTGTCTGCGATGTGTTTGGAAGGTATAATGATGGTCAGGTGGTATTCCCCCACTAGGCTCAGGGATCTCCGCCCCTTTGACTGTCCCCCATTATCTTCTGGAGGCCTATAGGAATTGTTGGGCCTCGGGGATAGTCAGAAAAAGGAGGAGGCATGGGAGAACTGGGCCTGGTGGAGGAATGGAAAGGGATGGTCAGATTGATGTAGTAGGGACATGGAGACGCCCTGGGGCAAAATGGGACCAGAATAGGGGTCCTCCCTGTCTGGTTTCCATACCTAAGGGCTCTGCTGTGTGCAGGCAGGTTGTACGGTCTTCCTTGATGGCCTATCCTACTCAGGTGGTGTTGTGCAATGCCAGGTCTATCAATAACAAGAGTGCTATAATAGCAGATCTTGTTCGGACATCTCACTTGGCATGCATCACCGAGACCTGGCTGGATGACAGTGCTGGCCCTATATTGGCTGCAGCTATTCCGGCAGGGTACTAGTGATACACCGCCTGAGGATGGATTGAAGGGGCAGGGGTGTAACCATTTGTTTTAATATAAGTGAAAAAAGAAAGACAAAGGGAGGGATAGTGAGACTGAAGGGGGAGGATGGGGGCTGCGTGGAGGATGACAACAGTAAAGCTGACATATTGAACAGGTATTTCTGCTCAGTCTTTACTGAAGAGGAGGAGGGTAATGGGTCTGAAGGGAGTACAAGGGGTGAGAATGGTGCAGAAATGGACACAAGTCCCTTTACATGAGAAAGGGTCCTGAAGGAACTGGAAGTAATAAGAGTTGATAAAGCAAAGGGGCCTGATGGGGTGCACCCCAGGGTCCTTAAAGAACTAAGAGAGGTGGTGGCTGAACCTCTGGCTATCCTGTTTAGCCGATCACTGGAAACAGGGGAGGTACCCAAAGACTGGAGGACAGCAGATGTAGTCCCCTTATACAAAAGTGGGAACAAAGAGGAAGCAGGGAACTACAGACCAGTCAGCCTCACCTCGGTAGTGGGGAAGATCATGGAAGCACTACTGAAGGAGAGATTGGTGGAACATCTGGTTGTCAATGGACTACAGGACCCAAGGCAGCATGATTTCACCAGGGGAGGTCATGTCAGACCAACCTCATTGAATTTTTGACTGGGTGACTAGGGAGGTGGATCAGGGAGGGCAGTGGACATGGCCAATCTGGACTTCAGCAAGGCCTTTGACACTGTGCCACATAGAAGACTATTACACAAACTGGGAGTATGGGTGTGGGCAGGACAGTAGTGTGGTGGGTAGGTAACTGGCTGGGTGGCAGGACACAGAGGGTGGTGGTAAATGGCTGTCACTCCACAGAGGGAAGAGTGACCAGTGGGTACCACAGGGATCAGTACTGGGACCGGTCCTATTCAACATCTTCATCAGTGACATTGGCAGGACCTAGAAGGCAGAATTTCACTGTTCGCTGATGACACAAAGCTCTGTAACAGAGTAGACACACCAGAGGGTGTAGACAGAATGAGAAGCGACCTGCAGAAACTTGAAGAATGGTCAGGGTTTGGCAGTTGAAATTCAATGCAAAGAAGTGCAAGATAATGCATATGGGGCACAAAACCCTGGCACAATATATCAGTTGGGGGTGAGGATATTGCATGCACCAAGCAGGAAAGGATCTTGGGGTTGTCATATCTGATGACCTCAAGGTAGGGAAGCAGTGTGACAAGACATCAGGTAAAGCAAATAGGATGCTGGGATGTATGGGCAGGGGCATCACCAGCAGGAAAAGGGAGGTAATAATTCCGCTATACAAGACACTAGTGAGGCCCCACCTGGAGTACAGTGTACAGTTCTGGAGACCATACCTACGTAAGGACATAGACAGGGTAGAGAAGGTTCAGAGGAGGGCAACAAAGATGGTGCATGGATTGCATCTCAAGTCCTATGAAGACAGGTTGAAGGAACTGAACATGTACTTCCTGGAGGAGAGGGAGAGAGGATATGATAGAGACATACAAGTATCTTACAGGGAGGAACAGGGTGCAGGAAAACACTATTTTTAAGTGAAAAAGATGTTCCAGGACTAGAGGGCATGGGATGAAGTTGGAGGGAGGATGATTCAGAGGAAACATGAGAAAGAATTTCTTCACAGAACAGGTGGTGGACAAGTGGAATACCCTGCCAGAAGAAGTGGTGGGGGCTGAAACAATAACGGGATTTAAGAATGCATGGGATAGACATAAAGGAATTCTGGAGGTCAGGGGTAAGGGGCAACAGACTTCTAGGAAAACAAACTAAACTTACAAGCTCAAATGGGCAGACTGGGTGGGCCATAGGCCCTTATCTGCCGACACTGTCTATGTATCTATGTAATACCGAACTGAGCCTTGTGGATGTTCCAGTGGGGTCCACTAAGTCCTTTGAATATACTGTGGGTGCAGGTGTGGGGTGTAGTATTCTGCTCATCTACCATCCACCAGGAGATGGGAAAGAATTCCTACAGGAGATAGCGGATTTCATTGTCGATATGGTGTTGGGATCCCCCAGATGGTTAATTCTGGGGTATTTCAACGTCTGGGTCGACGATGAACTCTTGCACTTTAGTCAAGATCTCCTCCAGCTTATGACTATGCTGGGCCTCACACAGATTGTTTCCTCCACAACACACATTGATGGTCATTCATTGAATTTAGTGTTCCTACTGGGGATGGCGATCTCTGACTTGATGATGGAACCAGTCAGTTGGTCTGACCATCACACCATAAGGTACAGTTTTGGGGCTTCCCCCAAAGGGCCTGTGCCTATGGAGATAGTCCAGTACCGGCCTTTGAGCCCAGATGGCCTAATGGCGGCACTGGCCCTATCAGGCCTATTGAGTGAAAGCCTGGGTCTAGGGGACCTTGTGCTTGACAGGGTGGTTATAGGTGCCCTGCATTCCATTGCTTCTCCTCATGTTTGACCACTCACCCTTCGCCCAAGGTCCACATGGCTTGATGGGGCCTTGAAGGAGTTGAGGAGTGTGGGTCAAAGGCTAGAGAGGGTTTGGGAAGTTGGGCCTGGAGGCTGACAAGCTTAGATTGAAGGATCATTACATTGTCTGTCAGTCAACAATCAACTATAAGAAGGCAGAATTCCTGTCCAGGGAGATTGCTGCTGCGCAGAAATTGACCAGCTCAGCTCTTCCAGACTGTGGGCAGATTGTGCAGTTCAACCTGTCTCCGGTCTGATGGAGCATTGTCACAAGAGAGATGTGATGAGTTTGCTCAGTTCTTCACAGATAAGGTTGTCACCATCAGGAATGGCATCCATCTCACCTCCTCTAATGGGTGTGGCTGAGGTCGGCAGGAGGTTGCGAGCACCTGGCCTGTCTGGTCCAACTTTGGTTGACTAGATATCATAGATGTTGTGAAGATCATTCAGACTTTGTGCACAACCAGCTGTAGTTTGGATCCATGCCCAACGAGCCTCCTTGTGAGGTGCGTGGAGAAGATTGGCCTGGTCCTGGCTGAGATGGTCTGCCAATCATTGGAGGAGGGGATGTTTCCAGATCCCCTCAAGGAAGTGGTCATTCAACCGCTCCTGAAAAGCCCTCCCTTAACCCAGACAGTCTTGTTAATTACAGACCAGTCTCTAACCTGCCCTTTGTGGGTAAGGTTATTGAGAAGGTGGTTGCACAGCAGCTGGATGATCATTTGTCTATCCACAACATCTATGATTCTATCCAGTCGGGATTCAGGAAGAGACATAGCACCGAGATGACCCTTGTTCAGGTGCTTAATGATCTCCTAATAAGGAGAGACTGGAAAACCCATTCCATCTTGGTCCGCCTTGATCTCTCCACGGCATATGATACTGTGAACCATGGTGTGCTATTGGAGCACCTGCAGCTCATCTGTGGATTGTCTGGTACTGTCCTCAGGTGGTTTCGATCTTACTTCAAGTGTAGGACACAGAGTGTGTCTCTGGAATTTATTCCTCTGATCCTCTCCCCCTATCCTGTGGAGTGCACAGGGCTCCATTTTGGTGCCCATGTTGTTCGCTGTGTATATGCTGCCATTGAGGGACACTATTAGGTGGTACAAGCTGAGTTTTCACTGTTATGTGGATGATACTCAGCTGTACATGTCCTTTGCTCCCGAGCAGGGAGATGTTCTTCCAGGTGTTTAACAACTGCCTATCTGAGATCCAAGACTGGATGAGTTCTAGTTAGCTGAGGTTGAACCCTGATAAGACTGACATGTCGGTGGTGGACCCTGATCGTCGGAGGATGGGTGCGTTGGCAGGACAATCCTCTGGTCTTTGGCTTGGGGGGGTGTCCAGTTAACCCTCTCAGACCGAGTGCAGAACCTGGGTGTTATTTTTGAAGATGGTCTGACCTTGAAATCACAGGTACCAGTCATTGTCAAGACCTCTTTTTACCATCTGAGGAATATTGCCCACGTGAAACACTTGGTTCCTTCTGATGATCTTCCTACGTTGATTCACACCTTTACGACCACTCGCCTTCACTACTGCAATGCCCTGTACCTTGGGCTTCCAGGGGTTGATGTGCATTGCCTGCAACTAGTGAAGAATGTGGCTGCCAGGCTGACTGGTATGTCTAGGACCAGTCATATAATGCCTGTACTCTGCGGACTGCATTGGCTGCCAATGCAATGGCGTATCACCTACAAGGTCGGTTTGCTGACCTATAAAACCCTACATAACCAGGGACCTTGCTACCTGCAAGATCTCCTTTCTCCATATTGCCCCTCCCAACCACTTTGTTCCACCGATGAGGGATTGCTAGAGATTCCCAGTGTGCGATTGCAAACATCTGGAGCCTGTTCTTTTGCTTATATGGCCCCCCCCCCCACCACCCTGTGGATTCTGTACCTTGTCAGATAAGGCACTGCCTGACCATCCAAAGTTTTAAAAAAGAACTAAAAACACACTTTTTCAGCCTGGCATTTATGGATGAAGATTAATATAGTGTCGCCAAAAGTTATGAATTAGATTAAGTCAATTACTGTTTTATATTTATGGTTTTTAATGATTTAATGGAGATTGATAATTTATGTACAGGCACCTTGGTTTAAGAAAGGCGCCTTTTAAAGAAATAAAGTTTTATTTAATTTGCCTGTGGTGGTACACTGAAACCATTAAATGCTTGCTCAGCTATAATGTAAGATGCAGGTGCAGGGCAAGCCCTGAATTTACTAACAGTTTCTCAGAACAGAAGATCTCCCTCAATGCACAGGGGTGATGGCACAGTTAGCAGCAAGTCCCTCTATGGCCAATTTCACTCTCTGTCCTTCCTCTGTACTATAGTGCAGGCTTCTGGTGTCAGCTGGCAGACTGCTGTTGTCTCTGGTCCTGGCCAGGCCTCTGCTGACCTCCAGATTTAATAAACTACTGTATCTTCTCTCTCTTTCTTTAAAGAACTGCTCTGTCTGTTAAACTTGATCCTAAACTGCCCCACCCAGTGTGTCCTGGCATCCAGTCCCAAGAAGTGGCAATAGTCAGTACTTGGTTGTGGTACCGATTGTTACAGATTCACTCAGCAGGTCAGGCCCTCTGCTCCCAAAGTGCCAACCTCTGAGCGCAGTCTTGTGAACAGTGTAACTGACAAGGTAACCCTCTTGTCTGTTTTTGTGAGTTCGGATCAACCTTTGGTCTCAAGTTCTGGACAGATTCAAACTGTTAACCTCTTGCTAGCATACCCAATGCACAGGCTCAGATATATCTGTCTTCGGGGGCCGGATATCTTTGCCTACGGGCACCTAACCAGGTATGCAGAAATGAACCCTAAAACTTTAATAAAGACCTCAGATTTAAAATGCTTCTCTTTCCAGTTTGGTACCACCAAACAAGCTTATGTCTGCTGTCTGCTATAACCATAAATATTTCTTGGCAAAAGAAAGTAATTCAAAGACAGACCAGGTATGCTCTAAAATTAGAGTTTTTACTAAAATATATAATAATATGTCAAACATACAATACAGAACTCTTATATCACAAGACATACATATCTTTAAACAAAATAAGGTTTAAAACAGTGCAATTCCTACAACAATATTTAGATTTTGTCTAGCTTTCTAAATACCTGTTTTCAGTGCTCAGATGTGTTCCTGGTCAGTGTCAGATAAAAGTGTATCTGTAGTGAAACAGAATAATCTTTAAAAGCTGGTTTTGCCCACCTCTTTTGCATGAGGTCATCTAGCTCCTCCCTGTCAAAATATCTAAAATATATATATTTCTATACAACCACAGGATGTAATTTCAAAGTATTAATTCTGCAACCTTAGCATAACTCAATTTCAATGACACCTCTTTTGATTCATGCTGCATCCTCCTCACACAGGCTTCATATGAGCATTTACAACCTCTCACCTCTATGCAATAACCTGTGTTTTTTTCCTTCAACGTCATAAACCTTTTTTATGATTTCCCTCTTAACAAAGTTAACTTAAACAACTGTGTAATTAACTCAGAGAAACAGGATCCTTGATTAAAGTCTTCTATGTAACACATTGTCTCTAAAAACTGAGTGCGTGTGATACATGCTGTCAGCATTTCTCTTGGCCTGCATCTGTCAGCTGAAATCTTGGAGGGGGGGATGAGTGAGATAATTCCTAGAGCATTTGATTTTTCAGCAGAGACAGTCATTAATACATTTTATATTAAAAAAATATATATATACAGCACTCAGAACTGGCTGTCTACGTCACACTCCTCCCCACCTGGACTGAATTTGGGGGATCTATCCCCTACATGGGATGAGCTTCCCAAATCAGTTCACTCCTCATAGACCCTAGACAGCCCATCTGAGTTCTTGTTCTTCACTCCAGCCCTATGTACAATTTTTAGATCATACCCTTGTAAAGCAAGACTCCATCTTAGTAGTCTGCCATTGTTCTTCTCCATATGCGTCAGCCAAACCAGGGGGTTGTGGTCTGTCTGCACCACAAAATGTTGCCCATACAAGTATGGCTCTAATTTCTTCAGGGCCCACACTATGGCAAGATGCTCCTTTTCCACCGGGGAGTATGCTTGCTCCCTGGGAAGCAGCTTTCTGCTCAGGTACACAACTGGGTGATCTGTCTCTTGGCTAGATGTCTGGCTCAGTACTACCCCAATACCCACGCATGAGGCGTCCATCTGAACTATAAAAGTTTTGCTATAGTCAGGACTTGTCAAAACAGGAGCACTGCACAGTGCCTCCTTCAGTCTGGTAAAGGCTTCCTCACAGGCTGGGCCCCAGGTAATTTTCTTTGGCATCTTTTTCTTTGTCAGGTCAGATGGGGAGCAGCCAGGGCACTGTAATTGGGAATACATTTCCTGAAGTACCCTGCTGTCCCTAGAAAGCTCCTGACCTGCTTCTGGGTTTCTGGTCTGGGCCATGCCTGGATCACCTCTATCTTAATTTGGTTTGGATGGAGCTGTCCCTGGCCTACCACATGCCCAAGGTATGCCACTTCTCCTATGGCCACCTGGCACTTCTCGGCTTTGACAGTGAGCCTGGCCGTCTGTATCCTGCCCAGCACTTCCCTAAGGTGGGAAAGGTTTTCCTCCCAGCTGGTACTAAAGATGGCAATGTCATCCAGGTATGCCATGGCATACTCCTCAGCACCATTTAACACCTGGTTCACCAACCTTTGGAAAGTGGCCAGGGTGTTCTTCATTCCAAAAGGCATTACTTTAAACTCAAATAAGCCTATTGGAGTGACGAAGACTGACCTCTCCCTAGCTCTGTCTGTCAATTCTAGCTGCCAGTACCCCTTGGTCAGGTCAATAGTCGTAAGGTAGGTCGCCCCTCCCAACTTGTCCAGGAGTTTGTCCGTCTGGGGTAGCGGGTGGGCGTCAGACTTCGTGACTGCATTCAGTCCACGATAGTCCACACAGAAACTAATTGAGCCATCTGGCTTAGGTACAAGGACTATGGGGAGGCCCAGGGGCTGTGGGATCTCTGGATTACCCCTAAATCCAGCATCTCCTCCACTTCCCTCCTAATGTCCTTTTGGACAGCCTCTGACACCCGATATGCTGTCCGCCGTATGGGTGTCTGTGTCCCTGTCTCCACGTCATGTGTCGCTAAGGGGGTTAATCCAGGCTTGGCACTAAACAAGGGGGCAAAGTCTGCTAAAACCTACCTTACTTTCTGGACCTGGTCCGGAGCCAGCTGGGGAGACAATTTTACTGCCTCCACAGAGGACTCCCGCTTACTTTCTTCCAGCAAATTCAGAAGGGGGTCTCCTTCATCCATCCCCTCCACATGACTACACACTGCAAACACCATGTCAGCCCTATTTGCATACGGCTTCACCATGTTGACATGGCACATGCTTTCTGTCTGTCTTCTGTCAGATAACCCCACAATGTAGTTTACGTCATTTACCTTCCTAACCACTTTGTACGGTCCTGCCCACTCAGCTTGCAGCTTGTCTTTCCAGACCGGAATAAGGACTATGACTTCCTGACCCACCATGTACGAGCGAGCTCTGGCTCTGCGGTCGTACCATACCTTTTGCTTCTGTTGGGCAGCTGCCAGGTTGCTCTGGGCTATCCCCATGAGCTCCTTCAGCCTTTCCCTAAACCTAAGGACATAATCCACAATGGGAGTTCCCTCAGTGGCGTGCTTGCCTTCCCAGTCCTCCCGGATGAAGTCTAGGGGCCCATGTACCTGGCATCCATATAAGAGTTCAAAAGGGAAAACTCATGTTGACTCTTGAGGCATCTCTCTGTATGCAAACAACAGGTGGGGAAGGTATTTCTCCCAGTCCCTCCTATGCTGTTCAGCAAATGCCCGGAGCATTGACTTTAGGGTACCATTGAATCGTTCCACAAGCCCATTGGCTTGTGGGTGATACGGTGTCGTGCATCTCTGGATCACCCCACACTTCTCCCATAAACATTTCATCAGGTCTGACATGAAGGAACCCCCTAGATCGGTGATTAACTCCTGCGGAAACCCAACACAGGAGAAAATCCCAAGTAAGGCATCTGCCACTTTGTTTGTCCTCAGAGAGGATAGGGTGACTGCCTCTGGGTACCGGGTGGCATAATCCACCACAGTCAGGATGAATCTCTTCCCTGGGGAGCTGGGGGTATTTAAAGGCCCCACAATATCCATTCCCACCCTCTGGAATGACTCCTCCACTATGGGTAAGGGGATCAGGGCGGCTTGGGTTTCTTGCCCGCCTTCCCTATTTCTTGGCACTAGTGACAAGACCTGCAGTACTCCTTCACCTGCTGGGTGAAGTTAGGCCAGTAGAAATTCTGGGCCAACCACTGCATTGTGTGCACGATTCCCAGATGACCAGACAAGGGAATATCATGTGCAATCTTGAGCAACTGCTCACGATATCCCTGGGGAATGACAAGCTGCCTGCCTAGCATCCCTCCCTCTGTCTGTACTGCCTGAGTATACATAAGTCCATTTTCCCAATAAACCTTATGTCTGCCGTCACCTTCCTGCGTGCCCTCCCAGTCTGCCCAAGCCCTCAGCTTCTCTAAACTAAGGTCACTCCTCTGAGCAGCTGCAAACCCCTCACACATTCCCAAGGCATGGGACAGGTCCCCTTCAGTCACTAAATTGGGTCCCTAGCACTAGCGCCAGGGCCCTCAGGATCACTGTCAATCCTAATCCTCCGACAAGGGGTTACCTCTCCCTCTTCGGAGTAACCCTCTGTAGCTGTGTGGTTACTTGCTACTGGGAAAATTTCTACCCCCTTTTTATCAGTCTCCCCATCTGGAGACATAGGCTGGGGAACCAGCCTCTTAGTGGTTTCCACACTGGTTTCTGTGGGGTTCAGAGAACTATTATTTTCCCTTGTCGCTTAGCTACGGGTAAATGCACATACCACCCCCTGCTGGAGATTGTTACTCAGGATCACATCCACTGCTAATGTGTTGGTTACAGCCACCTGCTGCACAGTTCCCCCTGTTTCACCCCAGTCCAGGAGAACACTAGTGAATGGCAATGTTTTCTCTTCACCAGTAAACCTTTGCACAATTATGTATTTATTGGGTATAAGCTGACCAGGTTGTACCAGATCCACCTTTACCAATGTCAGGGATGCCCCTGTGTCCCTTAACCCCTGCATCTGTACCACATTCACCATGACTGGGTGCATGTGTTCCCTCATGTTCACTGGCATGCTTCCAGGGACACACAAATAACCCACTTCTTTTATAGCACCCTGTTGTGTATTTTGGCTCGCCTTTTTGGGGCACTGTCTGGCAATATGCCCAGTTTCATTATACAACCAACAGGCATTTCTTACTTCAGAGAAATTCTTTCTTCAAAACCTGGGGCTAACTGGTTTCAGTGGAGGCAGTGGGGGTTTTAGCTGCCCTGAAGGCATGCTTTTCCCTTTCTGCGCTGCCACACCTGCCTCATTCATTCATTCTCAGAGCAGGTCTACTCTTGGCATATCGGTCCAAGAGTTCAGCAGCCTCTTGCACTGTTTTTTGGATCTTGGTCTTCTAGCCAGGTTTTTAGCTCTGCTGGGCATGCCCAATAAAACTGTTCTAATAAAATCACATTTTCAATTTTATCAACAGAATTTGCCTCAATTCCTTCCCACCAACGTTTTAAAAATTGACGTTGTTTCATGGCTAGCTCCTCATAGCTCATATCAGGGCTTCTCCTGAGCTTATGAAATTTAGCTCTGTATGATTCAGCAGTTAATTCAAACTTTTTTAACAGTGCAACTTTTAGCTTGCTGTAATCATTGCTCTCTTCATTGTCCATTAGACCCACTGCATCTCGAGCTTTCCCGGTAAGTAGTGGGGATAGCTAGAAGCTCCAGGACTCTTTAGAAATTTTTGCCTGAATACAAACTTTTTCAAAAGAATTTAAAAAGGCATCCATGTCCTCCCCTTCCTTAAACTCAGCTATTAATTTGGAGGTCAATTTGTAACCCAGTTCTGCAGTCCCAGTTAAACCCAAGCCATTTACCTGCTCTGGTGCCACTGTTCGGAGTCGCATCTTCTCCAGCTTATGTTGCCTCTGGTGCTCCTCTCTCTTCTCCTCTGCATCTCGCTGGCGTTCGAGCTCCTCATGGTCTGCCTCCCTCTGTTGTCGTTCTGTCTCTCTGCATTCTCGCTCTGCCTCTCTGCATTTTCACTCTGCCTCATGGTCTGCCTCTCACTTCTCTCACTCTCTCCTCTCCTGGGACTCCAACTCCATCCTGCGCAACTCAATTTGCAGTTTGAGTACCTCTGGATTCAGTATATTGGTGATCATTCCCTGCTGCTGTGGCCCTTCACTGACAGTGGCCCTGCAGTCCTTTTCAGTCACGGTCGATGACTCATTACTCTGGGTATCTGCTACCATCAGGGCCTCTATGAGTTTCTCCTTTTTGGCTGTCACCTTGAACAGGACTCCCCTGTCCCCGCACAACTACTTCAAGTAATCTACAGTGTGTCTGCTGTAGTTGGAAGCCATCTTCTTCTTCCCTGACTACGGCTACTCTGACTTTGCACTTTAGAAAAAAAAATAAGTAGGAACTTGATTGTACACTAAGTGATATATAGTTCTGTTTCCTTTTTAAAATAAAACTCTGCCTTTTTCTTTCTTTGCAAGAGAACCGACGGCCTCAACTGACACAGAACAATAAAGCTTGTGATACAAAAATAATGCCACTGCTGCCAACCAATCTGTCACAGATTCACTCAGCAGGTCAGGCCCTCTTCTCCTAAAGTGCTAACCTCTGAACGCAGTCTTGTGAACAGTGTAACTGACAAGGTAACCCTCTTGTCTGTTTTTGTGAGTTTGGATCAACCTTTGGTCTCAAATTCTGGAGAGATTCAAACTGTTAACTTCTTGCTAGCATACCAAATACACAGGCTCAAGTATATCTGTCTTCAGGGGGCCAGATATCTTTGCCTATGGGCACCTAACCAGGTATGCAGAAATAAACTCTAAAACTTTAATAAAGACCTCAGATTTAAAATGCTTCTCTTTCCAGTTTGGTACCACCATACAAGCTTATGTCTGCTGTCTGCTATAACCATAAATATTTCTTTCTTAGCAAAAGAAAGCCATTCAAAGACAGACCAGGTATGCTCTAAAATTAGAGTTTTTACTAAAATATATAATAATATGTCAAACATACAATACAGAACTCCTATCACAAGACATACATATCTTTAAACAAAACAAGGTTTAAAACGATGCAATTCTTACAACAATATTTAGATTTTGTCTAACTTTCTAAATACCTGTTTTCAGTGCTCAGTTGTTTTCTTGGTCAGTGTCAGATAAAAGTGTGTCTGTAGTGAAACAGAATAATCTTTAAAAGCTGGTTTTGCCCACCTCTTTTGCATGAGGTCATCTAGCTCCTCCCTGTCAAAATATCTAAAAAAATATATATTTCTATACAACCACAAGATGTAATCTCTAAGTATTAATTCTGCAACCTTAGCATAACTCAATTTCAATTACACCTCTTTTGATTCATGCTGCATCCTCCTCACACAGGCTTCATGTGAGCATTTACAACCTCTCACCTTTGTGTTATAACCTGTGTTTTTTCTTCAACGTCATAAACCTTTTTTATGATTTCCCTCTTAACAAAGTTAACTTAAACAACTCTGTAATTAACTCAGAGAAACAGAATCCTTGATTAAAGTCTTTCATGTCTCTAAAAACTGAGTGTGTGTGATGCATGCTGTCAGCATGTCTCTTGGCCTGCATCTGTCAGCTGAAATCTGGGGGGGGGCCGGGGGTGAGTGAGGTCATTCCTAGAGCATTTGATTTTTCAGCAGAGACAGTCATTAATACATTTTATATTAAAAAAAAATATATATACAGCACTCAGAACTGGCTGTCTACGTCACACCAATCAGGTAGTTTCAATTCCAATCTCTGGCTACAGCACAGTAAAAGTCTCTATCACTGCAACCTTCCTCTTCGCTTGCATGCATTTCTTGGCACACGATTGCCTCTTTTATAAGCAGGAGCTCTGCTTCTCAGTCTGTCTCTTCAGGCAGATATACCGTCTGTCTCTGCAGCACAGAAGCACTAGTCTGCTTCTCACTGCAATCACATTCAGTATGACTGGGCTTGGGGACAGACACTGCTCTCCACTGGGAAATGTCAGCTTACCACTGGT
Organism: Neoceratodus forsteri; assembly: GCA_016271365.2. Taxonomy (NCBI): domain Eukaryota; kingdom Metazoa; phylum Chordata; order Ceratodontiformes; family Ceratodontidae; genus Neoceratodus; species Neoceratodus forsteri. Next base: position 67,870,170 of record CM028138.1, on the reverse strand, counting down.
CCATGCGGCTGTCACTCACTGTAGCCAGGGCTGGAAGGCCATCCCTTGACATAGGATTGGTCACAAACTCAAGCCAGAATTGACAGTCCTCCAGTGTTCCAGAACTCCTTGTGGCTCCCCTTTCTGATTCTGCCAGCTAATTGGCTGATGGAGCAACCCTGTCCCCTGTTACTGTACTGAGGGGGTCAGGGTGCACAAAGATTGCTGTAGCCTTGCTTGCTGTGGGGCACTGGCCTCAAAAATTTAACTCTGAAAGGGCTCATGCTCTTAAACACTTATGTGGTGCTCCAGTTGTTCGTGCTGTTCACACTGGCAGTCCGGTGTTGCCAGGGTGGTCATCAGGGAATCCCTGATCCAGTCAAAAGTGCCAACTGCACTCATTCATTGATGAAGGATGCCTTTAATGTATGGGGGGAACTGCAGTTCTAAGGTGCAGAAGACTTTCTGGTTCCTTTCTCCTCTTACTTCTGCTCTGGCCCCATGCAACAGTGAAGTCCATTGGGGCCAGAAGGGATCACTGCAGTACTGACTGGTGCTGCAGGGCAGGCTCCGTGGAACCATGAAAGTATGCCCCACAAGGGGGGGGGTATATTAAATTAGTATACCCCCCATATCCTCTTGTTTCAAAAAGGGGACTTAAGAAGGATGACATTGAGAAATAAGTTATAAATTTACCAATACCAAGGTAAATGGCTTTGGCACATGTAAAACTGGACTATACAAGATAGCATCTGCCATGAGCGGAAGGGCCTTTGGGTATTGAGAGGACCCTTTCACCTAATAAAAAACAGATAAATGGATGTTTGCTCACAATACCCTGACTCCAGTGTCTGCTGTGCACTCAAAAAAAAAAGCAGGTCCTTAAATTGAGAGTTACAAGGTAAAACTGCTTGTCAAGTCCTACAAGGTCAAAAAAGCAGATGGTGTCCATTAATTTGATATGCGGTCGTGGATGACACATATGCTAATCGGCTTTCTGTGCAATGGGTTGTTAGTCTAAAATGGGCATGAGACATGGCACTTAGATTCTTGAATTTTTGACTTTTATTCATCGAAGGAAAACATTAGGGTTCGTGTCTCTCAGAGTGTAAAGATTTTTGCTTTTTTTGTTGTTTTCACTTTATTTTCTATAAGGAAACTAAAGTAAGAAGAAACTATGTTGGATTTGTGGACTAGATTCTCATCTAAAGCACTGTCAGCAAAAGCTCTCCATAATTTCAAATTAAAATGGAATGTTCTCATTGCTGATATCCACAGTCAGGGGGGAGGTGGATGAACAAAAACACCCACCTAAATCAGGTTTTTACCTATCCTGCTGTATTTATCTGGTGGATCCTATGGGATCCCCCTCCCCCCGATATCCTAATGTCAATAAAGTTTACACTGCAGCAAACATCAGCAAGGGGTTTGGCAGGGTATACTGCAGAATTCCTTTGCTGTACTGGCAGGATGGGGCAGTTGGGAGGAGGCACCTGTAGCAGTGGGAAGGGAGGAAGTGGGGGTTCTTCAGAAGGGGAAGCCCCAGGGAGGGTAGAAGAGGCCCCCATAGAAGGAGGTAGTAGCTGCTTTTGGGGGACTCTGTTGTTAGGGGGGACAGATTTGGGAGCAGGGGGGAGGAAGGGAGAGTTAGGTGAAGTGGCTGAGAGGTGTTTCAACTTGGAGGGGTGGAGAGTGGATCCAGAGGATTGTTAGGGCAGCAGGAGATGGGAGAGAGTTAGATGTCATTGTCCACCTTGGGACAAATGACCCAGCAAAGGACATGGTAGAGGTAGTGCAGGGAAATTGCATGGAGCAGGGTAGGGGCTTCAAACAGGTGGCATGAACTATGACTTTTGACAAATTGTTACCTTATACAGTTGGGGAGAGGAAAGAACATACCACGTCTGAGCTTGTAATAATTGTTTGAAGGTATGGTACATGGAGGAGAGGTTCAACTATATTGGGTACTGGGGGCCAACCTGGGATGATATGGGCCTGTATAGGGCAAATTGCCTGCATCCTTCCAGGAAGGCCTTAGTAGGAGGTTTAATTACTATTTGGATAAGCATTTAAACTAGCTGGGGGGGAGGCTGTAGAACTAAGGGAGGCAAATACTGCCTCCTAGATGATGAAGCAACAGGGACGGCTTGAGGGGAACTCCCCCAGGGCAACAGCGCAAGAAGACAGGGGTGGGGACAAGGCAGAGGACAACAGGGGTATAAATTAGGAAAACAAGAAGAAAGGAGACTGGTGATGGAGAAGGTAACAAGGGAAGAGGTGGGGTGGGGGAGCTTCAAAGAACAGCACAGGCGGGGGGGGGCAGCAGGCAGGAAGGGTGTAAGATATGGATAGCTATGTGCCCAAATGCAAGGAGTCTAGGAAGTAAAATTCTGGACCTGGAGGCCATCATGGCAGAGGCTAGCCTGGATTTGGTGGCCATAACAACTGGGACATGGCCATACCAGGCTTCTCTCTGTCCAGGAGAGACGGGGAAGGGAGAAGGGGAAGGGGTGTTGTACTATATGTAAGGGAGGGAATCGAGGCCATGGAAGTGCAGGAGTACCAAGAGGAAAAGTAAAGGGCTGGAGTTACTGTAAGTCATCCTGGAGACAGGCATTGTGGCCATTGTCCATATACAGGTGGTATACAGACCTTTAGCACAGAGAGAGGAGTTGGATTAAGCACTTAAGGAAGCCATCGTCAGGATGGCAAGTAAGATGAAGGTATTGCTAGCTGGTGATTTCAACCTGCTAGATGTAGTGTGGAGCCCTTCAACTGCAGATTCAGCAAGGAGCAGGGTCATCCTTGACTCCTTACAAGGGACTCTCCTCAGGCAGCTAGTCACTGAACCCAGAATGGGGCAGTGCTGGACTTCGTACTTACAAACTGGGATGGCATTGTAGGCATCACGGGGGGGGGGAACAGTTCCCTAGGTACCAGTGATCGCAATAGTGTGGTTTAACATTAAGATGGGAACAGCAACAAACCACATGAGGACAAGGTTCCTGCACTTTAGGAGGGTGGATTTTACAGAAATGTGATACTGGCTCTAAAACTGCCTCATGGGGGAATTGCAAAGGAGGACTAGAGGTAGAGTGGGGGAAAAAGTGAGGCCATAGTTAAGGCAACCAGCCTCTGCATGAAGGAAGTGAGTAAAAGGGAAAAGAGACCATTATGGTTCTCTAGTGAAGTGGCCAAGGTGGTGAAGGAAAAAAGGGTGGCATTCAGGAGTTATAAGGAAACACAGAGGTAGCAAGACAGGGAGGTGTACTAAACACAACAGAGAGAAGCAGGAAAGGCAGTGAGGGAGCAGAGGCACAGACAGAGGAAAGGACAGCTGAGGGGGTAGCTGTGAGGATAAAAAGGGTGGCAGAGGGGGATTGATCAGAAGAAGACCAAGAAAAAGCAGGCATCCTGAGCAGGTACTTCTGCTCAATCTTCACACTAGGGACGGGGGTAGACCACCAGGGAGCAGCAGGAACAAAGGGAGGGGCACAAGTCGATTTTCAGAGGAAAGAGTCCTGAAGGGACTTGCAGCTCTGAAAGTGGACAAGGATATGAGATTGGACAGGATACACCCAAGGGCACTAAAGGAACTCAGGTAGGTACTCTCTACCCCATTGATGGCCCTATTCAACAACTCTCTGGAAACAGGTGTGGTTCCAGAGGACCAGAAGAGAGCAGACATGGCCTATCCTCTACATAACAGCAGCAGCAGGGAGGAGGCTAGCAACTATAGGCCAATCAGTCTCACCTCAGTGGTTGGGGAAAATAATGGAAACCCTGTTAAAGAAAAGGTCTAGAGTATCTTGAATCCAACAGGCTGCAAGACCACAGGCAGCATAGAAACACGGGGGGTGGGGACAGTCATGCCAGATGAATCTGATTGATTTCTTCAACTGGGTCACCAGGAAAAATAGATTGGGGATGGCAGTGGATTTTTCTCTATCTGGACTTTAGGCAGGCCTTTGACACTGTACCGCACAGGAGATTGATAAAGAAATTGTGCAGCCTAGGGTTGGGACCCAAAGCAATGAATTGGGTTAGAAACTGGTTAACAGATAGAAGACAGAGAGTTGTGGTTAATGGCACTCACTCTAATGATGATGGCACTCACTCTAATCATGAGAGAGTGACCCATGGGGTGCCACAGGGCTCAGTACTGGGACTGGTCCTCTTCGATGCTTTCGTAAGTGACATTACAGAAGAACTGGAAGGAAAGGTATGCTTTTTGCAGATGGCATCAAAATCTGTAGTAGGTTGGACACGAGAAGCGGGTGGAGAAAATGCATAGGGATCTTGGAAAACTTGTGGAGTGGTTCAGAGCACTGCAGTTTGAGGTTCAATGCCAAAAAGTGCAAAATCATGCACCCGTGGCATTGAACCTCAGGAGCTGAGTATAACATGGGGGGAAGGTATTGACAGTCACTAATCAGATTTTGCCTAAAAAGTTACCTCTGTGCCTGATGCATATGTGTTTCATTTAAGAGACAGTATAGCGCAGTGGTCTAAGGCTCTGAACTACAAATCTGGTGACATCCAGCAGATCAGACCTGGGTTTAAATCCCACAACTTGCACTTGCATACTGTGTGACCCTAAGCAAGTCACTTAACCTCCTTGTGTTCTCAGGTTGCTCCTGTAAAAAAGCTTTCAGTTTAGTGTGCTATACCTGGTAAAAAACAACTAAAATGAAAAAAGAACTGTGGGGATTGTAAGCACAAAATAATGTTAAATATGCAAGTTACAGACTTGTCCTAATTCAGAAAATCCATTTTACAATAAACTACTTATTGCTAGCTTTTTTGAGTAGATATCAACAATTTTTAAGATGTGTCCCAGATCTCAGTCTTTTGTCTCTGATTTTTTTAAGCCTTGTCCCTGATTTACAGGGTATTGGGCTGAGAGGTATGGTGGCATCAAAGGGCAGCAAGGTATTAAATCAGGTTAACCAGGAATCAGGGCAATCGCACAGCTGAATGGTACTGATACTGCTGTTATCACTTTCTTTCCCTGTCCCTGTCTGACATCAATCACAGGAAACACTGAGATATTAGTAACACTGGGTGGCAGGTGGCGGGTGGGAGGGGTCACAGGATCGACCATGTAAATACTATATTTATTTCAGCAACATGAGTGATTTCCTTCGAGGCTAAATAAGTATATAAAGGAATTCATGGTAATGCATCCAGTGTTGGGGGTTGAGGGGGCAACTCCATGGTAGGGGTGTGCAAATACCTTATTTTGAATATTTGCCGAGCATTCCTGTTAAGGAGTCCCAATTATTCATTATTCATGTTTCATTATTCAGCCACTGGAACTGGCTGTCAAGACGACTAGATCTCCTAAGACCTCCTGTCCAATCAGAGGCCACCTTGGAAGCTCACCGAAGGCAGGTCACGTGACCCAACACTCACAGAAGCTTCAAACAGGAGAGACTGGTGACTTGAACTCCTGCAGAGAAAGAATCCACGTCCATCCACTTGTTAAAACCAGACAAAAATCAGAAATCTTCACATTTTTGTGTTCCCTCTCTAAATCCCAAGCTAGTGAGGATAATTTTTGTCACACTTTTGTGCGTTATGCTTCAGTGTTTCTCAGGAGAACTACTAGGAGTGTCCCCCCCCCCAAAGTACTAGGCCTGTTTTTGCTCTGCAAGTGAAAAGTAATCAGTCCCAGCCTGGACTATAGGGGTTGTTTAAGGGAGTACTACTGCTGGCATCATTTTGCTGTCCCTTTCTTACATGCAATAATTTATTGTGAAAGAGTGTAATGCCATCTCCATTTTTTTTTTTTGCTTGTTTGTTTACCAGGAAAGACACACTAAGCTGAAAGCTTGTTTACAGGTGCAACCTGGGAGCACAAGGAAGTTCAGTGACTTGCTCAGGGTCACACAGTATGCAAGTGAGAGCTGTGGGATTCAAACCCAGGTCTCCAGCTCAGAGCCTTAAACCACTGCACTATACTGCCTCCTATTTCATTCACTCGTTAAAATTAGCCAAAAATCAGAAATCTTGACAATTTTGTCCCTTTTCTAAATCCCACGCTACAGGAGAGGGGACATTTTTTCACATTTCTGTGTGATAATTTCACTTGGGGACCAGCCAGGGGAGAGAGGATTGAGTATCCCTTGAACAGCTCTGCTCTAGGGAAGTGGGGACACAGACAGTGTCCCCCTGTGGGACTGCCATGAGGGTGCTCCAGTATAAGATGGATGCCATGCTGTGGCAGCTGAGCAAAGTGGATGTGCGAAAACAGAAAATGAGATGAAAGGATTTTAAAAGAACAATAAAAGCAACCAGCCTTTTTATTTGTAAGATAAATAACAGAAAGCAAGAAAAGGAGGGCAAATGATACAGGCAGCAAAAACAGTTCCCCAAACAAGTCATATCTGTGAAACGCTGGGGAAGCAAGAAGGTGTGGAGAATGTTGTTTTTGTAGGCACATGCAAAATCAGAGTTGTGAGTGCTGGTGCACTGTGCAGTGTATTCAGTTTCACAGCCTCACTGTTATGAAGTCATACCATGAGAAGCAAGTTATTAGCACGCACTGTGTTTTGATGTACCCTGGGGCTATCACAGCTGTATTTTTGTTCAGCATCCTTGCTGTTCCTAAGATACATGATAACAACAAGAAGAGAAGTAATATCTGGGCCAGAAATAATGTTTTTGTATTATAATGCAGGTGCATTCATTAAACACTGCAGGAAGGAAGCATGGGGGAACAATATGGAGGTTAACTTTATGAAGAAAAACAGCAAAAAGCAAACTTGAGAAACAATATTTCTATTTTAATGGAGGTAACTCATATTTGTACCCAATCAATGGCAAGTTTAAGAGCTGGTGACATGTTCAGGAGAACTTTAACAAAACCTAATATTTAGACAGTTCAGTTTATATTTCCCATTAGTGCTGTATTCCTCCTCCCCGTTATTTATTACTGAGATCATTTGCATGAAAACAGGATCTTTGTTCATGAACAGTTTGTCTATTCCTGCTGCTTTCTCCCTACCATAAGTCATAATGCACTGCTTGTGATATCACAGTTACTCCCATGGCAACAGACTGTGATGTCACAACAGAGGATTATGACTTGAAGTAGGGAGTAAGCTATAGAGGCAGAGGGACTCTAAAGGAACTCTAAGGGATAAAAATCTTATATTCATGAAACATTTCTTAGTAATAAATAATGGGGAGGACAAATATACAAAACATAAAATGGAATGCAGGCAGAATTGTACCTAATTATATTTTAAGTTTTCTTTGAGGCATCAGTAGCTCTTTAAGATTGATGAAAACAAGGTGTTGGATGTGTTCAGGGTCTAGTGTTGAACGATGAGGTTCAACAACATCACCTGATGTGCTAAACATCGTTTTGAATGGCACACTGATAGGGGAAAACACTGATTGAATATAAACAACTCACTGCTGTAGCACTAACCACACAAGAACATAGCTTTCCTTTCAGAACATCAAAAAAACCGCTTACCACAACGCAGTTTTCTTTTCTTTTATTAAAGTGCAAAAACATGCTATAAAACGCCAGAAAGTGCAGTGTTACTTCAAAGCAGCAGCCAAAAACGTACAGGCATTAGAAAACAACACCGACGGCATTACACTACTAGGGGAGTAATTGATGTATTTCATAGTCAGTTGCACCAAGTGAGGGGATGAATACATCTTCTGCGCCCAGTAGTCTGGATCAACCTGAAATGGCTCAAGAGACTCTGCAAAATAGTCGTTCAAGATATCTTCCACAGAAAAGGGTTGTGACTGCGTCCTCTTCTCTCGCTTTTGATGTAAGAATGTGCTGAGCAAAGCCCCCTCACTACCATCAGTGCTGCTGTCAGTGCCAGGTATTTCTTCCCCATCTGTACCACAATAATCAGACCTTCCAGATGGTATTCCCTCTCTATCATGACCTTCTGCGCCAGCCGCCGGTGTCACCAGTCCCTGCATGCGACCAGTCAGCTCATCACATAGCTGTTGTCGAAAATGGATCACCTTCTAGCTATCTATAGCCATGTGAAGGATCTCACATTTGAACTGGGGATCCAACATGGCTGCAAAAATGTGGCTGCAGCTATCCAGTACTTTCGCAAACCTTGCATTCAGCTCAGCTTGTAGCTGCTCAGCGAGCACAGTTGCCCCATCTGAAATCTCATTGTTTTGCTCTATATACCTCTCCATGGATGCTTTCAGTATATGTACTGCTGGGATCACCTGACTCAGACTGGCAGTAGACGCACTTAGATCACAGGTACTCCTCTCAAAGGGCCCAAATACTCTCACCATGGTACCAAACAGTGACCACATATGGTCGCCTAGGACTCCCCCAACGTTGCACTCCATTACCATGTCATGAAGTGTGCGCTTCTGTTCAAGCAGTCTAGACAGCATCAGGTATGATGAATTCCATCTGGTACTGACATCCTGTATCAAGCAATGATGAGGCAGGTGAAGGCCTTGTTGCACTTCTCTTAGTTGGTTAGTCACCTTTACAGAGTGATGAAAACAAGCACAGATGGAGCGTGCTGTGGAGACAGCCTTGCTAGCTTCAGCACTGTGATGTAGCATATTCGGTGGGATTAAAATGAAAGTGGAGTTATAAGAGTCATTTTATTTCCTCACGGTAGTGCCAATTTTTTGGGCTGGCTCACATCAATGCAAAGAATTCATTTTCTGGTCAAGAAAAATGTAATAAAATAAAGTGTTTCCAATATGTTGTATTTTTCTAATGATTTTATTGGAGGAATAATGAACTTTGTATCATATATTTTAACAAGAGTTTCACAAAGCACTTTTTGAGTTTATGTAAATTAGGTCATGTGCTTGGGAGAACACAGTAAAGACATCACAGACTAAGAACCACTGGGGCAGTTTTAATCTGGTGATCTGTAACGGACATCATAAATTCAGTTCCTCATTATTAGTTCCAGTGCTCCATCTCTTATTGTTTTCTACTTCTGGTTTGTAAGCTAGCATGAGCACCTCTGAGTTTTGTGCGCAGCTTTATTTTGCTTTGTACTTGGGTCGGAGGGCTTGCTGTGGTATGGTAGCAGCCATATTTGTTTACATTAGGTTTAGGCAGTTGACAGTCTCTGTCTAGCTCCTTCTTCAGTCCTTAATGTCCCGATGGGTATTTTTTTTTTGTTAAGTCCCAACCCTGCTTGCAGCCCTGGGGTCGGGATTGGTGCTGATGGGGGGGACACACACCCCCAGACTTGTAACTGGAGCTCCAACTTCATTTTCATGCCATTGCAGATGTGCTGTTAAGGTCTGTTAATAGCACTTGACCCTCGTGAATGTTCCATTATGTCCAACCCTACTGCCTGTTCTGGGGTCTAGGAGCTCCAATTTGTGCCTGATGGCATTTCCTTCTGAGGGTTGGTGAATTGGGAGCACTGTGGGGGGCATCCACATCTGCCATGAAGATTTGGCAAAGAGCCAGGCTCAACTCTGGAGCTGAAGACTCCAGCTGATGGCTGGGTGTGGTTGCTGGGATGCCTAAGAGCACTGCAGTTAGGCACCATTTTTTGAGGGTGGCTGCAGTTCAGTGGGCAAAATGCATTTTGTCAATACCTTAATTTTGTAACCTGTCCCCTGGACATAACAACCCCACAGAGTGAGATACTGGCCTGGATTTTATTTTGTGTCTGGGCACTGGGGCAACAACAATGGTCCCTCAAAGCTGCTACTGAAAGGTAATAACTGATTTTAACACATACAGATACCATTGTCCACTCAGAGGAAGAAGAGTCAAGTAAACCAAATTTTTTAAAACTCCACCCATAAGACTGTTGTTCCCCAAGGAGGACGCACACATTCACAGATACAGAATATTTATCTTTGGACTGCTACAAAGGGTCCTTGATGTTTCAGGAGCCCTCTACACATTTTTGTCACCCACTACATATACATTTTAGGGTCTACAGATACTTTCTGCTCAGGACAATATAGGGTTAGAGGTGGGTACAGTGCTTTAGGATACAAACCGATGTGAAGGCTCCAATACTTAAAATGAATGTACCTGTAACCAGTGCTAATGGGACTTCGGCCACCCCTTCAGGACCTTCTACAATTTATTTATTTACCCATGGTCACCTACTTGTAACTCCATCCACCAGGGATAAAGTAATTGTTATCCCCACCTTGGAAATAACATGCCAGGCTACAATTAGCAACAGTCCCAAACACTGTTGGACATGCCAGTCAAAATAAAGCTAAACAGATATTTTACCAACCCCTTTATGCCCTCAGCTGTCACACAGTCACCAGCTCTGCTACCCTCTGGGGCTGATGGTTCTCTTGCTTGGGAGGCCTGACTAAATGGATGTCTCTCCCTAGGCTTCCCCACTAACTACCCCCAGCTCCAGCTTGTTTACGGGGTGAATTTTCTTGAACCTCCCAGGACATAGCAGTGTCAGTGGCTCAGTAGGTAGCATACTTCCCCTCTGAGGCTGGGAGATCAGAGGGCTGTGGGTTCAGTTCCCACATCTGGCACTTGGGTTAATATCCCAATACTGGCACTGTAGTGCAGCATGAGAGGGTTGCTGCACTTCTGAGGTGCTGTCTTTAGGATGAGATGTTAAACTGAGGTCCCATCTGCCTGGATTGGTGGTAGTTCAGGTGGATGTTAAAGATCCCATGGCACTTATCCAAAAGAGTAGGGGAATTTTTTATTAGAAAATAGACCATACATCAGAAAAACATCAGTAACTGAACAAATGAAAACAAACTTGGTTAACAAAAAATAGAACTCAGAAGGACCCGTTATACATCTTGGAAGAAAAAAAAAAACAATAATAGAAAAGCCAGTTGTAGCAGTCCAAGAAAAAGGGGGAAACTAAAGGCATCCAACTTAGCAAATTACGTAATCCAAGTAATATGTTTCCAGTAACTAAGAAACACTTGATTATCTAAGGTACTGTGCTCAAAACTCTTTTATTTCACCAAAGCTAGTTCAATACGGCTAAGTATAATACTATTAGCAAGAAGGGTGTGTTGTAAGGAGAACTGGCATCTGGCTTGCCATAAGTGATATTTAACACATGCAAAAATCACAGTCAGTGTACTTGGATGATACCTCCCTAGAAAACCCGAATAATCCCCCAAAATTAAACTCTGGTAAGAAATGTGTCGCATAACACTCCAACCCCACCTGATGGCCATATCAGACCAAAAGGAAATAGTATAAGGACAGAACAGAAAAAAATGTTCTGACATTTCTACCTGTTCCACACAACCCGTCCTGAGACATAATCTATCAGCAATAGGTTTATGTTTTAAGTTACCCCGAACTCCTAACTTCCCATGACAGCAAAGCCATTGGACATCCCACATATGAGGAGGTACCCTGTGATCCATTAAAAGATGAAGGGCCTGTGAAAGTTTAGTAGGGACACAAAAGGGGAAATCTACTTGAATGTAGAAAACATTACCCATAATTTCCAAATAAAAGTCTTTTCGAGGAACCTCATGCAATTGTGTGCTCACCAATTTCCATTCCCTAAGTTTCCATACTGAGGAATCTGCATAGGATGGAGTTGCATTAGTCATATTCCATTTAGGAATACCTCCACCTTCCCAATGTAACAAAAATGAAGAAAATAAAAGCTGAGTCCAAGCCAACCATGGGTGGTCGTGAGGCAGGACTGTATCTTGAAATGAGGCTATCATAAAAAAGGAATGGAAAAACACTATAGGATTTATCATCCCTAAACCCCCTTGACTAATTTTCAAATAAGTGAAAGCACGTTTGATCGGGTTCAACCGGCTACCCCACACCATTTGAAAAAAAACAACTATATAACCTAGTTTCTAAAGAAATGGGTACCGGAAAAACAGAACACACATGTAAAAAATAGGTAATAAGAATTTCTTAATTATTAACACCCGTTTCTTTTTTGAAAATCCCCAAGATTTCCATTGATGTATTTTATGTTCCCCTATAATGAGACACTTCTCCCAGTTAAAAAAGGCTAGATCCCCTTTTCCAAAATGGAGTCCTAAAATGGTAAGGGAATCGGAGACTAAAATACCCCCAATATCAGTAAGTAATGAAGTGTCACCAATCGCCAAACATCTACATTTCCCATAATTCAGCTTGGCGCCATTAAGAGCAGAGAAACGGGTAACTATCCATAGTGCCTCTAGTCCCGAAGGGACATCTTCCACCAATAAGCATATATCATCTGCATATGCTGAGATTTTTTGGGCAGGTATGATAGCAGAAGGAGATAAACCCTGAATGGACCTATTATTTTCAATCTCCCATAAAAGGGGGTCCAATACAAATGAATACAGTAAAGGGCTGATAGGACAACCCTGCTGAACCCTTGATTTAACCGAATTTCTTTACCTAAAAAATTATTAATAAGTGGGTAAGAGCCGGCCTGGGAGTACAATGTGTTAAGAAATTGGATAAAGGGTCCAGGCATCCCATATCAACCTAACACTTGAAAAAGGAAAGCATGAGACACAGAATCAAAAGCTTTTGCTTGATCCAGAGCCAGAACAAAACCTGATAATTTTTTTTGGACACCAAATTCACAAACATCCCTAAGGAGTTTCAAATTTTGTTGAATCGAACGGTGGGGAACAGAACACGTCTGTGCCGGATGAAGCACCCCTTGAGCAACCACTTGAAGCCATTTACACAGTACAGTGGAGAGAATCTTATAATCGGTATTCAGGAGACTAATCGGTCTCCAATTACCAAAATCAGTACCATCTTCTGCTTTATGAATGAAGGTTAAAATGGCCAAATTAAACTTCGAATTACCAAAACCAAATTGAAGAATATCATTATAGACTGCAGCCAGGATGACACACATGTCTTTCTGAAAACATTTATAAAATTCATTCGTAAGTCCATCCATTCCAGGTGAAACCCCTGTACGAAGGGAGCCAATAACTGCCTGCACCTCCAGGGAGGAAATAGGCCCTTGCAATAGATCTGCATCTTCCTGGGAAATAGTAGGGACTGGAAAATGCAAAACATCAACCCAAGAAGCTGTAGGAATAAATCCAGTACCAAACTGTGAGGAAACCTGATGTTCAGCAACTTTCAGCATTCCCACCAGAGAAGTTTTCAGCTGTCCTGAGGAATCACGAAGCCCTGTCATAAGTTTCCTCTCAATTTTCTGTTTACATGCCACATATAGGTCCTTAAAAGGTTGTTGTTGAGTACCAAACTTAAGTTTGGCATGAATCAAAACAGCCCTCTGATACTGGTACTGAAGCATTTTTTTCTTCACAATCCTCATTTGAGACTGGATATCCAAATCCAGAGACCGAGGATGAGATTGTAATTTATAATACTGATTCCTAAAATCCAAGCATTTTAAATATTCCGAGGAACTTTTCCGTTTGCCATATGCAATAAAAAAATCTTTGACAGCTAGCTTAGTATCCATCCGCCAAGAAATCCAATCAGTGAAAAACACCGCCACCGATTTCCTGAGGGTCAAAAAATCCCTCCGCTGAGCCAAAAAAATGCCTCAGACAATAAGAGAGAATTCAATTTCCATCTACTGGAAAAGGCAGGAAAAAAAGTAGGGATTTGATGTAAACTAAGCTCACCATATAAAATCCTGTGGTCAGAAAAATCACAAGGTAGCACTAAACAAACAAAAGGGACTAAATACTGGGAAAGAAAAAGATAATCAATCCTTGTTTGAAAGGAAGCCCTTCTATAAGTAAAACCATTCGATGTATGTAATCCTCTGAAAGCATCTTTCAACTTCGCCACCGCTACCGTCTGTGAAAGAGCATGAGCATCACAATATGTTTTCTGCTGAATATTATTTTTAAGACGGACATCCAAACTACAATTCATATCCCCACCCCAGACCACATGCTTGGAGGTGAAAAAATATGGTTTAATTTGTTGAAATAAAGCAATCCGAGATGTCTTAGTTTGTGGAGCATAGGTATTTATCAATCGGAAACAAAAACCCCGGAATAAGTAGTCCAAAAGTAAAGCCCTTCCTGGCTGAACATCCACCAACCTTGTGATGCAAACAGAGGGGTGAGAAAAAAGAATACCCACCCCATCTGCAGCATCTTCCCCAAATGACCAAAAAGAAGGTCCCCCCCACCAGAGTTTTTTCACCTGAGTCACCGCAAGCATGGAAGGCAAATGTGTCTCCTGAAGAAAGATGACATCTACTTTCAAACCCGACACTGCTGTAAGCAAAGTAAACGTCTTTTGTAGTTCTTTATGCTACAGCAGTTAATAGATACCATCTTTAAACAGGCCATGAAAACAAAAAGGTTGAAATTCAGGGTTTATCTTGTTTCCGCTTTTTACCTTTTTTCTTCTTAACATCCAATAAATCTGTACCCCCCTCATCCTCTACCTCCATAGTAGAAGTCCCATCAGGCCTTATCAGCTCAGGGCCGACCTCACCCTCGAGGTCAGATAACGCAGAGAAGGAATTTTGGGTAGGACAGACCCCCACCACCCCAACATTACGACTGCTAGCCCAAGTCACCCTCCGAGGTGTTTAGAAATGAGTGTCTGAAGAATGTACCACTAAGGGGCCCCCTAAAGGGGGTTGCAAAACAGAGGGCTCAGAACTTTGAGAAAGAGAGGGGGTTCCAAAACCTATTGAGGAACTAGAGGTATTGATTGGTCTGCGGTGTCCTCCACTATACTTCTTTCTGTAACAAGGACCTCAGGAACCTGCACTTGACCCAGTCGGTCGGCCGGATTTGACTCCCTACACTGAGAAGGGGCTGGACGAGACTGGCATCTACCCTGTGCCTGGGATATCAACTCTTCTTTATTGAGACCCCCCCTGTCTTTTCTGGCCTGCCCATGGGCATTGATGATAGGTGTGGCCAGTCTCATCACACAGATTACATTTAAAGACATTTCTACAAACTTCACTATCATGATCAAAATCCCCACAGAGCACACATTTGAGTTTATCACACGCACTGCTTAAATGTCGTCGGCTACCACAACGATAGCAAGCTTTGGGCTGTCCCAGGTAGAAACAAACTCCCCGGTCCTTACCCAAGAAAAAGCTATTCGGAACATGCAGGACTTCATTATTGATAACATGTAATTTAACTTTAAAATGCCAGGCCCCTGTCCAAATCCCCTCAGTGTCAATAATTGGCTCAGGAGGACCCAGAACCATGCATTTGTGCTCCAAACAATACAAAATGTCTCCCACATTCACCCCCTCATTCCTAAACATAACATTAATTGTTTTAAAGAGAGGTTTAGTAATTGGTATAGCCCAGAAGGGTAACCATAGTGGCAGAGACTTACAGCCCTCATATTTCTGCCAGAATCTATCCAAGTCGGCAACCTGTTTAAAACTAATATCAAACGTATCCTCTCCCCGAATATTAATTAGAGCATAGATATCCACAGGCAAAAACTGCATCAAGTCCAACAATAATTTCCTTGCCACATAAAGTCTGTCCGGTATCTGGTAAACCGCCCCTACATCGCAGACAGACCGCATTCCGTCTTGGGGCTTGTTCCAATTTGTTATGTTTAAAGAGATCCTAGAAACGAGGACCCATTCTTGTCTCCTGGCCTCCAGGTGACTGCATAGGTGAGCACAGCAGCGGACTAGCTGCCCCAGCAACCGAACGAATGTCAGGCTGAGAAATCCCCTCCGAAGTAGAAGGTTGCAAATTACTGGACTGACCTGCACAATGGGAAGACTCACCAGTCTGTGTAGTTGGTCGGGCAGGACCCAATTCTGATGGGGAAAAAGTCAGCCAGGTAGGATCCAGCAACCACCTACCAACTGGCTGTTGAATCCACCCAGCCTGCAATAAGGCTGATTCCTCAGACCAGACTGTTGCAGAGCCCTTAGCCACACTCGCACTCTCAGTGCTTTCTTCTCATACAACCGGCACAAACACTTCCGCATTCACTTGAGCTGCCATCGCGATATCAGAAGGACCCACATCAGCAGCATCCCATAGTGCTTCCAGTGGCAGACTCTGATCCTGATCAGCAGAAACATCCATAGCAGGGGTAGGCAGAGCAGGAATGGTATCCCTAAGCAACACTTCAGGTAACGATTCCATCGATTCAGTACAACTCCCGTCTGCACGCTCAACAGCCTGCAAATCTCCGTGGAAAGGCATAGTAGATAGCACCATAGCAGGCCGCACCTGCTCCAAAGCCTCTTGTAGTTCCATCGGCAGAGCCTCTGCCTGCACGTCCTCCTCCAGGTCGATCCTCACGCCGTCTGCCATTGAAGCAAGGCCAGATGCCCTCTACTGTCCCCAGCAGAGTAGGGGAAGTTTCCCGGTGTCCTGGCCAATTTCCCTCATTCACAAAAAATACCACCAACAGCTTAATCTGGTTCAAGGTCAGTTGGCATTCATCTGTATCCCCCTCACCCGGGTCGTGCCTGAAAATAGGCAGGATTTGTCTAGTGCACTTACCCGGTCAACAAAAACTAAATAAATAAAAAAACTAAATAAATAGACACATACAGCAGTGCCAGACAGGATGCAGCGCAGTAATGCTGCAGTATGTCACAAAATGCTGCAGTATGCTGCAGGAAGAAGTGTAATTCAATGGCAATTAAGCCCATTTTTACTGCAGTATTTTGAGACATGTCATTTACTACAAGTTATTGTGTTACACCATGGCTGGCTCCACTGTCCCTGACAGGGCACACTCACCACACATGTGTGACCTCCACAGTCAGAGTGACTCAAACTCTGAAGCTGCAGGACTTCTTCCTGACTCCCCCATGACTCTGCCTTATAGCCGTAGGCAGCTCTCCTCCTCCTCCATGAAACCTGGAAGGGGACCTCATGGACTCTGGGTGACTCCCTTCAGGAGAACCCATCACTTCTATACTATAGTTCTCCCTTCCAGGTGAGACCGTGGGCCCTCTGGGTTCTCACAACTCTTTTCCTCTTGATCTCTTCAACATCCTCACTGGCCTCTGCACATCATTAGGCTGGGTCTATTTCTTTTTTATTGCCCTTTTCTCCAGATCTCATCTCTGCAGCTCTTCTTCACCTTTTTTCAGTGGACTTGATGCCTCAGGAACAGGAGCACTCCCTCCTTTGGGGAACTGGACTCCAACTATTCCCTATTCTCTTTATGTACCACTCTGCATACTCCTCTGTCTGAACTCAGACTAGACACCCTCTGTCTGAACTCAGACTAGACACAGACTGGACGCCCTCTGTCTGAACTCAGACTAGACACAGACTGGACGCCCTCTGTCTGAACTCAGACTAGACACAGACTGGACGCCCTCTGTCTGAACTCAGACTAGACACAGACTGGACGCCCTCTGTCTGAACTCAGACTAGACACAGACTGGACGCCCTCTGTCTGAACTCAGACTAGACACAGACTGGACGCCCTCTGTCTGAACTCAGACTAGACACAGACTGGACGCCCTCTGTCTGAACTCAGACTAGGCACAGACTGGGCCTCTGTCTGAACTCAGACTAGACACAGACTGGATGCCCTCTGTCTGAACTCAGACTAGACACAGACTGACGCCCTCTGTCTGAACTCAGACTAGACACAGACTGGGCGCCCTCTGTCTGAACTCAGACTAGACACAGACTGGGCGCCCTCTGTCCTGAACTCCAGACTAGCACAGACTGGACGCCCTCTGTCTGAACTCAGACTAGACACAGACTGGACGCCCTCTGTCTGAACTCAGATTAGACACAGACTGGACACCCTCTGTCTGAACTCAGATTAGACACAGACTGGACACCCTCTGTCTGAACTCAGACTAGACACAGACTGGACGCCCTCTGTCTGAACTCAGACTAGACACAGACTGGACGCCCTCTGTCTGAACTCAGACTAGACAAAGACTGGACGCCCTCTGTCTGAACTCAGACTAGACACAGACTGGATGCCCTCTGTCTGAACTCAGACTAGACACAGACTGGATGCCCTCTGTCTGAACTCAGACTAGACACAGACTGGATGACCTCTGTCTGAACTCAGACTAGACACAGACTGGATGACCTCTGTCTGAACTCAGACTAGACAAAGACTGGACGCCCTCTGTCTGAACTCAGACTAGACAAAGACTGGACGCCCTCTGTCTGAACTCAGACTAGACACAGACTGGACGCCCTCTGCCTGAACTCAGACTAGACACAGACTGGACGTCCTCTGTCTGAACTCAGACTAGACAAAGACTGGACGCCCTCTGTCTGAACTCAGACTAGACACAGACTGGATGCCCTCTGTCTGAACTCAGACTAGACACAGACTGGATGCCCTCTGTCTGAACTCAGACTAGACACAGACTGGATGACCTCTGTCTGAACTCAGACTAGACACAGACTGGATGACCTCTGTCTGAACTCAGACTAGACAAAGACTGGACGCCCTCTGTCTGAACAGAGACTAGACAAAGACTGGACGCCCTCTGTCTGAACTCAGACTAGACACAGACTGGATGCCCTCTGTCTGAACTCAGACTAGACAAAGACTGGATGCCCTCTGTCTGAACATATATTTATTATGGGTGGGAGTGGCAAGCAGCAACCAGCAATTTGCATAGCCACTGAGAACATGTGCAGACATGCACAGTGACTCAGCAGCCAATCAACGCAGGGGAACTTGTAATCTTACACGCTCTGGGCTTCTGGTACACTTACCTTTTTGTGACCATGTTCGAACAGCAGGGGTGCAAGCCTGGTTACAAGTCATTCTGTGGACAAAAGGCCTTTTGTCAGTTCCTTAATTAATTCTGTGGAGAAAATATTGACACCCCAATACAAGGTATGATATCAGGAGTGCTATCCTGTATGCACTTACTGGATTTGACTAACTTTTAAAATTACTTGATTCACCAGACCATGCTTTAACTTTGATTCTATCACCAAGGGCACTTTGAGCTCTGGGCGATGCCTGTGTGATGAGCCTGTGTGCTGCAGAAATGAAGTTGCTCTCCTGTTTTGTTTTCTGTTTATTATCATCTGATACTTTTGCAGTTGAAGCCTGCAAAAGCTAGAAAGAGTGAGGGTTGATAAAAAGAAGCATGAAATGTTCATAATGTGATTAAAGACATACAGTGAATAATGACAGTTAAGTTACAAACTAGCTGGCCCAGTGGTGCAGACGGCTGAGGCACTGGACGCCACACCTTGTGCCATGCCGGCGACCCAGATTTGGAAACGAGCTCAGGCCATCAGGGATTGGCGGGGGAGGGAGAGGACAGCAAGTAGCTGCCAGCGGGCATCTCTCTACCTTGGGAGGGATATGATGGGTCTCTTGGTGCTTGGCTACCCCCCAGTGGAGGCTGGGTGGCAGTGCCACCTCTTAGAGCCCAAGCGCAAAGCCAGGGGAGGGCAGAAGTGGATGTTGTCTGGAGCTGGTGAGCACATATGCATCTCCACGTGCATAAGTCACCACTTCCGAGTCCCCAGGCAGCTAGGAGGGAGAAAAGAGTGGAAAATCAGGGGACACCACTCGATGAAGCCTCCGGGCCACCTCAAGAATTCTTCCAGGAAGTGCATAGCGCAGGTACATTCCTGAATGACCCCAGGTCTGGTAGGGTGGCAGAGAACTGCAGTGGCCTGACAAGAGGATTATCAGAGTTAAAAAAAAAAGTTGCAAACTATTCTATTTAAATGATGTGTTGCATTACCAAACTTTGGAAAAAATATATATATAGAATAGCTTCAACACAAAATCTATGTCAACTGGATAGAGTCCTAGTGACCTGATTCCAAGCTTTTATTTAAGAAAATGCATGGGGCTTGATATTCAAAGTCCCATGAATGCAGCAAGCCCCTGGTGCACCGATCGTTTGCTGCATGGGACTTACAACATTCACCCAGCAGGTGATCAGGATTTTCGATCCTGAGATTCAAAAGCCACCAGATAGACCACCTTTCCCTGGTCTAACTTGCACCATTTGGAGGACCCTTCTTATGGGGCTTGCACCAAATGTTTGGCACAAGCTGCCGTAAAGTGGGAAAAGTGTTGTAACTGCAGCTAATGTACTAAAGTCGGGAGCAGTTGTGTCAAAGGAGTTTGGTGCAGCTGCGCCAAAGAACGGAGTGGAAAATCGAGCCCAATATGTTTCTAGCGCCAATGGTTCCAAAGTAAAAGTTAACTTCTTTAACGTTGGATAACTTTGGAAGCTTTAGGACTAGATATTTAATTATATTTTTGATACAGATGAAGCCTGTTACAATGGGTGCATCTGTGCACAAAACTTTTGTCCATTATATCCGGTGTCTAGTATACCCAGTGGAGGTAGAGCCTGCGTGTTAGGTGTGTCTCTGTGTGTGAGCCGGGGCTCAGTGAATGAGAACCTATTATAAAACTTCACAGATTACTTAGAATCCAGCCTAGCATATATGTTTCTCTATTCTGTGTGTTTATTTAACTGTCAGGGAGTATGATTTATTTTGTCAAGGAAGTGTGTTGCAGAAGGTAAGAAGAAGAAGACAGCAATTCTAGTGACTGGATACTGGGGCTCTAGTACAGTAAGGCCAAACTAAGGAATAGTATTGTGAGGGTTTTACTAATACAAAAAAGCTAAGAAAAATGTATGTCGCTTGTGAAGAGTTATTTTGTAAGAAATGTAATCTCTGTAGCTCCTCCATCTTAATTCTACATTTGTCAAATCTCATCACCAGCTTTTTGCCCCCCCCCAAAAAAAACACTAGAAATGACCATAAAAGCTTCTTAATGTCCGTTATAAGCAACATTTCTGTCTATTATAACCAGATAAAAATGCATTGGATTTGATATATTTGGTCGTATCTGGAATCAAGCATGTTGCTCAGTATGCTTTCCTGGTAAAACTCGTAAATAAATAAATAAACTCTGCAGTTTTCAGGGAGGAGAGAACTGGGGCTTCGTGCAGTAGTGTAGGGAGGAGGACGCTCTTACCTACTGACATATGGGCTTCGTTATTAAGGTAGGATTTAAGCCTGTAGAGGAGCCCCAGTTTTGGGGAAGGAAGGTTAGTGGCATGCTCAGCATGTGTCTTGAAAGTGAGCTCGTGATCAAGCCAGACGCCAAGGTACTTTATAGTATCGACCACTTCCAGATGGGCACCAGTAGGAGTGGGGATCTGTAGAAGCTTGCTTCAGTCAGGGCCTGAATTTCAAGGAAATGGTCAGTCAATCTTAGTGGTTGTGGTTGTTCTGTTTAAAAATCAACATACTCCTTTCCAGTTGTTTATGAATTATTAAATCACTTATTTGTGCTGGGACTTGTTTCTGTAGCAAATGATTCTGCAAGATTGCCAGAGGGGGTTGTTTGTTACTAAACGTGAGGCAGCACTTGCTGTTTTCATGTAAGTATGTGTCTGCATCTGTCAGTTCCTGGGGTGTTTTTTTGTTACAGTTTCATCTGTGTGCTTGGTTTATTTATTGATTCATTCATTCATTCATTGATTAATTGATTGACCAGGTAAACTCACTGAAGAATACAGTCCCTTTTTATTGTAGCAACACAGGCACATTAAGTATAGGTTACATACTGTGAATGCATTCAGTATGCACAGTATATCAAACAACAATCATAGACTACAGTTCAGTTATCAGATTTCCCAGGATAGCCCAAATAAGATGCAATATCTCATTTTCTTAAGGGGTCCTACTTCTACCCATTTCTGTAGCTGGGGGAATAGAACACCAAGAGTTTAGATAACTTGCCCATGGTCACACAGCAACTGTTTGGCTTCAGTAGGATTTGAACCTATAATCTCCATGTTCTTAAGCTGGTGCGCTGACCACTACACCACACTGACACTAAGGATTAAAAGTAGCTACCCTTCTGAGCTTTGTGATCAAGTGATTACACAACAAGGTCCCCTCCCCCCTTTACTGAAAGATCTAAGAAGCCCCCTTTTTAACCAAACTCCCTGGACCCAGAGTATCCCCCACACACACACACATACACATACATAGATCGGAAAATAGGATGGTATGCTATGCCTTTATTTTTGTCCAAATATTGACAGATTACCTTAAATGGTATAACATCATTACCTCAATAGATTTCAAGAGCATTTGCGAATTCTTTTAAATAACTCTCTTGAGTGGCAAAACTTCATTAATGCAATAGATTTCAAAAGCAATTAGCAATACTTTCAACTAGCAGTCACCCGCCTCCCATTCAGCTTCTTATTTTTTACTGGAGGGTGAGGGAGAAGTGCTTCGTTTTCATGATGACTGGAAAGTGTGCCTTGCTTTAGTACACTAATACATCATTTAATTGTTTTCTCCAAATTTCTCAGTTCAGTCAGTGTGTTTTTTAAATGCTTTACTTTTTGTTTTACCTTCCCATCTCACTTATTACAGCTGGGCTCCTGCCAGTTGCTTTGATCTCTTTCCATTTGCATTCCCTGGTTTAATTATCCCTTTTTTTTTTTCATTAGGAGGCTTGTCTGGGGTCCAGCAAGCTCTGCAGTTCCCTTTCTCTCTCTCTCTCTCTCTCTCACTCCAGCAGTTACATCTCTTAAACAGTCCTTTTTTGTATTTAATTCTTGGAACAACTCTCTCATCCTTCTGCTCCCCTCTGTGACTATCATCTCATTTGCTCATCACTAAAGATTTTTCAGCCTCATGGTGCTATTTTATCTATCTGCTTTCCTCTTTTTTTCTATATGGGTTTTTCTGCTCTTATGGGAAGGATGCCCCCTTTGGGATGTATCCTGATAACTTACCTGCCCCAGCACCAGACAGTATGACTGTCTCAGTGCAGCCTGGAAGTGATAAGCCTGAGAGTACCAGTGATCTATATCCCATGGCTAGTCCTTTTGGGACTTTCAAGATTTTCTTCTTCCCACTTTCTGAAGCCTGCCCATGTCATCTTCATGGTGTGAAGGACCATGTCCTATGGAGGGCGCATGACATTGGATCTTTCCCATAACCTACTTAAGAAGGCCCTGCAGCAATAGGGTGAGTGACACCCTTCACCCAATTTCTCTACCCCCCCCAGGGCTGGAAGTTAGGCCTCCTGCAAGAACCTGGGTTCTCTACATGGCATTGTAGCACTGCTTTAACTCCTGGCACCACATGGCTAGGCTTTTGTTTTTGATCATCTGTTTATGCACCTGTAACCCCTAGGGGGCACTATCCCAAGGGCTACTACCCCTGTCTGCTTTGCCACTAACAGGTTTAGGGGCCTGGATCCAATAGCGGGTGCCTCCACCCAGAGGTCGGGGTTGGAACAGTCGAGAATGACTTGGTCACAGCCCTCTGGGTCACTGAGACCCCACTTTCCTTCCACTAGTGGCCCATAAACGCTTCCCAAACCACCGTTATGACTTACACTTACCCCCAGATTGGAGTGGCAAACTTGGTGCTGAGGATCCCCTGTAAAATAAGATACAGTAATACAATAACCCATGCACAAGAGGGTAGCACAAACACTCAGTTCAGACAGTATACCTTGCAAACAGCAAATCTGATTTATTGGAAGGGAAATAACAAGGGTGGGGGAAATCAGGTAGATTAGCTTAACACTATACTATATCAGGGCACTGTGTACAGGCCAACCCTATAAGTCACTGTCTCTGGGTACCCAGCCAATAAGAGGCTAGCCTATTCAGTGCAGCTGGTTGGGGCCCTGACGAATAAACAAGAATTCTCTACCCAATTTGATCAAGCAGAGCCAGCAGGCTCAGTTCATGTAGCCAGTGTAGCAGCCAGACTAAACCTGCCCTCAAATGAGCATCTGACAGGGAGCTACGCTGATTTAGTACTCACGACTCCTGCAGAAGGATCCCTCTCACACCACTTGCAGGACATAAGCCTGTGATCCAACACTTCTCCACACATTTATATATAGAACAGAGGGGTACCATACCAGGCAGCTGCTTTAGATTCCCGATCTCTTTCACTGCACAAACCGGGTGACACAACGCAGCTTCACTTGTCCTGACAGACCGAGCGCGATTGAAGCAGATTCTCCAGTCCTCTACAGGGTGAGCCTGGTAGGTAGCTGTATATGTACAGCCTCCTCTGCCTGCGCACCACAGCGGATCTTGTTCGATTCCTTCTGGCAGTACTGCCGCCCAACTTCTTGGCCTTTCACACGCGCTTCCTGCGCAAAGACTTTTACAGCGCAGGAGCCAGAGCTACTTCTCTCTTCACGACCACAAAATGACTCTGCCCCTCCAGAATAGCTCAGGGCAGTTTCCTCTCAGTTCCACTGGCTCCAGTTGGCTGATTCTTTCTGCCAGTCACAGCACACACCCTCTATTGGTGCACAAAAAGGTGCCAGGGTCCAAACTATGCTTCCCAGAAGCACCTACCATGTATCCCCCTTTAGGCAGGCTCCCTGTGGGAGTCCAAGTTCTGGTTGGCTCAAGCGGTCTCCATTTTAGTATCCCCCTTCTCCAATTGGCCCATCTCAGCAGTTCAGGTCCAAAATGGAGAGGCCAAACACACAGAGTCCCAGCTGCAATAAAGGCAGGTTAAACAGACTGCATTTTCACTGTTACTCTAAATATTTTTGAACAAACAGTTACATCCTTCAATTAGGCTCCCTCTGCTCTCTTAGCGACTGCAGAAACGGAGTGATTAAACAGCAGCTCAGGTGGGATTCGAGTATTAAACCCACAGTCCCCCTTATGCAAGCTATCTAAGCCTGCAAGCAGGCAGCTCTTAAAGAGACAGTACCAGAGGCTCTAAAAGCGCTCAAAGTGCCCACATTTAAGCGGCATTCGTCAAACACCAGTCAGGCGGGGATCACTTAGGCAAGCTCCAGGAAGGCTTTTAGGAGCCCCCATTTGTAGGGGGGGTTACACACCTCATCTTATTTATTTATTAAATTTTGGTGACCGGGTAGGCCCACTGAGCCCCAGAGGTCCCTTTTTCAGGGGCGACCCAGGATTACATGGTAAAATAGGTCATACAGTGAGAGTATAATAAATATGTCAGAGCAGCTGACACACATCGTAGCTGTAACATATTATGTAACAGAGTTAAGATTTATAAACATTTAAACACATTCGGCAATTAGAGAACCCTGGTGAGCATAAAAAGGTGCATTAAGTAGGTGAGACCAGCTTATTGTAGGTTGAGGCATATACTTGGATAGGAGAGAAATGGGGAGGTTTCAGGTACCATGGCAGCGGCAAGTGGTGGCAGACAGCAAGTGGGCCTTGAGCCTGGTACAGAAGGTTTTGATTGAGGGGGCATCCTGCACCAGAGGTGGAGGTTTGTTCCACAGGGACGGGGCAGTGTGGGAAAAGGACTTGCCCCCCGCCTTGGTCCTAACTCTGGGAACCTCAAGAAGAGTTTTGCCTGAGGTCCGGAAGTTACGGGGGTTTAGCTTGGTGGCATTGAGTCCAGAGAGACTAGGTGGGGCGGTGGAGCCAATTGGCTTGTATGCTAGGAAAAGTAGAGGATACTGGAGGTGAGCTTCAAAAGAAGGCTAGTTGATAAGTGCTAGAGTGTCGCAGTGGTGACTCCTGGACTGGGACTGTGTGGCAGAGCAAACCACCTTGTTATGTAAGACCTGTAGTCTATTGAACTCAAGCTTTGCCATGCCCTGAATGACAGGGGCTGCGCAGGTCGGTGTGGGGAGGACGATGCTAGAGGCAATAGCAGTCCTAGCTTCAGGGATCAACTGGTCCTTGAGGCGGTAGAGGGTGTCAAGTTTCCCATGTATGGTTTTGGTAACTTGGTCGACATGGTCCTTTAGCGTGAACCCTTGGTCCAGGGTGAGGCCTAAGTATTCTAGGGAGGCTACCACCTCTATGCGGTACCTGGCCCTAGAGGTGAGTTGGAGGAGTCGTGCTCTGTCTTTGCCAAGGGATCTTGGTCTGAACAGCATGGCCTTGGTTTTAGCGGTATTCAGAACCATTCTGTTCTCTGTTAACCAGTTCTCCAGTGACAGGAGGTCTTCTTGGAGGAGGGGGCAGAGGGCCGCCAGGTTGTCCAAGGATTGGTAGATGATGGCATCAACAGCGTACTGAACAACAGTGCTGCTCCTGCAGTGGCCATTCAAGTCATTTGTAAACAGGGAGAAGAGGAGGGGACCAAGGATGGACCCTTGCGGTACTCCCTCAGTAGCGGAAGTGGATCCGATATCTCATCCTTCCATTTAACCCTCTGAGTACGACCAGTTAGATAGCTTTCAAACCACTTGAGAGCATGGGGGTTGAGGCCTATGTTGCATAGCTTGTGTAACAGAAGGTTGTGGCTGACCAGGCCGAAAGCCTTGGAGAGGCCGATGAAGACCGTCCCAGTATGGATCCCTTTGTCTGTATCTCTAAGCACATCCACAGAGAACTTACTCAGGGCAGTGTCGATTACGTGTTTTGCTCTGAAGCCATGCTGGGACAGGGCAATAAGCTGGTGTGCCTCTAAATAGTCACGAAGCTGCCCGTAGACCAACTTTTCCTGGATGTTTGCCAGGATACAGAGCAGGGAAATTGGCCTGTAGTTGCCGATGGGTTCCTGATGGCCACCCTTGTGAATAGGGACCACATTGGCCTGTTTCCACTGGTTTGGGATGGTACCCGCCAGTAAGGACCGGTTTATGAGCCAGGTCAGAGGTCTTGCAAGGGCTAGTGCTTCATCCTTCAGTATCCTGGGAAGGATCCCGTCAGGTCCTCCTGAGCCCCTAGTTTGCAAAGACTTTAGGAGGACGAGGACCTCTTTCACCATGACCAGTCTCAGATGAAAATTTGGATGGACAAGGTTGGGGGACACTTGTGTTCTGGACCCCATATTTGGAGCAGGGAGTCCAGCCTTGATGGAATCTAGGTTAATGAAGTGGTGGTTGAGGGCCGAGGCAATAAGGGGTCCATCATTCAGTAGCTGTCCGTTGACCTCTAATGGGCCATGTACGGACTTGCTTTTTCCCTTTAGCAGCTCATTGATATGAGACCAGAATAGCTTTGGATTGCCTAGATTGGTTTTCTGGAGGTGGGTGACATATGCCCTTTTTGCGAGTTTGATGGCATGCTTGCATTGGTTTCTAAGTGCTTTAAACATCACTAGGTCAGCAGGGAGAGAGGAGCACTTGAACTTTTTCCAAGCTTTGTCTCGGCTGATCATTATGGCCTTTAGGGGAGGAGTGATCCACTTGTGGCAACTGCCTTTTGCTCAAAATGTCTTCGTTGGAGCAAAAAGGTTTGCCACCTTCATCAGAGATTTCTGGAAGAAGGCAACAGCATCATCCAGAGTAGGGAGATGCCTTAACGGACTCCAGTCAATGTTACTAAGGAAAGTATTGCATTGATCAGCTGAGAAATTTGAGTAATCACACGTTGTGATGATTCTGGGTTGAGTCCTGGGCGCCCTGTTCTTCCATACACAGAAGATCGGTGAGTGGTCACTCAGGGCATCAGCCATGGTCCCTGCTATCTGAACATTAGAGGGGTTTGACACCAGAGCCCAGTCTACTATTGTGTGATTTCCCATTTTGTAATTCATTCTAGTAGGTTCAGCGATAACCTGAACAAGATTAGCTTCTTGTACCAGGGCTTTACGGGCCATGCTTGAGTCCTGGGCCCAGTTTAAGTTGAAGTCCCCTAGGATGAGGAGTTCAGTCGAAACATCTTTAGCTAGGGCTTTAGTGATTTCCTCCAGAGATTGGAGAGCATTCTTAGGGGGGTTGTATATGCACCCAATGGTGATGTGCTTAGCATTGCCAAGGGTGAGACGTATAGAGATAGATTTATTCTCAGAGCTGGTGCTTTACTGCTTGCAGATCTGTGAGGAACTTAGTGTGTCCTTCACATAGATGAGAACCCCACCCCCTCTTTTGGGTACCCAATCTCTTCTATAGTAGTCGTACCCTAACGTGGCTACCTCGTGTCCAAGGACATGGGGTTTAAACCAGGTCTCAGAGACAGCAAGGACATCTGGTTTGTAGAGGGCTAGCTATGCTTGTACTTCATGGATCTTTGGCCAAAGACTGCAAATATTCATATGGGTGATCCTCAGCCCCTTTGAGGGCAGCCAGGAAAGGTCCTGAGGTGACGATATCGAGAGATTTGCAGCTGGGGGGCCCAGGTTAGGTTGAATATCTCCTGCTAGGAGCAATAAGGCAGTTACCATTCATTCATAAAATTTTATTTTTATACAGGATACATTTGTTAGGGAATGACCCCCATTTACAACAAAGACCTGTGTTCCATACATAAAACTTTCAAGTTTCAAAAACAAACTAACATTCAACATTAATACAAACATTAAAAATTAGTTAAAACATTTACATTTTACACTGAAGTGCTTAAACAATAATTTTTTAAAAGTGGTGGGATTCTGCACTTTTCTCAATTCATATGGTAACTCGTTCCAATATTTAGATAAACTATTTTGTAATATTAGTTTTCCTGTTCTGTTATAGATTCTTTCACTTGTAATTGTTAACTTATTCCTCCTAAGTTTTTCTACTTTATATTCAAGTGGTTTGATTGTTATAAGGTGTTTCAATGGGTGGTCTTCTTTTATGAAATATCAATTTTTGACACCATAATATCCATAAATATTTATTTTTATTTCAGGTTGTAACCAATTTAGTTTTTCAAATAAAATACAATGATGAGTTCCTTGCTTACTTTTTGTTATAAACTTCCCCAATCTATAATAGGTACGCTCAATACTCTGCAATGCTGTCTGGATAGAAAACATATATAAAAAGGATCCATATTCTAAAATGGGAAGTATCATTTGGGCCACAAGTTTCTGTCTAGCTTCTATACTAAAGCACCCTGCTACTCATCTTAAAGCCCCCAAACGCTGATTTACTTTTTTAACCTGTTGGAAAATATGTTCTTTATAAGTCAATTTTGAATCTATCAAAACTCCCAAATACTTATATTAGGCAGAGTATGGTCGGGTTTAGGGAGGGGAGTAGATCTTTTCTGAGTATCCTTCTGGTATAACTAAGTGTTCTGTAACACAAGCCTTTCTTTGTGAATTCATAGGCAATATGAAGGCAGTTGGTCCTAAGGGGTAGGCAGTAGTAGTGATAGTTGGTATGGATGCCAGGTCCCCATGGTCCTTTAGAGTCAGGGTCTTGTTGACGAGAGAGCCAGTCCAAACAGAGAAGGGACAAAATATAAATACTGGCAAGGAGGAAACCTCTATTCGGATTGTAAAGGTAAGGTTTACCTGGTCTGGTGGACTGCTGGATTGGGGGGTATTGGACAGGGTGCTGACCTCGTGATAACATGACAGAAGGCAACCTCAAGAGGTGAGGAGCCAATGAGCCAGTCAGAGCAGGGAAAATGTTCAGCCCAAATGGACTAGTTGATATAGGCTGGAAAATAGTGGAGGGCTACCTAGTGCCCTTTTGGCCCGGGCAGTCCCTAACTACAAGTTCCATTGACAGAACAGAACACCAAGAGAAAGCAAACAAGTAAAAGCTATCCTTTCTGCCAGTGAAGCACTTAGATAGTCTGGGTTGTTCCTAACTAGAGGCAGCTGCCAGCATTAGGCTTTTTTCTGGTCCATCAGTACAAATGAGACTTTCTGCTAAGGTTTAACTTAACTCGAGGCAGCTGCCGGCATCAGGCTTCTATCTGACCCATCAGTACAAGAATGACACTTTCTGCTAGGTATAACACAAATTATAGGAGTAAGCATGAAGTCCTTATGGCAGGCAGCGTCTAAGTAGAGCAGACATTGCATTTGGCGTCTATCTAAACCAACAGTTCATTGATGGCACTTGCTGCAAAGCTGTAACACAGAATAGCAAAACTATGTATAAAGACCTTATAACAAACTAGCATCTAAGTAGAACAGTATAATGCAAATCAGCTCTGTGGCAAGCTGCATGGTAGGAGACAGTAAATTAGCTCAAAAAATCAATGCATATATACATCACATAGCAAGAATAAGTTTCTTTAAGGGACAGCTCAACTGACTTTAGTTCGCTGCACATAGATCGTGGGGGTAAACCGTTTCAAGCAGGGTAGCACCTTGATTGACAGTTAGGCAGATATCCAGCCCAGGGCCTCTTGCGATTGGTCCCTATGTGGTAGTGGGAGGGAGAAGCATGCATTTAAGGGGAGAAGGGAACCGGGCGGATGGGCAGGAAGATTTTTTAGTTCCGTACTCTTAACAAGTTCAGTCCCGCAGTCAGCTTTTTCATCGGAGGAGGTCCGCCCGGCATGGAACAGCTAGCCGGCGCCTCACCCCGAAGTACGATCCACTTTACATGTGGAAGGAGGGGGGGAGACTCACTTCAGGAGGTCACCCTCGCTACCCAGGGTGATCTGAAAAGTGTCCAAATGGGAGCACTCCTCAGGTGCTCGGTGCAGCCTTTTGACCAAAGCTAACCTGCGTCACTGCTTGTCTGGACCAATAAGGCGCTTCTGCCTTATTTGAAATTTGATGCCCAAAGAAACAGCAAATGGCACCGGCGCAAGAACTGTATGTACAGCCCAAGAGTTTAAGTGGCCGTAGGGGAAATTCCAGGTAACACTGAGCTCCAGCCCTAGTGCAGTATGCAGTAAACAGCTGCGCGCCTCTTTTCGATCAAGTTTAGTCCCGTACTCTTAACAAGGTCAGTCCTGCAGTCAGCTCTTTCATCGAGGAGGTCCGCCCAGCATGGAGCAGCTAGCCAGCGCCTCACCCCGAGGTACGATCCGCTTTACATGTGGAAGGAGGGGGGGAGACTCACTTCAGGAGGTCACCCTCGCTACCCAGGGTGATCTGAAAAGTGTCCAAACGGGAGCACTCCTCAGGTGCTCGGTGCAGCCTTTTGACCAAGGCTAACCTGCATCACTGCTTGTCTGGACCAATAAGTCACTTCTGCCTTATTTGAAATTTGGTGCCTAAAGAAACAGCAAAAGGCATTGGCACAAGGACTGTATGTACAGCTCAAGAGTTTAAGTGGCCATAGGGGAAATTCCAGGTAACACTGAACTCCAGCCCTAGTGCAGTATGCAGTAAACAGCTGCGCACCTCTTTTCGATCAAGTTTAGTCCCATACTCTTAACAAGTTCAGTCCCGCAGTCAGCTTTTTCATCGGGGGAGGTCCGCCCGGCACGGAGCAGCTAGCCGGCACCTCACTCCGAGGTACCATCCACTTTACATGTGGAAGGGGGGAAGACCCACTTCAGGAGGTCACCATCACCGCCCTGGATGATCCAAAAAGTGTCCAAATGGATGGTTCACCCCATCGGTGCGACAGTCATTTTGTCGGCACTGATATGGGCATAGGCAATACACCCCCTGGCTCTGCAGCACCAGGCATCATGGCTTCCTGGAGGCACAGCGCCAAAGCGATGTGCAGGAAAGATTCTTATTTTGTTGGGGGGCTTTGCACCCCCATGACTGAATATAACTAACTTTGGGGCAGGCATGCCCCGAAAAAGAGCGAAAATCTATAGGGCACAAAAGACGATCTGAGTGCAGGGCGATCAACAATCAAGATTGCCCCTTTGACTCTCACCCTTGTTGTGGTACCCTTATTGCAGCACCGAAATTCAGTTGCCACGCTAATGTGCTGCCCTTGATAACAACCCAAAAATCAGGACATCTTTCCATCTCCAGATCTGTCCAGCTGCAGCCCCTGGCCAGACAGCCAATGTTGCCAACACCAAGATCTAATGATTTCCCCCATTGGAAGGACAGGGTAGCATTGCCACTCCCTTGGCCTGGAGACTAGATTCCACTGTGAAGCTGGATGACTGGACAAGTGGGAGACAAGCAGTCCTTCAGATGTGGGTTGGAGGCAAAGACTTTATCCACTAACCTCAGATGCACTTCATTTCTCTCTTTATACTCCCTCCCCAGCACCATCAAGTGAACAGTTCTAAGACATGACTGCTGAAGGGGGATCATCCTGACAGCACCTTCTCCCACAACATCTGACCATACTTCTTCCTGCCCAGGACACCAGGAGTAATCAGGTGACTTGATCGGGAACCCTCCCTCTCTAGATGAGGCAGGCATCAATGGGATACTCATGCTCTCTCCTGACAGACTGCTCCTTATGGCCTTTGCTTTGGGTAAGATCTCAGATCACCATCGCACTAGCCAGACACTGCTGCCTGGCACCTTGTAGCCAGCTCTCTGGCTTCTTTTTTTGAGTTTTCCCCTTCTCTGCCTGCCTTACTTGTTGTTTGAACCAAGGCCCTGCTGGTGTTAGGAAGTGTCTTGCCACTTACAGTCCATATGCCTGCACACTTCTTACTGCTGCACTGTCAGGCATGTGCAGTGAGGTCAACAAATGACTCTGGCCACATCAAATCCTGACTTCTGTCAAAAAAAGAGTAAACCTTGTCCCAGTTCTAATTAATTAAGCAATAATGACCAAAAAGCCATTCATTTCCATGGCATTAACAACCAGCTGGAGGGATGGGTGGCCCAAGGCACAACCAAGGCAGTCTGATGACCGGCTTTGAGGTTGTTATTGTGATCATAAGTCTAATCGCAATAAGAACTTTCATTTTGGCCAGTTTTAGTTTGGTTTTAGCTATGTGGCATGAGCCGTGCATGCCACACAGCATAAGTCTGCAGCTGGATTGGTTATTTCCAAGATGTTAATGGCCAATCCAGTAGCCAATCCAGAGCCTCGCTAGGCTCATGAATAATTAATTAGACGTATAGACATAGAAACATAGACTTTGACGGCAGATAAGGACTGCTTGGCCCACCTAGTCTGCCCATTTCCCTACCTGCAGGATAAGCTGCAGGTCCTAGTTAACCAACAGCCTATTTCCTCTTATCCCCCAAAAGAATTGCCTTATGTCTGTCCCATGTATTCTTCAATTCTCCCACAGTTTTAGACCCCACAACTTCCTCAGGAAGGCTGTTCCATGCGTCCACCACCCTCTCTGTGAAAAAATACTTCCTCACATTGCCCCTGAACCGCCCCCATCTTTAAATTGTGTCCTCTTGTTCTTGCACATCTCTTTTTCTGAAAGATGCTACCCTCTTGGACTTTGTTGATTCCACTGAGGTACTTAAAAGTTTCTGTCATGTCCCCCCCTCCCTCCTTTCCTCAAGGGTATACATATTAAGCTCCTTTAGTCTCTCCTCTTATGGCTTCTCTTGCAGACCCTGCATCATTTAAGTTGCCCTCCTCTGGATTGCCTCTATCTTGTCTATGTCCTTGCAGAGATGGGGTCTCCAGAACTGCACACAGTACTCCAGATGGGGTCTCACCAATTGCCTATACAGAGGGATAACAGCTTCCTGTTTCTGCTGGTGATGCCTCTCCTTATACATCCCAGTATACCCCCAGCCCTCCCTACTGCCTTCTCACATTGCTTGCTAACCTTATGGTCATCTGATATGATCACCCCAAGGTCTCTTTCTAATTTTATTGTTGTTACTACCTCCCCCCCCCATTGTGTCATCTTCCCCATGGTTTTTGTTTCTCAGGTGCATTATTTTGCACTTCTTTGCATTGAATCCAAGCTGTCATACTTCTGACCATTCCTCCAACCTTGCCAAGTCCCTTCTCGTCCTTTCCACACCTCCTTATGTATCAACCCTGTTGCAGATCTTTGTGTCATCTGCAAAGAGGCATACTTTTCCTTCCAGTCCCTCTGCAATGTCACTTATAAAGACATTAAAAAAGACTGGACCCAGTACTGAATCCTGCGGTACCCCACTAGCAACCCCTCTTTCTTCAGAGTGTACTCCATTTACAATTACCTTCTGTGTCCTTTGTCCAGCCAATGTTTTACCCAGGCTGCCACCCTGTGACCCACTCCTAGGCTGGTTAATTTGACAATAATCTTTTGTGTGGTACTGCGTCAAATGCCTTGCTAAAGTCTAGGTAGGCCATGTCCACAGCCCCTCCCTGGTCTACTACTTTGGTCACCTAGTCAAAGAAATCACTTAGATTCGTCTGACATGACCTTCCCACTGTGAACCCATGCTACCTTGGGTCCTGTGCCCCACTGGCCTCTAGGTACTCAACAGTTCTTTCCTTCAGAAGTGATTCCATCACTTTCTCTACCACAGAGGTCAAAGTGACAGGTCTGTAGTTTATTGCCTCTGTCTTGGTCCCACTTTTGTGAAGGGGAATCACATCCGCCTTCCTCCTATCCTCAGGTACCACACCATCCTCCCATGACCACCAATGACCCATGTTCATGGCTCCATCTCATAGCTTCAGAGGGAAGGCAAAGGGAGGGAGCTTGAGTTTCCTAAAGGATAGTCTCCTCGGCGGCGGGGGGGGGGATTTATTGACCCACTTCACAGTGAGTTTGTGCAAAAAACTGGTGTTCTGGGGGAGTCTGCTACTGTTTGAAAATTGAATAAGGAACCTTACCAAGCAATCCAATCACCAAGCTGTAGTCCTTTCCCAGAGTTCAGTAGTCCATCAAGCCCAGCTATGTTGATTGTCAGAGTGGCCACCCATGCCACCAAGAATGCCCTGCCAGACTGTCACCAGGAGCCTCCAAACAACAGCACAACACTTCTGAGGAGGAGGAGGACATTATCTAGGGGACACTCTTTAGTCTTGCCTTACAGCCTCTGCTCCTGATGGCATGGGCCTGGGATGTTAACACAAGTTGTGAGTATGCTGCATCAGTCCCCCACCATTTATTCATTTAAAAGTTGGTAACCGGGAAAGTCACCATGCGCAAAAGCTCGTTTCCAGGTGCGACCCAGGGGAGGGGGTACAGAGGAATAAGAATACAGCAATGATAGTAAAGTTGTTACAAAATGTAAAAATATATACACAAAAAAGAGAGTACTTTATACAATTAAGAAATCAAATAAATACAAAAGCAATCTATACACGGTTATATACAGTGAGTTGAGGGGGACAACGAAACAGGTGAGAGAGTACTAGGAGGGAGAGCAGGTGCAGGAAGTAGTAGGGGCTGGTTTGAGCGGATGCTTAAGGGCAAGGAAGGAGGGAGAAAGATGGGTTTGGAGGGGAACACTATTCCCGAAGGAAGGAAGTCTATAGGAGAAGGAAAGTTTGCCAGCTGATGTGCGTACATGTGGGAGGGGAAAAGTGTGAGCACTGCTAGACTGCGAGTTGTAGGGTGAGAGAGTAGCAGGATTTAGGAGGGAGTCGAGGTATGGTAGAAGGGTTCCAAACCAATATTTAGCGATGAAGGTGGAACAGTGTGAGAAGCGTCTCTGGGTGAGGGATTGGAGGGAAGGGGAGGAGTATAGGTCACAGTGGTGAGTTAACGAAGGGGAGTTAGAGGTGAACCTGCAGAAGGCATCAAACAGGACATCAAGTTTGGCAAGGGAGGAGGCTGGTGCAGCACTGTAGACTATGTCCCTGTAGTCAAAAGTCGGGAGGATCCATTTGGCCACAAGATCACGTCTCACAGGGAGGGAGAGACTGGCTTTATGGCAGTATAGTAGCCCAAGCTTAGGGTGCAGCTTGGAGTGTAGTGCACTAAAGTGGGAAGAGAAGTCAAGGGAGGGATCAAGCCAGACCCCTAGATACTTGTAGTTAGGGACGTTATCTAGAGGGGTTTTGACAGCCAAGAAGAAGACTGGGATTGTAAGACCCATGGCAAGTTTTTGTTTAGATCCAAAGGTCATGACAACTGTTTTTTTTTATGTTCAGTTTTAGGCAGTTGGCATGGAACCAGGCTGTGACTGCAGAGAGATCACTTTGAAGGGAGGATTGAATGGCTTGGATGGTTGGCCCAGAAAGAAAAAGTGTAATGTCATCTGCGTACATATGAATATTGGCATGGGTGCACACTAAGGGGAGATCATTATTGAATATGTGAAAAGAGAACAGGCCCAAGGACTGATCCCTGAGTCACACCAGCTAGGATGGGGAGGGAGGGAGGAGGATAGGACATTGTTAATAGAGACTGACTGGGAATGGCCAGTTAGATAGGCACTGAATCAAGACACTGAAACAGGGCAAAGGCCAGCTAGGCTTAGTTTATTTAGTAGAAGAGGGTGGGAAATAGAGTCAAACACCTTGGCCAGGTCAATGAAGATAGCTGAGGTGATCTGGCCAAGGTCCACGGCAAAGTGAATGGCGTCAGTAAAGTGCGAGAGGGAGGCGGTGGTAGAGTGAAATTTCCTGAAGTCTGATTGGAATGGGGAGAGAGAGTTTGGAAGCAAGAAGAAATTCATTGAGCCTTGAGAGAATTAGAGACTCTTGAACTTTGGCGAGAGCGGGGAGAAGAGAAGTGGGGCGATAATTTCCAGGGACAGTGTAGATTTTCTGTCTGTTACAGACTTTTGTTGTTCTGCCTTGCCTTGTACCACAAAGTGTAAACCCTTGGGGATCCATCTTTGCTTTAGTGTACCAACTTTGGAATAAAGCCACACTGTAGAACCCCAATCTGGTTTGGACATTCATGTTACTGCTTCCTGTGTGGAATTATTGGGTACTCCTCCAGAAGTACAGACTTAGCATAGCCCTGGGCAAAAGTTCTCTCCTCAGGACCTGGGTATTTTGGTCATTGGTTAGTATTTGCTTTTGTACACCCCCACCCGGTTCCGACCTCTAGAAGTAATGAGCCTGGTATACATTCCCAAAGCTAGGGATGGTACCAAAAAGTGTCCAAAGTAGTTTGGGTGCCTAGTCAAGGGTACCAAGGGGTAGCTTACTGTGCAAAGTAGTGGCGGGGGTGTGTGTGGTTACACTAGATGGGAGTCAGCAGGCCTAAACCTAAACACCCAAGTCCTCATTTTCTATTTAAATGTTTGACCAACTCTGCCTTAAGGAGCAGCTGATTCTTTTCTATTTTACACTGAGGCAGGCAAGTCACACCAGGATGCTGCCTGCCCGGGGGTCCAAATAAGCCATCTTAAAAAAAAATGTTCTCACCGTATTTAAGAAGATTTCAACTTTTTTATGTTTCACTTCCCTGCACTGCTGTGGTGCCATAGATTTAGCTCCTCCCCCAAAACAGCTTTCTGATGATACTAAGTGAGGAATGGGGCTACATCAGAGTCAATGGATAATATAGCACATTTTGAGACAGGTGCTGCATATGGTAACTTAACTTAGGCATACCTTTAATTTTGTGTGGGTTACATTACATTTAATATAGTAACCCCCAGTTAAAGATGTGGTAAAGTTACTGTACTCAGCCTCCCATTCTGCTGTAGTATCCATGAATCTGATGTACCTTGTTCCTAACTTAATCATTTTCAGCAACTAGAAATAATCGAGAAGACAGTTAGATTTTTTGGGTGCAGCATTAGTCACCACTGCTAAGCAATTCAAATAATCAAATCCCAAACTGCAGTGAGAAAGGAATAATTTGATCTACTGGGAATTGAACCCATGCCCCTGGAGTGCCGTCCTGGTGCTCTTACCACAGAGCTATAGGTTTACCTGGTTATACCTGGGTTTCACAGCCACATTTCCTTTCTGTGGTATTGGAGATCCAGCAACAAGGAATAAACAAGATGGCAAGGTGCAGTATTAGCCACTGCTAATCAGTTCAAACCACAAGCTGTAGGGAGACAGAAGTACGGTGACCTACTGGGAATTGAACCCTGGCCCCCGAAATACCATCCCAGTGCTCTAACTACTGAGCTAGAGGCTCATATGGTTAGACTTGAGATACTCATTACCAGAGAAAGGAAGTGTGTCCTGGAACCCCAGGTTCATCCATGTGTGCCTGTAGCACAGTGGTTAGAACACCGGGATGGTATCATTCCCAGAAGGTTACATTATTACTTTCTCACTGCAATTTGTGATTTAAATTGCTTAGTAGTGGCTAATACTGCAGCAAAAATTTCTAATTGTCATCTTGATTTTATTTCTAGTTGTTGGGTATGCAATACCAATATGGCAACCTCAAGTCCAACCATGTGAGCCTGTAGTTTAGTGGTTATGGCACTGGGACAGTATTCCAGGGGCCTGGGTTCAATTCCCAATAGGTCACAGGATTTTCTTCTCATTACAATCTGTGATTTAAATAGCTTAGCAGTGGCTAGTACTGCACCAGAAAACATTTAATTGTCATCTTGATTATTCCTAGTTGCCCGATATGCAATACCAGAGAAAGGAAGTGTATCCAGGAACACCAGGTCCAACCGTGTGAGCCTGTAGCCCAGTAGTTAGAGCACTGGGACAGTATTTTGGGGGCCTGACTTCAACTTCCACTAGGTCATATTATTTCTTTTTCACTTCAATTTGTGATTTAGCATCTTCAGAATGCTATGTAGAGTTGGAGCTCCATCTTCAGGCTCCAGAGCACCACAGCTGACTTTCGACCTAATGGTGTCTGGTTTTATATCATAACGGCAATCGCAAAATAGCGATAGCCGTTACGTCAAGTGTACATTGCCAAAAAAAAAAAAAGGCGATGTACACTCACAACAACGGAAGCGGGCGACAACCAAAAAGGTTGTTCTGTGTGTGGGGGGGCTGCCCCTCCCGCACACCCCCTAAATAAGGATTACTAACTACAGGGGAGGAGGTGCATGTCAGGGAGGGGGTGAAAATCTGGGATTGGCAAAAACAAAGTGCTGAAAAAAAAAACAAACACAAAAGTCTGTTGCCCTCCCCAGCCCAGAACACTGTGCCCTCACCACTATAGCCAGCCACCCTCTCCAGTGCACCAAACCAGCAGCTCAGCAACCTCCCACCATGCTACCCCTTAGATACCCTCCCTTCTCATCCTGTCCCCCTCCCATCCTTCCTGTCGTCCTGCTGTAACCATCGCTACCCTTTCAGGGTAGCCCGCATAACTGTCGCTACCCTTGCAGGATAGCCCACATGACAAGCGTTGAAAGTGAGTCGCTCATATCCAAGTCGCTCACTTTCAGTCACCCTTATGACAGGATACCATGGTGTCTCAAGTAGAGATACTTGTGGTGGCCCCTCACTGCTCCCACTGCCCCCTCTCTTCCCTTCCGCCCCAACTGACATCCAAAAAGTGGTACATAATCTCAAAATCCAAGCGTGACAACAACAATTTTATTTGTTTTATTGACTTTTTTTTACCTCAAGCTGATCCCTTCTTATACTTTACGCCTTAAAGCTATGTTTACACTACCACCTTTGCAGCCATCAAATCATGCACACGGGTTAATGCACAGCAAATCTGACAGTGTGGACACATCATTGGAGCGTGTTAGGAGTGCTACAGATCCATTTTCTGCACCAGCGCAGGAGTGGGTGTGTTTATAGGAGCGAGCGTATTATGTGGCAGTGTAAATGCACTGCGATGCTCACTCCAATAAAAGCAGCTACCCTCAGACTCCTCCACTGATCCCAACCCAGCCCCACAGCCCCCCTCCAGTGCAACCTGCATCAGCAGAAAGGTGGGCTGTTTAAAAGGCAGAATTGGGCCACAACAGTGACCACATCAGGAATGGAGCAGCGCAAAGGTCAGAGTGCTGTCACCATGTAAACGTGGCTTTAGTGTGCCCCTTCTGTTCTGGTGCCCCGAGTCGCCCATAACTAACTGCCACGGCAGAGCAGTGCAGGAAAGTGAAATATAAAATGGTTGAAATCTTAAATACAGCGAGGAGAAAAAGGTTTGTTTAGATCCTGGGGCAGTCGGCACTCTGGTGTGAATTGCCTGCCCTGAGCAATTTGCAGCTTTATAACTTAGCAGGCCATGAACTCCACCCTCCCCCACCCATAATGCTTGGTCCTTCACTTACCAAAATCCTGCTGGCTGTACTGTTAGATGTTGTCTCCTAGGCTGTACTGTATCAAGCACCACACCCCCAAATTAAGAGTGTCAGTGTGACATCATCAAGTGTCCCTAAGGCTTCAAAGTGATGCAACCTGGGTTATTGAGACCTGGGCATGCACAAATGGGATTGATTTCAACACTGAGAAATGCACTGTACTACATCTTGGGGGGGGGGGGAACAAAGCAGGGTTATCAACTGAATAATACCACATTAAAGGTAGCAAATAGTGAAAAGGATCTTGGTGTTATAGTCAATAACAAACTTTCTTTGACTGACCACTGCAACAAAATAGCTAAAAATTCTAATGCACTTCTCAGAAGGATAGATCGAACATTTGTCACCAAAACAGAAAACTGTATAATTCCACTCTATAAAAACATACGTTAGACCACACTTCAACTGCAGGTCACCCTTTTGGAGTCCCTACTTAAAGAGAGATATAGACAGGGTTGAACAGATACAGAGAAGAGCTACCAAAATGATACTACACTTAGCCCAATTAAGCTACCCAGATAGACTCCATAAATTAGACCTATATTCCCTCGAGCTAAGGCGCAGTAGAGGAGATCTTCTGTTTCTCTTTAAAATTCTTCAGTCACCAGCACTAATGCAGTAACGTGGTCTTTTCTTTTCACATAGAAAGATAGTACCAAGACTGCACTCCAAGCAATTAGAAATTGGCAAAGCAAAAACAAATAAAAGGCTAAATTACTTTTCAATAAGGGCACCAAGGCTATGCAATAAACTTCCACACAAATTAGTTGATAGTAGAAACTTCAGCACATTTAAAAAAGGTCTAGATTTATGGTTAAAATCCAACTAAGCTTTAATGTTCCACAAAAATTGTGGGGGACATTCTTGATGGACAGGTGCCTACTTATGTCCCACCTAGTAAACCTACAATGTAAATGGTTTGGCACGGTGGGTTGTGCCTAGACCCCACTGTGCTCAACAGGTGGGTTACTTTGCAAGTGCATATTGTAGCTGGATAGACTCAATTACTGGCTCACACTAGGGATAGAGGATCCCTCCCTTATGGGTTGCTTGCAGTGCAGTAGAATAGCATTGTGTGTCAGCCTTTGTGAAGCAGGACCATGGTCTTTTTGTTCCAGTTCTTGTCATTCTCCGGCTTTCTTTTCCTTTTCTCATTATCTTGTCTCTTTTTCTCCCTTTAATTTAGTTTTCTTCTACAGGGTGATGACTTGAAAAACATGCAAAAAAAAAAAAAAATGAACAGCCAGGGTTATTTTGTTCTATTGAAATGACACTGGGCGGATAAAATAGAGTAATAACTAGGTTTTCCAGCTTACTAAACCATAGTAGCTTAGTTGATTATAACCTGCCATATTATGTGCATGTCATGTTTGAAGGTTCATTGCTGCCTGTGTAATTTTATGCATCAGTAGTACTGTGTTGGACAATTTCATAAGCAATGCATGCGAGAAATGTACCTAACAAGCATAAAAACTTATACTCGAGTCCAAATGAAAGTATAACTCAATGTGCTTTTTATGCAAGAGCAGAGCTAGTACCATTCAGGACTAGCAGAATACCTCATAGGAAAATGTGTTAACCCATTAAGGATGGTGTTTAACTGGTCTAGAGGTTAGAGAGCAGTGAACAAGAAGACCAGGGTTTTGATCCCAGCCATTCTGCTTCTCGGCGCTCCCTACTCCATCCAGGCAGGACAGGCCCAGTGTTGGCCTTTGGGGGTGCAAAGTGAGGTATCATGCTTCCAGTCCATGGCATTATAGTTTTTCTGTACCCTGGAGTAGAAGCCATACAATAACAGCCATGACATTACAGTGCACACTTCTGTGCACAGCACGTCGACACCCGTCCTCACCCCCAGCCATCGCTTGAGGTCAGAGAAATGTCAAGATTCACATGCCCCCCTTCACCCATCGAGTAGTAGAGCTGTCCCTTCCCTTACAGAAATACAAGTATGCAGCATGCGTGTAGCATGCATGCCGCATGCTTAATAAGCATGCGGCGTGCATGCTTCACACATGCTGTGCACTTGTATTTCTGTAAGGGTTAGACACTCAGTCTTTCTCTTCCCAACCAGCCCTCCAATGCTCCAGGCTCATTCCAGTGTCATTAGTGTCCCAAGTGGTAGTGCTACCACACCGGCCCCCAGTTGTCCCATTTCTTTGTTTTTAAATAAGTAAACGTTATTGTATTTTCTAACATGTAACAACAAACATAATGCAGCCATTTACAGGGTAACGTGAGTACTGGGTGTGATTTAGGGCTCTGAACATGTGTTCCTTGGAGGCCAGCAGGGAGAGGGGAGATATGATAGAGATCTTCAAGTTCCTGAAAAGAATAGATGAGGTAGATTGTGAGGAACTATTCTGCAGGAATGGCCAGTCAAAAACACAGGCACATGAGTGGAAGTTGGTGGGAGGGAGATTCAGGAAGAATGCGAGAAAGATTTATTTTACAGTAAGACTGACTGAGCCATGGAACAGCCTACCAGCACAGGTAGTGAGTGCAAAAACCATTAATGGTTTCAGGTTTGGTTAAGACATGGTTAAGGGCTTAATAGTTACTCAGGTGGGGTAGCAGTAAAGGCTAAGGAAAGGGTCAGGAGGGGGAGGTGAATACAAAAGCCCCATCAAGACTAAAGGTTTTCAGGTATGACAGAGCAAAACAGGGCAGACTTGATGGACGGATGGTCTTTTCCTGTTGATATTGCCTGTGTGTATCTATGTTTCTAAAGTGTGTGCCTTAACCATTGCAATTCACGCAGCACTTGGTCAGCTCTGTTGGAAGTTAGATTCAAGCTCAAAACTCTGCACAAGCCAGTACTCTATGTGTGATAAAGTTTGCTGGTTACACTTTAAGAGCCCGATTCCAGAATGGT
Organism: Neoceratodus forsteri; assembly: GCA_016271365.2. NCBI lineage: Eukaryota > Metazoa > Chordata > Ceratodontiformes > Ceratodontidae > Neoceratodus > Neoceratodus forsteri. The sequence continues at coordinate 67,827,800 of CM028138.1, read as the reverse complement.
TATGCATAGCGCAAAATGACTTGTGCCAAAACAAATAGTGCAAGTAGCACTTTGCGCCATGAGTTATGATAATTGGTATTCCAAAATGCAGCCTGCGACATGTCACAGGCTACCTGTGCCGAAATGGTCCTATGCCACCATGTACGCCATAAATCCCCTGTAACATGGTGCAAGGGGGTTTACGGCAGAAGTTGTGCCCTATTCTGGGAGGGTGGCTGACGGAACAGCACATTTACTATTCCAAGAGAATCCCCCGAGGACATTGGTCAAAGTACAGTTAGACCAGCAATTAGCTGGTCTAAGTGTACTCTGCATCCACCGGGGGTGCACCACTGTGCCATGTGCACCCAACAGCCACTCCCCCATGATCTGATATAAGCTCCCCCCACCTATCCAACATTATGGACTACACATAAATGCCCTCTGCGGGCTGCTGGCACCCCCAAGCCCCGATCCCCAAGTAATGCTCCACAGGGCTAATCATGCCCACACCTCCATGCCCTGATCCCCAAGTAATGCCCCGAAGGCCTAATCATGCCCCCAACCCATGCCCTGATTTCCAAGTAATACCCCACAGGGCTAATCATGCCCCTACCCCATGCCCCAATCCCTGATTGCCAGCTCACCAGTAATTGTAATATTTATGCATAACAGCACAACCCATACACCCTAATAGTCTAGTGGCCCCCACCTCCACACCAGCAGTGCCCACCACCCACTCCCCTACCTGTCACCAATAGCGATTGGCACTACCCAATTCTCACCGCCACAGCCAACCGCTGACTAGGCTCCCTCTGAGTGCGTATTACTGTATATAGTATGCACTTGATGAATAAGCTGTCATTCATTGGGTTAATACTGCATCAGTAGTATGCACTCAGTGGGAGCTCAGTCAGTGGTTGGCCATGGTGGTGAGAGGTGGGCTGTGCCAGACGCTGGCTGGGGATGGGTGGGGGGGCTGGTACTGCCTGGTGTGGAGGTGGGGGCCACCAGACTACCAGGGTGTACAGGTTGTGCTGTTATGCGTAAATATTACAATTACCAGTGAGCTGGTGATCGGGGATCGGGACATGGGGGTGGGGGCATGATTAGCCCTGCGGGGCATTACTTGCGGATCGGGGCATGGGGATCTGATAGCCCTGGAGGGCTTTGTATAAAGTTTATTGGGGGTTCAGGGACAGGGAGGGGCACTTGCATCCTTCCGAGTCCCATGCTGCAGGCTTGCAACACCCTGTTCAGGTACGCCCTCTGTTTGGCGCACCTGTCGGGTGGCGCATGTTGAGGACGTAGCCGCCGGGTACCCTGGCTGCTCTGGAATTGGGCACAGGGTCCCCAGCACATCAGCATTTGGTGCAAGTTACAATTGTCGGAGACTTGCGCCATGCCTTCTGGAATCGGGCCCCAAGTGTTGCTTAACTACACTGTAGTTATAGCGTAACTACACTGTAACTGTACTGCAATTGCAGTGTCGTTGTATGCAACAAACATGTAACTACAGTGCAATTTGCTGGTAAGAGCAGTAAAGACTAATATTAATTTCTGTTTAAAACTAAGTGGATACATTTTTTTTCATGTGGGACAGCAGGCTTTGATGTGGTAAAATGAGGGATGTCCCTTCTACTGAGGATCAGGTGAGAGGTATGCACTTGACATCAGGGAGAGATAAAAACAGATGGGTCAGGGAGTGATTGGGGACTTCCATGTTGGGGTGAGGGCAGCAGAGGACATTTAATGCCGGGGGCTACCTCTAGGCACGAGGAAAAGTTTCAGGGTTTGAAAGAGGAAGGGGGAAACCACTGAACAGGGACAGTGATCACTGGGGCTGGAGGTGTAGGGGACAGTGCTGCCGAGTGCAGAGGTGATGAAATCAGTGAGGCTGCAGGAGGGGGACTAGATACAGATGGTTTGTGCTCCTGAGGTAGGGTGGCCAATTCACTGGGAGGACAGAGGTTGTACAGATGGGTGTGAGGATACTGCTGGACACCTTAGAGATGCTTCATTAAAGGACTGGGAGTGGGGAGTGACACTAGACACCAAGGAGAAAGGTGCACTACGTGAACAGTGGGATGGGGCTCCAGTGCCACAGGCAAGGCATAGGACTGAACTGCAAAATGTACCAGGCACACGTTGCAAGGCAGCATAGCACTGTATCTGCGACTTCTCAACCTGATGTTAGCAGCTGCTACCCCTGATAGTGCCTGTCAACATTTGGATCAGCAATTTGCATTGCTTCATATTTAAGGGTGGGACTCCTCCCCCCTACTCTCCTATCTGTATTTTAATTTTAAGTGGCAGCACAATACAGTGGCCGGAGAACACCCGTTGCGAGCCACCCCCCGAGAGCAACTTCAAATTGGGCCTCCAATTTGTTCTGATAATTGAATCTCCACGTGGCACAAGTTCTTTCTGGTTTCTGTATTCCTTATGTTGGCAGCTCGTTCGCCAGCTTCTAAGACCCATTAGAGAGATGAAGAAACCCATTTCATGTCACCTGAGGACAAAGTGACAACAAAAAAAATTAAACTGCTACTGCATATTTAACAAAAAAAAGCACTGCAGCAGATTCTGATAATAATAAGGGAGGCACGCTGAGTTACCATAGCGACCAAAGTTTTCTACTAGCAAACGTACCACGAAATGGGACCAGGATACTAATTTTCTGGATTTTTTTTTTTTTTCAAATCATAGATTTTACTCCCTCTACTTGTATTTTAAACAATGTTTCAGTATGAAGGAAAACATTTTAAATTTAAATGTAATATTTAAACACAGTTTAGCTTATAACTCATTAATTTTTTGGTTTTATTTCACTCTCATACTTTATTACTGTAACACCTAGCTAGGGCAGGCTTGGGGGTATACGCCGATTTCAGGACAGTGCCAGTCCAGTCATACCCCTTATTCACACAGAGGTTAAGTCTCTAGCTTTGTAAGAAATGTAGCTGAATATTTTTCTTCCTGCAAGCAGGATCTCTACAGGGAGGAGCCTGTCAGATCTGGAGCACATCCTCTGCTTGTTTAGCTCCTGCAGTTTCCCAAGTGTTTTGGGCTACATTTCCCCCCAACCCCCACCAAGTATAAATATGGGGTAATGGCCTGCAAAGCAGGGATTTTTTTTTATTGTGTGAAGAACTTGGGGAGTTCTAGCACTGGGCCTGTGCTAGGATGACAAATTCTTTTGTTGCAACCAGCTGAGGAGAGCTTACTGGACACAGGATGGTGGCAGGGTCCTGGTTTCAGAGTAGAACTTGCTCCTTCTGGGCTGATTGGTCTCCAGAGGCTGGATTCCAGCAGGACCCAAAGTTCAGGAAGGCGAGAGCCTGTTAGCAGCTCCCCCCCTCAAGGGGGACCACCTGATGGTGATCGCTGGTAAATCCCTGCAGTTCAATAATATAGCCAAAAAGCACCCCTACATACTATGCCTCTAACTGAGGAGCGAACAGTGGTATCATTCGCCCTGAGGATGGGGGCATGGCTGAGATATCAAGGCCCGAGGGTTTGGTAAGATGCAGTGAGCTCTATTTCTACTTCATTTTGTACCCATAAGCAGGTGCTGCTAACTAGCCTAGGAGCTCACATCCCTCATTGTTCTGTTACGTGAATGCATGTAAATCCTGAGACAACCCCCAGTACCACAGCAGCTGCGGTGAAGACCCACAGGATTAAGTGTGTTCCTTGCTTTGTTAAATACATTTGGATCCCATGGCTTACGGGTACAGGTAATGTGTATAAACCTTATTTGGGCAGTTAGAGGAGATAGCAAAGTGAGGATCCATGTAGACTACAGTATGTGAACCTTCTAAGTTGCAACTGTGCACAGTTCACTGTAAATTGCTGGAGTTTCAAGCAACTTGTCTAAAACTGTGTGCCTGGGGTAAAGGGACCAGAGTGTGATTAAGGCCAACTATTGCTGCTATGGGAAGATAATATATGCCCCTGTTGCCATTGCCTGATCTTCCCATGGAATCAATGTTGTCTTCTTGTTTAAACTTTTCTTCTTTCTCTATAAAGTCTTTTCTGGTCATGTTTGCTTAATAAAATCAAGCAGCTGATCTGAATTAAACAAGCATTTGTCAATGCCGAATGTTGATTGCATTGGCCCTCTGTCACTGGCTCAATCTGTTTGTCCCGGTGCTGCAGGCTGCTCTTTTGTACTGGGCTGCTGCCTGTGTTGGCACCTTGTTCTGCCCAGGAAGAAATCCACAGCTGTCGCGACAGAGCTCCGTTGAGGTGGCTCACTCCCCTTCTCTCACTCGCTCATTCTGTTTCTCCTGGTGCTGCAGGCTGCCCTTTTGTGCTGGCTCCTGCCTGTGTTGGTGGCTTTGTATGCCAACAAAGAAATCCACAGCTGTCCTGACAGAGCTCCGTTGAGGTCGCTCACTCCCCCTGTCTCACTCACTCATTCTGGTTCTCCTGGCGCTGCAGGCTGCCCTTTTGTACTGGGCTCCTGCTTCTGTTGGTGCCTTTTTCTGCCCACAAAGAAATCTGCAGCAGTCCCGACAAAGCTCCATTGAGCTAGCTCACTCCCCTTCTCTCACTTGCTCATTCAGTTTCTGCCGGCACTGCAGGCTGCCCTTTTCTACTGGGCTCCTGCCTGCGTTGCTGCCTTCTTATGCCCACAAAGACATTTGCAGCAGTTACAATACAGCTCTGTTGAACTCACTCACTCGCTCATTCTGGTTTTCCTGCCACTGCAGGCTGCCCTTTTGTACTGGGCCCGTGCATGCATTGCTGCCTTTTTCTGCCCACATGCAATTCTACAGCAGTCCCAACAGAGCTCCATTGAGCTCACTGACTCCCCCTCCCTCACCCACTCATTCTGTGTCTCCTGGCGCTGCAGGCTGTCCTTTTGTACTGGTCTCCTGCCTGCATTGGTGGCTTTTTCTGGCCAGAAAGAAATCTGAAGCAGTCCCGACACAGCTCCATTGGGCTCGCTCACTCCCCCCCCCCCTGTCACTCACACATTCCATTCTGCAAGCGCTGCCAAGGCTGGCCTTTTTGTACTGGGCTCCTACCTGCGTTGCTGCATTTTCTGCTCAAAAAGAAATCTGCGACAGTAACAATAGAGCTCCGTTGAGCTCACTCACTACCGCTCTGTCACTCGCTCATTCTGTTTCTCTTGGAGCCGCAGACTGCGCTTTTGTATGGGGCTCATGGCTGCATTGGCACCTTTGTCTGTCCACAAAATAATCTGCAGCTGTCCCGACAGAGCTCCGTTGAGGTTGCTCAGTCTCCCTCTCTCATGCGCTCATTCTGTTTGTCCTGCTGCTGCAAGCTGCCCTTTTGTACGGGGCTCCTACCTGCATTGGCGTCTTTTTCTGCCCACAAAGAAATCCACAGCAGTCCTGATAGAGCTCCGTTGAGCTCACTAAGTCCCCCTGTCTCACTCACTCATACTGTTTCTCCCACCGCTGCAGGCTGGCCTTTTGTGCTGGGCCCCTACCTGCACGGACACCTTTTTCTGCCCACAAAGAAATCCGCAGCAGTTCTGACAGCGCTTTGGTGAGTTTGCTCACTCCTCCTTCCTCACTCACTCTCTCGTTCTGTTTCTCCCAGTGCTGCAAGCTGCCCTTTTGTACTGGGCTCTTGTGTTGGGGCCTTTGTCCACCCACAAACAAATCTGCAGCAGTCCCGGCAGAGCTCAATTGAGCTTGGTCACTCCCCCCTCTCACTCGGACAATCTTAATCTGTCCCAAACACTGATTTTTCAGAGTGACCATGCTATTCTCCGGCAGGAGTGCAAAAACATATTTTAGCCAGGATGTGAAAAATGACAGCTGTAGTGTTCATAAGGAGGTGTGAAAAAATGCCACCGTTGAAAATGTGGCGTGACAATATTACAAATTTGCGAAGCTACAAGGGTGCGTGGAAACAGTTCAATGCACACTTGTAACACAGTCATGTTATGGAGTTCCGTCACCAAATTTTCAACATAGGGATTTTAGGACCTCTGCTCATGAACAGTGCCACTGTCATTTTCTTAATCTGTCCCGAACACTGATTTCCCACAGCAACCACGTTATTCTGCGCCGGAACTGTGAAAACACATTTTGGTCAGGATGTGAAAAATGACAGCTGTACTGCTTATAAGGAGGTGTGAAAAAATGCCACTTTTGAAAATCTGGTGACAATATTACAAATCCGCGGTTACAAGTGCGTGAAGGCGCAACCACACTTGTGACACAGTCAATTGATGGGCTATCATCACCAAATTTTCAACATAGGCATTTTAGGACCTCTGCTCATGAACAGTATCATTGCCATTTTCTTAATCTGTCCTGAACAGTGATTTCCCACAGCGGCTGCTCTATTCTGCGCTGGAAGTGCGAAAACACATTTCGGCCAGGATGGGAAAAATGACAGCTGTACTGTTCATAAGTAGGTGTGGGAAAATGGCAGTGTTGAAAATCTGGAGTGAAAATATTATAAATTTGCGAAGTTACGAGCGTGCGTGCAAACTGCGTAATGCACGCTCGTAGCACAGTTATTTTTGGGATTTGTTCCACCAAATTTGCAACATAGGCTTTTTGAGAGTCCACCTCATGAACGCTGGCAGTCATTTCGTTAATCAGCCCCGGAAGGTGATTCCACGCAGTGACCGCAACATCACCTTTTGGGGCCGATTAACGCCATGACAGTTCAAGAATTCATGAGGAGGGGTCCTAAAAACCCCATGTTGAAAATTTGGTGCCAAAATTCCCAAAAATGCCTGAGATATCCATCAAGGTTGAAAAAACCCTATTCATTCCATTATACAGCTTACTGGCATTTCCTCAGTTCGCGGTCAGCTTTGAAGAGTGCAAACATGTTCCGGTCTACGAAGATCGTCGCACCAGACTCCAGAGGTAAGTATGAGGTGAGGTGGTGTGGGAGACAGGGTGCACAGTGGGTGGGTGGGTGCGGTTGCAGGTGGGAAGGCACAGAGACCTCTGAGGGACAGTTTCCTTTTTACAGTGGTAAAAAAAATAAAAAAGACGTCGCGGGACCGTTTTTTATTTACAACGGCATGTGGCACACTAGGGTGAGCACCCAGCATGCCACCGGAGTCTTGCTTTTGGGGGGGCAGCTGTAGCCAATGGGGGATTGGGCACCCCTGTCAGCAAGCAACAAAAGGGGGAGGATTCCTTTCTGCCGACAGGGATTGGGCACCCCGTCGGCAGACAATAAAACCGGGAAGGGATTACATTATGCCAACGGGGAGTGGGCTTCTCCATTGGCAAATAAACATAGTGGGGGGGTAATATTGTTTGTGAATACGGCGGCAAGCCACCGCCATGTTCACAAACAATATCAGGGTTCCTACATCCCGCCCTGCAATGACGGGTCGCTCTCTCATTGCAGCGGATGGCTGACGCTGCAATGATGAGGTGGCCCCAGATTGCAGCAGCTGATTTTTTTAGAAGGTTGTGGCATGCTGGCTGAACTAGTGTCAGCAGCAGTGTGCCACAGCATTGGGGATGCGGGACAAGCCTTTGCAGTCTGTGGGGGCATTGGCCACAACAGTGCCGCGCCTCCACAACCTGCTTGTGGAGAAAGCTACCACAACATGTTTCTTGCGTATGCATGCAATCAACATAAAAATGTATTTAATAACACAAAAGATAGTTTAAGTTTTGAGGAAGGAAGGCAGGATTAATCTGTATCACTGGCTCTTGCATTGTGCTATAAAAACAGGACTTGGCTCCTTTTAGCCTGGGTTAGAATTCACACATCTGCAAAGAAATGTAACTACAAAATGGACAGAAAAAATACAGAAAGCTGATTGGTCTAGAGGCAGTTCCAGCTGTGATTTTGTTTCAGTATATCACAGTCTAAAACTAAAGAAAAACCTACATTAAGTTTCTTTTTTTAATTATACAGGATCCATTTTATTGAAAATATTGCATAGGTAGCTGTGTGTTATGAGATATTTTTATGTTTGTTGTGCGCACAAGCACAGATGAACATGTTGATATGAGATTTGCTAGAGAGAGGTGTGAGGGATGCCAGTCCAATGGCCAGCAGTGCTGCAGGGGCCAGTCTGTGGCCAGCAAATCAGCAGGCAGTGTCCTGGTGACACTAGTTTGCTAAGAGGGCTCGTCTCGGCAAACATTTCAAAGGACAGAGCCGCAGCTGCACGCAGCTCTGTCCTTTGAAATGTCAGCCCTTCGGCTGCGACTTAGCTTGTCTTTCCTTGTTAAACAATGTCCCCTTTCCCTGCTACTGATCAATGTGTCCTTCCTGGTTAAACAATTTCCCCTTTCCGACATTGGGATGCCCACTCCCGGTGTCAGATGCAGCCCCCCCCAACCCGTCAATATCCATGGCTGACCTCGGGGTGCCCAATCCCCGTGTCGGCATCCCCCCTTCCCCACCACTATTGTGGCACACTGGGAGCCCACCCCAGTGTGCCTATATATATATATATGTATATATATATATATATATATATATATATATATAGTACCAAATGAAGAAAACCTTACCTCGCCGTCTTTTTTCACGTGTAAAAAAAAACCGTCCCTCATTGTCTCTAACAGTCCTCCCATCCCAATCCTCCTCTGAACATCACCTTCCTGCACCCCCAACCCCTTAACCCATACTTACCCTCCGAAGTCGGCAGACGCAATCTTCTGCGGAGCAGAACACGTCTGCACTTTTCAAAGCCAACCAGCATACTGAAAGAATGCAAGGTAAGCCGTATAATGGGAGTCAATGGGGGTTTCAGCTTATGTTGATATCTCAGCCATTTTTAGGAAGTTTGGCCCAAAATTTTCAACATGGGGTTCTTAGGACCCCACCTCATGAACATGTCACTGTCATTTCATTCCTCGGTCCTGAAAGGTGATTTCGGTTCAGTGCTTGGAATCACCTTTTGGGACTGAGTAATGAAACGACAGTGCCACTGTTCATGAGGCGGGATCACTCCAGATTTTCATTTTGATGTTTGCTTGTGCACATGCGTAACTAACGTGTTGCGGCAGCTTGCTGGAGTAGCGGGTTGTGGAGGTGCGGCAGTGCTGTGGCCAATGCCCGCAGTGCTTTTTGGAGCTGATCTCTGTGGCACCAATAGAGAAGCACGCTGTTGATAACAATAGTATTGCAGCATGTCACCAACTTGAAAGAAATTTGTCACTGAAATCAGGGAGCACCCCATCATTTAACAATCAGCTGCTTGGGTGATCCCTGATTCCAGCAGCGAATCACAGCTTGCCTTGTCTTGTGTCCCATTTCAATAAACATGATGGCGGCTGTCGCCATCCACCTCTCACAGTCCCTATGGAAGCCAACGGGGGTGCCCAATCCCCCTGTCGGCATGCCCCCTTCCCAGTTCATTTGCCAACGGGGGAGCCCCATCCCCATCAGTATAATGTCCATGTGATAATTTTGTGTGCCGAGGGGGTGCTCAATCCCCTCGGCATCATGCGTCCCCTCAAACATAGACCCGTTTTCTGTGCTGATGGGGGGCCCAATCCCCATCAACTTCAGTCCCCCTTCCAAAAAAATACAGGTGACACACTGGGAGCCCACTCCAGTGTACCAAAAATAAACCTGTAAGGAAAAATCTTCCCGCAAAGTTTGTTTTTTTTTTTACCTGTAAAAGGAAAAAAATGGTCCCTCGTTGTTTCTGGTGCCCTCTCCCCCCCAATCCGCACCCATCCTCTCTGCACCTGACCTGCCAACACATTCCTCTCACCCCATGCTTACCTCTGGAGCCCAGCGCGGTGATCTTCAGTGGCGCGTGAACACGTCTGCACTCTTCAAAGCCGACCGCGAACTGTAGAAATGCTGGTAAGCTGTATAATGGCATAAATGTTTTTTTTCCAACTTAGGTGGATATCTCGGCCATTTTTGCAAATTTTGGCACCAAATTTTGAACATGAGGTTCTTGGGACCCCACCTCATGAATTTAGTCACTGTCGTCAGGTTATTCAGTCCGGAAAAGTGATTTTGCTGTCACTGCACGGAATCACCTTTCAGGACTGATTAACAAAACAACAGTGTCACTGTTCATGAGGTGGGCTCCCAAAAAGCCTATGTTGCAAATCTGATGAAAATATTCCAAAACATGACTGTGTTACGAGCATGCGTTGTACAGTTTCCACACACACGCGTAACTTTGTGAATTTGTAATATTTTTACTCCAGATTTTCAACATTGCCATTTTTTCACACCTCCTTATGAACAGTACAGCAGTAATTTTTTACATCCTGGCCAAAATGTGTTATCACACATCCGGCGCACAATAGTGCGGTGGCTGTGGAAATCAGTGTTCAGTGTTCAGGACAGATTAAGAAAATCACAGTAACACTGTTCATAAGCGGGGGTTCCAAAATGCCTATGTTGAAAATTTGGTGACAAAAGTCCATAAAATGACCACGTTACGAGCGAGCATTGAGCAGTTTCCACTCAGACTCATAACTCTGAGAATTTGTAATATTTTCACTCAAGATTTTCAACATTGTAATTTTTGCACACCTCCATGTGAACAGCACATCTGTCATTTTTCACATCCTGCCTGAAATATGTTTTTGTACATCTGGCGCACAATGGCGTGGTCGCTGTGGGAAATCAATGTTCGGGACAGATTAAGAAAATCATAGTGACTCTGTTCATGAGCAGAGGTCACAAAATGCCTATGTTGAAAATTTGGTGAAATAATTCCACTAAATGACTGTGTTACGAGCATACATTGCACAGTTTCCATGTACGCAGGTAAGTTCGAGCACTTTTAATATTTTCACTCCAGATTTTCAACATTGCTGTCTCTTCACACCTCTCTATGAATGGTACAGCTGTTATTTTTCCTATCCTGCCCAAACTGTGTTTTCGCACATCTGGCGCAGAATGGCACGGTCACTGTGGGAAATCAACGTTCGGGACAGATTCACAAAATCACAGTGCCAGTGTTCATGAGCAGAGCTCCCAAATGTTTTCATGAGGTGAGGTCACAATAGGGCCATGTTGAAAATTTGTAGTGCAGATACCAACAAATGCCTGGGGCGTTAGGGTTTCTAACCATAACGTTCCACCCTGTACAGACTGACAGGCATCAGGGGTGTGCCTTTGGACTGCCATCTGTAATGCTCATGCCATTCCACCCCCACCCCCACTCTGAAGCCAGTGACAGGCATTGAGGTGTGCCCTGGACTCTTCGGCCCCAGAGTTCAACCCATTCTCCTATACTGCACCCATTTCAGCATATGTCCTTATGGAATGGGGTGACTGTAAAGCCGAACACCCCAAGGCACACCTCAACACTAGTCAGTGTCTGCAGGATAGGTTGAGGTGACATGGAATGAGCGTAATGGGTAACAACCCAAAGACACACCCCAATGCCTGTCCATCTCTGCAGGGTGGAGGTGAGGTTGGCATGAGTTCAGTACTTCCCTGCCATTCCTATTCTGCATCTGTCTAACTCCTGTACTTCCAATGCTAATATCAGCAAGCAAACATTTGGCATTCACATCCTGCCTGAAATGTGTTTTCACACCAGTTGCACAAAATGGTGTGGTCACTGTGCAAAATCACCTTTTGGAATGGAGCAACAAAATCACAGTGCCACTGTTCATGAGAGGAGGTCCCAAAAAGCCCATGTTGAAAATTTGGTGAAAGAATTCCAAAAAATGACCTTGTTACGAGTGTGCGTTGCACAGTTCTATGCACGCTCGTAACTTTGCCCATTTCTCATGTTTTCACTCCAGATTTTCAACATTACCTTTTTTTTACACCTCCTTATGAAAAGTACAACTGCCATTTTTCACATCCTGCCCAAAATGTGTTTTAGCACCTATGGCAAAGAAATGGCACAGTAGCTGCACGAAATCACCTTTTGGGATTGAGCAACAAAATGATTGTGCCACTATTCGTGAGGTGGTGTCCCAAAAAGCCCATGTTGAAAATTTGAAGTGAAAATACCAACAAACATCTGGGGCGTTAGTGTTTCTAACGGTAACACCCCACCCCTCCACCCTGTAGAGACTGACAGGGGTCGGGCGTGTGCCTTGGGGTCGTCAGCCATAATGCTCACACCATTCCGCCCCCACCCTGCAGCCAGTGACAGGCATCATGGTGTGCTGTGCCTTGAAGTCTTTGGCCCAAACGTTCACCCCATTCTCCTATACTGCACCCATCTCAGCTTATTTCATTGTGGAAAGGGGTGAGCATTAGCACTGAAGACCTCAAGGCACACCACGATGCCTGTCAGTGTCTGCAGGGTGGGGGTGGAATGGCATGAGCATTACGGCCGATGGCCCAAAGGGACACCCCCAGTGCCTGTCAGTCTCTGCAGGGTGGGGATGGGGTGTTAAGGTCAGAAACCCTAATGCCTCATTAAGGAAGTAAATCAAGGAGGGATGTTTGATGTCACTTATCTTGATTTCAGCAAAGCCTTCGAAAACATCCAGCATAGAAGGCTGATTAACAAGATTGGTAGACTGGCAATGGGGCACAAGCTGATAAACTGGGTTAGAAACTGGCTTACGGACAGGAGGCAGAGTGCGGTGGTAATGGGATCCAATTCTGGGAGAGGGAGTGACCAGCGAGGTACCTCAGGGATTAGTCCTGGGACCAGTCCTGTTGAATGTCTTCATTACAGACATTGCAGAAGGGCTAGAAGGAAAGGTCTGTCTGCCTGTCTGCAGATGACACCAACATCTGTAACAGAGTGAATACTCCAGAAGGGGTTGAGAAAATAAGCAGGGACATGGAGAGGCTTGAAAAATGGTCAGAGGAGCGGCAACTAAAGTTCAATGGAAAGAAGCCCAAATAATGCACATGAGAAGAGGGAAACCTGTGGAGAGTTACAGGATGGGGTGGAGGTGCTGATGATCATCAAGGAAGAAAGGGACTGAGGAGTTATCAGTTCTGATGACCATTTATTTTATTTATTTAAATTTTGATGACCGGGTGGGTCCTCTGATCCCTTTTTCAGGGACGATCCAGGGAACCAAATGTTCCAAGCATAAGAAAACAGTACAGATACAGATAATTATATACAACTATCAGTGGACAGTTACATACACGTATGGACTAAACTAGCCATCCCATTCATTGGGAGACAGTACAGATTACAGATGTCAATTGCAACATAGGTAAACAAACAATAAGGTTGATATGAGCATACAATATAATTTAGTAGAGACAATTAGTACATAAGTGCAGAGTATAGACAATTGGCTGTGTACAGACTCATAGCCCTAGACATTGATCATACACACCAGGAGAGTATAGGCAGCAGGTGGAGAAGTTTAGAGAAGATTAGGTACAGTTCCCATTACTGACAGGAGGCTTGTAAAATATTTCCCTATATTGTGTTTTGAAGAGATTAATGGTCTTGCACGAGAGTAGTGAGTGTGGGAGGTCATTCCACTTTTGTGGTGCTGCGAAGTAGAAGGATGTTCTTCCAACAGCTAGGCGAGTCTTGAGCAGACCCAGCATCGGGAGGTGTAAGGATCTGAGTGTTCGTGGGAAGGGTTTCGGGGTTAGTAGGTTAGATATGCTTGAGGAGATGGGAGGTGTATTAGCTTGAAGGTGGCGCAATATACTGGGAGGTTAAGTCTGGCCATGAAAGATGGCCAACCCAAATTGTTCAGCACATCACAGTGACGGGCGCGAGCTGGGGCCTTAGTAGCAAATCGGGCAGTTCTGTGATAGGCCATTTTGAGTTTGTTCAGGAGTGTTGTCTTAGAGGAGTGGATTATAGAGGCACCATAGAAGAGGCCTGGGAGAAGGGGGGGCAGGAGCAACAGTGCTTCTTGCACTACTTGAGAGGTAGGGAGCAGTGCGATATAGAAGGCCTAGTTTCTGATTAGTAGCCTTAGTGACACAGGTTATGTGCTCATTGAAGGATAGATGTTTGTCAAGTACTACACCCAGGTATTTAAAGGAGGTAACATTTTCGAGTTGAATGTTAGTGGATGTTTTGATAACCGGGGGCGGGGCTGTGAGGTTGTGTCAAAGCAGGTGTGGCGGAACAACATGGATTTAGTCTTTCTGTGTTCAGAACTAGTAGGTTATTTTTAAACCATGTTGCTAGAGTCTGAAAGTCATTTGTTAGGTCAGAGTTAATACTTGAGACGTCACAGGAGGATCTATATAAGATGGCACCATCTGCATATAGCTGAACTGATGCCCCTCCACAATTCAGAGGAAGGTCATTAATGAATATTGAGAATAGGAGAGGGCCCTGGAATTGATTCCTGGGGAACCCCATCAGTGACAGGAGATAAGGTTGAGATAGTACTGGCCCATTTGACACATTGAAACCTATTCTCTAAGTAGTTAGAGACCCGAGAGAGAGTTTTTGTCAAGACCAAGGTGTCAAAGCTTACAAATGAGAAGTGAGTGGTTGACTAGGTCGAATGCCTTCGTTGGGTCAGCAAAGGCTGCACCAATGGCTTTGACCTGGTCCATAGCCTGGAATATATCAGTGGTGACCCCTCAGGAGAGCAGTTTCTGTCCCATGCGATTTCTGAAAGCCATGCTGGTTACTAGTGAGGGCATTAGTCTGTTCACGGTAGGATGATAGCTGATTATAAAGTACTCTTTCTTGGATTTTAGCAATTGGACACAAGATAGATATGGGTCTATAGTTTTCAATAAGGTTGGTCTGACCACTTTTATGTACTGGGACAACAACTGTGGTTTTCCATTTGTCTGAGATGGTTTGCATGAGGAAGGATCTATTGATTAGGCAGGAAATTGGGTAGGCAAGTGCAGGTGCACCTATTTTGAGAAATGTGGGTGGTAGGGAGTCAAAACCTGGTAAGCTGTCAGGGTTAGGTCCCCTTAGTAATTTAAAGACCTGTTTTCAGGAGGTAACTTTTAAGTGGAAGAGTGGGTATGGAAATTCCCGGTGGCTAGCTGGTGGTGCAGGACAATTAACAGGAAGTTCGGTTTTGTAGGCATCAAGGTCTGTAAAGCAGTGGATCAGCTCTGCCACTATCTCCATGGGTGAGATAGTGTGGAGCCTTTTGCTGTCATTGATTGGATGAAGATCCTTTAATTACCCTTTAGGAGCACATTGATTTCCTTCCAGAAACATTTGGGGTTGGAGAGGTGTTCCTGCAGTGATAGGAGATGTTCCCTTTTAGCTTTGCCTATCTTAGATTTACAAATATTGCGTAGCTGGCGGTAGGTGTTCCAGTCAGACTGGAGTCTAGAGATTTTTAAGGCATGCCATGCTTTGTCACGAGAGCGCATGGGGTGCCTCAGTTCCTGTGTGAGCCAGGGAGAGAGGGGGCCTTTTGATCTTCTTAGTTTGTAGGGAACATGGTGGTCAAGGATGGAGGTGAAGGTATCGACCAGATATTCTAATGCTAGGTTTATGTCAGGAAGGGAGGTTATTGGTGACCAGCCAGCTGTGGCGAGACTTGAGCAGAAGGCTTCAGCAACAAAGTTAGTTATGTCCCTAGTTTTATGTATTTTGGGGGGGGGTGCGGAGAATTGTTCTTCCAGACACAAAAAGTCGGAGAATGGTCACTGAATGCATCAGGGAGGATTCCAGCGGCCTTAATAGGATTTGGATTATTAGTTAGTATCCAATGTAGGAGAGTGTGCTTGCCTGACTTCATATTCAGCCTTGTGGGATCGTCGAGGAGTTGCTCCAGTTTAGCATCCAGTAGGGCAGCTTGGTACTGTGTTCTAAGAGGCTCAAACCAATTAAGATTAAAGTCATCTCATATTATAGTGTCTTTCTTAGGGAGGGAGTCCAGGCTAGCGAGGAATTTGGCATAGGAGAATGCTTGATTCGGGAGTAGATAGATGCACCCTACTGTTATATTCTTGACTTGGCCAATGGTTACTGTGATAAAGATGTACTCTACAGCTGAGCTGATCTTTAAGTCAGTTAATTCATTGACTGCCAATCCATCTCTAGCATAAATTAAACCCCCCTCCCTTTCTGAGGACCCAGTCCCATCTGTACTAGGTATAACCAGGAAGAGCGACCTCATGAGATTGTATGGATGGTTTTAACCATGATTCAGTAATGCAGAGGATGTCTGGTTTGTAATACAATATCCAGGATTCCAACTCTGCAATTTTTACCCTAATGCTCTGTATATTCATATGTGCTCTTTTGAGACCTTTGGAGTTAAGCCAATTGGGGCAGGAGGTTAGGGGGTCAGCAGTGGCCCTCATTGTGTGGTTCAGTTTTTGCCTCTTACTGGGTCCTGGGTTTAGTTCGATATCATCTGACAGTAGTAGGAAGCACAAGCAGAATTGGAGAGAGGGTGGGCGGAGAAAGGGTAGTTTGTGTATTCATTTGGAACACTGCAGGAGGAGGGTGGTTTTATTACTGTGGGCCAGGGTTAATAATGTAAGATGACGGAAAGATCCATGTGGGTAAGGGGGCAATAAGTCAAGGGTGCTAGGTGGTGGTAACCTTAAAGTGGAGGGTGGCACAGATTCAGGGTTTGAGATCATATCTGCTGGTTGCTGGTGAGCCAGGAAGGACAAGCAAATGAGTATTCCTTTGGTGAGAGGGAACATTGTGATGCAGGAAGTAGAAGAAATCAGACCAGGGAGGAAGAGGGAGGATGTGTGGTGTAGGATAACACTACTAGGTAGCTAACAACCAGAGGGATCTGGTGAGCTGTGTGCATCGGCGTAGTACTGGAATCAAGGTCTCTGCATCCTAACTGATGGCAGGAGGACCTAAGGCTTGTCAATAAGATCCTTCTTAAGGGAGCAAGTTATTGAGTTGAGAAAAAAGTAATTTAAGTTGAAGAGAACAATCAACAAAAGTTGCAATGAACAGAACCCCTTTAAGAGGAGAAAATAGTTAAATTAAGTTGAAGAGAATGATCAACAAAAAGTTGCAGTGAGCTTTAAGAGGAGAAAGTAGTGAAATGAAGCTGAAGAGAATGATCAAAAAAAAAGTTGCAGTGAGCAGTTCCCCCCTTAAGAGAAGTTTGCTCACTTTCTTTAAGTGTTTCAGGAGTAACTATAGCCAATGAGTAACATGGGGGGTAATGGGGGAGGAGTTTGAGAGTATTTAATGCTGGTTGGGGGTGAGAGATGGGTGGGGTGGGCATGAAATTTCAGCAGGAGCACAATAGCCAGCCCAAAGTTACAGAGTATGGCTGGTAAATTGAAGCAGTGAAAGCAGATGACCTGGGCCAGGGAGCTAATTGAAATCAGTCAGAAGCCACTATGGTCCAATGGAATTGCGGCTTCTGAAACCTGTTTCACTGTACCTTGCTTTGGGAGTCGGAGGAGCTGCATTTCAGGGATGCTGGCAGCCGGCTGGTTCAGAGCCGTGCTGCGAGCACTGCTGTTGGTGAGGCACCCTGTTCAGGGGCTGCTCCTAGGGAGGGAGAAGGAGAAAGAGAGATATAAGTAATTTTAGATGCTCCACGTGGTGTTAAAGCAGAGCACAAATGTTGCAAGGATGGCCAGTGACATGCTGGGGTGCATAGGTAGAGGTATCAGTAGCAGAAGGCACGAGGTGGTGATGCCATTGTATAATGCACTAGTGAGGCCTCACCTACAGCACTATGCGCAATTCTGGAGGCCACAAATGTGCAAGGACATTGACAGGGTGGAGGCAGCCCACAGAAAGGCAACCAAGATGGTACATGACTTGCAACACAGAACATATCAGGAGAGATTAAAAGGACCTCAATATGTACTTACTGGAGGAAAGGAGGCAGTGGGGGAACATGATAGATACGTTCAAGTACAGCAAGGGCATAAACAAGGTGCAGAGGTGGACATCTTTGAATACATCAGACGTTCGGCATTGACAAATACTTGTTTTTTATCCTAAAAAGAAACAAAACCATCCGTCATTATCCGCTGTATAACCCCCTCCCCTAAACAGTATACAGACACTGGGGTTGCTCAATCCCCCAATGTCCTCATCTGTCAGTCCATTGTTGTGTGCAGTGTAACCCCCCCCAAACAGTATACAAACACTGGGGGTGCCCAATCCCCCAGTGTCCTCATCTGTTTAACAAACTCCCTGAAAAACAGAAAAGTGTCCCTCATCATTTTTTTTCCCTGTAAAAAAGAAAACCATTCATCTTTGTCCATTCTGCCGTTACCCAACTCCCTACCCTCCCACTCAGGACCCACCACCCCATACCTCCTGTACCCCATACTTACCCACTGGAGGTCTGTCGCCATAATTTACCTTGGACTGCAGGCACGTCTTTGCTCTTCGAAGCCCAACCGCAAACTGAGTTAAGTGCTTCAATGTATTTCAATGGGGTTTTCGGCGTCAATGTATTTCAATAGGGTTTTCAACTTAGTGACATAACTTTGCCACTTTTAAATATTTTTACCCCAAATTTTCAACATATGTTTTTTGGGACCCCACCTCACAGACAACTTCACTGAAGCAATTTTCAAACATCCCCCCCCCATGACACTAGTGTACACGATGAACATTCGGCATTGACAAATGCTTGTTTACACACCAGATGTGTGTGATGACCCATAAACCTCGAGAGCAAAGCTCAAGAGGTTTCTGAGGTTGTCACATGCTGAGGGTGTGTATAAAGACCTCATATTCGCACAGTTACATATGTTTTATTTCTGTTTAATTTATTTATGTTTTGTTTATTTATGGTAGCCACTGACTGGTCCCCCATCTCTACAGCTGGCCACATTGACTGTGCCCTCTGATTCTTCTCCAGATTCATGCCTGACTAGGATCATCATGCCCCATTTTGGAGAACCAGTGTCTGAGGATCTCACCTCCCATGGATCTCAGCAGAGTTGCTGGCTTGCCAGTGTGTGTGTGTGGCCTTGCCTAGAGGACCTGCAAATCCACTGGTTCCTCTACTGACCTTACTAATTATCGGACCCTTCATAATATCTATACTAGAGCTACTAGAAGCATCCACACTCCAGAACAACCTTAACCACCCCTCTTAGTTCTGGAAGGTAATCCATGCCACCCTGTGAATAAGGAGAGGGTGACTCTCCTATCTCTGACCCTACTGCCTTCATCTCCTCATTCAATTTGTTTTTCACCTCCTGTGCTTTCTCCCTCCTATTTTCTTTCTCCTCCCCTTCCCCTCACTCTTCTCCTCCCCCCTTCCTCTCTTCTTCTACTCCCACCCTACCATCCCCCTCCTCCCATTTTTTTCCTTCTCTCCCACCACCCCTGCTGTTTCTCTTAAGGCCCTCTAGGCTGTAAACCCCCACAAGGGTGGGAGCCCTGATGGTCTTGACCCCAAACTCCTTTATCTGTCTGCTCATTTTCCCTCCCTGTCATCTACCTCCTCAACCTCTCTTTCTCCTTATCCACAGTCCCTAACTAATGGAAACTGGCTACAGTTATGCCACTTCCTAAAGGGGGGACTCCCTCTTCCCTTGGAAACTACCATCCTATCACTCTACTTCCCACTCTGGCTAAACTACAGGAACACCTTGTTCACTTCCAACTCTCCCCTTTTCTTGATTCAGCCTCCATCACTTCTTTCCAGTCTGGCTTCAGGAAGTCCCACTCCACCTCCTCTCTCTCTCTCTCTCTCTCTCCCGCTCTCTCTCTCTCTCTCTCTCCTCATGCTCACTGATACTATCCTCTCTGGCATGGATCAGGGCCTATTTACCTCTGCCATCTTTGTCAACTTGGCCAAAGCTTTTGACACTGCTGCCCACCCATTCTCCTGGACAAGTTTAAGGCAGCTGGACTCTCTGCCTCCTCAGTAGAGTAGTTCTTCTCCTACCTTGAGGGTAGGTCATAAGCTGCCTGTATTGGAGACTTCCGCTCCCTCTACACTCCCAATTTGCTCAGGCATCCCTAAAGGGTCTGTCCTTGGCCCAATTCTTTTTTCCATTTTTCTAAACAACCTCCACACTGCCTGCTACTCCAGGTCCGTTCACTAGTATGCAGATGATAAGGAACACTTTACTTCTTGCTCCTCCACCCTTTACCTCACAGCTCAGCTTCGGGTGGACTTTAACAACATCCAGTATTGGTTGCATGATAACCATTTGTCCCTCAACACTAAGAAAATGGTCTCTTTGACTTTCGGTGCCAGGCAGAGGCTCGGGGGCTGGCTGGACCGTCACCTCAATGTTTCTGTTCACGTGGATGCAGTCCACAAGAAGCTCCATTCCAAACTTGCTGCACTTTTCAGGATCAAGAAGAGCATCCTGCTTCCTGCCCATGATGAGATCCTCTTGAAGATGACACTCCCCATTTTTGACTCTGGTGACATTGTTTAAAGTGTTGCTTCAAAGTCCACCTTAGCCAGACTGGACCTCCTCTTTCACTCCTGTCGATTTTCCCTCAATAAACCTTTGCGCTTTCACCATTGTTTGTGCACCTCCCCCCCCCCCACCTTTGATGCCAGGAGTCTTGTCCACTGTACCTCCTTTGTCTCCAAATCATGATTTGGCTTCCTCACCTCTGAGCTTGCTTCTCTACTCTTCTGACTGACCTCCCCCCCCCTTACTACCTCTTACTCCCTTCGCAACTCTTCCTCTCAAACTCTCGCTCTCCCGCCAATGAAATCTTCTACTGGTCAAGCTGCCTTCTCTTTCCATGTCCCCAAACTCTGGGGATCTCTCTCCCACTTCCATTCGCTTGGCTCCTTTCCTTCACACTCCGAAATCTCTCCTCTGTGATATCACTACTCACTTCTGCAGTTGCTCCTGACACTTGATCTTGGACTCAAGCTTGTCCATTGCCCCCCACCCCCACTGTCACTAGTTCTGCCCCCTCTCTCTTAGTTTTTAGCCACATCCCTATACTCTTATTATTGCATTGTTGCTCACAGCAGATCGTCCTGTTCTGCAGTTTATTGTATTGTCTAATTCATGCTCAGAAATATTGCCTGTAATAGCTAATATTGTTATACTTATTTCCATTATTGCATTTTGTTGTTTGAACATTGTTCCATGCATTTGCACTGTTCTATCCTGCCCCCACTGCCAAGCATTTGGAAATGAACTGATACCAGCTTTGCATGTCGTTCCTGGTAAAACTTTTGAAAAACATAAATGCACAAATAAATAAACATATCTTTTTTATAATACCTGGTGCAGGGTGTTTTTATGTAAATATGTCTGTTTTGCTCGCCATTTAACTGCGTATTCCTCCTGCTGCTCTGACAGTCATTTTGTGGAAAATGGTGTTGACGATACAGTTTAAATCATTTATTTCTTTAGCTCCCCAAGCTGCTGAAAAGGATATGGCTGGAGCAGTCAATTACAGAGCCATTACCCTGGCATAACTGTAAAAGACGCGAGGGATTAGGACTGAAATTGAGCAGGAAACACTGAAAGTGGTAAGAGTGATGTGGCTAGTGCTACTTCCTGGGCTTGGTACATTCCTTGCAGGTTACTCAGCATCTAGTGGTCGATTGTGGTACTGCAAACCAATTTCAAAGCAATGAATGAGTCACGCTGAACAAAACACGCTCTCTAACCAGTGCTTTCAAAACAAAGGAGCTTAGTGAGATCCTGCAAATGCTTTTATAACTGGGTATGACGTCATACCTAGTTAATATGGCATTTGGCACAACTCAAAAACAAGTTGATATCAAGTATCACTAGTTATTATATAGAGAATAATGTATAGGTGACAGTGTGTAACAAAGTTTTTTTACACACCCAAGGTGTGTGATGTTCTATAAATCTCAAGAGCAAAGCTTGAGAGGTTTATGTGGTCATCACACACCAAGGATGTGTGAAAACATAAGTACATAATCACTTAAGTTTTATTTTTTATAATAACTGGTGCAGGGACATGAGCACAACAGTCAAGTTTCCCAATAGGAAAGTAAAGCGCGAGAACTCCAAATACAATAATAACTGGGTATGATGTCACAGCCAGTTATTACTGCATTTGATCACACTGATAATCAGTGTGATCAAAGGGGAGTCACCAGTTATTATATTGTCATCATAAGGCACTCCAGGGTGTGTTATAGTGGGTAATATTATTATAGGGTGATTAAAGGCACTCAGTACTCACCAGCTCACTGGTGTTGAGGAATGAGGCATCCGCTGCCTTGCCACTATGACAACCCATGTTCAGGAATGATTATGGGTTGCTGGGGGGGATCAGCGGGACAGGAAAGGATTGAACATCCCAGGGACTGCTCTCCTCTCCCGGGGAGGAGCAGCCAGTCGGCTCAGCCTTAGACTGTCATGCGGTGAAGGCTTAATGGCAGTGCAGGTTAAGTGGCTCGAAGGGAGGGGCCGAAATCCCACAGAGCATACATACCTCCACATACATGTCCTCTCACAGTCTCTCAGCAGTGGAACTAGGGACAGAAAAGTGGAAAAGAGGACCCAATGGGTAATCACTAGTCCACGCATCTCTCCAAGTCTGTGCCGCCACCTGGACACCTGGAGCAATTCTGGATGTGGACTATGGGAGGGGAGGATAGCCCTTCCCCTGACCCTGCCACAGGAGGAAATCTGTGGGGGACTGGCTCCGGGAAGATCTGGAGGAGGTGATTACCGGGCAAGGGGAGTTGGGGATGGACGCGGGATCACCAAAGGGGTAAAAAGCTATATTAAAAAAAAAGGCACTCAGCAGTGCCTTGTGTCTCACACCACCCTCCAGATGTGACATATATAATATTTAAACACAGTTTAGCTTATAATTCATTAACTTTTTGCTTTTATCCCATGATAATATACACCCCATCATGCCTTACTGCTTGCTTCAGCAAGCCCCTCAGAATGACACTCTACATTTCATTCTGGCAATTTTATGATGGTATCTCTGTCTGATGCAAAGACCAGAGTACTGTAAGTAAAATAGCGGGATACTGAATCTGTTACTTCAGTCTTTCTCTGCCTATTGCTTCACTTGACTCTCCTTCAAACTCAGGGTTAGCCATCTGTGTGGGTCTGCATTTTCCATTGATAGGCTCTGCTGTTGAGCTGCCCTTGGTATTTGTTTTGTTGTTTTTTCCTTTCCTTTTTCTTTGGCTCTAGATAGGCAACATTTGGTACACTTTAGTCTTAGCATTAAAATTGAGATGCTTGATACCTGGATCTCTCATTAGCCACAAAAGGTTTTGACTTTTGTTTTCATTTTCTGTTTCTAGAACTCTTAAACTTTCTGTTTCTAAAACTCTTGACCAGGGCACTTCAGCCCACCAAGGAACAGCACAGAGAGGTGGCCTTACTCTGCCACAGTCCCTGCATCTTCATTCCACCCTTCAGCTCTGCAGGTACGGCCTTTGTGGCTTTGCTTTCTTCCCGGCGACTGACTGGTCGGTGCTGGCGACCTGGGCTCCTGATTGGCTTTCTTCCTATTCCACTGTGGATCTTTTGCTGTATGCCTCCCAGCCTGAGTCTCAACTTCAGTTTCTCCCCTCTGCCTAATTGTATTGTGTGTACCTTACTGTAACTCTGTGCTCACCATTTGAATCACTGTATATTGCAAGTGCTTGACTGTATAATGTAAGGAAATTACTGCTTAACTTAGAATAATTTTTGCCTATGTTAAACTGAAAATAATATTTTGTTTCTCCCTCTCCCTTTTCTTTTTTTCCATTAGCAAGTTATACTATACAACCGCTAGAGGGACACAATCTTTCTCTAAATCGATCACTGCCTGTTGTTCATATAGATACCTTCCTAAACTACAGCTACTCCCTCCATCTGACCAGGCCCCCTCCACACTCCCTGCTTACAAATTCCTTCCTGTTCCTAAATCAATTATTCACTAATTTCTCTGCCTTTATGAACAATGCATCTCCTACCCTCCTCTCTCCCCCTTGTTCTGCTCATATCCCTCTCTTTACCACCTCCACTTGCTCACTACCCATCGATTCCTAATAACTCTCCCAACCCCATCAGTTACTATCTCCAATCCCCTGCCCACATCCATGCTATCACTCCATCCACCCCATTTGAAATACGGTCTCACTCTACCACTATTCCTCATGTGGTTTTGACAAAGGTGTCCACATTCACTGCAGTTGTGCACCTTCTTCTTCCTCACTCATCCACTCCCTTCTCCTCAAAAGTCCCAACCGCCTCGTTAGCCCCTTCAAAATCCCTTAAGCTACACTTTCTCATACTCACTTTCCTCTTGCTCTCCGCTGGGGGTATCCACCCCAACCCAGGCCCTATTGCCCCTAGCTCCTCTGGTGCTTCCTCCTCTACTATCTCCCCCCGCTCTTTTCTCTCAGCCCTCCCAAAGGGCTTAAAGATCCTACATCTAAACACCCACAGCTTGTTGCAAAAAATAGACCAGATTCAGACAATGGTTTGCACTCTAAAACCAGACATTCTAATCATCTCAGAAACTTGGCTAAAGAGCATTATCCCTGACCACTTGGTCTCCATGCCTGGCTACTTACTGCTAAGGCAAGACCGTGCTGGCAGGGGTGGTGGTCGTGTGGGCATTTGTGTCCTAGCCCCCAGTCAATATTCCATCATCTATTTATCCTCCAATCCTGAGACCCATGATGCCCCAGCTATCCATGTGACCCTCCCCTTCAATCTCCCAATCTTTGTAGCCAGCATATACTGCCACCCAAATGTCCATACTTCAGTCACACTAGACCTCCTAACCTCCATCACTTCCCTTGCTCACTCTGGGGAACTATTCATCCTAGGTGACGTCAATATAAATTGATTGTCGCCAAAACTACCAAAACTAAAAATGAAATTGTAACCTTAAACCACTCCCATCTGATCTCTGAACCCACCCACCAAAACCACAAGACACAACAACACTCCCTACTTGACTGGGCCCTTACTTTCCACTCCACCACGGCATCACCCCTGGCATCCTTCCTGATGTTCTCAGTGACCATAACCCAATATACATAGTTACTAACATACTAAAATGCCAGCAGAATAGGCCTAACGGTCTTTCGTGTCTGCTCGTTTGGTCAGCCCCCACCCTGGGTGCTGACCTTGCTTCCCCCGTCGCCTTCTCTGGCTTCTCCCTTCCCAGTTCCAGATATTCTTGCTGCATTGGATTTTGCTTCCAGAACCCTTCCCCTGTACCTGTCCCACCCCCTCTTGAACCCCTCCACTCTCTCTGCCTCCACCAGCCCCCTAGGCAGCGCATTCCATGGCTCCACCACCCTCTCAGTGAAGTAGCACCTCCTCCTTTCTCCCCTGAATCTTCTCCCCTCCAGCTTCCACCCATGCCCTCTAGTGGCCCCCTCCTCCTTCCTTCGAAGCACCCTGACTGTTCCTCCCCTATTTACCCTCTTCATGTACCTGAAGACCTCTATCATAGTTAGGAAAGTCCACAGAACTGAATCACGACACAAAACCATACAACTATGCTCTTTCAAGTCACTTGACCATGAACCTCTCCTGAGTAACCTTGCCACTTCTGACCGGTCCCCCCTAACATCCTTCCCCTTGGTTGAAAAGGCCCTTGCCTTCTTCAAAGAAATCTTTCTTGCAAACTGAAACACCTTTGCCCCACTCAAACAAACCAGAGTCAGAGGTAACCACTTACCTTGGACAACCCCTGAACTTCTGGCCTGCCTCAGGGCTAGAGATTGAGCCTGAAAGTGTCATAAAGCTACCCAACATCCTAGTGACCTTGCGAACTACTGCATGCTCCAAAATGCTTGCACCAGGGCTACAAGGTTATCCAAGACCGAATATTTCAATTCTGCCTTCATCACCAACATAAATGCCCCTTCAAAGTTCTGGAAGGTGGTCCATGCCCTATTTACCTCCTCTTCTCACCCATCCTCACCAATACTTAAAGTAAATAGCTCACTAGTTCCTGACCCACCAGCCGTAGCTGCGGAATATAACTCCTACTATAACTCCTGCACCACTGGGCTGCAAATCCCTCCTCCTACTCTCCCCCTCCCCAACCTCTACGGTGTGCCCCGTCATCACCCTCCACCTCCTCTTCTCTTCGCTACTGTAACCTAGCGATGCCTAAGTGCCCTCCTCACCATCAACCCCTCTAAAAGTTGCCTCCCCTAGCGGCCTTGACCCAAAACTCCTCTCCCTCTCTGCTTCGGCCATCGCCTACCCCCTCTCAATATTCGTAAATATCTCATTCTCTACTGCCTCAGTCCCCTCTTCATGGAAACATGCAGTGGTCCTTCCTCTACCAAAGGGGTGACCCCTCATCCCTTGGCAACTATCACCCAATTTCTCTCCTCCCTACCCTTGCCAAGCTTCAAGAACACATTGTCCTCTCCCAACTCACCTCTTTTCTATCTGACATCTCCTTTTTCACACCTTTCCAGTCCAGATTCAGGAAAAAACGCTCAGCTACCACCTCTTTCTTATGGCTCATAGACTCCATCCTAACCAGGATGGACAATGGCCAAATTACCTCTGCCATTTTTGTTGACCTGGCCAAGGCCTTCGACACTGTCTCTCACTCCTTTCTCCTCGACTCACTCCCAGCAGCTGGCCAGCATGGGGTCAAAATGTCGCACGACATTATGCTGCATGGCAAAATCGCGCTGCCAATACAGTGCAATATTGCCACGCGGCATACTGGTGTAACCCCCAGAGGGTGCTATCCTAAGGGCTACTACCCTGCCTGCCCTAACTGTAGCAGGGTGAGGGGCCCAGATCTGTTGGCGGGTGTCTCCACCAAGAGGTCGGGGTTAGAACAGTCGAGGTTGAGTCGGTCACAGCCCTCTGGGTTGCTGCAACCCTCCTTTCTTCCCACTAGTGGCCCATGCAGTTCAATTTCAGTGGTCCTTACCATATACACTTACCCCCCCCCGGCTTGAACCAGTCAGCTCACTCCAGGGACCCCCTGGAAAGTAAGGTACAGTTACACCACCTTCACTAGGCAATATTTCACCATTAATACACAGACTAGCCAGTGTACTTTTGCAAAACAAGCAATCTGATTTATTTGAGGGGAGGTAACAAGGACCGGGGGAAATCAGGTTGATTAGCTTACCACTACAGTATATGAAAACCTACCTATGGTTCTGTGCACAGGCATAACCTATTAATTACTGTCTATGGGTACCCAAGCCCTAATGGCTAGTTCCTCGATGCAGCTGGTTGGGGCCCTGACACAAGCGATCATTTAATTCCTGAGCAGATCAGATGGAGCCAGAAAGCTCAATCAGTGCAGTCAGCAATACAACAGAATGATTTTTGTATTTGTTTATAAGCTTTAACAGGGAGCTACCCTGATCCAGTACTCACAACTCCAGCAAAGAACCACTCTTTCACCACTTGCAGGGCTGAGCCTGAGCTTCAACAGCCTCCTCACACATTTATATGGAAACAACAGAGGGGTACCATACCAGGCAGCTGCTTCCAGGACCCGAACAAACTCACAGCTATGCGAGCGTTTCACTGCAACTTCAATGTCCTGACAGACCGAGCACAATTCAGCAGGCTCTCCAGTCCTCTTCAGGTGAAGCCTGGTAGGTAGCTGTGCTTGTACACAGCCTCCTCTGACCGCAAGCCTGCGGATTTAATCCGTGGAGTGCTGGCAATACAAATGGCTGCCTCAGGCCTCTCACACACTTCCCGCGCGAACACTCAATGGTGCAGGAGCTCAGAGCTCCCTTCCCCTTCACAGTCACAACGCATCTGCCCCTAACAGCATGGGGCAATCCTTACAGCTCGGGCGCTACCCAATTCCATTGGCTGGTTACACATGCCAGTCACTTAGCCTGGCCCTCAGTGGTGCAAAAAGGCGCCATAGCCCATAATGCCACTTTCAAAAACTACAAGCGGTGTCCCCATTGGTCATCTGGCTCCAAGCAGAGTCCTGATTCTAGGTTGGTCACCTCTGCTCCATTTCCAGTGCCCCTTAGCTACTATTGGACCCCTTCCACACAGTCCAGGTCCAATATGGAGGGGCACAACACAAAGTCCCAGCTGCAATAAAGAGAAGTTAGACAAACTGCAATTTAACCAATACTACACATGTTTCTAAAGAGAACAACTACATCTTTCAGATGGGCTCCCTAAGTGCTCCTAGCGACTGCAGAAACGGAGCGATCAGACAGCAGTCCAGGGTGGGATTTGAGCAGAGAAACCCCAGTCCTCTATTTGAACCACTAAAGCCTGCGAACAGGCAGCTCTTAAAGAAACAGTACTGGAGGCTTTAAAAGCACTCACAACTCCCACACTGTGTGGCCTTACGCCGAACACCAGCCAGGCAGGGAGCATTTAATCAAGCTCCGGGAAGGCTTTTAGGAACCCCCATTTGTAGGGGGGTTACACCCTTCCTGGCTTGGAAAGAACTTGGTGTCCGCATCAAGTAGTTACCCTTAAATCACTTTAAGGCAAACAGTTTAATTAACATTATATCACACTTTAGATTACAGGCATGGACACTGTATTCACAGTTTACTACGGTTTATGCAACATTACACACACACATAACCTTTTTCTTCTTTGAATCAGGTCATTATTTCCTGCCCATGATACCTGGAAAGAGGGAACCCCTCCCAATCAGCTACTGGTGGGCTACCTAAAGCAGTGGTACCACACTCGAAGGGCAATACTAACAGGCTGGAGTTATCCTCCAAGGCTAGCTAAGGCAAGGAGCTCGGGGACACATACACCCCTTTATGGACCACATTTAAGGGCAGATCCACAGGCTGACCCAGAGACTCATAACTCAACTTTATTACAGGCCGTACTTCTCAGCTGGAACATCTAGGGGTCTCAGAAAACCTGGCTACAGGCCCCGATTCCATTTCAGCCTCATTGAGATTAGTAGGGGGAACCTCTACAGGGGAAAAGGACCCAATGCTCATAGTATTTTTGGGGGCATGACCCTCTATATCAGGACCCACGCTACTTGGCTCAGCTGGGGACTGTTCAGGCACTAGTAAGGAACCATCAGGGCATTCAAAATATTCTTCAGGTTCCGGCATATCACTGGCTTGTTCCCCTACATCACTTTCTTCTTCTGAAAAGTCAGATAATTCAGCCAGACCAGACAGTTCAGCCAGGCTCAAAGACCCCACCCCTTGGGCTTTGCTGCTACCCAATTCATCCTCTGGAAGCATTGGTTCCGGAGACAAAGCTGGGGGCTCAGACAGTCCAGAAATCCCAACCTCATCTCCAGAGTTAAAAAGGGGATTGACCTGAAACAGTTGGCTCAGTTCATAAGAGGGATAGTATTCAATATCATTCTCATTGTCTTCAGACACAGATTGGCGATCATCTTCATCAGAGGGGTTTGGACAAGGCCCTCTTATTTGGCTTGCTGAAGAATCAAGTGGTCTGGGTTTTTTCTTGGCAGCAGATCTAGTCATAGGCCTGGGGGCATTGGGAGGTCCAGCTTCAATCAAGATTTGCCCGATTGTCAGCAGATGATTTCTGTGTATAGTTTTCACATCTTTTGAATTGTTTTCAGGCCGCACTTTATATACAGGTAAATCTGCCAGCTTTCCCACAACAATATGAGGGAGGTGATGCCATCTGTCAGCAATCTTATGTTTGCCATGCAGTCCCAAATTCCTCAATAGCACTCTATCCCCTTCTCTCAGTTCCATTGTTTTCACTTTCTTGCCATACCTCTCCTTGTTGGCCAGGTTTTGTTTAGCAGCCATAGTCTGGGCCAGTTGGTAGGCATGGTTCAATTGGGCCTTCAACTTCTGTACATACTGTAGATGATTTTCTGCTTGCACCCCATCAGGGGAAACCCCGAAACACACATCCACTGGCAGTCTGGCCTCTCTCCCAAACGTCAGCCTGTACGAGGAAAATCCAGTGGCATCACTTTTGGTGCAGTTATAAGCATGAACCAGGGTGCTAATCTACTGGCTCCATCTAGGCTTGTCTTTGGGTTGCAGTGTGCCCAACATATCAAGCAATGTGTGGTTAAACCTTTCAGGTTGGGGATCTCCCTGGGGATGGTATGGGGTGGTTCTTGATTTTCGTACTCCCCACAAAGATAGCATTTCTTTAATCAGGCAGCTCTCAAAGTCCCTCCCCTGGTCGGAATGGATCCTCTTGGGGGCCCCATAGTGGACAAAGAAGTTCTCAACAAGTACTTTAGCCACTGTGGTTGCTTTCTGATCTTTAGTAGGAAAAGCCTGTGCATACTGGGTAAAATGATCAGTGACTACCAATATGTTACTGATGTTTTTTAGATCTGGTTCTAGACTCAGGAAATCAATGCAGACCAGTTCTATAGGGGCACTGGTAGTGATACTGACCATGGGGGCAGCACTCTGAGGTAGGGCTTTTCTTTGCAAACAGCGGCCACAGGTCTTGACATACTGCTCTACACCTGCACTCATTTTTGGCTAGTAGAATCGGGTCCATACCAGGTCAAGAGTTCAGTCTATGCCAAGATGCCCCATGTGATTATGCAGGGACCTCAAGACCAGTTCTCTAAAAGCAGTGGGCAGCACCAGTTGTTGTTTGTCTACCCGGCCTTCCATATCTACAGTCTCTCTGTATAGTTGTTGGTTAATCAGTTTTAACTTTGACCCTTCTTTGTATAACAAGGCAGTTCTCAGGTCAGTGGAACGCAACTTGGACATGTCCCTCCTGGCCTGCAAAGCCTCCACAGCAGCTTTTATCATGGGGTCTTGGGGTTGAGCTCGTTGGAGACTATCATTGTCGAATTGGGGCAGCGAGCTAGTGTCTAATGCAGAAAAATAACAGTAAGCAGCAGGTATGCAGTTCTCGGATGGCCCCAGGCAATCCACCATGCAGTCCACAGCATCAGGAGACACCGGTTCCTCCTTGTCAAATTTTTGGCAAAGGGTTCTTATGTCAGGTTCTGACAACCTGACCCAGTCGGTTTGTGGCATAGGCCTCCGAGAGAGAGCATCCGCATCTATACGGTTTAGACCTGCTCTGTACTCAACAGCATATTCATAGGTGTCCAACGCAGAGAGCCACCTATGGCCAGTGGCATCCAACTTGGTTGAGGTCTGCACATAGGTCAGAGGATTGTTATCAGTCTTTACCAATATCTTGGCACCGTACAAATAGTCATGAAATTGATCAACAATGGCCCACTTCAGAGCCACGAACTCTAGTTTGTGTACTGGATAATTTTTTTCTGAAGGAGTCAGACTTCTGCTGGCAAAAGCTACAGGTCTCAGACCGTTCGAGTGCTCCTGATATAACACAGCCCCCAATCCCTGTAGACTGGCGTCAGTATGGAGAACATACGGCCTGGCTGGGTCAGCATAGGCCAGCACTGGGGCATGGGTAAGTTGATATATGATGTCATAGAAAGCTTCCTCACACTCAGTAGTCCAGCGGCTTCCAAATACATAATTCGGACGAAAATACTTCTTCTCCGTCTCAGAGTGCACAACTTTCTTATACTTTTTATGCATGGGAGGGTACCCCTGAGTAAGGTTGAGGAGGGGGCGGATCACTCGAGAATAATCTTTGACAAACCACCTATAATATCCACAAAACCCCAGGAACCATTGCAGCTCTTTCAAATTCCTGGGCTGAGGCCAAGTAGTCAAAGCCTCCACTTTGCTGGGGTCAGTCTCTATGCCTTCAGTAGATACTATGTGGCCCACATACTTCACAGAAGTTTGGAAGAATTGGCACTTGTCTATAGATAGCTTGAGACCGAAATCCTCCAGCCGATCCAGGACCTTGAACAACCAATGTTCATGTTCTTCCAACGAGCGGCCAAACACTATGACATCATCTAAGTAAACCAAACACTCGAGCAAATTCATGTCCCCCACAGCACGTTCCATCAGGTGCTGAAAGGTAGCTTAGGCACCTGAAATCCCTTGAGGCATCCGGATAAACTCATAGAAACCTAGGGGCAAATGAATGCAGTCTTCTCTCGGTCCTCTGGGGCCATCGGGATCTGATAGTACCCACTGTGGAGGTCTAACACAGAGAACCACTTACAGCCATTTAAACAATCCAAGGCGTCCTGTATGCGTGGCATTGTATACTGGTCTGGGATGGTCCGCCGATTCAAGGTATGGTAATCTACACACATCCGAACCGCCCCATTCTTTTTTCTCACTACTACAATGGGGAGGCATAGGGGCTCCTGGACTCTTGTATCACACCAGCAGCAAGCATCTCTTGCAAATGCCGCCTCACATCGTGTATGTCAGCCGGGGCCAGGCACCGAGATCTCTTTCGAAAAGGCCTTTCATCATGCAACCGGATGTGGTGCTCAGCCCCTTGCACACATCCCACGTCCCATTCATTCAGGGAGAATACCTGGTCTCTTTCGGCAAGCTTCTCACTGATCCTCACTTTCCATTCAACAGGCAACAGGGAGTCACCGAAATCAAACAAGTCAGGGGTTACTCTGTCATCCTTCCTCGAACCCTTGCTTTTGGGCAGCACTGCAGTATCTGCACAATGTACACTTGCCAGGTTGCACCCTCTTTTTATTCGAATCCCCTTGTCAGACACATTATGAACTTGAACCATCACCATCCTGGTGTAAGCATGGGCTCTAGCAGGCAAGATACTGGGTTTAACCAGCAGTCCCTCAGGCAATCTTCCCTCCCCAGGTACATCCAACATCAATAACTTATTCTTAACATCGGTTCTCATTCGGACTTCCCCTTGCAAAACACACTGGGCATTTGGGGCAAGTATTAATGGTGCCGGATCCTTCTTCCATACTACACCCACCGGGCCTTCAGGTTCCTCCTGGCTAACCTTCCTCTGAGTTTCATTGGCCTTTTGGATCACAGCGGGGATTCTTAGGGCTCGTCGAGTCCTAAACACTTGATTTTCTGAACACAATTGGGCTAATCGACCAAACATATGAGCATTTGTCCCAATCAACAGGGGCACCCCATCATACAGTCCAGTGGGGGGGAGCAGACTAAAGCCAAGGTTTCCACCTGTTCATCCACTCCAGCCACAGAAGTAGGAAATGACAATTAGATCCGAATGTACCCCAAATATGGATAAGCCTTGTCACTTAGCCCTCATACATGTAGACCATCCAAGGGTTGTAGTGGCACCTCAGGTAGGTGTGTCTGATACCAGTCCTGAAACATGATAGTTAACTGAGAGCCACTATCTAATACAGCTCGAGTGGGAATCCCATTTACTCGCACTGGGGCCTCCATCGAGGGCCCGACCACATCAGACCATTCAGGAGGCACAGCATTAACAGTGGCTTGGGCGTTGGCCCGGGTCACAAAGCCCTTCCTGGGGGGTCAGACGTGGGCCCTGTGATGCCAAGTGATCAGTCTGTTGTTGACCTTCCTTAAATTCTCCGGCAACTGGCACTCAGTCTGAAAGTGTCCATCCTCCCCACAATGGTAACAGAACTTGGGGTCCTGAGGGTCTTTATTGGGAGGTGAATACGTCATCTGCTGGGGGCCCTCCAGGGGGCGAGGGGGTTCCCCTGGGGCAGGATATTGGGCTCTAGATAACTCAGGTTCCCCAGACCTAACAGGCTGGGTAGTGGATCGCTTCAAGTCCCTCACCAGTTCTCGTAAATTTGTGACCTCGGCCCTCAACTCACTTTCTACTTGGGGATCAGAGGAAATAGCATGCACCCCCACATCACCCTGAAATTCTGGGGATGCATCAGGCCTCCCTGAAAGGTGGGTCTCCTCGGGTGCACTAGACTCAGGGGTTCGGCTTGGGTTCACAGCTCCCAACTAGGGTTCCCACCCCTCCTCATCAGTCTCTACCTCTCTAATCTCCCTCATCAATTGACAGTATTCAGGCAGGGCAGCCCGTCTATCATGTAACTTAAGTTTTAACAGTATCACGCTAGAAAATCTAGCAGACTTCAAAACATGCTCCAACCTGACCTGGTTCAAGGCCATGGCTGTGATCCCCCCTTTTTGATAGGCCTTTTATAAGGCCCGCTCCACCCTTGTAACAAAGGCGGACAGCTTCTCATTTCTCCATTGCTTGGCAGACTTGAATTTCCACAATAAATCTTCCCCAGTCTCTGTACTCCCAAACACTCCCTCCAAAGCAGAAAGATACTCTGCTGCGGTGACTTCCAGGTTAGTGGCCCGCAAGAACCTAATGGCTTCTAAAGTGGGGCCCCACAGACTCTCCATCAATCACTTTCTTTTCTCCCCCTAAGAGCATTGCCACTCCTGAACTAAGGGGGTGGAGTAGTCCATCCATGCCTCCAAGTCATCCTCCCCTGAAGGCACCGGCACTGTGCCAGAAAAAAAGTTTCAGCCTGCGGTAAGAATCAAGCTGTATAGGGGGAAACCACTAGGGGCAGTAGAGCCAAAATAGAACTCTTGGGGGACAGGGAGAGGTACCTGGGGTATGGTGTCACTAGAGAGGTCCAATGCTTGCAGCAACTCCTGGGTAGTCCTCCCCTCCACAGTCAGCAATTTAAGCAGTTTATCTTTGAAACTATTAGTCTGGGGGAACCCCCAGGAGTAGACTAACCACTCAAATGTGAACAAGTCTCCACCCCTGTAGGGCACCTTCCGGGTAAATCACTGGAGGTACCCTCTCGGGGTTGATGGCCACACTACACAAAAGTAGCACCTGCAGGGTCTGATCAAGCAGGTCAACCATACGTCCCTTCACCTCCACTTTGCCCAAACATTTAACACGCTCTGCTGTAGAAATAATGTCAGCTGCCGGTGTTCCCAGAGGCACGTCTAATAGTAACACAATTCTCTGGGAGTCCAGCTCTTCGGCCTCGCCCCACCCCATCAGATTGTGTACCATTGTCTTAATAGGGTCCAACTTAATTTTTGCCATAATATCCCCTTCCAGTTTCCCTGACAGCTTTTCCATTTTTATGCACTTCACCCACTTGGTCACTAGGGGACGCTAATCCCAGTAGTGCCTCCAATTTGTAACCCCCAGGGGGTGCTATCCTAAGGGCTACTACCCCTACCTGCCCTAACTGTAGCAGGGTGAGGGGGCCCAGATCCGTTGGAGGGTGCCTCCACCTAGAGGTCGGGTTAGAACAGTCGAGGTTGACTTGGTCACAGCCCTCTGGGTTGCTGCAACCCTCCTTTCTTCCCACTAGTGGCCCACGCAGTTCAATTTCAGTGGTCCTTACCATATACACTTACCCCCCCCAGCTCGAACCAGTCAGCTCACTCCGGTGACCCCCTGGAAGTTAAGGTACGGTTACACCACCTTCACTAGGCAACATTTCATCATTAATACACAGACTAGCCAGTGTACTTTTGCAAAACAAGCAATCTGATTTATTTGAGGGGAGGTAACAAGGACCGGGGGAAATCAGGTTGATTAGCTTACCACTACAGTATATGAAAACCTACCTATGGCTCTGTGCACAGGCCTAACCTATTAATTACTGTCTATGGGTACCCAAGCCCTAATGGCTAGTTCCTCGATGCAGTTGGTTGGGGCCCTGACACAAGTGAGCATTTAATTCCTGAGCATATCAGATGGAGCCAGAAAGCTCAATTAGTGCAGTCAGCAATACAACAGAACGATTTTTGCATTTGTTTATAAGCTTTAACAGGGAGCTACCCTGATCCAGTACTCCCAACTCCAGCAAAGAACCACTCTTTCACCACTTGCAGGGCTGAGCCTGAGCTTCAACGGCCTCCTCACACATTTATATGGAAAATCACAGAGGGGTACCATACCAGGCAGCTGCTTCCAGGACCCGAACAAACTCACAGCTGTGCGGGCGTTTCACTGCAGCTTCAATGTCCTGACAGACCGAGCGCGATTTAGCAGATTCTCCAGTCCTCTTCAGGTGAAGCCTGGTAGGTTGCTGTGCTTGTACACAGCCTCCTCTGACTGCAAGCCTCTGGATTAAATCTGTGGAGTGCTGGCAATACAAACGGCCACCTCAGGCCTCTCATGCACTTCCCGAACGAACACTCAACAGCACAGGAGCTCAGAGCTCCCTTCCCCTTCACAGTCACAACGCATCTGCCCCTAACAGCATGGGGCAATCCTTACAGCTCAGGCGCTTCCCAATTCCATTGGCTGGTTACACATGCCAGTCACTTAGCCTGGCCCTCAGTGGTGCGAAAAGGTGCTTGGCCCATAATGCCACTTTCAAAAACTACAAGCGGTGTCCCCATTGGTCATCTCGCTCCAGGCAGAGTCCTGATTCTGGGTTGGTCACCTCCACTCCATTTCCAGTGCCCCTTAGCTATTATTGGACCCCCTTCCACATAGTCCGGGTCCAATATGGAGGGGCACAACACAAAGTCCCAGCTGCAATAAAGAGAGGTTAGACAAACTGCAATTTAACCAATACTACACATGTTTCTAAAGGGAACTACATCTTTCAGATGGGCTCCCTTAGCGCTCTTAGCGACTGCAGAAACAGAGCGATAAGACAGCAGTCCAGGGTGGGATTCGAGCAGAGAAACCCCAGTCCTCTATTTGAACCACTAAAGCCTGCGAACAGGCAGCTCTTAAAGAAACAGTACTGGAGGCTTTAAAAGCACTCACAACTCCCACATTGAGTGGCCTTACGCCGAACACTAGCCAGGCAGGAAGCATTTAAGCAAATTCCAGGAAGGCTTTTAAGAACCCCCATTTGTAGGGGGGTTACACCGGTAAGTCTTTTTTCTGTGAGGGGCTCTGCTCCCACATCCCCCGTTGTGGGGGACTGTACCCCCTGGACCCCCCACTAAAGATTCTCAACTCCGGGGGGGTCTAACTCAGGGAGCGCACAATCCATGGAAAAAAATAAAAAGTCTGAGACCAGGAATCAAACCTGGTCCCAGACATAGCACCTGGGTTCCTGCTGCTGTGGCTCAGTCCAGTGAGCCACAGCAGCTGCTTGGCAGAACCCACCCCCAGCAGAGGTCTTATCCTCTGCCTGGGAGTGTGTGAATGGTGCAATACCGCGTGCAGCAGTATACACAGTATTGCACCATTCACTGTCATGGACAGCGCTGTTTCGGGTCAGCTATAATGTTGTACACTATTAGGCATACGACATTATGACACGGTAAGCAGCTGGCCTATCTCCCTCTACCACAAACTGGTTCAAGGCCTACCTTATTGGCAGAACCCAATCAGTTAAGATCTTGGATGCCACTTCCCCTTCCCTCCCAATTAGCACTGGAGTCCCCCAGGGCTCTGTATTAGGGGCCCTCCTATTCTCCATCTTCTTAAATGACCTTCCCACTGTTTGCTCCCCATCCTCCGCTATACATATGTAGGCCGATGACACAGTCCTGTATGCATCTGGCTCCTGTCCTGCTGAGGTTACAACCAGCTTACAGCAAGACTTTGTCAAGGTTCAGCTCTGGTTTGCTAACCATCAACTTTTCCTCAATGCCAAGAAGACTGTCTCCATGACCTTTGGCACAAGGCAGAGACTCTCAAGGCTTCCTTCCCTACCCATTTGCCACACCCTTGATGGGACTTTACTTGAGGACACATCCTCCTTCAGGTACTTAAGTGTTTGGTTGGACAAACACCTAAACTTCTCTGGACATATTGACGCCATCCAGAAAAAACAGCACCCCAAGCTTGGTGCCCTGTTGCATCCCTCCTATGGCTAGGCGTGAACTTGTTCAGAAGATGATACTGCCCATTTTTGACTGCTGTGACATAGTCTATGGTGCTGCCCATAAGTACTCCCTGGCCAGACTGGACACCCTCTTCAACTCCTTCTGCTGCTTTGCCTTGGATGCCCCCCTCGCACCCACCACTGCGATCTTTATTATGCCCTTTCCTTCCCCTATCTTGCAAATAGGCAGCTCTCCCACTGTGTTAAATTCGCCTCCAAGCACTGGTTGGGTGAGCTCCCTTCCTACCTTACCTCCTCCTTTACAACACTCTCCCACCCTCTCATTCCTTTAGATCAACCAACTGTCGCACCCTGGTAGTCCCCCGCAGATCTACCCAAATCAGCTAATCCGGTTACTTTCACCGCCTCCCAAAAATCTGGATTTCCGTCCCCCCTCAAATCCGGCACTCATCTTCTGCCTACTCCATTAGCTCTGCCCTCAATAATTACCTTGCTCCTAGCTGCTCCTGCCATGCCCCTCCCTAATTCCCTCCTCTAAGCCCTGGACAAACCCTACCTCTCTGCCGTCACCTTCATTTTACCCTGTGTACACCCACCCAAATTCCTAGCTGTCCTCCCCTTCCTCCAAATTGATCCCCCTTACTGGCCTCCCTTGATCTCTCACAGAATGTAAGGGGCCCTGAATGGTCTCCATGGGTCCCTCTCCAACCCCCCAAAGGGGCTTGTATCTCTCATCTACTCCCTTCCCCCACCATCCTGAAGGGGTCTCTTAGGGACACTTCCTTATCCCCTTCCCTCTGGTCCCACCAGCCCCCTTGCAGAGTTCCTCGCTCCTGAAGTGGTCTTTAGGGACATGACTCTTCCCCTCGCCACCCACCTCACCACTGCTTCTCTTTTCTCCCTTTTCTTTCAGATAAGCACTTGTTACTTAGTAACCCAGCACTTATTTTTGTCAACTCTTTTTACCTATCATGTGCAACACTGTTGTAACACTGTTTGTAACATCTGCCTTACAACTTTATGTTAATGTTGAACTTATAACTCAAATGTTTAATGTCTCATTCCTAATGTACCCCTTCCCCCCAGGTCGTACCAGGAGACGAGTGACTTGTCGCTCAGTGTGCCTTCCTGGTGAAACATTTCAATAAATAAATAAACTCACACATGACAGTAACATGTGGAGCTTCTGAAATATACTAACTGCTTAAGAACTGATAAGTGGACTTTTTATAATTTGTTACTGAAATAGATTTGATGTCTGTTAAATGAGCTGAAAGTACTTTGGGGGGGATTTATGTGATAAGAGTGAGTTCCTTATCATACTGCTCAATACAGCGATGAAAAAATTGACCGCAACAAAAGGGCGACTTCACCTTGGAGAGACCGCCGCAAAGAGCGACGGTCCTCTAAACTTATACAATGCTTCTTTTTCTTGTGTGTGAGGGGCTTTGTCCCCTGCACCCCCCAACATAAAGATTCTCAACTCCAGGGGGTGTGGCCTTAGAAAAAATAGAAACTCCCACTGGAAGCAAAACAATTCCCTGCACCAAGACCCAAACCTAGCACCACAGGCTTCAGGGACAGTGGCTCCAGCCACTACACCACATGGCCAGCTTGGCATGACTTGACTAAATAATTATTTTTATCCTCTTTCTCATGAGTATAGCACATATCCCTCAGCACTACACTTGTTAGACTTATTCAGAGCTCTTTTTCTTCACTCGCTGTACATGGGAGCGGTATTATTTATTTTAATTTTAGTTTTTAGTGACCAGGTAAGGCCCATTAGGCACAAGTGCCTGTTTTCAAGGGCAACCTGGGAGCACTGGGTGGTTAAGTGACTTGCTTAGAGTCACACAGTATGCAAGGGGAGGTTGTGAAAATCAAACTCAGGTCTAATCTGCTGGATGTACCAAGCTTGTTCACACCTCATTCCTCTAACCTCTAGGCTATACTGCCAGCCCAACTGAGCCACTTATATTGAATGACTCAATAATACTCGCCCATATAGGGTAGTACCCTTTTTGGGTGGTCTTTTGAGTAGTTTTTGAGGACCCCCAGGTGGGCATCTGCCTCCTCAGACTTTAAAGTTATAACATTAAAACTGTTTCCATAAGTTGGCCAGGCACCTTCATTAGAACAGGTTTTTGGAAATAACCATTATTCAACCCCTGTCAAGGCATTCTGTTTTGTTAATTACTCTGTGAGGCTACAGTACATGGCATTTTGAATTGCTAGGAAGGTCATGAGCCAAAATGTAGCAGCATTCACACTACCAGTAGACCTGGCGTTTCCCTTTATGAAATTATATTTCATTTGAAAAGCATTTTTTAAGATAGGGAATGCTAGGACTCAGCTCCATGGGGATGTCTTGACTCTGTGCTAAGCTTAACCACTGGATTCATATTCAGCCGATGCCCAGCTACAGAAGATGCCTGAAGATATAGCTGAATTTATTCACTTTGAATTCTTGAGACAGAAGCCACCTGAAATAACCCAACAATCTAGTTTTATGGGTAAGTGTGATGGTTTTTCTCCTGAGAGTCTTAAGAGCCTGATGGGAGGAGTTATCTTATCATGCAGAAGTTATTTCAGGTAGGCTGTGTATCTGGGTGGATGGGCTTTTTTCCCTTTCGGAATGCTTGCTGTTTTTCAGATTGCAGTCTCTGGTGTTAGATGGAAGTCTTTGCTGGTGTGGCAGCAGCAACAGCAGCTGTGTATGCAGCACGGGTATCCTTGGTAATACTTTCAACTTTCTTGACATGCTGAGCATTGTCACACTGCCAGTGTTTCTCTATGTATTTCTGTATTTTTATTTGTTCTTCATCCTACTAATTCTAAACACATAGATACATAGCTAAAGAGAAGACAGTGGCAAAACAGGACTTGCAATTAGATACAGAAGGTCTAGCATGCCTCTGTCCCTCCGGTAGGGTACGAAAAAAATTGTCTTAGAGGCTCTCCTAACAACAGCTTTATATATGGAGGCAGTATAGCACAGTGGTCTAAGGCTCTGAGTTGCAAATCTGGTGACATCCAGCAGACCAGACCTGGGTTTGAATCCCACAGCTTCCACTTGCATACTGTGTGACCCTGAGCAAGTCACTTAACCTCCTTGTGCTCCCAGGTTGCTCCTGTAAAAAAGCTTTCAGCTTAGTGTGCTATACCTGGTTAAACAACCTAATAATAATTATTATAACCTGACAGTCAGAGCTGCTCAGAGGCAGGGAAGTCATGACACCCTTCGATAGTCTCCCTGGGTCAATGAGAGCCCCCCTATAATACTAGGGACGGTGTCCCTCTGATAAGGCAAGGTCGACTCAAGTACTGAGGGAAAATGGCAATTTAATGTACTGGAGAATTTACTGACGTATTAAGAGATCTGAGGTAAATGTAACTCCTTGTTTGAGCCAGACAAAGTGGCAAACGTCCGCAGAACATCACTCAGGGATTTGTTTGGTTGATACTACAATAAGGAAGCATAAATATATCACCTAGTGGAGTGCACTTGATATGTTCATAATCAGAAAAAGACTTGCAATCCATTCCGTCTGCCCTTGACAAATGAGAATTGATAATATTATTTATTATCCTGTATTTAAATATTTGTGAAGGAAAACTGATTTTGAGACCCAGCCCAGTGATGTGACCTCAGCAGGTAAGACTGCTGCCAGACAAACTGGGGTTTATATGCAAGCCCTGGAATCCCACAGTGGGACTGGCTGGAGGCACGGCTTATCACATAGATGAGATACAGGACAGAGGCGTGGCATGCTCAGTAGCTACACTTAACCATCCCTGTCAGATAATCACAGAGAGGCATTGACTGTTAAGGTAGATGTACGCCTGCCCAACCTCTCGACTGGAAGAAGGGCGCAGTTCTGGTGACCCTGATCAGTGAGGTGGAAGACAGTAGGAATGACTGAGTGTGATTGTGAAACATGGGTATTGAGCCCTGGATGTTTTTCATATGGACCCCGAACGTCTCCTCAATAGAATTAATGAAATGAATCCTTTTATAGCAATATATTGTATGACCTACTCTAAGCCTTTCAGGGCTTGAGCCTGGGATCTTCTGTTACCTTAACTATACCTCTGGTGGGAAAAATTAATTTTTTCCAACTGTGACTAGAAACAGTTTGATAAGTGCACTCAAGCTAGTACTACAGCAGAAAGAATAACGGGTTCTAATTGAAATAAATTATGCATTTTATTTATTTATTTCAAAAGTTT
Source organism: Neoceratodus forsteri (assembly GCA_016271365.2). Classification (NCBI taxonomy): domain Eukaryota; kingdom Metazoa; phylum Chordata; order Ceratodontiformes; family Ceratodontidae; genus Neoceratodus; species Neoceratodus forsteri. The sequence continues at coordinate 67,786,300 of CM028138.1, read as the reverse complement.
TACTGGGAAAGACATACTGAACTGGTAACAGTTCATTACCAGATACATCCTTTAAATAACACAAAGTTGTTAGTCATTTTTGAGAAAACATTGTAAAGGCAATATTTAGCCCACCTGGTTGTACGGTGATAGCACTACTGCTCACTATGACAGCTACCCAAGTTTAGAAATGGAGGAAAGAAGAAACTGTTTAACCAGGAGAGATACACTGAGCTGAAGCTTGATTCCAAGTGCAACCTGGGAGCACAAAAAAGTTAAGTGACTTGTTCAGTGTCACCCAGTATGCAAGTGGGGGCTGCCAGATTCAAACCCAGATCTCCAGGTTTGTAGCTCAGAGTCTTAAACCCCTGTGCCATACTGCCTCCAAATGAGCTTGAATCATCAGGAACTGGCAGGAGAATTAGGAGTCCCAAGAACTGCTCTCCTCCTTTGGGCTGGGGGAGGAGGGTTGTATGCCCTGTGGTATGACTGCCAACTAGTGAAGACTGATTAGTGGTGCAGTTGTGGGCACTGCAGAGGTGGGGATGGGATGCTGGTGTTGCCACGTGCATGCAGATATGTATGCCATTATGTGTCACACAAGGTTTCATCCCAGAGAAGAGAGTTCAAAAAATAAAAATGTGGAAAAATTGGGCAGCCTGCAGAACAGATGAATCCCTACTCACCAACCTTCACCATGTCCACAGCGAGGCTCTCTCCCCCTGGCTTCTAGGATGACTCCTTGGATTCACTTCTGCCAGTGGTGGCTGGATAAGTAGCTGGAGCTGTAGGCAGACCCTGCCATAAGAAACAAGCCAAGGGGCAACAGAGCCATGTGTCAAAGTTGTCCTAGGAGTCCTGGTAGACCCAGGTAGGAAGAGTATTGACAGGATAGTATGTGGCCCTAGTGGTGGCCAGAGGAGGGCCTCAGCTGGGAGGTGACGATGTGGAAAATAGAGTTGAAAAAAACCAACAGGTAATGTGTGTTAATTGATTTTGGAAGGCCAGCCCTTTGGCGCAGCGATAACACTACCACTCAAGATGCTGAGGATCCGGGTTTTGAAACTAGCCCAGCTCATCAGAGCACTGGAAGGGGGAGGACAATAAAGTATCCCAGAGGATACTGTCTACTTCATGGGCATGTGGGTTACTGCTTCCACTGCAGTACCACCACCAGGGTGACCACAGAACTGCTGGTATGGGAGGGAAGGTCCACCAGAGATTCCGACATGCACAGCACTGCATCAGCATGCGCCTATCTTGGGCGCCTGAGAATCCTGCATTCCTTTGGCAGGGAAGAAAAAAATGGGAAAAAAATACCCTGCATGGATGAAGCCACTGGCAATCTTGGGTTCCTGATGCACAGATTGGCCTCTGGGTGCCCCAGAACTGTGTAGTTCGGAAGAGTGGAGTCTGACCACCTCTCCCAGCAGATTCCACACCAGGGGGAAATGTCTGGGGTAAGAGGGCATTCCAGGCACAGTATGTGTCAGAATAGATGCGGATGGATGCTGGGAGTAGCCTCAGAGTGTAGCAGAAGGGGGCTGCAGCAGTGCAGAAGGTGCATAAACAGTAAAAAACAAGCATTTGTCAATGCCAAATGTTGTCTCGCTGGCACTGGAGTTGCAGGAGTTAGAGATGCATAATAGGAATGGCAGTGAAGTATTGAACTGACGCCAACCCCACCCCCTCCCTGCAGAGAGTGACAGGTGTTGGGGTGTGCCTTTGTGTCATCAGCTGTAATGCTCATGGCATTTAACCTCACCCTACCCTGTAGATGCTGACAAGTATCATGGTGTGCTTTGGGCCTTATATTTACCCCATTCCATAAGGAAATATGTTGAGATGGGTGCGGTGTAGGAGAGGGGGGTGTACTTTAGGGCCGGAGACTCCAAGGCACACCTCGATACCTATGACTGGCTACTGGGTGGGGGTTGGGGAGATATGGCATGAGCATTACAACGAATGATCCCAAGTCACACCACTGACGCCTGTCAGTCTCTACAGGGTGGGGTGTTACAGCTGGAAACCCTAATGTCATAGGCGTTTGTTGGTATTTTCACTGCAAATTTTCAACATGGGCTTTTTGTGACCCCACCTCATGAAGAGCAGCACTATCAGTTTGTTAGCCGAAAGGTAGTTTTGCACAGCAGCTATGCCATTTCCCAACAGAGGCACGAAAACACATTTTGGGTAGGGTGTGAAAAATGACAACTGTATTGCTCATGAGGAGGTGTAAAAAAATGGCAACATTGAAAATCTGGAGTGAAAATATGAAAAATTGGAGAAGTCATGAGAAGCAGGCATAGAAACTGCGCAACACATGTCCGTATCCCAATTATTTTTGGGACATTTTTAACCACATTTTCAACATAGGCATTTTGAGAACTCCCCTCATGAACAGTGGCACTGTGATTTTTTTAATCTGTCCCAAAAGTTGATTTCCCACAGCGACCACGCCATTGTTCACCACAGGTGCAAAAACACATATTGGGCAGCATGTGAAAAATAACAGCTGTACTGTTCATAAGGAGGTGTGAAAAATGCCAGTGTTGAAAATCTGGCATGAAAATACTGCAGATTTGCAAAGTTACAAGGGTGCATGGAAACTGCACAAACGCACGCTTGTAACACAGTCATTTTATGGACTTTCGTCACCAAATTTTCAACATAGGCAATTTAGGACCTCTTCTCATTAACAGTGTCACTGTCATTTTCTCAAACTGTTCCAAAAACTGATTTCGCACAGTGGCCGTGGTATTCTGTGCCGGACATGCAAAAAAACACATTTTGGACAGGATATGTCAAATGACAGCTGTACTGTTCATAAGGTGGTGTAGTAAAATGCCAATTTTGAAAATCTAGAGTGAAAATATTACAACTTCACCAAGTTATGAGCATGTGTGGAAATTGCACAACTCATGCTCATAAAACAGCCATTTTGGGGATTTTTTCACCAAATTTGCAACATAGGCTTTTTGAGAGCCCCCCTCATGAACACTGGCACTGTTGTTTCATTAATCAGTCCCAAAAGGTGATTCCACACAGTGACAGTGAAATCACCTTTTGGGATGAATAATACCATGAGAGTGACTGATTTCATGAGGAGGGGTACCAATAACTCCATGTTGAAAATCTGGTGCCAAAATTCCCAAAAATGGCCGAGATATGCACCAAATTCGAAAAAAACCTATTTATGCCATTATACAGCTTACCGGCATTTCTTCAGTTCGCAATCGGCTTTGAAGAGTGCAGACGTGTTCCCAGTCCACCGAAGATCATCACGCTGGGCTCCAGACGTAAGTGTGAGGAGGGGTGGGAGGTGGGTGCGCAGAGGGTGGGCATGGGTTTGGGAAGGAGAGAGGGCAGGAGAGACTGCAAAGGACCGTTTTCTTCTTTTAGAGGGTAAAAAAAAAAGACAACGAGGGTCGGTTTTCTCTTTTTGCAGGTGTTTGGTACACTGGGGTGGGCTTCCAATGTACCACCTGCATAACGGGGAAGGGGACAGCAGCTGACGGGGATTGGACCCCCCATCAGCACAGAAATGGGTGAGCGGGGCATGCATGATGCCAAGGGGGGATTGGGCACCCCCTCGGCACACAGCACACATGGGGCCTGGGGACATTATGCCAATGGGGAGTGGGCTCCCCCATCAGCAAACTAAACTTGACAGGGGGAGACTGAAGCCTATGGGGATTGGGCCCCCCGTCGGCAAGGAAAGACTGTTGGGGGGGCCATGATGCCAAGGGGAATTGGGCACCCCCTCGGCACACACTTGGGATGGGAGGGGGAAACATGCCGAAGGGGAGTGGGCTATCCCATCGGCAAATGAAGCTGCTGCATGCCGCCCTGTTTTGTAAACTGCTTCACCAGAAAAAGGCACGCTGTGTGAGGAGCTTGGCGGCTGTCATTGCAGCGGACATTTTCTTTGATCTGGTTGCCAGTTTACATATTGCTGGTGTGGCACCTGCATGTTATCTTGTTGGGGAATGAGGGATCCACCTACTGATGCGCGGCCCTGCATTCCACAGTTACCGCGACATCCAAATTCACATTACGCAATATGTTGGCTGGTGCACATGCGCGAGCCAACATAAAAATGACTTTGGAAGCTACTCTTGTCATATCAGTATAAGAGTAGTATCACCCCGAAATCCAAGCTGTTCTGTCACCCTAAGATTGCAGGAGACTATTTATACTGATCAGAACAACTCCCAAAGTCACAGAAAAACATTATAAATCAGGATCTTTTTTTTTTTTAATAAAAAAAATATATATATATCTTTTTTAGAAAAAAACAGACCAGCTTTTCCATCAGTCAATTGTCCATTGCCATTGGTCAAGAGCATCACATAATGATGTTCCCTTGCGCTATAATATTTAGACACAGTTACATAGAAACATAGAAACATAGAATTTGACGGCAGATAAGGACCGCTTGGCCCACCCAGTCTGCCCATTTCCCTACCTGATGGATAAGCTGCAGATCCTAGTTAACCAGCAGCCTACTTCTTCCTACCCCCAACCCCTAGAATTGCCTTATGACTGTCCCATGCATGCTTGAATTCCACCACTGTTTTTGACTTCCAGTATACTGTATAGATTGTCAGCATTTCTTTTTCCTATGTCCTTCATTATTCAGTTATTTTTTATGGAAATGGGATTCTGGCCCTTGAGAGTTTATCTGCATGTAGGGCCCTATTTTCTAAGAGGTTATTCCTGTTCTGGACATATGCCAAACATCTTTTTAAAATAGGGCCCATGCTGTTTACTCTTCTGCTGTAGTCTTAATCCTCTGTGACATCATTATTGTAATGATTATGATGTCACCAACAGAGGATTGTGATGTTGGCAAAAGAATAAACATTAGGACTGCATCAACAGTAGGGGACAATGATTCCAGTCCCATGAAAATAACTCTCATCATGAAGAATAAAAGGAATAGAGATACAGAAAACCTATAAATTATAAAATGGAAAGTGTCCACAAATTATGTTGCCAAAGTTTTCCAAAAAATGACAACCTAGCTTTAAATGTACTTTGCTGTTTACTGTATTGTAGGGCTGTGTGAACCTCCAAAGGTTCGACTGCATGAACCTTGATCTTCAAATTGCGTGGAGGTCACCAGAGTTCTTGTGTCAGTGATCAGGTTCACCCAGTACAAAGCATTTGAGTTGGCACTGGGAAATGAATGGAAGAGGTAAGAGGGATGGGTGCTTTGTAGGCACACGGTTTCTGGGATTACTAGGGGGTTATCCTGGGCAAATCCTGGGTACATTTCTTGTGTCATTTGCAAACCAACGTTTGCGGTTCAACTGGTTTGCCCTGTCCACACCATTTGGACTATGATGACTCACTCAAAACAAAAAGTCTGCCTGATTCTCCTTGTAGTTTGCCACAGTCCGAAAGAATCAAACACCCAAAGTTCGAAGTATTCGAGTCTTTTGGCGAACCAAACTTGCAGCTCTGCTGTATTGATCAGCAGGTAAATAAGCAATTTCACTTCCCTTTTTTTTCTGTTTTTCTAAACAAACGCACCAACTACCTATATCTCCCTTACTGTCTGAGGAGTCAAGACAGCAATTACACAGATAGACAATAGCGGTAGAAAAAGGCCAATCAGCCCATCCAGTCTGTCCACTCTACTAGCCTATTACGCTCTGGCCCTAGTGGCCATCCCTCCCTTTGTTTCTGCCGCTCCCCCCTTTCTAATTAACCCTTTATGCCTGTCCCATCCCTGCTTGAAACTGCTCCCTGATTTGGCTTGTACAACATCCTCCAGCAGCTTGTTCCTTTTGTTCACCACTCTTTCTGCAAAAAAATTCTTATGGATGTCTTGTGAGTTCCCTCTTATCCATATAGTTGAACTCAAGGAGTAAAGTTCTTTGGCATCCACCCTGTTTATCCCATGCAGGTACTGTTATGCCTCGATCATGTTGCCCCTTTCCCTCCTTTTCTCAAGGGTGTACATGTTCAAGTCCTGCATCCTGTCCTCATATGGCTTGCCTCCTAGTTCATGGACTGTGTTGGTTGCCCTGCTCTGTACTGCCATTAATACACTGTAATGCCAGGTTCTACAAATCAGCTGTGTCAGTGGCTCATTAGGTAGCATGCTCACCTGTGGGGCTGGAAATTCAGACATTCGTGGGTTCTAGCCTCACACTAGGTCCTTGCGTAATACCCAGAACTGACACTGTACTGCAGTACTAGGGAGGTGCTGCACAACTGAGGTGCCGTCCTTCAGATGACACATTAAACCAAGGTCCCTTCTGACCATCTCTGGTAGCTGTCCATGTGAAGGTGAAAGACTGACAGACATGAAAGGTACTGCACTCTTGACTAGAGCAGGGTGCAAGTGAGTGGCCATGGACCACAAACTTATGAACTAGTAGACAGAACAATTCACACTCCAGTTTCTTAAAGAAAATAATGTATTTATTTATTTATGTCTTTGGTGACTGGATAAGCGAGCTGATTCAAAGGACCGTTTTCAGCCACGACCCAGGCCACAAATGTGGCACACCTCTATAAGAGGTCAATACATGGTGTTGACAGTAAAATCAGTACATACAATAGGACTCCAACAGGGGTACAGAGAATTACAAGGTCAAATATAGTATGAGTAATACAGATTAAGCAAACAGTCACAGAAAATTTACAATATATGATACAGTAATAACAATAGTACATTAGCTTGATAAGGCCGCACACTATAGCACCCTACATGTTAAGCTAACATAGGTATCCTCTAATCCAAAATAACAATATAAGTAAGGACTGACAGCCCACAGATCAACACTAAGATGGCTTACAGTCTCTAGTGTTTCCTTTAGGACAGTTACAGGTGTACTCTGTCAGGAGCCAGGCTCTTAGGGTTGTTTTGAAAGATTGGTGGAAGGAGGATGAGCGAATAGCCAGTGGGAGTCTGTTCCAAAGGGTGGGGGCAGAGACAGAAGAGGCTTTGCTACCCATTAATGAAGATATACGAGGAACTTCCAATTCCCTTTATTCCCTTGGTGAAAATCCAAGGTATTGCAGTGAATTTCAGCTGGTTACAGACATTCCAGGATCATAAACACCGTGCGTCCAGGTGCCCTGGTGCTTCACCAATTGAGGCTTCGTCAGGGGGCCTGTAACCAGTTGAAATTCACTACAACACCTTGGATTTTCACCAAGTAAATAAATATGTTATTTTCTTTAAGAAACTGTCTACCTGTATTTGTGCTATACTTCATTGGAGGTTACACTCCTGGCTCTGGAGTGTGGGTGGTTCTGTCTACTAGGAGGTAAAAGATCCCCTGGCATTCATCGATGAAGAGTAGTGGTATTTTTTATTAACCAAAACAGAAACAGAAAAAAAAAACATAATCTGTCTGTATAGGAAACTACAACAGAACTCAAGTTCGCATTAAGGTACATCATTGTCCATAAATATGAGAATAGCAAAAACCCCTTCCTTTCTTATATGTTTACAAGACCACAGAACATTTTATAGTACCCCTACCTTTGTCACCTCCTATAACAGATATTATTTTGCCTTTACTCCCACACTCTAGAAACCTGTTTCCATAGATCTTTAATCTTGGCCCTAGGCCATTTATCCTGTCCACATTGCCATAGCTTCTGAAGACATGTTGATAGTAACTGTAACCTAAGGAGGTAAATATTTTTGTTGTAATGTCTAAGCACATCTAGCTTGCCACATATAGTATTTACATACTACAAACCACACAGTAGAGTACTGGTACTATACTTCTCCCACTCCTTATGATACAATCTTAAAACTATATTTTGATATGTCACTGTTAAAAATAAAGGTGTCACAAACCCACTCAGCAGGTCAGGCCCTCTGCTCCCACAGTACCAACCTCCAAGTGCAGTATTGTGAACAGTTAACAGAACAGGGTAACCCTCCTGTCTGTTTTGTGGGTCTGAATCACCTCTGGTCTCAAGTTCTGGAGGGATTTAAACTGTGAACCTTATGCTAGCGTACCCAAATGTACAGGCTCAGATAATTCTGCTCTTCGGGGAATGCCAGATATCTTTCGCCAAGGGCACCTAACCAGGTATACAAAATGAACCCTTAGAAACTCTGTGAAAGACCTTAGGAAAATTCTTACCTTTTCCCAGTTTGGTATTACCAACACGCTTTGAACAGTTTAGTCAGCCTTTATTTATTTATTTAGTTTTTGTTGACCGGGTAAGTGTACTAGACAAATCCTGCCTATTTTCAGGCATGACCCGGGGAAGGGGGATACAAATGAATGGCAACTGATCTTGAACCAGATTAAGCTGTTGGTGGTATTTTTAGTGAGCCTTAACCCTCTGTAATTCAAAGGCAAAAGAAAGAACTTCGAAGTCACCAGGCAGTCTCTTTAAATATAAGAGGTTTACTTAGAAAATGGATAAACATAGGTAAAATGTTAACACAGAACAATATATCACAAAGCATACAACCACTTAAAAGAAAACAAAGAAAAAGTGCTAACTCCTGCCACAATACAATTAGACTTGTCTATCTAATGTATTCTTATCTTCTTACAGTGCTTATAATTAGATGTTGTTGCTTCAGAGTCCAACAGGAATGTGTCAGTTAAAAAACACAGAATACAATTTAAAAATGCTATGTTTCAACCCCTTCCATGAGGTCATCTAGCTCCTCCTTCCAGAATATAAAAATTATACAAAACAGAATGTCCTATCAAGAGGTATATTAAATACTGTGAGTACAGCAAAATTCATTTCCCAAATTATGACACTTTTTAAATAACACCCCCTCTTTGATCTTGAGTAGTTTCTTTTCCCAGGACACTTCAAATGATTTTTATGACTTAGCATCATACTGATAGAACCTGATTTCTTCCTCTAAAACCTCATAAAATGGATATTTTGTTCCTTAGCTTCAAAGAAGCACAGCTCATCAACAAGGCCATAAAATGCGACTTCTTGGAAGTTAATCACTTTACAGATCTCTGCTGTTTAACATATATCCTGTCATGTTAACCTAAACCTTGGGGGGGGGGTTGTCATCCCAGGGGCACAGGATGTCTCCTGTGAGACAGGTCACATACCACATTCTATATTACAAATCATAGAACAATCATAACTAGCTGGCCAAGCATCACAAATCCTCCCCACCTAGACTGAATTTGGGGGCTCTATCCCCTGCATGGGATGAGCTTCCCAAATCAGTTCACTCCTCATAAACTCGTGACAAGCCATCTGAGTTCTGATTGGTCGCTCTAGCCCTATGTGAGATTGCCATGTCATACCCTTGCAAGGCAAGACTCCATCTTAACAATCTACCATTAGTTTTTCCCATTTGCGTCAGCCAAACCAGGGGGTTGTGGTCAGCTTGTACCACAAAATGCTGTCCATATAAGTATGGCTTTAACTTCTTTAGAGCCCACACTATGGCAAGACACTCTTTTTCCACAGCAGAGTATGCCTGCTCCCTGGGAAGTAACTTTTTACTCAGGTACACTCTGGGGTGATCTTTCCCTTGGTTGGATGTCTGACTCAGTACTGCCCCAATACCCACATATGAGGCATCAGTCTGAACTATAAAGGTTTTGCTATAGTCAGGACTTGTCAATACTGGAGCACTACATAGTGCCTCCTTCAGTCTGGTAAAGGCTTTTTCACAGGCTGGTTCCCAGGTAATTTTCTTTGGCATCCTTTTCTTTACCAGGTCAGATAGGGGAGCAGCCAGGGCACTGTAATTGGGTACAAATTTCCTATTGTACCCTGCTGTCCCTAGAAAACTCTCTCTCCTGCTTCTGCATTTCTGGTCTGGGCCATGCCTGGATCACCTCTATTTTTACGTGGTTAGGACGGAGCTGTAGCCAGCCTGCAACATGCCCAAGGTATGCCACTTCTCCCATGGTCACCTGGCACTTCTCAGCTTTGACAGTGAGCCCGACCCTCTGTATCCTGCCCAGCACTTCCCTAAGGTGGGATAGGTATTCCTCCCAGCTGGCAATAAAGATGGCAATGTCATCCAGGTATGTCATGGCGTACTTCTCAGCACTATTTAACACCTGGTTCACCAACCTTTGGAAAGTGGCCAGGGTGTTCTTCATTCCAAAAGGCATTACTTTAAATTCAAATAAGCCTATTGGAGTGATGAAGGGTGACCTCTCCCTAGCTCTGTCCATTAACTCTACCTGCCAATACCCCTTGGTCAGGTCAATGGTTGTAAAGTAGGTCGTCTCTCCCAATTTGTCCAGGAGTTCATCCATCCGGGGCATCAGGTGGGCATCTGACTTTGTGATTGCATTCAGTCCATGATAGTCCACACAGAAATGAGTAGAGCCATCTGGCTTGGGCACAAGGACTACGGGTAAGGCTCAGGGGCTGTGGGATCTCTGGATTACCCCTAAATCCAGCATCTCCTCCACTTCCCTCCTAATGTCCTTTTGAACAGCCTCTGACACCCGATATGCTGTCCGCTGTATGGGCATCTGTGTCCCTGTCTCCACATCGTGCGTTGCTAAGGGGATTAGTCCAGGCTTGGCTCTAAACAGTGCGGCAAAGTCTGCTAAAACCTCCCTTACTTCCTGGATCTCATCCGGGGCCAACTGGGGAGACAATTTAACTGCCTCCACAGAGGACTCCCACTTACTTTCTTCTAGCAAGTCCAGAAGGGGGTGTCCTTCGTCCGTCCCCTTCCCAAGACTACATACTGCAAACACTGTGTCAGCCCTATTAGCATATGGCTTCATGATGTTGACATAGTACATCCTTTCTGCCTGTCTTCTGTCAGGTAACTCTATAATATAGTTCACGTCATTTACCTTCCTAACTACTTTGTACAGTCCTGCCCACTCAGCCTGCAGCATGTCTTTCCAGACTGCAATAAGGACCATGACTTTCTGACCCACCATGTATGAGCAAGCTCTGGCTCTGTGGTCGTACCACACTTTTTGTTTCTGTTGGGCAGCTGCCAGATTGCTCTGGGCTGTCCCCATGAGCTCCTTCATCCTTTCCCTAAACCTAAGGACGTAATCCACTATGGGAGTTCCCCGGGTGGTGTGCTTGCCTTCCCAGTCCTCCCAGATCAAGTCTAGGGACCCACGTACCCGCATCCATATAAGAGCTTGAAGGGGGAAAATTCTGTCAACTCTTGGGGTACCTCCCTGTATGCAAACAACAAGTGGGGAAGGTATTTCTCTCAGTCCCTCCCATGCTGTTCAGCAAATACCTGGAGCATTGACTTCAGGGCACCATTAAATCTTTCCACAAGCCCACTGACTTGTGGGTGATACGGTGTCATGCATCTCTGCACCACCCCACACTTCTCCCACAAACATTTCATCAGGTCCAACATGAAGGAACCCCCTCGATCGGTGATAACCTCCTGCAGAAGCCCAACACAAGAGAAAATCCTAAGTAAGGCATCTACCACTTTGTCTGTCCTCAGTGAGGATAGGGCGGCTGCCTCGGGGTAATGGGTGGCATAATCCACCACAGTCAGGATGAATCTCTTCCCTGAGGTGCTGGGGGTATTTAAAGGCCCCGCAATATCCACTCCCGCCCTCTGGAATGACTTCTCCACTATGGACAATGGAATCAGGGCAGCTTGGGTTTTCTTGCCTGACTTCCCTATTTCTTGGCACTGGTGACAAGACCTGCCATACTCCTTCACCTGCTGGGTGAAGTTGGGCCAATAGAAATTCTGGGCCAACCGCTGCGTAGTGCACATGATTCCCAGATGACTAGACAAGGAAATATCATGTGTAATCTTGAGCAACTGCTCACGATACCCCTGGGGAACAACCAGCTGCCTGCCTATCACCCCTCCCTCTGTCTGCACAGCCTGAGTATACATCAGTCCATTTTCCCAATAAACCTTATGTTTACCATCACCTCATTGTGCTCCGCCAGAGTCTGCCCAAGCCCTCAGCTTCTCTAGACTAGGATCACTTCTCTGAGCAGCTGCAAACTTCTCACACATTCCCAAGGCATGGGACAGGTCACCTTCAGTCTCTGAACTAGGGTCCCTAGCACTAGTGTCAGGGCACTCAGGATAACTGTCATCCCTAACCCTCTGACAATGGGTCACCACTCCCTCCTCAGAGTAACCCTCTGTAGCTGTGTGGTTAACTGCTACTGGGGAAATTTCTACCCCCTTTTCATCAGTCTCCATATCAGAAGACACAGGCTGGGGAACCAGTCTCCCAGTGGTTTCCACAATGGCTTCTGTCGGGTCCAGGGAACTACCATTTTCCCTGGCCATTTGGCTATGGCTAACTGCACACATCATACCCTGTTTGAGATTGTTGTCAAGGATGATGTCCACTGCTAACATTTTGGCTACAGCCACTTGTTGCATGGCTCCCCCGGTTTCACCCCAGTCTAGGAGAACACTAGTGAGTGGCAAGGTTTTCTCTTCACCGGTGAACCCTAGTACAGTGACATATTTATCAGGTATAAGCTGACCAGGCTCTACTAGATCCCCTTTTACCAATGTCAGGGATGCCCCTGTGTCCCTTAACCCTTGTATCTGTACACCATTCACCATGACTGGGTGCATGTGTTCCCTCAAGTTCACAGGCATGCTTCCAGGGACACACAAACAGCCCACTTCTTTCCTAGCCCCCTGTTACAGATTGCTTGCCCTTGTGGGACACAGTCTGGCAATATGCCCAGTTTCTTTACATAACCAGCATTCATTTCTTTTTTCAGAGAAATCTTTTCTCTGAAACCTGGGCTAACTGGTTTTGGTGGAGGCAGTGAGGGTTTTAGCTGCCCTGAAGGTGCGCTTTTCCCTTTCTGCACTGCCACGCCCACCCCATTCGCTCTCAGAGCAGGTCTGCTCTTGGCATAGTGGTCCGAGAGTTCAGCAGCCTCTTGCACTGTTTTGGGATTTCTGTCCTCCAGCCAGGTTTTCAGCTCTGCTGGGCATGCCCAAAAAAACTGTTCTAACAAAACCACATTTTCAATTTTATTTACAGAGTTTGCTTCAATTCCCTCCCACCAACATTTTAAAAAACTGACGTTGTTTCATGGCTAGCTCCTCGTAGCTCATATCAGGGCTTTTACAGCACTTACAGAATTTAGCTCTGTATGCTTCAGCAGTTAGATCAAACTTTTTTAAAAATGCAGCTTTAAGTTTGCTGTAATCATTACTGTCTTCATTGTCCATTTGACCCAATGCATCCCAAGCTTTCCTGGTAAGTAGTGGGGATAGCTGGAAGCTCCAGGACTCTCTAGGAATTTTATCCTGAATACAAACTTTTTTAAAGGAATTTAAAAAGGTATCCATATCCTCCCCCTTATTAAATTCGGCTATCAATTTGGAATTCAATTTGTAACCCAGTCCTATAGTCCCAGTTAAACCCAAGTCACTTACCTGCTCTTGTGTGGTTGGTTGGAGTTGTAGCTTCTCCAGTTCATGTCGCCTCTGGCACTCATGCTCCTCACGGTCCACCTCTCGCTGTTCACAGTCCACCTCTCGCCGTTCTTGTTCCCTCATCTCCTCTGCAACTCACTGGCACTCACGCTCCTCATGCTTAGCCTCCCACTGTTCCCACTCTGCCTCTTATCTTTCTCATTCCGCCTCTCGCTGTTCTCGCTCCCTCTTCTCCTGGAACTCCAGCTCCATTCTGCACAACTCAGTCTGCAGCCTGAGTACTTCTGGCTCCAGAATGCTGGTGACCTTCTCCTGCTGCTGTGGCCCTTTGCTGGCACTGGCCCTGCTGTCATCCTCATCGTATCTGGACACTGCACTGGCCACTAGCCCTTCCACACTCAAGGTTTGGTCTTTTACAGTCACTGTCTGTGACTCGATGCTCTGGGTATCTGCTACCATCGGGGCATCCATGAGGTTCTGCTTGGTGGCTTTCACCTTGTACAGGACTGTTCTGTCCTGCACAGCTGCCTCAAGTAGTCTACAGTGTGCCCGCTGTAGTTGAAAGCCATCTTCTTCCCTAACTAGGGCTACTCTAACTTGCACTTTAGAAAAAAAATAAAACAGGTAGGAACTTGACTGTAAACCATATAATTCTGTTTCCTTTTTAGAAATAAATCACTGCCTTTTTTTGCAGGTGAGCTATACAGTATCAAGCTGGCACACTGAACAATTAAAGTTTGTATTACCAAAATTATCAGCACCGCTGCCAACCAATCTGTCACAAACCCACTCAGCAGGTCAGGCCCTCTGCTCCCACAGTGCCAACCTCTGAGCGCAGTATTGTGAACAGTTAACAGAACTGGGTATCCCTCCTGTCTGTTTTGTGGGTCCAAATCACCTTTGGTCTCAAGTTCTGGAGGGATTCAAACTGTGAACCTTATGGTAGCATACCCAGATGTACAGGCTCAGATAATTCTGCTCTTTGAGGAATGCCAGATATATTTTGCCAAGGGCACCTAATCAGGTATACAAAATGAACCCTTAGAAAATCTATGAAAGACCTTAGGAAAATTCTTACCTTTTCCCAGTTTGGTATTACCATCAAGCTTTGAACAGTTTCATCAGCCTTAACCCTCTGTAATTCAAAGGCAAAAGAAAGAACTTCGAAGGCACCAGGCAGTCTCTTTAAATATGAGAGGTTTACATAGAAAATGGATAAAAATAGGTAAAATGTAAACACAGAACAATATATCACAAAGCATACAATCACTTAAAAGAAAACAAAGAAAAGTGCAAACTCCTACCACAGAACAATTAGACATGTCTATCTAATGTATTCTTATCTTCTTACAGTGCTTATAATTAGATGTTGTTGTTTTAGAGTCCAACAGGAATGTGTCCGTTGAAAAACACAGAATACAATTTAAAAATGTTGTGTTTCAACCCCTTCTATGAGGTCATCTAGCTCCTCCTTCCAGAATATAAAAATTATACAAAACAGGATGTCCTCTCAAGAGGTATATTAAATGCTGTGAGTTCAGAAAAACTCATTTCCCAAATTATGACACTCTTTAAATAACACCCCCCTCTTTGATTTTGAGTAGTTTCTCTTCTCAGGACACTTCAAATGATTTTTATGACTTAGCACCATAATAATAGAACCTGGTTTCTTCCTCTAAAACCTCATAAAATAGATATTTTAGTTCTTAGCTTCAAAGAAGCACAGCTCATCAACATGGCCATAAAATGCAACTTCTTGAAAGTTAATCACATTACAGATCTCTGCTGTTTAACATATATCATGTCATGTTAACTGAAACCTGGGGGGATGTCATCCCAGGGGCACAGGATGCCTTCTGTGAAACAGGTCACATACCACATTCAATATTACAAATCATAGAACAATCATAACCAGCTGGCCAAGTGTCACAAAAGGTTCATTCCATTTTGTGCTTATTGTTTGCCTACAGCTTTACTCTATTGGGCATTCTAGTAGGAAATGTTCTGGTGTTTCTAAACATCTTTGACAGTCTGTCCTAGGATATGCTCTTTCCTTATGCTCTTGTGTTTCAGGTTATTTTTAACAGACATTTTCCAGTGCAGGCATAATATCCCACATATGCCTAGGTATTCTAAGGTTTGTTACTATACTCATAGCTTTACTAGCCTGTTCAGCAGGGCAATGTGGTAATACCAAGAGAGAGGAACATTTATTTTGAGTGTAGTATTATATACTGCTTTCCTATTATTATCAGTTGGTTCTGCTATGGTTATATTCCTATTTTTAATTTTGCTCACTGTAATCCTAAAATAACCTGGGGTCATATAATGGTAATCTTTTCAAATGCATGTCAATGTCCCCCGGCTACAGTCCATAACCAGTCTTCAGTCACTGGAATCTATACTTTATTCATATGTGTTAAAACTGGGAACATATTGTTTGCCAAAAAAAGACTGACAAAAAAACTGATTTATCATATTTAAAACCTCCAGTTGCAATATACCAATACATAAAATATATTTTTAATTGGTTTTATTGGGTTCAACTGTGAACCCCAAAGCCCTTGAAAAAATATACTATATGTCTTAGCTTCTAATTCTAACGGTGGTGGAAAAATATAACTTAAATGTGTAAAACATGGTAATAAAAGAGTCTTTATTACAAATAATCTTTTCACTTTTGATATGGCAGTATGGCCTAGAGGTTAGAGGAACGAGGTGTGAATGAGCTCGATATATCCAGCAGACCAGACCTGAGTTTGATTCTCACAACTTCCACTTGCATACTGTGTGACTCTGAGCAAGTCACTTAACTGTCTAGTGCTCCCAGGTTGCCCCCAAAAACAGGCATTTGTGCCTAGTGGGCCTTACCCAGTTACCAAAGACTAAAATGAAATAAATAAACAAAATATTCCCTTCTTCCAGAATATAAATATTTGTTCTGAAGTCTTAATGGCATCTTCTCAATTAGGAAGAATGCAGTCCTGACAGTTAAAAATTATACCCAGTATTTGTATAGATCCTGTAGTAATTTTTATGCCTGCAATTTAACCTACAATTTCTGATTCTTGAGAATGCCCTATTGGTATAGCAGTATTTTTATGATAAGTTATCCTAGATCCTGAGGCTTTAAAAATCAGACCTAAAAGTTGTTCTAACACTTGTCCAGACTCTGTTCCTGATGATCACATGCATTTCATCTGCATATGTTAGGGTTTTAATTTCTAGAGAATCAGGTGTTATTCTTGTTCCTTGCATATCTGTAGTCTGCCAAATAAATCTCAATAATGGATCAATGGAAAACATTTGCAACATTGGGCTTAATGGACAACCTTGTTTCACTCCCCTTCTAATCTGAACAGATAGTCCAAATATGAGTTGACATAAAATATAATTTCAGCTTGTTTATTGTACTGGCATGGTAGCGCCACTATACGTAAGGTTGAGCAGGAGTTTCAAATTTTGCACTTTAATATCTTCATAAGCATTCAATGGATTTGCATGAAGGTTTGCATGTATGGTCTCAGGGGGTAGATTTCTTGACATGCCAAGTTTCATTCCAATGGGATGTGTGATTTCGAGATCCAGACAGCAAAAAAGTCATTGCCTAGTGCACAGATAGGTTGGAATTTTGGTCTGAAGTTTTCAGGGTAGAAAGGGTTTACCTCACAGATATGCCTTTCAATGGTTTGGCGAAAAATATTAATCCATTCCAAAGTTATTAAATGTAAAAATGTTGGTTCTGAGCATACTCAGTACATTCTTTTGGATAGCTGCTTGGAACAAAAAAAATTTAGTCCATATAAAAAAACCTTTTATGTATGTTGGCTTGCAGCAGCGACGAGTCATATATTGGAGAGTGGAGATTTGGAGGGGTGGCTGCTGCTGGCGAATGCAGGCACACATCACCAGGTGCCGCCCTCATTCTCTCTCAAGCTAGCATGCTAGCTGACAGCAACAGTATGCAAAGTGAAGAAAACTTAAACAAAGTGCCACTGCAATCAGAGACAAGCTCGTCATGCAGCGGCACAGATGACACACCTCCCGTACGTGCCCGTCCTCCCCCCCAGTACACAGTGCCACACTGGGAGCCCACCCCAGCATGGCAACTGATGCCATTGCCAACTGGGGGTGCCCAATCCCCCATCAGCTCCACGTCCCCACCAGCCATTCTTCTGCCATACTGGGAGCCCATCCCAGCGTGGCAAACGTCCTGCATCATCAATTTAAAAAAAAACCTGTAAATTGAAAACGGTCCCATGCAGTCTCCCTGCCCCCCACAACCCGCACCCACCCACTGTGCACCCTGCCTTCCCACACCCCCCTCACCCCATATTTACCTCCGGAGTCCGCGCGATGATCTGCGGTGGACCGGGAACACGTCTGCACTCTTCAAAGCCGACCGAGAACTGAGGAAATGCCGGTAAGCTGTATAATGGGCTAGATAGGGTTTTTTAACTTTGTTGCATATCTCAGGCATTTTTTGGAATTTTTGCACCAAATTTTCAACATGGGGTTTTTGGGACCCATTCTCATGAATGCTATCACTGTCATGGCGTTATTCAGGCCCGAAGGGTGATTTCTCAGTCACTGCGTGAAATCACCTTTCAGGACTGATAAATGAAATGACACTACCAGTGTTCATAAGGTGGGCTCTCAAGAAGCCTATTTTGAAAATTTGGTGGAAAAATTCCAAAAAATGACTGTTTTACGAGCGTCGTTACGCGGATTCCTTGCCTTCGTAAGTTCATGAATTTTCAATATTTTCACTCCAGATTTTCAACATTGCCATTTTACCACACCTTCTTATGAGTAGTATAGCTGTCATCGTTCACGTCTCACCCAAAGCGTGTTTCCGGCCATGTAACGCACAATGGTGCAGTCGGTGTGCGAAATCAATGTATGGGACAAATTAAGAAAATCACAGTGACACTGTTCATGAGCAGAGGTCTTAAAATGGCTATGTTGAAAATTTGGTGAAAAAATTCAAAAAAATGACTGTTTTATGAGTCGTGCTTTGCACAGTTCCAACGCACGCTCGTAAGTTCGCGAATTTTCAATATTTTCACTCCAGATTTTCAACATTGCCATTTTACCACACCTCCTTATGAGCAGTACAGCTGTCATTTTTCACATCTTGCTCAAAATGTGTTTCTGCCCATATGGCGCAGTCGAGTGCAAAATCAATGTATGACACACATTAAGAAAATCACAGTGACACTGTTCATGAGCAGAGGTCTTAAAATGGCTTGTTGAAAATTTGGTGAAAACATTCCTAAAAATGACTGTTTTACAAGCGTGCGTTGAGCAGTTCCTATGCATGCTCGTAAGTTTGTGAATTTAATATTTTCACTCCAGATTTTCAACATTGCCATTTTATTAAACTTGCTATGAACAGTACAGCTACCATTTTTCTTTATATGTCACCCAAAATGTGTTTTCGCATTACGTAGCGACAATGGTGCTGTTGGTGTGCAAAAGCAATGTTTGGGACAGATTATGAAAATCACAGTTACACTGTTCATGAGTAGAGGTCTTAAAATGGCTATGTTGAAAATTTGGTGACAAAAGTCCATAAAATGACTGTGTTCTGAGTGAGCATTGCGCAGTTTCACACTTTCCTAGTAAGTTCATGACTTTGTAATATTTTCAGTCAGATTTTCACCAGTGGCATTTTCCACACTTCCTTATGAACAGTACAGCTAGTCAATTTTCAAACATGGCCAAAGTGTGTTTTCACACTTTCAGCGCAGAGATCGTGGTCGCTGTGAAATCATTGTTCGGACAGATAAAGAAAATCACAGTGACACTGTTCATGATCGGAGGCACCAAAATGCCTGACTTGACAATCTGCTGTAAAAATCCCAACCTAATTATATTATGGGTGTGCACTGCACAGTTTCTATATACTCGTGACTTCACTTTTTAAATATTTTACTGCAGATTTGCAACATTGCCATTTTTTACACTCCCATGAACAGTACAGCTGTCATTTTTATCCTGTTAGGAATGTTTTGCACCTGTGGTGCTAAATGCGTAGTTGCTGTGCATAAGCAGCTTTAACAAACTGATATTGCCACTGTTCATCAGGGTGGGGTCACACAAAAAAACATGTTGAAAATTTGGAGTGAAAATACCAACGAATGCCTGAGGTATTAGGGTTTCCAACCATACGCCCAACCCTGTAGAGAGAATGATAGGCATCAGGGGTGTGACTTGGGATTCTTGCCTGTAATGCTCATACCATTCCACACCCTGCAGCCAGTGAGAGGCATCGAGGTATGCCTTGGACTCTTCGGCCCCAAAGTTCACCCCATTCTCCTATATCGCACCCATCTCACCATATTTCCTAATGGAATGGGGTGCGCATAGGGGCCAAAGACCCCAAGGAACACCGTGACACTTGTCAGTGTCTGCAGGGTGGGGTGTGGTGAAATGGCGTGGCCGTTATGCCTGACGACCCAAAGGCACACCCCAATGCCTGTCACTCTCTGCAGGGTGGTGGTGGGGTGGGCTTCAGTTCAGTACTTCACTGCCATTCCTATTACGCTGCTCTGTAACTTCTACACTACCACTGCCAATGCCAGCAAGCCAACATTCGGCATTCACAAATGCTTGTTCATATAGGGATAATCCTTTTTCATGAGGAAAAAAATATTTTTCTTATGACCGCCATTTTGTTTCCATTTTTTTAAAAGTCAGAACCCACAAAATTTCCATCCTGCACACACACCAACACATGTATCTTGCTAATCAGAACCTCGTTAGGTGGATTCTGCACTTAATTTCTGGAAAAATGACTCAGAAATGTATTTTTTAACTCCTTTTTTGTGAGCCATTTTCTTTTTTCATATTGACGTAAGAAAATATTTGGTCCATACAAAAAAGGATGGCTTCATAAGAAAAAAGAATTTGGACTTAGTGTTTTTTTTTTCCAAATATTTTTCTTATGAAGGCATTCTTTTTTGGTATGAATGAAAAAAGCATACAAGAAAGGATGCTTTCATATGAAAAAAGAATGGGAAAATAACCTAAGTCCAAATTCTTTTTTCGTATAACGGCGTCCTTTTTCATATGCTTTTTTCATTATATGAAAAAGGATGCCCTCATATGAAAAAAGAATTTGGACTTAGTTTTTCCCATTCTTGTTTCATATGAAGGCATCCTTTTTTGCATGCTTTTTTTCATTTGTACAGAAAAGAATGCCTTCATACGAAAAAAGATTTCAGACATTTTTGTCCCACATTTGAATTTCTAGAAGCCATAACTCCCTTAGTATTTGGACATCATGGACAAGCTATGTATCAAAACAAAGATCTTAATGAGAATTATAAGTCTAATACATAACCCCCTTAAAAATGTAGGGCCCACATAAAAAACAAAACATAAAAATAAAAAAATAAACATTCTCATAGGATAACACTGGAACTTTAATGACCCATACCGCCCTCAATATTTGGATTTAAGGGACAATCTATGTATCACGACAAAGGTCTTACTGAGTACAGTGCTACAAGACTAACACAAACCTCCACCTAAACATTTAGGAGCAAATAAAAAAATACAATTTCCATAGGATAACACTGGAATTTCAACATGCCATAACTCCCTCAATGTCATAACAAAGGTCTTAATGAGTACTACAAGAATAATACATACCCCCAAACATTTAGGGGCAATATAAGAAATATAAAAAATGAAAATTCCCATAGGATAAGCTTGAAGCTTCAAGAAGCCACAATTCCTTCAATCTGTGGACTTAATGGCCAGTCTATATATCAAAATAAAGGTCATAGTGAGCACTACGAGAATAACACATACCCTCCCTAAACATTTAGGGGCAATATAAAAAAAAAAAAAAATACACATTCCCATGGAATAACACTGGAACTTCAACAAGCATAACTCCCTCAATATTTGAACTTAAGTGGCAATGTATTTATTAAAATAAAGGTCTTAATGTGTACTACAAGGATAATACATAATCCCCCTAAAGAAATTTAAGATCCACAGAACATAACAAAAATAAAAAAATTACAATTCTCACAGGATAACACTGGAACTTAAATAAGCCATAACTCCCTCAATATGTGGATATAAGGGACAGTCTATATATCAAAACAACGGTCCTAATGAGTACTACAGGAATGATACATAGTCCACCCTAAACAATTAGGGGCAAATATAAAAAAATAAAAAAAAAATAAAATTCCCATAGAATAACATTGGAACTTTATCAAGCCATAACTCCCTTTAAGGAGCCCTGCACTTCCACAGCAACATAGATGTATGTATCTATGGAGGGATGGAAGGCTCCCACAGGGTCACTGTACTGTCACTGCAGGGCCCCACTGCTTTCCCGGGGTCTTGCACCCCAATCTTGAATCAACTCTGACTCAGAGTTAATATTAAGTATGGGAGGGTGCGTGGGGGAAGAGCCCCCCACATGAGGGGTTCAGGGGGTGAAGCCTCCTGAAGAAAATGAAGTGTTCTTGGACTGATTTATGCCAAACGCAATTGCAGTCGACATAAATCCGTTGCTGTAATGTTGGTTGACAAAATATATGTCGAACCAATGTTGTTGAGCCATACCCATCTCAGCTTATTTACTGATGGAATGGGGTGAGCGTTGTGGTTGACAACCGCAAGGCACACGCCATACCTGTTTTTTGCAATGATATCATATATATTTATATCCATCTAATAAAACTTTCTGGCATCCCATTTAGTGCTAAAACCTTAAACAAATAATTATGTGGTCCATCTTGTAAATGAGCCCTGCTCAATGATGTTCCACCTGGCTAAATAAAGAGATTGATTGATTGATTGATTGATTGATTGATTGATGTGAAACCCTCTCAAAAGCCTTTCCTGGTCTAATGCTAATAAACAAGTATTACTGCTGCATCTTTTCATTAGTTCCCTAATCACTATTAAATTGTTCTATATTATTCTCATTTGTACTGCACATGAGTGTAAGGGAGAAATTACTGTTGGGGATATTATTGCCAGTCTGGTTGCTAGAACTTACGATAATATATTTTGATCTGTATTGAGTACGCATAAAGGTCTCCAATTTTCCAGTAAGGTCTTATCCCCTTTTTATGCAAAAAGATTAATAAGGACTGAGTCATAGACTCAGAAAGATTCTAGACCTAAGTAATTTACAAATTCTTTATAAAATTCTGCTGTGTACAGCCATCCTTTCCAGGAACAGTGTTATTACTTAACCTTTTAATAGCATTCTTTACCTATTCTATTTCTATGGGTTTTATTAGTTGTTCCTGAATACTATGCAGAATGTCTAACTTCCCCATGTGAAAGATATCTTGTATTGAGGTAACTGGAGACTCAGAATTGTCTGATAGATAGTCATGAACCTGACTCATAATGTACACCATATTTGATGTTTCAACATCAGGTTTGGATTTCTGTAAAGCAGATTTAAATTTCTTTTCTACTGTAATTTTACAAGCTTTGAAAGTGTCAAAAACCTGCTGCTCCCCCCTGCATTCCAAATTTGGCCTCTTGTGCTAATGACATTGCCCTTTCATACTGATATTCCTTCTTTCGACATTTGATATTATTAATCTGATTTGTGAGATCTGTCCTACTTTCATACATAGTAGAAATTAACTTATGCAAATGGGAAGCACATTTTTAAATATGAAATATATTTATTCATATGTATTTTCTTCACTGTGTGTTTAAAAAATTATTGGCTGGGTGCAGTGGTGCGTGCCTGTAATCCCATCTACTTGGGAGGCTGAGGCTGGTGGATCATTTGAGTTCAGGAGTTCTGGGCTGCAGTGTGTTATGTTGATCAGCACTAAGTTCAGCATCAATATGGTGCTTCTGGGAGAGCACAAGACAACCAGGTTGTGTAATAAGGGATGAACTGGCTCAGGTCCGAAACGGAGCAGGTCAAAGCCCTCGTGTTGATCAGTAGTGTGATTGCACTTGTGAATAGGTGCTGCAGTACAGTCTGAGCAACATAATGAAACACAGTCTTTTTAGGGAAGAAATGTTAAAACCAACTTTTTGCTAGAGATACAGGGTATGAATAAATTGTGTAAGGAAACTCCAGACTCTTTGAAAGAGTGAGTATTAAATTATGAACATATGAACATATGAATGTGCCAGCAGAAACAGACCACCCGGTCTATCTAAGTCTGCTCGAGTGTGCAGCTTGCACCCCTAGTTTGCAGCTGCCCCACCCCCCCTTTGTCATCCCACTGCCACCCCCACCTCCCCCACTCTCACTCTCCCCTGTTCCCTGTCCCATGCCCTTTTGAAGCTGTTCACAGATTTACATGATACTGCCCATTCTGGTAAGGCATTCCATTTTGTACCACCCTCTCTATGAAACAGTGTCTCCTCATTTCCTTCCTAAATCTTCCCCCCCATTCTTAGCCCATGCCCTCTTGTGACCCTCCCCTCCTTAACTTAAAGACCCCATCTTCCCCACCTATATTGTTACATATTTCAAATAAATCAAATCAGGTATACGTAACTCGACCACCCAATGAACAATATTCAGATTGTGTATTGCATTATTGTAATTCAAAAAGGTTAGCTGATAAAATATGGGATCAAGACGTAGATTTAGAAAAGAAATCAATATATATTCTCCCCCCTCTAGAAGTGCCTGTATGCAGTGATGAAGTAAGTGAGGAATCACAAAAGAAAGAATCACAAGATCTTAAATGGTTTCAGGAAGCATTGGAAGTAATTGATGGGTATAAAGAGAACCAAACAATCCAATGGGAGAAGAGAATATTATCATTGTTTGGCTGGGAAATTCAGGGGACACCTCCAATTGGCCAGGTGAAGATAGATATTGCAACTTTGTTCTCCTATGCATTAAAAATGAATGTCAATACTAGCTGGATAGCATATGTTAGGATACATAAAAGTGTTTCTGTGTATCCCCAGATAGACTTGACTTTCAAAAATTCAAAATTGGCTACCTTGGTACTAGAAGCAGTGAAGGTGTTAGATTCTTTGGGTTTATATATTTATGATCAATCAATTTGGAAATACAGGAAGAACAAATGTATAGAACAGGGACTGAGTGTTAGATCTGTTGATACCAACCAGTATCAACTGTTGGAAGAGATACATAAGGAATGACAAACAGCTATCCAATAGAATAGAAAGGAAAATACCCAGGATATATTGAGAGTATTAACCTGAAATATAGAAGGCCTATTAAACAAATTGGCTGATAATGAAGTAAAGCAATTTTTTCTAAATTATGATATTATATGTATGCAAGAGACCTGGTATAAAAGTTAATTTCCCCCAATGCTACCAGGGTATACAGCTTATTAATATCAACAGAAAAACATAAGAGGCAGGCCAAAAGGATGATTGGCAACTTTTATACAAACTGCCTCAAACTTCAAGGCTGAACAATTGGACCGTTCATCAAATCTCATACCGCCACTATGAAAATCTTAAATTAACAATATTAAATATTTATCTTCCACCTAGAACCTAAACCAGAAAAAATAATCACAATTGGGAAGTGTTAAAACAAAACCTTGAATTATTAATAATGAAAAAATATGTAAATATACCACTCTTCTGTTTAGGTGCTTTTAATGTTAGGGTGGCTAATGAGGCACTGATGTCACTGTCCAGGGATCTGATTATGGGACTGTATTTAATAAATCAGTGGATAAACTGTACATATAGCACAAAGGACAAAACAACTAACAAATAGGGAAGGTATCTGATGGATCTTATGGAAGCCGAATGGCAGGACTAGTGGAGATATAAATGGACATTTCGTATTCATAGGGCCTAATGGGGCCTCAATTATTGACCTTATATGGGCTAATACAGTTGCAATTAATAAGGTAGAGAACCTGGAAGTCTTAAAAAGACCAGAATCAGCACATTTTCCAGTTTCTTTGATTATTGATGCCCAGCCAAAAGATAGAATTTATAGAACACAATGAAGGAGACCAGCGTAGAATAAAATGGCAACTACAAGAACAAATAAAATTTGCTGAAGTGCTATACTCTGATCATTTGGCTACTATCAGACAGATCATTATTCAGGAATCTGATATGACAAAAGTAGCTAACCATCTCCAAGAAATTCATACTAACATTAGACACTTTTGTTTTCAAAATGTAAAAAAGAAAAAGTATGAGCATGCTTGGTTTAATAAAAATTGTAGAACAGCCAAATCGGATTTAAATAAAATGATAAGAAGGTATTATAATAATACAGTAAACAAGTCTTTAAATGAAAATTTAAATAAGGCCAGGAAGAGATAGGAAGATATTTTGCTTAAAGAAAAACAAAATTTTCAATAGCAAATGTGGTCTAAACTTAGAAATACAATAATCAAGAGAAATAATAAGCAGTTTTGGCTTTTAGTAAGCCAAGTGTATTCACAATACTCTAAAGAAGTTGAATCAGCAATTACCCCAGACACTTGGAAGACTCATTTTGCAAAACTTTACGATGAACTGGGTGAAAATTCTGATATACAGTGTATCCAGTCAGATATTTTTCCAAGAACAATTTTTATAACAAAACAGGAGATTCAGGATTTAGGAGGTAGTATAGCGCAGTGGTTTAAGGCTCTGAGCTGCAGACCTGGGTTTGAATTCCATAGCCCCCACTTGTATACTATGTGACCCTAAGCACGTCATTTAACTTCCTTGTGCTCCCAGGTCACACTTGGAATCAAGCTTTGGTTTAGTGTGCCTCTCCTGGTTAAACAATTTTCCCTTTCCGTACGCAATAGAGAAAGTACATCTAATAAAGCCCCTGGACCAGACAGTATAGTTGTTTTTTTTTAATTTTAGCCTTTGATAACTAGGTAAGGCCCACTAGGCACAAGTGTCTGTTTTCAGAGGCAACCTGGGAGCACTGGGTGGTTAAGTGACTTGCTCAGAGTCACACAGTATGCAAGTGGAGGTTGTGAAAATCAAACCCTGGTCTGGTCTGCCGGATGTGCCAAGCTCGTTCACAGCTCATTACTCTAACCTCTAGGCTATAGTGCCAGACATATACAAAAAATTCCTAGATTGGTGGTTTCTACTTTCCTACATTTCATGTAATAGTCATGTTCAGTGTAACCCATTGCCAATTTCATGGAGCAGTAGTATAGTGTATCTGATCTTTAAAAAAGGCAATATAAACAATCCTCTTATGTATCGACCTATTAGTTTGGTAAATATTTACAAGGATTATCCTGAACATATACAAAACTGGCTAAATGAAGTAGGTCTAATAAGTGAGTTCCAAAATGGATTTAGACAGCAACGATCTATGATACAATATTGCTTTGTACTCAAACATTTGATCTGGCAATACGTTAAAATCAAAGAATCAAAACCATACCGCTGTTTCATGGATTTTAAAATGGCATCTGATTCCATCAATAAAAAAATACTCTGGGAAAAAGTATAGTCATATGATATAGATATAGATCTATTAAATATACTAATAAGGTTACATCAGAATACATTGGCAAAGGTTCAATATGACCAACTGGGAAACCTTACCTCATTGATGAAAATTAAACACGGTGTTAGACAGGAGTATATCCTGGTCCCAACCTTGCTTAATATATACATAAACTCAATACTAGAGGATATGGACCATACTGGCTTTCATTCTCAAAATATAGTCACTAAAAGCATACCCTGTCTTGTGTATGCTGATGATTTGATTCTCATATCAACATCATTCATAGGATTACAGCGCAGATGGAGATGTCTAAATAAAAAATGCATCACTGAAAAACTGGTACTCAACAAAGACAAAACAAACCTAGTAATATTTGAGAATAACAAAAATAAATCACCCTCATTATTAATTGAGAAAGATAAAATTAAAACTGTCAAAGCAAATGATTACCTTGGATTAAGGTTTGCAGAGAACACCAGCTGGAAGAAGCATATTGATTATCTTAAAACAAAATCTATAACTTCTAAGAATGCATTCAAAAGATTTAACAACAACGTTGGTAATGGGTCAGTTATAGGGTTAATTAAGGTAATTAATGCTAAGGTTAAAACCAGTATATTATATGGTGCAGAAATGTGGGCTGATGATAATCTTCAACCCTTACACATTGTAATTAATAAAATTCATCTACATAGTCTACCTCTTCCACAATCAGTTCCTGCAGAAATTGTACATAGGGAATTGGGCCAGTTGCCATTGGACACTTTAGCTATTGAGAAAATAATTATATTTATATTGAAACTTTTTCTGATGCCTGCACATAGGCTTCCACGGATATGTTTAAAAGAAGCCTTAGAATATGGTGCGAGGGGTTTTACTTTTTCAATTATAAAGGATATTAGTAAATATATTTTTACTTTTGGTTTGGGCCATCTTCTGTCCAAGATCATTTTGAAGCTGATTGAATAGATAAAGCAGATTGTTAAATTAAGGGTTAAATATATAATGGCGACAAGAGTCCAAATAAGGATATCAGAATTGAAGCACTTTAGATGGTTCAAGAGGTTAAAAGTCCAACACTCATTGGTGGATTATCTTAGAATATTAGCCAACCCTGAAGAGAGGAGACTCAACCAGGTATCAAATGGAGCTTTATATATCAAATTTCATTGGTTTTTCACAAAAATTGCAAAACATAAATATTCCACACTGTACATGTGGACTGCAGACAGAGGATGACCTCAAACATATAATATTATTTTGTCCTAAATATGAAAAAAGAAGAAAGTTTTGGCCTTGGAAGATCATGGATTCATTGGTCCTTTCCCCGATGAATTATAAATGAGTTATTTAACTCCAAGAACCATATAGTTTTAATGAGATTAACAGAATTCCTTAATAGCCTGAGCTTATAAGAAACAGCATACTAACTGCTTAGAAACAGCTTCGTATAGATACTCTGTGTAATAATTATTAAGGTTTATTAGAATTAAGATATTGAGCCCCTTCTAATCATGAAGTATAAAAGCTGTGTGAAGTATTTGTGCAATATTGTATTTAATATTTTTGTCTATTTTTACATGCAGTATGATTATATCTTAATGCTATTAAAACATTGAAATGACTTTATGTCGATCAATACAATTTTGAGTAAGAAAAGAAAAAAAATTATTGAAACTCTACCTTTGAATCCTTTAAAGAGTCATGAGCACTAAGTACTGTCCCTTTTGCTAAAAATACATCTTTTCAGTTTTTTGTAGCCTCTTTTTGTTCTAAAACCTGAGCATTGTGTCTCTACACACAATTTTTATCTGTCTTAGAGATACTAGTTGTAGCACATTGACATAATACCGTCAAATGGTAACATGTTTCTGTTGTTATGTTTCTATTTTCTAAAAATAGAAAAATGCTTAGCAAAAAGAAAAAATTGAAAATCTATCGCATTGGCTAAAGACCCTTTAAAGGGACACTGTCAACCTGTTTTGCATCATATTATTTCTAGGTAAAAAAAACACATTTTATGATTGCTTACCTTCTCTAACATGCATTGGTGTCGCAGTTTGTTTTGTCTGTCTCCTTGTTTAGTAGAACTGAAATGCATACTAATGTATATTTATAAACAACCTTGTTTTCTTTATAATCCTGGATCTGTTCTTACTGCATACTTCCTGGGCATTAGAAACACACCCAAACAGTGCAGTCACTCATGTGGTAGTCACCCCCTAAACTCCCACTGCATCGTGAGGGGCTAGACTGTGTTGTGGGTGTTCCCAAGTCTAGGAAAAATGCAGCTGGATCTGATCAAGGAATGTAAAAAACTTGTGTTTGTGTGGTAACACCAGTATGGTGGGCAGTCTGTTTTTCACCTCTTTAAAGAAAACAAGAGTCAGAATCAAACTACCAGCTACTTCAGCGATCGTTACAGAATGTTGGCAAGCATAAAATGTGTTTTTTAAGTTAGGGACACTTTGAGACCTAAGGGGGTTGACAGTGTCCTTTAAAGATGGTGGCACTTGGGGTCTTATGGGCTGCCACAAACCCATCAATCGAGCTGTCGATAAAATATCTTTTAAACTGTTGGTACCACAATACATTTTTGTAGTCTTACCACCTTCATCCATTTGTGCTAAACTGCAATTAAAGTCTCCTTCAAATATTCTGTATTTACCAGTGTGTAAAAAGAGTCTAATTTCTTGAAAAAGCTGTACTCTGCTTGCTTTGGTTTGTGGAGCATAAATGTTAATTAGGCATAATTCAGCAGCATCATACTTTATACCTAAATGTAAGGCTCTCCCAAGTACTATGTTTACAAGATGTTCCTGATGAAATTCCATTCCTTTAAATAAAATTCCTAACCTGTCACACCGGTCAGTGTCTTGGGACCAATATGATTGCCCATATAAAAATGCATTTCTCACAGTTGCAATTTCATGTGTCATTTTTATTCTAGTATCTTGTAAAAATGTATATTCCCAGGTAACATGCTTAACAGAGAAATAGTAATAATATGCATCTTGTAAGTTTTAATACTGTTCATATTAAGTGTGACTAAAGATATAGCATGTTCTGTACCCATATGTTTTCAAGAAAAGACTCTTGGAAGTTTCTTTAAGAGGGGGTGTAAGTTGCACCTAGTTTGGGAACTAGTTCTACCCTCTCCCTTTCTTTGCAGAGGGTTCAGAGGAATATCCTTCCAAGTATGAGGACTGATCTCTACGTGAGGAGGTAGTTGGAAACATTTCTGAATCCTCCTCTTCCCCTCTGTGCCCCCCTAGTTTCTAGTTTTAGCCAGCACTGAGTATTTGTTCTGTGCAGACATGGGTTTCTGTGTTTTTGTCTTATTTTGAGCTTTCCATCCTCTATTTCTGTTCATCATAACTTATGAAAATCACAGCAAAAATCATTGTTTTTCACGGCATCTGCATGGCAAAAAATGCCAATTCTCATGGTAAAATTTAAGGCAGCATATGTATGGATTTATGTGTGTACTATCATCAGACCCCCTATTAAATGAATCTTATAAACTTGTATTCTAAAATGTAACAGCAGGAGCAGTACTATATGTTGCAGGAGGATGGCAGGCTTGGTTCCCTGTATGGTATTTGTACAAATCTTCCTATGTTTCGATTCACTGTGTTGGCTTGCTACAAAACAGAGGTAAGTACCAGAGTTGCTGATCCGCAGATCTGTGATGGTCAAAGTGCTATAACTTCAGGCTTTTCTAAGAACAGAAGAAAATCGGTCACCAGCTTGATTAAAGTCATAGCGATCTCCATCGGTATATTTTCTGAAAAAAAAATGCTATCCTTGGTACTCTGTTATACCAGTAGACATTAATAATGATTACATGTTATTCATACTAGTTTTGGGCAACAGTTCTAAGTAAAGAAGACGTTTCTATCATAACTGCAGAGGAGATACAGTCTGCTGTATTGAAGTGAACGTTCTCCACCAGGCTCACAAGCTGCTATGTCTACTGGTATAAACAGAGTGCCAAGGATAGCATTTTTTTCCATTATTAATGCTGTAAGAAAATCACGGCAAAAACCTGACACATAACAACGAATTCACAGTAAAACGAATAAATTAGTCATTTTCACAGGACAGCTTGAAAATCACAGAGATCGTGAAATCCATGCGTGCCGTGATTTTCTTATAGCCTTAATCATAACTTATCTGAGTCCTGTGATGATGGGGGAGGGTTAGGAGGTTGCATGCTTTCCTGAGTTTTATGCTACTGTACTTTCTTTAATTTTCCCTGACCCTGTCATATCTTTTAATTCCCAAACACTGTCTTTAGCTTTAGGTGCTTCCATGTCTGTTCTAGACTTACCTCCTCCTCTGAGGCTGCCCCATTATTTGCAGTCAGTGCCTCAGTAGTATATTCCTCCTGTTGCTCTGTTTCCTGAGTTTTTTAGCTGTACATCCTCTCTTTCTTTCCTTGTTGCAGCTATACTCTGTGCTTGCCATTTGCTGATAAGGTCCTCCCCATTTAACCCATCACGCCTGTTGTGGAATACCAAGGGGCATTGCCTGTAGGAATGACCTTGTTCTTCACAAAGATTGCATTTAAACAGGTTTGGACATCCTGTACTCAAGTGCCCATACATAAAACAACTACAACACTCTGCATCACCTGCAGAGCTTAAGTACATCCTGGACCCACATTTATGACAAGTTTTAAGTTGCCCAGGATAAAAACACATCCATCTGTCTTTCCCTATGAAAAAGCTCCACGGAAGATAGCGTGTTCATTTTAATTTCACTTTGAATTTTGACCTTCCTGTCCAGACTTGCTCGTTATCAATTATAGGCCTGGGCAAGTCTAGAACCTCACATCTGTTCTTTAACCAGTAGCCAAATATCTGAACCACTCACCCCTTCATTCCTAAATAAAATTACCATCATTTTTATTGCTGGCTTTAACAATGGGATGGCTAAAAAAAGAGCCCGTAAACTGATATCTTTTCATTGATTATATTTTATCCCAAATCTGTCTAATGTCTTGAAGAGTTTTAAAACTGATATCAAAAATACTCTCACCTGATGTGTGTATTACTGCATATACCTCAGCTGCAAAAAAAAATACATAGATTATTTAAGCATTTTCCTAATTACATACACTCTGTCAGGTTACTGTTCTAAACCCCCTGGTATTTTAAACGAACAGTGTTGCACCTCTGTGCAGGTTCTCTCTCTACTGCAAACAAATCTGACATTGTAAAGAATTTGCCTTGCCCACCCCGAACATCTCATTATTTTGATTAGATGTCCATTCTCCAGGATCTAAGTCCTTCTGTAAAGAAATCAGGTTGAGGAAAGTCTGTATGCAACACTGTTTTAGGGGTATCTTCACTGATACCAGCCTTTTTATTGTCTTTCACATCCATACTGTCAGAACGTCTAGTTACTATATTAGTATGAGCCATCCCGTCCTTCCTACCATATAACTGTTTTTCCTCACACTGAGCTCTAGTTTTGTAATAGCAGTCTTGCTGCAAAAGAATACAAGAGACACCGTCCAGAGCTTTTATCCATCCAGCAGCCATAAAGGACACCTCTACTGACCATTTCTCTAAATGTTTCCAAGTTACTGGAGCCAAAGGGGGGGCACATCTTAGGCCGAGCCTGTGGCTTGCAAATGCCATTTCCAACTTTGCACCTCTCGTGCCTTCACTTTGCACACCTTTTTTGTAATCTGAGTTCAAATTGTGGAGATTTTATGACTGCTTTGCTCCTGATTCAGTTTGCATGTTGCTGTCCCCCCTTTGCGTTCACTATTCGGAGCATCTTCTTGAGAATATGCTACTGGGACTAGTAGGGGAGACACAGTAGCCTGCATAATGTTAGTTTGCTCTGCGGCTGTGGAAGAAACTGTCAGGCTCATTTGTGGCTTGCCAATAGCTGGGCTGATTGAAATTACTTCCTGTCCCTTTGATGCTGCGGTACCATGACTCTCTTTCACAATCAAGTGTGCTGCACTGTCAGACTGCTCAGTTCTAACTGTGCTTCGCTGTAACGAAGATTGTTTTGGCATACATTTATTCAAAAGTTGCTGTTTTTGCTGCTGCAGTTGCAATCCTTCCTCTGCCACCAACTGTAGTAAGTGCCTTTTCCTATCCTTCATAGCACTTGTTAGCTGTTCTTCCTCCATTTTCAAAGCTTGTAAAAAATATTGTTGTCTTCCTCAAAAAAGATTTACCCTCGTACAGAGTATCTTCATTTGTAATTCTAGCAGCAGTAGTATCCATTTCCATATCTGTAATTGACTCTGGTACAGCTGTGGCCTCTAAATTCAAGGAAGTTGGAGAGGAGACTAACTTGCCTGCTTCCATCACCTTCATCCTCTCACTCTCGCCACCAGAAGTGGCCATCTTGGCAGATGGCCAAGGGTTCCCCCTACATCAAGAGTAGAAGAGTTTCCCCAGTGCCATGACCAATGTTCCCCCCATCAGTGAAACAGGTGCATGTAACCCACCCCCCAGGATGCACCTGGAAACAAGCTATCACAGCTTAGTGTGCCTTTACTGGTCAATAATTGTAAACAAAAAAAATTATATAAAATGGATAGAAAAAATCCTGAAAGCAGACTGGTCTAGAAGCAGTTTCAGCTGGGATGTTATCTCAGTACAGAATCACAGTCTGAAACTAATCAAAAGAAAAAGCCATATAAACAGTATTTTGTTTTAATTTTACAGGATCAATTTTATAAGCACAATGAGGAACTCTGGGGTATGTGTTATCCTGGATAGCATCACTTCTTGGGTGGTGGAAGGTACTTGGCTGTGCCTTGTGCCTCATTACCCAAGTTGTGACATTATCCCAGCATAACACACACACCCTGTCCTGCCATGGGGCTTATAGGAGAAGATTGTGTCATCTAGCAGTTAGAACACTGAACTGTAATATTGGAGGTCTTGGGTTTGAATCCCACCACAGCCAGTGACTTACTGGGTGACCTTGAGCAAGTCACTTGACCTCTCCTGTGCTTCAGTCTCTCTGCCTGTAGCTGTGGAATAGGATAGAAACAAGACCCCCATTATGAATGATACTGCATTGTTAAAAACAAAAAGGAAAAAAAAAACAATAAAGAGAAACATAGGGATGACCAGGAAGGGAAGCGCAAATTTATGTACCCTGTTATGGTTGTATGCTATTTGTACCCTTCCCCCCCCCCAAAGCTTTTTACCTCATTTTGGACATGGGCAGGCTCTCTGTCTTGCCCCTCCATCCGGCGACCACCTCACCTGGTACTTACCAGATCCAGACCCCCATGGATAGCCCCCCGTGGTGGGATTGGGATGGGGAGGACCATCCTCCACCACCTGGTGACTTACATCAAGTAGCAGATCCAGTGATCCAAGTGGCGAGGGCAGGACTTCATGTAGCCTACGCCAACCTTTTTCCATTTTCTCCAATCCCCTGCCGCGACAACACGTAAACATGTGTGCTTGGAGGCATGCGCATGCTACAGAACCACAGACTCTCCGTTCAATATTGCTCATGCACCTGCACCATCACCAGGCCTCCACTTGGTGGCAGCAGAGGGCCAAGTCACATGCCCCAGTTTTTAGTTTATTGTTCTAGGAATTACTACCTTTGAGCCAGAGGCTCTTTTACAAAGGTTCCACGTCAATTAGGTACAGTACAAAAGGTTACATAGATAACACAACAATTTGTGTTGTGTCAAGAGCAAGAAAACATATACAAATACAGATCAAATCATTTGTGCAAAAGGACATGAGATAGCAATAATCACATTATTATTACAAGAAAGAGGTCATGCCAGATTAGGAGAAACAAATAGGGAAAAATTCCAGAACAGAGAGGGTAAGTGAAAGGTGTGGGAGCAGACAATAGCAGGAGAAAAGGTTCCCAAACATGTCTTTGTCAAATAACAGAACAGGGTGGGTAGTGAGAAAATAGAAGGTTTAATCAGGGCAGTCACAGGAGCTGGAGGTGGCAAGGTGAGAGAACAGCCTTGATTTGAAAATACCTAGAGAGGTGGAGGCAGTAATATGACTGCTGAGGGCATTTAGCCAGCTGGGGGCACGATAGGCAAATGATCTTTGTCCCTTAGAAGTCCAGCATCGGGGGACTTGGAGAGGCTGGTTTCTGATCTTCTGGTAAAATGGGTGCTAGCAGCTCGGGCATAACAGGTCTTGGATACAGGGTGGAGTGAGGCCCAGGTGGATTTTTTTTACCATCAGGCAGGTAAGGTACTTTATCCGGTTTGAGAGTTGCAACCAACCTGAGTCAGCATAGAGTTCACATGTGTGGTGCGTACGATGTGCACCAGTGAGCAGCCGACAGGCCTGTTTAAGGGATGTTGTAATGCGACTAGTGCTGTAGTAGTGGCAGATCCGTATATAACTAAGCCATAGTCAACGATTGAGATGATAGAGGATTGGATGGCAATCCTCAGTGCAGAATGGGTAAGGAGCTGTCGGTTCCGATACACAATCCCAATTACGCTGATTAATAGTTTTGCTGTACTATCAATGTGACTTGCAAAGGTTAGGCCTTGATCAAAGTTGATTCAAGATATTTGAAAATTGGCACTTGTTCAAGAGTATTTCCCAGGTATGTATTAATGGTGAGTGGGACTTGCGTTTCTTGTTTCTTGGTTAGAGAAGAGCATGGATTTAGTTTTTGTGGTTTAGAACCAGCTTATGTTCAAAGAACCACATCTTAACTTTGGAAAAAGCATGCTGAAGGTTGAGGCGTAAGAGGTTCAGATCTTTATGAGTGGCAAGAATCACGGCATCGTCGGCATAGAGGATTATTTGTTCAGGGCAGGATTTGGGGAGGGAGTTTAGGAAAAGGCTGAAAAGGAGGGGGCCCAGGATGGATCCCTGGGGAACTCCTGAGCGAACCAGTTTTGAGTCTGAGAGAACTCCAGCTACTTTTACAGATTGAGAGCGCTGAGCAAGGTAATTTTTTACCCAGTCACCAGGACCCTGTGAAAGCCCTAGGGATAGTAGTTGTTTGAGAAGTAGGCCATGGTGTACTGTATCAAATGCCTTGGTTAAGTCAATGTAGACTGCTCCAGTTAGGTTTCCTTTGTCCATGGCATTGTGGATTGCTCCTGAGAATTCAAGTAGGTCAGTGGATGTGCTGTGCCCTTTCCTAAATCCATGCTGCTGAGTGCATAGGATGTTGTGCTTTTCCAGGTAGTCTGAAAGTTGGTCTGCCACCAAGCGTTCAAGGGCCTTAGAGAGGTGGTAGTATTGATATCGGGCGATAGTTACCAGGCAGTGACTTATCACCACTTTTGTGCACGGAGTGACAACTGCAGCCTTCCATTTCCTAGGGAATTGGCTGCAGCAGAGGAGAGATTGAAAATTTTGTGAGGGAGCAGTACTTCCTCCAGAGTGAGGGACAGAAGTTTAAGGTCAATAGTGTAGCTGCTTGCTCGGGACTAATGGCCTTCTTTACATATTTATAGACTTCATGTGCCTTTACTAGTTTGAAATGGAAGGGTGGTTTGGTTGGAGAGGCAGTAGTAGAAGTAGAAATTGGAGAGTCAGCATCAGTGAAGAAATCAGATGACAGGACACCACTAAGGTCCGTGAAAGTATCATTTAGGGTGTTTGCAATGATCTCTGGGTCTAATGTAGTGGTTCCATCCACATTCATTATTGTAGGAGAGGATTTGGACTGCTGACCCATGATATTTCTTATGTTGTCCCAGAAGGATTTCCCTTCTCCCCAGGAGTTGGAGAGGGCATTCTTGAAGTAGGAGCTCTTCATCAAGCGGATCTATTTAGTACAGTGGTTGCGAGCCTGTTTATATTTTTGGATGTCCGACAGAGTGCCAGTAGCTCTTGCAGTGGCCCAGAGGTGATCCCTACTTTTGAGTTGTGCCAATAGCTTCTCCGTGAGCCAGGGATTTGTGAGTGCTTTGATTTTGCGCTTTTTTGCTGGTGCATAGGTGTCACAGGCAGTGTTGAAAGTAGTAATAAAGTAATCAAGGGCTAGGTCAACATCTTGAGTTTTGTAAATCAAGGACCAGTCTATCTGCCTAAGACAGGTCTTGAGATGAGTAAGGTTGCCATAAGGTAGGACTCTGCTATAGATGGTTTTTGGAGGCGGCTTATGAAACTTATTTGTCCAGGTACATATTATTGGAGAGTGATCACTGACCGAGTCAGGGAGAACACTTACATTGGTTATACGGGTAGGGTGGCTGGTAAGGATCCAGTCAATGAGGGTGCTGGTCCCTGATTTGTAGTTTTTTCCTGGTAGGGGAGTTTACCACTTGTGTTAAATTTGCTGCTAGGATAGCATCTTTGTTTGACCCTGCATCAGGAGCAAGCCAATTTATATTAAAGTCCCCAAGGAGAAGGAGTTCGATGTCAGAAGGTTGTGTACTTACGAACTCGAGGACAGCCTGTAGGCCGGAATCAGGATCTTTTGGTGGGATATAGACAGCAGCTATCGTGAGGACTTTGTTTTGGGCACCAAGTAGTATCTTGATAGGGAGGAGTTGCACTGAGGTTTCTGTGGTGGGGTAAGAACCAGGGAGACAGGTGAGGTAGTCCTTTATGTAGATTGCACACCCACCACCCCTTTTCGAGGTCCTATCCAGCCTGAATATCTTGTAGCCTTGTATAGAGATGGCATGATCCGGAGTATTAGGTGTCAGCCAAGTTTCGACGATGGCAAGGATATCCGGGTTGTCACATGCCTCCCACCCCAAAAGAGGGGAGCAGTTTGGCAGATGCTCGATCCCCCTTCCCCAGCCAACCACCTGCAACCAAAGTTCACTCTTGAACTCGTTACCAGCATGGCAGATAGTAGCACTACCACCAAGCCACT
This sequence comes from Neoceratodus forsteri, assembly GCA_016271365.2. Taxonomy (NCBI): domain Eukaryota; kingdom Metazoa; phylum Chordata; order Ceratodontiformes; family Ceratodontidae; genus Neoceratodus; species Neoceratodus forsteri. Next base: position 67,748,711 of record CM028138.1, on the reverse strand, counting down.
GGGCTAGCTGTTATTTGTACGCTTGGAATTATGTTGCTCTTGACTTGCTTTGCATGCTGATTTCTCAGAAGATGCAGCTTCGTATCTGCTGGTTTACACTGCATTGTCTGTATCTGTTGATTGCACTGAATTGTTGTCTTGTTTTGCAGTGTACATTCTACAGTCTTTCTGCCTCATTGTAACCTCCACGGTCGTGCCTGAAAATTGACAATTCCTTTGTCTAGTGCATGTACCAGGTAAATAAAAACAAAATACAGGTAGGGTTACCACCTGTCCTGATTTGGACAGCTGTGTCCTACAAAAAAACATGAAAAATACTGCATGTCCTGACTTTATAGTAGAAAAAATATTTTCTAACTTTCCACTAAATGTTGCAGAAAACTGTAATACCTTAACATGATAAGAAATAATAGATGCAACTATGAAACTACAATACTTAGCCTTAATTATGATTATATAGAGAAAACAAGTCTGTTGTATTGGTCAAGGTTACGTACTGTCCTGCGAAAAATCATGTATTAGTAAGAAATGTCCCACTTTGGGCTTCTTAAAAGGCAGTAACCCTAAATACAGGTTATGCATTGCTATTATCTATATCTGTGGTAGTTTGATGCACTTTCTGTAATTCTCTGTATTGTATATTTGTGCTGCGTTTGCTGTATTTTACAATCCTGTCTTTTTCCTGTAGTCAGCACTTTCCTGGATCATTCCTAAAAATAGACCTTGTATGTCTAGTGCACTTGTCTGGTTAAGAAAAACAAAACAAATAAAAAAAAATCCTGTAGTGAGTGGTAAGGGAGCGAAAGCTGATTGATGATGGTAACAATGTAGTTAAAAGAGAAGCCAGGTAGATAAAAAGATGAAACTGAGTGAGTCAGTATAGCAGAATTGAAAAACTAAGAACCGGATTAAAATAGAAGGAATGAAAAGCTAGAAATAGTGATAGAAAACTAAGAACAAGTATTGAGGAAGGCAGAGAAATTGATTTAAAGTAAGACTAGAAAAGTGTCAAATAGGAGAGAGAAGTATAACACCTCGGAGGAAAATAGAAGAACAATACACAGCAAGGCAGGCATTAAATTATCGCAATGACTTGTTTACAGTTGGGTAGAAGGAACAGAAAATGCACAAATACAATAAAAAAGATTACAAGCCCACCTCCTCACTCCACCCCCAACCCGGTCACAGAAGGAGGCTGGAAAGCATCTTATTATCATTCCTTTGCTATATAAGTGACTGAATCTGTATTACACAGATAGTCAAACTTGATTTAAGCAATAATGCATAACAGCGCATGTGCTGGGCTGGGATAACATCACGCCCTACGAGTGGTTGGGCACGAAGCCGCAGGCCAAGTGTGTCTAGCACCTGAGAAGTGATGTTATCCCCACAACACATGCCCTGGAGTGCATTATTGCAATTATAAAATGGCTTGCTTGTAAAAAAAGGAAAAAAGGTGAAAACATTTAAAATACATTTTTAGTTGCTTATTGAATAGGCGTGATGTTGTGGTGGGATAACAACGTTTCTGAATGCTGTGGTTAAAATGGAAATGTGTAGGTGGGGGGAATGCTTATATTTTTATTTCAGAACTGTGGGCTGCTTCAAAAGGGGATAGGACAGGGTGAGGGGGAAGGTCATGGGTGAGAGGGGAGGGGCAGCTGCAATATAAGGGATGCTAGCTGCACATTCAAGCAGACTTGCTAGACCATAAGGACTTTATCTGTTGGCAAGTTTGTATGTTCGTATGTTCATATGATTTCTAGGTGGTGGATGTCATTTCTGTGAGGTGGAACCCTTCTATACTAGTCAATGGAGAAAGATGGCAGAGGTGGTAGAACTGACATAAAGTTTTATGAGAGGTCGTGGAACTGAGTTCCTGTGGGCTCCTGCCTAATTTAACTCCTGCCTGAAGGTCAGCACTGGCCAATCAGAGCCTGGGAAATTTCCCTGCCATTTTATATTAAACAGTGTTTTACATCAGCTATAACTAGTTGGAAGAAAGCATATTCTCCAGAATTTTACTTTAAGAGAAATTAAAATGTCCACTAAAAATTAGTTTCAGTCTAAAAACTAAGTTCAGAAAGGGTTATAGGGTAATACACTCCTCCAGGATACTTGACTGGACAAGCTTGGTCCCAAGTCAACAAACATTTAAGATCTTTTAAGATTCCAGTACAGTGTCACATTGTATTTTTTCTTTGCCAGTGTTGCCTTGGTTATTTAAAATGTGTTTCTTCTCAGTTAAAACTGTGGACAAGCTATAGTGGAAGTTCTTTATCAAAGACACTTTGCCAGCCCGGTGGCACTAAGGGTTGAGGCAGTGGATGCCACACCTCGTGCCACGCTGGTGACCCAGGTTCGAAAACAGACTTGGGTTGCTCAGAGGTCAGCAGGGGTCAGAAGAACTGAGCATCTGTAGACAGTTCTCCTTCCTCAGGGAGGGAGGACAGTGCAGTGCACTATGGACTGACACCCGGCAGTAGCGGGGTGTCAGCACAGACACGTCACCCAGACAAGGGTAGGGTACCCATCCAGGGCATCTGGCTGCTTCCACAGAGGCGGGGGCAGCTGCCTTGTTCATTGCATGGCTCTGGTGCTGGAGAAAAAGCAGGCAAAAAATGGCTGGGAGACAACGGGGTCCATGATGACCTGACGTGTTCGGGTTGAAGTACGAATCACTCTGAGGGAGGGCTGGAGCAACCCCTTGGCTCCACGGAGGAGCCATAAAAAGCATAAACAAAAAAAGGAAAGAAAGAAGACACTACAACATGGAATATTTGTGAGGTCTGGATTGTTAGGATATAACTGACTTTATAGAGACTGTCATAGTGTCATAACACATGCTATTCTTGTGTACTACATGTCCCCTTATCGGTCAATTACTGGCATTTCCATAACTTGTATTGCATGCTTAACTTTCAATAAAGCTGAGTTTAAGAAAATAAATCAATTTCAGCGGCTCAGTAGGAGACAGCACAGTCACCTCTGGGGCCAGAAGATGTTCATGGGTTTTAGCCCTACACCAGGTAATTGGGATTATACCCATAACTGACACTGTTGTGCAGTACCAATGGGATGCTCCACTCCTGAGGTGCTGATCACTGTCCAGGTGGATGTAAACAATCCCATAGCACTTACTGATGAAGAGTAGGAGAATTTTATTTAAAATAAAAAGATAATACAATGAAAAATTAAAAAGATAATACAATGTTTTAACTAATTTCATAATCCATATATTTCAGATATAAATAAGAGCAAAAAAATATATACAAGTTATTTCAGCAATTCATCAAAAGTAATAAAGAAATAATAAAGACATGTGCCCCACTATATAAGCCTACCTTACCCAATAACAATGTTTCCATACTTTTGCAAATGCCTGAGTTAGGGTTACATGATCACTTGCATAGATTTTTCTTGCCACCTCATGTACAATATCCACCACTACCTAAAGGGCCATATCTTTTTTCTGCATGATTAAGGTGCACCTTGCTTACTATAAATAATATTTACAACATGCAAAAATACTTGTGAAGTGAGTTTTTCATATTTCAACCAGGATCTTGAAAACAAACAGAGTGCTATTTCTTGGTAAGTAACATGGAAAAATAATGGTTTGTTCCACTTTGCTCCTAGTTCCTTCCAAAATTCAAGGACAGCCAATTGATCTCTCGGACCCCATGCTCCTCCTGGGTGACCTCTCTCCTTTACATCCATTGCTGTCAGCCCAGAGGGAATGGATCCTAGTTGCCCTGTTAGAGGCCAAAAAGCTCATATTAATGAAATGGAGGCAGGCTTCACCTCCCACTATCCCCGCTTGGCACTCAGCCCTGGCCAAGTTAGCTGTTATGGAAAGACTTACTTATGTTAGAAGGGGTCAACTCAGTACCTACTATCGTAAATGGGAGGCATATCTTAATTCCTCACTTTGCAGGGCCCCACTACCCCCTCCGGGTAACCCTTCCACTTAATATCTCGGTACCTAAGAGCTACACTCAATGATGTCTGTAACCGAGGCTGAAGCCCAGGTGATGCTGTCCCCACCCCCCACCTAGCAAGACGCACGGGGTCTGGCTCATGGTTCTCTCCTTTCCTCAGGACTGTTCTTCTCTTTCTTGTCTCGTCTTTTCCCTACCAGTTGAGCGGTATGTATTGTTCTTTGCTCCTCCCGGCACTTACCCTTTGGGGTGGAGTGTTAAGGCCTCAGAGAGCAGAATTAGGTCCATATATGTTGCCTGTCTATACCTGATTGTCATCTCTAGTTGGTGGAGTATTAGTGTTTATGTTAAGATTGTGATATGACTGTTATGTACTTATTGGACAAGAGGTGTACTGTGTCATACTATGGTTTTGTACATGTTACCTGTTTATGAAAAATCAATACAATTGTTTTATGATAAAAACAAAATGCAGGGACAAATGGACAGTCTACCAGAAAGTGTTGCTCTGTTTCAAGTATACCACAGCACATATGTCTAGGACATTCTCTCTCCTCCACACTCTTGTGTGTAAGAGAGCCTTTTACCGTTATCCTACCATGCACTGCTAACCATGAGATGTCCCACATTTTACAAGGGAGTCATTTATTACTTAATTGTTCCTCAGCTGCCCTTCCTTTCCTATCGGACATTCCTTCAGTTCAATTTGAGGAGAAAAGAAAGATGCCAATATGTATGTAATAAGCCATGACATGGTGTGCATTATATGATTTTAATGCATGCCCCAGTGGTGTAGTAAGGCATGAGGCCAAAAGCTGAATGTTCTTAGTCCACTGGAAAGTGCATTACAAATCCTACAATGCACACCCTGGAGAGGCTTAGTACTCTTATAAAATAGCTATAAGTAGTTTTCTGGGTGGAGGAAAATGACATTCAGCACCTGACTGGGTGTTTACAGTATGGCAGTCATCTTGTATTTCATTTTTTTTTTAAGTTTGAAAACCCATACAAATAATGCCCTGGAGAAAGACAAACACATGAATCCAGCTAAATGGGACCTGTTACAATCAATTTTGGAGATTATTTCTCAGAAATGACCCTGAAATATGGTTTTGGGACATCCCTAAAATCCTAGGTGGAAGACTTTGTTTATAGAGATGTAATGCCTGGTCAGGTGACATCTCTTGGCCAATGAAATGTCTAGATTTTTTCTTGCCATTTTATAAATGATTATAAAGCTGACACCATGAGCCCCTGCTCTTTGTATTAGGCTGTATTTTTCATTTCTTTATTTTCAGTAATGCCAAATATATGTAATGTGGTACCACATGTATAATATTCTTGGGGCCTGAAAATACTCCATTTTCCCACCCATATAGCCAAGGGATTAGCCAATTCTCCAGTAAAAGAGTTCTCAGCTTTATCACTCCCATCAACACTGGTAAAAATGATAAAAAACAAGCATAGTCTTTAAAAAGCCCCCTGGGTTAATTATCTGCGCTTCCCCCTCTTTCACACGTCAATATGTTGTTTCTCTCTTAATCAGGTTCAGCCTGCTCCCCATAAAGCTTGAAAGGACAGACTGTACACTTAAGGAATTTCAAGACCATTTGTATAATCTTGCTTCTAAAACATTAGGTAGTGAATATACAACACTAATATACAAAAAGCACGGGAGCAACAGAGCTCTAATTGAAAATACTCTTGATAAGGGTCTATTTTTCCACATATGCAGCTTAGCCTCTGCCCTGTTAATACAGTCAATCCAATTTTCTTTGGTTAAGTTCCCCTGACAAAAGGTGATAACCAGAATTTTAATTGGGCCCCTGCTAATACTGATTCATGCAATGTTCTCTTTCTCTGTTGGTAGTTCTCCTTTACCTATACTTATTCCAGTGTTTAGTGTAATTAATTCTTGAGACGCAAAGGGAGATGGTGTACTGAGGAATGTTACGGCATGTATATAAAGCAAGGTGCGGTTCAATGAAAAAATATTGCATCCATAGCAACCAAATAAGTGAACTTTCAACACATATGAAACAAGTTCAAGGCAAGTTTTAGTTAGCACAGTGCTGGAGTACAAAAATATAAGATGAAAATACTGACAGGTGCATGATGCTATGCATCTGATAATGGGACGCTTCGAGATGACATCACAGCGTCTAACATTTCACATGGACAACTGCCAGGCTTTGTAATTTTTGATTCTGCTAATTTTGAAAAATCATGTAGAATTTCTTGTACATAATCATGAGGGCTGGCCTTATATGTGGCACCCCTAGGTGAACTCAAAAATGGCACCCCCTAAACAATTTTTTTTAAATCATCCCTTAGTTTTTTCTTCTAATGGCAATATATTTTCAGCACCCCCTATTGCTGGGTGCCCTAGGCGACCACCTAGTTCACCTATCCTTAAGGCTGGCCCTACTGATCACCAGATTCTTGGTCCCTTAACACTATGCAGAGGCCATCTGTCAAAGTATGTGTTTTTATCTCTGTTGTACCTTTGGTTAACTGTGGTACTTTTAGGGGTGGGCGAATACCTTATTTTGAATATTCGGCTGAATATTTGTATTCAGGGCCCCAAATATTTGGAAATTCGGTATTCATTATTTGTGTACCTGTGGGAGGAAAAGTTAAAAAAAACAGACCCCCACCCTCCTCTCCAGCTCAATTGTTTAAACTACAGTCCCCAACCCCTCAACCCTTGCAACAGGCCCAATCCCCCCTCTTCCCCCCAGCACCTACAATTTAAGGTTTTAAAAAAATTCCCTTGATGGGTGACCGGCACAACCCACCTGCCTCCATGGCGGGCACCATCTCCTCTAGCTCTTTTCATTTTGTAAAAGAAATCATCTACCCACCACTCACCCTGGCAACAGTACCCAACTCCCATCCTCCTCCCCCTCCAGCACCCACATTTCCTAATCAGAAGCCCCTCCAGGTGCGACAAAGGCAACTGAATCATCCCACCCTCCTCCACAGCTGACTTTTTTCTTCTGAATGGAAGCACTTCCACACTTGGTCACATAGTAAAACAGCTGATCACGTGATCAGCTATTTTGCTAAGCAAGCAAGAGCGGGACTGCTTCCACTCACAAGAATGTTGCCGGCCGTGGAAGAGGGCGGGTTATGTCCATCGCCTTTGCAGTGCCTGAGAGTAATACTGATTAGGAAATGTGGGTGTTGGGGAGCAGGAGGAGTGGGGGTATTGGGTGTTGCTTCTGGGGTGAGGGGTGGATGCACGATTATTTACAAAAGGAAAAGTGGTAGAGGAGATGGTGTCCAGCTGTGGAGACAGGCGGGTTGTGCCAGTCGCTCATCGTGGGAGTTGTTTTAAAACCTTAAATTGTGGGTGCGAGGTGGAGGAGGGTGGGATTGTGCTTGTTGCAGGGGGTTGGGGGATGGGGTTGTAGTTTAAACAACTGGGTTGGGGAGAAAGGTGGAGGTTGCTTCTTCCTTTTTTCTTTTTTTGTGGGGGGGAATTCCCAAATACCAATAGGCACGAATAGTGCCACCATTCGTTATCAGTACCCAAATAACAAATAGTGCATTATTCGCTGTATTTGGAAAATACCATTCATTACTCACATGCCTCAATTCCTTTTCCTGCTGTATTCTGCTGCAGTAATTTCACTAAAGGATCCAAAGAGAATACATACAGCAGGGGACTCAGAGGGCACCCCTGCCATACTCAACTCTTTACCTGTATGGGAGGTCCTTTTCCTGAATTCACTAATGGACAAATAAGAGCTCCTTCTTACATTACAGATTTCCAACTAGCACAAATATCTGGGGTAGCATACATCATGAGAACATTGAACAGGTAGTCATGGTGTACACAACCAGTTTTTTCCTGACTGATAGACCATACAAAGCCAGACAACAAAGCCTTGCCCCCCAAAAAAACATTTCCCACAATAAGATGAGGTTGTCATGGATTGACCTCTGCTTTACAGCACATGTCTACATAGGAGCAAGAACTACTGAGGCAGCCTGAGCCAATCTATTGGCTAGAATTTAAGATAACATTTTTTTGGTCTATGTTTCCACTTCCTAAATTCAACCTGTCTCTTTCGTAAAGATGTAGAAGAGAAATGCTAAAGCCACTGATGCAGGTAGTGTTTTCTGCCTCAAGACTATATTAAACAGTATCTGTAAAACAAGGCCCAGAAAAGGCAAAAAAGGGTTCCACAATTTAGTCAGCAACTCATCCATTCCCGGGGCTGTATTATTTGCTAGACTTTTAACTGCTTTTTCTACTTCAGTTAACTGAATAGGGACTACAAGCTGAGATTTAGCCTGAGCCAAGATAGGTGGAATACTCAAGGAAACTAATTTTTCAGAATCCCATACTCTTCTGCTGCTGTTCCAAAGGCATTGGTGGCATACTGATAAACAATATCCTTGATATTCTCCCAAGGGGCCGCCACCAGGCAAGCTTTCTTTTTGCTTAACTCCAGATCTTCCTATTTTTAACTGTTTCCTGACATCCAGTAAATATATTCAAATGCTGTGTGCACTCTTGAGTTCCAAACTTTAGTTCTAGTTCCAGGGAAGAAGCCCTTTCATACTGATACATTCTCATCTCCTCATTTATCGATCACTTCCTGTAAATCAACATTTTCCTCATGCATGCAAGATATTAACTTATGTTTAAGTGGGATCTTAATTTCAAGTAATGAAGGTACTTAGAGAAGTATATTTTTCTTACTTTGTGCCTGAAAGAAACATCTCAATTCCTTTTCTGCGTCCTCCCGCCATGTCACAAAGTCATTATATCGTATCATATGCAGCAAATATAGAGCCTCTAGCCTTACACAAATCCAGGCACTTGTCTTGAATCTCTGGCTGTTGTAATTACTTGATATTTGCTGATTTAGTGGGGAGGTTTGGGCCCTGTTTGACAGACACATGTCACTGCCAAGTAATCTAGTATCTCTGCTGCAATTGCCCTGTCTCCATTTACTTTGATAGCCTCAGGCAGGAATAGAAAATCAATCCTAGTGGCTAGCTTTGCCTTTGTGAAGGTAGCAGGATTCCCTACATTCAAACTGTCTTGCAAGCCAGCCACTTTTACCATATTACCCAGATATGTGGAGTCATGGTATATATTTTTTTGTCTTCCCCCTCTGTCTTTCAGTGTCAGCCCACAATTCAATTCCCCCCCAGAATTACCAACCTGTTAGTGTGTAGGAAAAGTCGTATCTCCTGAAACAGGGTAACTCAGGCTGCTTTGGTCTGGAGGGCGTACACGTTAATTAGTAAGTAGAAGTAGTAAAATCTTTTATTCATGAAAAGTACATGAATAGGGATAAAACTCAATTGAGCAACAGCCCATTTTCAATGAGGTTCCATTTGGAATTAGACAAACAGTTGCAAAGACATAAATACATACATGATAAATGTACGTAATTAAACAGCAATTTCTCGCCTCATAGTCTAGATCCAACATCATGGCCCTGCCAGGCTCTAGTTCTTCCAATTTAACTATCGTACATGTTGAGCTCCAAAGGAGACTCCAGATATATCTCATTTATCTACTCCTTGGGACCAAAAGGATGGGCCCCAAGTCCATAACCTCTTTGCTGCAGGTAATTCAAAAGTTGTTTTATTATTTGAATCTTGTAGAAGTACAATGTTACTATGTAAAGGGTCTAGGACTGCCACGGTGGACACATGTTTGTGGTACATCTTAATACTATTGACGTTTAATGAAACAGGTAAAACAGTAGAGCCTATACATAGTAACATGGTAACATAGCAGATGCCGGCAGAAAAAGACCCTTGGTCCATCCAGTCTGTCCCTATACACATGATCAAAACTTATGGAGGGCAGAGGCAATCACCTTCCTGGTCTGAGACCTGCTTTCCTGGTCTTGGACCTGGTTTGCCATCTGCTTTTCTTTTCTGCTGATGTCTCTAAAAAAAGAGGATGGATCTCAGATGGAGGAAGCCTCTGAGTACCTTCCTCTTCCTCTGTATCTCCTCACTGTCCATTATGGGCAAAAGCAACAAACCTATTATTGATTGCAGTTTCGGGTGGGGGTAATTGTTTTTGTCTTAAGGTTTTCTATGCCTCCCCCTTTTCTAGTGGTCACTGTTTACATTTCTGCATCCACCCTGGGGGGGGGGGCATTACATGACTTGTAACAACAAGGTCTCATTCTGAGGTTAACTAGAGGGAACCCACAGGTCCCTTGCTAGATGTTTGCTTTGACCCAGATTTTTCTTTATCAGAGAATGCAAAAGGCCTATGACCTGTTTCCATACTTTCTTGTTCCTGATCAGGTGTTACCAAGAGGTTGGGGGGGTCTCCTGTACAGAGGGTTTTGTATCCATAGGAGCTTTGGTAGGTTTCTGGGCTTCTACATTAGGCTGTGCCTGCATCTTCTCAGCTTCTCTCTTAGCCAAGGTCCCGGCTGAGCCCTGTGCTTGCCGTCTGACAATCAGTTCTTTCTAGTTGAGGCCATCCATTCAGTTGTGCGAGGCCCAGGGTCTGGGGTACTGCCTATATGAGTACCCCTGTTCCTCACACAAACATCACTTGAACGGATTCAGACCTCTGTCGCTCAGATGACTGTACCCTCAACATATATTATACCTGTCTGTGTTACATGTAGAACTGAGCTGGGTTCTGGAACCACACTTTTAGCAGGAACACGGCTGACCAGGGTAAAAACACATTCCCCTTTCTCTTCCTAAAAAGAAGTTTCCAGGTAGATGACAACCCCCGTATTTGTTTAAGTTGTACTTGGAATGTCCATCCCTCCCTTCCCCCCATCCAAACCTGCTGCATATCTATAATAGGAACTGGTTGATCTAGGACTTTGCTTCTTTATTTTAACCAATATGCAATATCAGAAACATTAACCCCTTGGTTCCAGAAAAATATTGCGACTGTCTTACTGGCAGGTTTGGACAAGGGGCTTGCTATGAACAGACACCACAGAGCTGAGTTTTGCAGTTTATCATATTTTATTCCAAATCTTTCCAGAGACTTAAGGGCTTTGAAACTCACATCAAAAGGTGCTTCCCCCGAAACATAAATAACTGTATATAATTCTGTTGAAAAAAAGCCACTGAATTCTTAAGGAAGTTCCTTATCACATTGCCTGTATCTGGCAATAGCTCTAATCCCCCTTTGTACTTTAATCTAATAGCATTACATTGCTGTGCAGGTTCCTCCTGGCAGTAAACAGATCAGCTATGGTAAGTTGTTTCCTTCGCTGTTCTGGATGTGCGGTGTCTGTATCAGTATTATCTGGAGAAGAGTACTCTGATTCAGATTTAATCTGTTCTTCCTCTGCTTGAGTGTCCAGCTCTTCTGTTACCTTCAGAGCAGTAGGGAGAGGCATGCCATCTTGTGGCAGTCCAGAGTTTTTCTAGCTATCTCATTCTCACTCTTACTTTCAGGTTAACACTAGGCTGGCCTACTGTCTCCCCTCCTTTGTCCGTAGCGCCTTTGTCCAATCCTTCAGGCTTCTTAGGGATTCTGTAACTGTGGTAGTAAGATTTTCACACCTGTTAGCGTTAGTCCCCTCTGAAGTAGTTTGAGACAAAATCTTTTTAGTAGTACTAACATTATTCTGGGGTGGCTGTTCAGAAATCCAATTCAGTGAACTGCTCCCAGCATCTGGAAGCCACGAGACACCATCCAGCACCTTGACACACCTGGCAGCAAGTAATGCCGACTCCACAGACCAGGGCTTACTTTCTCTTGGATGCTGAGGTACTGCAAGGCACCCATGTTTTAAGCCCAGCCAGTGGCTTGTCTTGGACGTACTGGATGCAATGGGGGTGCCCTGTCTCTGGAAGGTGACAGCCTGTCAGTGTCAGGCTGAGTTGTGTTTTTCTTACACAGTCCTTGCTGTGGTAAGGCATATCCCACTGATCTAGGCAGCCTGATCACGGAGCTCCATTTACCTGGCTGCACTGTAGAGTCAACCCCGGCTGGAGTTCAGAGGTTCATTTCTCTCTTTCCCTTGGCGTTGTAAGTACAGTAGCTATGTCCTTCAAACTCTTTTCTCTATCGGGAAAAGCAGGTACTAGTTGGAGCAGAACTGATGCGCTAGCTCCAGTAGTCTCCATCGCCATGTCTTGGACAGCAGCAGGCACAGGCAGCTGCTTTGAAGTGAAGGGTGTCAGTCGGTGACTCAACTATCCGCTCTGCCTACTTGACAGCACTGTACACTGACTGGATTTCTTCAGGGCAGGTACATGTCAGAGCAATATTTGATCTTTCTCTGTGGGCTTAGAATGTAGCCTCTTCTTCAGGCACTAGCAATAGCAAGTGACATTTTCTTTCTTCCAAAGCCTTTTTCAGTTTTTCTTTCCCCTCCAACACATTCTGATTAGCTGCAAAGTAATTTTGAAAACTAGAAGCAGATTTCACTATTTGCGCCTCATCCACATTCATTTCCATTTCTATAGGCATCACATCTTGAACATCAAGGACCTCTTTAAATAAGGTTGTAGGCGAGAACGCCTACTCTGCTACACCTGCAGCATCCACCAGTGCACTCATCTTGGCAGACTGCCAAAATGGCCAGGTTTCCCCCTACAGAAGAGTAGGGGTATTTCCCTTATGTCAAAACACTCAAGTGTTATACAAAACGTCTTTGCTGCAATAAACTTTACATTTTGCAGAGTGGCCACTGTTATATGGGAGAATGCATTTTTTCCTTAGCCGCTGTGGCGAGATAAGGCCATACCGTATTGTTCTAATTATATTTAATGGTATTTTATGTGAGAAATGCATCAGAGATGCCCATGGTGGCCCAGTGTAACCTGCAAGGGATCATGAGTACAAAGTGCATAGGCTCTGGGGAATGATGTTGTAACTCTTGTTACTGGGTAGATAATCTGTCAGCCACTGGTCAGGGACTAGAGTTTAAATCATTTAAAAGGAGACAAAAGAATAATTAAGCAGCGCTAGAAGCAGGCCCATCCATTTGTGTTTGAAATGGCCCTCAGCATCCAGTGGTGCCATTCAGTTTGGATTTCTTTTGTCTCTGCATGTTTGCCCTGGGATAATCTCATTACAGCTGAATGGGCTACCATTTAAATAAATGGCTGTATTGAGGATAGCTTAGAAAGCACCAGGGGGTGTGAAATGCATAAGGAGACAGTTAGTTGTTTGTGCAAGTGGAGGTGGCATGCTGGAGGGAGAAGCTCCGAAGGTGTGTGTCATGAAAAACATTAAAATAAAGCACTAGTTCACCAGAAGGTTGGTCTCTTTCCAGTTTTTTCACTGACTGTTATAAGCACTAAAATCTGAGGATTAAGTGAAAATTTAGCTGTCTAGCAGGTGCCGGCACATCTCATGTTTCAAGTTCATACTTTTATCATAGCCTGGCACTACTTCTCACATACAGCACCTAAACAATACTGTTATAGCTTAATTACAGCCATTTCCAAGGATGGAGGCTGGATTTTCCCCTAGAGTTCTGATTTACACTAGCTGACCTCTGAGGTTTTTTTTTCTCATATTCAGAAATGCACATTTGTTGTTTTGTAATAAAATACTAAAAGCTGACTGGTTGCATAGCCATAGAGATGGAATGCTAGCCAATCTTAGGGCAAGCCACTGTCCTTGGGACTTGTCCTTTGAGAGGCCCATAAAACAAGGGTGCAAAGACTGTATCAGCCTTTAGCCTTTTGCATTTGGGGACCTTGTCTGCTTAGGAGAACAGAGGCAATTTCTTTCCAAGACATTCTCCTGGACCACCAGAGCTAAGACTTCAACTACCACTTCTAAGGACACTTTGTACTTCAAAATTCAGCAAATAAGGACTTGAGGTAGACTTAAATGTCAGAGTTTTAAAGTGTAGCTTATTATGTCTATTTTCCATTTTATTTTTAATATCTTGTAACCAATGTCTAAAATTATCTGTCTTTAAGTTATTTGCTGCATTTGTTAATTAACTAGTAGAGCTTTTGGCTTACTTTTAAGAAAATTTTTGCCAATATCGTTTGTGTGTGCTGCCTTGCGGAGGGTTGTTCAAACTATGGTGACTGCATAAGGGCCAAAATACTACCAAAGGAAAGAAACACTAGGGAGTCTGTGTGACGAAAAGAGGGGAGGAAATACGAAGGGTCTCAGGAGGAGTCTGTGGGAGTTTGAACTGAGCTCTGCATTTCTGGGGAAAGACACATAACAGGGTGTACGGGGCCCCCTAAAGCCTATACATGCCTGTGGTTTTCTGGTTCATTGTGCATTGGCTGAGAGGGTTCTATCCCAGGAACACAGACTTGAGACTGTATTTGTACCCCCTCACATGGAGAGAGGGAGCCCTGGGATTCTCCGGCATATTTTATTTTTTATTGAAGTCTCAGATTAACAACCTTTGAGCTAGAAGCTCATTTACAGAGGTTCCACATCAAGAAAAACAATACATACAGAAGTGTACAATACATTTAAGATGGAGAAACAAACAATGATCATTAATAATGTTACTTACAGTTACAGTTAAGTTACAATTTTCTTTCAAATTACAACAATGACCATGGTGGTGGGGGAAGGGAATATAGTTGGTGATGGAGGGGTAAGCAGTTGGGAGCAGCCACTTAGGCCTTGTCCAGGTTAGGAGGAGCATAATAAGAGTAAAGAATGCTGTGTGTGTGTAGGTCAGAAGATGGGGGAGGCTTAGAGGAGGGAGAAGGGGTGAGTGTGGGTAGGTAATTACGTGGTATTGGGAATAAGGATAAGGACAGTCGCAGTACTTTTTGATCAGTTAGGTGAGAAAGAAGTGGAGTAGTTTGGGAATAATAGGATGATGAAGTGGGGGAGGAAATAGGATGGGACAGGTGGATGGGGTAGGGTTGGAAATCCCAGAGATGAGGGACTGGAAGTGCTACGGTAATGTAATAGACTTCTAGTGGAAGTTGGTGGAGTAATTAGTGGTTACAGTCGCATGCGCTGCTTGCGGTCAGGTGGGTGTGAAGAAGTGGTTTAAAGTGCCCGATTTTTGTAGCTACTGCCATGTCACTTGGGAGTGCATTGAGCCAGTTTGGGGCTCAGTACTCACATGACCTTTGCCTTTGTGTAGTCCTGCGAAATAGTACCTTGAAGGTATTGCTGTTCACCTCTCTCATTGACTTAGGTATTGTAGCTTGGTATAGGAGATTTTGGAACCCCAACAGTGTTAGGCCTAGGGTGGCTTTTTTGGCAAGTAGGCACACCTGGTACTTAATCCTGCTCTGTAGGTTAAGCCAGGACGATTGAGCACAGAGTTCACAAGTGCATACGTTCAGTATAGTGAGCATACTAAATGGACTGAGTAAGGGCATCCCTGACCCCCCCCCCCATCACAAGAGGGATTCACTGTGGGGCAGAAAATCATGCCCCATGGGAGTGGGCTTGTGACAGCCACAACAGTAGCATGGTATTTCTGTTTAGCAGTGGAAATGTAGAACTCATTTCAACTGGAAGCCTGCATTTTCTGTAGAAGCTTTTTTTCAAACACTGTACTGGTTATCATTCTGTTATTATAATTTATAATGTATGGGAAACACACTGGGTTTTAAGTGAATGTGTTCTGTGTGATTATTTATTTACTGTATTTATTTATATCGAAGAGTTGAGATATATTTTCTGGCATCAGTTTAGGCACATGAATTGTTATTTTATTATTGATTTACATATTGATGTGCAAATCTTGCATATTTAATCTTTAATTATCATAGTGGTACTAATTATTATTTTAGGCTCTAGATATATTTAGCAATAGTATTTATAGTGATACAGAAAAGCTGTTAAAGACAACAAGGGTATTACATTATAGAACACTGTTTCCCCATTAAATTATTAACTGATTTGCAAGAGTATCTTTATTAGATATGTCTACTACCAGGAGAAGTAAGGAAACAAAAGGATCAGCAAATAGTCAAGAGAAGAAAGGCACAGGGAATGTATGAATTTGTAATCCAAAATCCCTAAAGCAATTAGCTCCAGGGGCATTAAATAAAATTAAAAATTTGCCAGATTTTAAAAAGGGAGCGAAGAAAAAAGCACAAAAAAGGGAAAAATGTTCAATTTCAGCAAACCTCTACCCCAAAAAGGGGAGGCAGTATAGCGCGGTGGTTTAAGGCTCTGAGCTGCAAATCTGGTGACATCCAGCAGACCAGACCTGGGTTTGAATCCCACAGCCTCCACCTACATACTGTGTGACCTGAGCAAGTCAGTTAACTTCCCTGTGCTCCAGGCCGCACCCATAAAAAAGCTTTCAGCTTAGTGTGTTACTCCTGGTTTTAAAAAAAAAAAAAAATTGAGCAATAAGTATGATTAAAGCTACATCTGACAAAAAATGTGGAAAAATGTAATATAAGCTGTCAGATGAGGACATAATTATAGAAAATACAGTACAGATATAAAAATTACCACAGAATGAGGCAATAGATACAGCAATGGACCTCTGGAGGGATCCAGGCCCTGCGCTCCCACTGGAAATGAGGATAACAACTTACATCTGAATGGATGGGAGCGCAGTGCCATGTAAAAAAGGATACAATCGTTGAGGGATTGGAGTGCAGGGCACTTCACAGTAAATAAGGATACAATTGTACTATCTCAAAAAGTAAGGAAATTAGTTGCAAAAAACTTTGTTAATGCAGCAGTTAGGGTTCCAATGGCAAAAGCTGGGAAATGTGGTGTCAGGGTTTCCAACACCCTCACCCACCCACCCCACCCTGCACACAGCCACAGATATGGGGGTGCCTTGGGTTACTGGAACGCTCACCCCACTCTCCTATACTGTACCCATCTCAGCTTATTTACTCATGGAATGGGGTGAGCATTACGGCTGACAACCCCAAGGCAAACACCCCATGCCTGTTGCTGCATGCATGGTAAGGGTGGGGTGTTAGGATGGGAAACCTTAACACCACATTTCCCAACTTTATAGGTATGCAATTATGCATTGTAACCTGATGTTTGATGTGTTCTGATTGTGTGTAACTTTTAGCACTGTAACACAGGAATACTTTGAAAATAGGACTATACCCTAACAGCTTTAACCTCTAAAAAACAAAGTTTTACTCACTTACTAAATCTTACATCCAGTGGTACTCTGTTCTAAAAGAAACATATCTATCATAATTTTAAAATGATTCACACTGCTTGCTTGTCATCTTCCACTGTCCACTTGTTCCACAGGCTCACCACCCTCTTGAGTGATGCAATGTCTGTTTAACAGCCCTTGTCATCACTCATCAGGACTCCCCACCCCACCAGCGACATGGACTTCAGTCATTATATGAGCCCATAAATGTGTCACATACAACTATCTTCTCACACCTTGCAGCTGCCAACAGACCTTTACTACTAATGTAGTTTATACTACTGCTAGACTGTGGCAGCAGTGCAGCTCCCCAGCATGGAGTGCAGCACTGAAGCCACTGCCAGCGCGTCCACATGTGGAAACTGTGAAGCATTACTGGAAGCTTAATTCTTAATGTACTTTATTGCACTTCCTTGTCTGCATTGTATGTGTTAAGTCTGCAGTGCTGTTAATTTGCTCCTCTCGCTTCAAATCCCAATGATTATCTAATGCTACTAACTGATGTATTGTTTTTTTACTCTGTTGCTTCTCTGTTAAATATTACCTTTGGAAATATGTTGTTGATTATATTGTATATATACTTTTCTATAATACTACTTGGAAATGTGCTTTTGATTACTGTACTCCCATGTTCCCCTTCCCCATGACACTCCGTGAGATGAGCAGTTTCATATTGTTCAGTTAAGCAATAATGCCCAACAGGGTGTGTGTCGTGCTGGGATAACGTCACACCTCAGGTGGTTGGGCATGAGGCCGCAGGCCGAGTGCGTCCAATGACTGAGGTGTGATGTTATCCCAAACGACACACACCATGGAGGGCATTATTGCTATTATACAATGGCTCATTGTTATACAGAATAAAAAAATAATTTTAAAGATGTTTTTGTGTGGAAAAATATTTTTGTTTTTTAAGAGAAGATGAAACAATCGATCAGAAAAAAATCAAGCAAACAATCATCTGCAGGTTCACAGTGAGGCTGAGACTAGACCCGTGATGTTGTGCTGGGATAACTTAATGGGTCCAGCCCAAGACTGACCAGAGTCCAGGATATTTTCTTGCCATTGTATAATGTGCCTTTCCTGGTGAAACTTTTCAATAAATAAATAATAAATGCCCTTTCCTGGTCTTGCTCTTACTTAAGTAAAAAAATGACTTTTTTCTATTAAATAACCCTCCCTCCCTCCCTCTTTCTCGCTCTCATTTTTTCTCTATGCAGAAACATCCCCACCTTTCTTTGCCCATGACACCAAGCCCATCTTTTTCTTTGTTTGTTTTTTTTTTGTTTAAAACAATCCCCCTTCTCTCAATCTCTGTGGGTGTTCTCCTTCCGACACCAAAGGCATCTTTTTTGTTGTTGTTGTTGTTATTAAACAATCACTGTCCTTCAGACAAGATGTTAAACCGAGGTCCCTTCTGCCCATTTCTGGTCACTGTCCAAGTGGAAGTAAAGGATCCCGTAGCACTTATCAAAGAAGAGAAGAGAAGAGAAGCTTCCCTGGTGTCATGGCCAACATTCTCCCAATCAATAAAACATGTTTATGTGTCCCACCCCTCAGAACACACCTGAGAACAAGCTATCATAGCTTAGTGTGCCTTTCCTTGGTCAAAAGTGACAAATAAATGAATTAAATAAAAATAATCCTTTCCTCCACTGTCTTCCTCTATGGAGTCCCTCCCTGCTTCCTCCCAGCCCCTCACAGAGGACCCTGAAGAGGCAGCCGCACCACTAAAGGTACAGGGAGCATCCACCTAAGGCTGGAACTCTCCTACAGCATTTTCTCTCCCCACCAACACAGTGATAGAAAACGTTGGCAAAAGATGGGTTCCACAGTGCAACAAGAGGTGTCCAGACTTATCCAATGCTGACAGATCAGCAAGTTTGCACTTCTTACAGGGTTGCTGACTGTGACACGTGGACAGCCAGTTCTGAGTACACTATGATTTTTTTTGTAATATAAAAATGTGTTATGGACTGTCTGTCATGAGAGATGCTGAGACAGCATGTAAAATCACACACACACACAGGTTTTAGATACAAGGTGTTACCTGGAAGGCCAGAAGCTAATTACAGACAAGAGCAGGCCTTAATCAAGAATCTCCTGTTTTTTCTAAGTTAAATATAGCTTTAACTGCTAAGAGGGAAATCAGTATCCCTTTTATGATGTTTCAAGGAGGAAACCAGGTTTAGCACACTGGTGCGAGATCATAAATGCTTTGATGTCTGTGTGAGAGGGGATACTGCTCATAGATGAAAGGAAATTTACAGACTTGATTGGGGAAGTCACATGGGAAAAGGAGTTTCTGATGATGTAATCTTAATTAACTTTCCTTCTAAAATTATAAAACTTCCTGTGTGTATGATTTTTAATAAACAGAGGAGGAGCTAGGTGACCTCACACAAAGGGGTTGTCAAAGACAGTTTTTTTAAACAGTCTTATTTTTTCCTTCAGAGACACTTTTATCTACACTCTGACAAAGAAACATCTTTGAGCAGTTTGAGCAGGTATTTGGAGAGAGAGAGAGAGAGAGAGAGAGAGAGAGACAAATCTAAGTTCTATAGTAGAAATTGCACTGTTAAAACCTTGTTCTTTTAAAATATTGTATGGTTCTTGTGATATATAGTTCTGTATTTTATGTTTTACATATTTTTTATCTATTTTAGTAAAACTCTAATTTTAGAGCCTACTTGGTCTGTCTTTGAATTTCTTTCTTTAACAAGTGAAGTATATATGGTTAAAGCAGACACTGTGCATATGCTTGAATGGTGATACCAAACTGGAAAAAGATAAGAATAATCTGAGGTCTTTATTAGAGTTTTTAAGGGTTCATTTTGTACACCTGGTTAGGTGCCCATAGGCAAAGATATCTGGCCCCCCAAAGACAGAATTATCTAAGCCTGTGCATTGGGTATGCTAGCAAGAGGTTCACAGTTTGAATCCCTCCAGAACTGAGACCAAAAGTTGATTAAAACCCACAAAACAGACAGGAGGGTTACCCTGTTTCTGTTAACTGTTCACAAGACTGCACTCAGAGGTGGCACTTTGGGAGTAGAGGGCTGACCTGCTGAGTGGGTTTGTGACAGATGGGTGGCAGCAGTGGGATAAATTTTGGTATTACAAGCTTTTATTGTTCAGTGTGTCAGCTTGCGACTGTCAGCTCACTTGCAAAGAAAGAAAAAGGCAGAGTTTTATTTTAAAAGGAAACAGAATTATATCACTTGGCATACAGTCAAGTTCATACCCATTTTATTTTTTTTCCAAAAGTGCAAGTCAGAGTAGCAGTAGTTAGGGAAGATGGCTTCCAACTACAGCAGGCACACTGTAGACTACTTAAAGCAGTTGTGCAGGTACAGAGGAGTCCCTTTTCGAGGCAAAAGCCAGCAAACAGAACCTAGTGGATGCCCTGATGGTGGCAGATACCCAAAGCACCGAGTCACAGACCGTGACTGAAAAGGACCAAACCTCAGGTGTGGCAGACCTAGTTGCCAGTGCAGTGTCCAGATCCAATGAGGAGGGCAAAAGGGCCACTGTCAGTGAAGGGCCACAGCAGCAGGAGAAGATCACCAGTATTCTGGATCCAGAAGTACTCAGGCTGCAAACTGAATTGTGCAGGATGGAGCTGGGGTTCCAGAGGGAGAAGGAGTGAGAGAAGCAAGAGGTGGACCATGAGGAAGAGTGAGAATGCCACGAGGCAGAGCGAGAATGCCGAGAGGCAGAGTGAGAACAAAGAGACGCTGAGCATGAGGATCATGAGCACCAGCGAGCTGCAGAGGAGAAGAGGGAGCAAGAATGCTGAGACACGGACCACGAGGAGCAGGAGCGCCAGAGGCAACATGAACTGGAGAAGCTACGACTCCAACCAGTGGCACCAGAGCAGGTAAGTGACTTGGGTTTAACTGGGACTACAGGAATGAGTTACAAATTGAATTCCAAATTAATAGCTGAATTTAAAGAGGGGGAGGATATGGATGCCTTTTTAAATTCTTTTGAAAAAGTTTGTATTCAGCCTAAAATTCCTAGAGAGTCCTGGAGCTTCCAGCTATCCCCGCTACTTACCGGGAAAGTTCGGGATGCATTGGGTCAAATGGACAATGAGGACAGTGACGACTGCAGCAAACTTAAAGCTGCACTGTTAAAAAAAATTGAATTAACTGCTGAATCATACAGAGCTAAATTCCATACATTCAGGAGAAGCCCTGACATGAGCTATGAGGAGCAAGCCACGAAACACCGTCAGTTTTTAAAATGTTGGTGGGAAGGAATTGAGGCAAACTCTGTTGATAAAATTGAAAATGTGATTTTGTTAGAACAGTTTTACTGGGCATACCCAGCAGAGCTGAAAATCTGGCTGGAGGACAGAGATCCCAAAACAGTGCAAGAGGCTGCTGAACTCTTGGACCACTATGTCAAGAGCAGACCTGCTCTAAGAGTGAATGGGGTGGGCGTGGCAGTGCAGAAAGGGAAAAGCACGTCTTCAGGGCAGCTAAAACCCTCACTGCCTCCACCAAAACCAGTTAGCCCCAGGTTGCAGAGAAAAGATTTCTCTGAAAAAAGAAGTGAATGTTGGTTATGTAAAGAAACTGGGCATATTGCCAGACAGTGTCCCAAAAGAATGAGCAATAATATGCAGAATGGTACTAGAAAAGAAGTGGATTGTTTGTGTGTCCCTGGGAGCATAGCAGTGAACATGAGGGAACACATGCACCCAGTAGTTGTGAATGGTGTGCAGATGCAGGGGTTAAGGGACATAGGGGCATCCCTGACATTGGTAGAGGAGGATCTAGTACAGCCTGGTCAGCTTATACCCAATAAATACGTCACTGTACAGGACTTTACTGGTGAGGTGAAAACATTGCTCCTCGTTAGTGTTCTCCTAGACTGGGGTGAAACAGGGGGAACTGTGCAACAGGTGGCTGTAGCCAAAATGTTAGCAGTGGATGTGATCCTGGGCAACAGTCTCAAACAGGGGATGGTATGTGCAGTTACCTGTAGCTAAGCGGCAAGGGAAAATTGCAGTTCCTTGAACCCCACAGAAACCATTGTGGAAACCACTGAGAGGCTGGTTCCCCAGCCTGTGTCTCCAGATGGGGAAACTAATGAAAAGGGGGTAAAAATTCCCCAGTAGCAAGTAACCACACAGCTACAGAGGGTTACTCCGAAGAGGGAGGGGTGACTCATTGTCAGAGGGTTGGGATTGATTGTGATCCTGAATGCCCTGACACTAGTGCTAGGGACCCTAGTTTAGTGACTGAAGGGGACCTGTCCCATGCCTTGGGAATATGTGAGGGGTTTTCTGCTGCTCAGAGAAGTGACCCTAGTTTGGAGAAGCTGAGGGCTTGGCCAGACTCGGACAGCACACAGGGAGGTGACGGCAGACATAAGGTTTATTGGGAAAATGGACTTATGTATACTCAGGTTGTATAGACAGAGGGAGGGATGCTAGGCAGGCAGCTGGTTGTTCCCCAGGGGTATCGTGAGCTGTTGCTCAAAATTGCACGATATTCCCTTATCTGGTCAACTGGGAATCATGCGCACTGTGCAGCGGTTGGCCCAGAATTTCTCCTGGCCTAACTTCTCCCAGCAGGTGAAGGAGTATTGCAGGTCTTGTTACTGGTGCCAAGAAATAGGGAAGGCAGACAAGAAAATCCAAGCCATCCTAATTCCATTGCCCATAGTAGATGAGCCATTCCAGAGGGTGGGAATGGATATTGTGGGGCCTTTAAATACACCCAGCTCCTCAGGGAAGAGATTCATCCTGACTGTGGTGGATTATGCCACCCGGTACCCAGAGGCAGTCGCCCTATCCTCACTGAGGTCAGACAAAGTGGCAGATGCCTTACTTGGGATTTTCTCCCATGTTGGGTCTCCACAGGAGCTTATCACCAATCGAGGGGGTTCCTTCATGTCGGACCTGATGAAATGTTTATGGGAGAAGTGTGGGGTGGTGCAGAGATGCACAACACCGTATCACCCACAAGCCAATGGGCTTGTGGAAAGATTCAGTGGTACCCTGAAGTCAAGGCTCCAGGTGTTTGCTGAACAGCATGGGAGGGACTGGGAGAAATACCTTCCCCACCTATTGTTTGCATATCAGGAGGTGCCCCAAGAGTTGACAGGATTTTCCCCCTTTGAACTCTTATATGGACACTGGGTACCTGGGCCCCTAGACTTGATCCGGGAGGACTGGGAAGGCAAGCACGTCACCCAGGGAACTCCCATTGTGGATTATGTCTTTAGGTTTAGGGAGAGGCTGAAGGAGCTTATGGGGACAGCCCAGAGCAACCTGGCAGCTGCCCATCAGGAACAAAAAGTGTGGTATGACCACAGAGCCAGAGCTCACTTGTACATGGTGGGTCAGGAAGTCATGGTCCTTATTCCGGTCCAGAAAGACAAGCTGCTGGCTGAGTGGGCAGGACCGTACAAAGTGGTTAGGAAGGTAAATGACATGAACTATATTGTGGAGTTACCTGACCGAAGACAGACAGAAAGCATGTACCATGTCAACATGATGAAGCTATATGCAAACAGGGCTGACATGGTGTTTGCAGTGTGTAGTCTTGGGGAAGGGATGGATGAAGGAGACCCCTTCTGGACTTGCTGGAAGAAAGTAAGCAGGAGTCCTCTGTGGAGGCAGTAAAATTGTCTCTGCAGCTGACCCCAGACGAGATCCAGGAAGTAAGGGAGGTTTTAGCAGACTTTGTCCCATTGTTTAGCACTAAGCCTGGACTAACTCCCTTAACAACTTATGATGTGGAGACAGGGACACAGACACCTATATGGTGGACAGCAAATTGGGTGTCAGAGGCTGTCCAAAAGGACATTAGAAGGGAAGTGGAGGAGATGCTGGATTTAGGGGTAATCCAGAGATCCCACAGCCCCTGGGCCTCACCCATAGTCCTTGTGCCTAAGCCAGATGGTTCTACTCATTTCTGTGTAGATTGTCATGGACTGAATGCAGTCATGAAGTCAGACACCCACCTGATGCCCCAGACGGATGAACTCCTGGACAAGTTGGGAGGGGCGACCTACCTTATGACGATTGACCTGACCAAGGGGTATTGGCAGGTAGAGTTGACAGACAGAGGTAGGCAGAAGTTGGCCTTTATCACTCTGATAGGCTTATTTGAGTTTAAAGTAATGCCTTTCAGAATGAAGAATGCCCTGGCCACTTTCCAAAGGTTGGTGAACCAGGTGTTAAATGGTGCTGATGAGTATGCCATGGTGTACCTGGATGACATTGTCATATTTAGTACCAGCTGGGAGGAATACCTATCTCACCTTAGGGAAGTGTTGGGCAGGATACATAGGGCTGGGCTCACTGTCAAAGCCGAGAAGTGCCAGGTGGCCATGGGGGAAGTGGCACACCTCAGACATGTGGTAGGCCAGGGACAGCTCCATCCTAACCAAATAAAAATAGAGGTAATCCAGGCATGGCCCAGACCAGAAACACAGAAGCAGGTCAGGAGTTTTCTAGGGACAACAGGGTACTATGGAAAATTTGTACCCAATTACAGTGCCCTGGCTGCTCCTCTATCTGATCTGACAAAGAAAAGGATGCCCAAGAAAATTACCTGGGGCCCAGCCTGTGAGGAAGCCTTTTCCAAACTAAAGGAGACACTGTGCAGTGCTCCTGTTTTGACAAGTCCTGACTATAGCAAAACCTTTATAGTTCAGACTGATACCTCAGACGTGGGTATTGGGGCAGTACTGAGTCAGACATCCAGCCAAGGGATGGATCACCCAATAGCATACCTGAGTAAAAAGTTACTTCCCAGGGAGCAGGCATACTCCATGGTAGAAAAGGAGTGTCTTGCCATAGTGTGGGCCCTAAAGAAATTAGAGCCATACTTGTATGGGCAGCATTTTGTGGTGCAGACTGACTACAACCCCCTGGTTTGACTGACGCAGATAGAAAAGAACAATGGTAGATTGCTAAGATGGAGTCTTGCTTTGCAAGAGTATGATATGACAATCATACATAGAGTTGGAGCCAGAAACCAGAACTCAGATGGTCTATCTCGCATGTATGAGACGTGAACTGATTTGGGAAGCTCATCCCATGCCAGGGACAGACCCCCCCAAATTAAGTCTGGGTGGGGAGGATTGTGACACGTGGACAGCCAGTTCTGAGTACACTATGATTTTTTTGTAATATAAAAATGTGTTATGGGGTGTCTCTCATGAGAGATGCTGAGACAGCATATAAAATCACACACACACACACACAGGTTTTAGATACAAGGTGTTACCTGGAAGGCCAGAAGCTAATTACAGACTAAAACAGCCCTTAATTAAAAATCTCCTGTTTTTTCTAAGTTAAATATAGCTTTTACTGCTAAGAGGGAAATCAGTATCCCTTTTATGACATTTCAAGGAGGAAACCAGGTTTAGCACACTGGTGCGAGATCATAAATGCTTTGATGTCTGTGTGAGAGGGGATACTGCTCATAGATGAAAGGAAATTTACAGACTTGATTGGGGAAGTCACATGGGGAAAGGAGTTTCTGCTGATGTAACCTTAATTAACTTTCCTTCTAAAATGATAAAATTTCCTGGGTGTATGATTTTTAATAAACAGAGAAGGAGCTAGGTGACCTCACACAAAGAGGTTGTCAAAGACAGTTTTTTTAAACAGTCTTATTTTTTGCTTCAGAGACACTTTTATCTACACTCTGACAAAGAAACATCTTTGAGCACTTTAAGCAGGTATTTAGAGAGAGAGACAAATCTAAGTACTATAGTAGGAATTGCATTGTTAAAACCTTGTTCTTTTAAAAGATTGTATGATTCTTGTGATATATAGTTCTGTATTTTATGTTTTACGTATTTTTATCTATTTTAGTAAAACTCTAATTTTAGAGCCTACTTGGTCTGTCTTTGAATTTCTTTAACAAGTGAAGTATATATGGTAAAAGCAGACACTGTGCATAAGTTTGAATGGTGATACCAAACTGGAAAAAGGTAAGAGTAATCTGAGGTCTTTATTAGTGTTTTTAAGGGTTCATTTTGTACACCTGGTTAGGTGCCCATAGGCAAAGATATCTGGCCCCCAAAGACAGAATTATCTAAGCCTGGGCATTGGGTACACTAGCAAGAGGTTCACAGTTTGAATCCCTCCAGAACTGAGACCAAAAGTTGATTCAAACCCACAAAACAGACAGGAGGGTTACCTTGTTTCTGTTAACTGTTCTCAAGACTGCACTCAGAGGTTGGCACTTTGGGAGTAGAGGGCTGACCTGCTGAGTGGGTTTGTGACACTGACAAGGTAATGTAAACACGCCTTCTAAGCCCCCATTTTTACTCCTTATAAAAAAACTGTCAGAAATTGAGCATTCTAATTGGCTAACATCATTCTAAAAGAGTTAGGATAACAGCTGAACTGCTGGAAACCCTGGTGTGCAAAAGAACAATTAGAACTGTTACTGTAAAAACCTTCATTTAAAAAGAAATGAATACACTTTAGTTTAATAAAAGAATTAAGGAACTCTAGAGATTGGTTTCTACAAATAATCTTCATTATTTTAATTGAAGCAGTGGGGGTCTATGGATTAGCATGACAGCTTGGTAACCAGGAGATTGCAGGTTCAAACCCTGCTAAAGCCAAATGCTCAGCATGTGACCTTACGCATGTCAGTTAACTTCTCAGTGCTCCACTCCAGCCAGCTAAGGAAATGGTTAGAAGCAGGACCCTTACTGGAAACGAGATGTTGCCTCTCATTTGGACTATCCTGGGTAAATAAATTCTAAAATAAAAATTAATTTAAAAAAAACTAACCACTGAGGTATAAAGCCCTTGGCCGCACCTTGTGCCTCATGATCCCCTACGGTTAGATTTACTGTTGGGAACTCTACCCCGGTCATGCCTTAAGACTTAATGCTCTATATGCTCTCCACATTCTTTCAAACTACTCTTCTAACCTCTGCTTCTTTAAATCAATGAATGAGGAAGGGCATTGTAAATATTATTGTAAATACATCCATATCCTAAATGTAAATGTGAGTACATGTAATAACTTTTGTTGTAGACCCAAACTGTTATTTACTCCTGCTGCCATAACAATCCCCTGAACCCGCATAAAAACTTGTAATTTCACTTTAATGGGTTGTCCTGGTGTGCAAAAATTCTACATAACTAATAAATAAATGTTTCCTGAAGATTCCTCCTTATCCTACCACACTGCAGTCCCTTCTTTCTGTTCCCTTTTTCCTCACTACATGCTAGGTGTATGTTGTTCAAGGACAAAAAGGAATTTTATTCGTAAATCATGGACGTGCCATCAAATCCTCAGCAGTGCGACGGTATGTCTGCATCAGCAGCATGAGATCCATTTCTGCTCCCCAGCATGCCGTGATGGTCACTTGAGGATATAAATGTCATGACATCAGGCAGGCAGGCAGAAATGGACAGCATGCAGTGGAATTAAATTTAATAGGGTGCTTTCAGTGCAAACAAGTTCCTGCAGAGGAGTAACATCATAGAATATAACTGCTGGAGGGTAAATAGATTTAATGGACCATTGGCTTTGTCCCATAAAATGTCTTATGTACTTATAATTTTTATGGCTTCTCTAACTGGTGAGATTTCAGTACAAGGCTTCATGTGCACTGGACCTGGTGGCTTAGTGGTCAGACCATGTCTTATAGAACCTTTCACACAGGGATTCAGTTAGTTCACTTTCTATGGATGGTAAAAAAAAAAAACTTCCATGACTTTAAATTTAGAAGTCATTTCTGTTTTTAGGATGTCACAATACTTCCCAGTTGCTAAATTTTGCAAGTCAAAGTTGTCAAGAGATGTACAGCTCTGGTCCTGAACATTTCATCCAACCACCACTTTACTGTGCTTTTACTAGCCTGATATCACCCAGTATGTTCAGCGGAATAATACTAAACGTGAGTTAAGTAAGGAATAAGTCATGACAGGGGGGGATAGTGCTATGTTAATGTGCCGAGTGGTGGGTTGGAGTCCCGAGCCCAAAGAGCAGGGGTCTTCAACCACCATGCAGTACATTAACAAAGCATAGTCCCCTGATGGAATTGCCATATTCCACATATAAAATGTTTAGTAAATGTTAGTTTTTCAGCAGTGAAGTAGAGGCATAATTTAGTGCTTTATCTTTAATGGTTGGCTTTAGGGCATTAGCATTAATTCAATGTCCAGCAGGGATTAGGTTGCAAGTGATAAACTGCAATAGTTGGATACAGTTCCACTGCAGAGAGTAAGTAATGGGCGCATGGTTATAGATGATCCTGTTGCTTCAAACAGGTACTCCTGACTTTATCTTCCTGCACTTCCCATGTGGTCCATGAGGCTAAGCTGGAAGCCTGGTCTGTACTTCCTGTACTTTCCATGTGATCTGAATCAGACCTGGAAGCCTAGGCTGTTGATTAGATGTCACGTGACCTCACTCAGGTGCACTGCATTTTAGCTCATTAGGTTCAAACACAGAGTGTAAGCTGTTGGTGTTTCTTTCTGCACACCAGCTAGGTACATGGATATTCTATTAACTTTTAGATCAATGTTTGTAGATGTTTTGCTGAGGGTTTAGTGATGTATGCATACATTTTTCTGTCATGCAGAACTGTAGCTCTGGGCTACCCATGCTGTCTCTAGACCAATCATGTTTGATACCAGAATCAAATATCTATCATGACTGGTTTAGAATCAGCAGGAGTGGACCAAGGTCCACTTTACTTTGACTCCAAATAGTGCATTATTTGATCTGGATCATTATCTGGCTAGATAGGCCCAGATTAATGGATCATTTTACTGGAAAATCAAGATAATGGGGTCGAGTTTCAAATGGGCAAGAATGCCACAAGTCCCAGGTGTGCCAAAGATTGCACATGGGCCTTGCAGTAGTCCACTGCCCAACGATCATGATTTTCTATCCTGTGCACCAGTTGCCATAAGTTAGACCAACTTTTTCTGGTCTAGCTTGCAGCAATCCCAGATACCCTTTTTACAGGGTTTGTATCAAATATTTGGCACAAGATGCCATAGATTGGGTAAAGTGTTGCAACTGCATCCAACCTACCAAAATCAGGTGCATTCGTGGCAAAGGTGTTTTGCACAGTTATGCCAAAAAAAGGGGTTTTACGCTGGACTTGATGCCAAGCCCTGCATCGCCCTTTGACAATCGGGTCATGTGACTCCAGTAAGTGGTACTCTGACCCAAATAGATCTGGGCCATAAATGGCCACTATCCAAGGTATCCAGTGGCTCCTACAGCATATCAAGCATCTCAAACAATAAATTAGGGTGAAATTAACAGACTTGAAGCAGAAATTTAGAATCGAACTTTTTTATGAATAAATGGAAAAGTTTGGTTTTGAACTTTCCTCTTTGCTTCATATAGCTGGAGTTTTCACAGGTTCAGAGAGTCCAGCTGACATTTGCTAATGTTCTGGATCCCTGGTCATCCACCTGGATGTTTGAGGGGCACCACTCTAGTACTCTTCCACTGGTCAGGAGGGAGGTCAAATGTCTAGCTTCACAGCTGAGAACAATACCACTCTTTGAACAGCCAGAAGTGGGGCACATGAATGCTGGGTGGCCGGGGCACCTCCCTCCTTGAGCGCCAAGCTCCACACCTCTGCAATGCACCCTGCACCAGCCAGCGGCAGTGTGGGATTCTGAGACATACAAAGCTTGGTCTCCCAGTTAGCAGTGCCATATTGTCACTGGACAAGCCCCAGATGTTTGCTTTTTGAAGTACGGGGATGTTAGAGATTTCTTGCAAGGCTACTGTAGGAAAAAAAGATTATTGTTTTCATCACATTACAGAGCTAATAAAGTATTTCAGGAGAAAAGATTTTCATTTGAGGAATTGTTTGTCAAATACTAAATATATGGTGCAACACACAAAGAATGGAGTCCTAAATTTAATATCAAGCTATTTATTTCTCTTGATTAATAAATCCTTCAGGATGGAGCAAGGCACACAATACAGTTGCACGATTAGAAAACAAAAATTAAACTCATTTAATCTTTGATTAAATCTATTGAGCTCCAAATGGAATAACTCACCTCACTGAGTGAGGTCATCATAGTCCTTTTGCTCAAAACAGTTCTGGAAACCTAGCGGGTGATGTTTTGCTGGAGAAACACAAAACATTGTGCAACATATTATCTGAAATATCTCCCCCAAATTTTATCAGGGATAGGTGATCTGGCTGAGACTGGGCTTGGATTCTGGTCTGGATCTGTGAGTTAAACAATGAGTCTGATGAGCTGAGTAAATCCAAGTTGAACTGATTTTAGGGGAGGGTCTAGATTTGAATCCTAGCCAGACCAGTCCGGGCCATATGTTAAGTTTAAAGCAGTCCTTCTGCAGCCTAGCTCATATTAGATACATAGATAGACAGATAATTTATTAAGTGCTCATTTCCGCAGACTCTGGGTGCTGTACAAACAACAACAATAAAATAAACAAGTAAAATCAACCAAAATTCAATGATAGCAGTTCCAAACAGTTCCATTCAGTAGTTAGTCATAAAGGGCTAGTCAGAATAAATATGTTTTGTGGCCCTTCTTAAAGGCTTCCACCAAGGGAGCCCTCCTCAAATTTTCAGGCAAAGAGTTCCACAGGGTGGGCGCTGCAACCGTGAACGCTCTATCTCTGGAACGCCGCAGCCTTACCCTGGGGACCTCAAGGAGGGCTCCCCCGGCAGAACAAAGTGTCTGGGAGGGGTGACAGAGGACAAGGAGATTTTGCAGGTAGACAGGCTCCCCCTCATGTAGGGTTTTGTAGGTCAGGAGTCCTACTTTAAAGACAATCCTCCACCTGACCAGCAGCCAGTGCAGTTCACAGAGGACGGGAGTAATATGCTCAGATCTTCTTGTTCCCATCAATAACCTTGCTGTTGCATTCTGCACCAGCTGCAGTCTACAGAGGTTGCCTCCAGATAACCATAGATAAAAGGCATTACAGTAGTCCAATCTGGAGGTGACAAAGGCATGTATTAGTGTGGACAGGTCATAAGGGGGAATCAGGGATCGGATTCCGGTAATATTCTGTAGATGATAAAAAAACACTCCTGATGATGGCTGACACCTGGGCCTCCATGGTCAGCCCATTATCCAGGATCACACCCAAATCCCTCACCTGTCTGGAGGGTACAAGAGGAACACCTCCTAACATTAAGTCAGGGAATATCCCAGCACCCCCTCCTCCCCCTGATGACCCCAATCCACCACCAGCACTTCAGTCTTGTCTGGGTTTAGTCTGAGCAAGTTTTGAGCCAACCACGACTGGATCTCCTTGAGGCAGTTGTTAAACACAGCAACCATAACCTGGTTCTTGGTTGCACAGTACAGATACAACTGGATATCATCTGCATAACAGTGAAAACCCAGTCCATATCACCTGATGATGTCCCCCAATGGCAGCATGTACGCCGTGAACAACAAGGGTGACAAGATCGAACCTTGCGGAACTCCACAGCACAGAGGCTTTGGGGCAGATGAGGCAAGCCCCATTGTTACCCTTTGTACTCTGCCTGTTAGGTATGACCTGAACCAGCAGATGACCTTGCCAGACAGACCACACCAGAACCACAAGCGGTCAATGTGCACCTTGTGATCCACGGTATCAAATGCAGTGGAGAGGTCTAGGAGGACTAAGATGGTACGATCTGTCCTATCCCTTGCCATCAGGAAGTCATTCAACACGAGGAGATCACATGATGCAGAGCACCTGGTATCTGCTTCTCTGGAGTGCTCCGGGCCACCCGACCCTCTTATTACATTCAAACTCATCTTTTCTACCTTAGAAGACCGCTCCTGTCGTCATATCTCGAGGCTAAGAGGAGTGAGGCTCACCCTACGGCATCTAATGGAAGTAGAAATGAAAAAAGCTCTTCCTAAGCATACACCCCCTGCCTCCCCGGAGAAGGCCCCCAAAAAAACCAGGGCCTCGGCTAGTCAGCAAGCTCAGCCAATGGGTGTTGATGCCACTGCTACAGAGCTGCTTTCACTTGCGAGATTTCTTGAGGAATTCCAACCTTTCAAGGTGGAAATAAAAGAACTAACTGGAGAAATTAAAAGGCTAACTCAAGCTCTCGAGGATTTATCACTGCGTACGTCTGACAATGAGACCCACATTCGATCCCTTGAACGGAAGAATGAAAAACTCGAACCTGAAGTAGTGGCCTTGTGACAGCGTATTGCCAAGCTTGAAGACAAGACAGAGGACTTAGAGGGTCGTAGTCACCGAAATAACGTTGTTATTATAGGTCTCCCCGAGACAGAAGAGGGAGACGACCCGACTAAATTTGCCCAGAAGTTTGTGGAGAAGATCGCAGGCCCCTCGCCCTATGGGCAAGCATACACATTGAAAGAGCCCACCGTGCCCTGAGGGCCCCACCCCCGCTGGAGACCCCCCACGTACCTTTATCCTCCGGTTCCTGAATTACCTGGAACGTCAACATTTTCTTCGTAAAGTCAAAAATACAAAGGAGCTTCTTTGGGAAGGTACCAAATTAAGAGTGGTGCAGGATTTGCCCCTATCGGTACGACAAAAAAGAGTCACTTACCATCCAATTATTGGGAAGCTGATTGCAGCTAGCATAAAGTTCAGGATGGGGTATCCTGCTCATTTCCAAGTGCTGTTATCTGGCTCCTGGCGACACTTTGAGAGCTCCGAGTCTGCATCTGAGGCTCTTAAAGAGGCACTCCCAAATCTCTTCAAAAATCCATGAAAGTCCTGTACGGTGAAACTGGCAACTAAATGGCATCTGCCATAATGATGATGCGATAGAATATCACTGCAGTTCCATACTAGTTCCCTAAAGAACCACATTTTTTCATCACGTGTTTTTCAAGTTGCCTAAGCGTCTTCTTTTCTCCAGCTCTCCATTTGGACTCTGGTTTTGGCACTATCGGATTTTTTTCGTCTGGGTCTGGCTTTACTGTTCCCTTACTTTGCATCCTCCCCTGTATCTAAGACTGTAAGGGCTCTCTGATGTGACGACCTCCGATTCCCGCTCTCAGGATGTGTTTCTGGTTTTTTCCAACTCGATCTCAAAACTTTATCTACAGGATTCCCAGAAGTGATATATGAATATCCCCTTTCCAATGGTCATAGCACAGTTCTACCTCTAGAGGGAGCCAGAGACTATTCATTGCTCATATGGGCTGAATTTTTCCTTTTTTTTTTTTTTATTCGCACTTAGTTAGCTCTACGGAATGTAATGTTTGGTGAAACAGTGCTCTGCCAATCTAGCCTTGTTGTTTTTATATTTTCCTTTTACTTTTACAATTAAGGGCTATATAGGCTCCATTCAAAGAGGGTATCATTAAGATTTATCGGAGTTCTAGACTTCAGGATTAATGTTGTCTCACCCATTTGGACACTCTAGCATATTATACTGGCGGGTTGGTGGGGCGGGTGGAAGGGGTAGAAGCGATGTGACCAAGTGGGCTGCGGGCATGGCTATTGGTAGTTCGGGTGGGACAAGGGAGGAAGGAGCGGGTTATATGGGTAAATGTTTGTATGGGACTGGGGGTTTTGGTGTTCTTGGTTTGCTGGATTAAGAGGGGGGAGGAAAGGGGGGGTCTACACAGCGCACGCAATCCGCAGTAATGTTATAAAGGTGCCCTGTCACAAAACAGTATTCCATTGGGGGATAAATATGGCTTTCAAATGGCTAGAGTCATTAAGTTTGTGACCTGGAATGTTAAAGGAGCTCGCCATAAAACTGAACAATATAAAATCTTAAAACATCTAGACTATGTCCAAGCAGACATTATGTTTCTTCAAGAAACTCATTTGCTCAATAATGAGATTAATAACCTAAGGAGACTGCAAATAGGACAGGTGTACACCTCAGAAGGCAGTACTCAAAGTAGAGGAGTGATGATCATGATCCACAGGTCCCTCTCTTTTAAACCGATTCAAACACTCCATGATACTGCAGGAAGATACATCTTTATTAGAGGCACCCTACACACTACAGAGATTGTGTTAGGGTCGATTTACGGCTCAAACACCAATACCCCTGAATTCTTTGTGCAGATAATGGAAACACTTCCACCCTTTCTCAACTTACCTATTATTATTGGAGGGGACCTAAACTTAGTACTAGACCCATCTATGGATAGGTCCGGGAGTACTAGGAAGGGACTATCCCCTGCACAAAGAGCTGTGAGAGAATTGCTGGACCAAATAGGTCTTTGAGGTGTATGGAGGACCCTTCATCCAACCGAAAGAGAATTTACATTCACCTCCCAGGGACACGCCACCAGATCTAAGATAGATTACATTTTGTTGTCGCACACCCTCATATCAGGCATCGTGAATATGACTATAGCTCCTGGGCTACCCTCTGACCACTCCCTCGTCACTTGCTCATGTGTTTTTTCTTCCCTTCCAAAAATAGGGGGTAGATGGAAAATTAACAGTCAGTTATTAAAAGACCCCAAAGTGGTCGAACTTATTTCTAGGCAAATAACTGATTTCATAGCTCTTAACCACAACTCTAGTAGTCAGCCTGATATGGTGCGGGGGGCCCTAAAGGCCTACCTGAGAGGGACCCTGATAGCACTAGCCTCTCATTGGAAAAAAGTGAGACAAAGACAGATCTCTGAGTTACCAGCCCAGATCGGAGAGAAAGAATCCAGACTCTCCCCTTCCTCTTCCGATGAATATCTACAAGAATTAACTCAGTTAGGTGACTCATATCTTTGGATGCTAGGTGAGCAGGCAGAATGGGCAATTATCAAAACGGGGCAATATATACCGATCAAGGGGAGAAAGCTGGTCGAATGTTAGCCAGACGTTTAAAACAACTGGAATCCACCAGACTGGTTGCATCCATCCGCTCTCTAAAGGACAACTCCCTTAAAATGACCCTCAAGGATATTCTGGTGGAATTTAAAAAATATTTTGAAGAATTATATGGGGCCATGAAAGATCCCCCTTCTGACGAAATGATCAGCAGCTATCTAAGTGGCTTGAACTTACCTTCTTTGGAGAAGTTGAGTCAGGACAAATTAATAGCACCCATCACAGAAAGTGTAATAGATAAGGTCATCAAATCTCTGCCCTCTGATAAAACACCAGACCCAGACAGGTTTTCTGCCAACTTCTATAAAGTCTTTTCTAAAGAACTAACTCCCCTATTATTGCAATTGCTTCAATGCATCCTAAATGGGTCTGCCACTGATGTATCCTTATTTGAGGCTCTAATTGTCCTTCTACTTAAACCGGGGTAAACATTCTGATTTAGTATCCAGTTACAGACCTATCTCACTCCTTAATCAGGATATTAAAATTCTTACTAAATTATTGCTGAACCGAGTCAATGAGGTCCTTCCCGGGCTAATAGGGGTTGAACAGGTGGGTTTTATGAAAGGGAGGTCCTCAGCGGACCATTTGCGATCCTTGGTCCATGTCTTCTCGGCCTCCAGTGAGGCTGACTATCCCATGGCCTTGGTCTCACTGGACGCCGAGAAGGCTTTTGATAGGGTCCACTGGAAATATTTGTTCAGGGCGTTAGAGTTTTTTGGTTTTCCCCAGGTATTCTGCTCTTGGATTAACTCTATCTACAAATCTCCCTTTGCAAAAATATCTTGTAATGGTATAATATCTGAGCCCTTCAAATTGTTCACTGGTACCAGGCAAGGATGCCCCTTGTCTCCACTCCTTTTTTAATTTATACATTGAGCCCCTCATTAGGTGGATTGTACAGGTACAAGAAGTTCAAGGCATCTCAATTATGGGGCAAACAATCAAGGTCCTAGCTTATGCTGATGATTTATTACTACAGCTTTCCCACCCATCCTTCTCTATTCCGGTTTTACTAGAAACCATTCAGGGTTTTAGTAGAATTGCTAATTACAAGCTTAACATGGGGAAAACTGTAGTTTTTCCTTTAAACCATAAAACTTTTATTCAGGACAGTCTTACTTATGAGCTTGCCTGGAATGCAGAAACAATTAAATATCTGGGTCTCACTTTATCGAGATCCCCTACTCGTATGATCCAGATAAATCTCTTCTCTTTACTAAATGATATTGAGTCAGATCTTAAAAGATGGGCCCTTCTTCCACTATCCATGTGGGGGAAAATTAACCTAATCAAAATGAACATATTCCCTCGTCTGTTTTATCCTATTTCCATGTTAAATGACTGGCTCCCTTTAAAATGGTTCAAGAAAATTCATGGTATATTTGCTGGCTTCGTCTGGAATTCTAAGAAACCCAGATTGGCCTACCAAAAACTGATGGCCCTTAAATCGTTTGGTGGCCTGAGACTTCCCCATATGGGATTATATTACTGGGCAAGCCACGTCAATAAATATCTTAGATGGTCAACGCCTACCAATTCCCAAGATAGAAATTATATTCCCCTCTGGTTAACGTTAGAGAAGTCCTGTATTTCTAAGCTAGGGCTATCTCCCAGTTCCCTACTGTACTGCTCTCCAAGTTCACTTCCCAGATCTCTTCGCAACTTTCCCATTTGGACATCGATTAGAATTCATTCACAACTATGCTCCTTTCTAAAATATTGCCACAGTAAGGACCCATCTCAGCCTTTAGAGGGTAACTCAAACCATCTTATGGATGGCAGGCCCATTAGAGATAATTGGCTGCCGCAAATAAGAGGACACCGGGTAAAAGATTTCCTCTCAGCAGAAGGGCTTGTCCTAACATCTGCTGATATCATGAGCAAGTTCCAAATCACACAAGCTAATATATTCAAGCTCTTTCAACTCCATCATTTGTTGCTCCAGAAACTGGGTGTGACCCCTTTAGCTGTCCCTACTCCCGACTTTTATGACGAGATGAGTCCTCTGGTTGGCAAACCTCATAAGGTTTCTGGCATCTATAGCAGACTTCTTTGCTGGTTACATTCCTCTAATCTGGCACTGATAAAATACTGGTCTTTATATTTCCCTAACCCGGGTCTTGATTGGACTTGTATTTGGAAAGCTTGTCATAAATTTTTCGTGCAAGACAGGCTTAGATTAATGCAATTCAAGCTACTCCATAATATTTATTACTCTCCTCTAAAACTGACCAGATTAGGTATGATATCTTCTTCCTCTTGCTATAGGTGCCAGCAGGACACTGGGGATCTACTACATATTTTTTGGAGTTGTCCCAAAGTGGCTCCACTCTGGGCCACTATTAGACGTCGAGTAGACCCTCTTTTGGGACTGGATGAACTTTTTACGGCGGAGATCTGTGTCCTAGGAGATGTCTCTTCCATTGTAGTACGCAATAGGAAATTTCTTATTTGTCTGATATCTGCATCTGTTAAAAAAATCGTACTTAGACACTGGAAGGACACTGTCGATATTTCTTATGGCGAGTGGCTTCAAGAACTCCTTGCTAACCTTAGAACTGAAAGAACTATTGCTAGTCTCCAGAATAATCTACGTAAGTTCAATCAGATCTGGGGCCCTCTATATACGCTTTATTCATTACCTGATAAGGCATGACACCTTGCATGTAATGGGTGTGCTGTGTGGGGGGGTGGGTTTGGGGTTAGGGTTTATGTGGGGGGGTGATTTAGGTTGAATACATCTAATGCCATGTCATTCTCATTTTCTGACACAATGTTTCATGTACATTTTGGGTGGACAGATGTATTCACTTTATGTAAAACCTCAATAAAATTTGAATGGCAAAAAAAAAAGGAAGTAATTCAACACCCTTACCAGGGCAGTATCTGTGCTATGCCATGCCCAGAAACCAGACTGGAATGGCTTATAGGAAGAGGAAAAGGTGAGGTGTCTCTCAAGCTGAACAGCCACCACTTTTTCAATAACCTTCCCTAAAAATGTGAGGTTTGACATCGGCCTGTAGTTGCTGAGACAATCCGGGTCCAGGGAAGGCTTTTTCCAAAGGGATCTATCCAAGGCCTCTTTCATAGCCTGTGGAAAGATCCCATTCCTCAAGGAACTCCAGATGATCTCAGCAACCACAGGTCCCAATAGATCCAAACATCCGACCAAAAGTCAGGTTGGTCCTGGGTCGAGATCACATTGGGTGGTCGTAGCTTAAAGAGTATCCCCGCCACCTTCTCCGCTCCAACTAGCTCAAACTGTCCCAGATAGGAGGAGTACCTTTACACCTCTCAGACAGACAACCAATGCTCTTTTGAGAGACACTAGAGGAGACCTCAGCCCTGTTGGAGGACACCTTGTCGGCGAAGAACAGAACCAGCTCCTCACACCTGGCAACTGCCCCCACTCCCCCCCCACACTTAGTCAGGGTGTAAAAACCTGTCCACTGTGTGGAAGAGATGAGCTGGTTTATTCCTCGCTGCAGCAATCTCCTTTACAGAAATTCCACCTTCTTCTGAGAGACATAGGAGCCGGGTTTATAAAATTTTTGGTGGGGCCCAGGGGTCAGGGGTCAAATCCCGCCCCCTGGCCCAGGGTCAGAGGTGAAACACTGGGGTTCTAGGGGTCAAAGCCCTACACCCATGGGCTGGGGGTCAGAGATCAACCCCACGACCACCAGGGATCTATGGGAGCAGAGCACCTTGTGTCATAATGTGGGGGTCTCCATGTTAAGCCCCTACCCCCAGATACAACAGTAGACCTGAAATAGTCCTACATAAAATACCACACCTGTAGTAATGCCTACTTGATTTGGTAGCTAGTTGTGATGTAACCAAGGCAACCAGATTCAAGAGAGCTGCAGCTCTGTAGACCTAGTATGCTTTTGACCTGGAAATAGAAAAAGGTTTTCCAAAGGTCACTTCATTCTTGTCCAATTATTCTGTTCTGTGCATCAAAAGGTGGAGCACACTTCAGCAGACAGGGCTGAATTATAGACAGTGAGGTTTGAATAAATCACTGTCTCTAGCAAGTGCATGTACTAGATTTACAAAGAGCAGCAAACATTTGCCATGGGCAGCAACTCCCCTTACAGTATTCTGTCTGCTGGTAATCCACACTTAGAATGTTTTATGGAATGGAATGACTGCCATGAGATCATATAGCAAAATTGACTCCCAGTAAACCACAAGGGTGTTTTTAACTCCCAGATCTCAAACTTTAATATTTAGCTTCCAGGGCTAGCCAGTTCTCATGGTGGAAAGATGTGGCTGGGGACCAATATGAAATAGGTACAGACCCAGTGGCAGCTCATGGAAAGTGATCTGTGCTCCAGTTCAAGACAGGCATAAATATCAGAGCCCTGGTAATGTATCCCAAGGCCGTTGGCAGGATTTTTACAAGGAGGTTCTTTTTTTGGAGTCTGGCTTCTTCAAAAAAGCTGGGGGTCTGGGGGCCGCCAGGCCCCCAGAAGCCACGGGGTTCTAGATGCTCTGTGGTGCATTTTCTGGCTTATTGTGAAGCTAAATAACTCCTGTCTTAGCTCTCCTCTACCCCTTGCTCTAAACTTATGCATTGTCTGGCTGCAGGTTGAATACATAGAGAATACTGGATGGGCAACTATGCAGAACCAGTGTGCTCTGCCATAGAGGGATTCTGATTCCCTCTGACCTCGAGAACGAAGCTCGAGAGGTCCATGGGAATAAGAACCCTGAGGTGGCAAAACACACTGGTTGTGCATAGAGTTGCTCATTCTGTATTTTTTATAGTGTATAGTACTGTGTGAAAAATGCGTTTTGTGAGTTCTTTTGCTTTCAAAATGAAACTGACTCATGCAGTCTCTAGAGCAGGGGTTCTCAAATGGTGAGGCCAGCCTCCCTTGGGAGGCCCCAACCTATTCCAGGGGAGGCTCAAGCAAGTCTGAAAAAGTACTGTATTTCAATTTTGAGTTTTATATATTTTGTGCGAAGAGGTGAAGCAAACTGAAAGAGGATAATAGTAGGTGAATCTTATGTATTTAATATTAGGTGACAAGGGAAGAAGGTGAATGAGCCAAGGCTCATTCCAGGTGTACTCGGGGAATGGTAGGGAGTCAATACATGTCAAAAGGTAACTGCAAAACAATCAAGAAATACACAATGATCAATACTGCAATCAAATATGAACAATAAAGTAATAATGAAAGGTGGAAATTGATCAATTTGCAGCCTGATGGCAGAACAGTCCAAATACAAGGGTTGAACATAGAAGTGCTAAGAGCAATAGCAGGAAGGAGCAAAGTAATCCCTGAGAAGTTGCTTAGGAGCAGGGAAGGACAGGGAGAGACAAGTATGTAGGAAGGTTATTTCATATAGAAAGGAAACGGAGAAAGTAGTTTGACCCATGAAGGTACTGCAACAAGGGGTAACAATGGTTCAAGAATGAAAATAGCGGAGCAAGTAGGCTGGTCTGTTGGGGGAGGGGGGTTATAATAAGCTAAATAATATTATTTGCTTAATTTATTTGTTATTCAGATAACACCTTTGAGCACAGGAGCTCTTTTTTCAAAGGTCAGTATAAGACAAAGAACTGAATGTGAGGCAAGTACTCAAAGGGGTTTCAATTTATTCATGGTGTACTGCACAAAGTACAGTGTGTTATTTTTCTTTGGGGAAGCCCAAGATTATCTCAGTTTTTGGGGGAGGCTCAAAATATTTTCCATGGATTTGGGGAGGCTCACTGTGACAAAGTCTGAGAACTATTGCAGAGGTTCTAGAATGCTGTTCTACCACAGTAGGGTAGAACAGCATTCCATGACCTTGGAACTGTGGTAGAACAGCATTTTGAAAGGGATGGAATTCTATACAGAACAACATTCCACTATACACTGTATACCTGTATTCTTTACATGAAGTTAGCAAAAAGCTGATTGTCGTACAAGTGATATATTTATTGTCTACAGCTGTCACCTGCTGGCTTGACATAGGCCAGGCAATGAATGTTAGCATTTTCTTCCTTAGGTACAGAACAGAAGTATTTATTCATTCACCCTGTAGCCAGTCAGATAATAGGGATTTGAGTGCTGGTAGGCCCCAACCAGGATTTTCTCAAGTATTTTTTTTTTAATAGACTGTTACTCTTGCTAGATGCTCTGTGGTGCATTTCCTGGCTTATTTTGATGCTACATAAATCTTATCTTAGCTCTACTCTACCCCCTTGCTCTAAAATGATGGTGTCTTGCTGTAGGGTGAATACATAATACTATTCTGTATGTGAGTTTAGCAAAATGCTGATAGTCATTATAACTGATACATACATTGCAGCCATCACCTGTCGTCTTAACATAGGCCAGGCTAATGTCAACATTTTGCTAACCTCACATACAGAACTGAAGCATGATTTTACCCTGCAGCCACCAGCCAGCCAGATATTAGGGATCTGGGGAAAGCTAGGCCCAGAGAAGCCCTGGATTACTGTGGTTCATTTTGTGGTTAACTGTAAAGCTCAAGAAGTCATCTGTCTTCTCTCTATCACTCCTGGCCGTCAGGACAGTTACCATCCATGTGGCTCACAACATACTAATAATATATTCCTTACCGGAGGATAGCCAGAGTCAGTGTACTGACCACCATTTTACTCATGCAAATACAAGCCCTGCCCATTCGTTTTTTCATTTGACCCTTACTTTTTCTATCCAGTGGCTCAATTATTCCATCAAGATAAATGTCTGAAATGAACCCTGAATATGTATCTAGGTGGACTAGCACTAGGATTTTACTGTGACTTGCCCAACGTTACACAGTAGTTGGCTCTGGATGAAAACTTTATCCCTAGTTCACAAGCTGGAGTACTTAAAGGGACACTGTCAGCTTTGCCCCTTCATTTAATGCACAGTTTGCAAAGTGTGCCTCCTGGCACACACCTAGCACACATGTATTGAATAATGCACCTGTGTGTATAAAAGTTAATCTTTATTACTGTAAACTGTAATTTTGCACAAAATAAAGTTTCACTCGGGACCATCAATAGTCAGCCGCGTCCCGGAAGCACATCCAGATCGGGGACGCGAGTTAGGCAGGAGCACAGTCCCAAAGTACAACTTTTTCACAATGCACTTGCAAAAACATGCTATTCTTGTCTCAGCTGTTATAAGCAAAAGCTGCTGGTATCTCAAAGAGGAAAACGAGCACTGTGAGGAATATGATTTAAACTTTTAAAAGCAGACTAAAGATCCAGCATATATACAAACTACATGCTCCTGCGTGCACAGGATCTTTCTTTATGCCTCTTGAGTGCATGCGCAGGATTTTAGCTCCACTCTAAAAGTTTAAATTGTACTTTTCGCAGTGCTCATTTTCCTGTTTGAAATACCAGCAGCTTTTACTTATAATAGCCGGGACAGGAATAACATGTTTGTGGAGATGCTTTGGGCAAAAATCACACTTCGGGACCCGTGTTCCTGCCTAACCCACGTCCCCAACCTGGATGTGCTTCCGGGACACGGCTGAAATCCGATCGTCGGGAGGTAAACACTATTTCGTGCAAAATTACAG
This sequence comes from Neoceratodus forsteri, assembly GCA_016271365.2. Classification (NCBI taxonomy): domain Eukaryota; kingdom Metazoa; phylum Chordata; order Ceratodontiformes; family Ceratodontidae; genus Neoceratodus; species Neoceratodus forsteri. Next base: position 67,706,384 of record CM028138.1, on the reverse strand, counting down.
TTTTTGGTAATAAAGATTAACTTTTATGCACATGGGACATTTTGTAGTATGCATGTGCTAGGTGTGTGCCAGAAGGCACACTTTTAACATTGGGCACAAAACAAAGGGGTAAGGCTGACAGTGCCCCTTTAAACCATGATTGCCTATCTTGCTTAAACTGTGACAGACCCCCTGTAGCTAGATCACAGGGCTGGACACAAAAAAAACCCTGTAAGAGCCAAGGATTTGTAGTACTTTGACTTAGTTGCAGAAAAATATCTATACATAATACAGGACATAAGATTACTTCAGCATCCTAATCCACATGCCTGTTTTGACCCATAAAGCAATTGTAGAAAAACAATCTATACACAACAATAGGCCAGAAATAAAAATGCATCAAGCATTTGCTCAGCTGCAGTTGGACTATGAGACTCACTGTACAAAATGCAGGCAGCCATACAAGGTCTCAAACACAGATTTACAGGAGCCTGGCAAAATGGAATAGTTCAGTCTATTTCCCTTAGCTTTTGCTGCAGACTGAAGTCTGGATGAGCAAAGATTGAAGCGCCCACACAGGATGAGCTCTAAAGCCCAATATTTTTAAATAAGGAAGAGGAATTCACATTCTTATTGTTAGCCCCTTTTGCAGAGATTGCTGGACCATGACCAAAATTTCAGGCAGCCAGGAATGATGAGCTCTGTAGAGCTTAAAAAGACATTTTCTCAAACTCTAAACTAAGTTCACTGCAAAGAAGTGCAACATTATGCACCTAGGAAACAAAAACCCAGGTGAAGAGTACACAATGGGGGGGGTTACCAAGAACAAAAATGGAAAGGGACCTGTAGTCACACCAGATGACCTAATGTTATGCTAGCCAAGTAATGAGAGAAGGCAGTAAGGAGAGTTGGGGGAATACTGGAATGCATAGGGAGAGGCACCACCAGTATAAAACTTCTGGAGACCCCATCTCCGCAATAACATACAGTATGGAGGCAGTCTAGAGGAGGGTAACTAAAATGGTTCCCAAGGAATATGAATATCTAATGTGCCAGCAGAAAAGACCATACATTCTACTAGTCAAAAGTAGACTTCAGCACTGGCAGACATTTTCTAATTGAATATTCACAATGCTTGCATCCAGTTTGTGCACTCTCCCCCACCCCCAACCAGTTTCCACCATCCTGTTACTAGTACTGGGCAAGAACTTTGTAGTCAAATATCAAATTCAGGCAGCCCACAAGGCGATTACTAAACTGTGGTTGAAAAGGGTTACTCCCACTATGGACTCTTGGATACAAATAGTTCAAGGAATCGCAGATATGGAAGAACTAACATATAAAATAAATCACAGAACAGCGATATACACTCGGAGGTGGACCAGATGGACAATCTGGCATCAAATCTCCTCGACCTATTCAGGAACTTAATTACAATGATTTGTTCTGTAATCCGGGGGAGGGGGAAATGAAATGGAGGGCTTTGCCCTGTGTTGCCCCCCCCCCTTTTTTTTTTTTTTTCTCTCTTCACTAATTAAATAAATACTGCTGGTGATCTTGCCATCTGGAGGGGGGCATTAAGTGATTTAGTAAAGAAATATATATGTAAGTTCATAAAATTGCCTGATAAACCTATATCAACTGTACCCATTGTTTATCAATAAACTTGAATTAAAAAAAAAATATATATATCAAATTCAGTCCTCTCACAGTGCTCTTTCTCTAGCCAGTTTGGCACTTTAACCATTAAAATACCCCCTTTTAAACTCATCCAGACACCCTGCCCCAGCAGCAAGCCCCCAAAAAATAAACTGAACACTCATAAAAATCAAAGGTTTGGTCAGCCATACCTCTTTAAACCATTACAATAAAATTACCCCTCCACCTCCACACTTGTCCAGACCCCCACCCCGAGAAGCTTAAAGTGAACCCTGATGAACAAGCTATAAAGAAATCAATTGGTCAGACACAGATTTTCTCCACTTTCCAATGCAGGCACTGCAGTAACTCGGCACTTCTTCTCTTCTTCCCCCCCCCCCCACCATCTCCACCAAGAAGGAAATTAATTAATTCTGTAAACACCATAGGACACCTATGCACATCCCAACTGGGAACTCAGTAAGCTGCAACATAACCTCATAACCTTCAAAAGGCAAAACCCCTTACCTATTCCAACCCATATGGAGCAACCAGAATTTCAAAATATAAAGCATTTATATAACAGCCATTTCTGGGTAGGGCATCTTAGCTCATTAAATCACTGGAAGATAATATTTATCAGATCTTAGAGATGACATGATTAGAGAAACATGGATGTATTCCAAGTTCTCACACTCCAGCTTGTTATGGCCACCACATTTGGTCCAAGACTATGAGTCTGCACTACATAGATACAGAGGCAAATAGTAAGCTATATGGTCTAGCAAGGGAGGCAAAGGGATGCATCATACAATGTCCATGTTGAACAGAAAAAATGCAAAATCAGTTCTCCCCTAACAGACTACTGGCTGCCCATACTTCAAGTATTTCCCGAACTAGATGATCAGGAGATGTGAGTGGGCAGAGGCTAAGCTTCAGATGTCCTATTAAACTGCTTGTTTTCCAAGTGTTCCTCCATGTTAAGGTCCGATTCCCTGTCTGGGTCAATAAATGTTTATCAGGTTCTCTTTTCATCAGATGATGAGATTTGGCCACAACAAACAGTTGATTCCTTCGGCTCCCTTGAAGCACTGCAGGAGGGACGAGGATCTGGTTGTAAAGTTAATTTTAGTTCTGACCCTCCCAATGCCCGGAAAGTTTAATGCCTACCACCACTCCACCCCCCCCCCCAAAAAAAAAGAACGCATATTCAAGGATTACAGTTTTCGATTGATGTCACGAGACCTCCAAACCCCGAATTTGTTCTACCACCTCACTAAAAATAAATAAATAAATAAATACACCTTTGCCCCTTTCTCACTGGAATAGCAGACTGCACCTCCTCTTCAGTCAGTGCTACTTAACATGACAATAATAAAATGAATCATTTACATCTCTCTTAACCCCTTGTCTCATAAAACAAGGGGAGGACACGCTTAAAAAAAAAAAAAAAATCAGGGACATAGCTTAAAACTGGTGATATCATGTCAGGGTGCTGTAGGGAGTTAGAGTAAAATGCATTTTCTGAATAATAAGTCTCTCTGTAACTAATGGCTGACATTAGTTTAAGGTTACTATAAGTTACAATCCCAAGTTTGCAGGCAGCACCGTGGCCATGTCATGGCTCTTGATGCTGGCAGCTGCACCTGCTCGCTCACCAATCACCTCTCGGACCAGAATCACACCGACTGCCCCCTGGACCACCACACACCAACCAGACAAGACACCAGCACCACCTCACCTGTCGTCTGCTGCTGCTGCTGGCTGCTCTTCTCTCTTCCCAGAGACCTGGATTCCTGACTGCTACCAACGCACCATGATGACCCTACTCCAAATCCGGCCAGTAGAAGCCGAAAGGTTGTTTGCTGTTGCTTTGTTGACCAGCGCCCACCCACCGCGATCGCTCCTGTCATCGTGGACTCGTCGATCGTCTTTCTCATCTCTCTCCCCAGCACGCCACCTGACCTCACAGCACCAAAATGCACGCTTATGGCATCGAATACATCCTCCCCCTGGCCAATCACAGTGTGACAAACGCCGGCAATGCTGGCAAATTGAAAAATGACACTGGCTGCCAACCAACCAGAACTTAAGCAGTCGCAGAGTGTCACACGATGATTGCGTGGGGAGGTTAACAAGCGAAATATGCAAATTTTAAATAGTGTGCCATGCCCACTGCCAGCAAATTAAACACGGGGGGGGTGAATCATGCCGGCAGCCGGCCACGGGTCACTGACTTACAGCAGCAGAGGGCACACACCACGCGCACGCACAGTGAGCCACAATTAAGGGGGGAAAAGTCAAGGCAGGCAGCAGCACTGGAAAATATTCCTGGGGCTCAGCCCAGCTCAATAAATATTGATGGGGCCAATGCCCCACGGGCCCATACAACCCAGCGCCTATGCCGAGAGATTGCCCTCTGATAGTCAGCATAATGTGACTTCACAGCCAATCTGTCCCCCTTCAGTCGAGATCTCCTCCAGCACCTCTCTAACCTCCACCCCTTTGTCTTTAATCCACGCAGATCTTCATCAGATCACAAGGGTCTGCAGCGTGTAGACAAAGGGTGGACATGAATGGGTGCAATGGAGTCGAAGGCTCTATTATAGGCCGTCACCACTTCCTCCGTCCCCACCACTCAAGCTTCTCTCACACTCAATAGGTCCAGTACCGCCACCAGTCCTATAGAGGAAACACCTCTCAAATGGTGGTACCAGACCATCTCCACAGGGGCAGGACCTTCTAAGGGGGGGCTGTCAGCCTGAAACCCATGGCACCATGATCCGACCAACCTACCGGATCATCCCTGAGATGACTTATTTTAAGATTCAAAGAAAAAAACAAATCCAGTGTGTGGCCTCCTGAGTGAATGGGAGCTGATACTTTTGCTCCAGACCCAGGGCCCCCATGCTCTGCAGGAGATTGTGGCCTAATCCTGGAGCCCCACCGTTGACCCAGGCATTGAAGTCCCCCAGGATCAACCACCTGGGGAACTCTAACACCTGGCCAGCGACCAGCTCCTCAATCTACCTCATAATTTCCCTCGCTAAACCAGGTGGTCAATAAATCACGAGGACCCCAAAGCCTACAGCCCCACCCCATTGGGCAGCCACACATTCAAAGGCCTTGTTTTGATCAACAGGGAGTACTGTGAGTTTCGGGTCAGACTTAAAACAAATAGCCACCCCCCCACCCCCTGCGATCTACCCTCGGGTTGTGTATCATGGAGTACCCGGCCGGCACCATCGCCTCCAATATGGGAGCAGCATTTTCATCCAACCTGGTCTCTGTGATGCATGCTAGGTCGACCGAGAAAATCAGATCCGCTATTATGGCAGTCTTATTCCTGATCGACCTGGCATTACACAACACAGCCTGAGTTGGATGAGGTGGAGGAGCCGGAGCCACCATCTTCCCGTAAACATTTACGGAGCCCTTGGGTATGGGAACCAAACAAGGCAACCCTCTTTCCAGTTCCCATTTTGCCCCAGGGCATCTCCTTGGCCTCACCACCCAAATCCCAGACACCCCTGCAGCCACCCAAGTACCACCCCTCCAGGTCCCCCGCCTTCTAAGCTATCCCCAGTGCTCTACATCTGTGATACACCACTACTGAAAGCGCTGGGAACACAAAGGGGCAAAGGGCCTAGAGGCCTTCCCCCGAGTAGCTGCGCCTTATGAGTTCCAATCCCCAGACATTCCAGCAACCTATTAAATGACACCAAAAATTATTACAACCCACCCAATAACAACCCCCAAAACCTCTAACACAATATTATTGCCCAATCACACACCACACACTCTACTCACACTTCAACCACTCATCCAACACACAAACACAGCACTACAAAGAGCAAATTTAAACAGCAGCACAGCAGAAAAATATTAAACAAATCAAATAATGAAGTCCATAAGCAATTTCTATATTAAAAATAAATATTCGAGGATAAATATTTGAGGATGGGCTCTCACCACCACACTCACTGTCCAAAAGTTTGTGGCACTCTTACTACCACTACACTAAAGAAGATGAAATATGTAACAGGTAGAGGTATTCTCACTACCCCCTCCAATCACATTACAAGTTCCAAATGAAGTAATCAGTCTCTGAATCATATGGGTCTCCAGTGTCTCTAATAATTAGTTCACCTTAGGCCATCCCAAGAAAACTGGATCCAAAAGTAATCAGCAGCCCCCGGCCCTACTCCAAGGTAATGCCACAAGCTCCACACTGTTTCCCCACCCAGATCACCATAGGCACCCAGCCTAAGTCAGGCAGCAATGGGGACCCAAGGGGACCGAGACAAACCTGCCCTCCGGTCGGTGTACTCAGACCCCACGGGGGAACAGTGGGAACCCGCCCCCACCCCGAAGCAGGCCAGGTCCACCAGCTCAATCCGTTACCGGCAACTTCATGATCCTTCTCGATCCACAGCCCCAATAAACAGGAAAATGGCCACTCACAGAATACAGTTCAGAGTGAAGCTTCTTGACCAGGCCTCTCACCACCGACTCCTCCAGTCACATGGAAATGTGTACCCCAATCCAGCATACCGAGAGCTCCCAAACTCCTGCACTCCCATTACTTTCAGAATTCACCCCAGTTTCCGTCCTCCGTCTTTTGTCCGCAATCTCTGTGTCCCATCTGCTGCCCAAATCACTCCACAGCAAGAGACATCATGGCACAGGCAAGTCCAAATTCAGCCAAAAAAATGCCTCAATACTCCACATACAGTCCAATTCACCACAACCTCATCCTAAGAGCCAACACCAACAGCAGGGCGTCCAAATGGTAATGAACATCAGACTGCAGCTCACACTTAATTCACAGTTTGCAACTGCAGTTCAATATACGATCTGCTGTAAATTCCACTATCAGCCATTTCCAACGACTAATACTGCTACTATATCTGACTAATGCTGCTAAATACTAATAAGATATTAAAAACTAAGTGATAAAGAAATAAAAATAACCAACTGACGAACGATAAGCATTTAAAAGAAACTAAAAAACGCTAACATTAACAACTACAAATAGCATTCTGGCTGACCAAAACTCCATCTAATTGGTTTGGATGATCCAAGCTGATCTGAGGCAACTTGACCTGGAGGGGTTTGAACGTGAATCTGAACTGGGCCACTCATCCCTAATTTCAGCTGTGTTAAAGTCAGGCAAACTAGCAATATATACGTCTACAAACTAGCTATCTCTTCCACTTGCCTCCCTTTTATGAATTCTCACAGTTGTGAATTCGGACATTTTCCTGGTAAAATGTCTGGGGAATTTCAGGAGCAATTAACTACTAGAGAAGGGGTTGTGAATGAGGTGGCAGATCTGTAAAATGTTCAACTAGGTGCAGCTGTGACTTCGAAGTCCATGGCATCTACAGAACATAAGAACGTAAGAAAATGACCAGCAGAAGGAGACTTCTCGGTCTGTCGGGTCTGCTCAAAATAATTCAGTTCACATCTGTGAACCCATCCCCCCTTCTCCCCATCCTGAATTTTTCAGTCTTTGCCATTACAAGGCCTCCTGATATTCCTTTATGCTCATCCCAGGCTCTTTTGAAGGCTCCCACTGACTTTGACTCCACCACCTCCTGTGGTAGCTTGTTACATGCCATCACCACTCTTTCTGTAAAAAACTGCTTCTTTATATCCCTCTTGAATCTACCCTCCAACAGCTTTAGATTGTGTCCTCTGGTGGGGGTGGTGGCCCTTTTATTGAATAGGCTCCCACAGTCCACTCTGTTAATTCCCCTCAAGTACTTGAACATCTTAATCATATCCCCTTTCTGCCTCCTCTCCTCCAGGGTGTACATCCCCAGGTCCTCCAACCTCTCTGCATATGATCTATCCTGTTGTCCCTCTATCATTTTAGTCACTCTCCTCTGGACCCTTTCCATCACGCCTATGTCTTTCTTCAGGTGTGGGTGCCAGTATCTTACTCCATACTCCAAGTGAGGTCTGACCAATGACCTGTACAGCAGCAGAATAACCTCACTCTTTCTACTGCTAATTCTCCTAGCAATACACCCTAACATCCTATTAGCCTTTGCTACAGTCCTTTTGCATTGAGTTGAGTGTTTCAGGTCACTAGAAATTATCACCCCCAGATCTTTTTCCTCCTTTGATGGCGTAACTTTAACTTTTCCAATGCAGTACTCTGTTCTCGGGTTCCTCGCCCCTATGTGCATCACCTTGCACTTTTTGGCATTGAATCTGAGCTGCCATATCCCTGCCCATCTCTCTAATTTGGCTAAGTCTTCTCTCATCTCCTTTATCCCCTCCTAAGTGTCCACCCTCCCACATAGCTTGGTGTTGTCAGCGAACATGCACATTTTTCCGTGAATGCCTTCCCCTATGTCTCTAATAAAGATGTTAAACAACACTGGTCCCAACACCGATCCCTGTGGAACCCCACTGGTGACTTCCCTTGTATTGGAGAACTCCCCTGCTACTACCACCCTCTTCGTCCTGCCACTCAGCTAGTTATCAACCCATCTAACCAACCTTTCTTCCATCTCTAAGTCCTTCAGCTTCATGATCAACCTTTTGTGTGGCACAAAGGCCTTGTTAAAGTCCAGATATATAACATCCACTGCCTGGCCTTTGTCCACTGTCTGGGTGGCCCAGTCAAAGAACTCAATCAAGTTCATTTGTCATGACCTGCCTGCCATGAACCCATGCTGTTTGCTATCCTGCAGGCAATTTTCATCTAAGAACTTGACCAAGCCCTCCTTCAATATAGTCTCCAGTAGTTTACACACAATCAAGGTCAGGCTGACCGGCCTGTAGTTACCAGGGTCCTCCTTGGGGCCACTCTTATGGAGTGGCACGACATGTGCTATTCTCCATTCCCCTGGCACCACCCCCTATATCAAGACATCTATTGAATAGTATTGTCAGTGGGCCTGTTAGCTCTTCTGTCATATCTTGTAGTATCCTGGGGTGTATTCCATCAGGCCCCGGAGATTTTTCTACCTTCAAATTAATGAGCCCCTCCCTCACCTGCTCTGTCCTTATGGCCACTAATGGGCCCTCGCCAGCCCCCTCCCTGCTCCTTGCACTGTGCGGTATTGGGCCCTTTCTTTCTTTGGCAAAGACATAGCAGAAGTAATTGTTTAATATCTCCGCTTTTGCCCCTTCTCCCACCACTATGCATTCCCCCTTCTTCAGCCTGACTATGCCATCCTTTTTGTCTCTTCTTTCCTTGATGTATCAAAAAGAAGGCCATGCCACCCTCTTTTATCCCTTCTGCTATCTGGAGCTTCTTTCTTGCTTTTGCCTGTATTACCTTCCTTTTTTGCTAGTTTAGCCAGCCTTTGGCACTCCTCCTCATCCTCTTCCCTCGCTGTCCTTTTACTTTTCTCATATGCTGCCCTTTTATCTTTCACTGCCGTAGCCACCTCTGTGCTAAACCAGCTAGGCGGTCGAGTTCCTGCCCTCTTTCCCCTCATCTTTGTGCATCTGTTTGTGGCATTCTGTATGGCCACTCTGATCACGTCCCACATTTCCTCCACACCCAAGCCTTCCTCTAGGTTCCCAAGGTCTTCTTTGATCATTTCCCTTAATTCTCTTAAAATCCGCTGTTCTGAAGTCTAGCGCTATTGTCTTGGTGGGGATGTCTTTCCTACCCATGTTGTGGTCACTTCCACCCATGGGATCACCAATATCTATCTCTTCCACATGTTCGCCATTGGAGAGCTCCAGGTCCAGAACTGCTTCCCCCCAGTGGGACTGGTCACATACTGCGTCATGATGCTATCCAGGATTGCCTGGCTTCTGGCACAGGATGTGGCTGGACTAACCCATTTGATTTTGGGTAGATTAAAGTCACCTACCACTACTATCTCTCCCCTTTTCGCTGCTTTTGTTAACTGAGTGCATAACTCCCTGTCCATGTCCTTGTCCTCGCCCTGACTGGGCAGTCTGTATATGACCCCCGTCCTTATCTTCCTTCCTTTATTTGTCTGGAGCCAGAGCCATAGCACCTCCATGCTCCCTCTTTCAAAATCCTCCTCCTTTGCACACACAATACCTTCCCTTACATATGCTGCCACCCCACCCCCTTGTCCTGTCTCCCTGTCCTTTCTGTGCAGCCTGTAACCTGGGATCGATAGGTCCCAGTCCTGGAGTGTTGATGCCCAAGTCTCTGTAATGGCAGCAATGTCTGCCCGGCTTTCTGCTAAGAGCACTTGCAGTTCTGATATCTTGTTCCCAAGACTGCGCACATTCAGCATCACCACTCTCCACTTTGTCTCTGTCATGCCCCTGCTCTTCCTCTGACTTAATCCTACCTGACTTGCTTCTCTCCCCTTATCTGAATTGTCATCCATCTTTGCTCCATGTTCCTTGACTCCGTTGATGTGGGGGGGTTGGCACTCTGTCCTCCCCTTTTCTGCTCCGACTTAGTAGTTTAAACCCAGCTCGCTTGTCATGTATTTCCCCATTTTAGTTTTAATTTTCTTTCTCCCCTCCAAGGTCAGGTGTAGCCTGTCACTGCTAAAGAGTCCCTCTTCCCTACACCACCATCCTAGCCATCCATTAAATTTCCCTATCCTTTTCTTCCTAGCTGCGCTTGCCCTTGGTACAGGAATTATCTCGGAAAAGGTTAGTGATTTCACAGCTTGCCTACATGCCGCTGCTAAGTCCATAAATCTGTGTTACACCACCTTGGTCTCCTCCCCAGCTAAATCATTTGTCCCAATGTGCAGTATCAAGTCTGTTTTTTCCCCTGCCTCTCTTATCAGTTCCCTTATCATTTGAGTTGCGTTACCTGCCTTCATCCCAGGTGCGCATACCACTGTTGTCCTCATATATATGTCCTCACTCTTCCTCCACTGAATACCTTTAATTATCGAGTCCCCATAAACTATTATTTTATTCTTTCCAGAGTGTCCATTCTCCCTAACATTCCTCCCGTGGTTCCTGCCACCTGTATTGTCCGTCCTCATTTTGCTTTTTTCCCCCTCTCCCTTTCCTATCTCTCCCTCTTTTCTGTCCTTTCTGTTTCCTTCCATCGAGACATACAGTTTCTGGCCCTCCTGAGCTACCTTCTGGCCCTGTTCACCCACAACCTCCTTGGTATCCTGCTGTAATTGCGTATCCACTTTGCCATTGTTCTCTTGGGTCCCCTCTGTCAGTATTGCATATCTATTGCATGTTGTCACCCCCAAGACGGAGGTTTCCTGTGCCCTTCAGTTCCTGCCCCAAGTTCCTTGTTTTTGTCCCCCTGTTTCTGTCACCTTCCCCCTCTCTCGTCTTTCCCTATCATATAGGTATTGCTTGTCCTCCTGACTTATCCCTTGCCTTCATCTGCCTTCGTCCTGCCTCTCCCTATTACTGATATTGTTTAGTTTCTGTTCGTCTACTAGATGTCCAGTTTGCCCCTGTATATTTTCTCCATTTCTTGTCATCTTCCACCTCTCCCCTCTGCCCCTTTCATATGGGTGTTGCTCTTCCTGCTGACCTATCCATTGCCCTTGCCTGTCCTCTTTCTGACACTCCTCATTGCTGATTTTCTTTAGTCCATGTATGTCTGCTCCATATCTAGTTTGCCCCTGCTTCCCATTTCTGCTTCCCTGTATCATGTCTTGAAGTGCCTTAGAGATGCATTCTATCTCCATTTTTAGTTTTCCTATGCTCCTACACGCTGGGCTCCCCCCTTCCATCTTCCACAGTATCTCCATGAATACAGCTGACCCACAGTTTACAACCTACAATCCTTCCCTGGTTGCCCTGTCCCGTGTTGTGTCCCCTAACACCCCACATTTTACCCACTTCTGTTCTGGTTATAATTTCTCCTCTAGTTCTGGAATTACTCAATCCTTTGACCACACTGTACCCTACAATTTAATGAGTTATCTCCAGTTGCATCCTTGACAGCAGCGTTTTCCTACACAGTCCCCACCGTATCGACTGGCTTGAATGCAGCAGTACTTTAAATGCCCTAATAAAAAGTACGGGAGTAATAAGCAAAAATACACCAAATTACTGACTTACTTACTAAGCTAATAATAAAGTACCCTAAAGGTAAACTGGAATACACCAAATAACTATTTGATTGCTAGGCCAATATTGAGCAGAACTATAGTAAATTACTAATTTAATTACTAGATTAACATACAGTTACAGTGTAATTGGCAGTGTAATGCAATTAAAATATCCTCCGATAAGCCGATAAAGCAACTATTAGCAGAAATAGATAAACTGACTGTAACAACTCAAGATTACCCCTGTGACCCTGAAAAGTCACCGTGCCCCTGGTTTTGTTGCGGTGTCTTAAAAGTCACAGTTCCAGCACTGGTGATTATGATGCAGCAGCTTATCCCCAGATTAAGCTTTATGGATGCATTCACAGTACCTTCCGTATGATTTTTTAACGTAGTGTACTAAACTTTCTGTTCCTTGGCACAGAATACACAAAGAGCCACAAATCAATATTCTGGGGGTGCAGGCTCTAACAAATATATTAAATGATCCCCATTCATAGCAGTTGTGCCCACTAACAGTTTTGTTTCTGTGGTCATGTGAGTCACCATACATAATGATGACTTTGGAGCCTGGAATACGTTGCATCTCATTCATTTATTCTTATCTCCCCTTCTTCCTATATAGCAAAATAACCAAAGGAACTGGTAGTGTTCTTCTATATTGGAGTTGTCTGTTCTGGGGACCCTTTTGTGTGGCCTGTTTTACTAGTACGCCCCCCCCCCCCACTCTCTTTCAGTCCAGCTGTCCTTTTCCCTCTCATATCTCAGTTCAATACCCAGTAATTGAATCTTTCAAAAGCACAGGCAGCCAGTGAGAGCTGGAAACCTATAGGGGCAGTTAAATTGATTTGTATTTTCCATGTACCCTACCCCCATTTCAAAGTGGCCCATACAGCCAAACAAAATTGTACTATTAATAAAATTAACTATTTATGTATTTGCCATACATTGTAATGAGAATTTAGTTTTGGTTTAATATGTTTCACTCTATAGCTATTTCTTTTACTATACTGTATATAGTGCTGCACGTTTCACTGTCTTCCACTTTACGTGACTTAGCATATACTGTACTGTATGTGTTTCATTATACAAAGTGTGTTTCACTCTATTGTGCCTTTCAGTATGTACTGTATATTTTGCTATATAGTCTGTTAACTCTGTTAAATATGTTTTAGAATAAACTGTATATATTTCACTATATGGAGTCTAATTCACTTGATGATGATTGTCTTTTTGACAGTTAGTGCTATTTATGACACCAGGCTAGCCCCATCATAAGGGACCAACCCCCACCCAGCCCTGTCACCCTGTCTCATATGAACTTAATCTACAGCTCCCATCTTCCTCACAGCGTCCCTCCCCCTCTGGCAGGGGCGGTCAGCGGCTGCAAAATGGATCCTTGGATGGAAGGCGCACCACAGAGGTGGCTATAGAGCTTGCGAAGGATCAGTCTTGTCATGCTGGCCAGTCATGTTTTCTCCTCCTCTTACATTCCATGGGGGGGGGGGAGTGCAGTGTTTGCTAGACATTCCTACATGTCCTTCCGCACATAGGATGTCAGCAACCACCACTCCCCCCACTCTTGATTGTTGCCCTGAGCAGCCAACCTTGGGTCGCCACTAGGGGTCAGTTATATGCCAGGTAGAGCAGCTTTCCCTTCCCGTAGGAAGATAGCAGTGCTACCGTTACTCGATCTCCCCCTCCAGTCGACCTTAGTTCCCTCCTTAACCCCGGGCGTTGGTGTCGCAAGCAGTAGTGCTGCTGTTGCAATGGTGGGCTGTCCACATATTTGTCTTTCAGTATATACTGCATATGTTTTACTATATAGAGTGTGTATCACTCATGTTGTATGCCTGTCACTATATATTACATATGTTTCTCTATATAAAGTATGTGTTTCTATGTTGTATGTGTTTCAGTGAACACAGCATATGTTTCACTATACATAGTGTCTTTCATTCATATTGTATGCCTTTCACTGTATATTACATGTTTCACTATACAGGGTATGTGTTTCTATACTGCATGTGTTTCAGTATATACTGCATATGTTTCACTATATAGAGTATGTGTTTCTATGTTGTATATGTTTCACTGTAGACTGCCTATGTTTCACTATACAGTGTTTCACTTGTATTGTATGCCTTTCACTATATATTACATGTTTCATTATACAGAGTATGTGTTTCTGCGTTGCATGTGTTTCAGTATATACTGCATATGTTTCACTATATAGAGTATGTGTTTCTATGTTGTATATGTTTCACTGTAGACTGCATATGTTTCACTATACAGTGTTTCACTTGTATTGTATGCCTTTCATTATATATTACATGTTTCACTATACAGGGTATGTGTTTCTATGCTGCATGTGTTTCAGTATATACTGCATATGTTTCACTATATAGAGTATGTGTTTCTATGTTGTATATGTTTCACTGTAGACTGCATATGTTTCACTATACAGTGTTTCACTTGTATTGTATGCCTTTCATTATATATTACATGTTTCACTATACAGGGTATGTGTTTCTATGCTGCATGTGTTTCAGTATATACATATGTTTCACTATATAGAGTATGTGTTTTCTATATTTGTATATGTTTCACTGTAGACTGCATATGTTTCACTATACAGTGTTTCACTTGTATTGTATGCCTTTCACTATATATTACATGTTTCACTATACAGGGTATGTGTTTCTATGCTGCATGTGTTTCAGTATATACTGCATATGTTTCACTATATAGAGTATGTGTTTCTATGTTGTATATGTTTCACTGTAGACTGCATATGTTTCACTATACAGTGTTTCACTTGTATTGTATGCCTTTCACTATATATTACATGTTTCACTATACAGAGTATGTGTTTCTGCGTTGTATGTGTTTCAGTATATACTGCATATGTTTCACTATATAGAGTATGTGTTTCTATGTTGTATATGTTTCACTGTAGACTGCATATGTTTCACTATACAGTGTTTCACTTGTATTGTATGCCTTTCACTATATATTACATGTTTCACTATACAGGGTATGTGTTTCTATGCTGCATGTGTTTCAGTATATACTGCATATGTTTCACTATATAGAGTATGTGTTTCTATGTTGTATATGTTTCACTGTAGACTGCATATGTTTCACTATACAGTGTTTCACTTGTATTGTATGCCTTTCACTATATATTACATGTTTCATTATACAGAGTATGTGTTTCTGTGTTGTATGTGTTTCAGTATATACTGCATATGTTTCACTATATAGTGTTTACTCTATGCCATATGTGTTTCAGTACATATTCCAAATGTTTCACTATACAGATTATGTGTTTCACGTAATTATGTACTGTATGTACCCTAAAGGTATGAATTATGTTCCGAATGGCATACCAAATAATTGGTCCATCTGTCTATATAAATAATTTTGGAAAAGTCTGAGCCTCTTCAGGAATATCTTCCTCCAGTGAGACACATTTATGGAACATAAATGCCATCAGCGACTGACCTCTCTGGAAACATTTGCCTAGTGGGAAGCCTATGATGATGCACATCACGGCACCTATATAACATGGGTGGCCCCAAACTTCTTCAGTTCTTTCCTTTTCCGCTGTTGATTTTACAACAGCCTGAAAAAACTCCATCCCAAGACTTTATTGCTGTGTGGTTTGTCGGCCTTCATCTTCTGTTTTCAGAGATGTGGGCTTGTTCTTTTACTTCCTTCAAGGGCCTTGTTTCCTGTGCTGCCAACACTGCCTGCTGGCTTGTCATCATTGAATGTGATCTGTTGATGGCTTCCTCTTTCTTGGATCCCTGCCAGTCTCTGCTGTTCTCTGGGTTCCTGTTGCTGGCTTTTCATTCCACCCTTTCTGGTATGGATCTCTGCTAGTAGCTGCATTGCTCCATTGAGGTGGTGAGTGCTGGTCACATATGTGGCCTTTGCAACTGTTCTGACCTTCTTCAGGCACCAAGGTTGGTTTCTGGCTCAATAGCCCAGCCCCTCATCACCACAGGGCTTGTGGCTCCTGTCAGCTCCATTGTCTGGATTTGCCTCGGGACTGGCTTTTCCACTTGGGCTGGAGATGCTGCTCTTTCCACATTCCCCTTTGTGCTGGTCAGCATCTGGCTCTGCATTGTCAGTGTTCCCACTGCATGTCCAGTCCCTGCTTTGAGCATGGCTATGTTCATGTTTCCATCATCAGCTCTGCCTTTGACTTGACTTTATGCCCAGTCCAGCCATCCTTTGGGGTGCTTCGGTCAGTTCCACACTTCCTGCCCAGCGTCCTGGTTATGTGGGGTCCTTGGCTCCCTTCTGCCCCATCAAGGCTTCTCCCTGCCCTGTCAATGCTGTTGTTGTTGGGTTGGGTTTCACCATATTTAGGCATTCTTCCTTTCTGCTGTTTGTCACCTGGCTTTGCCTCGTACGAACATATGAATTTGCCAGCAGAAATAGGCCTCCTGGTCTATCAAGTCTGCTCAAGTGTGCATATAGCACCCTCATCTTGCAGTTGCCCCAGTCCCCCTTCCCTTCCCAATTACCTCCCCATACTGTCCCATCCCCTTTTGAAACTACCCACTGTCTTACAGGCTACCACCTCCTTCAGTAGAGCATTCAATTCTGTCACGACCCTTTCTGTGAAAAAGTGTCTCCTCATTTCCATCCTAAATCTTCCCCTCCCTCCAGTCAAAGACTGTGCCTTCTCATGTCCCTCCCCCTCCTTAGCCTGAGTATCCCTTCAGTGCCTGCCTTGTTTATCCCCTTTACATACTTAAAAGTCTCAATCATATCCCCCTGGTCCCTTCTCTTCTTTAAGGAGTACATGTTCATCTTTCTCAGCCTCCCCTCGTATGGTCTGTCCTCCAATCCCTGGATAATCCTTGTTGCCCTGCATTGTACCCCTTCCAGTAATTTCACATCCTTCTTCAGATATGGATACCAGAATTGCACACAGTACTCCAGGTGTGGCCTGACCAGTGCCCTCTAGACAGGCAGGATCACCTTCCTGCTCCTGGAGGAGATTCCGCTCATGATACAACCTAGCATCCTGTTGGCTTTCTCTGCCACCCTCCTACACTGCTCTGTATTGTTTTTCTTCCCTGTTACGCCACCTCTAGATCCTTCTCCTCCTCAGTGGAACCTAGCTGCACCCCTCCCAGCTGGTAACCCCTCCTCGTTCTTTGCTCAAAATTAGAACTTTGCACTGCATTGAACTCAATACCACACTTCCAACCACCCCACCAGTTTGATCAAGTTATCCTGCAGCCCCTGCCAACCTGCTATATCTTCCACACTGCCCCCCATTTGGTATTGTCAGCGAATAGATTGATCTTATTCCTGATGCCATATGAGATGTCTGCTATGAATATTCCAAACAGCACTAGCCCCAGTACCGCACTGGCCCAGTACCAATCCCTGCAGCCCCCTGCTTGTCACAGCCCTTGGAGTTGATCATACCCGCTACATGTGCAGTCCCCTGCCTTGTGCATGGCTGTTTTCTTGTTTTTCTGTCATCAGCTTTACCTCCACCTTGGCTTTCTGCTGCTGGTCTGGCCATTCCTTTGGGATGCCTCAGTTGATTACTGATTTCATTGCCTGGTACCGTGGTGCTTATGGTTCCCTACAGCGTGTTGCCTGGCTTTGCTTCATAGATTATTTTATGCTGCTTTGGGGTGGATTTGTTGTTTGTCAGCATCCCTCTTCTTGCTGGTGGCCACCTGCCTTTGCCTTGTTGACATCCCCTCTGCTTCTTTTTTTTTTAGACTCTATTTATCCACCGAGGGGGTCAGGGCATCTCTCAGGAGTGCCCACTCAACTGTGGCCTCTACGCCGTCTGAATTTGGAATGCAATACAGAAAACTCTAAAGTTGTCAATCCCTGTGGAACCGAGCTTCTTCAAATCCCTTTACCAGCGATCTTTTCCAGAAACCTGTACTTGCTTCTGTTAATAGCACTCTTACCACACCTATCTTATGCTCTTTTCTAAGCTCCGCTCCCCTATTTCTTTTCCGTGCCCTGCGCCTTTTCACATTGTAGCTTCGCCCTGACCTATTCCCTAAACTATGTAATGCCCTCCCCAAACGTATCACTTTTCCTCCCCTTCTGGCTTTGTCCCCTTCCTCTTTCTACTCCCCCTTCTCCTTACCCTTTCTTGCTGCATAGCTTCCTGCCACAGCTAATGTACATAGGTTTTTGTACCATAATATGTGTGCTACTTTCATCTAAGATATGTGCACTTTCTCCCTTTTTACACTAGCATTACTGCATGGTATCAACATTAATTTGTTGTAACACTGTATGTATCCCTGCCCTGTACCGATCGTTTATTTACTTTTATTTTTTTTCTTTTCTTTTTTTGAATTACTGTGTTGTTGAACTCCCAGTTGTTGTAGCATTGTATATACTGTGCTTGTACTTATATATGTGAATGCCCAGACTCATCTTGTAAATGAGTTCTTCTCAATGATGCTCACCAGGTTAAATAAAGATTGATTAATTGATTGAATTCACCTTTCTCTGGGGAGTACAATTGCTGAGCACCCTCTCTCTGAACCCAAGAAACCTTCCAGCCCCCCGAATCACCCCCCCCCCCCCCGGAGAGGGACTGACTCACCTACCTGGTGGCTTTTCTGAAATTAAAAGGTCGGTCCTGGGTTGGGTCAAGGGGCTCAGGAGAGCCCGGTGGAAGGATGGTCCAGCCTCATGATGTGGGCTTTGGTTCCTGGGGCCTCCGTCACCTCCCCATCTCCTCCAGGGTTTTCTGCTTGTGTTTTCCCCCGGAGCGCAGATGTGCAATGATGTCTGCACACTGATGTGCTGACATCCACTGCAGCTCCACCCCTCATTGTGGCACTGCTCCTTGCAGGGACCCCAATCTCCATCAGGGGTCCCTGAAGAGCAAAGCAGCCCCGCTACCCACCCCAGGGAGTCTAAGCAGTCCTCCAGGTGCTCAATCCCCTCTCCCTCTCCTGTTGACCCCTGATGGCCCGAGTTCACTCCCGAACCCAGGTCGCCAGCGTGGCTTGAGGTGTGGTGTACAATGCCTCAACATTTAGCGTCATCGGGCCACCACCCCCCACACTTCTTACATGACTATTTCCCAATGCGCTGTTGTCAGCTTTCCCATTGGCTGTGGTTTTTGGCCATTCTGCACGTCTGTCGGGCTGTTGAACTTGGTCTCTAGCTTCTGTCCGGGCCCTTGTGATAATGAGGTTTGTGGCTCTCTTAGTCTCGGTCGTGTGGATTTGCCTCATCGCCTGTTTCTTGTTCAATCATCACCAAACTGTGTCTCAATGACTTTCTTTGTAATCAGATTTCCTGTCAGTGCCATGGTTTGTTTGCAGGGCCTGTCCCCATTGACTTCTCTTGTTTATTCCCAATCTCCATACCTATATGCTGGCCATGGTATGTGTCTACTATCAACTTTTTTTTTTTTTTTGCATCGTGGACTGGGGCGTCCAGGTATCTTGGTCCCATGTCCCCTATACTCTGTTAGGATCATCCTACTGTGGTTCCCTTCTTTTTGGCCTATGGGATATTGGCCTGCCTGTTTTTTGGCTTGTATGCCTTTCTGCTGGCCTTCCCCCATTGGCTGGGGTACTGCTTGAAAATCATTTCACAGGTGTGGCTCACTGGATGGAGATATCCCCAAAAAGGATTGGACAGTTACTTACCAGTAACAGTAGCTCTTCAAGGGAATCCCCTCCACTGAGACGCAATGCACCCTCCTCCCTTCTTCCTTGGTTTGGTGGGGGTCTAGTGTGGGTTTTGGGCATTGTCATTTTGCCTTGTTTACCCCGTGCTGGATTTTCTTTGCTGATATTCGTCGCTCTCTTTTGGAGCTTCAATGCACTTATCTTTGCCATTCATTGGACTGGCATGACATAATTTCTTTGTCACCGGTGGACAGGCAGAATTGAGGAGGTTTGGCAAAAGTTCCTGGACAGGTCCGACACCGATGGTGTCTATGTTCCATAGATGTTTCTCATTGGAGAAAGATTCCCTTGAATATCTACTGTTACTGATAAGTAACTACCTTTTCACTCCAGTTGATCTCTAGTCTCACATTTGCTAAACTCTTCTTTGTCCTTAACAACACTCAAAAGCCAACTCGCATGGAAACCTGAGAAGTTGCATTGAATGTGAATTCTCAGTTTCTCAGCCCTGTGAGAACTCATTAGAATACTATGAACACATTTTGGTTCAGCATTACTTGCTCTGCCTCTTGTCTTGCATCATTTCCAACTCACATATCAACTTTATGCTTGGAGAATGAGTGAAGCGTGACATAGCTGCCTTTTGCCCAATCACTTGACAAGATTAGATCATGACTTGGATCTCACAAGGCACCATTATCATGTCCAAAACCTATATGCTCATGTGAAACAAATTACTACTTCCGAGAAAAAAAAATAGCACACCCTGAAAGGCTTCCAGAAGGGAAAAGAAGGAGGAAATAAACTATCCCTGATTTTCAGGGGTGCCCACAGTCAGCCTCAGACATTTCCTCTGTCCCTTCTAAATTTGGCATTTCTGTGACTGAAGAATAGGGATTTGAAGCAAAAAATAATTCCAGACATTAGTCTTACAGTCTACTGTAGTCCTACTTCAGAAAATACATTTCACACTACAGTACACCTTGTTACAGGTTTACAGTGCTGATCGTACCATTTTTTTTAAATGTGTCCTTGATTTCCATCATTTTTCCCTAATTTTGTTTTACGTCTGGTCCCTGATTTGCATAGCAGGAGGTTGTGAGGTATGGAAAAGGAATTTTGGGTTTCTATGGCACCTTTCATACACACTGTATCCCAAAGTACTTTACAAGCCTTGAACAGTTGCATTAGTCATTAGGCGAGCATGGGGAAGTTAAAGTGAAACAGTGGAAAAGATACAGCTTTACCCAGGCACTATAAAGATGCCTGATTAGTGCTTTCAGACAGTAACATTTTTTAACAAATAACTTTAATTGATTTTTTAGTCATTTAAACAGTGGCCTTCAACTTTCACTTTCTATTGCTGGGAGCCACCATTTCATGAGTAGCAGAGAGTTTCCTGAGCTCACTTTATGCTAATATGTCCTGCCAACCAATAGCTGAGGTCAAACAGGCATATTAGCATACAGATGAGCTCAAACTCACTGCTGCTCATGAAATGGCTGCACAGTAAGTAAAGTTGTGGGTAGCTGTTCTAAATCGTTAAATAAAGTGGTTTCTGTCTGAAAGCACTAATTGAGAGTTTCTGCAGTGTCTGAGGAAAGCTTTGTCTTTTCCATTGTTTCCCTTTAAGTGAAGCTAAGGGAGATTGAAGAGCAGCTATGCACTTTAGTGTGGGCTTTCAGTAATATCGTAGCTATTAGAATTACTAGAGAATACATTTTTTTTTCATTTTCACGTTTCCTTTCCAGGGTTTATAACAAATCTTAGTAGCCTATCTGTAAAGTCAATCTAAAAAGCATTTGACTATACCCCCAACTGACTTCATAGAACCTTTTTCTGATGACACAACTGCAGTATGATTTAATGTATAATTTCTAAAGGTTATCCTGCATTCTTTTGTAAGCAATAAGCCACAACAGGGCATGCAGTTATGGTAAATTAATGCAAACCCCAGCTATGTGACAAGGCACAAGGCCAAGTATCCTCCAGCACCCAGGTAGTGCATTAATTCACCTTAGCCCCATGCCTTGGAGTGGGTTATTGCACTTATAAAATGGGTTTTCATATTTTATGTGCATAGATAGATAGAGAGATGGATGTGAAATAATGTAAAGAAACCATTTCAAATGTTTTAAAGTTGAAGAAATAGTCTTTATGCCTCCTAGAACTTTCTGGGACTTTTTTGCATTTCTGTTTTGATTTTGATAGTTTGTCCTATTTAGGTGCCCATACCTGTAGTGCTTTCCTCTCATGCTGTAGTTTTGTAGTAACCCCAATAACACCCACCCTTCCCATAGCTGCTTATTTAGTTATTTTTAGGTATCTGCTGTACACAGGGAGAGGTTCTGACTCTGGATTACGGGTGAGTTCATCGTCTGAACATTTAGTGGGTGTGAAAGACTGCATTTCATTTTGCCATTCCTGGCTTTGCGGTTTTGGGTGCCACTGTGAGTGGTGGCTCTAAATGCTGAAAATACTGTTTCAGCTACAGAGCTTTGCATTTTCAGATGCAAATGCGAGGGCTACTTTCTTTTTCAACGTACGGGTGCTGGGCCGCTATTATATTAAAGTCTATCATAGGCTTAAAATAATAACTGCCTAATGTTTACTGATAATGTTAATAATGAACATGATAATGTTTACTGGTGAACGGATCTGTAAAGAGACCAGCTACCAGGACAATCATTGCTTAACTAGGAGAATGAATCAATGGTCGGGTGACCGATCTCCACCAATTAACTTACCCATATTTTCAAACCCATTTTATAAATATAGTTATATTAAACTTGCGTTATTTATATTCTTTTGCATGTATTGTTCATGTTCTGTGGTGATGCTGATGCATGCCATAATACAGAACTAAAAATGTAAAAACTTCCATCTTCCGCTCAGCTTTATGGGAACAGGATAAAAGGTTACAAAACTATCTGTCTCTGCTTTCTGAGATGCCCAGTCAAAACAATCGTGAACCGGGATGGAGGTAAGTCCCTGGAGCACTGAGTGACAGGGCTGGGGGGGGGGTCAGTGGAAGGAGGTGCTTGCAGGGGCAGACAAAATGATTAACTGCGAAAAAAAAAAGATCATGAACAGTTCATGAATTGTTTTAAATAGCACTCCTGTGTTCAGTAACATCTGCACTTGACTACCAACTGAATTCTTTCATGGATATTAATGTACAGGTTCTGTTTATCTATTCTGTGTTCCTCTTTGATCACGTATCATTCGAATATTTTATTGTTTTTACATATTTGCAACTCTCGTGCTCAGTAGTATTGTATTTTGCCTTTGACGTTTACTATAATGTAATGTTTTTCGTTGTGACCTCTCTGATCGTACCTGACAATAGGCATTTGCCTAGCATACCTACCTGGCTAACAAAACCTAAATAAATAAACATTCATGAATGTAAGGTCTCATAGAGGTCCATGAAGGTTCGTAAAACTCAAGTGACTTGTCATGGACACAGTCCTTCAATGGACAATTCGTGGGGTGGGGCACTCCAGCTGCTGCCCACCTTCTGTCTGCAATAAGATAAAGCCCAATTTGCTATTTATACTATTACAATGTGGTATGCTTTAAGATGTGCCAAGATAAAATGCTAATACTTCTATATGCTCAAATACTATAATTAACTGCCTTCTAGAATATATGTTTGCCATTACTAAATTGAGAGAGTTTGGATTTTCTGAGTATTTGTAACACATAAAGTGAGAAAGAATGTATTCTGAGATGAAAATGAGTCATGCAAATTCATTGTTAGTTTGGTCCATTAAAAGTTCAACAACCTCACTTGTTTTATGAGGTTCACCCATATCGGTGCAACAGTCATTTTGTCAACCGCGATTAGGGTGCAGGCAATATGCCGCCTGGCATTCCCGCGTCAGGCGTCGTACCTCCCGGGAGTGACAGCAACAAAGTGCTGTCCTGGGAAATAGTCAGGTTTTGCATGGGTCTTCACCCCCACACACCCCAATCGTCTCTGCACCCCCCAAATCTAAATATAACTCCGGGTGGGCATGCCTGAAGGGAGAGAAATTGTGTTGGTGCCGAAGATGGTGTGAGTGCAGGGCAATCTAAAATCAAGATCACCCCTGTCACTGTTGCCCCTGTTGCAGTGCCCTAATTGCAGCGCCATAATGAAGTTGCCCCACTAACGATATACAGTTTCATGAACTGAACTGAAGAACAGTTGGTGAATATAGATGGATATTCCTGAACCATCTGTGAATGTTCCCCAAAGTTCATGAGTTGCTAAACCTTCTACCTTGGCATCATATAATAGACCATATGCACAAGGGGAAGAGGTCACAGTGTTTGAAGTAAAGCAGTATGACTGGGTTTGCTCAGAGTACTGATAAAGGGAGGACCTGCAAATTGGGCCTAGAAGCTCTGTAGTCCAGTGGTTGCATACATGGGATGACAGGGCAAGAGCTGGTATGTGAAACAACACAAACCAGGGGCCCCATACACAGTCGCTATTTGGGCTGCAAGGCCAAAGTCATCACAAGGACCATTTGTGTTGCATTTCTAATTTACACCCATTTGTGCTCTACACAGGGAGGGGGGCACAAGTCTTTCCTTTTTCTAGTGCACAGGTAAGTGTACCAACACAGGGACTATGATGTCATAAAGCAATATGAGGTCAGTTGAGCCAATCAAATGCTTTTTATACAGAATTTTTGGATAGCTTACCAAGATGAGTTAAAACCCTTAGAAAAGAAAACAGAAACACTTAATAACTGTATTTCTATAGTAAATTAAGATGGCAGAAACATTACTGTTATGAAAGTAAATCCTGAAGTGTAGAACTACTCTTTCTGTGACTTGCTTTTGGTCACACAGTGAATTAGCTCTGGAGGGAGTTGAACTGCAGACCTTCACCTGGTTCATAGACTTGTCTATGCTCTTACTGCTGGACTGTGCTGCACCCCAAGGACAATGGAGTGAAAGGTGTCTGTTCTGGAGTGGCAACACGCTATATGATTGTATTAACTCTATACTTACCTAGACACAGTGCAAGCGAGCCATCAGTTAGTAGTTTGTCTTGTATTATAAAGTGCAGCTTGTATACATTCTCTGTTTACCCAGACACAGTGTAATTATGTGGTGAGGTCATTGTTATCGTTATAAAGCAGGGCCTGTATAAACTCTGTGTTTACCTAGATGCAGTGTGATCATATGGTCAGGTCATGGTTTTGCTGTAATTATACACAGGATATGTATAAACTTGTATCTACATGGGACCAACATAAGGTAGTTATAGTGGGGGGTAGGAGGAAGTAGGCTGCTGGTTGCCTAAGATCTGCAGCTTATCCAATAGGTAGAGAAATGGGCAGACTAGGTGGGTCAAGCGGTCCTTATCTGCCATCAAAGTCTATGTTTCTATGGAGACAGTGTGATCATGTGATCAGTTAATGTTGTAATTATAAAGCAGGGTTTATGTAAAATACGTATTATGTAGACAAAGTGTGATCAGTGCTGGGTTTTACTGTAATTACAAAGCAGGGCTTGAATAAACTCTGCATTTACCAAGACAGAATGTGATCACGTGATTAGCGCAGGGTTTTTCTGTAACTATAAAGCAGGCCTTTTATAAAACACAGTGTGATCATGGGATCAGTTCAGGGTTATAAAGTGCAGCTTACTGTATATAGACTCTGTGTACCATCCTATAGGGTGTGGGAGTAACTAACACTATTTCCTGAATATCACAAATAATGCACTGTTCAGATCCAAAGAAGAAATAGTGGCCCTATTTGTGCCTATTATTTTTTTATTTTTTTTTATTCTTTGGTAACCGGGTAAGGCCCACTAGGCACAAGTGCCTGTTTTCAGGGGCGACCCAGGCGATTAAGTGACTTGCTCATCACACAATGTGCAAGTCGAGGTTGAAGGAATCTAACCCTTGTCTGCTGGATATACAAAGCTCATTCACAGCTTGTTATTCTATCCTCTAGGCTATACTTCCAACCCTCAGTGTCAGCACATGATCATACTGTATCTTGGTGAGCAGAGAAATTATACAAGTTGCACTTTACAATAACAGACAAGCTACTGACTGTTCGACCACACTGTGTCTAGGTAAACACTGCCAGTATTTGGCAAAAAAAAAAAGGAAAAAAACAGTCCCCACCCTCCTCCATAGTCCAGCTGAGTTAAAAACATCCCCATGTCTCCTCATCCTCTGAAAAGAGCCCACTCACCCAAGCACCCTGATTTCAAGAGATTAACAAAAGACTCCTACGATGCCAGCCCGCTGGCACAGCAGTAGCGTTACTGCTCATGATGCCAGTGACCCGAGTTCAGGAATGGGCTCAGGTTGTCAGAAGGCTGGCCAGGGAGAGGAAGCTTGAGCATCCCACAGACTGCTCATCTCCACAGGGGAGTGGGGGAGTGACCTCTAGCAGCAGCTGGCGGTTCAGCATGTCCAGGCCACATAGATGGGGTGGAGTGCGACGGACGCTGGAGTAAGCCTTGGCATCATGTGCACATCATGTCTCCAGAGAGGGCAAACATTCGAAAAATGCCTCAACCCAGCACAACACTGACTGAGGGCTAGGTAGGCCCTCACCACTGGCAGAAGCAGCTCAGAGTGAGGACCCCAATGAGAATTGAAGGTACAGAACTGGCGGGGGTGGCTTGAGGGCCTGGCTACCTGGTCCCACTATGTCCCTGCATGGGGGGTAAGCCACGGCTCTGTGGGGGGTTCCTCTGTACTCACGGCGCAGTAGTGGGTTGGGTGACAGTGCCAGGGGTCGAGATGGGGGATAAACAGAAATTACAAAAAAAACTCCCACAATAGGCAACTGGCACAACCCACCCACCTACATGGCTGGCTGCCATCTCCTCTTGCCATTATTTGAATTAAATCATCCCTCCATCCCCCCACCCTGGCAGCAGTGACCAAGTCTCACCCTCCTCCCCCCAGTATCCACAGTTCATTAAAAAAAAGTTACAAGTTCCCTCCAGGGTCAAGAAGGTGACCGACACAACCAGCCCTCCTCTACAGCCAACCACCTTCTTGTGACTGGCGTTCCTATGCTTGCTTGCATAGTAAAACAGCCAATCATCTGATCAGCTGTTTTACTATGCCAGTAAGCACGGGACCACCTTTCATAAAAAGGTGGCTATGGAGGAGGGTGGGTTGTGTCAGTCACCTTCTCGCACCTGTGGGGTCTCGTAACTAATTTTATGAAATGTTGGTGCTGGGGAGGAGGGGACAGCATGCTGCTGCCGGGGTTGGGGGGAATGATTTATTTAACTCAAATAATGGCAAGAAGAGACAGATGGCGCCACGGAGGCAGGCTGGTTGTGCCAGTGGCCAATCATGAGAGTCTTCTGTTAATCTCTTGAAATCATGGGTGCTGGGGGTGGGTGGGTCGCTGCAGAAGGTGAGGGGAAGGGGGTTGTTTTTCATGTTATTGGACTGGGGAGGAGGGTGGAGGCTGTTTTTTAATCCCTCTCCCCCACAGTTACACAAATAACAAAGCCAAATACTGCATGTCCGAATATTTGGGGCCTCAAATATGAATATCTGGCTAAATATTCAAAATAAAGAGTTCGTCCACCCCCACCATCCTAAATACAATGTGATCGTTTGATCAGTTCAGGGTTTTGCTATAATGTTTATAAAGCGGGGCTCACATAAACTCTGTATATACCTGAACACAATGTGATCATGAGATCTGTTCATGGTTTTGCTGAAATAATAAAATGGTTTTGCAGTCAGCCATTTCCCATAAACTGTGTGTTTCTTATGCAGTCTGATCATGTGATGATATCCAGGGTGCCCTACTGACTACCTGAAAAACTCAGGTCTTACCTTGCTATGTGATCTACACAGTTGCCTGTTTCGCTTCGGCTGCAGGAATCAAAATTTGTGGGAATGCACACAAAATATTACATTAAAACAGAGCTGCCAGCAGTATAAAGGCTAGGCTTCTTTCTTGGGTAACACTGCAGACTTTTGCAACTTTGTATTTTCTTACAGGAACAGAGTGGAGGCAAGATTATCAGCAGATAATTGTTTTGTTCCTCTGTCTAAAAGGTTTACTAACTGCCTGCTGATGTAATAAATTTTCTCCATATCTCTGTCCTTGAACACTGACTGTACTGAAAGGGCTGCTGGGAGGGAATATTAATGACTGCAGGTTTTGTTTTTTAAGCTGCTCTCCCTGTCTGCTATTGAGCCGATAAGGGGACCTTGTAACTGCATTAGGAATCGCTTTTTACAAGGTAATGTCTTTGACCATGACAGAATAACACAGTTAGGCAGGGCAATTGTTTTCAGAAGGAATGAGAAGGCAAAATCTGGTGTGGCTGGCAGAGACCATTGCACCCCATTTGGGTCACCTGGGTTCACGGAACAGTGGAGCCATGGGAGGGCTCTGAAGGAAGAGCTTTCTAGCCTGGGGAGGGGAAATATATCCTGCTGAAGAAGCAGCAGCACCCCCCCTGTAGTCTGTTAGTTGGCTTTGGTGTCATGGGTAAACTAACAAAATTACTACCTCCCCTCCACAGGTCAACGCAGCAGCGAGGGACTGATCCGACTGCAACAGTGGAGGGGGGTGGAAGAAAAAACCACTGGAGAAAAATGGCCTGCCTGTGCCACCAAAGTCGTCTCGCATCTCGTCCCAAGTCATAATGCTGGCTCTTGCCCACACCTTCCTTTCTAAGCCAGACCCACAATTAGAGGTTTTGTCCTGACCTGGGGATACCAGGCTCACCAGGACCTACTACAAGGGAGGTAATTTCAGGGGGCTTTGGAGGTCGAGATGCTGGAAATCTGGACTGGTGGAGGAGTGAAGCAGTCTAATGAATGACAGGTAGGAATAAGGTGGGAGCAACCAGACAGAGTAAAGTGCCTGTGCAGAGCAAGTGGGTTACAAAGCCCGAATAAAGTAAAAAGAAAGTATGAGATGGTCAGGTCAGTTGGTTCTGGCAGGGTGGAATTAGTCTGAGTCAGCAAAAAGTAAAATAGAACCAGCAATATAAAAGACATTAAAAGAATAAATGGCAGCCAGCCATGTGGCACTGAGGGCTGAGGTGCTGGACTCCACACCTAGTGCCATACAGGCGACCCGAGTTCAGAAGCGAATTCAGGCCGACGGGGGTTGTTGGGGTTGAGGGCTGGGTAATGACTGTAGTGGCCACTGGGCAGCTCTCAACTCCCAGATTGGGGAGGTGAAGTTTACTCGCTCTCGGCTGACACCTGGTGGAGGCCAGGTGTCAGAGAAGAAGCTTGGGGGGATGACATAGTATCGGAAGGGTGGAAGGAGCACTCGGTTTCTGGAAACACGCACACGCCTCCATGCCCACGCACTCATCATGCATGCTGTGACTGTGGGTGGGAGAAAAAAAGCCCATGTCTCTCCGTGGCTGTATGTGATGGCCACCAATGCTCTCGGACCCTGCTCCTTGCAGATTCCCATCGGTTAGACGGGGGGGGGGAGAGGCTGACAGTACTGGGGATGGAAACATAGAAACATAGAATTTGATGGCAGATAAGGACCACTTGGCCCACCTAGTCTGTTCATTTCCCTACCTAATGGATAAACTGCAGATTCTAGTTAACCAACAGCCTACTTCTTCCTACCCACACTAGAAATGCCTTATGTCTATCCAATGCATTCTTGAATTCCCCAACTGTTTTTGACTCCATGACCTCCTCAGGAAGGCTGTTCCATGCATCCACAGCCCTCTCCATGAAAAAATACTTCCTCACATTACCTCTGAGCTGCCCTCCCTCCATCTTCAAATTGTGCTCCCTTGTTCTTGCACATCTTTTTTCTGAAAGATGCTACCCTCTTGGACTTTGTTGATTCCCTTGAGGTACTTGAAAGTTTCTATCATGCCCCCCTCTCCCTCCTTGCCTCGAGGGTATACATAGTAAGCCCCTTTAGTCTCTCTTTGTATGTCTTCTGGTGCAGATCCTGCACCATTTTGGTTGCCCTCCTCTGGACAGCCTCCACCCTGTCTATGTCTTTATGGAGATGGGGTCTCCAGAACTGCACGCAGTACTCCAGATGGGATCTCACCAACTTTCTGTACAGAGGGATAAATAACTTCTTGTTTTCTACTGGTGATTCCTCTCCCTATGCATCCCAGTATCCCCTAGCCCTCCATTACTGCCTTCTCACATTGCTTGCCCACCTTTAGGTCATCTGATATAACTACCCCCAGGTACCTTTCCATTTTTGTTGTTGTCAGTATCTCACTCCCCACTGTGTACTCTTCCCCTGGGTTTTTGTTTTCCAGGTGCATTACTTTGCACTCCTTTGCATTGAATCTAAGCTGACATACATTTGACCATTCCTCCAACCTTGCCAAGTTCCTTCTCATCCTTTCCACCCCACCTTGTGTATCAACCCTGTTGCAGTTCTTTGTGTTCTCTGCAAAGAGACATGCTTTTCTTTCCAGTCCCTCTGCAACACCACTTATAAAGACATTAAAAAGGACCGGACCCAGTACTGAACCCTGTGGTACCCCACTAATAATCCCCCTTTCTTCACTGAGGACTCCTTTTACTATTACCCTCTGCATCCTGTTGTCCAGCCAATGTTTTATCCAGGCTACCACCCTGGGACCCACTCCTATGCTGGCTAATTTGTTTATTAATCTTTTGTGTGGGAATGTGTCAACTGCCTTGCTAAAGTCTAGGTAGGCCATGTCCACGGTTTACCCATGCCACAGCGACAGCCATCACAGAGACATCCTCGACAGCGACAGCTGCAGTGCTGACTGTCGGCATTGCAGTGTCGGGAATGCCTCTGTGTACCCATCGGGGGGGGCTGTGCCCCCCACACCCCCCGGTCTCTAGGATTCTAACTCCAAGTTGAAGTTGGACCGGGGAGGGGCCAACACCCAGTGAGGCAGTCCCGATCGCCATACAGACCACCACAGCAGTCGCTGGGGCAACAGTATACGATGTCCACCGCCCTCCCTGGTCTGCTACTTTGGTCACCCAGTCAAAGAAATCAACTAGATTCGTCTGACATGACCTTCCTGCTGTGAATCCATGCTGCCTTGGGTCCTGTGCCCCACTGGCCTCTAGGTGCTCAACAATTCTTTCCTTCAGAAGTGATTCCATCATTGTCCCTACCACTGAGGTCAAACTGACAGGTCTGTAGTTTCCTGCCTCTGTCTTGCTCCCACTCTTGTGAAGGAGAATCACATCTGCCCTCCTCCAGTCCTCAGGTAGCACACCATCCTTCCATGATTTGTTAAAAAGGGAAGTCAATGGTGTTACTAGTACTCCTCTTAGTTCTTTTAGAATTCTGGCGTGAATCCCATCAGGCTCCGTTGCTTTGTCCACCTTCAGTTTTAGTGGTTCTTTCTGAACCCTTTTTTCTGTGAAAGAACTGATATTGACCCCCTATCCAGAGTGCTTCTATTGACTGGATTAGGTACCTCCCCCTTCTGTCCCTTTGTGAATACTGAGCAGAAGTATTCATTCAGTATCCTCTTTTTCACTGTCCCTCTCTGCCCACCCACCCCTCTTTATTCAGCCTCAGTATCCCTCCCTTGGTCTTTCTTTGCTCCCTAATGTGCATATAAAAGGTTTTATCACCCTTCTTAACCGAGTTGGCAATCTTTTCCTCAGTTTGGGCCTTTGCTATTCTGACTGCCTTCCCCGCTTCCTTCTGCTTTAACTGGTACAGTTCTCTGTCCTGCTTCTTCTGTGTTTCCTTATACTTTCTGAATGCTATCATTTTCTCCCTAACCTTCCCCGCCACCTCTTTTGAGAACCATAGTGTTTTTTTTCCTTTCATTTTGATTTGTTTATTTGCTTCACACAAAGGCGTGTTGCCTCTGTGATGGCAGTTTTGATGTTTCCCCATTGTTGCTCCACCCCTCCTTCTTGCTTGTTTGCTAGTGTTTTTCTGAGGCACGCTCCCATTTTGACAAAATCAGCCCTCCTGAAGTCCAGTACCTTCACTTTTGTATGGCTTGACTCTACAGCTGAGTTTATCATGAACCACGCTGTTTGGTGGTCACTTCGTCCCAGATGGCTATCCACTTCTAGATCTGAGATCTTCTCTCCATCCCTATTTGAGAGTACAAGGTCTAAGATTACTCCCTCCCAAGTGGGTTCCAACACTAGCTGTATGAGGCATGCCCCCTGTAGGGCATAGAGAATTGCCCTGCTCTTGGATGTGGCTGCAACAAAGGTGCTCCAGTTAAAATCTGGCATATTCATAGAAACATAGAAGCTGATGGCAGATAAGGACCATAAGGCCCATCCAGTCTGCCCATTTCTTTTTCTACCTTATGAATGTGCCATCGGCCTTTGCTCTGTCAATGGCCTATCTATTCATACTCATCTGTATTGCTCCCTTATGCCTATCCCATTCCTGTTTGAAGCCCTGCACTGTATTCATATCCATAACTGCCTGAGGATGGTCATTCCATGCATCCATCACCCTTTCTGTGAAAAAGAACTTCCTCACATTACCCCTTAATCGGCCTCCTTCTACTCTCATTCTGTGTCCTCTTGTCCTGCTGTTTTTCTTATATTGAAACATGTTAGACTTTCACCTTGTTAATGTCCTTAAGGTGTTTGAATGTATCAATCATATCACCTCTCTCCCTCCTTTGCTCTAGGGTATACATATTGAGCTCCGTTAATCTGTCCTTATATGTTTTCTGATGCAGTCCCTGCACCATTTTGGTTGCCCTTCTCTGGACTGCCTCAATTTGGTTAATGCCCTTGTGAAGGTGTGCCCTCCAGTACTGCACACAGTACTCCAGATGGGGCCTAACCAATGTCTTGTAAAGAGAGATTATTACCTCCCTCTTATGACTTGTGATACTCCTACTAATACACCTCAACATCACCCTAGCCTTACCTACTGCTTTAGTGGTCTGCTTGGATGATTTCAGGTCATTTGTGATGATGACGCCCAAGTCTCTTTCTTCCGTTGTGACTGCCAGCAACTCCCCTCCCAGCCTATAGGTGGCTTCAGGGTTTCTCTTCCCTATGTGCATGATCTTGCACTTCTTTGCGTTAAACCCAAGTTGCCACTCTTCCAACCATTTTGCCAGTTTATCCAGATGGCTTTTCATTCTGCCCACCCCATCTGAATCATCTACTCTGTTGCAGATCTTGGTGTCATCTGTAAACAGACAAACCTTACCCTCCAGTCCATCTGCAATGTCACTGATGAAGATATTGAAGAGGACTGGCCCCAGGACTGATGCCTGAGGTGCCCCACTTGTGACTTTCGTCTCTTCTGACTGTATATCATTTACCACCACTCTCTGTTTTCTGCCCGTCAACCAGTTTGCCCCCCAACTGACCAACTTCTGACCCAACCGGAGTCTACCCAGCTTATTAATCAGTCTTCTATGTGGAACAGTACCGAAAGCTTTGCTGAAGTTAAGGTAGGCAACATCAACTGCTCCTCCTTGGTCCACCACTCTGGTTACCCAGTCAAAGAAATATATGAGATTAGTTTGACAAGACCTTCCTGTTGTAAACCCATGCAGTCTTGGATCCTGTGCTCCTATGAATTCCAGGCATTGCACTATCCTTTCCTTAAGGAGTGCCTCTATAATCTTGCCCACTACTGAGGAAAGACTGACTGGTCTGTAGTTCCCTGCCTCCTCCCTGCTACCACTCTTGTGGAGCGGGATCACGTGAGCTCTTCTCCAGTCTTCTGGGATCTCTCCTGTGCTCAGAGACTCACTAAACAGTTCTGATAACGGCTCTGCTAGTTTCACCCTTAGCTCCTTTACTACTCTGGGATCTATGCCATCAGGTCCCATTGCCTTGTCCACCCTGAGCTTATTAAGCTCTTGTAGGACCCTTTCTTTTGTGAAGGGACTAGTGCCCATCTCCCCCATGTCCATGCTGCTGAGCTGTGGCACCTGCCCTACCTTCACTTCAATAAATACTGAGCAGAAGTGTCTATTTAGGATAAATGCTTTTACATGGTCCTCCTCCTCACATGCCCCCTTATCCTCTTTGATCTTAGCAATACCCCCTCTGGACTTTCTCCTTTCCCTAATGTATCTATAGAAAGTCTTGTCACCTTCTTTTACTGTTCGTGCTAGTGTTTTCTTGGTTTGAGCCTTTGCCTGCCTTAGGGAACTTTGGTATGCCTCCCTATCTTCATCCCACTGCGTTCCCTTATATTTCCTGAAGGCCAGCCTTTTAGCTCTGACCTTTTCTGCTATTGCTTTTGAGAACCAAAGTGGTTTCCTTCTTCTTTTGCACTTCCTTTTCTCTCTAACACAATGGGATGTTGCTTCAAGTATTGCTTCCTTAATGCTTGCCCACTTTGCCTGTACCCTCTCACCTGTATTTCTTTTTGCCAGGGCTTGCTTAGCTCTGTTGGCCATCTTATCAAAGTCAGCTCCTCTGAAGTCCTGTATTTTTGCCTTGGAATGGGATGATTTAATTCTAGTAGCCAAACTGAACCATACCATGTGATAGTCACTGGCCCCCAGGTGACCTTCTACCTGAAGATCTGTGATCCCTTCCTTGTTTGTTAGTCAGTACTAGATCTAGGATAGCCCCATCAGCAATATCTTCCCTTTCTCTGCATCCTAAGGATGTCTTCTATCATTTCCTTGTCCATTTCCTCCCCCTGAGATGGGGGTCTGTATACAACCCCTGTACAAATTGTGATGTCATTTCCAGTCTCCAGGGTGACCCACAATGCCTCCTCTTCTCCCTGTTTACCCTTTATTTCCATTGCTTTAATCCCTTCCCTTACACTGCCAGCTACTCCTCCTCCTCTTCTACCCTCCCTGTCCCTCCTGTAGATTGTGTACCCTGGTATGTTGACATCCCAGTCATGGTTCTCTGTGTACCATGTTTCTGTGACTGCCATGATATCCAGGCATCCCTCTTCCATTAAGGCGACCAGTTCAGGGAGCTTGTTACCTAGACTATGGGCATTGGTACTCATTACCCTCCATTTTTGATGGTCTTAGCCCATTTTGCCCTATCCTTGTCCTTACTGCCTTTGTCTTTTTCTCCATTTACTCCTGCCCTTCTCTCTATTGACTTCTCTATCTTGGTGTTTACCTCACTAACTACCATGATTTTTGGGGGGTGGGCTAGGGTTCGCTCTCCTTTTCAGTGCCTCCCCCCTTGGCTAGTTTAATTGCTTGCCAATGCAGCATTTAAACCTATCACCTAGGATCCTGGTTCCCCTCCTGGACAGATGCACACCATCGTGCCAGTATAGGCCTGCATCCCTCCAGGAGGATCCCCAGTCCCCAATGAAGCCAAAACCCTGAGCTCTGCACCAGTTTTTCAACCACTGATTGAATCCCATGGTGCGGAGCACCCTAGACTCATCCATACCATAGACAGGTAGCACCTCCAAGAAGGTTACCGTGCGTGCTACTTGTCTAAGGCCCCTCCCCAACTCCACAAACTCCTGCTGCACTGCTCTGATCCCTTTTCTAGCCAGGTCATTTGTCCCTAGGTGGACAATAACATCCAGCTCCCTCCCCCATGCAGCTGCTCCTGCAATCCTGAGGATTTGCTCCCTGTCCCTCCAAGCCATGGCTCCAGGCAGGCACCTTACCTCCCTCTCCTCTCTCTCCCACAGTTCTTCCCTTCTAACAATGGAGTCCCCCACCAGGAGTTGTTTCCTTCCCCTGTGGGGTCCCATGCCACCCTCCTGTGGGACTCCTTTATGGAGGTTCCCGGCATCCTCCTTGGTCTCCACTACAGGTGAGTCCACAGAGGAACCACACTCTGCTGGAATGGCATATGAATTGCAGAGAGGTACAACTGGGGATGCACCTCTGTTCCACCACCCTCACCCTCCCTGAGCCCATTGTGGTCCAACTGCTCCTCTTTCTTGGCAACCTCTGAGGCAGCGGCGGTGGCCCTGGTGGTCTCTGGGTGGGAAAGGGGGTCCCTCGAATCCTGGCCAACTCAGCCTGGAGATGAGCAACCTCCTCTCTCAGCCCAGAGAGGTGCCTACAGATAGGACAACACCGCATCCTCCAGAACATCTCCCGGAAGACTACTGCTCCACAGCCACTGCACTGCACCACTCCCATCATGTCTTATTTGTGGCCCCTTAACTGTTGTTTTGTATACTTACTCTTTCCTCTCTCTCTTTATTTTATTTTTTTAATATAATTGTTTTTCTCTCCCTACTTTCCTACTGCCTCCATGCCCTTAAAGCTCCTGATCTTCCTGTTCTGGGACAGTAAGTTACTATATGGCTCGGTAGGTAGCACACTCGCCTCTGAGGCCGGGAAATCAGAGGGCTGTGGGTTCAGTTCCCACATCTGGTACTTGGGTTAATATTCCAGTACTGACACTGTAGTGCAGCATGAGAGGGGTGCTGCACTTCTGAGGTGCTGTCTTCCGGATGAGACATTAAACCGAGGTTCCATCTGCCTGGATTGGTGGTAGTTCAGGTGGATGTTAAAGATCCCATGACACTTATCAAAAAGAGTAGGGGAATCTCCCCGGTGTCCTGGCCAAATTTCCCTCATTCACTAAAAATTCCACACACAGCTTAATCTGGTTCAAGGTCAGTTGGCATTCATCTGTATCCCCCTCCCCCGGGTC
This sequence comes from Neoceratodus forsteri, assembly GCA_016271365.2. NCBI lineage: Eukaryota > Metazoa > Chordata > Ceratodontiformes > Ceratodontidae > Neoceratodus > Neoceratodus forsteri. The sequence continues at coordinate 67,670,571 of CM028138.1, read as the reverse complement.
ATGCCTGAAATTAGGCAGGATTTGTCTAGTGCACTTACCTGGTCAACAAAAACTAAATAAATAAAATAAAAAAATAAATAAAATATTCCTCAGTAGTCTCCTTCTTACTTGCTCGGAGTCAGACCTCCAGCAGCTAGGGGGGCTGGAGAGCTAATCTTTTCCTTATAGGATGGTGAGTGTTTTGTGCCTCTGTGATCATAGATACATAGATACATAGACAGGGTCGGCAGATAAGGGCCTATGGCCCACCCAGTCTGCCCATTTGAGCTTGTAAGTTCAGTTTGTTTTCCTAGAAGTCTGTTGCCCCTTACCCCTGACCTCCAGAATTCCTTTATGTCTATCCCATGCATTCTTAAATCCCGTGATTGTTTCAGCCCCCACCACTTCCTCTGGCAGGGTGTTCCACTTGTCCACCACCTGTTCTGTGAAGAAATTCTTTCTCATGTTTCCTCTGAATCGTCCTCCCTCCAACTTCATCCCATGCCCTCTAGTCCTGGAACATCTTTTTTGCTTAAAAATAGTGTTTTCCTGCACCCTGTTCCTCCCTGTAAAATCTTTGTATCTCTCTATCATATCCCCTCTCTCCCTCCTCTCCTCCAGGGAGTACATGCTTAGTTCCTTCAACCTGTCTTCATAGGACTTGTGATGCAATCCATGCACCATCTTTGTTGCCCTCCTCTGAACCTTCTCTACCCTGTCTATGTCCTTACGTAGGTATGGTCTCCAAAACTGTACAGTGTACTCCAGGTGGGGCCTCACTAGTGTCTTGTATAGTAGAATTATGACCTCCCTGTTCCTGCTGGTGATGCCCCTGCCTACATCCCAGCATCCTATTTGCTTTACCTGCTGCTTGTCACACTGTTTCCTACCTTGAGGTCATCAGAGATGACAACCCCAAGATCCCTTTCCTGCTTGGTGCATGCTATATCCTCACCCCCCGACTGATATGTTGTGCCAGGGTTTTTGTGCCCCATATGCATTATCTTGCACTTCTTTGCATTGAATTTCAACTGCCAAACCCCTGACCATTCTTCAAGTTTCTGCAGGTCACTTCTCATTCTGTCTACACCCTCTGGTGTGTCTACTCTGTTACAGAGCTTTGTGTCATCAGCGAACAATGAAATTCTGCCTTCTAGGTCCTGTGCAATGTCACTGATGAAGATGTTGAATAGGACCGGTCCCAGCACTGATCCCTGTGGTACCCCACTGGTCACTCTTCCCTCTGTGGAGTGACAGCCATTTATCACCACCTCTGTGTCCTGCCACCCAGCCAGTTACCTACCCACCACACTACTGTCCTGCCCACACCCATATTCCCCAGTTTGTGTGATAGTCTCTATGTGGCACAGTGTCAAGGCCTTGCTGAAGTCCAGATAGGCCATGTCCACTGCCCTCCCGATCCACCTCCCTAGTCACCCAGTCAAAAATTCAATGAGGTTGGTCTGACATGACCTCCCCTGGTGAAACCATGCTGCCTTGGATCCTGTAGTCCATTGACAACCAGATGTTCCACAATCTCTCCTTCAGTAGTGCTTCCATGATCTTCCCCACTACCGAGGTGAGGCTGACTGGTCTGTAGTTCCCTGCTTCCTCTTTGTTCCCACTTTTGTATAAGGGACTACATCTGCTGTCCTCCAGTCTTTGGGTACCTCCTGGTTCCAGTGATCGGCTAAACAGGATAGCCAGAGGTTCAGCCACCACCTCTCTTAGTTCTTTAAGGACCCTGAGGTGCACCCATCTGGCCCCATTGCTTTATCAACTCTTATTACTTCCAGTTTCTTCCAGGACCCTTTCTAAAAGTGTAGGGACTGTGTCCATTCTGCACCATTCTCACCCCTTGTACCTTCAGACCCATTACCCTCCTCTTCCTCAGTAAGACTGAGCAGAAATACCTGTTCAATATGTCAGCTTTACTGTTGTCATCCTCCACAGCGCCCCCATCCTCCCCTTCAGTCTCACTATCCCTCCCTTTGTCTTTCTTTTTTTCACTTATATACCTGTAAAGGTTTTGTCCCTCTGCCCACTGATTTTGCAATGTGTTCTTCTGTCTGAGCTTTGGCTTCCCTTACTGACCTCCCTGCCCCCTTTGCTTCTCCTGGTGCTTCTCCCTATCCTCTTCTGCCTGTGTCTTTTTGTATTGCCTGAATGCAATCTTTTTGGCTTTCACTTTCTTTGCTACCTCTTGAAAACCATAATGGTCTCCTCTTCCTTTTCCTCTTGCTAACCTGCTTAATGCATAATTCTGTTGTTCTTGTAATCCCCATTTTAAATACTGTCCACTGTTCCTCAACCCCTGATTCCTGTCCCATTCCCTTAATGCCTCTTTCAAGTATCTCCCATTTCCCAAAGTCTGCCCCCTAAAATCCAGGATCGTGTTTTTGTGTGGTTTGGTTCTGCTCTTTCTGTGATTTCAAACACAACAACTGGTGGTCACTGTTTCCCAGATGCTCCCACTGTTACCCCATCACACTGTCCCTGTTTGTGAGCACAAGGTCCAGTATTGCCTTCTGCCGAGTTGGTTCCATGACCAGTTGCTTGAGGAAGGCACCCTGAAAGAGTCCAGGATAAATCTGCTCCTAGTTGATGCTGCTGCTGGGATGCTCAGTCCACGTCTGGAATATTGAAGTCTCCAGCCAGTACTACCTCACCCTTGTCTGCCATCCTTTGGATGGCTAGCATCAACTCTATCTGTTTCTTCCTCCTGGGCTGGTGGTCTATAGACCACACCTGTGCAGATGGCTGTCCCCATATTCCTTTCCAGCTTAACCCACAGTATCTCTCCCCATTTTGCTCCTCCTGGATCTCTGTGGCCCTTATGTCATTTTCACATACAGTGCCACTCCTCCTCCCTTCCTGCCTGCTCTGTCTCTTCTGAATATGTTGTAGCCAGGTATGGCCATCTCCCAGTCATGGTTATCATTACACCAGGTTTCAGTGATGGCCACAATGTCCAGGTCTGACTGTACCATGACAGCCTCCAGATCTTCCATCTTGTTGCTAAGGCTCCTGGCATTTGCAAGCTTTCCATGATTTGACCTCCTAGACTGTTTCACTGTTCTACTCCAGCCCCTTCCTTGGTTGTCATTTATCTCTGGTTCTCCTTGCTGTCTGCCCTTCTGCTGAATTTTGCCCCTTTTCTGCTTATCCACCTCTTGGGCACTAATCTACATCTTTTGCATACTGCTTTGCAGAGATAGCCACTCCTCTGGTTCACTGGTTCCACTGCTCGCTGTGGGGGGTGAGCAAGTAGGTACCCTCCTAGCTGGCCTGCCACCCCCCTTTGCTAGTTTAAATGCTTGTCAATGTAGCATTTAAACTTATCATTGAGTGCTTGATTCCTCCAGGATGGATGCAGGCCGTCAGGCTTGAACAAACCTCCATCCTCCAGGTGGGTCCCCAGTCACCAATCAATCCAAACCCTTCCTCACAGCACAAGTTCTTAAACCATGAGTTAAAGTTCCTGGTGCATGCACTCCTATGCTCTCCCTTGCCTCTCACAGGTAGTACTTCTGAGAAAGTGACAGAAGTAGCTACTTGCTTGAGACCCCTTCCCAGTTTCCTAAACTCTTCCTGAACTTCCTTTGGCTCCCCATTTGCCAGGACATTAGTACCTAGGTGGATACTGACATCCAGCTCACCCTCCTGTCTTGCCTTCCCAGTGATCCCCAGGATCTTCCTTCCATCCCTCCATGCCATGGCACCTGGTAGGCACCTCACCTCCCTGTCCTCCCCCTCCTGTGTTCCTAGCTGGATCCCTCTTATGATGGAGTCCCCCACCAGGATTCGCTTCCTCCTCCTCCTCTGGGGTCCACTGCTTTCCCGCTGGGTCACCTCCTTGGCTAACCTCCACATCCTTTCCTTCCACTTCTCTGGGTACCACTATTTGGTTTCCTCATTTGCCAGTGTGGCATATGAGTTCTTGAGTGGAATAGGATCTGGGATGTGCCTCTGCCTGACTGCTCTAACCCTCCCTGAGCCCACTGTCAACCAAGTGCTCCTCGTTTGCATCCTTTGAGGCAGTTGCATTGGACTGGGTCGTCCCTGGATAGGGTGATGGTACTCCTGACCCGGTTTACTTCTGCTCTGAGTCTGGCTACCTCATCCCGCGGTCCAGAGATGCATGCAGATAGGGCAGCACTTCAGTGTCCAGAAGGTCTGCCTGAATACAGCTGCCCACAGCCACTACATTCACCATTCCCACATTATACTGCAATTCCACTAGTTGTCTGCTACTGAAGCTCCTAGTTCCCTTTTATTAATTTACTATACTAAAATCCTGCCACTGATCCTCGGATAATTTTTTGTTAAAGAAAAAGAAACCAATAAATAAATAAATGAGTCAAAACACTTGTCGTGCTGAGGGTGGGCTTCTTCCCCTTATGCCTTCCTACTTCACACCCTTACTATTCCCTGTGTTTAGCTCCTGTCAATCAGATTTATCAGGGCATATAATTAAGAGTTGGGGGAAGGAGAGGGCAAAAATTTGCAGCAATTAAAGGCAGCACAGAATTACACCACCACTATGTTTAAAATTTTCAACAGCCCAAAACAATTATAAGTAAAGACAACAAAGAAAGTATAGTGTCACTAAAAGCCCACAATCTAAGTTTAAAAAAAAATAGCAATTACCAGTTACTCTAAAGCACTAAATTGAATATGTTTCCTTCCTTCCCCTTCTGGCTTCTTCCCACACCCATCCTGCTCCCAAACAGGTAGTTCCTGTTGTCTGTCAAATTCTGTGCCTATAAAAGTAGAACCAGCTAAGGGTGGTGGGGGTGGAGGTGAGGGATGGAGGGCAATATAGACTCAGTAAAGTTCTAACAGCAGCTCCTCCTCTTGCTGCTCTCTGACAAAAGCTATCTAGGTCTGTTTTTAAATGCAAACACCTGGCTTCCTTCTCTCTAAGCCACTCCCCAATTCATAGTTTCTTTTTCACCTACCTAACTGCACTGATAACTAAGCCTTCACCCAACTCAGACAAACACACTCTTTTTTTCTTTGTTTTTTGTTTGTTTTAACCCTAAATTGAAGTTCCCAGTAGTAGAGTTCTAGTTCTTTAGTCCAGTAGAGTAGTAAAGTTCTAACAGCAGCTCCTTCTTCTTCTTGCTGTTCTCTGCCACAAGCTATCTAGGTCAGTTTTTAAATGCAACCACCTGATGTCCTTCTCTCTAAGCCAACCCCCTAATTCACAGTTTCATTTTCATCTAGCTAACTGCACTGATAACAATTCCTTCCCCACCTCAGACAAACACACTCTTTTTTTCTTTGTTTGTTTTTACCCTAAATTGAAGTTCCCAGTAGTAGAGTTCTAGTTCTTTAGTCCAGTAGAGTAGTAAAGTTCTAACAGCAGCTCCTTCCTCTTGCTAGCCTGATGACAGGAGCAGGTGGCCACAGAGGACTAAACAGCTTAATAAAAAAAAAAAAAAAGAATAAATGGCATCATCATTTAAAAAGGAACACTCATTTCCCTGAGGTCCCAATTAAGGGCCTGATCCACAGAGGTGGCCAGAATATGCTCGGATCCAGCATATCTGAGCCACATGTCTGCAGCCCCTGATGCCTGTCCACACC